>OX101803.1:18422321-19672321 GCA_944452935.1 Rhogogaster chlorosoma | reverse complement strand
TGTATACGGGATGGGTCGAAATACCGCTATTGCTCAGACTAGTGACGAATGGTGTAGATATATGCCCGCGTATGCGTGTAGGTATCGTAGTTTTTGACCAGCACTGAAAGTACTCGAGTAAACTGGACGGCAATCCCGTTTTTTGGTTGAAAAAATCCGCCCGTTCTACGGGACAGGAATTGGAGCAAATGAAAGAGGAGAGAGGAGAGAGGAGAGAGGAGAGGGATAGAGAGAGAGAGAGAGAAAGAATTGGTGGGGAAGTAATGGCAGGCCACGCGACACCATTCTCACTGATACCTTCCTCTATTGTTAGGGACAACAATAACCAAAGGTATTCTCGAGATGCAGATCTCACAAAGTTGTTACCTACGAGGCGTTTATTGCAATAAGACCTCGCCGTTTGATAGTGGTTGTAGCAGGTCTGCCCGAGTTATACCATAGAGAATAAAGAGGTAGGAAATACCTATATGCGATACTATCTTAAGAGTTTTGCACTAAAGCTCCGACGTTTCTTTTGTCAAATAAGGAATACCGTTGCGCATCTACGACGGAGCTTAATTCCTTAGAATTTCATTCGTAGGAAGCGTACAAGCTTCCTTCCTTCCTTCCTTCTTTCCTTCATTCCCTTATTATCGTTGTAACTAACAGGACGGTTATATTATTTGAAAAAACTTTACTTCCAACCTCTCTGAACGATTTAATAAAAATTTTTCCCCACATTGTTTTCCTTCAGACTTTAGTTTTCTATTATACGCCACCTCGCGGTTGAGAACTAGCCAAGTTTTATCAAACTTTAAATACCACCAGAGGAAGATATATCGTTCATTGACATTTCCGATCAATTTTGCTATTTCCTATTTTCAAACATTTTCCTGTATTTTAATTTTACACAATTGTCGAATTTTATGAACTAACTAATCCGTCTATTATACTCATGCAAGTAAAGACCCCTGAGAGGATCGGCGTGTAATAAATCGGGCAAAAAGTATGTAATGGCTAAATTATTCGCAAAGGACAGAAATAGGGATAGAGTTAGATGGGCGGAGGAGAAGAGAGACACTGAAGATTTAGGTACTAGACCTTCATATGAATAAATATACATCCTCGAGGTACAGCTACCACTCTAAATTTCCATTTCACTCTACGACGGTCGAATCTATTTCCTTTAACTCTCCATACCCCAATTTTTCTCTCTCTTTCTCTCTTATTCTTTGTTATCTCAGCCGATTTGAGAAAAAGTAAGAGAAAAGAAAAGAAACGAAAAAAAAGAAGGAAAGAAAAAAACAAAAACCTAACGAAAGCAAAAAGTAAAGGATCATTGAATCGTTCAGGCAAGACTTGAGTTCTCCAGGCGGGTTTAATCATTTCTAAAAAAGATGACTATGGCGTGTGGCCGCAAGGCTTCGCATCCTATCTATGCAAGAGACGAGGACCGAAAATGTTACCGAAATGTTTCGAGCGCGGATCCCCCGCGGCTAGATGTTCGTCCTGCCGTGAAGAGATGAAAAAGGAATAAAAAAGTAAAAAGAAAAAGGAGAAAAAAATACAAGAGAAAGAAATGTCTACACAAAAGTTCAAGGGAATTGGCCGCCTTTGGTATTGCTGAGGCTTAACGGGAACCCAATCGAAATCGACGAATCAAATGGTCCCGGTAAAAGCACATGTTTCTCATTTTATTCCACGGATTATACTTTTTACACAAAAAGAGAGAAAAAAAAGAGAGAACGAAGAACGAACAATAAAAAGAGACGTTCATCCCTCTGTTAGACACGCGTATACGTTAAGATTGAAGCTGGATCATGTAGGTAGGGGAATAAGGTGCGGGTGAACGATGAGAAAAAAAAAGTATGAAAATAATGTACAGAGTGATGATAAGAATTTTAATTTACTGACATTATTACGTGCGGAGAAGAGTGATGGGGTTGGAAATGGACTTTAGATAGATCGAGGCGGTTTTTTATTTTCCTTTTTTCCTCCCATTTATTTTTTACCTTCTTTCTTTATTCTTCTTCTCATAGATAAGCCCGAAGAAGACTTAGCATTGGTGTATATATCTTGGTGAAAAAAAAAAAAAAAAAAAAAATTAAAGAAGAAAAAAGAAAGAATAAAAAAAAAAAAAAGTTAGTTTACAAGAAAATCGCTTTACCACTTTGAATATATAACTTTCTGAATTTCTTATGTAATTTTTAGATTTGAAAGTCTGCCAAAAAGTTTTTAACCTCTGAAGCTTACCTACCTACCGTTATTTTAACGAATATTCTTCAATGAATTTTAATCTCATTTTCAACTGTATACATACTTAGATTTAAATTAGAATTCATAACTTTTGGAAAAATACATGATGCTGCTTTTTCTTCTTGAGTAAAACTGTCACAGTCGATTTAAAATTAACAATAACGCGAAATATGATTATCTCATTTCTATCCGGTCCTACAGAATCTTTTCAAAAAATCGTGAGACATATATGAGTTTATCAAAATTCTCTTTGCTATAAATAATTAGCAACTAATCAGGCAAAGAATTTGTCTAATCAGCACAAGGAAAATAGGACTGGAAATAGAGATTCTTAATCTCGTTTTCGACCAGTAGCAAAGTCCCAAAAACGTAAAGATCCGTTGAAATGAGCTGAAGTCATATTTCAATAAAAATAAAAAATAAGTGACCATGATTTTGAATGAGGAACTAAATCGCGAGCTAGAAAAAATAGTCGTCGATTCAAACGTCTCGAAAATTTCTGGTCAATATAAAACATCATCTTTTCCATTAGAATTTAATTAATAAAAAAAAAATACCATCAGTTCTGTGGAAGTCGAGGATCTTGCCTTACTTCCAGGACTCTTGACGGTCATTTGCCCCCAGGCTTTAGGTCCTTGAGTATAAGTTTTGCGGTAGGTTTATGGGCAGAGGTAGGTAAGTAAGGACACTTGGTCCAGTACGGTAGCAAAAGTAAAGGAAGGACGTAGTAGATAGACAAGGACTTAGCCTTACTTCGTGGTAATGGCGCGTAGTTCCAACGGGTGCAGATAGAAGTTTGCAAATTAATTCTGACCGAGTGAAACTCTGCCCTTCTCGACGGGCCAGTAGAGAAGGATAGGGAATAGCGAACTGCGAAGATGTTACACGGTGAAAATCGGCTCCTACTTCAGGTTACTCGAGACTCGAGACTCGAGGCTCCAGAGTCCTGTTCGCTTTTCGACAAGGCAAACCCGAAGAAGGACCCTTGGGGTCTTCTCTCAATTCTCAGTTAGTTGTTTATCCCTATGTACACCAAATTTCCTACTTCCTACCTACCCGCCATATCTACCTTCGAATATCCTGCTCGGTGGATCGAAGGTCCTTCTGTCACCATCATTTGCCAGGGTTGACTTCCAACGGAAAGGCTCTTAGATTTGTAAGATATAAATGCTTCTCGTCCTCTGGTTTATAGACTCTATATTGTAGAGTAATTAAAGCGCGATATACGAAACTGCGAACATTGTACTGTGCCTTGAATCCTGGTAGTTGGAAGAAGGTACGGATTTTCGAAAGTTTACCTTTGCCCTTGTTATAAATCAGGAGTCAGCTACGAGCCGAGTTATAGCTCTCTTAATTACCTGTTAATTAGGGAAACCCGATAGCGGGGTATCGTTCGTTACTCTCTCCGGCTCCGTTCTCCTCTCCGTATCTTCCTCTCCGGAGGTAGATAATATTGTTTGGTTATTATCCTCGTTTTACGTTTCTATAAATTTCTGACTAAATGGCGACCGCGCAAATTTGTGGATGCACATTACCCGGAGAGAAACAGTTGAATCGTTTCGGTGCAGGATTATATCACAATTTGTTTACGGCACATGGCGGACTGCAAATTCAATGTGAATAGAATATCAGATATAATATCGACAAACAGACCTCGTAATTCAATTCGCCAGAAATATTCCGGACTTTTAATGCCCAGCTTTTTCCCCACGATGTACTATATGTAATTAAATATCGCGTTTAATCCGCCAACAACGAATCAAGGATTGAAATTTTCCGAGCAGGTGCTGGTAGCCGCTATAATCCGAACCTTGTTACACTGTGTAACCAGATTAGGAAATTTTCGCAACTCCAAAGTCACGATATACTTAATCTCCCTTAACTTTCAGTTAAGTTCGGATCAACTTGACTCACCTTATCAACCGCTACACCCCTTCGCCCTCCGCCCCGCGAACCTAAGAGAGTTTTCCTTATCTCTACCCCGATAAACTTGCTTCTTGAATCAACTTAAGTACCATTCCCGGATTTTACCCCACACACAAAATGCTAGTCTCACTTTATTCATTATTTATCAGAACTCGGTCTTCCCGCAATTGAAATGAATTCGGAGGGTTCATTCCGTCGGTCAAGGAACCAAAAGACAAATAGAGAAGTAAGAAAGGGTTGGGCTGGTCACCCCAGTTCAGCCCGGATTTTCAACCCTCCTCCCCTAACCTGCCCAGGTAATTAAAAGTCAGAACCTGACTCAGCCAGGACGTGATTCAACTTGCAAATCGAATCCGGGGGCAAGGCGAAGACCTGCATCGGGTATGAAGAAGAATAGTAGAGGGGGGGGTGAGCGGGAGCGTCTGGTCTGTGGTTCCCCATGGGCCATGGGGTAATTCGAATATAATCGAAGCTATTAGATAGCAGTTGGTTCCCGGCAGTGAGAAATCAAATTCGAATCAGCGTGCGAAATCGGGTGTCAGATAGGGGTTGGAAAACGGTGGCTGTGCCGATCGCGCTTTTGTTTGACGTATAGAAATTGACGATTTACGGAAACGCGGGTGAAATTATATTCCGCACTTTTGTTTCTCCTTATACTCCACTCCCGCAAATTTATACCTACGTCCATACATCCTGGCCATTTTTCATCTTCCATATATTCCGATCGTATCTATTTTTCCTCGCGATCGATTCCCGGGCTAACTGACTGCCGAATAACAAGCCTGATACCGACCATTTTATCGCCTTCACCCTTCTCACTTCTATCCTCGTTTTACGCCCTCGTTATTCTAGGGATACAGACGAGTTCGTGCTGAAATTAAAATCCGGATACAAGCCTGCAAAACACTCCGCAATGCCGTATTGGCTGTTGGGGGAATGCCCGGAGTACCTACCCTCTGCCTAGGCAACTCAAGCCTAGGATATGTGCACGTATCGCTACTTGACAGCGGTATAATAGAGAACGGGTGACATTTCGCGACGTTGACGAGCCACGGCGTGGTCATTTCTTTTTTACTTTTATTTTACTGCCATTCATTCTTTACCTCCTCCTTTTTATTTCCACGTCTTTTATATGTTATGCTTCTTCTTTTACCCCTTTTGTTTCTGAACTAATAAAACTACCGGTATATATATATATATGTATATACCTCATTTCTAATCTTTTGTCTTTATTTGTTATGGACAGATTTTTCTTCAACGATCGTACGTGTACCGCCTCTAATTGCACCTCCAATTAGCGCACGCGTCTGATCAAGTACCCTTACACTATACATACTCGAGGCTTGACTTCCTAACTATATTATATATACAATATACATCATATATATCTACGTTGTTATAGGCGTGTGGAGAATTTACGTGCGAAATATACGAGGGTGGTGTACCCTCTGAGGACGAAATATTTTATTATTATATACGTATCGATTAAAGCGCATTTTACAAAATTTACCCAATTAAATATAACGTCGGATGGACACGATTTTTTTCTTTCAATTTGTATCGCTCGGCTGGTTTAAATGATGGAAAAAAAATTTCAAAGTATACTGTTCTCCGGGGAATAGAATTATTCGCAAGAAATATTCTCATAACATTGTTTTTATAAATTTTATAATTTAACCGTGATAAACGTTCGAAGCTAATTTTTAACACTGATAACTTATAGAAAATTCTAATGCCGTAGTATGTGGCATAAAATCTGATTCAAAAAAAAAAAATCCTGTCTCTCCTAGATGTTTGATGGATGAAGTCTTCAGCGTTACGCTTTCGTTGGGATTTCATTTTCTGCAATATTCTGAAGTATTTTCAGGTGAGAACCTGACTGATATATAAAGGTGTGATTGATGGTGGTAAAAGTTAAGGATAAAAAAATTTAGATTTCTCGTAAATTTGGGGGAAAAGAGTGTATTTTTGAATATAAAAATTAGCCCGTTATTATCTGATGATAGATAACTGTTCAATTTGAGGATTTGAATTGAGGAAACGACGGGGCCGAATAAGATTGACTAATCTAATTGAGGAGGGATTTTGACTTTAAGCCTTTGATTATCGAATTACAATAATTCTTCTTGACGTTTCGGCCCGGCTTGGGATAAGAATTAAACGTCGAAGTTATCCGATCGCTTGCGTTCGACAGAGTTGATCAATTAGGAGGAAACTTTCGTCGTCGTTTTCGTTAGATGGGGGAATTTCACCCCGGCATGAGTAAAGGGTGGAGAAAATATGGTGAATCGGGGGGAAATAAGGGGATTCGGGAAGTTTAACGGCTGAGCTACGTTAGCCCTGCTAATTACCACCTCGTTTTTATCATCCTTCACCCCAACCCGCTGCGAACAGCAAAGGGATTTTTACCAATCCGACACACTAGCTCATACTCCTGCCACGAGGTGATAGAAATGCAATAAGTCATCAGAAATTAATAAAGCTACTTTCATTTCCCCGTTTTCTGTCTTTCATAAACTTTCATTTCTTTCCTGCTTATTTCCTTTCTGATATGTATATTCAAAAGTTTGCATGCGAAATTATTCCGCAAAATGACAATATATACGTAGGTATATAAATATATATATACATAGGTATGTACATAAATTTATTTTAAATATACCTTCTGTATATATGTATATATGTATACGGGGTTCATGTACCCAACTACCTACGACATTGTCGCATGACTAATGTAATTTAAATTCTTGTATATAGAAATTATACCGTTTGACTATGATGGATATTTCTAAAGCTAGTTACTGCTCTTGTCTTACATTAATTAAGAAATGCCTAATACCTAAACAACACAACATAAGTAACATAAATTATAAACTTCGGTTAATTATAGTTACTCGAGTAGGTATACGTACCAAGAAATACCGGATTTAAATTTCTCACTTTCCGTGAGTTTTCTTCCATTCTAAGAATATTTTAGAAAATTTGAAGAAACAATAATTTGAAAAAAAAGTCCGAATTTCCAACGATTATCTATCCATTCTTCTTCAAAGTGAAAATAATTCTGTTCTTATTACGTAAAACCGGAAAAAAAGCAAACGAAAAGTAGAAAAAAAAGAGACGGGGAGAAATAAAGAGCGAAAAAAGCGACGACTACCGTAGGGGTGGGTACAGAGTCGCCGTACGTTCTCAGACCTAACTAACTGGTTTCGCTTATTATCGCGTACGGGGTGGGTAACCTCCGACGAGACGTGCCGCCCGCCCACGCTTTCGCGTGTGTATGCGTAGGCAGAGTGCAAAGGGTGGCATTCGTGTCTGGGGCAAAAGGGTATGGGGCACGGGGCATGGGGGAGGGCACTAACAAATGACTGCGCGGTGTTCCCTCTTCCCTCTTCCCTCCTTCCCATTCTCACTGGGTCTTTCCCTCTCTTTCTCTTCGTTCTTTTTCCCTCTTCCCTCCTTCTCCCTCTTCCCAGCACCCCCTACTAGCTCTCCACCGCGGCGCGGCGGGTTTTCGCGAAATCTGGGCAAACTTTCGTCATAAATAAAGGGTAAACAGCGCAGAGCTCCTCCGTACCTCGTAACTCATGCCCTCGTATCCCCTCTCTTCTCTCCGCTCTCTCTCTTCCTCTCGCTCTCTCGCTCTCTCCCCTACACCCCTCGACGGTTCATCCCCCTTGGCAGCCATCCTTATCCATAGAGTAGCTCGTGCTCATCCTCGTCGTCGGCGTCGTCATATTTACGTTGTGTATTTCATATATTTTATGGGGACGAAAAGAGAGAAAGAGAGAGAAGAAATAGAGAGAGAGAGAGAGAAAGAAAGAAAAATAAATAAATAAAAAAATCCCATATAGTAACACACGTGACGTGAGCCGGAGGGATGATTGATATTCGCGTAACTCTTTTACAAGGCGAAGATCTGGCGGGATGGGTGAGTGAGTATATATCTCCCGCATTGTTATATCTTTCATACAATATACCTATAATCGAGATTTTCCTCCGAACTCCCACCCCAAAAACTCTCTGGAATAACGTGAAATAATAAACCTCCCAGAAGTACAATGCTGTCGTTGAAGTCTAAGTGGTGCCTCGATCGACAATTAGCTTTTCCATTTGATCAACGAAACTGCGAAACTTTACACATCATGTCACTAATCTTCGTATAAATTTTTGATCGCTGATTCCAAATCTGAGATCTAAAGAAAGACGAAATTCAAAATTTTTTATAGGTGAAAAATAAACTTTACCACAATTTTTTGAGACCGTAGATTTACACCCTTGCAAACCAGGAGCCGATACCCCACCAACCGATGTTTGCTAAAATTCTGGGAAGCAACAAGGTTCAACTTATTTATACATTCGAGGAAAACGATGGACGTATATCTTTCTTCTTGCTTCTCGTATCGAATTCCTGTGCAATTTTTTTTTTTTTTTTGATGGGACGAAATGCTTATCGCATAGTTTTATTTCTCTCTACTTCGAGCGAATTCGTTTACACTGTTCATTTTTATCTTCTTTGTTTTTTTCTTTTTGCTACTTGTGTGTTTCGTTTACGTTTTTTACTGTTTTTTACTGTTTTTTTTTTTTTCTTTTTTATCACTGTTCACTGCAGAAAATTGTGTACAAGTACCTGCATATGTAATCCGTGTTATTTATTCGCCGACGAGATGGAGGCTCGTTCTCTCTCTTTTTTTATCCCCCCTACTTTTTTGACAAACTAAAAATTGCCTCTCGGTCTACGCGTTACGTGAAATTGCAGAAATTTGAAAATTGAAACAAATGACAAGCAGCTCCGGTCTCTCCCTCCCCTATTCCTCTCTTTCCACTCCATAACCTGGCAGTATTTTGCAATTATTTTTTCAGATAGTATATAGAGGTAGCTCTAATAGTTAGCAATATACACCCTAGCCTCGACGAATTTTGTTCGTTGTTGTTTTTCTTTTTTTGTTTTTTTCTTCTTCTTTTTAATTTCATTTCCAGCAAAAAAATTTTTACCTGTACCCGGGGTTTTACAGTTCGGCGTTAAAGTATACACCTATATACAACTGCACCTACGTGGATTCATAAATTCTTGATAAAATCGTTACCCATTGCATGCACGTATATCTAGATAGCTATATAGGTATACGTATACATACATATATATTTAACAATGATGAAAAATAACAACCCATAGCAGTGTCAAAAGCGTCGATAGTAAACCGTATTGAAAAACAAAAGGAAAAATTTCGCTGCTTTGACTCAACGAAAACCCTAGTGAAACTAGAAAAAATGCATTCTTTCCGTTTCTGAAGTACTGAATAATGTAGAATCGAAAAAGGTACGATTTTTTCCATCTTCTAACGCTAGGCTGGAATACATATCAATCCCACGCGATTCTAGTTCGCAAAATCGTTTCTCTAAATAGCAAAGAGTCCCTCCAGTATACATAAATCTCCTCGTTTTTTCAAATTCAATTTTATCCAAGTCTTAGCGGACACCCCATTTGAAGATAGAGAAATTATGAACATCACTTCGAAAACCGAATAGAATGTTGCGTTTTCTTTCGTTATTCCTTGAAGATTTTTATAAATTCTTTTTCGTTTTCTCTTTCTTTTTTTTTTTTTTGTTTTTTCTTCTTCTTTCTTCTTCGTGCAACGTTCAGCTATGCCATGATGAAACAACCGCATCACGAGTAAACCCTGTATACACCAATCGCGGGGGCTTGGTTCGAATTTATTTTTTTTGCATAGCTTTAGCTGCGAGGGTGCTCCTTCGTATTTCTGTCACATTTCTCGTTCCAGCTCTCATCTTCTCTCAGTTTTCTTTCCTCGTTTTTGTATCCGATGTTTATATGTATACCCACGTATACGTGTACATATTATATTTATACACTTGATTTTTAAATTTATATCCCAAAACTACACTGACTGCGAAATTCGCGGAGGTATATATATGTATATATATACCTCAATGCAAACACGTATACGGCTGTACATATCAATTTATGGATTAAAATACATCTCCTACAGGCGAGACACGATCCAAGAGATGCTGCCAATGTAATACACGATTTCTCAGCATCATTATTAATATTATGATTATTTTTATCCATCCATATTTTTTTTCGCTTTTCTCGAAAGGAGAAACTAAATGAATAAATAAATAACACACGTATCTACACGTATGTATGGAAGAGGGTGTTACATTTTCTTCTTTCTCTCGCGGTGGCAAAAAATGAAAAGAAAATAAATATAAATAAAAAAAATAAAAAAAGAGACGAAATTTGATTAGTATGTAACTTCAAAACGCGTTATTCCTTGCGACAGCATCTGTCAATGAAAAAATATAGCAATATGTAACCACGCGGAGTCAGTCTTGTATACCTAATATCGTCACGAGGAAAGGAAATTTCCGCTAAATATATTCTTCCCGGTTTTTCTTATTTCGTGTTTTTTCTCGCCCCCCCATTGTCATGCCGATTATTCGAAAGATTTGAAGCTTTCTGGTGTGCAATTGTCGTTAAAATTTCAACTTTTGAATAAACTATCATCAGGATCAATTTTATCAGTGAGTAAAACCTTCCCTTCTTTTCTTCATCTTCTTCTACTTATTTCATTTATAAATGGATTTATTATTTAGTTCCGTCTCTCGGAGGCCGAGAGATGAAATGAAAAATCGAAATGACGAGATAGGGAATATGGAATGAGTAGCGAATAAGAAAGGATCATGTCTTGACTGGCTGCTCGCTAGGTCCTTTGTCTCAGCAAATATCTCATCCTTCATTCCCCGGCCTTTTCGAGTCTCGCCTCTCAAGGTCGTCCTCGACCTCGACCTTAACGAAATTAACGAAATTGGCCAGGAGAAGCCGTGCAGCAACCCGCCTCGCAGTTTCTTGACAGATTTTTTTTTCTCGCCCCTTTTTTTATTCCTCCTTTTTTCTCCTCATTTTCTCCCAACTTTCCCACACGCATCGTATATACCAGAGTCTACAGCCAGGGTGTAAATTGAAATTTTTTTCCTCTCCTTATACTTTTTCCTTCTCCTTTTCCTCTTCTTTTCATTTCAGACTCACATCAGCCGAGGAGAACAAATCGCGGGCGTTATTTTTCCGCCACTTTATCCTGCCACTAGAAAACGGACGAAAATTAGCTGCTTCTGATTCTCCGGCATTCATTTTACTCTCCGCAGATCTGATACGTGTTTTATACCAAATCACTGGATCGACTATACAGGACTATGTCAGGTTCGAGGAGGCACGAGGCTACTTATCGATCTTTCGAGGGTGGCTACGAACTGGCCCATAAATTTTCATCTGCAGATTCTATGGCCGTTGGATTACACCGAATAAATTAACCCCCGTTTCACCCCCATACTGCCTATATAATTTCCGCCACACTCCTTGCACTACGTATATATAATACTGCCTATATCTAGACTTAGTCAGAAATTGGTGTAGTGTAGGGACGATATATTATCTAATAACGAGTTAATTCTCTAGCTCAACTAATTACTCTGTACGCCGGCGCAAGTAGACTTCTATATATTGTCAAATATACGTGCGTTAAGGGCGCGTCCATAAATTAGATGGGAGTTCAAGTATGTCGAAGAATACTTATCAACCATCTATACGAAGAAAAGTCTGATCAAAGGCATCCCTAAGAGAATCCCTGACGGGAAATTTGCAGAACAATCATAGAAGCATGTATTCCAAATCGGAGAAGACCGGTACTTCGAATTTCTCTGGGAATGTCATAAATAAGAGATTTTCGGAATCGCCACTACACCCATAGTACCCAGAAAAATGCGGAGAGAGGAGAGAAAAACTGTGCGATATATAATAGACTGGAAAATAAGGAAAAAACATGTTCTTTGAACTCCTGGAAATTGTAGGGTAGGTAGTACGTCGCATGCGTATAAAGTACGTATACGTATCATCTATATACTCCGTGGGCTGGGGGATGCACGAAAACTCACCCTGCCTTGAAAAATGAGCCTTCCAACGGACGGGCTGGTCCGACACCCAACAGATGATTCACCGGCGGAACGTATAGCACCCCGACAACGCTCGACGTCCTACTTCCATCCGCTTCCATTAGCGCCCCTGTCACCGTCGGGAAGACCCGGAGAAATCTTCTGATTAGGATATATAAGCAGGTTCGTCGGTCGGCGGACCCGGATACTCGAGAAAAATCATCGTCCTCGACCAACTCCTCGCAACACGAGGCTTTTTCTCTCCAATCTCGCAATCAAATCTCCCCGATCTCATCGGAAAGAAGAAAAAAAAAAATACTCGGCGATTATCTATGCCGGAGATTCTATGAATAGCTGGAACGGAGAAACGCGGCGAACTCTTATCGGTTATGGGAATCGTTCAAATTTATATCGAGAGTTTGTTTGTCCAGAGTTAACGATATCCGGGAAACAGTATATTCGGGTGTTTGAGAGCTGACGTAAATGTCCCGGGAAAGCCAGGTGGATGGGATTTCGTTCGAGATAAGCGATACAAATTGCCTCTTCATTTCGCAGATCACCTTCGTCGCCGACGCTTTATATCCTGGAGGTCAGATTTTCGAACTTCAGACTTTAGCCTCATGCGTATACCAAAGCATTTCCAGCATGATTTTTTCTTCCAAAAATCCGGAGGATTTTAACTCCTAAGAGATAAGAGAAGGCGTAAAGAGATTATCATATCTCTGTAAACTGGCAAGTTTACTCAGAGCGTATAATCTACCGAGTGAAAAGTGAAGAGAAACGAGAAACGAGGAGAACGGTATTAGAAAAAAATTCCTATAGATTAAACACACCCGTTTTTAGGATACCAAATGAACTTTGGTAGGTAGCTGCAATGGATTTAGTCCATTTAACTAATAGTTCAGAGAGTTTGTAAGCAGCTTACTAGGGCAGAGAGAGTTCGAGTTATAAAAGCTTTTGCTTTTAGGTGTGTAACTACCTGTAGGAATTTATTACTAAATGGCCAAATAATGGCCGCTATTAGCAATGGTATAATTCGTAGTCTGGTATTAATGATTTTCTGAATGGTCGGTGTACGACATAATTATACCAGATTATATCATATTAATCAATATTTATTTACTATGAAGTATATGTGTATGCAAAATATTGCAAAATGACATGGAATGATTACGTAGATCATTGATTAATCGATACGGCGAAACACATTTCGTATTTAATCTACACGAATTTGGCTTTTGACCTCTAATTTTTTTTTACTTTACTTTATTTTTTTTCACCGCGTCATTAATCTTCGTCGTTGTAAGTCAACTCCTAATTGTACGATCTCTAACGAAAATTAAGTTCACGGTCAAACGAGCGAACGAACTAACGGTATATATAGCTGAAAAACCGGTCCATAAAAATGGAGCAAAAATAGGGCTGGACGTTTCGCGTGAATTCTAATTAATGGAAATGAAAATTCTTTCAATTCTAGAAATTAAAAGAGCACGACGGGCGTTCTTCTAATCTTGTTGAACAGAACTGATTGCCAGACGCTTTTTTCTTCTTCTCTGGCCTTTACGTTCTTTCTTCTCAGTTTTTACCTCGCGATAATAATTTCACTATTTCTAAAGCACGGGATCGTAGTGTGGATGAATTTCACGGTCAGAGTATTTCGGGGTTTGACTATATTCGAAATTCCAAATAACCGACGTCGGATTCCGTCGCGTCCATAGGAAACGGTCAAACTTGGAAATGTTTGCGGACTACATGGTATTATTGGGATAGTTTCCGTTTCTGATTACTTCGACTGTATCAGCCGGGGTATGGAGGCTCGCAGACGTTTTTGGCTCGAACTTCGACTCAAATTAAGTGCCCACTTCACCTGACCGAAAATTTCCGCTATTCAAATAACATAATACCAGCCAAATTCAACCCCTAGAGATGGAAAATTGATACCAATTTGATTCCTCGCCAATTTGTGGAATAAAAATCGAACTTTGGGCATCGAATCCTTCCGAATTTTCAAACTTACATTTCGCACGGATAATATCTATAAATATTGCGTATAAAGTAAATGGCGGACGTTATACTGGGGATGTTTGTCATCAGGCCGCGCCAAAACAAGGTGACAATTTATTTTTTTTCCGAGTTCCCGCCCCGAATTTCTTCACAATTTTCAGACAATAGGATTTTCCATTTGATTGACACGCAAAACCTTACATTGTGTCACTAATGTTCGTATAACTTGACCGGAACAAACAGTATGAAAGTCTGCCCTGGCGCTCGGGGTTCTTTTGGGTCGCTGATTCCGAATCTGAAGTGTAAAATTTCGAACTCCAAACATTTGTACAGCTAATATCTTGAGCGTTTGAATTATTCAAATATTCATATTGGATCCGCGATTTTGAATTCCGAATTTTAGACCTCAGGCTCGAAATCAGCGACCCAAAAGACCCCGTGCATCAAGACGGACTTTCTTGCTTTCTTTTGTTCCAGTCAAGTTGTATGAAGATTATCAACGCGATGTGAGGTTCAGCGCGTTAATCGAATGGAAAACCTTTCTCTCATGATTTGATGTGATTATAGAGATTTTAGTGCTAAAAAAAGCGCGTCGATTTGTTTTGGCACACCCTGGTGTGTACAGTACGAAAATCGCATCAGGTTTAATGACCGTAGTTCCAGGTGACCCTGTGATAATATAATAACTTATTGGCAGTAAAGAAAAGGTAATTCTAACTAATGCGCCATTTATTCTATGAATTTTTCATGAATTTCGAAGCTATATGTATGCAAATCCGAGCGAAGCTACTCTCGTGGCTTCTCTTCGAATGCTTTAAGGTTCGAAGATGCGGAGGGGCTGGGGAGGGTCTGACACTGCAAATAGCATTGCAGAGGAGAGAAAAGCTAGATAAAGATAAATCGGCTAATGGGCAAATAGACAAGCGAAGAGAAAGCGAAAAAGGCCAGAGAGAATAATGCGAAGGGTGTATAAAAATGGAATTAAAAGAAAGAGAAACGGTCTTCCGATTATCTTGTCCCGATTTCACGCACGCGAATGACAAAATCGGCTGCGTATCCCTCCGCGAAGCTACACGTACGAATATAAGCTACTGGGCCTCCGGGGTTTGAGGTAAACGCGAAGAATGACGGAGAGGAGAGAGCGAAAGAGATAGAGACGTATGGAAAGGGGGTGAAGGCTGTAGTCACAGCGATTAGCGTAAGCGATCCCTGGGGGGAGAGGATCTCTTTTTCCCCTTATCCCCTTTTTCTCTTTTCCTCTTTTCCTCTTTTCCTCTTACTCCCGCCGCCTATATCCTGGTGTCTTCCGTTCACTCCAATCTCGTTCGCGCGACCCAACATTAAAACTTTCTCACCCCAGTTTCTAACCCTCGTTCTCGCCCCTCTTCCTTTATTCTGGTCTTCTCTCCGGGTTCTCTTCTCTCTTCTATTTCCTCTCGCCTTTTTCCGTTCTTCGTTTTCCATCACCTTCCCTCTGCCTTCTCTCTTTTTTTTTTTGGCTATTGGCAACCCGGAGAACCCCGTGACTGACAAACCAACCCCCATTTAACTCCGACCCCTTGCACCTTTGCTCAGCTTTTCTTCAGATTACTTTTCGGTTTTACGCCGCGCCTCTCTCGCTCTGGATCTGCTTCTCCTCTGCTCTGTTAGAGAGACGCGAAAACTCTGGGACGTAAATTTTCCCATCGAAAGTTCGAAACGATATTCTCGTAGTTGAGCTGAATTCGAATTGGTCGTTGCGCTAAGAGCGCACACCCTCACTTCTTTACTCCCTCTTTACTTTCTTACTTTCCTACTTCCTTCCTTATACTTTCGCCTTTTTACGACTACATGCTTTCTTAAACGTCCAACAGCCCCGAGCTGTGGTATAGTTTACACTTTACACCGCTGCGTCGAGTCTTGATAAGAATTTTAAGGAACAAAAATTTACATTGCATAAAAAAATTAAATTCTGTTTTTTTTTTTTGTTTTTTTGGAAAATGAATTTTAATGAAACTTCGAATCGCCAAGATATGCCGCGAGTTAATAAACTCGAGAAAGTTGCAGTTTTAGGTATACGAGCGGAATTATTAATCTATGAATCTGTAATGAAGATATTAAATATTCTTTTTGGCATAATTAAAAATGGATTTAGTAATGATAATTTAAATAATAACTCGAACTACGTACCTATATACGTTGAATAAATTAAATAATTCCTCGACTCTCGTTTTCTCTATCTTTTTATCTCTACATTCATTTATTTCTAATTTCTAAAGATTGTTTTAGGTATTCAAACGAATGGTCAGTTTGAAGTAAACTTTTTCCAGTCAAAAATTACACCGCTTCAATCGAAACGCCCGCGCCCGCACCCGCTCCTCTATATTTACAGTCAATTTCAATTCCACACAGTTGATTCGATTTATTCACGTCCCGCTGATGACGGTGGAGGTGTTTTTGAAAAGTCGTTTTTCCGAACGTGTTTGTTCGTTTTTTTTTTCACTTGTTTGTGTCTACTATCACTCTTTGACGCTTGTCTGGATGAGGGTTCCATCGGAATAGCAATCACGTAAAAATCCAGACGGTAATGAATGCTTTGTGAATAATTCACCGTTCAATATTTCGGATTGAATGTCCACTCTAGAATATTGTAGAAAAAAAAAAATGGAAACAAAACTAGTATTGAAGAAAAAGCTATTCGAGTCGTACTACCTTTCCAAGTCGAAATGATTCCCGGATTCTTTTTCCTCGCCAAAAATAACGAAAGATGAAAAAAAAAAAAAAAAACAAAGGAGGAGGTTACGAAAATATGGTATGGAAATATTTGGAAACAGTAATTCTTACCGGTAGGTACAAAAAGTGTGAAACAAGTTTTACCACCATCCGTTGCACGCGACACTCTGTGGCCTGGAAAGGGTCAATTTTCCAGTTCTGCACCGCTTTGTCCCGGGTGTATTTTCTTCCTTGGGATGGGTGCAATACAACGACAAAAGTTCTCTTCCTTACAGTGGAAATCTACGCTGGAGAGCTTCTGTCTTACTTTCTGTCCTTTTTATTTCTTTCTTTCGCTTCAACAGCGAGAAGAACCGAAATAGATAAAATGAAGGAAAGAAAGAGAGAAAAAAAAGCGATCCCTCAATCACTTACCTCAACAATTCCTCCTCTCTCTCTCTCTCTCTCTCTCTCGAGAAAAACTCTGAACAATAAAAAATGACTTGACGTGAAATGTGCAATTTTGTTTTTTTCTTTCTTTTTTTTCCCTCTCTCTTCCTTTTATCTTGTGAAACGCTGTATTTTTGTTTGGCAAGATTTTTTAATTCCGTACTGCAGAGATATCGGTCCCCGAAAGATTGGGGCTCCGTATTCTACTGGCACTTCGTAAATTGATTTATTTATTTTTTTCATTCCTTTTATCTTGGCTTTATTTATATTTACTGTGTCAATCGAGTTTAGAGTGTGGAGGGTCTAAGGGATAATTATTCAATTTTATCCTCTCAAACAATGTCTGGGGGTAGGATCTGAATATTAAACTTCCCTTGCATCTCAAAGTCCTTTTTACAAAGGGTATGCTTGGTTTTGGAATCAAATAAACTCGCTTTTCTCTCCGTGTGCCCGCGGCGACAAGCCCTCTTCCACTCTTTCCCCGTTTCCCTCTTTCTTTCTCTTTATATCCTTCCTCCTCGCCCCTCGCCAATCGATTCGTTTACGTTCGTGTCAACCAGGTTCCAAGGGTCGTTTGGCTGCGAAGAAGACCCGGCTGTCGTAAATAGTTTACACCCCCAACCGCATATGTACATACCTACCCTCTACCTTCCTAAAGTATCCCTCTGCAAGGCTTCAGGGAATAAGACGTATGTACTTTCGACCTACGACCCACTTCCTACTTCCATTACAACTCCTTCTGCTCTAGTTGCAGCGGCATAACATGTATACCTACGTACCCTCTACCTACCGAACAGGGATGAAGCCGAACTACGAAACTCGTCTATTTCAATCCGGGGTGGGTCGTGAAAATATTCGACTTGGGTAAGGTCGCGGTACAAAACGAGCCTCTCGACTTTTACGTCGGAAAATTGCCGAATATAAGTCGAAGTTTTCCGATTTCCATGTCTTTTATTTCCACAATTTTTCCGCAAACTGATTCAAGAATGACTTGGAAGAATTTTCCCCAAGTTTTTAGAATCTCTAACGTTCTTTGATCCGAGAAACCCAGGCGTTTTATTCTTCTAAGGTAGTCAAAATTCCTGGCTACGTACGCGAGTAACATCTCCACGTTTGATAATGTGATTCTCGCTGTGTTATACCATTTTAGGGTTACGGGGCTACTACACTTCCGAGCGAACAAGGTTCGTAATTAATTCTACTGTCGGTATTAAACAATACGAGAAACTGTGTAACAATTAGAAACACCGGTCATGATCTAGTGCTACTCTCTTTGTTAAACATTTATACTCACATAGCACGTAGTATTACTACCCCCTCATGTGCCTCGAACTCTGTATCCGTGTCTATACGCCAGTGCAATATACATTATACAGGATTCAAGAAACATGCTACGAGCCATAGGATATACCAGGTGAAATTTTTATTAACTTTTCAATTCCGAGGAAAAATTCTCACACAAATATAACGAAGAATATTTCTCTGATGAAAATTCTTCGCAAACCAATCGCATGTTCCTTTATCTGTTTTCCTCCTTTTCATCTTCGGTTATTTTTATTTATTTTTATTCTCTTTATGGGGGAATCAGTTCGTCGGCTATGTATGCAATAGACGTAAACTTTTGAACTGTAGGTACCCACGCGGGCGAGGGATATAGAAAAGTGACAACCTTTTTACCCCGATTCCATGAGACCCTTATATTCCCGATCTCTGAAAAGGCCTGGCTCGGGCTCCTGAACATATACTATATATTACGAGCCGTAAGGGTTCGCATTATGGGGCCTTGGCGCTGATCGGTAACACCCATCGATGCCGAGCTAGGGGCGTCTTATGGGAGAAGAAAGTAGCCCATAAATATAAGCCAATGTCTGCTTTTTCAAATATATTATAGCCGCCGTTTTCTCACTCCAATCCAAGGTGGATGTACCGTACAAGCTGATCGCGGTCCTTCGTTACATTATCACGAGAAAACGAGAGAAAAAAAAAAGCAGAAAACAATTTTCAATCGTATCCAAAAATCTTTAATAACTGAATTATTTCGCGAACGGTTATACAAACGCGAGATAAAAATTCTCTCCGTTGAATTACCACGGGATTTTATTTCAGTCGCGTTTTTATGAAAAACAAGGAGAGAAGAAACAAGAAATGAAAATAAAAACAATGAAAATTTTGGCCGTTGCGGTGTTACGTTTTATAATATAGGTATAAAAAAAAAAAAAAAACGTTGTCTGGTGAAAAATGTAAAGGAATATAAAAAATATCCGTTACGTGATAGTGAGAAAAAATTTATGAAGAACTAGGTATATACCTAGACGTGTACTTACATGAGAAATGTTTTCTGTTTTTTTTCTTCTTTGTTATTTTTAAAAAAATGTCAATTTTCTAAATTGACGTACATACTGCGTATTTGATATATTGATCGTGTGATTTTTGGGTGAAAATAATTGAGAAAGGGTCTTTTGACGGGGAGATGATGATGATAATAATAACCTACATAGATATAGCATATTTGGGGAGATAATAGGCGAGATAATATACCAAAGTACTTTAAACTTCACTCCATAAGCTTTCGAAAATGCTGACTACTGGCTTGAGTCAATTACCAAGTTTAATGTAATTACTAATTGGCTATAGATATGCTAAGAGCCAGTTATAGTACCTACTTTCGCATTGTTTCCCTCTCTGAAAAGGCCTTTTCCGCTCCCGCAACCACTTTGCTTCTTCAAGAAGTCGTTACGCGTCTAACCCCTTCCCCAACATCTTTATTTACCCCATACTGCTGCAGCTATACGAAATATCATTCATTAACCTTCTTCCCCCAAATGCCTAACTGCTCTTCAGCTTTTTTTCGAAAACCAATCGCCCCACCTCGAAGGCACACCCTAGTCCTTCTTCGACGAGTGACATCCGCCAAGAAAAAAAAGAAAAAATTCTCTAATCGCCCTGAATTTTGTTAAAGAAATTTAATAACTTTTTTCACTCAAAGTCAAGGCATTTCAGGATTTCTTGACAGACCTTCGCATCAGTTGAACCTCGACTTTTTCACACTGTCGAATAATGGTTCGAGTAATCGTACTTTTTCAGTCAATATTTCCAAATCCACAAACTTTTACTGACTATTCTTCAATTTACTATGATAACGATCGACAAATCAAGAAGTTATGCAACCATGTGCGATGAGGGTTTGTTTTCTGGGCCATTAGATACCAAAAAGTCTAAAATGCGTAAAAGTGGTTCGCCTGAATTCTCGCGTCGAGGAATTTTCCCTTGACTAGGTCCCACGTCTCTTCCGTAAGAGCAGATCAATTAGGAAATTTCTTTGGGACCATCGGTCTTCGGGAAATTGTTTATTGTGCGAGATTCCGTCTCTTATTTATTGTCGGATTGAAGAATTTGAAGAGTTTTTTTTAAGGAACAAAGTCGACCCACAGAGAGATTTTCGGCGCGACGTAAAAGATGGATGATCACTTTTTGGTTGAAATATTATTTCCCAGCTGCGGGGACGTATTGATGTCTGTTTTTCGATCGTACGTGTTTATCAAGAAACGCCAAGACCGATTCATCGATTTGGGATTCGGTTAAAGAGGGAATCCCGAATTGGACCGGAGAGCCGAGGAGGAACAGGAGGATGAGGAAAGTGCTGAAAATCTCGCCACCGCAGAGTAGAGTGTGCGGAGAGCGCGGACGCATCATACATCATTCCTTCCCGACGCCCCTGACGCCCCCGACGCCCCAATCCACGGCGTCGCCCATCGGCACCCGCAACAACCCATTCTTCATCCCTCGGGTGAAACGTGAAACGCGAAATCTATAGCCACCTGCATGACCGCCTCTCTTTCACTCTTTCACTCTTTCGCTCTTTCGCTCTTTCGACGAGTCAAACTCTCCACCCTCCCGCGAACTGGTGACCGGAAGGACTCTTCCCGAATTTTTGCCGCCCTTTTTACGTATTATTTCGTTTCGGTTCAGAGAGGAATCGCTAAATCGCCAACATTTCGTTTCGTTCAGTTTTTTCGCGACTAATTTGAACGTCTCATTTTTTCTCATATATTATTCTTTCGCAAATTTGACCCTTCGAGCTCATAGGCTTTTTTTTATCACACAAATCGTACTTTGAATTCTCAACGTTATAATACAAGAACCCTTGTTAAAAACTTGTAGAAAATCGATCGATGTAATAAAAAATGAAAATTTTTCACAATTCTTGTATCATTCGATTATTCCGTGATCCGTTTCATTTCTATATCCACTTTGTACGAGTGGTTTTACGTCCGTAACCATGTTCGAAGGTAATTTTCATGAGATATGTATACATAGATATGCGCAGCTATGTTCGGGTAAAAAGTGGTAAATTCGTTGGTAGTTCCAGTCAAACGGAACCGACAGATCTCGAGTTACATTTTACGACTGCATAAAACAAAGGAAATACTAAAACGTCCCATGGCGTAGCTGGTGCATCACAGTGTGCAACTCGGGTTATTGCACATTTTACGACGTTCACCGACTTCAGTGGGTAGTATTTTATTATTTTTTACTGACAAGGGAGGACCAGGTAATTTCTTTTTTTGCACATATTTATTCGTCAATCTATCCACTTTTTCACGCATAGATTTACCTCGACTACGTGGATTTATATTCGGAGGCCAGGGGTGGTTTATACTTTTTCTATAAACTTTTACCTCCAAAATTCTCGACTTTATATACCCTCGGGGTGCTTACGCGGGTGAAGTTGATTTCGTCAGTTCCGAATTGAGAACTGAATAGAATAATTTCTCTAGAGAAAACGAATCGTCCCTCATACCCATACGTCACTGTGCCCGTTTACGTGTTTTTCTTTTATCCTAAGACCGCGATACAGGGTTGTCGCGTGGGCTTGAACCTACGCTATACATACAAGCATTGTGTTCTCTGAATTCTCTGAGAAATTTCAATTTCCCAGTTCCATGCCCTCTGGTATTCTTGAGTAACTCGCTGTACCCACCACCGCCGGCACCAGCATCGGTATCACTTTCACAAGAACCAAGAGCAGAGACAGAAACAGAAATAGAAACAAAAACCAGAAGCTGATACAGAACCATCCCCCCTTTTGACACGTGATACCTGAATGAAACGAGGCGCATCCCTTGTTTCTCCGGGCTTTCATTTCCTGCGGTCCACGAATAGTTGAGAGGGAAATATATTTATGAACAACCGTATGGGCGGCACAAAAACTTTTCACTAACTCTATAACAAAAAAATTTTAATGTTAATCTATATCTGCATAGAGGGAGGTCTGTAGAAATGTAGAACAATTTCGTAAGATAGTATCAATCAGTCGTGAAAAATCCAAGTAAATAGGTTATTTCCTAAAAAAGATAAAAAAAAAGAAGAAATGATGTAAAAGACGTGTTAATATTTAGCGAACGGGTATAAATCTGAATCTAAATTTCTTTCCAAGGTACGTAAACTTTCCGCCCAATAATTGACTGGATAATTTAACGCGACTATTAATATACTTCTGCGTGTGTGAAATAGAAACATGAAATGATATTAGATCAAGGCCTCTGATATTCTGGGAACTTTGAAAACAAGGGAGTATATCCGCGTACGCGAGTAGAGGCTCGTAGTGGTAGTCGTACACGGTAGAATCTGGCGTAGGGGTATGAACAGGAGCGTGACAATGGGCCTCGTACGGGCGTTGAATCGAAGCTTTGCCAAGCCGGGGTTGGGGTGTCGTTTGAATAACGTCCCCCAGCAAACGCATCCGTAACACAGCGGGCCACAATTTGGCTCTGCAAGCTTCCGTACGCTTCCATAGTTACCAGCTACGGTTACCGCTGCCAGTTCTGATGATGGAGGTGGACGGGGTTTCGGGTTGCAATAAACATACAGTTTTTCACAGTCTTTCGATATCTTGATATATTCCAGTACGACCGGAAATCCCTTCGTCATTATTCTCCTTGTACACATTTGACATCTCTACGCGTGTATACGCGGGTATTTTATACACGCGTAAAACGCGAGGGGTAGATTAAGCTGAGGTGTAAAATTCAAGATTAGAGTTTCGAACGCGGGCTTCTAATACCCTCAGTCGATGGTTTTTCCCGAAGTTTCAACGCCCGCGACGCCACCTCAAAGAAAACGATAATTAATTGAAACACCATCCCTTTTCCCTTTTAACAGAGAGGCTTTCATCTCCCGTACTCTCGAGGGTGTGGATATTATACTATGCTCTGTATAGGGGGGGCCAACTAACTTCTTTGTCGATCTCTCTTCTCTCTATCGACGTACAAAATCCTTACACCAGCCACCGACGACTACTCTTCATTTAATTAAAGATTATATTAAAGATCGCTGTGATCAAACGCTCTGAGTCTAACGCACCTTATTATTGCTTTCGGAATTCAAACCTAAGACAGAGCTCCGTCTTTTTTCGTTTCATTCTTTCATTCATATTCTTACTCAAAAATTCTTCAAAAATTCATTTATCATTATTTTCTCATTGTTATTTGTCCTCGAATCATTTAGAGTGAAAGAAAAACTTGAATTTTGATTTTTTTCAAAGTTAAATCCAAAAAATTCTGGATTTCACTAACGTGGGACTAATTTCTCGTGTATTCGTTTAATCGATTTCGAAGAATATTTACCAGTCGAGGATATCATCTACGGAATTATTCTTCTACGAATAAGTATACCAAGGGAATAAAAAGATCCGTTAATGCTGGTGAAACACTAATGCGAAAATGACCATTTTTTTCCTCTATGAAGAAGAAGATTAGTCCCACTTTCGGATATGGTTGAAAATGATTATCGTGTAGGACAGAGTAGTCGAGATTTTTTTTCTGAATAAAATGAAAATTTTGGAAATGAATAACGGGCTGTGAGAAAAAATCTGAAGAAAAAAATATAGATCAAATCCGAGACGGTCGCAGGGTATATACCTTTTCTTTTTTCATTTCCTTTTATTATACTGTTATTTCTGTAAAAGCTTTCTCGAGGTCGTATCTTTATATTTTATACATATATATATATATATGTTTCTTTTTTGTTTTTTTGTTTTTCTTTCTTCTAGCAAAGAAAAGGTCCGCGAAGTAATTAATTACCGAGGTAAATCTGATTACTTACCCCGTGGCTTTCAAACCGCGTTATATACAGACGTGAGAGTAAAAAATATTTCGCAAATATACTACCGCGGAATACTAAATCTTTTATACACTTTTACTACAAAGAATAAAGTTATGATAAAAACGGAACAGGGGTAGTCTACCCCTTTTTTTTTTAATCACACATGTACGTAACGCACATGTTCGTAATGTTAAATACCTTGTGGGTTGAAAAAAGAAAAAAACAAAAAAAAAATCATCCAAATTCCAAAGAAATATTTTACAATTGTTGTTGTTTCTCTTTTTTTCCTTTTTTTTTTGTTTACACGCGATTGAACGTCACGTGTGTGATAATCATCTGTACAGGTATGCATTGTGTAAACATGTATAATACCGTTGCGTTAAAACTTTGGAATTTTACCCCTACGGGTGGTTTAATATCGGGTATTTTAGGGTACGGATGGAATTTCGCTGGGCATTGACATGTGACTGACAAGTTGTTCGAGCCCCGGATAAGCGAGTTTTTGCCAAAAAATTATATCCGAAATCTAAAATGACAAAATTCCGTTAACATTGTCAGATATATACCTACCTATATATAATATATATATATTCCCTCGTTTTGAACTTGAAAGAAAAACCGGAAAAGTAAAAAAGGTATATGAGACAAAATCGTACTATTTCACGGTAGTGTCTCGCTGATTGCCAAAGGGGCGACGAATCGCTGCAATGATAAATTGACAAAGCAAGTGAGTGAGTGAGTCAGGCAGGATTCTAGGTAACACAGGTTGGCGTCGTTACTGCAAGTACCCAGAGCTATGTACGTGGATGAGATGAAAATAAAGAAGTTCGCAAATGACGGAGGCTGGTAGATATAGAGGTATACATACAAATCCTTTGTAGTTCGTACGAGGGGCGCACCCTGGCAATCAGTGCACGGGGGTATAGCGACGCTACCCCGAAGGAACCTGGGGAGCCTTCCACAGGGTAGACCGACCTACGACGCCCTCCGACGCCCACCTACGTCCTGCAGGATGCCCGAAACGGAACCTCGGTAATGGAATCAGTCGCATCGTGCCTAGAATCCTGCATTGGTTCAGTGGTTTTCACCCAATTCTCCGAAGTGAAGGATTCTCAGGTCGGGGATCCTCCGCGTAATCAAACCTGGAGCAAATAAGAGAAATAAAATAAAATAAAGTCAAAGAGGGTAGAAGAGGAGCCGCTGCAGTCGGACGAAAGAGCAAAAAACAAGAACACGAGGTAAACGCCGGAACGAACATCGAGAAATAAACATTTCTTATCACTGGACTAAATTCCGGCGGTTTTCGATCCTCTGGGATTCGGAGAACAGATTGGGTGAAAAAAATCCGAAATTCATTGGATTTCGCATCTGGATTGATGGGCATGAAAAGTTTCCGATGTCTCTATCAATTGCTACGTTCGCTTCTATACGGCGAAAAGAATTAGACCTTTGCGGGCTGCGAGTCAAGGGTCCGAATTCCAAAAGTCAAAATTCTGGATTTGAATAATGCGGACTCACGATGTTTGCGAAGGGTATTTTCCCGGGAGTCTACACAGCCGATTTCGAAAACTTCGGAGACCCGAAAAAAGCGGAAAGATTCAAAATTCCGGAAGGCCACTTGAAATTCACGAATGCATTTATTCAGTGTTTAATAACTCGGGCTGCATTGACCGTATCGAAAGCAATAAGGGGTCAAAAAACGTCAAGTCTGATGTGTATGCATCTGAAGATTTTCTTGAGGCTGAAATTTCTATCGCGATACTTTCTATTTCCGTTCGGAACTCGAATTAGTGAATCTGTTCTTGTTATTCTCGGCTTTCGTACTATAAATTGTAAGAGGAAGACCGGACCAATTGAGATTTCCTTCTCGTTTCAAGTTAAGAGAACCTCCGGAGATTTCCTGCTGTCCGTACGATAGCTTAGTGGAAAACCAATTGAGACTGATAGTAAAGAGGATATAGGATCGGTATAGGGAACGTTATCCGCTATGGTAAAGGTATATATTCATCCCAAAAGAATTGCATGTATATTATACGTGTAACATACATATTCCGAGAACTTTATCCCGATGATATTGACGGTCCGAATTCTCAAGGTATATCTTTATGCCTGTACCCAGGAAAGGCCATGTATTCAACTATATGACTAGAATTTAGATCGTATTGTATAAATCGATAAATAAAGGGAGTCGTATAATGCGATTTACAGAATCTTAAATCCTCTGGATTCTCATGCCCGCATATTTCTGTGTCCCAGACCATGTCCATCGATCTATATGCGTGTGTATATCTATAACGTATTTACATACCTAGATAGCTGTACATACGCTATGTGTAAATATACCTACATGCAAACTGATCGTGAATCTGCGAGTCTAAAAACAGAGACTCCGGAGGATTTACATCGTTACGTTCCAAGGAAATCCGGCCGACGTTCACCGACTTGACATCCGGTTCCGGTATTTCTAACTCGACGACCTCAACAGCCTCAGATTCCCTCTCTGCACACACAGAGACGGGGATACTCAGAAGCCACAGTGTACATTGTGCGAAAACGTCCTAACTTGAAAATTTTATCAATTTTAAATCATTTTTGACTCACTTTTTTCCAGTTTATAAATATATAAATATATACATGGGCATGTATATATGTATTTCGTCCAAAGTCGAGATATTTTTGTGCAAAAAAACGCGGAAAAAAAAATTGAGAGGCTTCGTTTCTTGATTAAAATCAGAGACTTGCTTTTTTTTCTGTCTTTTTCTTCTACTTTCATTAACGTAAAGGCAGAAAAGATTTAAAGTCCCTTTAAATAATGAAATCCACTATACATATAATTAAATGTGTATAAAATAATAATAATAATAATATTAGGATTCGTATGGGAGAAAAATGGTAGTTTTTTAGCCTACTTTTTCACGCTCCATATACTACGTAGGTTCGTATGTTATACATAGATAAATATATACACGTATATATAGGAGAAGTAGGCATACCGAGCTAGAGCGAAAGATTTTTGTTTCTATTTCGCGTACCTATACCTACCTACCCATACATGCTTTGGTACGTAACATACATACCTAGAAAACCACTGTTATTTCGAGTACCGGAAAAACACAATGAAGTTCGTCCGCTGCTCGTTTACTGCGCTCGACTTTTCTACGAGTAGAGCAACCCGCGATAGAAAATATGATAGAAGTTGAGGATAGCGATTTCAGCTAGCTGAAATCTCCGTCCAGTATATATACAGTATACCTGATCCTAAAAACTAATACTATACGTGTCTCTGGATTTTGATACGTTATTAATACAGTCTAGACAATTTTTGCCAGTATATAGATATGTTACGGTTTCCGAAAAGAAATCGACATTTATCTTTTTTTTGGGAACTTACACCGCGAAAATCTCTCGAATTAGGGGAAATAATCAACCCTCCAAAAAGGCAGAGTTGTCATTAAAGTCTGAGTGGTGCCTCACTCGGCCATAAGGCTTTCCAGTTGATTAACACGCTGAACCAGTTCACATCGTGTTACTAATCCTCGTATAACTTGACCGAAACAAGTATCAGGAAAGTCTGTTTTGGTTCTCGCGGTTCTTTTGGGTCGCTGAGTTCCGAAATTCCAATCTAAATATTCGAATAATTCAAATGCCCAAGATATTAGTTGTAGAAATGTTTGGAATTCGGAATTTTCGACTTCAGATTCGGAATCAACCCACGAGCACCCAGTACAGAATTTCGTATCCGAAACGTTGATTTAAACATGTGAATAATTACTTTGGTTTCTAAAGAGACGGAAAAAAAGGGAAGGAAAAATGACGCAAGACGGGAAGAAGGAACGAGAACGTTTGACGTCTTCTCGCAGTTTAATTTCGTTCTAATTGTCAGCGGAATTTAATTATACAGTCAATTTTATGCATGTATATTCCTATGTGGTTATATAATTATATATACAGAGTAGGGATTTTAATATACGGTATGGGATTGACTCGGGCTTATCTTCCTTAAAATTCTTAAAGCTCTTTTTAATAGATTTATTTGCGTTGAATTTTTATACCCACCCACACCTACCTTCCTTCCTTCCTACCTACCTACGCTTCTGGATCATGAGGGAACGCCAACGGCTGCAGAGAGTCTGGTGTCTGGAGGACTCTAGAGACAAGCCTCACGCTCCGTAACTTTGAGATTAGATTTAGCGACGAACTTTAAACTTTAAAGTTGAGGCTAGAACGGATCTTTACGGCGGTGTAAAAGTGGTAAATGCCTTACCCCACTTCCGTAAATCTCATACTGCACTGTCGCTCTTGACAAATGATCAAACATTCGCAAACTTACAATTTTTTTTTATAACGGATGTCGAGGACTCGATCATCTATTCAAATCTCTTTCATTTTTATTTTTCTCTTCTATAGAAAAGTGAAAAAAAGATTAGGGTGAAAACTTTTTCACCTCAAACTTCCAATTTTTGATTTCACCCCAAAATTTCGTAGTCCTTAGTTTTTGAGTAAGACTCCCAAATTTTTTGGTGCGATCGAAAATTGGGAATTTTAGGTAAAAAAATTCTAACTCTATAGCATAGATTGAAATGAAATGAAATTGATCATGTTCCGTTCTTAATTTTGAATAAATTAATCATATTACCTAATTCAATAGTTTTATGATCCATAAATTACAATCCATGTATAGGTATGTATGTATATGTATATATATATATATTTGAGGGAAGGCATACGTCTACAACCTGTCTTATCTCCGCGGCCCAGCATAGTCGAGATCTCTTGGCTTAATTGCGCCTCTCTTTCTCTGTCGTTCACCATCTTGTCCCCTTGAAGCCTCGCCGCCCGACAACCCTTAAGACCGTTTTCCCTCGTCTTATTGTTAGCTCTTTGTGTAATGTATGCTGAGTTAATTAGGTGAGCTCCAGCCGGGTCTGGGCAACTCGACTTTACTTCCCTCGTCTCTCCTTTTATTTCTCATCCTTATCTCTATTTTTATACCCAACTCTTGTATTCTCTTCCCTCGCCTCCTCCGTCTCTTCATTTCTCTTTCTCTTCCTTTTAGCTCTTCGTTATCAATCGCACGGCTCATAGATCCCTGGGAATGAAAAAAAAGAAAAAAAGAAAGAAAGAAGGAAAGAAGGAAAAAGAAATGGTAAAGAATTTGATGAGCGAATTATGAAGCCACTGAAATGAGAAATCGTTTGATGTCAGGCTCTCGGAGTTCAAAATTCTTGGGAAAAGAGGATTCGCGAATTTCGTCGCGACGCGACGCGCAGTGGACGAGGAAATTTCACACGTTTGACGTGGACGCGATTGTCAAACTTTGACGGATTTGTTTTTCATTTTATCGACTATTTCGCACATCAAAGGAGCCTCGTCGTCCGATCGTTGCGAATTATATAATTGGAGAAAAATGAACAATCTCAACAGCTCCCAGGATTATATCATCACGATCCCCTCGTGACGAGGGATTGCGAATATAAAAATATATATATACGATTCAATAAACGACCTGGATAATTTCAATCTACTTATTAAAAACTCCGCGAAATCCCATCATCTCGTATTCCAATATTTTCCATGCCAGTTATTACGTCAATAATAAATCAGGAAAAACATTTTTTCTTTAATTTATTTCGTTATATTATTTTGCCACTTTTTTCATCAATCGAACGACGGATTGACTCGCCAATTTCCTAAAACTTCAGCGATCTCGTCGTCTTCTTCTCTCTCTCTCTTTTTTTTTATTTTTTTATACCGATTTTCACATATACGTCAAGAGATCCACATTTCTTGCAAATCGTAAGTCGACTTTAGCTTTCGCGTGGGTAGACTACTTTTAAATTGATTTACGAATTTATTAAAAACTGCGAAAATTTTCTCTCCTTTTTATTTCATTTGATTTTATTCATTAATCGAGTTTTTGCGAATCGTAGGTGATTTTTCGCCCGGGCAACCTGCTTTCAAATCGTGACTCTTCGTCTTTCCAACCCGTGGACCATATTTCTCATCACACCTGGTTACTGTACGAACAGAACAACATCACATCGATTTCCGGGCAAACTCGATGGTCCGGTAAGTCGTGATAGAAGTTAAACTCTCTCCCTTAACTCCTGAAGTATAAAACTGTCGTTCTTATAACAATAGACAACTTTCGCTCTCGCGAAACTGATAGCCAAGATGTTCAATCGGTGCGAAATCAACTCGGAACAAACAAAGTTCGACATCGCGGTACATACATAGATACTAGGTATATATGTAGGAGGTATATCCTCGGCTAGAACTGTTTTCGACACCGATCAAAAAACAAAAAACAAAAAACAAAAATTCTTCGTCGTTCTAAAAATTGCGAGACTGTAAAATACTTTGTAAAATGGTCACACGAGCTCCGAATTATTTTCGAAAAGATTTTGATTTTGATTTAAAGTCGTTTAATTGCTTCGTAAATCGCGACGAAAATTTTTCAGATAAATATGAATTTGGTAATTTCACAGAATTTGCAAAAATAATCATAATTTGCGTCCGATAGTCTTTCACTATTTTTTCAAAAGAAAGAAATACAAATTTCTGAACATTTTCGTGAGAAATTTTGACAAATCTGCAATTCTTTCTCTTTCTTTCTTTCCGGCGTAACTCTGCGAACATTTTTCCTACAAAAGAGAATATATACATAGATTGACGAATAACCAGAGTATTTGAAAATGATTTTGTAAATTTTGAAAGAAAAGAAAGCAAAAAAAGAATAATTATAAATAGATGTATATTGTCATCAGGGAAATTCCCCATTCGCCAACGTAGATATAGGCGACTAGGTACAGATATCGCTCTAATGACGTCCCTTTGTTCCTTTGTGGTTTGGTTATTCGCCATTAACCGGTGCTACCGTGCCATTCAACTTTATTTTACTGACAAATCAGCCCTCGCATATCGCGTACCTCGAGTCAGGTAGTAGGTATAGATATACGTACAGACGTGCAGGTGTAGGTACGAATGTATAAAATTTAGGGTCTATACAGGTGGTAGTTGGTCGGACAGACCAACCCCCTTTTCATTATTTTACATTTCTCTCTATTGTTAACGAACGACCGAACACAACGAGACCGCGTGCCACCTGTGTGTTCGCGTTGTGTGTATAGCTATATATTTACCGGGTATAGGTTTGAATGAAAATTATTCACTTCACTTCTATACGTGCCCATATCCATGCCACCCAGCCTATCACCCTTCTCAATTTACACACCTTTGATTCGATCGTTTTTCTCCGCAAATCAAAATTTCAAGGTTACATAGAAAACGAAGAGAAAACAGAGCAGATCCCTTTTTTTTTTTCAATTTTATTCTTATCTGCTCTCATAACTTATAACAAAAAAAAAACAAAAAAAATACAAAACTGCACGAAAATTATTCTTTCTTCATTCTTTTGTTTTTCGATCAAAATTTGGGAGAAAAAATTTTTGCTTCTTTTCTCTTGAATAAATTTTCAAACATCACTGGATAATAATCTGAGGAGAGGAAAATTAGAGGTGTCCGAAAATATGGGGTGAAAATATAAACGTTGTTAAAAAATGAAAGAAAAAAATAACTATTATTTTTTTTTCCGCTATTTTTGTTGAAAATTTCAAGCCACCTATCCTCAGGGGATAAGCTAATGGAGATATGTAAAATTCGAGTTTTTTTTTTTTTAAATTACATTTTTTATTTTTACTCTGGTAATTATTCGCACTCTGTGCCATACGGTCTAATTTTATTTTTCATTTTTTTCTTTTCTTTTTTTTCTTTTTTTGCCCCGTTTTCAGCGGGGGAAAAAGCGTTAGAATAATAATGAAAGTAAAAATCCGTAGGTAGTAGGCAAAGCAACCTAGGCGGGGGTATAGAATATGGGGATAATCTTCATTTTTATTCCCTGAATTATTTAACGGATCATTTTATACATTTCGTTTACCAGGTGGTGCAGAAAAGCGAAATAATCAAATTGGAAATAAAATTAGCTTCACCGAACGGGTCCGATTCACTTTTCCCGTTATATACCTTATATAACCACTACTTCGGAATACCCGCGTTAATTAGTTTTTCCTGAGGTCAGAGCCTGTACCTATCCACGCCTCATTCGACACAATCTTCTCGCCAAGAACCTGCAAGACCAGAACCCCATCCCTCTCTTTTTCCCTCTCTATCTCTATCTCTTTATCTTTCTCTTTCTCTTTCTCTTGCTTCCTCCTAAAGACCGAGTTAAATACTTCACGAGTGTTGATTAAGCGGACCAAACTAGTCCGGAGATAGCCAAAGCTTATCGTTTACTTGTTTCATAAACATATAGCTATATCCATAATCCAGTATTATACATATGAGGCAGTTAATCCCACGACGTGTAGAACGAAACGGGACAGAATTAGCCACCTGAAGAAAACCCGGATTTTCTTTCCACAGCTTTTCGATTTTGGTCAAAATATTTCCGACGTTAGATTTATCGAAAAAAGAAAAAAGAAAATAGAAAAACGTTTTTGCAGAGCTTACAATTTCGAACAAAAGTATAACTTTCTATGCAGAATCTTTCGGAGTAGATCAACTCCTGAGATATACAAGCCACAAGCATATTTCCAACGTATTCAAAAAGACGAATAAAAAATATTCGAAGCTCGTTATTCGATCAGAAAGAACAAGTTTTTGAGAATAATTTCTGAAACAATGAAATGGCTCACCCTAACAAATTTTTTTTTTTTTGTCGAATTGACAAAATTTGTGGTTTCTATTTTTTCTCAGGAATAAGCGATATTTGAAATACAACAAACACTTCGAGTTTCTACTCTCCTCTCTGTCTTTTTCATCTCCCCCGTATATCCTTTGTACTTTTTGTTCCCCTCTTCACTTTTTTGGATCTTCAATTTATGGCGCTCGTTCAACGAGAAGGATTGACCGGTTTTCCGGGTTACCCTACGGGTTGCAGAAGTCAGGATATCCGCGATGCCGATAAGAGGATGGCTCGGGGTCTCCGTTGGTTTGAGGGAGAGGTATAGAAAGAGGCGGAATCCGTTATACGTACATAGAGGAAGGAAAGCAGCACCAGCAACACCAGCAGCGGCAATAACAGCATCAGTAGTAGTAGTAGCACCGAGCAGCATGCCAAAAACAGAGCCACGGGCCCTGACCCTATTATATCCCCGGCCAACTCGGGCGAGACAGATCCTGACGTCGAGGAGAAGGTCGACAGGCCTTGACGTTGAGAGGAAGATTCGTTTATTCGAAGGATTCCGCACGGATTTCAAGATTATATCTTTTTGCGTCTCGATTTTATACTACAGCCGTGTATACCTGCCGGTCGCTTCGTACGTTCTCAATTTCCCTTCTTTTCGAAGTGGTAGATGAGGCATCCCATTAGAACTCTTCGTCAGTTCCTCGAAATCCAGACACTGTGGTGAATTTTTTTTTATTCCAAATTCGTTGAGAAATTATGAATATTGATTATTTTTTTTTTTTGGTAAATGTTTGAAAATTCGTATCTGGTGATCTGTGAGGGATATAAATTTGAAAAAAATACCCAATCCTCATTATGACTCAATGAATTTGTAAAAAAATTCGTGACATGAATGCAATTTCCATATTTCACGTGGAATGCCACGTGCCAATTTTAAGATACACAAGAGCTTCTGCAAGCTATAAGCTATCCATGACGGTCCATCGTGTTATACAATATATAAATACATTAGGTCTTAAATGAAGCAAGTTTCCCTCCTTAGCCCAGATGCCTACGTACCTACTTTATACCTACCAAGTAAATTGTTTGAGAGAAAAACTTTCGAGATGGTCCGTGCAGCAGGGAGAGGAATTTCATAAGCGGATTTACCGTATACCCAATCAGAATCTTTCGCAATTTTTGTACACTCTACGTCAAAGTAAAATGTTCATATTATATATCGGTGAGAAAACGTAAACGAAATAAAATTAATGAAAAAAAATAAAAAAAAATTTCATTGATCATTCGAGAGAAGTGCGGATGAAAATAAACGTGGATAAAAGTTTCATTCAAATTTGATACAACACAATATAAAATAAGGATGTCTTGATTTTTCTTTTTCACATTATTCCAGATCGAATCATTCAAGTTTTTTCTTTGACGAATTATAAAGATACCCTTTATCGACAAATTTTGGAAAGATTCTCTCACGTTTTTTATCTACAACAGTGATGAAAAAAAATAAACATTCTGTTATACCGATAAATGTTCGTATCGAGTGATCTTTTTCATCACTCAATGACAGGGGGTTCGTCGTAGCACTAGTCAAAATGAAAAGTGTGCATATGGTTGGTCCGATCACCCTAATACACGTCTTATTGTTGGTTTAAGGAAAGAGAAAAGAGAATAGAAAAAGACAAAAAGGTAAGCAAAAGACAAAGTATGTTTTGTTCATAGCTTTCATTTGATGAATATTTCATGAGTGATACACCCATCGTGTAGCCGAAAAGATTCCACGAGGCTTTACTTTGATACGAAAAAGCTTTCTCGTGATAAAAGAACGGCCTGATACAGTTCACTTAGATTATTGTTTATCGTAGATTTATATACGAGACGAGAAGCGCAGGCTTGTACCTATTCCAAATTGCCGATGATGTCCTGAAAGCAACGATTCAATTCTCCGGCTCGTAGGTACCTACAAGTAATCGTCGGATTAATCAATTCCTATCGCTGCTGATGGAGTGGATAAGAGCTCTTCCCAATCTCTCCGGGGTTTTCCGCTCCTTGATCACACGACCTCACGTGATGCCAGAGTTTAGGAATATCGGGGCTGATCGCTACACTGCGACAACGGGGTGGAACTTTCGCAGCGGATTCCACCCCGAAGTGTTATAAGGTCGTTACCTCTTCGTTAGGTCTACGAGTTTGGAATGGAATTGAAACTGTGTCCCAAGGCTGGCCCGTGATGAGAAACGTGAAAAATCTCGCGTCTCGCTCCCGGCTACAGAAGCCGGTCTCCTCCTCGCGTCTCATCTCATCTCTCCCTCCTCTTTCTTTCCTTCTTTTCTTTTCTTAGCTCGGAAATTTGCCCGTCGGAGCACTTCCTGCTTCACCGTTCAGTTATTCGCCGCGCGCGTCAAGGAGGGACGAATTTTAATAAGGGGGTGACGCGGAGGTAACACCAACTTCTCTCCTTCAGGATCCACGATTCTCGGCACCGGGAGTCTACGATAATGGACATGAAACGGGTCCCTTCGTCCCGCTCTCTCAAGGATGTGCCAATCTTTTCAATTTATGACTTCTTCCTCTTTTTCCATCCCCCCTCGCCCCTTCCTATAAACCCGATCCTTTCCCTTTCCTTTTCCCTCTCTCTTGTCCCAGCTATCCCCGTCTCGTCGTTTTTTTTACGCCTGTTCCCCCCTCCACTAATAATCGGCTCAATTTCTTTCCGCAAAGAGATTTCGGCCACTAAAATTTCATCCAGCCCCATTTATACTCTACTCTCCTCTCCTTTGTCACTTGTCGATTCAAGATTCACCCAACCCACCAACAATTAGACTCGTCAAACCGCCCCTAATTACAACATCGTTAATTCCTCCTCCGTTTATCCCGCCAAGATTCGCGCTGATCATAGCTTTAATGATTATAACATCCTCCCCCTCCTCCTCCTCCTTATCGTCTCCTCGGTATGATAATAATTATTCGGCGATGAAAAAAAAAAGAATAAAGAAAAGCGAAATATTTTTGGTAAAAATAAAAATTTCGACAGCTGCGGCGGCATTATTTACATCGTATCGTATCGTACGTGTGTTTCGTTTAGTTTTATACCTACGTCAAATACTTATGCTCGACTTGAAACGTGACGTCGTTCAGTTTAACCTGAGCAAGGAAATACCTGGGCAAACGATATCGCGGAACTTTTCGCCCCAGGGTTGGCCGGGGACGTTGAGAGCTCGTGTCCCGTACAAGGAATCAATTTCTGGTACGAGCGAAAGAGAGAGAGAGAGAGAGAGAATGAGGAGGAGAGAGAGGAAAAAAGAAATAAAAAGACGGTGAAAGGAAAACCGGGGAAAGAAGGAAGGAATTATCTGTTTATCCTCCGGTATAAATCCCACGGGATATTCTGACGCGAGTAGCTATGGATATACGGTAGTCGGGAGACGCTTATGCATATAACAATCTAGAACGAAATTTGCAATAAATTTTACCCTCAATTTTAATCAACGCGCATATTTTTCTTCCAAACAACGTATATATCAGACGCTTATAATAACATAATTATATATTCATTCTAAAGTTAAACACACGCGTATTGTTGATGTAGAATACAAGATACAGGGCTACAGAACTAGTTCGCGTAGCCTCAGGCAGATGGACCCGTGCTCTCGCTGTTATAGAAACCCTCAAGCGCTCTCTCACAGTAGAAGTAACCCGGGGAGTTATACAGTCTCTGTGCATACCTCTAGGACTTAATCGCACCCGTTTTTATGACCTTATTCAGCTTAACTGACGACGAGTAAAAAACTTCATTACAGGCATTTAGTCGTATGAATGAGTCGATTTATTTTTTATTCGACTGTTGGTGTTTATATGAACTGATTTTGCGTTCGAATCTTTGAAATGATTAACTGTTGTAATCAGAAAGCTTTGAGTTATTTAGGAAAGTTTTTTTCCTACCGAGCAAAGTGTAAGTAGGTAGGGGTAGTTTAGCTAAACTTACAAATGACTTGTTAGTAGTGACAGTGGGAGCATCGTAATAAAAGAGAAGCGGTTGAAAAGCGGATAAGTAGCTGGAGTAGGTGAAAGAAAGAAGGGAAGAAGGGAAGAAAGAAAAAGAGAGAGAGAGACTGGCTTGGATAAAAAAGGTAGTCTCATTCCCTTGACTCCCTCGACGCAGTAGACTCGCTCGGCTACTTCCTGGTTGGCAGCCTTACGTCACTTGAGTGGAAACGCTGAACCAGCACTCAACTCCGACGACGTCGACCACTACGGGTCTGGTTTCTCCCTTTTATTAAAGCTCTTTGGTCCCATCGCCCATCGTGCGATCTCCCCTGCCCCTTATTCCTCGGCCACCTCCACCTCCACCTCCACCTCCACCCCCAACCCCGAGCCATCCCTTTACCCCGGGAAGTCGAAGGGGCGTCGCGACGCCTTTAAAAGTATAAAACAATTTTGCGAATCTCAAAGGTTGCGGCCCCTGAGCTAAAGCCCACTAGACCGACGCGACGCGCCGCGACGAGACGAGGCGACGCTTTTATTCTATATCAATACCGTATAGAATCGAAATTGGACTTTACCTTAGCTTACCCTTACCCTTACCCTTACCCTTACCCTTACCCTTACCTACCTACACCCAAGACTCAGAGAATAAAATCTCGTGCGTAGAATCGCTTTCCATTGATCTTGAATTGGTCCCAATTTGGACCTCAGTTTGTCCAAGGCTCTGACATTACGGACGTCGTTCAATGGGAAATGGGAAAATGGGAAAATGGGAAAATGGGGAATAGAAAATGGAACCCTACGATTTATAGAAAATAGACTCTTCGTCGGATAAACGACACAGGACCTGTTTATTCAACAACTTTGCATTATAATAGAAACGCATTGTTTCCCTCGTTCGAAAATTCATGGTGGAAAATGAGCGTAAATCATATATCCAATTTGAATAATTAGATATTTTTTTTCCTCGTCTTTTTTCTATTTAGCAACCAATCTAACTGCTCTTAGTCCTGCTACTCCAACGAAAGTAATCGAGTGCATCTCTGAAGCCTTTTTCTAACGAAACCCAATTTTTCTCACTGACAGAAATAGAAAAAGAAGAGACGAGGAAAAACGAAGAAACTAAAGTCGACAAAAGATCGAAAAGGATCGATGAACCAATTATGAAATGGCCCGTGGGCATCCCTATGCTATACATTCATTCACTCTATGCATCACACGCTGCACTTATCGGAAACGATATCTACTCAATTAATATTCTTATGATGAAATTTATGCTTTATTAAGTAGCTCCACTGTTTCTCGATCCCCCTGAAGTTTAACCCTCTCAACACTATCCGTGGTATAAAAAGTCGAACGAAGTTCGAAAAAATGATTGATGTTCTTAATGACTTTAACCACAAAAAAGACTGACGTCTATGCATCTGCGTTCGTAAATAACATGTGTATATATATACTAGGTGCTTTTACATATATGTGAAGTATTTGTTCTCGAAAATAGATCCCTCTAACTGAATCTAAAAATATACAACGTGTACTGAACAAGAGAAGTCGATATACCTAAATTCGAGAAATTCTATACGAACTGAGTTCAAGCCACTCGAAATTTGACTATATTCTGTCGCCAATTTTTCCCTATATTCATTGAGTCGGGATGACGATTGAGTATTTTTTCCCAATTTTTATCTCTCATAGATCGCATTTTACAGATCTCAAAATTGCAGTTTCTAATATCCCAGGTTCTATAGACTGAATCATCAACTTATCCGTCTTGAAATAAACTTTTCACCAAAAAATAGATGATTCCTCCGATTCATCGTTCGAAAACTTCATGTATAATGCATCCGATAATTTCTTGTATAGTTTTGAATAAATGGTGAAATTCTTCATGGTGTTAATTTAATCAAAGGCAATTTTCAAGTCAAAATTAAATATTCACGATATTCGCGTGGTCCTCAGTGTAAGTGGCAGACAGTTAGGGTGTGGGAATTCATCCGTGAAGGAAGGGGTTGGTCCGGGTAAAATCGTTGATGCGTATATATCTCTCTATTCTCTTGGTATCCATATCGTGTTTGGCTGAACATTTATCCACATCCATACGTACACGTATATCCAAGGATATTATATGTCATATACGTATACGAGGAGAGGAAGAGAGAAAGAGAGAAAATCGAGGGTGAGAGGGGCGCAGGTATTTGTGTTAAGAGAACGAGGGAGAACGATAGCTGCTCTGGGCACAGCTGCGGCGGTGTCAAGTTCCCCAAATCTCCGGTCTTATCCCGTCCGTTCATCCGTCCGTTCGTTCGTACTTCGTCTGGCTGTCGGTCCTTCGTTACTATACCGAGGATCTTAGGGCACATAGATATAACGAACGAGGTATATATCATGCACTATGAGACTGATCGCAAAAAGTGACCCTTGGAACGGCGAGATTACCGCATAGCTCGTTTTATAATTATTATCCTACCCAAATCCTGGCTAGATCTCTCTTTCTCTCTCCGTCTTCCTCTCTCGCTCTCTCTTGCCCCATCCGTTCATCGCTCTCGGTTTTACCTAAAACTGGAAACTCGATGTTCGATATTCTGAACTTTCGAACTGCGATAAGTTTTCTTTTTCTTTTTTTTTTTGTAGGTACTTTGAGCTCCAAGATTTCAAATTCCCAATCATTTCTTTTTCATTTTCACATCCTTTTATATATTAGAACATTGGGATATTTCAAAGTCGGGAAGAATTATGGTAAGACTGCGAAAATTTAGGAAGGTATAAAAAAATGTCTATTCTCATTTTTTGACTCATCCTGCGCGAGACACCAAGTTATACATTTTCATTCTAAACGAGTTTTATATAACTGCAGATACGCTCAATGGGTATCCCCTCGTCCTCGTGTCTCTGGGGAAAAACCATACATGCAAAAAAGAAGAAAAGAAAAGAAAAGAAACGGAGAAGAAGACGAAAAAAAGGGAGATGAGAATCTCTGACGTTGCCAGGGTCTTGTTTTAAGTTTTAAGATCGTCGCTTAGGGGTCTGGGAAACGAAACTCAGTAGGCTTCCTCCCCTCGTTTAGTTTCTCCACTTCTCTTCTCTTCGTCGACAACCAGGAGCCACAGCCATAGCCATAGCCATAGCCACAGCCACAGCATAGCCATACGTCACATCCGCCGCATCTGTGCATCACCATTCACTTTTTTTATTTTTTATTATCCTCCCTTGTGCCTCTCTTCTCTCCCCTCTCTCCCTCTCTCTTCTCTCTTTTTATTTCCGAGGCTAACCTGACCCGAACAACTTGCCTGCAGGGATACTATACGATGTTATTCGCCTCTGCCACCACATGACGGTATTCGTCGCCGTTGTCGACCTACAGCAACCACCCCCCTTCACTTATCCTAGTCTTTTTCTTCGCGTTTCTTTCACTCTTTTCTTACACATTTTATATACAATTTTATATACACTCTTACCCCACTGTTTCATCGTTTCGTATAATATAACTGCATATGAGGTATTCTACTGCGAGTGAATGAATCCTCGACAATTTTATTCTCACCTTCAAAATCTGAGAGTTTGATTATCGCCTCTTTTCATTTATTTTTCTATTATTTTTTCTTTGATTTTGTAAAAAAACTTCACCATTTTTTTTCATTCCATTTGCGAGCATAAAAATGTTGAATTTCAATTGATTTTTTCTTTTCAGTCTATAGTGTGAAATTTCGGAGATTATATAATAATTCGATGATCAAATTTTCTGAAATGAAAATTATCGTATAAATTACGTATGCTTTACGTATTATATGAATTCATCTACTTAATACGAAGAAAATCCGGAGTAGGTGCATAGTTTTGTGAGATGAAGAAAGGCGGAAGGTAAGTGAGAGAAACGCGAGGGAAGAGTAAAAACATGAAAACTTGCTTTTGACTTGCTAAGTCCTCCCTACGTGTATGAATATTCACTACTTTCGCTAAAGCCATACCCTACACCCACGCTACTACAGCGTACTATAGTATACTCTTGAACTAGTACCGCAGCGAATCTCTCGAGTATTAATTAAAAAGCTTCGTGAATGGATAGACATCTGTGTCGAAGGAAACAGGGCGAAGTTCTAGCTGCACTAATGCCACCACCAGGCTAGAAGCGATCTCGCAGCTACGCCAATCATTCGGAGAGTAGATAATCACAATCGTTGCATTCTCAATTATGCTCGCTTTACCCAAATCAATTTCATTCCGACGATAGATTATAGATTCCACCCCGAACTTTAGTACGAATTAATTAACATTTAGAAACGACATGGAGTCAAAATGACGGATTTATTCAAACGTTTAGCATATATTCACCTCGGAATTTTAATCGTCGTTAATTATTTCCATATATCGCTGCTTGTGACACGGTTTCAATTTATCAATCATGGATATTTATGTTTTATTCTGTACTGTGCAGTGCGCCCTTAGACACGCGATTAATGATTATTGTCTTTGATTTATTAAGGGAAGAAATTTTTACAGAAATATATATATATTATATATTTTTTTGAGGACTTTTATTCCCCATTATATTTTATCCGTGATGAATAATACCTGCGGGGTTAGGGGTATACATGTATATATATTCTATAACTGAATTTACGCCGGGAGTCAAGGTGGGCAGAGCTCTTTGGGGAAAGATATATATATCCGAGAGCCCGATCCACTTTCCACTTTCGACTTTCGACTTTCAATTGCTTTTCATATTTTTCATAATTTAGAGACTCTATTTGCGTTTGACTGCCGGATCAAAATTTGACGTGATACGGGAGACGGTAAAAGGTTCTGCCTTGGCACAGAGGAAGGAACCAACCACCATTTGTACATACCAAAGCTTTTTCTCTCACCGCATAACAATTCCTTCAATTTATTTCAGAATGACTGACGTGTTTTTTATCTTTTATTTATCTTTAATTTTTTCTTCTCATCATTGGATATTATTTTGTTTATTTTTTAATTTTTTTTTTCGACGTTAATCATAATAAATTGAAAAAAAATTGAATTTGTAAAAATTATTCGAAAACGTTGTGTGATAATATGAAACAAAAATAATAATTGTAACTGTAATTATTATCGTCCCATCGTTTCAGGTATTCAAAAATTATTTCCCATTAATTTATATACAAGGTAAATAAAATATTGTCCCGATGTGTATTGAGCTTTCCGGTTTGTTCGAATTGGGAGAATGAAATTTTCACACAATTAAACGTTCCGGCGTATGGATTATAGATTTTGTTGGTGAATTTTTGAATGATTATTTTTCAAGGCCGAAAAATGAGTTTCGTTGGCTCCAACGAAATTTCATGTTTTTGAGGCTCTAGTATCCGGAAAACAGGCCGAAAGTAATATCTCAGAAATGGAGAGATGAAAACGTCTGAAATTTACAGAATTTCACGTTCAAATGACGGGCATAAAATATGCCCTGTCTCGTTTAATTCGGACGTTAGCTTCTACCGGAGAAAAAAGAAATTCGACTTTCAATTCTTGACTGAAGATCTATATTCTTTCTCCCTTCGAATAAAACATCGCGTCTTCCCAAGTCGAAGACGGTATACATATAGCATCACTCAGTCTTCTCGATGGTAGAATAATATTTTCAAAATTTGGTAAATTTAATGGATAAAAAAAAAGAAATCTGTAATTCACAGAATTCCACGTCTAGATGATAATTGACCAACGCGAATAATTTCCACGTCTCGATCAATTTGAACCTTTACGCTTCGCGACGCGTGAAAAAAAAAATCGGTCCTGTTAAACTCGTCAGTTTACTTCGACAATTACTAATTATTATCATAAAAATAACCCACAAAGATTCTCCCCGCCGAAGCTAGAGGAAAGAAACTCTTAATCTACCCCTACGACACAATGTAGGTAGCCATAGAGTGGGTGGATAAAAACGAGGATAAAAATCCCGTATATATATCTCTACTTACTTCTTACTCTATTTTTATTTTCTCATTTTTTGTTTCCCCCATATCTATATACCCGCTAAACCTTTTATTGTATATATATATATATATATATATGGTTATAAAAATTGAGTGGGTGATAGGGGATGTGGAAATGTTTGAAATATAGTTAGAAGCTATGGGGCGGAGAGAGCCGATCATCGACAGATTTAGAAAAAGTATTGGGTGGGTGGGTGTACCCATAGGTATAATATGATCGGGACCTCGAAGAACCTTTTTCAAGGTATTACTTCTTCCCCCCGGCGAAAAGTAGATCTATGTATACACACGCGAAGGTACATACGTACGTAGGAACTGCTGCAGTGAGCTTTGTACAGAACATAAAGGTCTCTAGGTGGATCGCGAGCGAGAAACGATAAGTTTGAGCGACAGGGCGTCGACGCTGGGGGAGATTCGTCGTCAAAGGCTGTGAAATCCTATTATGATTCAAACGGACTAAAACGAGCTCCCTGAGCAGAGGTAGGTAGGCGTACAATGCGCAGCTGTATAGAATAGGTACATATACGCCCGGGTCTCTTGGCAGGTTGAAAAATGGTAATTTTTCCAAAAATTTCTAAATCAGGTTTGAAGAAAATTCTCCCCATTTTTTTTTTGCTCCCCCCTCTCGCCCCTCTCTATTTTCCCGTCCCACGTGTCACGAGAGATGGCAAAAATGGAGCAAGGGTAGAATTCTAAAATACTTGTTAAACGTAGCGAGAAAAAGGGTTTGTGTTCTTTTTTTTTGTTTGTTTTTTTCACCTTTTCATTTTCATTTTCAAAAAACGTGGTGTAATCCGTGCACGGGAAGCGGGAAATGTACCTATTGCTATTTAGAACGAGGCTCAACGTTCCGTTACATAAAATATATATCGCACAAAGTTCACCCCTACTTTACATCCCGTCCGGTTTTCAACTTTTCCACAAGTTTTGCGGGTTATAATAGGCACAGCTCTTCCGTGGCGACGATGACGATGGTGAATGCAATTAACGCCAGCGGCCTGGTACAAGTTTCCTCCCCTTCTATTTCGCGCTTCTTTCGCGTTTCTTTCACTCCGTACAGGTACTATTTTCCATTTCCTTATGTATCCGCTTTTTTTCTTCTCGCTTTTCATATTTTTTCATTATTTTATTTTTTATTTTTTATTTGTTTTTCTCGTCTTGACAGAGTAGGTATTTTTCTTTCTCATTTTATTTCACCCACCGCGTATCCCTTCTGGCTGGCTGGTACCTTGTACTTCTTTGGTTCACCCTCTCGTGGACGAACGCGCGTCGTCTCTTCGTCCTCGTCCTCGTCCCCGTCGACTACGTCTTTTGTTTTCGCGGGAAATAAAAAAGTAATGGGCAGGGGTGTCGGGGCCTGGCGTCCTTCTTTTCTTTTACGGTTCGTAATACCGCCACGGCCTACTTTATCAAGGTGCTTTTAACGCACCACCCACTAAAACCCACCGCGCCACCATCTCTTCAAGCAAGTCTCTACATTTTATTATTTTTACCTCATACTCTTCCTTATCCCTCATCCTTTTACCCTTACCTTTTCTTTTTTTTCTCTCCGTCTACCTACTTCTCTCCCTCTCCTACCTATCATAAAGGGTTGAAAAACAATGTCTCAAAACCAGGAGTAGAAACTCGAACTGTACAAGGTAACCAGGTACAGGTACTACTTTCTTTTTACAAATTCTCTTTTCAATTTAAAAAAAAAAATGAAAAAAAAAAAAAATCGCTCAATCTGAATCAAAATTGAAGATTTCTAGATAAATTTCTTGATCGATTTTTCTTGAAAACGATTGATAGATATTTCGAGTAAATTGGATGATATAATATTGTATCTATATTCTTAAACTGAGTTTCTTATCTTTTGTCCTTTTTTTTTTTTTTTTTTGAGTTTTATTTCCTACTTATCGCACGCAATGTTGATGTTAATTTTAATTACACTCCAATTATACAGGTAAGGTGTATATATTTGAGATAAAATCTATACACATAGATATATATCGCATGATGAAACGAGTTTCTAAAATCTAAAAATTTATAAAATATATACAAAATATTATATTCCCATCTCATGAATCTTGACTGACGAAACAATTTTCTAATCTGTTATTACAAAAAACTAGAGAAAAGAAAAAGAAAAAGGATACCAAAGAGTAAAATTTCGCCAGAGAAAAAGCTCGACTAGGTAGTTTTTTTCAAGCTCAAAATTTCGCGACACGTCTTACAATCCGAGAGACGCTCTTTTGTCAAAAGTGTGTACATACATACATCTACATATGTATAAGCACGGTTAGTATAGGTGGCAATTTCTCGAAGTGGTCTCGCGACAATATGTATAACCTCTATCGCCGCTGATGGCCCGTTCGTTCACCCGCCACCCGCGACCCGCGTTCGCTCGCTTTTCGCCAGTCCTCGAAGGTAGGAGGCCGAGAAAACCGAAGGACTCTTGAGTCCCGCGATCCGCACGCCCCGATCCCCGTCTCTATATAACGATCTACCGAAATCCACTAGACCAGAGTAAGCGATATCCTCTGATGTGCAGTTATTTCGGAAACCCTTCGACCCCTTTATTATATACGTATACTATTCGTACCCCGCGTCCACGTGTCCTTAGCGTCCTTTGAAAACGTAAGATTACAACTCTCCTTTTTCTCCTTCCCCTTCTCATTTCTTGGAGAAAAATTTCCAGTCGGCTGTATGCGACATTGGCGATTTTTTTACACGCGATCCCAACGCTGCCACCACTTTTGTTATGATCTTTTCGAAGTCCGTAATTTATGTAACCTCGGGGGGTTTTTTCTTCTGGGTAGGTAAACACAGTCTTCCGATGGCGCTTCCGTAACCGGAAGTATGATTCTTTATCTCTTACTTAGTGTTTGTTCGAGAGCCGGTATAGCGGAATGAAAATTTGTTCCTAAATGAGAATAAATTGGAAAGAACAAGGTGCGTATTTACAGTGTACATAAATCCTAAACCCACATACATTACATATCTCTAAATTGCCGGCTGAGAAGAAAATAAACGTTGATATAGAAGGTAAAGAGAGAATTGGCTAAATATCGCGGGAGGGCAATCAAATTCATGACTCGTACACCCCCTTGCATTTCCCTACCTCACTCGCTCGTTGGCTACACGATCGTGGTGGGATAATTTATTTAATTGTTATTGTTGCCCCGTATTTTAAACTTATTCGATTAGCCGCCTCGGGTCTCGTATAACACGAACTCCGGAGGGCTAAGGGGTTTGGACGAGGGTGGAGCTGCAGGCACAAGTACACACTGCGTACCTAAAGTACACCTACATTTGCTCAAACTCAATGACTGTGATAATAAAAAAAAAAAAGCCGGAGTCAATTTATTCGAGACTTTGACGACGAGGGGTTGCTTACACCTTCGTATATCGGTATCTGTATACGTATCAGAGAAATATAAGCTTTACGAGCCGAGCCGCGTCGCTGGTTATGGACGTATGTATGTAATACGTACGTCATGGCTATACAGTATCGCGTAAAAGGGCACGAAGTGCTCGCAATCGAGACAGACCGTTTTATATACACGTCTATAATACGCGGGGAGCTCCCTTCGCGTAAATATAAACATAAAGGAACGAAACTACTCGATGAGGAATACGAGCCATGATCCTTATCGACTGTGGGACATAGGTGCGGATTTTAATGGGAGGAAAAATGAGTTTTACTGATTCCAGGTCGATAGAAAGATCTCAGAAATTTACGGGATTTCACATCCATACTTACGCATATATACTTACTAATATTTAATAGCAATTAATTAAGCGATTTACGATTTAATTCCATCCAAATTTCTGACCCGCTATATCCTCCCCTAGAGCGATAACATAGGGCGAAGTACTTACGCTATGTTATACGTACTACCAAAGACGTAGTTCAATTCTAGGCAACAACATCCGCAGGCTTAATCATCCGCCAAGCTTACAGCTGCTCTCAGCTGTCCTGGATTAGTGAAATACCGGAACATTAACCAATAATAGCGTACCTATCTACTTAAATTAATAGCGTACAATAGAATAACAGCTCAGACATGCGTTCGATAATAAAATGAAAATTTCTATCGTCGAATTTTGAAAGAAAATTCCCTGAATAATAATAATGACCATTTTTTTATTTTATTTTTTCCTCTTATACTTTAGCTGGGATAATTCAGTCAATTTTATATGTTAGTTAGTATAATTATAGTCAACGAGAGTACGAGACGCAAGAAATAACACGAAGCCAGCGGTTCAGGATACAGTTACAAAAATGCCGATCACCTGCGGTTTCTGTCTCCAGAGAACACGAAGGCGACTAGTTTTTGCCCCCTTATATGTTAACCGCGGGATCTTGTGTATATAGATATAGATATATGTAAGGTATATATTGTGTGAAGCGAGTAGAAACTCTACGAAAGAGGTGGAATAGATTACTTTTGGCATACTTTAATTCGCTTTACTTTTACCTCATGTTCGTTATATTGGATCGACGTTGAATTGCATTTCCAGTTCTGTGCTGCAGTAGCAGTACACGTTTTTACACGTTATGTCATCTTTTTTGCCATAGAGGTCGGTATATTAAATCGTGGAAGCAGTTTATAGTAGATTTTTACGAGGAAGGTCGGGCTGAAGTTCCGAATTCTAAAACTTCCGAATGGTATCAAGATTCCGTACTCGTTTGAGAAGATTCTGAATCTCTAGAAACGTCGAAGTTTAGAATATAGAAATTTCTAAAGGTCGGAGTGTAGACAGTTTCAAACTCCGAAAGTTCAGACCTTCGAAAGACTAAAAATTCGAAAATTTCAGTCCATGTCATAAATGATTGATAGGATTTTTAAACTTTTTTTCCAAAAAGAACATCTCAATACGATTCATTTGACCCCTTATTGGTTTTGATACGATCGATACAGCCCGAGTTATTAAATATTGAATGAAGACATGCGCGAATTTTGAGTTTCGGAGGTTTGGCCTGTCGGATCTTTAGCTTCCGGAATTTTGACCTTCGGTCTCTCAAAAACTGTGTGTCGGTAATATCCAAATTCGGAACTTCAACCCAGTCCCTTATGAAGACATATATACATTTTTTTATTCGTTTTTTCAAATCACCATTATTTCTAATAATAATTGTAAATTCGGACTGACGATTCTCTCTCTCTCTTTCTCCTTTGTTTGTGGACTTACCTATGCATTTAACTACTCGCAGTACTTGCATTAGTAGATAGAAATTTTCTTTTTAATAAACTTCCATCCCCCATCACCCCCCACACTAATTACGAATGCTTTTAGCTTAAAAGAATTTTATTATAAAAAGATTAACATCACTCTAGGGTATATACACACGTACATACTATATATATACACATAAATACATATTCACACAGTGCACTGTGTCGTTCGCCATATATAGAACGGAACTGAGGCTAGGAAACAAAACTGAAATCCATAAACTGACTACGATTTTTGAATATATTACTCTCACACCATTTTTTTCCAAAAAAATATTTCGCAAATTTTCGACATCTTTTTTTTTCAAACCTAGAACCCGTGGTCACATAATTTTCAATTATACGCCCATACCTACCATAAAATGTCAGTCCGACAAAAATACCTTTTTTTTAAAGGATGAATATGAATGCAGTTGTTCTTTTTTTTTTTTTTCTTCGTATTCAATTTCGTACGAGCAGATAGATTGTAAATTCTTTTCGCATAGAGTCACGTGTATAGATTACTCACAGAGTCATGTGTTACGATGACGGTACAGACTGTGGGCTCGCCCTGATGCCTAGACCCTTCGAAAGTTCCAAGTATCAGCCTGATGGCGAAACACTGCGTATGGATGACGGGTGGCTATTTACGCGGACGAGTGCGTCCACGTTCTCTTATGTAACGGGTGCGTGAGAGTTTGCCGCTTACAACTACCCCCGTCACTACGATATAACGCGTCCTGAGTCACCTGGTCATTCTATGAATCGCGGGGGGTTGCCCGCAGGAAGCTTCCGACCGCGAGTTGAATAATAATATGAGTCATGTTCGGCACGCGTTAACCCGGAGAAGAGTTCGTGCTTGTTTCGTGAAAAAAGAAAAAAAAAAAAAAAAAACAACAGACGAAAATAATGAAAATCAAAACGAAAACCCCGAAAAAAGAAAAGAAAAAAAGAAACCTTAAAAAGGGGAAATATGATAAAAATACAACCGAACCGCTTTGTCTGTTTGTTTTTGCGTCGAAATTGTTTTTTGTTCTGAATAAAATTCATTTAGACTTCAAAGAATTTATACGTCGATAATTTAAATTCATATGATTTTGTTTCATTTCTCGTCAAATTAATTATGAACGCGAATAATTATGTGTAGTTCTTTACTTTTTGGTCTTTTTAATACATGAGTTTGATACGCGTATATCGTTGTATTAAGTTATACTTTATAAAGACTGATATTAAATTGTATGAATTAATTTTTAATAACCTAGCCTCGTCTGGAGACTAACTATACGTATATCTGTGTGTGTGCGTGTGTAAAAAAGAATTCTTATTAAATTACAAAAGACTGCAGTAGCTTGAGCTAACCAGTCACATAGTTCCTTGCTGGTAAATAGGAAATGTCTACTTGAACAACGGTGCAGCACTCACAATCAACGACGAACTAACTATCTCTAGTTTGTCATACATTTTTTAAAACCTTTACTTTATTTTCTTCTTCTTTTTCTTCTCCTTATTCTTAAGAATTTTACTGGAAAAATAACAAACTAAGTAATTTCCTTCTTTTTTTTCTTCTTTTTTACAAACTTTACTTTTTTTTTTCCACTCATAATATTAAAAAGTATTAATAACGCGTAATGTTTCTAGATCGATTCGGGCTCCTGATTAGCTCGAATATCAATCTCCCATTTGAATCCTCGAATCAATGGGCAAGTTGGCAATTTACGTCGTTACACCGTACAGGCAATACGTCAGGGTAGCCTTACCGCCTAGGTATCCGAGTCTGTTCGCGTATATTTCAAACGTTCCACTTCCCTCACGTCTTATGCTCGCATTAATTTACTATCCATTCATTTTGTCGCTTTGAAATTAATGGGCCTTTGGCAAAGGCAGAAGCAGAACCAAAAGCAACAGCAAAAGCAACAGCAAAAGGAAAGGCAAAGACGCGAGGAGGTACATTACACGAATACAGATATAGAGCGAGAGAAACGAAGTACGCAAATACACGCGCGGCGTTCACACGTGTATATGTGTATCCAGCGCTGCTTCGTACCCCGCGATATTGCCCTAGATGAATATATCTTCCATACCTCCGTCTCTCCCTTTCTCTTATTCCACCGGTCTCTCTCCCTCGCATAGAAAATCTTTAGTACGCGAGCGGAACCGCTACTTACAATTAGGCAACGCCACCGCGCCCTCGAATCCTCCTACCCAACCCCTGCCCCCGAACAACCACGGTTCCGTCCTTTGTAGGCAAGCCGGAGTAATTGTATAAGGGAAATGGGCTAAGGCGCCGGATAGCATTCATACTGCGGCACGTTAACCTGTCAAATCACGTCGGTAGGTGGTAGGTGGTAGGTAGTAGTTGGCAGGGAGAAGTAGAGGCGGAGGTTGCCGGCAAGGCTGCAGGCGGCAGGCTGTGTTGGTCCGTCGCGTTGCGTCGAGCTCTCCCCCCTCCGCTTCGCTCTCATGTCAGCATGCCGCGGCCCGGGCCGCGTGTCGTGTCGCGGCGTCACGGAGCGCGTATGTATCCACGAGCGAACCAGCCTCGCCACAGCTATACAGCGCCTAGATACACGACTGTATACATTAAATCGCGGATGTAAAGGGGCCACGAGTCTCGAGATCTTTCTCTCCGTCTCTCTCCCTCTTTCTCCTAGGCATGGGGTACCTTACACCGAACGCCTTAGGGTTGAGAGACCGGTAGGCAGAGATGAGAGGAAATTGAGTATTTCTTACAAGATGTAACGGTAACTTTGCTTTCGAACCGAATGCGACCGTGTTTAGTTGTCTGCGCCTCATTCTTCGCGCCGATATAATACGTAAATTACTCGCTCTTGCTTGCTTGATTTATTGATCTTACGGTTCATTCCTTCGCTCTAACTACATCCTCCTTTTTTCGTCCCAACGCCAATTTTGCGGTTCGCCACTGTACTGATCTATCTTTTTTATCTACTCGACTATCTGCTCTCTCCGCTCTCTACCTCTTTCTCTCTTAGGCTCGATTTAACTGCTTCGGAACTCTGCGCGGAGAGTTCGAAGCTCCTTGACTCCCGATTTGTCTTAGCAAACTTGAAGCAATCGAATCGATAGAATCCTGCCCTTCTAAGTGGAGGCTGGAATTATCTATTTCTGTGTATTGCGTCCTAATTATATTATACCTACCTTCATCGAGTTCTGGATAGTTTATATAAGCGGCTTTGAACAGCCTTATGCCTACATACAGTCCATAATACGTATATATTAGAAAAAAACGTGTTAAAACGTATAATTGCTCTCAATTTCAATATTAAATGATTTTTCATCACTTCTTGATAGAAAATAACGAAATTATTTCTTTCCGTATATTCTGTGGGTGAATTTTCGAGCAATTTTAACATTCGTTGAAAAATGAACAACTTCATTTCAGAAATTCGATCGAGATTGTATAACCCCCGCGCATAGGACGGTGCGGTTTGGCGTGGGAGTCATATATGCGGTAGAGAAGTACGTTTTAATTAGTACAGTTTGTATTTACCTCTGGTTTAACAGGAGGAACGCTGCGCAGCGGCAATTCATTTAAAACCAAATTGTTGCCGTCAGTGAAAGGAGAGGAAAAAAAAAAATTTGTATGAAATGAAATGAAAACGATGTGCATACGCAAAGAATTGAAGCAATTCAATTGTTTCCGATTCTATTCGAGAAAATTCTTCTGCACAATAACCGCCTATGGTTACGATATCGGACAAGTTAGAATCGCTAGAATCGCCGAGTTCAATATTAGCCGTATAAATTCTGGGAAAGATTTATTTAAAAATCTCAAGTATGGGGCAGAGTAATCCCCCCTAGCATTAGGATAAGTACATCCTATAATACTGCCTTTTGAACACTTTTCAATGGCAATAACTCACGATTGGATTATTGGAATGGCACTTAGTCAGATATAGTCGGATTCCGAGTGATCTGGCTTGGATTACACCCACCCTCTATTTTCTTCCTTCGTATTATCCTGGAAAGCGGGATGTTGCCAGTGTCATTAGATGAAAAATAAGAATTAAAAAATTGAAATAATTATGTAAAAAAAAAAAAATGTAGCCAAAACCCCGGGTTCCTATCTCTAGAAAGTCAAAAATAAAATGTGAAAATTCGAAAGCTTTCGGAAGGTACTCGGAATTGAGATAGGAATCTGGAGTTTTGGCTAAATTTGTTTTTTTTTAATGTATTTTACAATATTGAAATTTGAATTTGACCGAATTATACGAAATGTGTTTTTATCGAGAAATATGTCAGCTAGAAAAATGTCTGTATTATGTAATAAAACAAAACTGATTCAATATGTCTTTTCATTCATTTGTCACCTGTCGTTGTCGGGCGGCTATAGTATTTGTGAAATCGTTTTTATTCATCTCTTCTTTTTTTTCCTCTCTCTCTTTATATCCCATATTCTATGTATTATATGGCAACCGTAATTTGCATTTATATTCTCAGATTGGACAGAGCCCCTTGCTCAGAAATAACCATTAATCATTCGTATACCTACCTACCTGTATTTACCTTACCATAGAGATTTCATGTACACACATATTTTCTGTATACCCTAGGATATATATGGGGCGTGTTTCGTGCGGTGAAATTGTCGGCAATTTTTTCCTATATTCTTCGAGTCACGATGAGTATTAAGCGTTTTTTTTCCAATTTTTATCCCTCATAGATCACTAGATATGAATTTTCGAATATTTACTCATTTTCCAGATCCCAAAATTGCAATTGTTAATATATCCCGACTCTATTTACTGAATCGCCAAAATTAAGAACATCGAATCAGGCATAGCTGCAAAATATACTTTTCGAAAAAAAAAAAATTAGTGAACATTTTTCGACTCCTTTTTCAGTCTAAATATCGTCAATAGAATGATATTACTTTGACATGTTTATTCGAATATTATATTTGTACAACATGGAAAATTGGAGGGTCCATATTCTTACGAAATTATCAAAAAAAAAATATTGTTATAAAAGACAAATCTAGGAAAAAAAAGAATTTTGATAAAAATTGAGACAAAATTGAACTCTCAACTGGCAGAGTTTTTGCATGCAATGCCTTATACGCGTTTTAGAGTGGATTTATTTATACATCTTCATACAGACAGACAGATATAAATAATTGATGAATATAAAAAACGGCTTGAAACGGGGATAGCGATACATCTGTGAATTTTTCAATAGAATTTTTTTTCCTTTCCTTATTTTTGAAACCAAACTAAAAATTTTATATTTTCAGGTGAGTATAAGCTTGTAGCAGACAGACGCGTATCTTTTACTGTTTCTGTTTCTTTTCTTTTTTTTTTTTTTTTATTATTTTTTTGTTCTCCTTTTTTTCATTCGGGACAGGATTATGTCGAGGGGTGCTGCTAGCGCAGCTGTGAAATATTTTTGCTAAGAAACTGAAGAATAGAATTCAATGTTGAGATTCAAATATATAAGCCTTGTATTTGAAAATGTGAAATATATGATTCTCGGGGTCGTCGAGGAGTGAATTCAAATTTCCCGCTCATGTCTCAGCCTTTTTATTCCTTTTCCTTTCTTATTTGACACATGAGTTTTCTCTCCCGAATCTTTTCGAATCTTTTTTTTTCCTCCTCTTTTTGTTTTTATACATACCTACTTACACACTCACCCACCTACGCGTACCTTTACGTCTAAGTATTAAATTATCTATAATTAATATGTACTCTGTACATATATCGTTATATAAATATATAAATAATTTCGTAACGTACTAATATCTACTCTTTAGGTACATACCGTATGTATATTAGCCTGCACGCGAAAACGTGACTAATTAAAATCGTGTTTAGCGAAACCCAGTCGGCAATACAACCCCATGTACACCTACGCATATATACAGGGTGATTCAGTTCGAGCGAGCCATATTTCGAGGGTAAATTCCTTGTCAAATTCCGAAACTAAATTTCCTTTGCCAAAAGTTCGAGGGTCCAATAGTTTCCGAGCTAAGGAAGATCTTGGCTGACCAATCGCAGAACTTATAGTTAACTCAGACGGGGCTCGCCATGAACGGAAGCTGCGCAGTACCCGGTCCATGCGACTCATACGCCCTGCGATTGGTCGTCTACGATCTTACGTAGTTCGGAAACTATTGGTACCTCGAATTTTCGGTAAAGGAAATTTAGTCTCAGATTTTCACGGGGAATCTACCCTCGAAATATATCCCGTTTAACCAGAATCACCCTGTATGTACAGAATCGGAAATATTAGCAGGTTTTTTCGATTGTTTTACTCGGTATTGTCCTGCCATTTGTCGCACCCCTTTTTGTCCACAATATTTTCTTTTTTTTTTTTTTTTCTCTCTGTTAGACAAATAAATTATTTTTTTTTTCTTAAATCATCAAAATTTCCGAAGATCAAATGATCAACATCAAAATTATAAATGCATTAAAATTCAATAACTTTCTTTCAGATTTGTCTTTCATATCAGGTTTTTTTTTTCTTTCTTTCTTCGTTATTTCGTAATAATATATGGACCCTTCTATTTTTTTTTTCTGTCCATGTATAATATTGAAATGAAGTTGTCAAAGTGCTTGAAATATTGAAAAAATAGACGGAATTATTCCCCAGCGATCAAATACGATCAAAACTTTCTGTTTTTATTATTTTATTTCTTTCCGAAATTCGAGAGAAAAAAAAAAAAAAAACTGATTCCTAAAAATTGATCAATGAATATAAAAATAAAAAAATTGGCGACAAGATCGAAATTTCAAGTGACGGAGTTCACACGGAATGCTTGATATACCTATTTCAAGATTTAAACATATATATTTATGTATACAATATATTTAACGCGGTCTAAGAGTGTTTCGGTTTATTTTGACACCGTAACACGGAGGAAGGTCCATGTATATGTTATTTTCGCTGGTTGATAAGACGTAGTGACTAAGGCTAGTAAACCATATACCATACGCCCACCAGATGGTCGGTATTGCTGCAATGTGTCTCTACATCCCTCTGTTTCTATCTCTTTCCGAACGAAATAAATATATTCGTTAGGTATATGTACATACCTTCCTTCCTTCTGACAATTAACGTCGAACGGAGGATTTCCTCCCCTCGAGGGTTAAAAAAGGGGGGGAAAAAAAAAAATGGAAGAAAAAAAGAGATATCCGACGAAATCATCCCTTAGGTTCTCCTCGTAGCGGGAGGAAGCCAATCGATTCGCTAATTACGTCGTCGTACACGTGCCCTGGATTTCTTATAATCTCGAGAAAAGAAGAAAAAGAAAAAGGAAAATAAAAGAGAGAAAGAAACCGAGAAGAAAAAAAGAAAGAAAAAAAAAGGGAAAAATCTCCTTGACTTTGACTTTCTTCGATGCAAGATTCTCGGTCATTTATTCTATTTTCTCCGTTCTTTATTTCCTTTCAATTTTTATCTTGAATTAAACGTGCACGGGGTTGGGCATACCGTACCTTTATCTATATATATATTCAATATCGATTATAATTAACGAGGTACACCGTACTTGACAAAAATTTTACGATGAAATGTCGAAACGTCAGAAAAAGAAAAAAGGAAAAAAAAAATGAATATAAAATAGCATCAATAAGTTATAAATTCAATATCAAGTCAAAATCTTAAGCATATAATACATTCGTATGTGTGAATACATGAGAGCATAAATATATATGGTATATGTAAAATTTTTGAAAAATTTCATTTCTTGTTTTTTTTTTTTTTTTTTACTTACCTACGTTGTTCGACCAGCATTTTGATGATTATCTGCCTTGCCGGATTATTGTGTCGTAAAATTTCCGGGTGATCTACGAGAGAAAGAAAAAATGTATTTTCATTAATAAAATAGATAAATAAATAATATTAATAACAATACTCGGAAGGAAAAATTAGGAGAAAAAAAAATGACAAATGACAAAAGGAAAGACGTTTGTTAGAAATTTTCTTCGAGCTGTATACATATATAAGTAGGAATGGAGGCAGCTGGAAGATGGGGCGAAAATCAGTTGTAACATCAACCGAGTCCCAGAGTCGTTTCTATTTTAGGGTATTCCTGGTTAGAGAAGGAGGAAAGGTTCGACTAAACCATTCGCCGGTCTTGTATAGATAGACGCGAGTGAAAAGACGAGTCGAAAACGTAAGGAGTAAGGAACGAAATGGTCCAGGGAGAGACGAAAGGAGCGAGAGTTTGTTGCACAGCATTCCACGAATCTCTAGACGACTGCGTCTGCGACTGAAATAAAGTCGGCTAGTATTTAACCGTAAAATAGTATACAGCTCGAAACCGTCTGCACTCTGCAGCAGTCAGATCTAGATGTCTGTCGTTTCAATTTTCGGATCGGTTTCAGCCCAAGGTACAAAAATGGAACGAAACTAACCGTACGTATAATACATGTGACGTTTAATCAATTTTTTTAATTACCACAGCCAGGTTACAGTTTTCGCATTTCCTCGCGCGAGATGAAAATGAATATTCAATACAGAGGGCCGTGGGTATGAAGTACCTAAACCGGAAAGTTGGGGAATTTTTATCAGGAATTCCTAGAGAACGAAAAAAATCGGTTCATTTTGCCCCAAAATTTTACGAATTTGATTCATATTTTTTGATATTATTCATTCGAACGTAATAAGCACCTAAATTTTCTCTAAAAATCGTCGTATTTCGTTTTTTCGTCGTATAGAGATTTATATGTTTCTCGTCCTCATTTTTCATCTCCGTGTTTCATTTTTCATTTTTCGTTTACCATTTTCTACGCTAGTGCAATTTCGCTGTTTCACCAACCTTGGCTATTATTCTCGTAGGATTTCGACGAGTCAACTCAACTCGACTTGACGTAACGAACCTACCTATCTCCCTCTCAATCCATAAAGTATATAGGTACCTGTACCCACCAAAGTCATACAGTCATACATAGATTGCATAGGTACGAGGGAACTGATATTTTTACCTAAAGTCACCTAATTTTTGTATTTTTGTATTTTTTTTTCTAGTTACTTCAAAAACTGTAAGTATACGATATCTATACCGAAATTATATTCGTTCACTGTCTCTTTTCCTTTCGACGTAAAGCAGAAAAAAAAAAAAAAAAAAAAACACGTTAAAAAATGAACAATTTTCATTTCACTTCATTATTATTATATATAAATGTGTTTGTAAGAGAGAAAAATGGGAATGTAAACGACAGTTGAATTAAAGATTAAAGGAGAAGGAGAAGTGGCGAAAAAAGAAAGAAAAGAGGGGAAGAAAAAAAAGAAACTGTACAATTTTTGTGTTCAAGTTAATGAAAAAAGTAATAACGAATTAAAAGTACAACCGTACACGGTCGACAAATATTCTTACATATATATTATATGTAATGTGTATTCCCTAACCGGGTTCCTTTACGCTATACTTAACAAGGCCCCGGTTATTTTATTTGCCTTTATATACGTACCTTTCAACTCTCCATATAATACGGTGTACATATATTTCCACACCGATGAATTAATAATTAAATTGTACGTTTAATGCCCTGCGATCACGTAACATTTAATATATTTATAAACATGCTGTAGTTTTGGTTATATTATTGCACACGTATACATAGATACATAAATACAATATAGTACACCGTGTTACGTGTTACGCGATTCAGATCGATCGCTGTACATATATATACACACGTGTTATATTATATTTATGAAAAAAGGAATATATTTTTCGAAAACAAAGAAAAAATTGTAATAAAATTTGTAAATTAATCAAGCTAATTAATTTTCTACAATTTTTCGTTATCTTCTTCTTCTTTAATCTTCTCTATCTTGATGGGAAAGGAGTGAAGATTTTTTTCACTCTCTCTCTCTCTCTCTCTCTTTCTATCGTATGTACGAATCTCGACTCTTCGCGTTGACAAATGACAATTTTATACACCCCGTAGGCTCCGGAAAAGGTTTTTGTTAAGGGTTGAACGAGGAAACAGATTTAACAATAAGGTATATACCTAGTAGGTATAGGTGCTGCTCTGCTATATACGAGCTTACGTTGACGGGAAAACGCGTCAGAAGTTCTTGACAGCGGTCGTTTGTGCCTGCAACACAATATACCGCGAAATCTACCCTATATACATACGTATATCTATAGGTATAGCATATACGTACATATATTTATATATATATACCTATGTACAGGTATATATATATATATTAATATTATAGTCCTCGTCGTTTCTCACGCGTTCGAACCGCACGTGACAATCTCGCTTTCAAAATGTTCAGGACTAATTATTACGTGTCATGTACAGCAAAAGTTACAACGGATTATACCTACCTACCTACCTGTCCACCTGTACCCAAGCAAAATCGACTCCATCTCAACGTCTAATCTAAATCCCATACCAAATCGTATACCGGTGCAGCTCAGTATATTCTATTCGGTTCTTAGTCGTACTTGAAGACTTTTTTCAAACTCGGTGTGGAAAATTCAACTTTTCGTCCCTATTATTGGTGCGCAAAGTGATCACTTTCCGCACTAGTTTCTCAATTTACTATTTCTGAACGTTTGCCAAGAAATTGAATGTGAAAATCAAAAATGGTCAAATTTGAAAAAGTCTTTCGAACGACTTTTTCGCCTATAATTTTCTTTCACGAGTATAATTTCGAGCGACTGCGAGCATTGTCTGTGTTCAGAATGTGGATAGAGTCGATAAACTGTATGTATGATGTATATATAGATGGATACTCGCGTAATTTGTGATATTGATAAAATCGGTATCCACGTCGGTAGTTTTTAAAGAGTCAGTAGATCAATTGATTGGCTTTTGGTGCTGCAGTAGTCGGGTATACTATACTTTGTTAAATTGAGAGGAACCCAATTACGAATTGACCCAATTAAAAGCAGCCAACTGTATACGGTAGTACTACCAGTAGCGCATCCTGCCTGATTGTGAAATGAAAACACATTCTAATGTAATTGATATATCATATAGATAGCTTTTTATCTCGACCAATGGGCATATATACGTACCTATACAGATAATGTAGAAAGAGAAAAATAAAAGGAGACGAAAAAATCGTTTCAATTGAGTTACCCTTCATCGTCAAGCGTGTAAATAAATATAATACACTCGAATCTAATTTTGTAGATTGGTTTACGTTCTCTGGAAATAATAAATAATAATAAAAATAAAAAATGGGGAATATATAAAAAAAAATAATATGTATATATATATAATAATAATAATCGAGTTAATAAATCAAAGCCGAGTGGCTATGGAAAATCATTTCTGAAGAGGCGATCAAGAGAGTTCGAAGAATTACCAAATTGGCTATTCTAAGCAGCTTATTAAATTGATTAGACTTTATTCAAGGGTAAATGCATAGATACTAAGAACATCGTCTTTAGCTCACCAATTTATCTCCTCAACGAATACGTCATATCATGCCAGATTCTAATCAATCAATCAGTCAGTCGATCAGGGAACAGCTTTTATTGTTTTTCTGTGTGGATTTGTCAAGAGGACGACTCAAAGTTCCGAGTTTGAATATCGCCAGTTTTTAGTGGAGGTTTTTCCGAGAGGTTAGAAACCCGATTTAAAAAATACTTTGACACGATAAGAAATTTGCTCAAAAGGCAAAATCTCCGATACTTGAATTGAAACATTCAGTATTTAATAACTCGGGCTGTATCGACCGTATCGAAGCCAATAAGGTGTCAAATTAATCGTCTCAAGATTCAGTTTTCGAAAAAACGAGTTTTAAAATCCTAACAATTACTCACGACATCGAAGTTATCGATTGAAGTAGATAAAATGGATTTCCGTAAAGAGGGTCTCGATTAGAATGAACTATTCCTAAAACTAGCCCAAAACTTGGAATTTCAGGGCCCCCAATTTGAAAGTTTTTCCAGAATTCGGAACCATTTCAAACGAATCCGGAACCCGCACGGTTCCGAAGCTTCTAAATTCCGAACCCAACCCGGTCCCTTTATCAAATTGCATATTATTGACATGTGGTGATGTCTGTTTGACGTAGCTCGACGTGTGGGTAGCTGGTAGCAGAAATCTTTGTGCGTGTGAGAGGCGTGTCTGTCTGTCCAGATAACGGCGACGCCCGGCCCCCTGTGGATACTTCGAAGTTGTGTTACGGACAGCTCATTAAGGCTGTCTGAGATAATATCAATTAACAAGCTAGGCTGAGGTGCACGAGGCTACGGGGTCGACAAAAATAGGAAGTGATTTAGCGAGGAACCGGAAATGGGTAGGCCGAAGAGTAAAGAGGGGTTGTAGCGCCTGCAGGAACGTGCGTACAGAAAGACGAGCGCATTTCTACTTTTAGACTCGGAGCTTTTTCGTCGACGTCGTTGAGGTTGTCGCGAGACGATCTGAAGACGCCAGGGCCAAGACCGGAGCGGAGTCTAAAGCGCAAAACGCAAGGCGTAAGGCGCACAGCGGAGCAGGAATACCCCGAGAAGAGAGAGCGAGGACCAAGCCAGGAAAGCCAGGAATAGAGGCAGACGAAATAAAAGAAGTTCTACTTGAACCCTGGAGGGGAAAGTCCCTCTTTTTAACAGCAGACCAAGAGTCCTGCTAGCAACTGCGCCGGATGTCCGATACTTTGCGCGGTGATGCGATGAGGGACCGGCCTAAGGGCGCTCGTTACAAACCACCCAAAAACCTCGCCATTCAGAGCTGTACGAGTCCCAGGTTCGAAGGAAGGGTGTCACACTTTGCGGATTGCTTTGCGATTAAATTCTGACTTTTTATGATTTTTCTTCGTTTTTTCTCAGTCCCAAATTGTTATTGAAAAAATTCAGGCCTCAACAGGCCCGAAGAAAATTTCAAACTTTAGAATCGTTGATCGAGTGTCTGATTATTAATTTTTCTTGTTAAAAAATGAAGAACGTAAAAGAAAGTAAGAAGGGAAAGAATTTATATACGACTGGGAACCGCTGGCTTAAAGATGCAGTCAATGACTTCTGTGAGTATAGTAGGTACAGAGAGGAAGAGGGTTTTTAGAAAAACGCAGAGAGAGCAGAACACACTTTAAGAGAGGGCTTGCCTCTCAGCTGCACAAGCACTTTTCCTCTCTCGTATTCTATTCTATTCTATTCTATTCTATCCTATCCTATTCTATTCTATTTCACTTCTCGCCCATCCTTCGCCGTTCACCGTTCACCGTTCACCCCTTCTTCTATCTTTGCCTTTCCTGTATACACATATCGAAAGTCCACCCTGGTCCCTGCCTGGAAAGACTTCTTTCCAGTCTTCCAGGCTTAGCAATGGGTTTGAGTTAAGCCCTCGCCAGACATTGACTGGTGTGTAAGGTGTTGCTCCCCTGCATATGTCGGCCTGAATCACCCACACGTATCTCTTCTCAGTGTCGAAAGAGCCAAGGGCAGCAAGGAAGACCCGGAGATTCCCTGATCCACCCTCGATTCGTTCAATGAATTAGTTTCCTCCTTTTTACTGCTTAATCTATACGAAGTTACTTTCCATTTTGCTCGATAGTCCGGCTTGCAGCTTTCATCTTTCATCGAAAAATAAAAACTGCGATAGAGAGAGAGAGAGAGGGAGAGAGAGAGCGATTTTATAAATTAGTAAAAAAATAATGGAAAAGAAGCCGAGAGAGAAAGTCGGAGAATTTATCTTTTAAATGGTCCAGAAGTGGTTAGAGCCTCGTAGCTGCTTGGTGCGCGGAACTTGGAGAGGAGAACAAAAAGCTGTTTGTCTGAAGTGTCTCTTGAGGAAGAAGGCTCGGGTTTTCCTCGCTCTGCATGAATATTTAAAACGATTGTTTTCCAGTTATTCATTGGCCAAGTTGCAGACTGCTAACCTCCGCGTATATACCACCTCGCAACATTACGGGCTGCAGAGTTCTAAGAGCAGATAATTAAGCCAGCGAGCAAGAAAGTCGAACAAGTTTATGATACCCGATTAAATTCATCGCCGAATACGTATGAGGTCGATGCATGTAGAACAACGTTGGGCTATTACACCGTCCCCGTTCCCATAGCCGAGAAGACTCTATCCGAGCTTTGAAAAGCTTATAATCAAAGAGGGGCGATTGGGAATCGGTTCAATTTACTCGATTTCAAGCTAAACGCGCTAGTCCGGGGGCAGCTAGACATTGGGTAAACAGAACGTAGCGATTTTGGGCAGTAAAAGGATCCTTTTATTTGCGCTGCTCTGTAATTTTCGATGTTTTCATAGCCGATGGGCCATCGTCTATCTAACCGTTGGTTAGCTGTGTAGAATAGATACACGGCGTAGACGTAAGTGCGAGTATGCGACGAGGGAGTGTTGGTGCACTTTGCATATTGCCCGGCTTGAAAGTCCTCAAATACATACACGCCGAGCGAGTCGCGCGGAGGGAAAGAATGAGAAGGAAAACGCACGGAGACGGTGAGGAAATAAAAAATTTATAAAGAGGGATGAAAACAGGGGTTTTCCTCTCGACTTAACCGTACTAGGGAATACGTCGTTTTTTACCCTGCCTTTCTTCGGTCTGTTCTTTCGCCCATGCAGGCAATGGTTTGGGTTTTCTTTTTTTTTTTTATCCTCGTTTGTCACCGCGATGTGTAGCATTGTCCGCTACCTTTCTCAGCTCCCGCTCTCTCTCTCTCTCTCTCTCTCTCTCTTTTCTTAAGACGAATTTATTTATGGAACCTACTGTGTTCAGGATCGAGACTCGAGTTCAGTGTACGGGGAGTCTGATGAACTCGTCGTAGTGCAGTCTCTCTACTCGAGTTTTACTCTTTCGTCGAAACGGTATTTGTACTTTTATAGAATTCAACCGGAAGCTGGGGAAATTTGACGTTCAAAGATCGTTGAAAAATCAAAAAATCGAAGACTGATGAACTGAATGAAGAAATGATGCCTATATACATTTTTTTTCGATATATGGGCTCGTTTTTACTCTATACAGTACCCACGACGCTTTTCTTTCTTCTTTTTTTTCATAGATATATACGTGAAACCAGTCGTTTTAATTAAACGAGAAATTAGAATTTCATTACACAGACTTTATAGTAAATATTTTTTTTATTTTTCAATTCGAACAAATTGAATATTCAATTCGTGTAGATACGAATATCAGTGATACGACTGAGTATCAACTGATATCTAACGACCTACAGGTCCACCTCCGAATCAATATTTATGTATCGAATATTTGATCACTTCTGTGGAAACGAGATTTTTTTTTGTTTCTTGTTAAATAAAATTGACAGTATATTCTTGTTAATTTGCTTGCCTGTAACGCGATAGAAAAAAAAAAAACAAGTACCATGAATACAGAATCTAATTTGAATAGTAAAACGACGGTTTCAATTTGTTGTCTTTTTTTTTTTATTCTTTATTTTTATTTTTACAAATTGACCCAGAAAAAATTTAGCATTTATCACATTGCTGGTAAATTCTGTTTTACAACGTTTATAGCTGTCACTGAAATAACGCAGTTTAATAAAATCAATCGATAGAATAGATCTAAATCCAATAATGGTCAAATAAATGAAAAATTCCTTGAAAGTTGAATGCAATAAAGAAAAAAAAAAGGTCTAATTGAAATTCTTCCAGAAGTGTATAAATTTTTAGATAAAATTTAAAAAAAAACAGTTAGAAATCGAAAACTGGATAACTTCCGTGTTCAGGATTAATTTTTTCTTTCAAATATGTCTGTTCGTCTTCGAAGTTTTAAAATTCTGAATTTCGAATAATTCACACGGTTTTTTTTTTTTTGTTTATAATTTTCATTGCGAATTAAAAAATTACACGACTTTTTAATGACGTTATAGTCGCTTATAATCGGATTGTTGATCCCGATACGTGGTTGAAAAAAATATCTTTGAATTTCTAACGATAGTATACTATGTACAGCCTAGTTCGAGCCAATTAAGAACCTCCTATACGAATTACGCGGTTTGACATACGTAGCGTCTGTTATAACTAGACCAGCTAAAAAAATCCGTACCTACAACTACCGACTATGAGATAGAATTATTTTTCATCAACGAGTTTCATCCCCTCGTTGTTTGTAATTAACTTCCAGGAGTGCGACTACCCCTAGGTTTCACCTCATGCAGGTACGTTCGTACATACATACCCAGCGTGCTCGTGGAGTTATTCACATTTCTCATAGCTCCGTGTGTATCCGCAACACACTGAACTGTGCAACATCGCGCGCGGAGTGATTCACCGTAAGCCGCTTCCGACTCGGTGCCTATAGAGGGAGGAAATAACCCGAAAAGGTAAAAATAAGGGAGAAACGAAACGCGCGGAGACTTCGGAGCGTCAAATCTGCTGATTTCGCGTTCGCGTATATTCCGGCAGGTATGAGGACGCACACTGCCTCATATTACAACTAGGCGAGTTTACAGCCCGGATTTCTACCCCGGTTTACGGCTCGACACGAGACCCGCGAACTAGCCGTGGCTAGGGGTTCTACACCAGACGACGCGACGGCTTCGGGGAGGTGGGGCAGATAATTGCTCTCGTGATGTCACGGCATTTATCAAATCCACCTTGCGGGAAAGGTATAGCGGCAGCGCGGGCCATGGCTTCGATAAGCACAACTCCCAGACCCAATTTCTTAACGACGAGGACGAGGACGAGGACGAGGGCGAACTTTTGCCGGCTATATATTCATTAGTTATCTATCCGTGCGCGGGAGCGGGGGAAAACTATTAAAATTACCATATTTCTTTATACTTTTATTATTCCTGTGTTTTTCTCCATTTTTGATCGTCAAGTCACGTGGGTAGGCGGTGGGTACGTATATCTTGATTTAATCGATCCTATTCGGGACCTGCTTCCTTCCTTCCGTCCTTTCTTCTTTCCTTCGTTTATCCCTCTCTTTTTTCCTTCCTGTTTTAGTTTCTTCTTCACTTCTGGTATATACTCGAAGGCTGCTACAGGCTGCCTTATCGGCAAACTGAACCCACCCCCGTCCCCCATCCCTCATCCCGTCCTTATACCCCTAGATCCTCGTCCATTGGGACAACCAGCGAATTATGCAGAGTGACGTTAGAATGTATTCCACCCACGTATGAAAGCCACAAACCCGATAATACCAAATCCCTAGCGTTTACTCCTGACGTTTCGAGGACCAACGAGATAACTATAGGGCAGAGTATACCCGCACCTACCCCCTGCCTTCCAATCTAATTCACGACTCGTAATATATTTGATGGATTAAAATTTCAATATCAGTCGTTTAATTATTCGTACAGTTTCAATTTTACCTGCTAAACTTATTTCAGGAATCTTTGAAGTTAAAAAAAATGGATCATCGCTTTTTTTTTTTCATATAATTAAGGTCAAGTTCTTTAATTCTAAGAATAAAGTGATGAAAAATTCGGAGACTTTGTGGCTTAAAATATACTCCGTAAGATCCTAAGCCCCGTAATTGGGGCGTAAAAGAAACTATAATTTCTCCCCTGAATTGAATATACATTTAATCGGCGGTGTCTTATCGTTATGCCTGTGTACTATATATTTAGATGTATTATACTAATATAGTTGATTAGCGTGGGCTATTTGACTTTACTTGATGAGGTAAAGAGGCGGGTGTAGCCTAATGGTTTGTACTTAATAATTTTCGCTGGAATTGAGGTTACGCATTTCACTGTTTGTCATATTCTTGGCATGGCCGTGGGTAAAGGCAGGTAGGCAGTCCATGGAATTAACGATGATTAAGCGAATATGACACAACATTCATTACCCTACTCACTCGAGTCGCCATTTTATCCGGACTCTGTACACTTTTGTATATTGTATAAACCTACTTTTATACGTCAACGTTAATTCCGTGAGAAAATTAAACTCCGAGGTAAACTTGAACGACGTATCAAGAATTTCGTCGAAATAAAATAGAAATACCCAAAGTCTTGGGGACTAATGGTATTCGACAGCTGCTTTTGTCTGTCAAATCAAAAAAAAAAAAAACACAGAGGAGAGAAAAGGAACCAAGAGACAAACGCGACGATAATTTTGAACCCTGTTTTCGGTTCCTCCCGGCTTCGTCTGTGATTTTTACTTTTTACTAATTTGGCTAGGGGCTGTATAGGGTCGGATTCGAAATTTGAGAAGTTTCGAACGATAAAGATTCGGCATTTTTTGGAACTCTAGACGATTCCGAATTTCCAGGAACGTCGAAGTTTAGACGTTTTAATTCCGAAAGGTCGGAATGGTGACAGGTGAAAACTCGGAAAGTCCAAAACCTCGAACGTTAAAGAATCCGAAAATTTCGGTGGCCATCTCTCAGGATGTGAAGAGGAAAAATAGTTCATTATAGCCGAGACCCACTTTACGGAAACCCATTTTATCCAGTTCATCTTTAGTTTCCAAAATTTCGAACCATCAGTGTTCTACGTTTCGAAGTTTCTGAAATCGACTATATATTATAGATTTCCGGGGAATTACCGTTTCCGAAAATCTATGCTATCTAAGGACTAAGTTCGATCAAGTGTTGGACTCGTTGGACTCTTCAGTAACTCATCTGCACGCCTCTCAAGCCACTCAGCACCGTATTCGATATTTCTCCTTCGAAATTCAATGCCGTTTATTTCATTAACTTCAAATATGTCAACGGGGTTTCGTTTATAAATCTCTTCTCCACCCTCCGAATTCCTCGGCGGAATATTCACCACAACCCCGTCCTACGTACGTATATATTTCATTGCTATAACCAACACCCGAAACTCGTGAAACGTTTATTTGCTTTCGAACTTTTGGACCGAATTTTATCTTCAGCTTTATCGTTGTTTCATTTTTCGTATTATATTTATTCAACTTTCGTTTTATGTCATAAGAAATGTCTTTCTCTCCCCGTTCCGTTTCTTAAAAGGTATATAAGTAGGTATATAAAAAAAATTCTTTCTTTCCATTTCTGATTTCGACTTCTAATTTTTTTTTTTTTTTCGTTTTTATTATTTTTTTAACTTTTTTGTTTCTTCAGCAAAATCGGAACCCCTTCGGATTTCAATAAACGAGTATAATTCGTCGGTCGGACTTAGGCGCCATAACTTGAATAGCGTTAAAAGTAAATTCAAATTCTTCTATAGGCTTCTATACATATGTATACATAAATTTATTATACATAGGTATACATAAATCCGAACGGTCTTGATGATGAAAAGTGGGTTTATTCAAACGTTTAGCCACGCCGAGTACTGCACCGCCCTAAAATCCACTCGACAAGACAACCCTGATTGCGTTTTATTAAAAACTTTTTCATTGTCTTTAGGCACGAGATTTCGCCACCAAACTCGCGCCTAGATCCTCGCCCGAATCCCGAACAATTTTATTCCTTCAAATTCTCGTCATTTTCCAAATTTTCAAAACTAATTCTACGAATGCGCGATGCCGAAATATTCGTATTCTATTGGCTTGAAAAATGGTTAAATCGATATACACCGAGTATTGGAATCGATGGGTTAATTCATTTTGATAAATCACTTTGAATGTGTAATTTCGAGTTGACGTTGATGATGAAATTTAATAAGAAAACTTATTAGCCATCACATTTCGCCCCAGTATCTGTTATAGGTGGTAGAGTGGGTTTTCGATTTTTATATCTCACGAACTAATCTACGCAGAAAGATTTTTCATGGCTACTTTTATTCCCACGTGAAAGCTCCACAAAAAAGGTCCCTTGGTATTTTTCGATGAATCCAACCGTTTCAAAGTTATTCCGGCTATTCTGTTCGGCCAATAAACAGAATAACTTGGAAACGGCTAGATTAATCGAAAAATACGAAGGGACCTTTTGTGCAGAGCTTTCAATTTCTAACAAAAGTAGCCAAGCAGAATCTTTCTAAGTAGATTAGTTCTCGGGATAGAAAAATCGAAAAGTATGACGCATTTCAAATAGAAATGATAAAAAATGTTAAGAGCCGAACTTTTTTCAGGCTCGTTATTCGATCATAAAGAAAAAAGTTTTTGAGAGTAACTTTCGAAAGATAAAAAAAAAAAAAAAATTGTCTACGCGTATATATATATATATATATGACGAATTTGTACATGATTAATTTATTCTGTAAGCATTTGATATATATATTTACATGTATGTAATATATATAGTATATACGCATTTGAGAACACGTTGCTAGACCACGCGCGACGTCGTCCGCTACCGCGTTCGCTTTCATCGGCGATGATTAAGTAATGAGGAGAACCAGGGGCTCACGAGAGAAAGAGAAACGATATAAGATGATAAAGGAAGAGAGCAAGAGGGAGAGAGACTCCCTTCCGAGCTACGCCAGCACCCCACGAACGAGGGTTATCTCTCTCTCTCTCTATCTCTCTCTTCCCTTCTCCGCCCTTCAGTCGGTCCGCGAGACCTTCCTTAGCTCCCTGACACCCCTTGCTTGCCGCCCGCAAAACTGACGGAGGAGACCCTTGATTGGACGGAGATCACTTCGTATTTTTATCCGCTTAAGATCTGACTCGGATTTATCATGAAAATCTCAGTCTAAATTTCATTTAATGAAAACTCGAAAAAAGTAAAAATAAAAATCCATAAATAAATAAACGAATGTGTTTTTTTTTTTTTTCCTTTTTTGTTGAATATATTGTATATCCCACCCTGTATATACGCACAGATGTAAACATGGTCTATGTTTTAAGGGAGTAGTGCACGTGTGCGGACCTCAGCTCCCTCACAGCTCACTGAGTAGTTGATAGCGAGCCGGTGGTAGGTTATAGTCTCTAGTCAGTTATAACATTGGCTCCGTGTCTAGTCTTGAAGCTACTCCGTGCACTATACGCCTTTCCCAACTCATTTCACGTTCCCCTAAGATCAGAGTCAAAGCAGCCGCGCCCCCCTTGAGAATATAAAGACGTGATACGCGGGAGGAGCTTCTCACGAGAAACACGTTCCAAAAACTTGTCATGTATTTAGCTACGAATATTTATACACATGTATGTGTACGAATTAGCCGGCTATTTTTACACCGCTTTATTATATTTATTCAGGGTAGTCGTAGTTTGTAAAAAAAGAGGAAAGTAAGGACGAGAATAAATCAGGGAATCAATGTAAACGAAAATGTGGGTAGACCGGCTTGACCGCGCGGTCAGTAGCGCAAGAGGCTTCTCGGTTTCATCGGAATATATATAATAGGAATATGTGTATATAGGTGTATAAACGCGAAAGGCAAAGGCCACCGCTGAAAGGTTTGGGCGTGGTAATTGGTGGGCAAGAAACCTTCGTTACCGAATAACTAATTGTAATCTTTAATCTTTGAGACCCTGCTACTATGCTATAAGGCGCTGGGAAATGCGAGGAGCTAAGGCGCGGGCGAGGTAGCACGACAAAGGTTCTTTTTAATTTTTAAACACTCGATGCAAAGGATCGATATAAACCGAAGCCCCCGAGCTTCTTTATTCACGTACACACGTATTATACCTGCTTCGTAACTTGCAATATTATAATATACATAACGCGACTGAATTTTATCATTATATCTACTAAATAGGACAAGAAATACACGCTATCCGAGCGCACGTAATATCTTTGAACAGCTGCAGTGCACGTGCAGCGAAGTCCTGTACATACCTCGCCTCTTCTTCCTCTCTCGCTGTTTCTAATCCATTAAATTTTCCGCCTCTGATCCGCCCGCGTTTTCCCCCCCTTATCTAGTTCTCCTTATTCATTTCAAATTATTATTCAGCTCTGATTTAACTCGCCGCGGCGTTAGTTGAAGAGAGGAGGAAAAAAAAGGGCAGAGGTAAGAGTATACCTGGACGTAGACCGAGAGCGGAATGAGAACGAGGAATAAATGTCTTGGGGACTAATTCGTCGCCCTTAAAACAGGTAGAACAGAATCGGCAAAGCGATCGTGTAATTGCTTGCCCCTGTAAAACCTCCATTATCTTGATTGTTGGACGCAGAGAGCGAGCATAAATATCCCTACCGTTTCCAGCGGCGTGGCGCGGCGCGTCGTTCGTCGGGTTAGGAAAACAGGCGCTCAGCTCAGCTCAGCTCGGCTCAACCTTCGCTCCGCTCCATCCAACGCAGCGACTCTAGTTTTTAGAGACGCGCTTGCGCCCAGGCCGACCCCCACCGCTCGAGGACCGCCACGCGACTGACTCCCCACCACCGATACGCCGCGCGTGTGTCACGCTCCGGGTTCACTCCGTCTCGTAGTAAGGGAGGGGACGAGCTTTAGGAGGGGGGGAAGTCCGCCCGCCGTTCGCGAACGTTAGTCTTGTACCCGCGGTGCAACGTGATGGACGTGCGTGTGCGTAAGACGCGCGTGTGACTTTATAGATACGAAATAGATACGTATATTATATTTATTCAACGGCGGGTGCGTTTTTCTTTTATTTTCATTTAAAATATTTACAAAAACGAGTAAATCAAATAGATAAAGATAATTCACATCAAACCTACAAGAAAAAAAAAACAACAACAACAACAATTTATATCTTTCTTTCATTTTCTTTTTCTTTACATCACATTATAATATCATGTGCTTATTATTATATTGTTTGTGGAGTGGTGAGGTGATGTTTACAGTGTAAATTAGACGAATAGTTGAATCGTGATTCTTGTTTCATCAATCCAACGATTGATAATTAAAAAAAAAAAAAACAAACAAACAAAAGAGAAGTGCGATCAGATCGAGAGAAATTTAAACAAAGTTTTCCGATTATCTATTTTCTACAAATACGGCCTAGGATCGATTCTGTATATTAAAATATAAATGTATTAGTTTCTCCTCGCTATGAACGATTGGTGTTACGAAGTCGCGGACGAGCGGCTTTTACAAATCTCTTCATTTACGGTTTTAGGATATATAGACCAATGCTTTATCCTCATATTTTTCTCATGAAAAAATCGATGAAATCTTCTAGAAGAGTAACGAATCTAATATAATTTTATCGTTCTATCGGCACTATAGTATAAAAAGAGTTTTATCTCTGAAGATTACTATTACTAACAACAATAATAATAATAATAATAAGCAGAATAAAGGTTCGATGGCCTCCGACAAATCGCCCGTAGTATTTTGCGAAATTGAATAGAAGAATAAAACTTAGTACAAAATATAAATAATACTGAATAAAAAAAAAAAACAAACAACATGAAGCGAATTTAATACGAGCGTAATTCATTTAAGAAACTTTATTATTTTATCAAAGTGATAAATAAAACTAATCGTTAATTATCTTCGTTAGTTTTCTTTCGATTGAATCTGAGATCGTGTTTGTGTGTGTGCGTGCGTGCAGTGCGGAAAGCCACAGTGACCCAGGATTATTAAAAAAAAAACGAAATGAAAAGCTAAGGAACAAGCCATCTGTATAACTATAAAATAACCAAATCTATAGGTCAGTGATGGTTAACGAAAACAACGATACAAGTGACGATAGTGTTTCGACTTTCGATCCCATGTCCCGGTAATCGGATATTCAATAGCGATATTCATGTGTCGGATGACTTTGTGACTCGTGATTATCAAGGGAAGCTTATACAGTACTATAATGTCGCTGCACCGAACCGCCTCGTCGTTAATAAGGAGTAAGACGCTGGGGGAGAGATCTGGCAGGCAAGTGAAACAACGTTTTGTCAATTAATCCGATTTTCTTCCGTATTCTTTATATTATTCGATGAAATTATATTCCGAACTTAATATTTCTTTCTGATTTCCGTTCACGTATGTATATAATATATATATAACAAACAGAAAAGTTATTAATCTCGGCCAGACTTGTTGTTGTTTTGTTGTTTGTGTGTTCCGGCGTAAAATGCGAATCTAATAATATCCAATACACTGCAAACACGAATCGACGAAGTTCTACATAACTTTTTGGTATATATGTGTATACGCACATCGGTATTCTACCGCCGTTACATATCTAGGTAAAGTTAATCATAATACAGAATAGAAAACAATTCTGAAGCGAGAAATAATAAAATCGATCGTTTTAGTCCCAAACACTAAATTGCTTGCTCCCCCATTTCCGTATATTACTTCTATACGACGACGACAACGTCGGCTGACTACCCTCATAGACGAAACTGCCAAATTACATGCCTACACACAATACGGTAAATTGATGATGTCGACTACTCGTCTGTCTTTAGTGTAAATTGCGGAAAGATTTCTGCCCTCTTCTATCATCGTCATTATTACTCTACATTATCGTTAATGTAATATACCGCCATTTGACGGTCAGTCAATCTATATTTTATTTTTATTATTCTCATTCTCAACATTTTCTCCTTTTTTTTCCCCCCTTTATATATATATATAAAAATATGAAAAATATCGTCGACTCGCAGGGACGCGTGTCGGGTTGCATGGTTCACGTAACAGGGGTAAATGGGCCGCGATGATGTAGCTATACAATATACACAGTATATCGACGGAAGTGTTTCTAAGCCTGCACTGTATTACAAAAGAAAAAAAGAAAAAAAAAGAAAATAAAGAAGGAATTGGATAGATTATTAATATAACGTCTATTTCCACATTAAACTGGATGATCTTTGAAAATTTGTCTTTATTATCATCGTCATTGTATTATTCATGGAAATGTTGTATAATTGTGTCAAACAACCGCGGCGGTGGATGTGAGTAGGGCGTAGTGGCGGTGGGGGGGGGGGGGGGGGGGGGGGGTGTATAATAGCAGCTCATCGTATCGTAAAAACGTGCAATTAATACACGTTCATTAGGAGTTCACGAGCGAACCATACCGCTTCGACTGATTGATATAATTGGATAAACACAAACCCGCCGCGCGGTGTATATAAGCTATGCTCGGTGTAGGATATACGTAGGTATATTCTATATCGATCGATATTTATACCATTACCATATATCTATACTTGCAGAAACCAGCGTAGTATTCATCGCGGTGATAGTAGTGGTAGTAGTCGCGACGAGGCCCATTAACAGGCCAATTAGCGAATTCTAATATACGAAAAGAAGAGATTTGAAAACGGGACGAAATTGAGAGGATTTTATTTTTTTTTCTTCACTTTTTCTCGTTTTAGACGAATCTTGCTTTTAATATATCCATTTATTGACGGGGGATATGGATAACATATATATGTAATAGATAATATACGTGATGTGAATTTGATTCAGTTCGAATGATGGCATGCGAAGCGAGTATGAAGAAGGCGGTTCCGAGTTCGGAATGAAAATGAAATAAGAAATAAAAAAAAGAACGTCGACTGGCTGGCTGGCTGGCTGGCTGGCTGGCTAGAGGCGAGAGAGATTGAACAAAAGAAGAGAGACAGACACGGCGCGACTACATTACGACGACGCGACTCGACTCGACTCGACTCGACTCTACGCGACCCGACGCGATGTTGGCTGCTCTCCTCCGCTCTGCTTCTGCTTCTGGTTCTGCTCTGCGCTGCGCTGCGCGACTCCGACGTTCAACCGCGTCGAGCAAGCAAGCAAGCAAGCGAACGAACGAACGACCCTATGTAGGCGAGGGGGTCGCGCGGCGCGTAGCTCGAGCTGTCCGGGGGTTCGCGCCCCCGATCGATTCCCGGAAAGTAAATAAAATTTCGCCTCGCGTTCGTTGCCTCGAGTGAACACTATAAGTATACGTATAGTACCCGTACCCGTACGTTACGTTACGTTACGTACGTACGTATCTTTGAGCTCGCATTTTCCAACTTCCTTATTTACAGCCCGACCATCTCTTCGTATTCACTTTTATAAAAGCAAGCTGCAAAAATAATCAGTAGGTACTATCCTCATACATACAAGACGATATAATATTGTTTTACCGTATTGAATTTCTCTTCTACTACTTTTCTTTCATATCTTTCATTTCAATTCACTGCTATTATTATCATTTTATTTTCTCAGACTCTATTTATCTCCACGCTGTATATAGTATATGTAATAATGTTAAAAAAGTGTCAATCGAGGTTTGGCATTCATTCAAACGTATCCTCTAAGCTCGAGACGAAAGTTGGTAGGTCTTAGGTATTGTACGCGACGATTATTCGATCTTTGAAAATAATTCTACTGATATCTCACAAGTCTTTGCGAATAGGAGTCCGGGTAGTATAGCTGTATATAAGAGAGTAGAATAAAGAGGGGGCTGCCGCGTTGAGACTAATTGCGTCCCGGAGAGGCCTGTGGAAAATTAGGTAAAGCGAGAAAGAGAAAGAAAGAGAGAGAGAGAAAGATGAGGTGAGAGTTCAAGGTTGCGTAAAAGAGTTACCCCATACCCTAGCGTATTAATATTCCTATTATAATTAATAGTATAATATCAATTTCATCGGAAATTTATCAATATTTATAAATAATTAAGGTTTTTTTTTCCTTTCTTTTTTATTTGTTTTTTTTTTTGTTAATCAACTTAACTTCTGATGTATAATTTATTTATGTACAATTTATCATGCAATTCGTATATATATATATATGTATATTAATATATAATATGAGAAGAGATGGATAATAACGTGAACTCGTATTGTACACGTATACATATATACCTAATACATACCGGTGGTCGTTTATCATTTTACAAAGTTTTGCGAATTAATTATATACACCTCACTCAGCGGCTAAACATTATTTTCAAATTAATAACTTTATAGGTACGATTAAACACTCGCTCATTTTACTTCTTCTCTCGTACCACAGCTACATGCCATTCCCAAGCCATGCCATATGCTGGCGTGGTCTTCGCCCTTGGATATTCTATATACCTACTTGTAACAATGATGATAATAATAATAATAATAATAATTATAATTATAATTATGACGTATTAAGTGTACAAATAATTATTGTATTGTTTCGTATAAACACGTAATACGGATTATCAATTTATAATGTATAAAGATAATGTAGGTATATAGGGTATGGGTATGGAGACTATTGAGTTATGGGATTACAGTGCAGAGCGGGTATTGTAATTTATTGAAAAACGATTAGAACGATTCGCGCTCCTTCTTCGTCTCATTTTTTCCTCTTCTTTTTCTTTTTTCTTCTTCTTCTCTTTATTCCAATTTGACTCTTTGCGCCGCTAACGAGATGGTCGAGTAGCATAAAGCGAAACCCCTCGCGCGTGCGGTTCGCCTGGGATTAAGGGATTCATTTCTATACTTTTATTTATTCATTTACTCACTTTACTTACTTATACCTATACCTCCTTACTTACTTACCTACCTACCTACTTACTTACTTCACTTCATCTTCATCTTCATCTTCATCTTCAGCTTCTAATTCTTTTTCTTTTTCTTCTCTCTCTTTTTTTTTTTCGGCACTGCGTTAGGTGTAATATACCTATATCTAGATATAAATCTCATCCAATTCTCGGCACTTAATTAATGTGTAATAAAATTGGTATCAAGATTAATTGTGCGAGAGAGCGAAGAAGAGAGATAGAGAGAGAGATAAAGAGAGAAAGAGAGCGAAAAAAAAAAAAAGAATTTGTGATTTATTAGACATAAATGGGATTTTTCTTCGAAATTTTTATAAACCGTTTAAACTCTTGAAAAATTACGGTTATGATACATCGGTTTTTTTTTTTTTTTTTTCTCTTATTTCTTTCCCCTCTGATACCATTCTCACAATCTTTCAAAAAAGACACGTCTACATTCAAAAACAAAACGTCTGCTTTGATTCAGAAGATATAAAAAAAAAAAAAAAGAAAAGTTTCTTCTATTTGTTTGATCGATTTTGAGGTTTATTTTTTATTTATTGTTTAATGAGTTTTTTTTTTTTTAATTTTGTTTTTATTCAGAGTTTATTGAGATTTAACCAAAAATCGATGTTTATTTTATTTTCTCATACATATATATATAAATATATACACTGACTCACCCCTCTATGTTTCTTTATCGTCAATATATTCTTTGAAGTGGTCGAAATTTTCGGCAAAAATATAAATATTAATAAAAACACGGGTCGGTTATATGGGTGAAAATTGGAAAAGATCATTATTCAAATGTTAAAAAATTCTCGAGCGTGGTTATCCAAATATTAATATTATTACCAGAAATTTTCAAACACTTCAATGAATGTTGACGATAAAATAAAAAAAAATAAAAAAAATTAAAAAAAAAAAATAATAAAAATACCGAGGGTGAGAATTGGGATGAAAAAATTAAAAAAAAAAAAAAAAATTTGATTTTTGATAGAAAATCAAGAATAGATAGTGAGATAGAAAAATTGGGAATATGAGGTCTAAAAGTTGTCAGTCAGATAGAAAAATGTATATGAATAAATAAACACGTGTACATATATTGCATAAAATGAAGATAGAGAGGTATATATATATACATAACGGTTGTCATTTTTTGGAAAATTCCTAATTGGTCGTGTTAGGATAATATCTTGCATGCGCCTTTTGAAAAGTTGCCTACGTTGGCAAACCAACACCGTAAAACGGCAAAGGTGTACCCTTAGCGTACATATACGTCGCGTAGCGTCGCGTCGCGTCGCGACGGCGGGAACCTCAGCGAGTAAAGAAAGAACCTTTTTTTGGAGAACGAGCGCGGTGATTTATCAAGATTGCTGCCGTCGTTCCCCTCTGCAGCCTTTTCCTCCTGCCCTTCTGTCTCTTTCTCTCTCTCTCTCTCTCTCTCTCTCTTCCCGCATTCGTATTCACACGCCCCCTCTCCTCTCTCGCTGCCCATCTTTCCGCATCCCTCAACTGGTACCTACCCTACACGCTAAAAATTTATTTTTGTCTTTTTGTCTTTTTTTTTTTTTTGTTTTTTGTTTTTTTTTTTGTTCCTTTTTATTCTCCGCGGATCTGGGGTCCGAGTATTAGGTATAGTACAGCGTGGCTCTGGTGGTCGAGGAAGGGTCGTTTCTACTCACGAATATACGTATACGTATATAACTATCGTTGCGTGTGTATGTAACTGTGTATATATATGTACTACAATGCAGGGAGTAGGATGGGTGCGGAGGGCTGAGGGTTGGTTGTGTCGAAATATTATATTTCATTCCGTTGGGTCGTAAAGCTGGAACAGAAAGAAGGAAAGAAAAACAAAAAAATTAAAATTAAAAAACAGAAAAAAATAAAAAACAGAAAAAAAAATAAAAAATAAAAAATAAAAAATAAACAAACGCAAAAGGTCGTCACCTCGAGTCTTCCACGCGGAATGCTGCAGCCGGTTGGTTGTTTTCCGGGTGATTCTCGCTTTCGGGAATAAAAAAGAACAAATTAGAACGAAAAAGAAAAAAAAAAAAAAAAAACTCCCGTCATTCTCTTTCCCCGCTTATATTACATTCCCTCATCCCACGTTCTGATTATTATTATTTTTACTCTTATAATATATTTGATTCTTAGAATTCTTTGCATTTTTGTACATAATTTGCTTGTTTTTTTTTTTTGTTGTCACAACGCGTGTATATAGGTACTCAGTTTTGGTGAGAAATCGAAAGAGAGAGAGAGAGAGAGAGAGAGAGAGAGAGAGAGAGAGAAGGATAGAGAGATAAAAGGAAAAAAAAACTGAAAGAAAAAAAGAGTGTCGAAAGTTTAAAAATAAATAAATTAACTCGAAAGACAAATTTAGCAGGACTAATCAGTTGAAGAGCTTTCTTTTCTTTCTTTCTTTCTTTTTTTTTTTTCCTTACTTTTTCTTTTTCTTTAATTTTTCTTTTTTTTTTTTTTGTTTTTCTCTCTTCTCTCTTCGTTTACAAAATTGCAAGCATTAAAGGTTCATTTTCTTTTCCGTTTTAACCAATTATTTGTTTGACAAGAGATTATAAGTTGAAAGTATAAAGCTGTATGAAACGAGAAAAAGAGAAGAAGAAAAAAAAAAACAAACGTAGGAGAAGACGAGAGAGATAGAAAAAAAAAAAAAAAGAAAAATAAGAAGACTAAGGAACAACTTGTTGTTCGTTGAGATTATCTGCTTATAATATAGTCTACTCGTACACTACCTGCATCTGTACCTGTACCTGTACTTGATATATTTATTGTTAACGGTTTCTTGTTTCTCTATCTTCCCTATCTTTCTTTCTTTTTTCCTTCTTCATACGTTTTTCTTTTATCGAAGGAAAAAATTTCATCTACGTACGTTCTCGAATTCTTGTCGTTGTATATAATATAGATGGGGGGGGGGGGGGGGGGGGGGGGGGGATAATAGTTTTATTTGTATAACAAGGGCACAGTAAGAGAGACTTCATGACGAGTTTGAAAGTGCCACAGGAGCCGAAGGCGAGTGCGTCACTCACACTCGTCATGAAGTCCCCTCTATACGCCCGTGCCCTAAATCCTATTTTCTGTCCTACTTTTTGTAAAAGAAAAAAAAAAATAAAAAATACGCGATTTTTGTAGGGCAATTTTCAAGGATTTTAAACTCTAGCAATATGTACCTATAATTGCCAATAATTTTTTTTTGTTTCTTCCATTTCAAGGCTCACACGAATTGACTTGAAATTTTTATCGAAATTAATTCGAAGTGATCTTCAACTTGCCTTTTTTTTTTCTTCTTCTTCTTTTTTTTTTGACAAAAATTAAGTCCGTTTCACGCGAAACAACCCATTCTCATTACTGATGATAATGATGATAATAATTAAACAAACCCTCGCGTTATACTATACGCGAAATTCTTTCGTTATTTTTTTTCCTATGTATAATCCTATACGCAGTATACGCACGCAACTCTCGTTTCACTAATCGTTTTTCCTACCAAAATCCCAACCCTATTTCCTCGCTCTTTTCCCTCTCGCAACATACCTAATACCATCCTTCGACCCCCCGAGAGTCATGGGGTCAAATCGGTGGGGTGTGTCGATGTTTTAATTGCCTCGAGCTGGTCCATTTTCAACCGAATCGATCTTGACGCTCGGGTCAAACTGGCTTGACCTCTTGCTATCCAGAGTGGATAAAAAATTTTCACCTCATACTTCCCGTATTACAATTTTACTATTTTTTAACAGATTTAACAAATTTTCTATTTTTCTACTTTTTTGTTTTTTTCTTCTTTATTTTTTTATCTTCTTCTTCTTCTCTAAATCTAACCTTCGATTTCATAAATCCAAACGAACGTTGCTCTTCTTTTTTCACGAATCTAATTTGTGTTTCATATTTTCGAGAGAAAAAAAAAGTAAAAGAAAATAACTTTTCTAAGGATTCTAAAATCGAAAAAATTTGATTTCTTCTTCACTGTTTCTTCTGATCTTGAAATGCACGTGTATATATATATATATATATATAGGTATAGGTATATGCGTTGTAGATGCTAGAAGGGGAGATAAAAAGGATATATAAAAAAAAGAAGCAGAAAAACGAGACAAAAAAAAGAAAAAAAAAAGCTAAACTTCAGAGTTCTCAGTCGTTCGAGCCCCTCGACGTGACGGCAGGAAGGCAGGGAGGCGTCGTGTGTACCGAAACGCGTGAAGCGATTTGCATATCGAAAGCGCTAATAATCGATTGGATTATCTAGTTATTTCACGTGAATACGAATCAGCCTTTTACCAACACCCGCGGATGAGGATAAGGAGAAAGCAACGGTATTTTCTCCTCTCCTCTCCTCTCCTCTCGCGGTTCTTTATACGTAAATTTTTTTTACAGACCAAAAATTGAGCCTGTTTCACGCTGAAACGTTTTATTCAATTCATCCCGATCTCATTCATTGTCAGATCTAAACCCGATACATATATATATATATATATATATATATATATATATATATATAAAATATTGAAAATTATTTCACTCACTCATTTTTTTTTCTTTTTTGTTTTTTATCAAAAAAAAAAAATATATATATGTATCATATATCGCGACTTTTTCGAAGCGATTATTTATTTTTTTTTATCGGATTTTGCAAACCCTCAGTATATTCATTCGACGATGAAACGGTTTTTTTTATTATGAAAAAAAATAGGTCCTATACATTTTTCGACTCATTCGCAATTCGTTAGACCCGAATAAATGTTAGAATTATTTCAATACATTCTCGTCGATTACAGTTATGTTCGGAATTATCAGCTGTTCTTCGAAAGACAAGATAGGGTTTAACAATTTGTAGTTTTTATACACGCAAATTAAATTTTCCAACTCGTTTCTCTCGGAATTTATTAGATCCGGCATTGCAGCAGTGCAGGGGGGCTCTATTTAACGCAAATTTTCACAATCGTTATCAATTGATCAAATGAATTTGAATTGAATAAAGCAGAAAATTATAATGTAAAGAATTTTTTGTCACTATTTTCGTTAATTTTTTTTTTTCTTTTTTTTTTTTCTATCACGGAAATTGAAACCTACATTTTTCTCGTGAGTATATATATATATAGGTATATAGCTGCACGTGCATAGATAGATATAGTAATCGATATACGTATAAGCACCTGCATTCGAGAGACACGTGGTGTAGTATACCTACTACCTTCACATCTATCGGAGGTATATAAATATTGAATGTAGGTAATTGTTGTAATACTTGTTTTCTCATAGTTTTGCATGTGTAACGGCGACAAGGGCGCTTCCTTTCAACGACGGAAGTTAACACTTGTTGCGGAAATGACGAATTAATCCTACAATTATAACTCCCGAGCGAGTTCGTTGCTTTATAGCCATGAAACCCCCTTCTTCTTTTTCTTTTTCTACTCATTTTCCGTCGTCTTATTGTTAACGCATTTCAATATGACATTTTATCAATAAGATACGTACCTTTGTCGATCGCGAGTTTCACTATATTACATCCCCCATGGCATACAACAGAAACAAAAACCTCGATTCGTTTGATTCTTTGTCATACAGAAAGAAGAGAGAGAAAGAAAAAAAAAATTTGATTTTTTGAAGAAAATTATCGGTTTTTCATTTTCGTACAATTTTATCGCCATTCGGTACATAATTCCAAGAGAATATAATAAATGGTGGAAAGTATACTATTATCTACTTATACGTATATTATTTCTATGCTTTGAAGGAATCTCGGACGAAATTGAATCGCGGTATACATATAATACGATATATGTTTGTTATCGAATGAAACCCGACGCAATTTACGATCAAACGATATTACACTTTTCTTTCTATAAGTTATACTATATACCGCGCGCTCTCGCCTTCCTTCCTTCCTTCCTTCCTTCCTTCCTTTCTTCCATTTCCTTATATATGCCCTGAATCAGAACGCATTACATAATACTAGGTCTTTCGTCCTTTGTACTTTATTCTTTTCACCTACTCTTTACCATCTTGATAATATTCCATTAATCTTCTTTTTTTTTTCTTTCTTTCCTTCATACACGTACAGCCGTGTATAACTTCGATTCAATGAATCCATCATCGAGTCAGGATAAAGAAATAACGAAATAATAAAAAAAATAAGAAATAAAGAATAAAAAAGAATCCGTTATTGATTATATTAATTATTCCTTCCCTCCTTCCTTCCTTCCTTCCTTCCTTCGTTAATATTTATCTCAGTTCGTTTATTATACAGAGAGATTATAAAATATGTATATATATAAAAAAATTCTTGAGGTTTCATTCCTTTCTTACTTCGTTTCATTCATCTTTCCGCTTTCGTGTTTCAACCCTTTTAGCCAACGACTTCGGATTAAAAAAACGGTTTTTAGATTTATACTTGCAAACTTTTTCTGACGAAATATATATTTCCAACGATTTAATCAGATTTTCAAATATGATTTTTATAAGACTTTTTGTATATACGTGCCCCATACTTATGTACTATTATATGAGTAGGGTGCATATAATATACCTACCCAAAGGATTTTATTTCTTAGACAATTGTTACGGGAATGAGATTATAAATTTGTTTAATTAAAAGAAAATGATTAAACAGCAAGTAATTATAATAAACGCAAGAAACCAGACGAACGAAATTAGTTTAAATTAATTTTCAACAAAACTGAGGTAGGCATACCTACCTACCGAATTGTCAAATTTTCTTGAGTACCGGTGCGTATTAAAATTGCAATTTTGAGACGAACATTAATTTTCATCAAACTTCTCTCTTTCTCTCTCTCTCTCTCTCTCTCTCTAATACGCACGATGGGTTTCCACCTGGAGTGAGGTATAATCTCTAAATTTATAGAAATAATTGTCTTCACTGGTGGTAATGAGAGATGGTGGGACTTTGGCGTTTCTCTGACGTATGTGTGTATATATGACGTGTACATGGATATATATATGTATGTATGAATACTGCAGACATGGATGAATTCGTACAGCATACATATTTCAGGTTACATGTCTTATAGACGTTGCTGGTATGTGTGCAAAATTCTGCCTCCCTCCCTCGCATACCCCTAAGTTCGGGGTGAGTTTCCTAACTTGAAGCCACCGCCTTACGCGCCTCTCCTGCGTCGTAATTAAATGTCTAATTGGATCGACCTTGAGGTAGGGATTCTCCGAGTGCCTTCTGTCAGGTATTCAACATCCACTGTTCCCTGCTTTAACCAGTCTACCTGACAGGGTGAATGCGAATAGAAGATCCACCATTTTACCGAACAGCCCTTACATTTCAAACTCCGTGATATTAATCCCTGACTCGAGTGAGAGCGAAACAAATTGCCAGATAGAATTACACGGAGATACGATATTGCAATATTTACTCGATCATTTTACTCCAGGTCGTATAGATTCCTGTTCAAATACTAAAACCAAAGTTCCTTTACCGAAACTCCGGGGGACTCGTGGTTTTCAAATTATACAAGTTTCAAAAATTTGACAATCACTGACCGCGGCTGCCGCAGCGCCATCTACTCCGCCACGCCTCCTGACCGTTAACCGTCTGCTGCGGCCGAGCCGCGATAGGTGAACTTGAATCGTTTCTAATTTGAAAACTATCAGTCCCACGGGATTCTCGTAAAGGAAATTTGTCCTGAAAATTGATCAAGGAATCCGAATTTGAACTTTACAAATGCTTTCAACTTTGAATAATATAAATCCGTAGATTAATTAATCACATTATGAAATCGTAAACAAAATCACTGTTTCTTTTAAGAGACTGGAAATTATTTATCCCTTCTAAATTTGTACCCGTCAAAGCAAGGGTACATCTTTTTCTTATCATTGAATCGTAGATAACCGGAAATAAGACCGATTCCCATCGGTGACCATATATATCCTCGGATAAGTTCGAGAAGTCGGGGAAACAGTTTCCAAAGGATCTACTGCTCACTGAATTACACCTCCGTGTCCTCCTGTCATTCCTATGTCAGCTGACGAAGGCTACCTTCTTCTTCGTCACTTTCACGCTCTCTCTAGGCATGTGTGATACCTACTTACACTCGTCGCGACATTCGCTTACAAGAATTACAAACGGAGGAGTGGCTCGGCCAGGAGGGGGGTGGAGGGGGACGGGGGGGGGGAGGGCAGTAGGGTCGAAGAAGAGAGTTTTGGGGTAGATGGGTCGGGAAGACACACCGAGAGGCTTGATGTGACCCAGCGGTCGCATATTTCTGGTGACAGTCTCGTTGGGAGAAACCGCCTGGACGGCAATAGGCTAGAGTTACGGCCACCCCGGCCGCAAGAGTCGTCCGTTTCACTTGCCTACCCTCAGACATCCGTGGGGAATCTTCTCCGACAATTTGGTGCCGAGATGACGGGGGACTGAAGGGGGTGGTGTTGTTGGGATGGAAAGATTCTTAAATTCGATTTTTTTTTTTTCTCCTTTTCTTCTAATATTTCAATTTTTTTTCTTTCGGTTAACAAATTTATCGCTGAATACTTATATAAGTTCGATTTATATATATATAATATATATTTTTCGTAGTATACTTACGTGCAGAATTCGAACCACGTTGGACGGCAATCGACTTTATTTTATATATTATTTAAACGAGTATTAATTATTTTCATTTTTCTTTTTTTTTTTTTTCTTTTTTTTTCTATAATTCTGTACTTTCTGGTGTTCGATTTTTTTTTTTTTTCGTAGTTGTCTTTCATTTATGCGATAAACATTTATGGCATATATTGTACAAATAATTAAGCTTAATAATTATAATTTTTTAGTTAGCAATATGGGAGAAATGAGTAGGGGGGAGAAGAAAAAAAAAAAAAATCTTAGAATTTGGGATTATCTGAACACTTTTATTTTTTCCAATTTCTTAACTTTCATTTGAATAAGAGTTTTTCTTCGGTTCCTTTCTTTTTTCATTTTCACGTTTCTTCTTTTTCTTCTTCTTCTTTTGGACGGGTAGAAAATTGAATTGAAAAATTCTTCCAGGTTTCAGCCTATACGGAATAAATTCGGGGGTGTGTTACGCGTGAAGATGATAATAATAATAATAATAATAATAATAATAACAATAATAACAATAACAATAATAATAATAATAATAATAACAATAATAAATATCTTTGTGGTATTGTTTGAATTTCGTTAGTTATTTGAAGAGCGTGGTGGTCCATTTTTTTATTTATTTTTTTTTTTTTCCTCTTCATTTTCTTATCTTTAAATCGTGGGGTCTGCAATATAATAATATATAAGCCGTTAACGGACCGCACTTTGACCTTTACTCTTTACCTTTACCTTTACCTTTACCTTTACCTTTAGCTCTGGCTTTACTGGTATTACCTTTGGCCTTTTGCCTTTGATCATAACCGGAGGTGGAGGAGAAGTTTTTTTTTTTTTTTTTTATTTTCATTTACTTTTTATTTTTTGTTAATTTTTCTTATTTGTGTTATATATTAAATTAATTTTCTTTTCTTTTATTATGCATGCAGTATACGTATATACTTTATACATATGTATAGTATATATAGCATATATATATATATATATACATTATATTTAGAATAATGTAGATATTTTTGTTCATCTCTTTGTTCAGGCTCCCGCGGCTTCCCCCGTTCTCTTATAAATGCTTCGTTTTTTTTTTTCTTCTTTTTTTCTTTTACTTTTTCTTAGCTCTTGTATTTCCCCAGGCTTTCAACGCGGTTTTGTGGAAAATCAAACAATTCCCTTATTGATTATGACTCCGCGGAGACGCTGGTGAACGAACGAAACGTTTCCCCGGCACCGCTTTAAAATCCCCCCCAAGAGAAAATTTCGAATTCCAGCTAACCAAATATTGACGCGACTATACATTTTTACTTTTTTCTTTCTTCCTTATTTTTTATTTTTTTCTTGTATAATTTTTGTCCTTTTCTCTATCTTTCTCTCCCTCTCTCTATCTCTCTACCACACTCTCTTTCTCTTACTTCTTTTCTCTACTGTATTTTCTTAACTACGTTGGTTAAAAGAAACAAAAAAAAATCCCCCTTCTTCATCTTTATATAATACTTTCTTTTATTTTTCTTTTTACCACCCTTCTCTTTTTTTTTCTTTTCTTTTTTTCGTTGGCCTCTTCCTCTCTTTCCCCTCTTCGCTCTCTCTCTTCGAAATTGCATAAATTTTGTCTTGTATATTTTTCTTTTTTATTTGTGCCAAAAAAGAAGAGGGGAAAAGGGAGGAAAAAGAAAGAAGAAAAAAAAGGACAAAAAATGAACCACGGAATCACACTCACTTATAGTCACAGTTCTATAATTCTTATTATGTGTATATATGTATAGTATAGAAGTATGGAAAATATAAATTATACTTTTATATTGAATGAATGAATGAATGACTGCGATTGACTGTGATTGACAGCAACAGGAACAAATTCAAATAATTGGCGTTATACCTATAAACCTAGTTTGTAGCAAAACTAAAAGAGAGATATAGACGGATATATGTTTCGTAAACAGTTTTTGTACTGGTTTTTGCTTTATTTAAAAATTCTTTTTTTTTTAGCTTTGTCTTCTCTCTCTCTCTCTCTCTCTCCACGTATACCTTTCTTCTCAGAGAAACTTTCCCTTCGGAATTCAAATACATACAGTCCCTTTTTTTACACACGCGCATACATACGCCCACATATATATATATATATATATATATATATATATTATAATAATAATAATAAGAAAAATGCCTACAGTCGGAATATTTTATGCATACATGCATCCATATATATGTTCCATTTATAAATGCCTACGTAACGTAAAGTATAAGAATAGGGTTGAACCCTACGTGGTCGATAATAAAAAAGAAAAAAAAAGACTCTTTTTTTCCAAATTGTCGGAAAACTGAAAAAGCCGCGTGTGTATCAATAATAAACTAAACTTATCTTGTGTGTGTGCGTGTGTCTTATACATGGGAAATTCCACGTCAACTCGATGAACCAAAAGAATAACAGGTGTACCCGATCTTAAGATTTGTTCAGCGATTTTTTTTCTTCATATACGATATAAGTTCTTGGTTTCAAAGCATAGTAGTGTACCTACTTCTGTGATTTTTTTCATCCAATTTTTGTTTCTTTTCTTCTTCATCCACCGCCGTTACTTGTGTCGTGAATTATGAAAAAAATTCAAAATACATAAAAAAAAATAAATAAATAAATAAATAAAAATCGTGTTTATCAAAATTTTACCGTATAAAAAAATCGCAAAAAGAATATCGAAGCGGGTCAATGACTTTATTATAGTTCATCGAGAAGTTTTCACGTGGAATTACTCACATATATTATATCTACAATATACATACATACATACATGTAGGATATGTATATATATATATAGCGCTTTCGAAACGGTATTGTCCCTTGGCTCCTGTGTTAGGTATACGGGATTCGAGTGATTAGACCAGTCTATATCCGCGACCACTACGTTTGTAAACGAGGCCTTGACCCCCTCCCCCCCTCCCCTGCGCCCCCGCCCCTCCACCAAACTTAAATTTCTACCCTATACATATTACGTAGATGGTATATAGTAGTATTCGTATAGTATATGTACGTTTGTATCTAGATATGGGTATATAGATGTACTTTTCGAGCATGGTCTTGTTCCGTGTCTTCTCCTACCAATATATATATACGTATACCTATATACCTACGAACTGACGAACGGACTAACGGACCTTAAGGCACCCCCGCGGGTTTGTCCATCGATTTTCTTCAGCTAAACGACACGACTACTACGCGACGTAGCTTTATACTAGTACATACTTTAGTATGTGTGTGTATATATATATATATACGTATATGTCAGGTATATATTTATAGGTATATACATACCCCTTAGTATACGTATAGTGCGTATTTGTGTAAACAATATGTATATACATATACGTAGATATATATACCTATCTGAGTACAGTTTAACGCCTCGCCCGCAACAGGCTAACAATAAGTGAATTCGAGCCCTTCGCTCTCTTCCTTGTCGACCGCGTTTATCGAGTTTATCTCTCTTTTATATGTATAGATACTATACATATATATATATATATATCTGAGTCTAAACTTTAACCGCAACAGCTTTTGCTTTTCTTTCTTTTCTCTTTTCTTTCTTTCTTTCTTTCTTTCTTTCTTTCTTTTCTTCATTCATTTTATTCGAAATGAAATGGAAAGAAATAAAAATAAAAATAAAAATAATAAAACGTTTCTCATCCCAAAAATTTCATCTTTAATCTTCCTTTTGTATCTCGCCTTTTTCTTTCTTTCCATGCCTCTGGGAATATCAAAATCTTCATATACCTATACTTAAATATAGTTTTTTGTATATACCTATAGTATCCGGTAACAAAAACTGAGGGGGGGGGGGGGGGGAGATACAAAAAATTAATAAAAACTTCTCAGTCAAGTAAATATAATGAAAGTATATATAAAAGAATAAGAGAAAAAAACGAAAATAGGAATCTCTTCCTTTGCTACATATATATATATATAGAAGATGATGATCATCGCGTCGTTTAGAGTCGACCTAAAACGGGATGCGATGGGATATGCTCTCCCTCGGAGCAAACAGATTAGGGATCAACCCTGGCGGATTAAGATTACGGGGTTTTGAATTAAGATCAAGATTACAATGTATATATGTATATGTATGTGTATGTGAGATGAGCGTAAATGCAAACGTTGCAGAAATATAGTTTTCTCGTCGTTGCAAAATCATCCTTGTATGTATATATACCTATACAGACGCCCCAATTTTCCAATGAATACAGCGATTTCCAGATAATATACATATATACACGTATATATACCTAAGTTGGTACAACGATTACATACATATACAAGGGTAGATATACAAAGCGAATGTCCACAGACGTAGTTAATATACACAATACATACTCCTAAACGCTATACGCATCTATGTGTATAATATATAGGTATCCGTAGACATATATATATATATGAAACTAGTAGATATATATATCTGTATATATATATATATATATATACTGAATTCACAATGTATCCAACGAAGAGCAAATGCGACGTAGACGCGCGAGGTGACGCGGTACGCTGCTGCGATGCCGCGGTATTTCTGTCGGCTCCCTGTTGTATTTGCTCAACGTTTCCGCTAGAGTTCAAAATCAGCTCTTCTCTCTTTCTCTGTTATACGTGTATACTGCAGCATATCAACCCTATACCAATACCCTCGCGGTAGCGTATAGCGTATGCGGTGTTGTAATTGGGCCGCATCATCCGAAACTTCGTCCTACAAACCCCTCTTTTCTATCTCACTCTCCGTCCTCTCTCTTCTCTCTGTTCTCCCTTTTCGCCTCTCGCCTCTCATCTCTCACCTCTCACCTATACCGTTTCCGCGCTCTTTCGCAAAAGCGTTTCTTGTTCAAAACGCCACAAAGCGCGTAAACTCGAACGGCGCGACTTAATCCCTCCTAGGTATACATGTATACGTATATGCCACCGTTTTGACCCTATCTACGTCGAGAGATCACTGGCGATTAGTGATGCCCATGAATCGCGACGAAACTTGTACCACATTATTCTCACGTAGTACGGTGCTATCCGTATATATATATATATATATATATATATATATATATATCGGAAAACGATTTCATTCATTAAAATAAAATTGAAACAAAAAAAGTAAAAAAAAAAAAAAACAATAGAGAGGATTCGGGCTGAAACAATTATCTTTTTTTCAAATAATGTCACAGATTTGTTGACATAAAAGAAATAAAAAAAAAAACCAGAAGTAGGTAATTATAAATGAATGAAATAAAGCGAAAGAAAATAAATAAATAAATAAATACAATATGTACATAATTTGTATAATCTGTACGCGGTCACGTGGTTGGACTTATAGCATGTATACCCGATTTAGCCTTAAATACGTTAGCTGGGCGTATAGTAGCGTATACTACCTACTACTCTCGCAGAATTCTCCCCCGAACTTCTATACCTATATTATCACGTATAGGTATACAGGTAGAACCTACGTTCAAAAAGTTGTTAGAACGTGAACCTCGCGGTTTTAGCGCGGCAGCAGGATGGGATGGGATGAGATGGGATGGTATGGTATGGGATGGTGCGTGGGTGGGTGGTGGTGTGGTGCAGTGACGATGGCTATGCGAGGTAGATGGTAGAGTGAAAGAGAGAGAAGATGGTGTAGGGTAGGGTAGGGTAGGGTAGGAGTTGCGAGGGTTGCCAGCGAGCACCGCGGCCCAGGATGAGGAAGAGAGGAAGTATAGGAGAGGGGAGTCGCTCGATAACACTGCGGCACGGGCATTCGCTGGCACTCGGAGCGACGAGCTGCCTACCTACCTACCTACGACGCCGGCGAGCACCTTCGACGGGAATCCCGGTCGTTTGATCCTCTGTTATTCTTTTCTTTTTTCGTTTTTTTTTTTTTTCATTCTCTCTTTCTTTTCCGTGGGTTAACTTACCTCACCTTACCACGACTTATCTCAACTTGACTTTCTATCTTTCTTTTTTTTTCTTTTTTACCTAATTTTTTGATTTCCTTCACTTTCGTTTTTATTTTTCATTTTTCATTCTTCTTTTTCTTTTTTTCTTTATTCAGCCTGATATTATATTTTTGATTTATACACATGTAAATGTATAACGAGTAGGTATATATATTCCATGGGTGAAGAATTCCTTGTGAAATTCTGAGATTGAATTTCCTTTACCAAAAATTCGATAGTTCAATAGTTTCCGAGATACGAAAGATATCTCAGTTAACCAATCGCAGAAATTGTAGGTGACTCAGATACGGGGTTCGCCATGAGCGGAAGTTCCGCGGTGCCCTGTTCCTCTGACCTGTACGCTCTGCGATTGGTCAACTAAGATCTTCCCTAGTTCGGAAACTATCGGTACCTCGGATTTATGGCAAAGGAAATTTAGTCGCAGATATTCACGGGGAATCTATCCTCAAAATTTTGCCTCGTTTATTCTAAATCGCCCAGTACATAGGGGAGATCGGTGTAGAATTGGCACGGGGGTAAAAAATTATTTCCTCTACTATAAGTATCGAAAAAAAGGTTCTGAACAAATCCATTTTGCCCGGGATTCTTGTTTTACCTGCCTGTATAAATTTTCATTTTTACTATTTGTAACGTATATAGGTATACATATAAGTAGTTAATCTAGCTAATAAAAGAATGACAAAAATTAGACGAAAGAATAGCTTATCGAACTTGAGTATACTATGCTAAAGCTCTGGAGCTTCGTATGGTGTATTTATTATGTATAATTGAAAATTACAAATCCTGGGCACGATGGCTCCTGAGCTTGAAGTGGTTTTTTTTATTTTTTTTTAATTTTTTTTCATCCTTGTTTTCAATAAATTTTATATACGGAAGGTTAAATGTTTTTATTTTTTATTTTCTCTTAATTTCGTACACCAACGTATACAATATGTATATATGTATTTATGTATCTACGTGTGTATTATGTTATAATATAAGAAAAAAATTTGATAAGTAAACGAATGAAAATTAAAATTAAAATTAAAAAATCTGTAAACGCAGTCCGATGATAATAATAAGAATAATAATGATGATGATAATAATAATTATTGGATCTTATTCAAGACTAGTTATATATGCCTAAGGAAAATACAATTGAAAATGGATAAGAGAATATTCAAATCCATTATTTCATAGTATATGTATCTTAGGTATATAATGTATATAATGATTATATTCATGTAATAGTCTCGCGGCTCCAGTATAATTGAAACGAAGGAATCGAACTTTGTGAAAGAGAGAGAGAGAGAGAGAGGTGTCTTATTATGTATATATATTATATACAAGTATATATATATATATATATATATACTTCGGATGTGACCAATAAAATGATCTTTGTGTCGCAATCAACGCACTACTCTGATAGAAACCCACGTAATATCGGATTCTATGCATTGGTATATGTGAATGTGTATATATATGTGTAGGAATTCGTGTATGATACAGACGGTGTTCGAGGGTCGACTAAAGTTCTGAGCTCTTTGAGGGGACCCTGCAGTATAAAGGGCGTAGCGATTCCGCAATTGATTGGCACAGCTAATTACCCCTATTATTTATAATTGCTATAAACAGGTAATTGCGATTACGTATATATATATATATGGTATTCGTAGATTTTATTTCCTTTTTTCTTTTCTTCATTTCTCTTTCTTTAATTAATTTTTTTGTTACCCTTCATTTTATTCTTTTTTTTTTTTTTAATTTACTTTCGTTTACGTAAAATTCAATTTTTATCCATATATACATTGGGTATACAGATTTTTTTATTGCTTTATCTTCCCTAAAAGTAAATTTAATTAATAAGTACAACAATTGGACGAAATATTCGTTAATTATCTGAATGTTATTTTTATTATTGTAAAAATCGTCATTATATATACTCTTCTTTAATTATTTTTTTATTCATATTATCTATATGTGAATTAACTCGATAAATTTCTTTGAATCATTGAAGAGAAAGAGAGAGAGAAAAAAAAAGGATGAATTCGGAGCAATTTGTTCACAGGCGTTTAAATTAATCCAATGAATTCTGATAGTGCAGGAATAATAATGATGAAAAATGTAAAAAGGAATATTCCACTTATGTTGTGCCGTTGCGTTGATTTTTTTTTTTTTTTTGGGGGAACTCAAAGTTGTTTTTCATTTCATTTCATTTCAATTCATAGGTAAAACCTGTGTATGTCGATATTGAAAATGCATTTGATGATTAGCGGAGCGAGCTGAAACGGATGAAATTAACACCGTGAGGGGTTGCACACCTGTATATCCCGTACACAGCGCAAGCTAATATACAAAATTCTCGGAGTTAATTTGAAATTCCAAATAACTACGTGGTTTTCACCTATATACGGTGACATCGAATTACCTATGTGCCTCGTATACTCTACGTATATAACTACCTTTCGAACGTGAAGTATGCTGTACTTATAGCTGCAGGGATAATTTTCCAAAAAATAGACTCATATATAAGCGGAATCTATCTTTTGAAAAAAAAACGCATTTGGAAATTTGCTGTACGTATAAAACCGTATAAAACTTATGTACTCGAAACAAAAAACAAAAAAATCTATGGGTACATACAGTTTCAAAAATGAGAGTAAAAGTTTGAAAGTTGAATATCATATGCTAGAGCACTTTGAAAAGTTTCTTTATATATATATATATTTTTTTTCGAAAGTACTTTAAAAAAAAACACAAATTTTGAAGAAAAAAAAAAGTTAAATTTCGACCATTATTATAAGAAAGTTATGAGCGAAAAACAAAAAAAAAAGAGCATTTTTGAACCAGTGATTAAAAAAATCTCAAAATTGGTTATACTAACGAATATCAAAAAATTGCGGAAATCAAAAAAAAAAAAAAAAGTTTTTCAAATCGTCCGATTTGGCGTGGAATGCCCCATGTGTATTATTTAGACAAAATAAACTGAATTAATTATAATCCTTCGTTAGATTTGGCTAAATCTCTGATTCAGGCAGCAATGCTGCAGGCATCGGGATCCCCGTAAATCACTTCGGTTACATTCAATTCTATATATATATACCATAAGGGATTTTCAACTCCAAAGTACCGTATAATACGCGCCCTATAAACTTCGACCTTTGACCTCTTTGACCCATCTCTCTTCTCTCTTCTCTCTTCTCTCGTCACTCTCGTCAGTTTCTCCTCATCCAACATCAGGGTTCACGCGTCACGTGTCACGCGTGTAATTAACTCGGGGCCCCGTGACACTCGCCGCGTTAGCCCTGACGCTCGAAATATATAAGTAACAGCTGTTGCAAATTTAATCAGAAAAATGTTCACTATCGAATCCATCTTTCGCGTTGTATATATATATTATATATATATATATAATATATGTCTGACGTATTATAGAAATTATATAGTTTTCTTCAATTTTCGTGTTTCTATATTCTAAAATTGCAGAAGATCGTATATGATTATTTCTTATGCCATGACAATTGCGTAGAAAAAAATCCTATAATTAAACGCTTAAGAAATTAGAAATTAAGAATTTGGAAAAGTTAAAAGCGATAAGGTCACTGTGCAGCTTTTATTTGACAAATTCGAAATTTCAACGTTTTCTAACATATTTTACAGCCGTCTTTCGCGTAAATATATGTAGGAAAAAAACAAACAAGAAAAAAAAATCCAAACGATCGTATATATAATGGCGTTTACGATTGTATGCCATTTTTTTTTTTTTTTATATGCACACGCGATATTGTATCTTTGTAGGAGGGAAAAATTGACCCAGTCTCTGATTCACGATAAACGTGAAATTACATATTACGAAAATCCAATCTTTTATTTTCGCCTCGGTTATAACATAATAATTCTTCCCACCTTTTTTTTTTGCGATGATTTTTTTCTATATCTTCTGTTGAAATGGGAAGTTGAAAAATTTCATAAATAAAATAAAAAGAACAAAAAAAAACTTTCACATCCGTTAGTGGGGTATCGGATGATCGAACTAACCACGAAAGACCTTATAAGTATAATATAGAGTTATAATAACGGATAAGCGGACTTTTTTTTCCCCACTCGGCATTGATTTATACCCAATTCTATCTATTTATCTACGTAATGAATTTCGGGGAAGTTATATCTGCTGTATATATATATATGCAGTACAGATATACATACATGCATACATATAACCATCTAGCTATAGCCGCAGGTCCTCGACCTCTCTAGTTAAACCAGAGCAGGTACACTGGCAAGTTTTCGTCCGTTCGTTACTCCTGCTGCAGATACCTAGGCTACCTACTAACAGCTAGCAGGACCAGCAGTTAGAATTTGTTGCGCGGTCTGCAAGGCTCACACCCATATATTCCTATATATATATATCTTTTCCAGTCAAGTCCTAGTATTATTGTATACATACGTATCTATAGTATTCTCTATTTTCAACTCGTATTGCGAGTACTAGGCGAATATGTATACAAGGAAATCGGATGGTAGTACATAAGCTTGCAAAGAAGAAAGGAAATCCTCTCAGGGATGAAAGAAAAAAAAGAAAAATAGATTTTTTGTTTCGTCTTTCCCTTTTCTGCTCCTTTTTATGACTTTATTTTATTTTTGTAATTTTTTTTATAAAATCGTTTTTCTTTTTTTTTTGTTTTTCCGTTTTTTGTTTTTTTTTTCCATTTCGCGATATACATCACCTTGTATAAACAAACATGCCCATGCATGCCCAAGGGCCGCATTTGCCTAACGAGTCCTTCGCGCTACGCGATATATATACACCCCCGTACACCTTCACCTCCTCAACCAACCTACCCCTCAACTTTTTTATATCCTTCGCGTAGCTCTTATCCCTCGGCCTCGTCGTTGCTCACACGAAAAATATTACGGGTCGTTCCGAAGATTTTTATTTTTTTTTTCTTCCTTCTTCTTTTCCTTTTTTCCACCTTTTTTTTTCTTCTTCTTCTTTTTTTCCTTTTTTCTACTTTTCCCGTCAATTATTTTTTTCTTCTTCGTTTTCTCGTTGTTATCGTCGTTATCTTCCAACTACTATACTACACTCTTCGTTGTTCCTATTATACAGTTTGTTAGACGACGGGAAAGACGAAGAAAAATGGAAGCGGAAAAAAATGCAGATAAAAAAAAAAAAAAAACATGAAAGAGGGAAACAACAAGTTTTTCTCATGTTTTTTTCCTCCCTCTCTATCTCTTTGTGTTTTCCTTATTCTTTTCGGTACATGTTACGTAACATGTGCGAAAATAATCTTCGTTAAGAAAACATGATTTTTTTCCCCCCGATTTCAGAATCGAAAGAAAAATCAAAATTTTCATCCGGTTTTCGGTCCAAAGGATTGAGAGATAGGTATAGGTAGATAATTATAACTTTTTTCGCGAGAGGGAAAAGAAAAGAACTGAGAAAGAGAGAAAGAATAAAAAAAAATAAATAAAAGCCTGCAATTCTTAAAATAATTTCCGTCAAAATTTGAAACAATTTTCTTCACCTCAGTAGAATATCAGTCTTGATAAAGTGGCTCCGCTGTATACCAGCCGCTATATTATATTGCCAGGACTACTACTGCTCCCGCTCCTGTCTCGTCTCGTTTCATCTTCAGCCTATACCTTAATCCAAGTCACTGTCTAAATTTTCATTTTCACCTTATCAAAGGTGAAGCTCGGAGCAGAAATAAGGACCTACCCCATACCCCCAACGCACAATATCCCTCTAGTTATACCGTATACCTACCTATACGTAAACCCTATACCTACCTACGCTGCACATAGTATATTATACTAAAAATGAAAAAAAAAAAAAAAATTAATAAGAATTCTTATTCAAATTATATATATTTCTTTATTCTATCTCTTCTAGTTTTCGATATATTATACTCTCGATCAATATATTAATTATGTCACATTTATTGCTCATTCATTCAGTTCCTACTTAATTTTTTCTTTTTTTCTCTTTAATTTAATTTTTTTATTCTCACCCAACTTTTCAACTTTTAGTATATATGTATATAATGTACGGTTTTTGATTGGACATACGTACGTTCTACGGCATATATGTATCCGAGAATTTTTATGATTAGAATTCGTTTAGAATTCAGAGAATTGCTATATCATACCTCATTTTTCACTGTATACCTTTTTTCGTTGTTTATTCAATTATTTAACCCCCCTCCCTCCCTCCCTCCATCACCGCAGTGTAATTTGCAATGAGACAGGAAACCGAAGATATCGATTTTATATACCTACGTGTACCTAATTATGACATACCTCTGTTCATTGCGAATTTCTACGTTATTAAATCTCTTAAATTCCCGGTAAATATATTCTATTCTATAAAGCGAGTCGCTGCTAGCCGGTTCATCGCAAAGTTGAGATCAAACAATTCATCCCCGGAACGATTTTTAAACTGACAAACCGTCTGTTTTTTTTTTCTTTCCCACTACAGCTTATATACAACGTGCAGGTATATATAGGATTTTTTTTTTACCTCCTTCCACTGTAGCTTATGAATTATTCAATCGAAAAGATACTACGGTGCGGAATTGGTAACCGATTGTTGGTTTGACAACGTCCTCTCGATTTTACGTGAGACGTCGACGTCGCGACGCTATTTGGCCGCGTATCCTATACCCGCGAATATTCGAGGAGCCCGTGTCGCACCTCGACTCCAACTTTCGTTTCCTTTCCCTCCCTTTCCCTTCCTTTATTCTTTTTTTTCCTTTTCTTCTTCCCTTTCCTTTGGGGCATACCTATATACCAGTGTAGTTTGAAATTCAGAGACCGAACAGCCGTTTCAAAGAGCCGACATTTCTGAAATTCCAAACAGCATTCATTCTACTACGGTTTTACCTCCCGCGGGTTGGAAGGTGGAGAAGGAGGGGGCAGGGCGAAACGCGACTGCCTTTCGCCGGAGATTGGCGACCCTGCACAATTCGATTTAACTCACACACTGTGCTGTACCATACGAGACCCGCCGGACGTAGGTACGATTGCTAGGTATATATGCGGAGAGAAAGGATTGCGGAAAATTTTCAGATTTTTCTTAAATTTAAATACGCTCTTTTATTCGCCGGTACAAAAGAATCTTGAGCTCGTGAAAGTTCCTTTTTCTTTTTCTCGCTTATATTACCCTACATCGCTACGTCGTCTCGGAGTGTGCCATATGTTTGAAGATGGGGCAAGTGCATGCCTATATAACCACGAGAACTTTTCACTCTATCGATTCCTGTCCGGAACTCCCTTATGAGCTCTCAATCTTATCAAAGTTTGAATAATCGTTCGAAATCCCTCCGCGTCGAATCTAATAACTTTTCTTGAACCTCATTAACCTACTATTTTTCCTCAAATCGAGAATCTAGGTCGAGTCTAGTCCCGTTCGAATGCGACGTCGCGACAAAAGAAGACGCGATATCGAACACAGGATTTTCAATAATTGTAACGTTCTCTGACGCGAGGCAAAGATGAAAGGAATTGTGAGCCGTACGTTCGTACAGATAATAACGAGTCTTAAGTCGGGGGAAAAACCAACCCCCGCGGTCCTGACTCGCCGCGTTTTTTCAGCCGTATTTGAAACGCCGTTTTTCCTCAAATTTGGAAAACACATATCCCGATGGTTTCCTACCAGCCCGAAGAAGGGCACCGCGATTCATTCCAAACGCGAGTTATTCCTGCAGGGACGATCGTACGCAGAAACTTTTGAAGAATGCCCTCGATGAAATTTCGACAAAATTTGTATCCCCCGATAGTTTCCACGAAGGAAGATGCCAATCGACGACGACGAATTATCCGGAAATGAAAAAAGATTATCGCAAATGCTGTGAGATTTAAGAATTTATGCGACTTTGACGATGATATGCTGATGTGTGAATTGTGAGGGGATCATTTATACGTAATTTCTTACTTTGGAATAGAACAGCTAAAGTATACAGTAATTTTGGTTTGCTTGTTCATCGCAGTACAATAGCATCACGGGGGTCTTCGCGCTGATGGGAGTGTTAACTTTGGTCCCTTCGAGGTTCGAGGTTCGAGGTTCGAGGTTCGACCTTCGACCCAAAATCCCAAAATCCCAGAATCCAAGGATTCCTGTGAATCCTAAGGGAGATTATTCGCCTCACGGCCCCACGCACACGCCGCCATTAGGCTATAGTATCCCCTAAACCCAAAATCGCTCGATTCATGCGGCTGGGAAATTTTTGATTTCCCCATTTACCTTATAAATATATATTATACCTAATTTTCACCAACCGTGCGCCCGAGACAAAACTGTATTTGATTGAATCATACTTCATCTTCGCACAATTTTCACATAAATTCATTCTTTCATTTTTTTATTTTATTTTATTTTATTTTTTTCATTTTCTGTTCGAAACGACAATTTCTACAGAATTATCTCCAGATCAATAATTTCTAAAAACGTCACCTACACACTCACATATATATATATATATATACCTTTACCGTATATGTACATATGTGGGTATATATACCTGCCTACAATGCGTCTCTGTACGACCCGGGGGGCAACCGCTGGCTCTACATGACCGTTTCACCACGATCGATCGGAGGACGTAGGTACGTAGAAAGAGGAGATTCGATAACTACCAGTCAAACTGTGAATTTATCTCTTTTCCAACTCCCGATTTATTATATATACCTACTTCGAACTCTACAACTGTACTAAAAATTTCATCGTTTTTCTTTTTTTTTTTACCCTATATAAAAGATACTCTATAGCGTCCAAAAGGAAAGACAAAAAAAAAAAAAAACTAAAAGAAAAAGAAGAAAAAAAAAATTCAAATATTAGATAAAACTTTAACCGATCTCCAATCTCTCCCTCTTGCTCTATGGCTCTCCACCTTCGATCATACGTCGTACCTAACCAATAATCGTAAATAAATGAATAGTTTTCCTAAATTTTTTTATGATGGATTTACACGTTTACACAAAAAAAAAAATAATGAAAAATTATCACTCAGTCGAAAATTGCAGTATGAAGTTCGTTTGTTACTTATGTATTTTTAGAGGGAAGAATAGGGGTATGAATTACGTGATGGGATAATTTCAAGATTTAGAAGTTTTTCAATTTTTATAGGGAATAATAGCCGACAGATTTTTTTTCTTCTAAAAACGCTGCAATCTTTCTTCTAAAAAATTAGCCGAAAATTAACTCGAACTTTTGGCAATGTTGTAATCTTTTTTCTATCAAAGATGTGCTTTTCATCCCGATGTGAATTACGAGAAAGAAATATAAATGAAATTTGATCCAAAGCCTGCAGTGTGAAAAAAAAAAAAACGGTTACAATTATTTCCTTATTTCCCTGCTTCCCGATTTCTTGAGGCGAATGATAGAATCCGTCCGTTTGTCTGTCCGTCTGTCTGTCTGTCTGGGTGGCTGACTGGCTTGGTATAGGAGTAAAAGATTTTTCGACTAGAATATAAATTCACGGACGAATGAGTATCGGGGAAATAGACGACGAGGTGAGGAAGGAAAGGTAGGGTGGGAATCGGGGCTGGTTCATTGGTGGCCTAGATCCACAAGAAATCTTTTTCCCGTTTATACTTATATATATATATCATTTTTATTATTATTTCTTATCTCTGTGTACACATATAACATCATTGTTATTATTTATCCTATGATATTGCTTCCCTTCCCTTCCCTTACCCACACCCTCGCCTCACCTTCTCTTCGGGTTCACTTCCTTAAATCCTTCCTTCCTCCCCGACTTATAATATGAACATACCTATATAGTATAATATATACAGTTTTATCGTCATATTTCGTAAATATTTGTTAAAGGCGAAGAATTACTCGGTCAATGGATGCGGCTGAATACTCAATTAGTCATATATCGCGTTAGGAATTGGTAATCGGACGTCATAGGGCTTGGCATCGCCGGGAATAAGTAGTAGTAGTTGTAACCGATAGGAAGAGGGTCAGGCCTGGTCGCGATGATGTTTTTCTTACGTCCGATTAACCTGTCAGTCAATATTTTTGTAAGGTCGGTAGAGAGAAAGTTCGTAGGGGTTTTATTATTCTTACCCTTGTTGCTGGATAATATAAAGGATGAAGCCTCCGTGTTACGAGGAACAGAGGCGGAAGGATCCCTCTTCCTTCTTTGGGAAATCGTATAGGGTGAGGAAATCGATGCCCCGGTCGGTCGCGAGGTATAAGGTATAAGGTAGTAAGGACGTAAGGACGGAAGGAAGGTGGGTATGTACCTTACACACAGTATACGTATACGGGACGTTGTAAGGTCTGTAGGTACCTACCTACACTATAGGGAGAAGGAAGGAGAAGTCGAGGGGCGCTGAAGATCCTCGTTTGTGCGCGTGAGCGCCCTTCTTTCTCCCCTCATCCCTATTCCTTTGTCTGTGTGTAGTCGTAGTCGTCTATGTTTTACGGGTTGTCGATGGCGAATGGGAATCGTGTGTCGAATACGACTCGAGACATTTCTACGAAGAGAAGGGAAGTCGAAGAGAAGAGGAAAGAAAAAGGAGAAGGAGGAGGAGGAGAAGGTTAGACCCTGCAAGTGAGGGAAGTGAGTTCGAGTCCGTCGAGTCTAGGCCGCGGAACTAACATAAGGGATGAATTTTCGCTGCCCAGATACCCTCGCCGAAGGGTTTATGTATAACAACAGGGTTGATTCTGAATCAACTATTCAGTTCTCACTCTTAGTGGGTCGAAAAATTGATTGACGCTTCATACCAGATTTTTATTTGTAATCTACTCTTTTTAATTTCCGGATAATTCGTTGGTATCTTCCTTCGTGCAAACTATCGGGGGATACAAATTTTGTCGAAATTTCATCGAGGACATTCTTCGAAAGTTTCTGCGTACGATCGTCCCTGCAGGAATAACTCGCGATCGGAATGAATCGCGGTGTCCTTCTTCGGGCTGGTAGGAAATCATCGGGATATGTGTTTTCCAAATTTGAGGAAAAACGGCGTTTCAAATACGGCTGAAAAAACGCGGCGAGTCAGGACCGCGGGGGTTGGTTTTTCTCCCGACTTAAGACTCGTTATTATCTGTACGAACGTACGGCACACAATTCCTTTCATCTTTGCCTCGCGTCAGAGAACGTTACAATTATTGAAAATCCTGTGTTCGATATCGCGTCTTCTTTTGTCGCGACGTCGCATTCGAACGGGACTAGACTCGACCTAGATTCTCGATTTGAGGAAAAATAGTAGGTTAATGAGGTTCAAGAAAAGTTATTAGATTCGACGCGGAGGGATTTCGAACGATTATTCAAACTTTGATAAGATTGAGAGCTCATAAGGGAGTTCCGGACAGGAATCGATAGAGTGAAAAGTTCTCCGTCGTATTAATACTTGCCCCATCGCGAAATGGCACGCTTCGAGACGAAGAATGAAAACTCCCGAATTCCCGAACTTTTGACAAGCCACCCCCAAATTCAGTATACATCAACATTCGGATAAGTATATACCTATCAGGTATAGTTAGCTTTTAATTTTCCACCATATTTTTCCACTTAAGACACTTTTTCCCCATTATGTATATTGTTGATTGAATACCGACTCAATTATCCAACCCCTGTCATTCTATAAACGCGTAATTCAATAATCCGTGTGAAATAATCGTTTTATATTTCACGCCGGCAAACCGCCCTTACAAGTCTCTAAGTATGTATAATGTATACGCGTGCACAATACCCTATACGTCTGTAATACCTAATTATTATCAAACGCGATTTTCACCTCAATTATCGTAATCGTACCGCACCTTGAATCACCGAGGCTCTTTTTCGCCCCATAAAAACCTTCCAATTATTACCCACCCTTCAACCATTACATACATACATACATATATGTATACAAACACACAGATATCTGTATTAACTTTATCGAGCTATTTATCAATCCCCTTGACAAAATTTCCACGCTCTTAATTAATTTCAACGCGATTTATTCCACACGCGTATATATACACATGAGTAGGTATATGTATACATATATATTCAGTTTCGTCGAGTGGATTGATCGCGGTGAAAAGAGGGACTGCAGGGGTAGGAAGAAAAGCTGGATAAGATCCTTCATTCCGGTGGAGGTGATGGTGATACTTGGTGACGTTTCCCTTCTCTCGTCTTCTCGTCTCTTTTCCAACGGGATAGATAAGGGACGAGAAGGCCGGACATAGCAGCCGGGTTTTCTTGCACAGAAATAACCAGAATTCCTATTATACGGCGGAAGACGACGTTCATCAATGTTAACGGTGGTGGAATTTTTGCGCTCCTCTACTACCACTCGCGGGTGGGCCAAACTATTCGTCTTCTTTCCCTCACCCACGGGCTTCAGAGTTTCCTTACAGTTTACCATTCCACCTTTTCACTTCGAATGGATGAAAACGAACGAACTGTCGCACGTTTTTGTTACACTACCGCGTCTCCACTTTTCTATCTTCTCTATCTTTTCCTTTCTTCGACCAGTTTCTTTCCTCCTCTTCTCTTCCTACGCTTTTTCATTACCTCCGCCGTTTCTATCCCTATTTTATTCACATTTCACAGGATCTTCCGTTAATCTATTACACTGCGTATATCTAGTCGTGGGATTAGCTTTTTCCGCTTGAATCTGCACAACGCTGCAGTTCAGGGTAAAAGCTGAACGGGTGTATAGCTAGCTATCTGTGATTTCGCAAGAACGGGTGTTACCAAACTCGTGTCTAAATTCTTCATATAAAAAAATCATTTTATAAAATGTTGAAATTTTTACTAAAATCCTTCGGATTTTTTTTATAACGATTAATTTGTTTAATGATTTGAAAAAAATTCTATCTTTCCTCCTGTTTTTTTTTTTTAGTTCTTTTTTGTTGTTCTTCTCAGTTTACCGCTTGTTCGCAGCTATACATATATATACCCTTAATTATATCGTACTTTTTCGCCCGTTAGAAACTAACGCGTACATAAATATTGTATCGTATATCGGGTAAGGTCGAGTCGCAATTCAGTCGATTCGGGTGAAATATTAATTAAGTCTACACAGAAACGTTGCCGGGTGAAACGCGTGGGTGGGTCGTGGCTTTTATTTGCGTAAGGGAAAAAAAAATTACGATGTTATACTGCTCCGATATATATATATATAGACATTGAAAAAAATATCTCTTTCATCTAGATAACAATGAGAGAAAGAAAGAAATCAAGAAAGAAAGAAAAAGAAAAATCGGGTATGTTTCTATACAGAATTTTATTTTTAATTTATTCTTATAATTGTTTCATTTTTTTGATTTTTTTTTTTCGACTTATTTTCTCTCTCTCTCTCCTCTCTGTATTTTCTTCTCTCTTACATACATACTTCGAAACGAAGCTTTATGCTAATGAAATTGGACTGAGACGCGCTAATGCCGGAGTCGTCGACGTTCAAATTAATTGTTAAGTATAGATATACCTATACCACCCACCTAACGTGTCTTCGCATCTCGCTTCTTGCCAGAGCTAGTTCTGTTAGGATACAAAATCCTGACTTGCCTTAGCTGCTCGTCTCTATGTCGCCTGCTGGCTGGCTGGTTGGCTTGCAGCGTGCTTGCTTGCTTGCTTTTCCCTGTATCTTTAGAGAAACCGGAGAACTGGGGTAAGCCGAGGTGTGAAAGGAAGACCAGATTCACCATCGAGAGAATGAATCCAACAGTGTCACGCGACGTTTCAAAGCGAAATTCTATATCACGTAGCTGTCTTTTGATCTGGTTATAAATAAGAGAGAAAAAAAAAAATTACAAAATTAAAATAATTGAAGAAAAAAAAGAGAAGAAAAAAAGAAAAACACCTCGACAATTTGTCATTCTTTATCTTGATACCTCGCGGGTACTCTAATGACAATTTTTATACTCAACACCCACTTCACATGGGATATGTACTTATTTGTACAATGTTAGTATTTTATATCGAAACATGATGTATAGTAGCCGGTATGTGATTAAAAAGTTTCTTCAACTTTGTTTTAAGGGTGCGAATACTATATTTACTATATAGGTATATACATATATACTATACTTTGGAAATAACTTTTTCTGTCAAATCACTGTGTTATAACATTGCGAAGAAAATATTCTCCGGACTAATGTACTTTTTGCAATTGATTACTTGCCTTTTTTTTCTCTCTCTCTCTCTCTCTCTCTTTTTAGACGTAATTCAAAATTATTTCAGATTTTTACGAGCTTATAGATATTATTATAAATATATGACAGAGATTATGATACCGCGGAAGAAATAATCGGACATTTTATTTATATTTATTTAAAAGAGAAAGAAAAAAAAAAAAAAAAAAACAGCTCTCGTCGTATAATAATTATGAAACGGATTGATTTTTGAGTAAATTTTACCTCCGAGTAATAGATATCTCTTGATTTATATTTGATTAGTTTTTTTTCCTTCTTTTTTTTTTCTTTCTGTTCAAAATCAGACGTAAATATATATACTATCGGAATATCGAATTACTGGTGGATAGGTACACGCGTCTCTTATCTCTCAGGGAAACTCGCTAATTGTAATTGTAAGCTTCGGGCTGTTCCTAGATTCAACGAGTTCTTGAAACTCTACCTATACTCCAGATCTAAATACGAAATGAGACGACATTTATTTTCGTTTGTTTTTTGTTTTTTTTTTGTTATTATGACTTGTGTTCAATTAAGAAGAGAAGCTAGATTTTCAGATGAAATTGACAAAAAAATTCATTTCACAATCCTTATTCATTCGCGCAAAGATTGACACGGTGTTCTTAATAAAAAATCATGAATTAAATCTTGAAATTTTATAGCAACTACGTAGGAATATAAAGTTTTGCAAAAAAACTGAAACGAAGAAGAAGAAGAAAAAAAAAAAAAAATGGAATGGAATGAAAGGGGGGGAAAAAAAAACCCCTCACAACGGAGACCATTTTTTGATTTCGTTTTCTGGAAGATTGCGCATGCATCGTCGCACATATATATATATATAATGCCCAGTTCATCTTTCAGCGAAACAAAATATTCAATTATATACCTACTTGTATACGTAAAAGCAAAAGTGAAAAAAAAAAGAAAAAAAAAACAATATCCAAATTCTCTAGAATATTAATAAATTTTTTTATTTTTTTTTATTAAAAATTCGCTAGGTTTGTTCCTGCGTTGAACCCGCGTCCAATTATGTATGCGAATATAATTACCACGCGGCCTAATTAACGCGGTTAATCCAGTGTACGCGGCAACGCATGGTACAAACTAGAGCCAACCCTCATACGTGATCTCGCCTAACTAGTGTTCCGCATCATATATACATGTATATATATATATTATATATATTTTATATATTTTATATATATATATATTACATACCTGTCCGCGTCCGCTGAAAATATTCGATAACAATATTTTCTTGATTAATAATAATCCAATATAATAAAATCACGACGAATTTCCAAAAAGAGGAAGATTCAAAAAAAAAAATTCATTTTTCACAAACGTACGAATAAAGTTTTTTCAATTTTTATTTATTTTTCTACACTATATATATGTAGATATACGTATATATGCCGTTTTTGTAAAGAACGCAAAAATTCCGCAACGTTTAGCATCGTTATGACTTTTTTTTTTTTCGTTTCTTTCTTTTATTTTTATTTTTTTTCTTTTCTTTATCTTTTTCTTTCGTCGAGCCAAAGCGGTGGGACGCGTGGTGGTGCAGCAGATTCGAGCGGTTTTCCGAAAACCTCCGAAACTTTGGAAACAAGGAACCAAGTTTCCGTAGAGGTTTGTAGATTTTAGCCCCTGTAGAGGTGAAACTTTACCAACGCGAATTGTGCCAGAAGCGTTGAAAACTTTGCCGGAACGGCGATACCCTTATACCTTACTTTACTTATCCTACCAGCTACCTAGATAGCTACACCTATACCTATCGCCTTTACCCTTAAACGTCAACCACCCGACTCCCGTCCCCAACTTAATCTCTCGCCTGCATATATATATCACATCCCAAGGAACTTTTCGAGTCAATTATTTTTGTCATTAATTTATAAAATAATTAGGGATTTTAAGAATGTTTTTTTTTTTTTAATATTCTAATACGTGGAGAGAAAAAATAAATAAATATTCATAAATAATGATTTTCCCTTGGTCAGATGATGTAGGGTTACAAATATTTCTATTCTTTTTTTTTTTCGGAAATTTGTACAAAATTTGATCTCGACTTTTAATTCGTTTCTTGTCTTTCGATTTGATATTTTTTGTCAGAAAAATAAGGCAAAATTTTCTTTTTGCTTTTTATGCTCGAAAAATACGTTTTCAAGACGGATAATTATTTCGTGTTCCGCGTGCTTTCAGACATTGCAATTTTTGTCTATGATAAGAAAATGAAAAATTAACAATGATTGAAAATTCTTAAGAAACAAGAAAAGCGATACGGATAAGTGTTCTTTCCTCGTTTTCTTATACCTTTTCTTTTTCTACCTTTGTTTTTACTTATTTTTCTTTTCTTTTTTTCAAACTGAAAAGTCACTTCCGATCCAATTTAAGTTCACGAGTAGAGAACCGCGCGCGCGCTCGTTAAACCGAACCGCGTAGGTAACCTTTTTTCTTCAGTTTTCAACTATAGTATTGGACGTACCTACTTCTGCTGTATACTGCTATATATATATATATAGCTAGGCAAAGGCCGCAGGAAGTAAGTTGAAAAAGTATCCGTAAGTTAAGAACCCACAAATTGGTGATTACGCGAACGACCGACAACTACGGGCCTGGCAACACGTAACTAACTATTCTTATGCTTCATAGGCGGATGCTGTGTGCACACAGTCGATAAAATCACCCCGATGGTATAAAAATTGCCAAGATATCGTATCCCTTGCTGCACAATACAGTGTTGCAGTGCGTTAACCCTGGCGATAAACCCCTACATATATATACGCCCTGGTCCCCTTCTGTTTTCGATATATTACCGCGTTTCATTGATTTCCATGAAATTTTTCTCTTCAGAAATTTTTTTTCGATTTATTTAGATGAAAATTTTCGACGATCACAAATCTTTCTGTTCTAAAATATGTTGAAAACTTTCTGAAAATCTCCGGGTCAATATATGCTTAATAAAGTGTTGGAAATTTCTAAAATCTCTTCGGAATAGTTTCAGAGCTCGAAGAAGTTTCCGAAACTTTTCACAGATTATATTTCAGAGTTTTCGAACTATGTTATTCAATGAAATTACTAAGAAATTAGTATTTTCAAATTCCAATTCCGAGGTCGCATATTCGTATAATCATAATCAACTCCAAAGTTGCTCTTACTCTCTCGCTTTTCTTCGCGGTTAATAATACCTAAGAGTTGAAGGAATCTTTTCATATGAGATAAAATATAATTAGTTAAAAAAAAAAAAAAAAAAGATACAAAGAAAGAAAGAAAGACAAAAGAAAAGAAAAAAACAGTACATCGTGTAGAATGGCCGACTTTACCCACGACGTCGAATCCGGTAGATTATCTCGGAGGGTAAAATTTCCCTTGGGTATACGGCGAAGATGGAAGGAAGGAAGGCAAGTAAGCAGAGGCAGAGGAAGAGGCAGAGGCAGGCGAGTGAGTGGGTGCGGGTAGATCGCGTCGAAGACGGCAGCCCTTGCGGACGTACGCGTTAATGGTCGGTTTGGCTGGTGCTAATTGATTGTTTACTTTCGAGGGATCCGTATAGTTTGTTTACCGGAAAGCCAGACTTGCCCCTAACGCCCCGAGCCAACCCTTATAGATAGGGAGACGAAGAGCACAATTCCCTGACGACTACAACAACGTTGTACAAAGTACACGTGTACAGGTACATAATACCTTGTACATAGGTATACCTGCGTCAATTCACCTTACAACGCTATATAATTAGACGAACTGCGGAATCACCTTTTTCTACTTTCCTATATAAGGGACGATCATTTGTCGAATGAAAAAAGAAAAAAAATAACACAAAAAAAAAAAGAAAGACGAGGGCTCGACAATTATTCGGGATTCGTTAGGGTCTTCGCGTTTTTAGATTTAAAGAAGAGAATTTCTTCAACGACGCAGCTATAGTCTTGAGAACTAATCAACGAATTTTTACTCACGGTATAATTATAAGAGAAATCGGTTTATTACTCTTTTTTCTGCGTATTCTCAGAACTGATCAGATTCTCGCTGAAGTTTCGTTGTGAAAAGAATAAAAACAAAACAATGAAAATTTGCAAAAACCTTTTTTTTTTTTTTTTTTTTTCTTATTCCGATTTTTATGATCTCATTTGAAAATGAGGAAAAAGGTTCAAGGAAAATTTCAAGCTTCTTATTTCTATTTCCTCTGTCTTTCATTAAGCACGTCGGATCTGAAATTCCTCATTTCTTCTTAGAGCTCGACACCTGCTAGGTTCATTCTTCCGGTCCGATGCGACTAGAATGTGTCTATAAAGTGCTATTTCTTTTTTTTCTTCTTTTTTCTTCTTTTCTTTTTGCGAGTAAATGGTTTTTACGTGTTCATACTAACCGACAGACATCCGCCATCAGCTCAGGATTACCCCGCTGCACTATTTCCGGCTATAATTATTTCTCATTTATATAATTACGATAATTATACAGGGTATAGGGTCTGCTGCGTATATCTTACGCTCGTACATATTATATTGTCACCTTATATATCTATGTATCTATATTATTATATATTACATATACAATAAAAGCTGCAGTGCAATTTGCTTTGCGAAATATCTCTTCATACTGCAGTTTCGAAACAACGCGAACAATACCGTAGCTACCCCAATGGAATACCGAGTAAAAGAGGGTCGAAACCGGAGAGGGAAAAAGAAAAGGAAAGAAAAAGAAAAATAAAAAAAAGATCAGAAAGAGAGAGAAGAGTGTCTATCCGCAGTTTGTTTTTTTTTTTCTTTCTTTTTACCCATTTTTTGTTTTGTTTTTCATTGCGGATTGAGTCTGAGTGCAGTTTGCTTAATATTTTATAGCTTTTACGGGTATAGAGCTCTCTGTGCGTGAGTGAAAAGTGAAATGAGAGATCGAGTAGTGGTTCGTAATTTGGTACAAACCTTGAAGGAATTAGAAAAATCCGCATCCCATCTGGATTTATTTTTATTTAACAAAAAAACGACGAAATAATGTTTGCAATTATTTTGGTTTTTTATTTCTTTTTCTTTTTTTTCAAGATATCTAATATTATCGTTGTAATTTACGTACGAGAAAATTTATGGATACCGATGTATAACGGATTCTAAATTTGTCTAATAAACACCGTGTTATATTTTGATCCGATTTGGAAATTTTACGGTTTCATTTATTCAAATCCACTTCGAAGCCGTATGCAAAAATAATTTTTCAAAAAATACTCTTTGTATATATATATAAGTAAAAAATGTATAAGTTTCGAAAATATTTCTTTATTATAATGTAAAAATATTCGAACCATAAAATTGAGAAATCTTATTGAAAATGAAGAATTTTATCCATCCACTTTGTGGCAAGCGTCGGAATTTGTAAACTTTATTAATCATCGCTTCGAAGAATCGGTTTATTGATCTTAATCACGATGGTATTTAATATTTCAGATTGATAGGTATAGGGACATACACGAACTAATATGAACCGCTTCAATTTTCTTCATATACATATATGTATATATAATAAATACGCTTTCATTGTGAGAGAAAGAGAGAGAGAGAGCGCCATCGTCGTCATCAACGAGTATGAGCACCACGTCTTACAAGCTAAATAGAATAATAACCTGCGGGACATACGATGCTATAGTTAACCATTTGAATTCTCACATACAGGCATAAATATATATGTATATATTCACAGTGTAATGAATAAGATGGATAATAATTGGAATAATTGTACTTGTGCCGCGTCGCGTCGCGACGACTAACTACGACTACGATGACGATGATTATCTCGTGATCTCACCAATAAATAATAATAAAACCTCATTGAATTGTCGACGCTGAAATTCCGCCTGACGCAATCTCTTGTACACAGATTTGAACTTTTTTAATTTCAATATCCCCGAGTTACAGTTTTTAGAAAGAATGTATATACATATTTCCCCGGAAGTCTATATATAGATAGCCGATTTAAAAAAACACCGGAGATTCGAAATTCCGAAACTTGAAATTCGCACCATATTATTTATTTGATTATTTGAAAAAATGATTAAAAATAGTAAAATTGACTAAATTTCGTTTTTTGTTTTTTCATTTTGCAGAACTCGTTCGGCGAGGATTGACGGGAACTCGATCTTGTTAGTTGGTTGGACGTTATTGACCTTCTGCACGTTTGCAGTTAGACCAACGAACGAAGCAAACGCAACGTCGTTCGCATCGTCGTCTGTTGTTACGACGTCGAGGACAGTGTCAACTACGGAAATGGTTTTTCAGAGATTTGCGATCGAGCCGATGGATCAGACGGCAGTGATTGGTTCCAAGGTGACGCTTCCCTGTCGGGTTCTCGATCAAAAAGGTCCGATTCAATGGACTAAAGATGACTTCGGTCTTGGGGCTGTAAGAAACTTGACGGGCTACGACAGATACGCTATGATTGGTAGCGACGAGGAAGGTAAGCCAATGAAAATAAGAAATTAATTTCAAAGAAAGAAAAAGAACTGCAGAAAATGAAAATTTTAGCTAATTTTTATCCCAAAACCAAATCGACATGTTTTTTTTATTTTTTTTTCTTTCCTCGAATTTTCATTTCATGAACATGCTAAAACTTTCTACTAATGTTTGGAGTTTGGAATTTGGAATTCCAGACCTCAGATTCGAAATCAGTGACCTAAAAAATGAAAAAATTATTCTGCGGTAGCTGCAGTTGGACGGAGAAGAAATATGGATTTGATTTTGCAGGATATTATACCCTTATACGTTGCGGTTTTTTTCCCATTATTTTTTATATGTAACGGAATGAGATATTTTAACTCTCATTAATTTATTTTCTGTCTCATAAACGACCGATAGATGCAACTAGTCGAAAGTTTCTCAAGATGCATAAAATAATATATATATCTATATATTTTTTCATTCTATAGTAGTTAAAAAGTGAGAAAGTTATAAAAGAGTTAAAAACTCGCGAGACTCGCGTATAACATTTCAAAGAAACATAATATTTTCTATCAATTTTATTTCATAGCAACCTAGATAGCTGCTATCATAATCTTTCTTTCCATTTTATAAATTCGTTGAATAAGCTGTTGATTAAGAAAATGTAAAAAAGTTGATTTCTTTTTCTTCTGAATTCAGATCAAATTCAATGTTTTATTTTCTGGTTTATTGTTCGTAGAAATATCTTTGAGCAAAAGAAAAAAAACAAGAGAGAATGAAAGAAGGAGAAACGTTATCCTAGACCCAGCTCTCTTTATCTCGTTACTTCTATTACATTAAACGGTGTACGGCTTAATTGAGAGAAAAGATTTTTCACTTAATTTTAAAATCAATTTCAAACGCGTTTTCAATCGAATTACGAAATAGGAAGAAGAAAGAACCGCGAAAATCGATATTCTACGTCTAATTGAATTCGACAACGATGAAATTCCACGTAAACTACCAACTGCAGTTATTTCCGCTCTATTATCTCGCCGCATAAACGCGCCCTCATATACATATGTAATGTGCAAGTAAACTGTTATATATTACGCATATATATTTATTATCTTTTACATACATATATACATATACATAGGTACATAGATATAAATCCGAATTAAATAGAAAAGCCTGAAGGACAGACAGAAACGTATCAATCAATTTTTCTATATATATATCGAAGCGGTTTCCCCTCGTCCAATCTCTTTTGGTTGCTTGCTTGCCGCGCGGTGCGTCAACGAATTCCGGGTATATAGGGGAAGTGGAGTAAAGTATAAAGTATAAAGTAAAGTAAAGTAAAGTAAATTAAACGAAATTAAATTAAAGTATATTAAAGTATAAAGCCAATTGATTTCATTCGATGAATGACATAAACCGAATCGATATGCGACATCGAGAGTATTATATCTATAAAGATATAAACTAGACCTTGTGTCTTGTGTCGATTGAACCAAATAAATTGTTGAAATACGAGCCGCGATGTCCTAATTATTGCGAAAAAAATTGAAATATACAACATTCGTCGTCCAATACGTTGGAAGATCATAGAATTGGTAAATTTTGCGAATAATATTGCATCGCGAATCCAAACGTTGGCATAGTTCGAAGTTTTGAATTATTTTCTTCTATTTTAACATTTTTTACTTTTCATCGCTTTTCGATAGAAATATTTTTCTTAGCTGATTTATTTTCGACTCCGAAATATTGCATTGAAATACATATTTGAAAATGAATAGCGATGAAAGTCCTATATATACTTATAGGACGAGGAAATTTTTGGTAACAATTATCGTTCAGATTTTCGATTGATTGAGATTTTCCACGCTACGTATGCGACGTGTATTCTTCGTGTATTCAGCATTGCGGTCCCAAAAGCACGGGGCACCGTATACTTTAAGTCCATGTCGTCCCAGAATTGCTGCACCGAAGTTTAAATTAGTTCTGAAACATTTGGCGCACGCTTCAATGCTTAATGGTTTCATCCATAAATCAATACAACTCCCGTTGTGTTGCTACTGCTGCTGCTGCTGCTGCTGCTGCTTTGTTACATAGCCACCTTTACCTTCTTATATATCCTCGTGCCAAGATGGCGATGATCTTGTCCTACTACCAACCTCATTAAATCATTTATAATTCATCCGCTCCGCAAGCTTTCGCCTTATTTTAATCATTTATTTAATAACTAAATCATGCCTCAATCTGACTCGCGGAGAGCTCGAGTTGTAATCGAAAATTACACATTAATCGTTACGCTCTACCGTTTAGTTATACTAAATTGTAATCTATAAAATCGATTTGTAAAGAATACGAATTGGTCTGAAAAAATGAAGGAGAAAATGTTTGAGACGAGTCAAGGTGAGAAATTCAATCTTCATAATATCACATTTATTACACAAGGGTATCACCCTTTCAATAGTCATTCACGATACTGTGTAAAGGTTGCGCACGTGCCCCTTGCGAACCGACTATACCTATACAGTCGCATATTTACAGGGTGATCTAAAATCTAAACAGCGTCGATCGTCGAGGGTCGGTTAAAACGAGGATAAAGTCAGAGAGAGAGGGGGGGAAGTCGCTTTTCCTCCCCACGATCGTATAGCGTCGTACATACGCAGGTCGCAGCGTGTCTTAAAACCGTTCCTTATTCTCTCGTGTCAACGCGGTTCTCCTCGTTCACTTATTCGCCGCCTTTATACCCCTGGATCGGTTTCCTACGCCAGCGCCGCGCCTCTACTCCCTGCGCGACACATTTTCACTCACAATCAGTTTTACGACAATCTCTACTCCCCGATCAGCTACGGTTACGGTATGAAGCTACCCAGCCTTCGCTAGCCAACGCCGTTCGCGTTATTTCTGATCAAGCGATAAAACCCTGACGGACGAACTGCTACAACAATTTCGTAGTCGTTACCTTTGAATTATGTATACCCTAAGCGCTAAGCCAGGCTCATGCCTCTAACAGCGTCAGTCAGTCATAGTCAGACCGCGGTGGATGATCCGAGTCAGTCACGTGATATTATCAACACGATGCAGGGGCAGAGGCATAAGCAATCAAGCAGCGTTTAGGAAATTGGTAGATACATTGCGCAACTGGTCTGCGCACGTATTGCTTTTGCTATTTTTCCCAAACGAGGTCGGGAATGTATGACTTTTCTCATTCATTTGTGGTTCATAAAATCGACTTTTCCGCACTCGGTTAGTAAAAATTGAATGAAACCTATTCAACGCTGACAGTGATATACAGCGTTGGGTAGTTGGGTATAGGCAGAGGCACGGTAAATCTTGTTGTTACTTGTTAGTCGCGCGGCGTGGCGCGACGCGGTGGCTTGATCGAGCCGGATCGATCGATTCGGACAAATGATCGCTCGCGAATAACGATCACCAGGCAGTCCTGGTTAGCCGAGGTTAGTTTACCTCCTAGAGTATACGGGCGAAACCCCCGACACGCAGAAATCAATGCTTCATTACTCTCTATCTCGCTCTCTCTCCTCCCTTACTCGATCCTCTTATATACCCAGCTCTGATATCGGCCATCGACTATTGCGGACGAACGGACGAACGGATGGACGGACTCGCACTTGCGGATGAGAACGAGAAGCAGTTGTAGTAACGCCCAGAGACTTTTTCTTTTTAGTAGATATTTTACGAACGGTTTGAGATAGCTTGTGTTAGATAGCGGTCGAGTAAGTCGTCAGAGAGAGAAGAGAGAGAGAGAGAGAGAGTTAGTGGAAAGGGGCGGTGTTTAAGTAGATGTACAATTTTCTATAACATTTTTATACATTTCACTATATTGTTTTATTATAAAAGTATGAAAAGTTTCGATATTATGACAGAACTTTGGTATAGCATTACCGACATGTATAGCTACTAATTTTTATCGTTATATATACCAATACCCCTATCCTCGCAGAAAACTTATTCCTCTAGAATGATGAATTATTCAAATCCATGGATATATGCAACGTATTGCAGTATATTGAAAATAACGATTTCTGCTTCTCAGAATATCGTTAATTTTAATTTTCTATTTTTCTTCTTCTTGTCTTCCTTCGCTGTCTCAAATTTTCTAACCTCGCGTTAAACAAAAACAAAAAAAAAAAAGGAGAAATATTGAAAATTGAAAATTAGATCGTTATTCATTATTTTTCAATTTTCATGGACGTATTCTTTCTATATATTTGCCATGATAGTATTTTTTAGTCGATAGGTATCCAGTATATATGTATAGTATAAATATATGAATAATGTATATGCAGCTGCCCAACTCGCTAGTATATGAAAATATAGTATATTGTATCTAGGTAGGTATCAAACTTCAGAGAGCGATAGGCCTTTTCCCGTTCTATTTATTTGAGGATCTACCTCATTTTAGAGCTGTGAAATGTAGGACATAAAAAAAGCGAAAACCGTATCTGGAGCGAGAGAAGTGGGCAAAGTAGGTATCCACGTACTGTCGAAACAGCTCAAAAAAAAAGAAAATAGAAAATAGAAAAAGAGAAAAAAGAATCAAAGAGAAAAAAGAAAAGGGAAACAGAAAAAACAGCTGTTCAAGTTTTACTCCAATTTTTTTTTTTTTCGTCTTTTTTTTTGCTTCTTATACACATACGTATAATAGATATTACCTATGTATCTACTAGATAGATAACATATAAATAAGAATCGGTAACGATTCAAAGCCTTTCGTGGATTGAAAGGAAGAAAGAAAGAAAAAAAAAAAAAAGTACAGAAGTTTTATCGCCAAGAGTTTCTTCGACAAGATCCATCCCTCACGTACGCGAACTATACCTTTTCATCATTTAGTGTGTATTTTGGAAGTTGAAATTTCATGCAAAAAAAAAAAATGATTGAAAAACGTGATAAGAAATTTAATCATGAATTTTTGAATTTTTTTAAATTTATTTATTAATTAATTAATTTATTTTTCTTTTTTTGTTAATTCCAGGAGATTTTTCTCTTCACATACACCCCGTCGAGTTGGAAGACGACGGTAAATACCAGTGTCAGGCATCACCTACTAACGATGGCCAGCCTGGACTTAGATCGCGATTTGCACGTCTCAGCGTTCTGGTTCCACCGCAAAAACCGAAAATAACACAAGGTGATTTTTTGGTCACGACTGAGGACCGGGAACTCACTATGGAGTGCGTGAGCGTTGCTGGAAAACCACCAGCTGAGGTAAGACGAAATATTTCATTAAAATAACGCGTTGATATTATAAAAAAGTAAAAAAAAAAAAAAAAAAAAAGTTTAACAAAATATATCGTACATATATATGTATAGAGAAATCTTCGAAGATTAGGGAAAATTGATACATGAAATGAACTACTTATACGAAATGATGTAGTCCGGGATGAATTTGGTTTCGAATTATCTTCCTCATTTATCATTAGTGTATCAAATACCGTTTCGACGTATTGAAATAATTAGACTGGGTATAGAGTGAGCTTTTGAAGCTTTGATCGACGAAGTGATAATTAGTAGATATATTCACGGATTATTACTGTAGGACCGATCGTGCGAAACGATCCAAATTTCACATGAACATTGTAGAAAAATACGTGCCTATAAGCGAACTATAGAAAAGTGATTAAACTCACGGAAATTATTACTTTTTTTTCTCTTGTTTTAAATATATGCGTCCTTTAGTAACTAAAATCTTGGCGAAATATTAACTTGTGAAAGAAATTGTTCGGAAGAGTATTAAAAAGAGAGAAAATAAGAATCATGTTAATAATGAAATACCAAAGCTTGAAAATTCCCTGAAATTATCTATTTCAGGATATATATTGTATTATAGTATAAAAGTTTTCGTTGTGAAATTAATATGAAATCAACAATTTTTCCTCGATACAATATTATACCGACGAAGTATATACGACGACCTACGTATACCTATGTATGCATATACCTGAGATGATATAAGAGCAACTTGTCACGACGTATACACTCCTATTATACATATATAGATATATATATCTATCCGCCTGGTTAGTGGAGAGCAAAGCAGAGCAGAGCAGAGCAGAGCGTATAGAACACTCAGTCAGCCCAGCCTCTCGTCTCTCTTGCCAGGAGCCACTTGCTTTGAGCTTTCTAGCACTGCGCCATTTAAAGTTTCCCCATCAGTGTGTGTCGTAGGCTGTCTCCTTGATTTCTACCAACTTTCGCGCAGATTTTTCTCGTTTTCTTTTTCGTTTCATTGATTTTCCTTTTTTTTTTTTTATTTCTATTTTATTTTTTTACTGCATATTATACCTGGATACAGTTTCCGCGGTTCAGCTTCTCGGTAACAGTCCCTCGGCGACCACCTTTCTCTTTATATCTACCTCGTGTTTTCTATCTCTCGTAAGAAAAAAAAATAAATAAATTAACAAGAAAAAAGAAAAAAGAAATAAACTTCACTTTTCTTCGATATCGAAGACAAGATAGAATAAAAATGATATAACAAGCCCGTAATATTCTGAGGTCAGATTAGCCGCGAAAATTTAAGACTAAATTCCCTTTACAGAAAATTCGAGATATTAATTATAAAGACTAAATTTGGTGAGCTTGATCTGAAACACCCTGTAAATTTTTTTGAAATAATCAAATGAGAGGAAAAGAGAGAGAAGAAAAAGAAGAAGAAAAAGAAAAAAAAAGAATGACTAATTATATGCCACGTAGAAAGATTAATTTAAATTTGTCTATATGCCATACGGAGCATAAAAAGGCGAAATATGTATCATCGCATATCTATCTCGAGAGACGTATACACGAAAGTGCCATTAGCTTGCGTATACAGGAACCGCAGCGAGCGCGAGAATTCTTTGCAGCAGCAGCCAGTGAGAAGAAGGAAGTAACATCGATATATCAATTTTAGTTTGCGACTGACGTTAAACTTCTTTCGAAATAACGATCACAACATATGGCATGCCTCACTCGCTCGGAGGAGAGGTGATCATTTATACATAATATACTTACAGGGAGTAACACCATTACTTATGTATTTTAAATTAAGTGCTTTTTCACCCGTGGGAATTTCGTTCGCTCGAAAACTCGCGGAAATTTACAAGGGCAGAAGATAAAAAAAAAAAAAATGAAAAATGAAAAAAAAGAAAAAAGAAAAGAAACGAGTAGAAAAATTAAATTAAATTTATATAATTTCCTCTTTCTCCCCTCGTTTGTATTTAATTATTCAATTTCACTCAATTATTTATAAAACCCCGAAAGAAATTCGTACCTATACATATAGGTATACACGCTGTGTTTGATATCCCCATTTTAAGGGAAGAGAAAACGAAACTATATTTTTGATCTGAAAAAAAAATAAAAAAATAAAAATAAAAATAAAAATAAAAATAAAATAAATAAATAAGAAGAAATCCAAAACTTTGAGAAGAAGTGTAAAAGAGTGAGAAAAAAGAAAGAAAGAAAGAAAGAAAGGAGAAGAAGACAGAGAGAAAAAAAATTTAGGGAATGACAAGTTTATCTTAACTGCAGTGGCTACGGGGAGGCGAGTGAAAAAATACGGAAGGAGAGAAAGAGAGAGAGAGATAGAGAGAAAAAAAAATTTCCCTCTGTGGATATTACCTGCCAATCTGGGATCTGTAATCGAGTTGAAAAAAGTCTTTTGTTTCAATTGGCTCGAGGAAAATCGCGGCAGGCAGGGGTGTAAGAGGATGAGAAGTAGGGTTTTATTTTTATTTTTATTTTTATTTATTTTTTCCGCCGCGAAAAGTCGACGGATTCGAAAAAAATAAGAATAAGTATAACAACGAAGAAGAACAATTTTAACAAAATATAGTATCTTTTTTGTATTATTATATTATTATAAATACAGTTAATGAAAAAAATCAAAAGAAAAACAGTAACGAAGAGAAAGATAGGCCCTTTTTTTTGTTTCTGTGTATACTTATCAACGTACTTTATCTGTTGCAAAAAAAAAAGACAGGCAAAGAGAGAGAGAGAGGGAAATAAAGAAAAAGGTGAAAGAAAAAGTTTTTGGCTAACCGTTCTATCCGCCATTGAGTTTGCAGAGCTGAGAGCTTTTCGAGATTAAATTTTCATCGGAATTGATAGTTTCATGAAATTTTAGTACGATAAGAAAAAAATTAAATTAAATTGAAAAAAAAAAAAAAACTCAAGTTCTCTAATAAAGGAGGGAGATATTATAGCGATGTATGTATTAAAAATTATAGGTATACTTGTTACTGTAATAACTGTATATTCATTCTTTTCAAGTTATAGTTAAGGAAAGGAAAAATAAAAATAAAATAATAAAAATCATACGAAACTTAACGACGCGCGTGATTTGTAAATTGGAATCGGAGATTGAGCGATTGCAATGTACTTAATACGTATACAAAGCGATTTTGGGCAAAGTAATTTTCTTAATAGGCGGGCAATTCGGTTTTTCGGAGAATCGGATATCATCTATACAGACGATATAGTCGTAGCTGTCATGACGTTAAGTTATGAATGAAATAATAAATAATACAAAAATCGATGCCAGTATCGGAAGTAAACTAGAAAAAACCGAATCGCCTGTCCATTAGGAGTGTTACTTGTATATAGTTAGCTCAGAATCGCTCTGTATATATATACGTATATATTCTCGAAATTTCATCCCAAATGTACGAACCCGTGACCCTAACCTTCTCGGATTTGGCTAATTTTTTATTTCTATCATTGCACTGAGTCTAAGAGGCACCCTCAATTTAAAAAAAAAATTTCTTCCAAAATAAGATCTGTTTGAAAAAATCTAAAAAAAAAAAGAAAGAAAAAATGAGGCTGCCTTTGAGACTTGATGCAAACACAGAAAAAATAATGATCCAAATCCCAAGAGGGTCAGGGTCACGGGTTCATACACTTGGTATGGAATTACCCATATATATGCATATTATATACACATTCTTTTTTTATCTTTCATTTTTCTTGTCTTAAATTAAATGCTGAATAATTTTCATCGTTAGGTATACTTTTTTCTTTTTCTTCTTCTTTTCTTTTTTTTTTTTCCTCCCATTTTCGCCTCTTCTTTTTCTTGATTTCCCCGTCGCTTTGTCCGGCTTGTATATATATATATATATGTATATATAAAGGTATACCAAGCGACGATGATGAGGAGGTTGCCGTTGCCGTTATTGAAGCTTGTAAAATATTTTGTCGGTTAATTTGAAAACGACAAAGAATAATAAAGCCTAGGGGTTTAAATTAAAGGCGATTGTCTTTAATGACGCGATAATAAAAGGGGGGAAGGTAGACGAAGGGGGAAATAAAGAATGAAGGAGAAAAGAAAAAAAAAGGTACTCGAGAGATTATCGCGTATATATAATAATAAAAAATTAAAAAAAAAAATTAAAATTGCCGACAGCTTTTGTACAAAAAAGAAAGAAAGGATAGAAACGAAAAGGAAGGAAGAGAATGAAATAAGAGTTTCTCAAATTCCCAACTCTTCAAGATCCAAGGCATTTATTAATTATTATATCGAATTGATATATATATATATGTATATAAGATCCTATATATAGATTCTAACTCAAGTATATTATATACCATTGAATGATTATTATTATTATTATTATTATTTTTTATCCTCTTCAGTCCTTTCGTAAATGAAAGAGGATTTATTTGAATTTGATTACTCATAATCTTAGCCTCAGAGAAAGTAAGAAGTCTGAAGTGTAATAAAGGGGATAAAATCATCACAGGGTGGGGAGGGGGGGGGGGGGGGGGGAAGCTTTGAAATCCTTTTTCTCTTTCTTTTGAATTTTTACTTTCTTCTTTTGAATTTTATTTTTTATGTTTTTTGTTTTCCTTTTTGTTTTTTTGTTCTCTTAACCGAGAAAAAAAAAAAAAAAATTGAAGAAAACAACCATTACACACGACGAAGCAGGGCTTTTTTGCGGTTGGATAATTGAACCGCAAAACTGGAACGTTCCCAAAGCGACGACGAAACCGTGTCCCGTTCCACCCTCCTACTTCCATTTGCCATTAATCATGGATTTACATAATTTTAATTAAAAACTGAGGTTACAACTGCGAAAACAAATTTGATTATTTTTTCAGTAGAAGCTGCAGCTTTCTTCTTCTCCTCTATACCTTACTGTCTAACGATGTACTATATGTATATAGGGTATACATATATAACTACCTAACCATCTCTTCTTTCTCCAACCCGTACCCCACGATTATATCCCGTTCCCTCAAACCATACCGAATCACATTACCCGCTGAATTCAACCTCGATTCAATTATGCAAAACAGCGATTCGATATCTGCTCGATAATTACTTTTGAGACGTTATCAAAACCCCTCGACGAACCATAATTAACAAACCACTAGAGTCATTCTCAGTATATATAGTAATAAAATACATACCTCTCTCTCTCTCTCTCTCTCTATATATATATATATATATACATCTTACTATTATTATATATTATCACAAGCTGTAGACATTTCACAGACTAACAATTCTCCAGATACGTATACCTGTATAAAACAAATGCGATTTTATATACATATATGTACATACATATATATATAATATTCAATCAGAAATCGTGTGATTCTTATTGTATGAATCATCGCAATAATTTGAATTTTTATTTTATTTTTAATCACTTTTTTTCTTGTCCACCATATTATACATACGACTCTGAAAGATTCGAAGATAATGATTTGACTATCAATTTTCTCAAACTATAATTCTTTTTTTTTTGTAGAGAAATTTTCTAAAATAAAAAAATTCTAGTTTATCAAATTTTTAGACTTTTTTTTCTTGTTTTTTTTTGATCAAACGAGTCTTTTATTTGTTAACTTTTCTATTCAATATTCACTGAAAGCCGGACGTTCACGGTGATCAACTAAGTCTTGAATAATAATAAAAAACAAAAAGGTTGCAAAAAAAGAAAAAATAATTGGATACTGAATTATATTTCGAAATCTGAAAATCTCAAGTTAGATACGCATGTTATCTACTTAATATGTATATAGTTGTAGGTATTAAAGCACATATTCTCTACAGAATAACGCGTCTCTACGCCATCATGGTCGCGTATACGAAGAAGCTTTTACCTGTGCATTTAGACGCGTTACTGAGAGGTGGTTTTAATTAACTTATGTAATTAATTATATCGCGTTAGTCTACTGAGAGGTATATAATATGCGTCTGGTTTAAGTTTGTCGAAGTAGATAGTTGGGTAGGTAGATATAAGGTAGAAAGGCAAGTCGAGTCTCTGGTAAACGGCCGACGTGTCGAACTGCTGCTATATATAACTTCTGAATTTTTCTATAGCTTATAGGTATTAGCTGTAAATTTTTTATTTTCATTTTTTCTCGCTCTTTTTCTCTTATTCTAAATATTAAACCAGTTTCATCAGTAAATTATGCGAGATCGTAATTTCGAACAACATCAATTCGTATAACGGGAAATAAGACGTCGTTGCGACGCGTCGCCGGCTCGCCTTGCCGTCATGTCGATCGAGCAACGACCCCGGGGCATTTGACGCCCGATCCAAAACGATTCCGTCTTTAACGTTTCTGTGTAAAAGGAAGAAACCCTCGGGGCTAAAAATTCTATTTTTCTCTCTCTCTCTTTCTCTCTCGTTCTCTTAGTGGTTCGTTGTGAAAATATTATCCTACCTCGATCATTGCCTCCTCTTTACATTTTATTCCTTTCTCATATACTCTGAGGCTGAAACGAGCTCGTATATAGGTATAGGTATGGATATTTTAGCATCAGATATTCATAATCATACCTCGATTATCCGGTTCGAAATTTTGAAATTAAATTTTAATATCCTTCGGATTAAAAGGCTTCGTTTACAAACTTTTAACAAATTATTTTGTTATCGGTTATATGTATATATAGATATGAAAGTTATAGATTAACGGAATTCGCAACGGAGGAATTTTCATTTCAAAGTTACGACGTACGTACCTTGTATAGATCGAAAATTTTATAGAGTCGATATATATTGTGCTCTTTACTTTTCATCCTTGATATATACGTCTTGGCATTTTTTTTAAAGTCAAAAGATCCCATGATTTATTTTTCCTTTACGTATTTACGAGAAAAATCTGATATTGATATTTAATAGGTAATGATTTGCTGTCATTTCAACGAATCTCTACATTCTCGGGCCACTATATAAGTACCCGAAAATCAGGGCGGAAGAATAATCTAAGAATATCCTAATCTTCAAATAATGGGCATGAAATAAAAAAGGAAGAAAAATGGATTTTTAGTACCTCGCATATTTTCAAGCCGATGTTTTCTCCTAATTCTATATTAGTTTGAAATTTTGTTAAAATCATCTCATTCTCGCGGGAGTGAGGTGAGAAGCGAATTAGCCGCGCTTTCTGAATATTTAATATTTAGTTCTGAAGATTTTGTACCTCGGCAGAAAGGTCGGTCGGCTTGAGAATAACGAGAAGCCCGGGCGAGGATGTAGAGGAGGATTATTACTTCGTCCTTAAATCCCGCCCGGATTAATATTCCGCTGCATTTTAATCGCGATGCGTTAATGAATATTCTCGCTGATGTGGAAATTATACGAACCTCTTGCAACACCAACAGTATAACTACTGATAACGAACAAAGTGCGTCAAGGATTATGGCCCTTCTACTTATAACAGAGAATTTTTTTCAACGATGATTACACCGCGTCTCTAATGCTATTAGCTCGTGAGCACGAAAAATCCGATTTTTGTGACATAAAGTCGTATCATTCTTTCGTACGCTTAACATCTTTTTTTTATTTATTCAAAATTTGTATCATGGGAAGAAGCTGTACGATCTTTTGATTTAAAAAATGCCAAAGCATTTTTATATCTATATATCAATGCAAAAAGAAGCAGAAACTCTGATTTTCCACATTTTGAATGAACAGATGATTTCGAGAGTTTGATTTTTTCTTTTTTTTCTCTTCTCTTGTCTCCGACAACGTTTTATGGATGAAATAGCCATGCCTGTACCTACGTCTGTCCAGTAATTGAACTGATTATCGGTTATCGATTTCAGAATTAATACACCAGGAAATGATCTGATTTAGGGAAACTCAATTATACACTAATTTCCTCGTATTTCAGACTCCTGATTGCCACGCAATTTTCAAATCGGCTCTTTTAATAATGGAACGATTATAATCTCCCTCCTTGATATTGTCAAACGATTTATTCTCATTAATAAAGTTTTACATTTTTAATTCATGCGCATCTATCCTACCAATTTATTATTTATGTATTTGCTATTCTTGACACACAAATCTATTATACATCAGGGTTCGCATTCTAGTCACTTCTGTATATATATACAATCAGAGAGAAAAGCCTTCGTCATTCAGGACGTGTTACGTCCCCGTTCTGATATCTATAGGTATACATCTTCCTCGATGTAGGTATACCGACTTTGACTTCAACTCCGCAAACCTCAGTCGCCAATAATTTCCCGTGGGTGCAAATTGAATGCATTTCTCTCTCATGCAACGATTCGAGTTTTGACGAATTCAAATCGACGATTTGTTGCTATTGTACTGAAAAATTTCCACTTCTGTATACCTGTATTCATCATTTCGTGAAAAAGTAATAAATAGAAAAAAGAAAAACGATAAACTATGCGAAAATTTGCAATATTGAAAATAGAGGGGAAAATAATGAACGATAAATCTTCGATGGAAACGTTTTTAATCAAAAATTGATCGAGGATAATAAAAAATTCTAGGAATCAATCGAGTCATTAATTTTTTTACTATTTCTATTTTTAATTTAACTGTTTAAATTATTATATTCCAGATCACGTGGATCGATGGGCTTGGAAATGTGCTGCATAAGGGGATCAGGACTATGCATGAAAAATTCGACGGTGGTCCTTTGGTGACTGTTAAATCAGTGCTGACCGTTATGCCTCGGAAAGAACACGACAATACCACGTTTACCTGTCAGAGTCAAAACGCTGCCGATCGAACGCCTCAGAACGTGAAACTCCGAGTCGAGGTGAGTCGACTGTGCTTTAATTGGAGAAGAAAACGAAATGTTTTTTTCTTCTTCTTTTTTGAATGATGATCTTCAATGAATGAAAAAATTGAATTTAGGTTCGATACGCGCCTAAAGTTTCGCTGAAAATTCGTTCGGGCTCTCCGAAGAACAAGCAAATTGTCGAAGGGGCTGAACTGAGATTCAAATGTCGCGCAGAGGCGAATCCCCCCGACATGGAATACAGGTAAAGTTGCGATTCCTCTATCCCTGTAGGTGTATCTGCCTCGCTTATTTATCCCAATTCCCGATACATGGATATACACATACCCGCGTACTACGTGCCCGTATTTACCTTGACTTCGTTGATTTACGATTTACTTTGACTCGAATAAGCGTCTTGACGGAATTGGAATTTCTAACGTCGTCTATATACTTGGGAGGCACTACATACGCGCTACTCATACATATACCTGGAGCTAAACATCAAACGCGATCAGAAATCAATATCATCCACCTCTCATGTGCGACTGAAGTCAAATTTCAGGGATTGCCTCACTCAGCGGGGCTCTGAATAATAATAAAAAAAGAAAAATGAAATTTAATAATATAAGAGATGAAAAACGTACGGGAAATAATCTCACGCGATTGATACAGGTGGTACATAAACGAGAGGAAAGTTATCGGCGATTATACGACGGAAATGATCATCCATAATGCGACGAGACACGATCATGACGCTATTGTAAAATGCGAGGTGCACAACGACGTTGGAAAGAGCGAAGAGACTGAGACTCTAGATATAACGTGTAAGTTGATGATATATAAGAAAAGACAAAAAAAAAAAAAAAATGATTATTCATTTTTTTCTATATTTTTTTAAATATAATTCCAGAGGAATAAAAATGAACTTTCTTTCTTATTAGATGGTCCGCAGTTTCGACACCCTCCACAATCCGTCGAGACACATTACGGAGCGACTGAGATACTCCAGTGTGACGTAGACGGTAATCCTTCGCCAGGAATAATCTGGATACACGAGGAATCGGATAAAATTGTGGCCCGAACTTCTAACATCAGTGTTCTCGTCAGCCCGGAAACCGCTGGACGATATTATTGCAAGGCGCACGTTCCCGGTTTCCCGGAACTCACGGGATATGCTAATATTTATATCAGGGCTGCTCCGAGCATCGTTTCTCAACGGACTCAGTACGTTCCCGACGAAGGGGTCGTCAAGGTGAGGAAAAACCGTTAAAAATTCATTACGATCACCTTTTTCTTCTTCTTCTTTTTTTTTTTAATAATTTTTCAAATTTTAAACGAACTTTGCAAACGTTGTGATTCGAAGGATTTAATTAGGAACTCGAATTTTGACGAAAAGAATTTGATTTTTATTTTTTATTGAAATTTTTTTTTTTCGCGATTTTCTTCAAACTGTACAGAATTTTGTTTCGCGCATATTTTGTGATTATCAATTTTATTATATCCACGGTTCCGTCGATTCGGCGAAAGATGGAAATCTCCGTGAATTATTTTTTGCCTCGGATTCTTTCGATGCTAAGCATATGTAAAAGAGATGAATAATCATTAAATCCGTGCCTTTAAGACTTCTGAAGACACAGCTTGAGATTTTTTTATCACAATTTCTACGTCGTTTGAAATTCTTATTATCAGGTGTTCAGAGGAAGGTACAAGCACCGAGTCCCCTAAGATAAAAAATATCTCACAATTTTAAAATATCACTTTTTACGGACACTCAGATTTTTCATGAATTTTATTCAGCTTCAAAGTCAACGATTATTCGATTTTACGCTGTAAAGAATTCTTAAATTTTCACATTCATAATTATCCATGTTAGATATTGCATTATGCCTTTGATTAAAAAAACCAAAACTCCCGCACAGAGTCTTTGATTAGAGACAGAATTTCCTCTCATATTCAGATTCTGAGGCCCAAACTCTTCACATTCAGCTCAAGAGTTACAATTCTCGCATCTAGTCCCTGTCCAGCTTCGCCTGAATTTAGAATTACTATAAACAACGTTCTTCCGATCTTCTAGGTCGAGTGTACGGCGATTGCTGTGCCGAAGGCTGATTCAGTGACTTGGAGTTTTGGGGGTCGGGAATTAAACTTCTCGTCAAATAGCACCCCGTTTTTTATCCAGGATGAATTCACGCCCGAGGGAATAGTCAGCACGATAACTCTCCTCGAACCGGTGTCCACATATTTTGGGGAATACAATTGCACCGTGACAAATAGCTTCGGGGCAGATTCGGTGATCATAAAACTGACTACGCACAGTAAGTGGCTTTCGTCTAATCGAATGAATGAAATCGGGCTGCAGATAAAGTCGTCGAGGAATTTGTCTCCGCTACCTTGTTACTCATACATCTTTCTACTTCCAGCTCTGATCCCAGTCGATTGGCAACTCATTCTGATCGTGGGTGGCTTAGTAATCTGCATAATATTACTGGGAATAATCGTAGCGCTGATTCTTCACTGTCGAGATAGAATCAAGCAGCCCAGGCCCAGGACCGTGCAAGGATCTCAGGACAACGATCTCCGTAAGTATGAGTTCATTGAATACCTTTGAGAAATCCTTGGCCTTCTTTAAAGCACATTTCCTTACTCTACTTTAAAAACTTTCCATAATTAGACCTGGAATTTTATTTTAAAGAAGAAACTGACTCGAACGTCGAACGCTATCGTGAAAGTGACCGGAGCAGCAATCTCTCGGATGTTAAAGCGGACATACGAGCAGGGTCTAGCGTCAGTAATGCAGAAAGTGTCACTGCGCTGGATAGCGAAGGAGAAGGAAGCACGAGGGGCGTTAATGCCTTGGCTTTGGCAGGGCCGGTGCCAAATCCGCTTGGTTTTCGGTACAGCGCTGATTACACGGAGCCTTCATTTCCGCCGAAAAATAATGTAAGCAGTTTTCGCCAGTTCCCAAGAACTAATAGGTCATAATCAGCTCGTTTTTGATTTTCACAGGATGGAAGCAACAACAACGGATACGTTCCGTACGTAGATTATGCTCGCGACTATACGCCGCCGGTTCCTCAAGGCATGGGAGCTTCGAGGGAGTCTCTGAGCAGGATACCGTCGGGGGGGATTATCGCCTCGAAAAAAATCGGCCTCAGTTCAGCCAATCTTGGCGCTACACCGCAGGTCAACTCCGTCATTGACCCCAGGTTTTCGGCCACCTACGGAAACCCGTATCTCAGGTAATTGATCGGAAGATCCTCGAGCCTGACTCGCATCGGTAAACAAAGTCTGATCTTTTATTATCGTTGCAGAATGTCGGCGGCGGAACAGCTCAGGCACGCGCCTCACACGGCGATACCTGGAGTAACTCCAGCCCCTCCTCCATACACTCAAGCAATGCGAATGAGTAATATGAACGCATTGAACGGCGCGGGACCGCAGGTAAAATAGCTGATGAGAAAAGCTGCTTTTTCAGCCATAGTGGAATTCATATTGTCGATATTAACACCGAGGGACTTTTTTCAGGCTCCGTTATCTGCCCATTATATTACGGGAGGACCGAACGGAGGTGTTGCAACGGTTAAGCGTACCTCGGCAGTTGGAAGTCTCGCAACGCATGTATGAGACTAGGAAATCCTGGGAAAGAGTTTGGAATTTAGTCAGCAGCGTTATCACCGGGAGGAATAATCGTCGTCGATTTATTTTCTGCTGAAAATTGAAGAGGAAATTCTTGATGTTTCAATCAAGTCTGGTCGTATTATCGTCGTCAGTTTTCGATGAAGATTCAATCCGCTTTCGATGATGCAAAGCTTCGAGCGCACGATTATAGACAATTTTCTTCGATGGGCTGCCTTATAGATCGTTTTACAAAATTTCACCTTAAGATACTCGATCCGAACTGTGATAAAGGCAATATAAGTAGCTGTAAAGAGAGCCTAGAGTACCTTATCGAGGTGTTAAATGATTCTGACAATTTGAAAGTTCAAGCGATCTCGTCAGGCTAAAGAATACGATCTAAAATCATGCTCAAAGAAAATTAGAAAAGATTATAAACAGTCAAATTGTATATAGATGTAATTAAAGGATGTGGGTTTTTTTTTTTTTGTTTGTCGATTAACTGTAAAATGATTCTAAAATTATCTTCGATGAGTTTATTTGCGATTGTTTAACTATATGATATATAGTTGTAGAACAAACTGTAAGCTAATATAAAATAACGCGATAAACTAACTATTTGTAAATACCGCAGTCGATTGAAAAATAATAATAATAATAATAATAATAATAATGATAATTGATTCTTAAATGTTTTTCTATATACGACAAACGAGCGAGAGTATATATACATATAGGTATATGTATATTCTCTAGGAGTAACAATAAATACGAGCCTTTTAGCCTTATATAGAAAATTGTTTCGTTGCATATTAGATTGACGATGTTAATTATGGACATCTATTTATATTTCTATTTGTTATTTTGAGAACTGATTAATAATTATATAATTTTATTATATTATTAGAAAATCAGAAATCAGAGGAAAGAAAGAAAGAACGAACGAAAGAAGAAAAAGAAAGAAGAAAAATAATAATACTCTTTGGCTTTGGGGATACATAGATTGTTAATGATGGTAAAATTAAATTAATAGTTGAATATCAAAAACCAAAATATAAATATATACAGTTTCATGGAAGGGAAGGGAAATGTACTATATTAAATTAATACGCGTGTCGGTGAGGTAGAAGAAAAAGAAACAAAACAAAGAAAAAAAAACGAAAAAGAACAAAAAAAATAAATAAATAAAGGATTTTTAAATATTGTAGGAAAAAAAAACGAGAAGAAAAAAAAACAAAAAAAGAAAAATATAGATGACTAAGTATTGACAATCTTTTAATTAAATACTATTTTACCTACTATACTAGATCTCAATAAGCATTTAATTTAAATTATTCGACTCGATTGATTGCATTTTTTCAAACTTTCCATAAACGAAGTATGTATGGGTAATTATTTACCTGTACATTATATATATATATATAAAATAAAAATTTGTATCATATTAGCTGTAGAGAAGAAATATATAATAGAGAGAGACCGTCATAATATCGAATTGATAAAACTAATCTACCTGAAAAGGGAACGGAAGTGAATGATGAAAATAAGGATATTAATTGTAATATGATGTCTAATAAGGATTTCATTATTGTAAAGAATAATGACACACGTGTGTTTTCGTGTCGCAATATAGTTTCCATTGGCCTGAATATATCTATCTTTATCGCTGATTAAAACAAAGAAAGAAATAACAACAAAGAAAAAAGATAAGAAAATAAACATAAAAAAAGAAAACAAACAAACAACAACAACAACAACAACAACAAGAAAAAAAGAAGCAGCAAGAATGCTTTTGCATATGCATATATATATAAAAGAAACCCCAAATTATCTAGGCCACGTTGTAATATAGATAGCTAAATAATTAGATATGTTATTAAACTGTTGTTAATATGAACATAGCGAGCCCATAGTTCAATGGCACTAAAATAATTTTATCTAAACAGGGGTACGTCGATTAAAAAAAAAAAAAAAAAAGAAAAGACAAACACACACACACACGCAGAGATAGACAGACACTCGACACAACTTTTCTGTAAATACGCATAATATATTGATATCTGATACGTGTAGGTGATTGAAAATATGCTAACAATTTTGTATAAAAGTGTGATTTATAAATTATTCAAGTGTATGTATGTATGTACTACATACTATTGAGATAATTTCTTTCTTTTTTTTTTTTTATTTATTGTGTGCGGTACATGACACGAAATTATAATGACAATTTTTTCACCACGTATCAAAATAATAATTGTGTCCTACTATTTATACGTTTTGTATAGTTATATACTTATCAACACAATTTTTCGCTATACCAATATATTATAATGCAGCAGCAGTAATAGACTGAATTGATTTCGTACTTTTTCATAAAAAAACTGTCCGGCTACGAATAATAATACGGATGAATAATAATTACTATACCTATATATACGGTCTTAATATTGTCATATACACCGTATTTAATCGGATCTTAATACACACACACATATATATATATATATACTATAAAGCGTATGGATGATGTGACAGCTTTGCTAATAAACAGTAAGTAATCTTATTACTTACTGGCTAATAATAACGAAACAGGGTCGCAGCTATCAATTATTAAAACGAATAACGACGCTAATTGGGCAACCCTTAAGCGCCGGGAATGATTATTAAGAAAAGAAAGAAAGATAAAGAATAATAATAATAATGTTATTAATAATAATGATAAATAATTAAACAAAACTTGTTACTACACGACGTAATATGACGAATGAAAAGAGAAAAAGAAAAAAGGGATACCTATAAACTGATATATAACAAATATTTACATTTGTATTACGAGAAAGGAAAAAAAAACAGAACAAAAATATCTTTATATTATTACATCTGTAATATGTATATATATATAATTTTGTGTAAATAGCTGAAGTTATTGCTCACTGTATCTTGTAAGTTTAATTATTAGTTTTATAACTATGAACTATGAATAGGTATATATTTAATATCTTACTCTTTAGGGATTTGAGATGAGTTATATTCCGAAAAATAAAAGAAAAAACAAAGAGAAGGAAAGACAGTTCATTCTCACATATAAGTATATATATAATCCAATATATATACATAGCGATCAAGTCGATATTCAAAGATCTTTTAATTACCGTTCACAAAAATCTTCATCATGACAACATCGACATTTTATTTTGATCAAATAATACGTACTTACATTTGATAGTGTGATTAATAATAATTAAATTAAATGGTACATACATTTAATTGGCATTGATATATTATTCATTCCATTTGAATTGTCAATATATAATGAAATGGAGATATTTCTCAATTTATTGTATATATATATATATATATATATATATATATATATATATATGTATGTATATATATAATATCTAATTAGTCGCGTTTCGAATTTCACCAATATCACAATGTTACTAATTATTCATCAAAAACACCATATTCGTCAATTTGCGCACATTTTATATACAATATAAATAGCAAAGACAAATTACCTAATATAACATACAAATAGGATATTCCGAATTAAGGATTTCGTCTACTTGGTCGCAATTACGGTGTGTCCCATTGAAAAATCAACCTGTAAACAACGTTTCCGATTGTTGTTGTTTTTTGTTTCTTTCTTCTTTTTTTCTTCTGCTTTCAACTCTTCAATAGGACACTCGGTAGTTATAAATTGGTGTATATATATACAGTGAGTTTTCGTATCTCCGGGTCACTTGTTGATGCTTAACAATGAATTCACAATGAAATGAGCGCGAATTCATTCAACAAGTGACCCGCAGATACGAAAACTCACTGTATATTATAAGGCTTATTATAGTATATATTATACGATCCGAGTCATAGACCTCAATATAAAGTCGTATTGTAAGTTGAAAAATTGATCAAACATTTAGTACAACGTTCACTAGTGCATTTCAAATACTGCTTCACATTTCATATTGTTAATAATAAAAAATTAAAAAAAAAAAAACATACAAAAAAAAAGAAAAGAAAACGAAAAGAATAAAATAAAAATAAAAATAATAATAATAATAATAATAATAATAATAATAATGATAATATTTCATCAGTATATTGATAGTATAGTTGATATACGTGCTGCTTAAGAAATTCGGTGCGTGATTATATATTATATATATATATATATATAGGATTATATATATATATTAATAATAAACTCTCGAGATATTTGACGCGCAATAATTATGGCAGCAGTGAAGCAAAGTAAAATAATATTATGCTACATGGAATTTATTCACCATGAATGTATTCAAAACTTTCAATGATAATTCGTTTCATTTTATTTCTGTTCTATTTTCTATTTTTTTTTTTTCTTTTTCGTTTTTTTTTCTTCTTCGATAATCTCTTTCGTCTTCATTTATTAGAGTGTATAGATTCTACCGCGGAATAATAGGTTTACAATTACAATCAATCAAAGGGTGGCCTGATGCAGTGTTATAATTAGGAAAGTTTGTTATTTAATATAATTATGAGAAATAATACCCATCAAATTCGTTCATGGGTAACTTTATATACGTTATCGTTCATTAATTCATTCATTAATTCATCATTCATTATTTGTCAATTATATTCAATAACTTATTGAACCTGATATACCTATTCTTCTCCGTTCAATAAAAATAAAGATAAAAATAAAAAAATAAAGAAAAAATTAAAGAAATTCTTCATCACTTAGCGAAGGGTAGGATAGCGCAGCCAGTTGAATAACTTCCCACACTCTAACTTTGAACTTGCATCTGGAAACTATAATTCAATATATACATATATTATATATATATATATTTTTTTTTACACTTGGTGTGCTATCACAGACAGAGTCAATCTTGAGTCAATAATATTGAATATATCAAAAAGAAAGAGAAAAAAACTTGAAAGCAATGTTACATAAATATGATATTTATTGATTTTCGTTTATTGATTTCCAAGACTTGTATTAAATATATTATGTATTGAATATCAGGGATAATGAGTTCAGTAGGCAAATATTAAAATTCCTACGTACTATAGTTATATAAATATATATATACACATATATGACAAATAAATATATTTATATATACTATAGACGAAATCGTAATAAAATTCTATAAAACTGATACAATTATGGAATTAATCGCGGTGAGTGATATAAGTGAATTTGAATGTGTTTGACGTTTTTGGTACTTTACAATTAAATAGGCAATACGAGCTATTAAAAAAATTTCACAAAGTTTATCTAGCGAATCGGTCATGTTTAAAAGAAACTCGGCACTCTTTGTTATTCATGTGCGCGTGTGTGTGTGTGTGTGCGTGCATACATGCATTTATAATACGTAAAACTGCGAATCGCGTTTACGTAAATATTATATACATATATAAAACACATACCATAATAATAATAATAATATTAATAATAAAAAGTAATGAACAATATCGCGGGTTAAAGTCACTTGAACAGGTTTCGTTGTTTTTTTTTCGTTTGTTTACAATATAACTTTTCAATAACAGATATGTAAATTGAAAAATTGCGATACAGAGATTCGGGAGATCTTTTTCAAATGATCGAATCATCTATATTACAATAATGATTAGCTAAATAAATATCGAGTAGTATAAGTAATGTTTTAGGGAAATGAAACCTTTTGTCTAATATATATATATATCTACTATATATATTGTATCGATACTGAAATACTCTATTACGAATTTGACTGAACGATTAGGAAATAATATATCTGATATTTTTCTCGATGTTAAACTATTTCTCAGACATTATAGAAGTTCTTCTAAAAATGGAATTTAATTAAACGAAAAAAAAAACAAAAAATAAATAAATAATATTAATTAAATAAAAATAAAAATAAGTAAATAAATAAATGAATATTAAAAATAAACAACGTTACGATTATACTGAATTATTATATTATGTATAATTTATGTAAATATAAAAAAATCTGATCTCTATAGATTCTCTATCAGGGAAGTATAACGATGTCAGATTTCTTTTGTACATGGTAGGATATTATAATTATAACAGAAAAACGCTAAGATAGGAGTAAACTTATCTTCAGTGTAATAGTTATTATATAGTGAGGTCGAAAATTTTATAAACGGTTTTCAAGCTTTCATGGTAAAACTAAATTGCAAATCGCAATTTCGAAAAATATTTGTAAACAAAAAAAGAAAAAGAAATAATAATGAACAACGTGATAAATAAGCAAATTATTTCTCAATTTTTTTTTACAGGGAATATATAGCTTCTGCCATCTAGAGATTTAGTAAATATATATTAACACCCTTTCTGGAATTCTCAGTCTTTTTTCGTTTCTTTCTTTCTTTCATGATATAGAAAAATTCATAATGAAGTGATAATTGAAAAATTATCGAACACACTATATAATGTACATGTATATGACATTGTACATACATACACTTAAATATAGATTGTTAGAAGAAAAAAATTAAAAATTAAAAAAAAAAAAAAAAAATGAAATTGGTGTGCGTTTAAGGGCAACCGATAATGTTTCAGCTACACGCTTTCAATGAAGGAAAATTATATATTATTGTTGGATTATCACTTTGAAAGAAAAAAAAAAACATAGAAGAAAAAAAACGAGGAAAAAATAAATAAATAAAATAAAATAAAGAAAGACTGTTCGTCATCTGCATTAAACAATATACGATCAGATATAATATATCTGTAACTAGGAACAGAATTTAATATGAAATTTTATACCCGAAAAAAAAAGAATAATGAGAAGAATAAATAAATGAATGAATAAATAAATAAATAAATAAAGTAATCGGAGATGGGTACAATTAGGCCATCTGATTTTCTCACATATTGTATTAGAAATCATCTACTTAGAGTAATTATTTAATTATAGCCGAAAATAATCTATTATACACCTAGGCAAGAATTATATGAGATGAAAATATTATAACAAACACTGAAACTGTGTGAAATAATCAGATAATACAATTGTACCGATCTTTCGTTGATAAGATAATATCGTAATAATTAACGATATTATCAATGATAACGTATATAGAAAAGATGAACGTTAAGGTATTTTATTACGAATCTGGGTGTAATATTAGTGAAAATCAAAATACTGCGTTTATCTATGATTGTAATTGATCCTATATAAGTATAATTGACTTCCAATGCTGCAAACAATCATCTGTAACGGCTAGCACTTTGAGTTTTTTATAAAAATGTGTATAATAACAGATGTGTGTGTGTGTGTGTGCGTGTGTGGCTTTGAAATTGATTATTGATTGATCATTTTTTGTTTTCTTCTTCTCCTTCGTTATATTGTATGATATTTTGTCTGATCAATCAGTTTTTGATTTTCACTTAAGAACCGTTGCACCGCAGGCCTAGACGAAAGTAAAGATAAATTTGTAATAATAATGGTAATGTTAAAATTGCGAATATTGTATTGTGAGAGAGTTATATTAGATAATATTATCTAATTTTGCATTGTAAATACGCCGATTATTATCGATCCTCGATATCAGTATACATAATATAATAATTATAATAATTTCATGTAAATTGTAAATATTATACTATAATTATGGTTTGAGAGTTTTTGATGCACAAAGGATTGAAGCTGTTGCTTTGAGGGCTATACCTACTCCGTTCTAACATAAAACTATGTCAATTTTTTAAATAATAATTAATTATTATCAATCGCCTAAAATCACATCGCATATAATATTTACATATAACTTCAGCTGTTCGTCATATTATTCTTCATATTTCATCATCTCTGTAATATCCGAATTCCCTTTCATGCATTTACGTATATAGTGTATAAAAAAAAAAAAAAAGATATGAGGGAGAAAAAAAGTAAGGAATATAGAAAGGATCGCATATAGGTATTCGATATTCATAATTCATTTACACAATTATTTTATAATCATTTTCATACCTATTGCGGTATTATTCCGTTTGTAAAAGAAAGAGTAAAAAAAGTTGAAGAAAAAAAAAAAAAAAAAACAAAGAGAAGAAAAATTTTAACACACAGATGTTGAATTACCTACTTAAGTACGAAAGTGTGCCAATAATATGTCTTTATTTTTAAGCATTGCAATATATACTGCAGTTTCGTAGATTCTTTTATTATATTATCTGTTTTCTTATATTAGATTTCGAATAGTTCTCAGTAATGACGCCATACCATTGAACGTATCTCTACCCTAACACAGCAATTGAAATCTGCAATATTTAAAATGGCTATATTAATATTATTTCAAAAAATGGATATAATTGGTATTTAAAAAAATTTGGTTTGTTTATATAATATACTTACCCCAGGTTTCTTTTTTCTTTCTTGTGTTCATCTTCTTTCAAATAGAAGACTGGGATAACTTCTTTTATTTTGTTTTGTTTCTGTTGCCAAAGACAATTTATATTTTATGTTTTGTATATTCCGAGTTTACGTATTAAACGAGCTTACATTATTATATTATAGTTTATTGTTAGAATTTAAATGACTTACATATAATCATTGAGTGCTTTAATTTGTTTTAATATATTATATTTCAATAAGATTAAATTTTAAGTTTTCTTTATATTTTATTTCATTTTATTCTATCTCATTCGCAATACAACCATAGATACTGCATAATCGAAATCTTTGTACAGTTTTACAAGCGTAAATCTATTTTCTCTTTTCTTTTAATTTTTAATATATATATATATCATTATTATTTATAGTCTATTAAGCATTTATAAATATGCATCTAACTAAATAAATAATAATAAAATTAATAATAATAATAATAATAATAATAATAATAATAATAATCTATAGCCATTATTTTATATATTTTCATCAAATAATATTGTATCTCTATTGTTATTATTTTATTAAATCATGCCATATTCATATAAAAAAAAAAAAAACACGTGTATCATTTTATACGTATTTAAAATACCAGCTTAATCCATACGTTTTATAGTTAATTCACAACGATTTATTTCACGGTAAGTTAGTGTTTCCGCTGTACATTTGTAAGATATGTATAATCATATTTCTCGGAGTGATACGAAGACCTAATTATAAAAAAAAAAGAAAAAAAGAAAAAAAAAATGGCAAAATTTTGATTCAGTCAAATTTCACAAAATCTGCATTTCCGATATGTATGTAAAACTGTTAGTAAAAATTAACGTCAGATATGTTCTGCTATTTGGGTTTTCGAAAATGAAAACTACATATTTTATAGAAAAAAAAATTACTCAGAACTATATATTATACGATATTTGGATCGTTTTCAGAAATATAAAGAAATTTATTAATTACTGCTATCTTAGGAGGAGTTTCTTTAGTTGGGCAAAATTATTTAGAAAATCTATTTATCTCGTTTGAAATGCTGTTTATTATTCGTTATACACATAATGATAATGATACGGGTAAGGGAAATATTTTCATGCAAATACAGCTAGAAGGAATATAGGATAATGCAGTAAGTTTTACGCTGTTTAACAACGAAGGTGGTAAAGGGGTGAATATATCGACGAATTCACCTTAACTTACTATGCTGTTGTAAACTAAAGATAACTATAAGAAAATAGAATGCATATACATAATATGTTCTGTGAACAGAAAACACTTTAGCTTAAAAATACGATAATTTATTGAATAATAATATTTCTGAATATGATCCAAGGGATACCCTTGCTCATTGTTAATATAGGATAGTAATATATTATATAGATTTACAATAATAATATTATATTACTATTTAAATTCCTACTAAGAATCTATCGCTATTAATTAAAAAACGAGAAAAAAAACAAACAAAAACAACAAAACTATCTGTAAATAAGTATTTTGTATTCCTGCAAGAATAAAATCAAGAAACATTAAGATTACACGTTATCCAAATAATATTAAAGGAAATTCTTTATTCTATCATTTGTCTTCATGAAAACGATGAATAGTATATATGTCTGAAACATCTTAATCGATCTTATTTGTTTTTACGAACATCTAGTGGCTCGTAGCTCTCCATAACTTCGATCAAGACTTTAATATTAACAAGAAAGAATAATAGACTGGCTAACCAGATGTAGAGAAAAGAATTAAGGCCTTTGAATTCGAGCAAATAGGCAGCGAATAGCCAAACGCTTTGGGCCATTATCCATATGGAAATTAAACAGCCACATTTTGTGAGGGTCATTTTTATCCGGGGTAAACAGACTGGTAAGATAGACAGAAACCAGAAGAAATATTGAGAAGTCATCACCGGATTATACGTCACCATAACAATAGCTTGCGTGAGCATTGAAAACGATAGATTTCTCTTTGAGGAATAGAAGAACGACAATCCAAGGAGGAGAATAAGTTGGGGCAAAAACATGAATACTTTTTGCCATACGGCGGCCTGTTTGTCTGCCGATAAATACTGCATGTAAAAATAAACGGAGAAATTGTGTCTAGCGTCTTTGCGAATTAAATGATAGAGAAAACTTTCGTACAAAAACTTGTAGCCGTAATAATAGTAGCTTATAGATGTTAAAAGTATCAGCGATGTAACGCAGCTCAGTACCAAGACTATCTGCTTTTTGTTCGGTATGACGGTGTTGGTTTTACGCAAAGCGAGATACATCGCCAAACTGAATGCAATCGGATACAATCTCAAGTGTATTGAAAATCCGTGAAAAATACCGGCGAGTAAAGAATCTTCTTTTTTCAAATAATAGGAGACTAAAAGCACAAAGAAAACCGCCAACGAATCAGCGTTACCACGCGTTGATATGACTATCGCTAAGGGATTATAGAGCCACAAATAGGCGCATAAGCTGGAAGTTTCTTGGCTGAATTTTTCCCCAGACAAATGCCGCCTTATCAGGACTCCTATCAGTATATCGAACACGGAAAATACTACTTTCCCAAACTCTTGGCAGAGTATTACATTAGGAATCAAAATTAAAGCGATGACAGGAGTGTAGCGATAGGTGTGTCTATCGTAGGGTGAATTCCCTTCGGTAATGTGCCTGGCAGCGTCGGTGAAAACTTTGTAATCAACATCTGTGTAAGAGACGTTGAAATGTTTATCGTGAAAGTTTGAATAAGCGACAAAAATAATTCTTATTAAAAAAGCAGCTCCGCAATGGAGTGCGAAGCGTTTATCTCCCATTTCGAAACTGGTGTTTCCTTATCTAGTCGAGGACTGTATTAGTAAGAGGAGACAGTTAACGAAATTAATGACGAAATATCTGTTGTCTAACTTTTCATGTTTATACAAAGCAAAACGATACTACATATTGATCCCGCTGCCTATTTTCCCCAATTCATTACAGTCTTGTTTTCGATGTAGCGGCAGCTTTGATCAGGCAATTTTTTAACGCGTTAAATTCATTCTGGCAATCCCCCTTGCCAATGTTGTCCTTGTTTATAACACAGTTGGCGTATATCGATGCAGAATCTTTACACTGAGCTAAAAGCATCGGATATTTTCTCAGTCTTGTTTTAGCCTTGTTTACCGCATCCATACTTCGCTCATACGATTCAGTTCACAGCTTCAAGTTCTCGTCGGCGGCGCCAGCGGGACGGTCGGGTAAGGGCGAAGAAAAGCGTCGTACAAAGGACGGCTGAAGAATACCAGAAGGCCAGCTGTTATTGCAATAGATTGTACAGTGCGAGGGTAGCGCTGCAGCAAGGAACGTTTACCAAGTACAGATTTCTTAGGCTGCATTATTTCAGTGGAACTTTCGTCTGTAATAAGAGAGAAAATGTTTACAATTCCGAGCGGAGATTATATTATCAGTTAGATATCTGTTTTATCGACACTATCATGCGATCGTTATATTTCGGCAGGAGAATTGGTAAATTAATGAGAAACTGTAGAGCAATGCGTTATTTATGAACGAAAACTGTTTTCGTTTGAGACCAAATGAAATTTATATCTCTTACGTAATCAACTGTGTTATGTTCGTACGGTTTCGAGATGTCTATACCGTCGCAGACGAGAGAATCTGACGAGTGTTTAATACAACACTGGCGGAGTTCTTCTATCACTATTTCGCAACGAGCAGGCTGATAAACGTTATCTAAAATAGATTGGGAAAAATTAGAGAATTACTTTTTTTAGCTTAGAATTTTCGCCTGCATTCAACTCGACCTAACCCAACTTCTTGCAGACATTTGTAACTTGCAGTGTATTATGATAAATCGCTGTAATAACCTTTTAAGCACTTTTGAAGCTTGCACGCGAACTTTTTACAAGGATCTTGGGAAGCCATACAATAATTATTACCTACTTATTCAGGTTACATTCAGGTTTAAGTAACGGCTGCACGCCCTGACGAAAAATGTTCTGATAGCCGGGTGGAAATATAATGGGAATTGAAGAGCAATGTCGCCATCTCGCTGTCGAATTCTCTAAATACATCGGTACGGCGTGTTGTATACAACTTGCGTTACTTAGGCGTATTACTGTGTAGTTGTTCCAAATAAATAAATTAAAATAAACCAATACGTTAACAAATATATTCGAACTTGTAAAATACCAAATATGTAGTATTCAGTGAGATAAGTGATGTATTATAAGTATTATGATCACATCTACAATTGTTTGAATTAGATAATCATGTATTCAAAGTATTTATACGCAAAACATGTATTATAACAGTGAACTTGCGCATTTTAGGGCATTTTTCAATAAACATAGCTTGAAATCGTGAGTAATGCATTGTTGAATCATTTTCCCCTGTCCGTTCCTTGCCTGTAGGTCAAAAATCTTGAAAATCCCATTATTTTCTAGGTTTGAATTCAAAAAGTGAGCACGCGGGGTGACAAATGCTCTCGACATCTCGCGTTCAATGACGCGAAATAATTAAGCCGCAAAAAAAAAATCAGGGCCAAATATTTCTTAGCGCCTGATGTACGGCAATAACTTTGTGTCACACAAGAATGGCATGTGAGCTGCATATAATTAGGCGCCCCGATTTTTGCGGTGAAAATAGTTCACTCCTCTGACCGCGAGATGGCGAGAGCATCCACTGCCACGTGCGTTCGTCGCAACTGCCGGAAATATCCAGAAGACGTGTATGAAGACACGTATGCATGCCTATATCTATACATCCAAATTTTCAGCACACCTCTTCGGGTCAGATGTTCTCCTGATACCAGGAGCAGAAATTTTGCGAGTTAAAATGCTTCTAACTCCGCAAATGGCTAGTATAAGTTAACTATAGGTAAAGAGAAGAATAGAGAGACGTATGCATGAATGAATCAAGAGGCATATCCTTTTTCGGCACACCTCCTTAGGTCAGATGTTCTCCTGATACCAGGAGCAGAAATTTTGCGAGTTAAAATGCTTCTAACTCCGCAAATGGCTAGTATAAGTTAACTATAGGTAAAGAGAAGTATAGAGAGACGTATGCATGAATGAATCAAGAGGCATATCCTTTTTCGGCACACCTCCTTAGGTCAGATGTTCTCCTGATACCAGGAGCAGAAATTTTGCGAGTTAAAATGCTTCTAACTCCGCAAATCGCTAGTATAAGTTAACTATAGGTAAAGAGAAGTATAGAGAGACGTATGCATGAATGAATCAAGAGGCATATCCTTTTTCGGCACACCTCCTTAGGTCAGATGTTCTCCTGATACCAGGAGCAGAAATTTTGCGAGTTAAAATGCTTCTAACTCCGCAAAATACTAGTATTCATTAATTATAGGTATAGAGAGGTATAGAGAGAGGTATGCATGAATGAATCAATACACATATCCTTTTTCGGCACACCTCCTCGGGTCAGATGTTCTCCTGATACCAGGAGCAGAAATTTTGCGAGTTAAAATCCTTCTAACTCCAGAAATCGCTAGTATAAGATAACTATAGGTATAGAGACGTATAGAGAGAGGAATGCATGAATGAATCAATACACATATCCTTTTTCGGCACACCTCCTTGGGTCAGATGTTCTCCTGATACCAGGAGCAGAAATTTTGCGAGTTAAAATCCTTCTAACTCCAGAAATCGCTAGTATAAGATAACTATAGGTATAGAGACGTATAGAGAGAGGAATGCATGAATGAATCAATACACATATCCTTTTATCGGCACACCTCCTTGGGTCAGATGTTCTCCTGATACCAGGAGCAGAAATTTTGCGAGTTAAAATCCTTCTAACTCCGAAAAATGCTAGTATAAGTTAAGTATAGGTATAGAGACGTATAGAGAGAGGTATGCATGAATGAATCAATACATATATCCTTTTTTTCGGCACACCTCCTTGGGTCAGATGTTCTCCTGATACCAGGAGCAGAAATTTTGCGAGTTAACATCCTTCTAACTCCAGAAATCGCTAGTATAAGATAACTATAGGTATAGAGACGTATAGAGAGAGGAATGCATGAATGAATCAATACACATATCCTTTTTCGGCACACCTCCTTGGGTCAGATGTTCTCCTGATACCAGGAGCAGAAATTTTGCGAGTTAAAATCCTTCTAACTCCGAAAAATGCTAGTATAAGTTAAGTATAGGTATAGAGACGTATAGAGAGAGGAATGCATGAATGAATCAATACACATATCCTTTTTCGGCACACCTCCTTGGGTCAGATGTTCTCCTGATACCAGGAGCAGAAATTTTGCGAGTTAAAATCCTTCTAACTCCGAAAAATGCTACTATTAATTAACTATAGGTATAGAGACGTGTAGAGAGAGGAATGCACGAATGAATCAATACACATATCTTTTTTTGGCACACCTCTTCGGGTCAGATGTTCTGCAATACCAAGAGCATATATTTTTCAAGTTCAAAGTATCCTATGTAGTTGGAAATTCATTTATATTTCATTTTAATTTCGTTACGCTGTTTGACATTTTGTTTATTGCATTCGTGAATAGAGAACGCTGGGAGAGGAAGGTGTTAAATAAATTCGTAATCGATTATTATCAGTATATTTTCGAATTTATTGCTATAGGATCGTTACAATACAATTTATCGTCAATGATATGTTCGATTTGTAATGGTTTCTTAAAAATAAACATGGCCTCATCCCAATTGCTCAGCAGCAGTCTCTTTCTATGTTTTCTGGCATTCAGATTCAGGTTATCATTGAATAAATGTAACGTAACTTATTCTACAAAGGCTGATTTAATGTGCACTCTGGACGAAGATGGTGGTACATACTCCGATGAAAGTCTCCTCAACTGTAACAGAAAAACGAGCGTTACAACATCACCATTATTCAGTAGATGATTTAAAAAAAAGCGAGACAAGTAGAATCTTTTTCCGTCAAGAAGTAAATCGATTGTTCTCTTCGCGTTCAGAAAATTTCCATTTTCCTCCAAAAAGGTATAAGACTATAAATCTACGTCCCCAGTATTTCTATCGAGATGCCTGTCAGTTGTATCCCGCAAACATCAGTGCGCCGTAATCTATGCAACCGGGATTGCTGTTTTGTAATTCGGGTTGCATATATTCAATATAGGTATAGTACTAATGATTTGATTCGAAAAAGAATCGGTTACCCAAAATTGTTGTACGAAAATGGTTAAATAAGATACCAAAATATACATGGATGATTATTTTTTTGTGTAAGAACAAATTTGTACGATTATGAATGAAAAATATTTATTAAAAAATCCGTCTAATTTTCGAACACATTATGTATACGCATGTATATACAGAGAAGACATTGATTAGCACTATACAAAAGATTTTACACAAGGACTACTACAACGACGAGGAGGAATGCTTGATCTTTGTATACAACATTGAATGCATATATTCAAATTTTACGAATTTCATTATGAATTAAATATTAAATTAAGTGGGCGGAGTTGAAGTCTGTAATTAATTATCGATAATCGATCATTTATCATCAATTAAAATCCTACTCATAATGGTAGTTCAATTTTACATATAAATTCAAGTAAAGTAGGCGAATCATAATAGTAAAAATAAAAATGAAAAAAAAAAAAAAAATACTTGTCAGGATATAAAATAAATATATGAAAAGTATAAAAATGCACCTTATAAATGATATTGATATTTTGATCATACAATTAAGAATTGTTATCAAATTATTTAACTAATAGCAGTATGTATCTTTTTTTATATATCGATACCTTATCTCGTGATTATTTGCTAATAGATTGTATAAAGTCAGTGACGATTAAAGTTGACAATTTGTTTTCCGCACGGCAGTAATCGATAAATAATTAATAAATTATCAATATTCATTGTCTTTCAATAAAAATTCCTCAATTTCCATTATCAGCCGAAATCAAAGTCAATGTTTAACGATTGACGATGATTCTATACCTTATTGTTAGTAGAGCGCAGCCATTCAATAGCAATTAAATGAAAACATTTCCCTATTTCGCCTCTAATTTCAAATCAGTACTTTTGTTTTCGCGTACGGAAATGGAGAAAGTATAAAAAAGAGAAAAAATCTTAAACACTAATTATACCTCCATATTATCTAATTAGTCAGCTAATAACAACCGAATTGAATTTAGATATGAATTATTAATACCACAGGATTATTTTATCAATTAATTCAAACTTTTTCAAATTCCTCAAAATTGAGCTACCCAATTTATAAAACTAGTTATTTTCTTATTATACTTATTTTCTCTCTCAATTCACATTAACACAGCTCTCGCACAACCCAAATCTTCAACACATATTAATATCCATAATTAAATGTGTGTTATATCATGGTTTTATAAATTTTCAAATATTCTTGCCTCAAATACTTAGTTACTTATATGTATAGTATGTTTAAACGGCTAGGTATGTGATATCACTTGATCTACTACCAACGATATTTTCTATTTCTCTCTGTCTTTGTTTTTTCTTTTTTGTTCATTTACCAATTAATATTTTGACGATTTTATAGTAACTGGCGTTAAAAAATTTCAATTCATTAACTTAAAAGAGTACGAATATTGTGAACTGTTTTTAAATTCACTTCATTTCTTATTTTTCTTTTTTCCAATACTGATTTTAATTATACTAATTCAACCGTCTTCTAGCAAGATGATAAAATTCCGTCTCTATCATCCGACTCGGTTTAAAACTCAAGTTTTACCGATTGTATTTTTCACCACGACGCAGGGGCCTGCTCTGCCCATTTTCAACGGCGAAACCTAGAATCGAAAAAACGTGTGAATAACTATCCATGATTTCACCCAACAACATCTGGGCTCTAATATAAACCAAGTAGTAAAAAAACAAAAGAGACCATACATTTACCTCTTGCCACTCGTTCACATGAGGATCATAGGCCTCAACCAAGGTCAGATATTGTTGACCGTCGTATCCACCGACAGCTAAGAGTCGATCTCCGAGTACACAAACGCCAACGGCATCTCTAGCCACGCTCATCGGTGCCACCATTGTCCATGTATCGGTTTTGGGATCATATCTGGACCAACGAAAGTTCATTTGTAAATAGAAGGACTATAATTCTACAGATTTATCATAAATACAGATTTATAAAACGAGATTCATCCCCTGAACCAAATTCTCTTTACTAAATCCCCATTCACCTTTCGACACAGTCGAATCTACTAGCGCTGGGGTTACTAGCCGGGGCGTCGTGTCCTCCGAGAGCGTAGAGGTACCCGTTAACAACTCCTACTCCAACTCCTCCTCTTCGTTTCGACATGGGAGCGCAGGAAGTCCATTTATTAGTGTGAGGGTCGTAGCACTCGACCGTTCTCAAACAGGAACTCCCGTCTCTCCCACCTACAGCGTATAATCTGAAATGAAGAATAGAAGTGAGAAGCAGGGCTTAATTTTCTTCATTTTTTACCTCGGGAAAACCGACTTACTTGTTGTTCAGCACGGCTACACCCACTGTTGATCGCTGTGTCGACATCGGGGCTACGTAGCTCCATTGACGAGCAGCGGGATCCCATCTTTCTACAGTATTCAAGAAACTCCAACCGTCGTGGCCACCTACAGCGTATAAAGGGCCTTCCAGCACCGCGACACCTGCGGAATAATTTTGGATAACATTTAGCGATACTTTCTTTTACTTTTAGGGAAGAAATGAGTTTGAGAGAAATTCATCTTGGGTATAGTCGGTCTTTTAGTTCATTATACCCAATCCATGACGATGTGTATTCATAGGTGGTAGAGTGTTCCAAGTTAGACTAGAAAAGTCGAAACATTCGACAGTGTTCAGAGTTTTTAGGCCGTCCCTTCCTCCGACGACAAGTAATTTCTTTTCTACAACTGCGGCGCCGAATTGCAATCGTCTTCCGCTCATGTTGGCTAAATTCTTCCAAGCGTTGTCCCTCAATGAAAAAGCGTCGATGGATGTAGCACCTTGTTGGAAACAGATCATCACGTGATTAATGCATGATTCCATGGTTCTCGATCGATAGTCGAGATTTCTTCTCCATATGACTACCTTTGTTGGCGTCCATCCCTCCCACAGCTAGCAATAAACCTACGGTAGCCTTTCGCGGTCTGGTACGACCAGACTGCAACAACGGTCTGCGCTCGGGTAAGAGATGGTATTTTAAAGCCTCCATGACTAGATCCTGCGCGGCTCTTTGGTCTCTGAATAACTCGTTGCTTTCAATGTGATCGGCAATGAACTGAAAGGCATTTAGTGAAGCAGAATTATTGGCGATGGATATTATCCAAAGAAATTAGTATACTTTTTCCAGAGTTAATTGATTCGAATTAAAATTGAATAATTTAAAAAAGGGAGGAAGACGTTAGTTTTTTGGAAAAGTGTTGAATGCGGATGGAATCCGTTCAGTTTTTAATTCTTGTACGTTCGAAAAATGATTTCTATTATAAAATCTGGCTATTTGTTTTCTTCTATGTTTAGGTAAGTTGAATATCACTTACGGCAGGCGATAGCAACGGCAATTTAACATAACTCAACAGCTTGCTAGCATCTTTGCAACGATTTTCTGAATCGTGTTGAAGCCAAGTCATTAATGCCTGAATAAATGGATAAAGAAAGAATGAAAGAAAGAAATAATCTTCATATTATCGCTGTTTGTTATTGTATAATTTGAATCGGTATAAATCATTCCTATTGAAAGAGTGTTACGCCAAAAACTGGTCAAGTAGCTTAATTCGAAAACTCCATTTTACTGCAAATTTTACTCCCACGCATATTTTGTCAAACAAATGAAAGAACCTTATTTCCGTGATTTTATTATTAATAAAATGATATTCTTTACTTTTTTGCTATTGAAAATTCTTCAGTATTAAGTGTAGAAGATTTTTGCGCCTACATTTAAAGTCTCTTTATTGACCAGTATTTTTTCGTATAGAGTGATACTTTTTTCTTTATTTTCAAGCGTAACACCCTGAAACGGCAAGTGTTTCCTTGTAACTCTACAATTTCCTCTAACTTCTATCATTCTAAATTTCCTTATATCTCACATGAAAGATAGTTTCCTCGGAAGGAACATTAACGTCTTCAGATTCCAGCAGCTTGGCAACTTCGTTCGCAGACAGTGACAAAAATTCCTGATTTCTAATAACTTCCATAAAATGTTCCGTCGTATAAGCATGAGCGACGCTCAAAAGGTGCGCGCAGCCTCGAGTATCGGCGAACATTCTTATGCCAAGACAATTACTAGGATGAAGTTGCTTTATGAGAAAATGACAACAGGCTTTGACCACCGGACTCAATTGTAGAAGACAAGCAGTTCCCAGCAGTGTTTCGACGCTATCTTCCGTCAGCTTTATGCATCCTGAAATTACGAAAATCATTATTTTCAGTCTAACTGGTAGAAATCATCGATCTCTATGATTATTTCAATCAGATAAAAATCCTGGAATTTGTTAAACTCTTTTCTTATACCTGTGTAACAATATTGAACCAGAGCCCATAAAGCATCGCCGTCTATATCCCGTAGTTCTATTTCATTTTGGGCAGATTCTCTCAGCGCACTTGTAAACATTGCAGCGAAATACTCAGAACCTGCGCTGAGTACAAGGCGGTGGGCCGGAATCCGTTTAGAACCTAAAGGGAAGAAAAAATAGAATAATAATAATAATAATAATCATTGAAAAAAAATAAAAAATAATAATAATAATGTATTGGTTTTTCCTCCCTCCTTTGTTATTAATTATAATAAATAAATGGAGACTAACCAGCGACGAGAATAACGTCGGTGAGTTGTTGTTGCTGAAAGTATGTTTCCATGACTTTGAGGCTGTTTTCGGCATGTTTTGTTACTCGAAAATTTTCGTCCTGTGATATCGAGATGTTTGAAACGATGCTAGAAATGCTGTGTTCACTGGTCGATGCTTCTCTTTGTGAAAAACGGATCTCCGGATCTCCTTTGTTCGATTTTGCGGTCGGCATGTTTGCGGGAGTTCGTTTTTACTCTGAATAGAATAGAAAAGGAAAGAAAACAGAACAAAAGGAAAAGGAAACAAAAGAACTCCGGGTGTTGTTGTTTTTCTTCAACTTTATATTACTCGATAAATAGTTTCGCGTCTTTTAACACTCCCTATTATTATCTGCGTTGTTTTATCGCGATTTAATAGACGCATAACGATATCGCATCATTTTCATAGCATAATAATACTCTATTTTATTCTATTTAATACTTTATTCACGTTTGACAGATACTCTGTACTAACATGTAAACAATGCACTTTTGACACACACTGATCCTCCAGGTTAAAACGAATTTTATAGACGACGCGCTGGTCTTTCATTGCACATGCGCGATCGTTCGACCAATCGCTTCCACTCATTACGAACACCGCGAAAATCGTATCATCTTTTGAATAATAAACAACATTTTATAAAATAATCGATTCGCGTATATTTTTTTACTCTAGCTTTTAACGGAAGGAAGTTGCCATGGTCAACTATCTTCTCTACGGGACGAATAGACGGATGTTATTTTCTTTCACGTCAATTGTTGCGATTCTTCCTGACTTAGAACTGATTATATTTTGGATTTGAGCTGTCCAGTAGTAGAAAAGAATCAAACTTTCTGCTCTACATACAATCCCCTGTTACAGTATCCAAAATCCCACAACCTATAGCAGGGTATAGATAATTATCATGCTCACTTAGTTAGATCAAAGTATTCGAACATAGATTCTTCGATTCTGATAATATTATGTATACTTTTAATGTTTTGATACAATGACATACAAAGGTAACATAATAGAAACGAATTTCTCCCTGTGGCACATTTATGGTGTTTATACTAAGTTACGTTATTCAATTATTCAATGAATGTATCTAGAGAGACATTGGGAACATGTTTTCATATAAATTTGTATATCTGTATAATAACAATAATAATAATAAAATCCTATACAATATGGTATAACGCAATGATTTGAATATACATATATACTATATATGGATCAAAGAATAAATTTCATTAAAACTTAAAAATAAACTTGACGGATATTGGGATTCTTAACATAGCAGTAAACTATGATAGATATTCATTATTTGAGTATCTATTGCACATATCAATATGCTTAATCATGAGTTTTATTATCTAAAATTACGAAAGATAAACAATATGTCACAGTACAAATATCATTTATATACCCAGTTCTCGATACATTCGCCACACATATTGTTAATATTAACGATTAATATTTACAAATACAATAATACGATATTATCACACTGTGTTATACATTGGCGTATCTAATGAAGAATAAAATAGAAAAAAAGAAAAAAATCAAACTATTATTCGCAGCTAATACCAAAATTGTTATTTCAAATGTTATTCCATTAATAAATAGCATATAAATAACACTGCATAAAGTACTCGCGTTAAATGAGGCTTATAATTGATATAAATGTGAAAAATAGAAACGATTTACATATTCGAAATGCAGCTCTTTGGTAAAATCGATTTTTCCTTTTTTTTTTTGTTTCGTGGTATTATAATCTGCTGCAATTTTCTAATTGGTTTATCTAAATACTTTTATGTTCTCTCTAGTTTATTGAATAATATATCGCTGTACAAATATTTATTCATTGACGATAAATGTATATCTAACAATAAGTATAGATTATTGGGTCGGTTTAGATATAAGGTTCGGTATAATATTTACAATGATTTTCTACTTGGCGAGGTTTCATGTATTATGAAACAAACAGCCAGAAACATTGACACATATTCAACTGTAACTTGATAATGACCATTGTAATATCCATTATTAGAATAATCAATAGTTGATAATGCAACAAAACAAATGCCTTCAAATCAATCATTGCAAACCTCAATGAAATTGTTTTTCGTTTCCGTGACAATTCAACGAACCAGCATTCAATTGTCCACGCCTAAAGGCTGGAGATTTTTTATTTTCAAATTCTAACTCTAATTATTTACACAATCACAAACAATGCTTTGAATTATCTCGTTTGCCGTTAACTGATCAGAAAATAAATTGAAGAGAATGTTTACTTCCTTAATTATAAAAAAAAAAAATGATACAAATTGAAAATCAATCCTACCATTCTCTCCAAATACTGTCCGCAAGAAATGTTTAAGCGAATGATTAGAAGTTTTCAACACCAAACGCAATATCCACGAAAAATTTGGTTAGATCTACGCTAAAGCTTCGAGATAAAGATAATATCGACTGAAATAGCACCGCTTGAGATACACAATCCTCAAGTTTCTCATACAGTTTTTCTAAATGCGATGAAAATAAGTATCGGCAAAGAATCTTGTTGAACATTTTAGCTGCTGTAATCAAGTATCCCTAAACGACCCATAACTCGAACGAAATCTTCGATCTTCATTTACCCTACTATACACAGATAGCTGCACCGCAGACTGGCTCGGATTTGGTTGAACTGCTGACGTCAACCGTCTGGAAATTAGAGTAAGGCATTCTACGGCAACAAAAAAACTTGTCCATCAATTCCGTGATGGTACTGTCCTCGGATTCCTGTCTGTAAGCGTCGCTGGACGCTTCGTCTGTGCATACGGCGATAAATGCCTGCAAATCGCTCTTGGGAAATCCGTCGCTGTAGTAGACTTTGATGGTGTCGTAGGCGTCCATGATGACGGATATGAATAAGCTGAGAATAACGTATGTGTAGAGGGAGATGAACGAGTACAAATAGAACCTCAAGTACCACCAGAGCATCGGAGACTTCAAAGACATTATTGAAAAGGTGGCGAACATGTCGTCCCCATTTATCAGGGCGAACAGACATTCGGAAGTCGTGGCTAGCGAGCGAAACTTCATGTGGTACGGGCCTAGAACGAGCCAGCCGCAGAACGTGAAACCTGCGTAGATTAATACAGCGCAAAGAAGGAACCTGGCCACCTTTGGCGCCGCCTTTTTCAGAGTTAGTATAACGACGTTGTAGGTCTTGAAGAATCCCAGGTACCTCAGAACGCCGAACCAAACGAGGAGATTACCGGTCCCGAGGAAAACGCTGCAGATATTCCACTGGTCGCCCCCAAAGTGCTTCCTTTCTATCTGCTCCTTGATGGCGGATCCCATGATGATCAAGAGATCGTTGATTATGATCATGATGTACCAGAGGTTCAAGAACTCGAATCTACCCTCGCTGCTCAGCTCTTTGCCGTAAGTATTTTTGAAGAACGTTATCGTCTCGAACTTGAGAAGCTGGGCTCTGTAGATCGCTCTGGAGCAGAGAACGAGCGACGTTGTACAAATGAGGATCACGCAGACGTTCAAGAGGGTCCCTAGCACGGATTCTATCTGGTTATCGGTTATGTAGCGGGTGTCTCCCTTGCACTCGAGCCGTATTGGCTCCGCGTCCAAGGAAAGCAGCATCTGGCCGTCGTGGTCTTGATTGTCGAAATCTATGGTGATATCGAACTGGTAGCAATCCGGGGGAGTGATCGGCCCAGCCGCTTTAAGATTCACGGTTTTTATGGCGAACTTCAAATGCGCCTTGACAAGGGCCGTGAAATTAACGTCGACGTTATTTTCCTTGAAAAATTTGTGCGATGTAGAGGTTTCGAAGTACTTATGAGTCAGGTTGAAGCATATCTCGTATATCTCGTTGTTGAAAACGTAGCTTTCGTTGAACCCAAATATCGTCCCTTCCTTGTATTGGTACAAACACAGTTGTACCAATCCCACAGAGTTGTCTTCCGCCGTGTAAGAATAGGGCCCAATCGCATTGGTCAGATTGTAGTAGCCGCCGAGGGCGTAATCTATCGTCTTGTAAAATTCATCCTGTCTGTACAGCGCCAACGGACCCGTTGCTGGTGGATAAGCAGCTATCTAGAGAACAAAGTTGATTATTTAACACAAGGATCCTTAATCCTTGAATAAAAGTTAATTTTCTTGTCCGAGGAATGATCGTTCTTTTGATATTTGTGCTAAACAAGGAAATTTCAGGTGTCAATTAATCCTTGAGACTTGAGGAAGTGGATTACAGGTTCTATTCCATTTTTTTAAACTCTTCCAGAGCAAGAATTCAATCCTTTTGAATACAGAATGAGAAATATGGTATCACGAGGAGAGCCACTCTTTGTTTGGCGATAATACACCCGATAGTCAAAGTCAAAAAATAGCTTCCACCAATTTCGACGGGTCTTTAGTGTCCGACTGATCTCAGGAATAAGGAGAGGAAAAAGTGTAAAATTCAGAGAATTATAGAGATAAAAAAAAAAGAAAAAAAAAAATAGAGAATCCTTAAATCTTGTTTTTTGCTCAAAAAATTCGTTGATGTATAAAAATTCCATTCTTCTATTTCAGTTTTCTGTAGGAATCAGATTCTCGCCAAAGTTAAGAAAGTTGGATAACGAATGAAATCGAATGAAAGTGAGTGAGAAAATGAAAGTGGGAGAGAAGGATTGTGAACATTGGACAACGTACCTCTTGCATGGAGTCCCATCCCTTGAGAAATAGATGCGAGAAGGTGATTCTATTGTCCCACGAGTAATTCACGTGTATATAGTTGTTGTGAGCGAAGAGGCAGAGCTGTATAGTAACAAGTATGATCTTGACAACTTGAGTGATGAACTTGTAAGGTATTCTACGCTTTGCTTGCCATTTCTCTATCGGATTCATGAAGAAAAATCTGAGCCTACGTCGCATCCTTTCTTCGCCCAATGGCAACGACAAATCATAAAATCGCCTGCTGTTCATTCTCGGACTAGATTCACCCATTCTAAAAAAACAAAAATAAAAAAAATGAAAATAAAAATAAAAAAAATAAGAAACTATTTCATTTCCTTTTTTTTTTTTATTTGCATCTCTACCAGAATTTTCATTCTACCAAATATATATGCCAAACGGGATTCTTTGTTACGAAGTGAGAGAATAATAGAAGAAGACAATGGAGTTGATAATAATAATTGCCTTGGGGTATCGTGGTCGTGATCGTTTTCGTTCAACAGTTCGCTTTCGTCCCCGCTGTCCTGGCCTCGACTCCAAGAGTTGGATTGTGATTGTAGTCCGTTGTTATTAGACCGTGAAGTATTGTTGGTTTGAGTGATAATATCCTCCGCCATTTTCCTAGCAGTTATTTGTGAGGCGAGTTTCACTAGGAGGATGTTATCCCGCGGAGGAGATTTCCTCTGATTGCCCTCCAGTTGGAGAATTTCCGAATGATAGTTTCTTCTTTGTTTTTGTATATATATTTTTTTTCTTTTCAAATCACAACGCGATTTAATTAGGCTTATTTATTCATTTATCTCTCTGTCACATCACCCGATCGTTTATCAATGATGTTTAGAAATGATCGTAACCTATTCTCCGAACAACTACATGGCATACATACCAATCAAACGAACTTTCAACGCGATAATGACTCGTTCTACTCCCTGGGTATAGATAGTTTTAGCGCGCATATGGTGAGGCGTGTGCGTATACACCGTACAGCTGTTCATAGTAGATCGAGGATATGTATGCGTACTAACACTACATGACCGTCGGATGACTGACGGTAGTCGATCACGTGTTTCTCGATGCTCGCTGGACTTTGGACCCGCGAAGTTTGTCGCAATTGATCGATAGTCGAAGTGCTGAAATATTCGCGGGAGATTCGGAATATGATGGTTATTTATTACCTTCATTATAGGGAAAGATTAAGGCGTGTTTGTAAACTATAGTTTTAAGCAGAGTTTTAAGTAGTTGTAACTTTTTTCAAGTATTCTTCGTCTGATTATCAACGTTTTTGTTATTATTTTACTGCCTTTTATTCTCTTCCATCCATTAAAATAAAAACAAAAAATAAAGAAAAGTTTCCCTTCCAATTCACTTATAGTTTGATTTATACCAAATCATCTGATCTACATTTATTTCTTTTCAAAGTATTTCTCATTCATACTTTTTCCTTAGATTATTTTAATTATAAAATAATGAATAAAGATCTTCGAGAGATTTATTTCTATGAAATTTCAGTTCAATCCGATCAATCATCCGACGTTGTTTTAAATGAAACAATAAATAAAGACGATAATTAGTGACATAATTAGTAAGATTACACATTTATTTATGGAAACAGTCAGAAGAATGTACTATGCAGTAAAATTCCCCGTAATTTTCCTCGCTTCGAAATGTAGCTTGATATATCTGCAAACGTAGATTAAAGCGGTCTTCAAAAATAGGTTTTTAGAGCACCACCAACCCACACAAAGGGCCAGTTCTCTCTGTGATGTAGTCTAAAAGACAACGAAAAAAGAAAAAAAAAAATAGTCTTAGAAGCATTGAAATTTTATTCATAATATTTATATCTACAGTCTGTATAAATTTAATTGTGTATACGTAGATTTCTATAATAATCGCTGCGAATGAGATATACGCGGTCTGGGTGGCAATATTGAAGATAATAATTCGGCTGTGATTTCAGCCTCCAACTTCATAATTTTTATCACCATTCAATAATAAAAAGTGAGATGATTGAAACCGAACTTTCTTTGTTTGTTTCTCTTTTCCTTTCCTAGACAGGAAATTTGACAAAATTATTTTCTAATTCACTCTGAAAACTCGACATTTTTTTATCTCCGACTAACGAGAGTTCATTTCAGAATAGTGTTAACGTGATTCTGTAAAAACCCGAAAGACTTTATCTCTTTTGTGCCACAATCTCCGAGTTTTTCGAGATAGTATATAATATCATCCTATTTCAGTAATTTCATACAATTATCTTTCTTCCTTTGAACAATCGTATAGAAAGTCAGAACTCACTGCTTCCGTGTCTCTGAAGCTCAGGTACTCGACAAAATGGATAAAAAATTTATTTAAAAAAAAACAAATCTGACCATTTTTTCAACAGGCATGCAAAAGGGTACTTTCGATGCAGGTAGGACGAAAAAACCCTTTCTTTTCCCCACGACATTTAGTTTTTGTAAATGCTTCGCTGGCCGAGTGTTATCGAATCCTTCGGTCACCTCGAAGTGATGCTGCGCGCGTCCCGTCGGTTTTAGTTGTCCTGCGCCCACCTGCGCCCCCGCGTATACGTCGAGGTTTGTACGGCGGCGCCGCCGCCGTCGACGCGAACCTCAGCGAGCTATCGCCTCGTCGACGTAGGGTACGTTCGTACACACAGAGTGCGGAGACCTCATCGAGTGAGACTCGGCTGCAGCGTTGACTGGCTATACGTCGTATTACTTCTATTGTTTCGTTGACGTGGTAGAAAATATCAGTGAAGAAGTGCGGAGAATATACTGAGATTATAAAACTGAGGAGTTTTTCATACACACGTAAAGAGAGATAGAAAGAGAAACGGAAACGGAAACGGAAGTACATACACACGGGAATAGAGCCAGTGTATAAAAGGAGATAAAGGCAGAAGGATAAAGAGAGAAAGAAAGAGAGAGATAAGAGGAGAAGAATTAACAACTAATCGCGTGTGTAGAATATAGTGTCAGGACAACGTGGAAGAAGCATGGAGTTGCAGGAAGAAGCACCTTGCGTAGTGGAGTTGAACGTAGGAGGAGTATTCTACACAACATCTCTGTCAACGTTAACAACCGAGTCGGATTCCCACCTGGCTGAAATATTCACAGGTAAAATAACAAAAGTTGAAAAGGACGCGAAGGGGAAGTACTTCCTTGACAGAGACGGTGTACTGTTTCGTTACGTGTTGGACTTTCTGCGAAACAAGTCGTTGGTATTACCCGAGGGATTCAGAGAGCGTGATAGGCTCCGTCAGGAGGCAAAGTTCTACGGTTTACCGGGTCTGGAAAAGGTGATAATAGAACGAGGGGACACAGTGATATCGGGCAAACGTTCACCCGGTTATATAACCGTGGGTTATCGGGGGAGTTTCGCTTTCGGGCGAGACGGCCTCGCGGATGTTAAGTTCAGGAAATTATCAAGGATTTTGGTATGCGGGAGAGTCGCTCTTTGCCGCGAAGTATTCGGGGAGACGTTGAACGAGAGCAGGGATCCCGATCACGGTATGTCCGATCGTTACACCTCGAGGTTTTTCCTTAAGCATAATTTCATCGAACAAGCATTCGACATGCTCCAAGAACAGGGATTCAAACTGGCCGGAAGTTGCGGTTCGGGTACGGCCGGCGGAAGCGCCGAACAATTAAAGCCCGGTGTTGATTCAGAAGAAAATCGCTGGAATCATTACAACGAGTTTGCTTTTGTGCGCGAATAAATTAATGATTAAATAAATAAATGAATAATTAATTAAATAAATAAATAAATGAATGAATAATCAATTGATTAAACACATGAACGAATATATAATGATTTATAATTTGGTAATAATCAATTCAAATTATAACTATATACAGTTGAACCGGGGCCGCATATTAATATTCGTTTTTACGATCTGTTCCGTATAAGTATTGAAACATATTTTATTATCATTGACAAAAATTGGAGCGAAACATATACTATATACAAGAGCTGGACTTGTTTTCTCTGATGTATAATATATACGTATATTCTTCGATTTATTTACAAAAATATCGGTAATTTACTCAACGAAGGTCAGCATGTAGCTTCCAATATCGCGCAGAGACAATGTAATAGTGTATAGTAATAATGATAATGATAATGATATTAAAGTGATTAAATTAAGAAATATAGGAAATTATATCGGCGAAAAGAAGATCGAGATAATAGAAAATCAATAAAAGATGAAAAATAATTATTTGGAAGACAATCTTCATGTTGATTGAATAACAATGCTAAAGATTCTAAGCAATAAAGAAGAAGAAAAAAAAAAAATGAATAATAATAATATCGTCTTCACAAAAAAATATGTTATCTATTATCTATATATTATCTATTATAGATCGTGACTAAAGAGAGATTATATCAATCTATAAATTATAATATATATTATTATGTATATGCGAAGAATCAAAGATTTAAATGCCAAAATAACGAAGAAAAAGAAAAAAAAAAAAGAAAGAGAAAGGAAGAAATTTACTTCAAGAATTTTATATTTCGTCGTATTTTTAGCGGTGAAAAATTATTTCAAAATAGTATATATGTATAATAGATATATATATATATATATACTATGTAAATATATATCTTATGACGGAGGGAAGATATGGATATGAATTCATTAATAATAACATAATAATAATAATACTAATAATAATTAGCTAAAGAAACGCATACATACCTATATATTTACATATATATATATATGTATGTTATATACAGGAAAAATGAGTCCCGAATTAAATTTGCAACAGTCATTTATACAAGTAGACAGCTGTATTCGTTGCAATAAGAAAATAAAAATGGAAAGAAAAAAAATCAAATACGTACCTATGAGATAATTGGAGAAATGAATCGATTTCAAAGATCTGATAAAAGAATTGAAAACCGATATATTTACTATATGATATTTAACGGCGTGAGATAGTACTGTGACGCTGCAGTAGGTATAAAGAAGATTGAAAAAAAAAAAAATTACAATAAAATAAAATAAAAAAAACAAGAGAAATAAAAACAAATAGAATTTATGAAATGTCGAGAAGTTAACCGATCGGAAAATTATTTCTTCCATGTATACTTCCTGAAATTCGACACGAAGTAATCGATGTGATTTTTTCAGGGGGAAAAAAAAAGGACACACATATATGTATATGTATATATATATATGTGTTTGAAATATCGACGATATCAGACATCAATATTGATATTAATATTGTTTAGTCAGTTCGTGTTATAAATAGGTATAAATCTGCGCTATGAGACTCGAGATTTTAACGTTTAAATAGTACATATAGCGATATATATGTAGAGTTAGAATATTGTATAGTGTTACTATATATACACACTTTGGAAAAACAAACTGAAAAAAAAAAACTACTTATCGGAAAAAAAATAATAACACAACCCCTCGATTTGGACCAATAATATTTTTATCCTATAACTTATTGAATACACTCAATGAAACTTATTATATATATATTATATATAATAGCAAAATTTTCTCTAATCAATAATATTTTCTTCGATACGTATATTAAAACAAGAAAAAAAAAAAAAAAAAAAAACTATATGTAATAGTATAGCGAGAATTTCTTTTTCTATTTTCTTTCATTTGTAAAATTATTCTTTTTTTTTCTTTCTTTTTTCGAGGACATTATCAGTATCTTTCTCTCACATTTGCATATATACGCATGTGTATAAATACTATATATGATTATACTGACATATGTATCATCAGAATTTCCGATTAAAAAAACAAAAAAAAAAAAAACAAAAACAAAAATCAACTCCAACTTCGGGGTTCCTTTTCTTGAGAAATGGTATTGCATTCTAAAACTCGATCTCCTACTTCGACATCGAATTTCCTCTTCATCTTACCTCACTATACTTTTCTATATTTATATATAGAAACAGGGTGAGTGGTTCTTGAGATTTATGGAAAGTGGGAGATGACATCTAACACCCGGGTTACCAAGGGAGGCAAAACAAGCCAGTGAAAATTTGCAAAATGGATTTTTTTTTTTTTCTCTCCGAAAGAAGATTTTCTCTCTTCTTTGCCACTTCGTTATTTTATATCAATCCGTAATATTGCGAAGACGTTGATAATTATCCAAGAAATTTTTATCAATTTCTATCCCAATTTTCATATAATATATATAGTTTTCGAAATATTTATATTCCCGAATTTTTACGAACACCTTCTACCCATCTATTACCAACTATAACTTCAAGGATTCGGAAAAAGTTTATAGAAAAGAAAAAAAAACAGAACGAAAAAAATCCAATCAACTCTTTTTCGAGTCTGCAGACTCACGGAGAGTATCTGTGCAATTTGATATCGGAATAGTTTCTGGGTCAAGTATAGTCGAAGTGCCAGATTTTCTTACACTTGCAGTCGAACTTATCAAGGAAATATTTTCGTTGATTGAAAAATATAAAATTGACACGTTATACCTGAGTATGGTTAATAATTATTCACGTCGGTTTATACAAATTAAAAAAATATAAATATATATTTATGTATATATGTGCCTGTGCATATATGCGTATGTGAGATTTGAAACTCGAGTATCGCTGTGGATAATAATTTATTCACACAATTTTGAAAGAAACAAGTACTAGATATGTGTACATACGTTGTACTCGTATAGAGTATAATATATATATGAATTACATCTGTAGAAATGTCATGTTAAACATTGATATTCAAATTTACTGAAGGAAGATAGAAAAAACAAAAAAGAAAAAAAAAAAAGTATAAAATTTGACCAAAAATATTTAGATATTTATTATATCATATTTAACGAGAATCAACGAGCGTGCAGGACTTCCGTAAATGATGCGTGGTACCTGCTGTAGGAGAAGATTGAAGTGATATTATCAGGACATGTAAATCTGATTAGAAATGATGAATTTTACGAATACGGAATGGAAAGGAAATATATATATGTTTTTTTTTTCTTTTCACATATATTAGGTATTATTTCTGTGATCGGTTGTCATTTTTTTTGACTGATCGACGTGGTTTAGTGTTTTTTTTTTTTTTTTTTTTTTTTTCAATTTATGAATTTAAATTAAAATTGATTTTAATGAAAAATGAAAAGAAAGAAAAGGAAAGAAAATATGAAAATACTGGAACACAGAGACAATGGACTTTCACGCAACTCCCTAACTCTTGACCTGTCGATATATCTATATCTACTATATATCTATATATTATACTGTAAACATATTTATAATTACCTAATATGCTATATATATTATTATTATACTGTATGTTGTATAGATTAATTATTATTGTTTGAAAGAAAATTTTCAGATGTGGATTAAATAATATATGATATTGATATAGAATATATATATATATATATATATATGAAATTATATATTATGTCGTGAGATATAGATATAATAATAATAATATTAATAAATTATATAATAATTGTATATGTATATATAAATTATAGAGGAGAAGAGATATTGTGAGAAAGAAAATATTAGAATAAATATTAAGATCATAAAACATTTATATATATATATAATATAAATATATAAAATACGTACGAATTCTTCCGTTTAACGGAATCTATAACCATGTTGTATGAAATGATATGAAATGAAATGATATGAAATGAGACGAGAAAAAAGAGAAAAATAAAGAATGATGAGTAAAGAAAAGAAACGAAAAAAAGAAAAAAGGGCATGGAGCTTCCAATATCTTGAACAAATAAAACTAATATTAATTTATAATTCTGTATCTATAAGACAATGATTATATATGATAGTTATATATGATAATGATATGTGTACCGTACACGTAATTATTTATGAGATAAAAAAGGAAAGAAAGAAATAGAGAGAGAGAGAGAGAGATGGAGCGAGAGAGAGAGAGAAAGAAGAAAGAAAACAGAAAAATCAAACCAATGTTAGGTAGATAAATGTGGAGAATAGGATAATCGTATGACGTCGCTTAATCAAAGAAATCGATAATCGTAGTCTTCTTTTTCACTAAAAATTTTATTCTTTATTTAGGTGATCGCAGTAATTATCAGGTTTTAATGACATTCCAAATATACATATTAACGTCGATTATGAACACTTTACACTCGTATCGTATTCATTTTCATTTACAAAGGCAAAAATCTGTTTCGTTAAAAAACAAAAAAAGAAGAAAAAAAAAAAAGAAAAGAAAAATGAAAAACCGAATGATATAAAGAAACAAGAGAATCGAAGGGTTCGATTTCATGATGAATTCGGTGTATCTTGAGCCTTGTATCACTGAAGGTTATCATGATTTTCGACAACCCTTGGATTCCGATGATTTTCAGGAACGGGAAATCCTTTTTGTTTTTTTTTTTGTTTTTTTTGTTCACAGTTTTAGCAATTTTGCAAATTTTAATTCAACTCAATTTCACGCTCATTATTATATACCAACCTTTTCGGTAATTATATAATGTGAGCAAATTTTAAACGAGGTGTAAAATCCTTGACGCGATCCCGAAGCGCTTTTGCAAATTCTCACCTCGCCTAAGGGAGTTTTTAACATTTTTTACTAACACGTATATAATGTATTACGCGTGCGATGATTCGCTTGCCATTAATTACTATATACTTGCTTGTCAGTGGATTTTAGCAAATAATAATGAACAGAAATTTATCTTTATATACCTTGAAAATGAAAATGAAAACGCGAGTATATATATATATATAGGTATATATATTATGTAGTTGAAAAATCGATGATAAAAAAGAACAAAAAAAAAATATATATATTCGAACCAATTATATACTCATTGAATATAAATCTATGAATACATATATAAATATATATATATAGGTAGATATAAATTGACGATTACACATAAATGTTAACGTAAGAAAATTATGATAATCATTAAATTTTAAGATGTAAACACCACTTGAAATAAAAACAAAAAAAACAAAAAACAAAAAATTTAAAGAATCATGACGAGGAATTAATTTGAAACCTTATTCTCAGTTTGTTTGAAAAAAGAAAAATGAAAATGTCACTTTACGCGAGCGAGGAGTATGATTTATACTATATTATTCCGTATGCCGTTTTATAGAGTGAATACTTCATTTCTGTATATCCTAAAAGGATTACCATCCAGCTACGTTGAACCGGCGTGAAAAAGAAAAAAAAGGAAAAAAGAAATTCACTCTAATTCAGTTCCGCAATCAGTCAAAATTCTTTGAGCAGATTGAAACTCTGTATTAATTAGTCAAAGCTAATTAAGAAACCTGAGATATCTGCCTTGGATGAATCAGTCTCGGGAGTTAAAAGAGCCCGTATACCTGCCTATATACCAGAGCCGAGAATTCATTGGCGGAATATTTCCCCAGTTATATATGTATATAAGTCAACCTCCCAAAACCCATCCCGGATCCACCCACGTATACCGTTATACTGAAATGGAAATTTTCTCCTGCTATTACCTCAAATTTGCATTCACTCCGAGTTCTCTGCAATTGTCAATCGCAGTCCCTGATTTAACTCGAATTCGAAACTAGCGCAATAATCAGAACCGACAAATTTCACCCCTAAATAATGCGGCAGGTAAATGGTTATTGTTATTTTTGTTATTTTGTTATTTGGTTGGATGATTTCCTAATCGTAAATGCTTCGGGATTTTTATTTTTTGTATTTTGGAAACTTGAATCCGACCAAATTCCGGTTTGACAGAGTAAAATTTCACCCTGCTCGCCAATCAGCAGTCGAATTGCTTCGTTGAAACGTTTTACCGGCTGGGTGAGTACATTGGGAGTATTCTGCCATTCACTATTTCATCCCCAATCACTATGCCTACACCGAATGTCTGGCGTCGCTGTACCAATTTCGTTATGCCTGAAATTCCACCAGCCCCTTCAGAATTCCAGGCTCTGTTGTCTCGGCCTCTTCTCTCCTCTTTATGCCCCGAAGCGTTCCGGACAGCTTCCAAATTAACGAGATCCATCTCTCAGGTCTTGCTCTTCCTCTTTCTTTCTTTTACACTTTTTTTCTTCTTTCTTATTTTACAAAATTTAGTCAATTTTCAGGGCCTTTAATTTTCGAGACATCCAGTCTTCGGCTTAAACACTCCTTTACAATTTCCACCCCTTTTTTGCACGGCTAGTAAATGCAAAAAAAAAATTCACCTCATCAGATTGACGCCCTTTATAGTACCGGAAAAATCACGAAAGGTTCTCAGAGGTCAGGGGTCGAAGACTGAAGAGGATGGTGGTCAAAGATGGGGAATTTCAACCTTTCTAACGTCGGGTCTAATGAGCGTATTTCGGGGATCAGAATCGCGCTTTAAGTACAGGAGAGCAAAGGGGTGTCTAACCCCCGGAGATCAACCGTTTGGCAACGTTTTTTCCTACTTCTTATTTCCCGATAGAATTCCGGAACCAGAAATTCTGACAATTACTTGTTTCTTGGCATAGAGCCTCGCGCGTGGCTCAAAAGAACCCTCGATATTTTTTTAGGCATGAATGTTCAGTCCGAGGAGTGCACTTTGGGGCGAGTTCACTAAAACGTGTGAGACATAATCCTCCGGGGTATATTTAAACTTGCCACGTATCATCCCCGTTAAATTGTCCGAAAGAAACTCTGCGCTCACAGTTTTTTCGGTTTTCACTCTCAGAGGGAAGAGCGATCGAGAATAAAATAGGACAGAAACCTGCGGCTCCTAAAAAGGCGAAATTCTTCACTTTGGATGTGGGCGGTTTTGGGCGGCTTATCCATTTGGCGGATAGGCAGCTGCGCGGTTTTCCGTAATTTGATGTCATTTTGCAAACTACCCTCGGCTCGTAAATTCTACTTGAATCCATTAATTTATTTAAGAGGCCCTGGCAGACCTCTTCACTTTACTCGGTTCGTTTCGCGACCAGTTACAGAACCGCCGTTTCCTCTTTGCCTCGACGGCTGTTTTTTCCCTTCATTTTCTTCTCCGGCATTAAAAATTCTCCTCTTTATTTCCCAACCCCATACGGGGTCTGACCTCGTCCCATACATTTCAATCGGTTGAATTTCTCCAGCATCTTCCTGCGCCGTTAATTTACGGTTAAAGAATTTCTCCGCCTCGAACTTCCGGCTCCAACCGACTGGGGGTCATTTTCGAGTTGCTTCTCTTTCACGGGCTGTAAATCACGCCTCGGATACTTCCTCAGGGTCTTTTTCCGAACTTTGAAAAACCCTTATTTCTCATTCCCAGGAACTTTCGCCAGAAAAAGACACCAGCTAAATTCGCGTTCCAACTTTTGCCCGAGAATCTTTCACTCATAGCGGAATAACTTGGCCGAGTTATTTTCTGGCCAAGGATCAATCTCCCTGTGAAATAATTTTTTGTATGAAAAAGAAAATGCCAAGACATCGAATCCCGTCGAATGGGGTGAAAAATCACACTTTCATTATCGTCACGAGACAGACTAGACTCGATTAAGACGACATTGGTCCATTATGATTAGTCTCTGGGGTACAACAACGCTCACCTTCTGTCCCTCCGATAATACCACATCCGTTCTAGCGGATAACGGGCCTAGAAATTCCCCGGGGTACCTCAGATTGTATTAATTAACTGATATCATGCCTTCGGCTTCGGCCCGAGCCATTTCTCCATTGATTTCGATAATTAGAAAAACAGTGGCGCTCAAGATCGACCTTCGTCCGGAGGATCGATCGGACTCCGAAATGCGTTTTGAGCGGGTTTCAACTCTGGCGAAAACTTCTGCACAATGGAACTTCGGTCGTGATATTTTACGGCCAAATTTAATTCGAGAAAAAAGAGAGAAAAAAAAAAATATATGTACAGACATTACGAGCGCTCCCTGCGCTAATTATACCTCGATCATGAATGTGGGGGTGGGAAATTGTCTCGTTAATTGACGAGTCAAAACAAAAAAGTTGACAGTAAAGAGGGAGAAGAATATCCTTCGAATTGGATTAGATGGACGAATTATTGTCAGGGGCTCGAGAATTCTGAGGAAAATTTCTTACGCGTATAAAGGGAGGCGAGTGAATGTCCTTTTGATAGGATATAGTTATATCGTATAGCTATTCGTGGCAGTAGGTAAACGGGAAGATGAAAGGCTTGTAAAGGGTGCGTCTAACGCTTAGGGAGAAGCCAGCATACGCCTTGGTGTGGTTATTCCATTACGTATAGAACCTCCTCGACCCCCGATTCCCTTATTCGATGTATTCTTTTTCGTTCTTTATTTTTTCTCCCTTTTTGGACTCTGCCGAGTTCCAAGTTCCCTCGTGCTCTTCGTGGATATCGAACAAAACCGTGTGTACAATAAGATTAAGGGCGGATCTCGCGGGGGTTGGAAATTCTGTTTTTCCCTCGAATTGAGTGCAGCTCGGAATGAAGAGTGAGTGATGTTTGGAGTCGCGACAAATTTCACCCGGAATTAAAATCCGATTCAGAAAATTTGGAAATTATCAACCAAATTACATGCCGAAGGGTAGAAAAGTGGAGAAGGGTGCAAATCGCTCTCTGATAATCTTCCAGAATATTCGTATTTAGATCGGATTCCCGGATTCTCGAAAACGAATGTAAATCGATTCCCTCATTACCGTTTTTTTCCAAAATTGTCCGAACGAAAAGAACGATCAATTCTTCCTCGATTCTAACCAACTGTAAAGATCCGATTACAAATACGCTTTGAATTCGGGAGTAAATATGTGCCCTAAAATCCATTGAGCAGGGGTTTCATCCCTTAGAAGCTGACTATTTCGTTTCGTCGTTATATTCCTTTTCATATGAGAAGCAAAAGACATTTAGTAATGCCTGAGAAATGTTTCAAAGTGTGTATTAAATAGGTAAAAGTTGTCATGATAAAACGAAGCCTTCCCTAATTCTACGAGAGGGTTGAAAGCGTAAAAAGTTTTGTTATGAGGCAACAGCTAGCCCCTCTCTCTTTCTGTTTGCCGGTTATCTACTGTATAGTATGCCCGCGTACCTACACGTTCTTTTTGTTCATTGGCGCGTATATGCAACCCCTTTTCACCTCCGTAACATTTTCTGGAGGGAGTGAACCCCGGCCAGGTTACAGAATCACCGGAAGTCAATGCCGCGAGAGTTTGCTCCGTTATTCCCATATCGAAAAATCATCCCTTACCGGAATCGAAAGAAAAAGAAAAGAAATTAAAAATGTGAAGAAAGAATTGTCATTCTTTTCCTCTGATTAGCCGAAGCGTTTTTATATTATAATGAAATTTCGTCATAATTTTATTATTTTATCTCTGAAAATTAGAGCCATATTCACACGATAATGAGTTTATTTTTGGGGTGGAAATACTGTCGTTTTTAATTTAAGATAATTTTTTTTATGTATATATACTCGAATTCATCCCCTGGGTAAATAATTCGTTGAATCTATACAGTAGAAGACCGCGGAAGTAGGTTTTTTTCACAAAGGGTATGGAAAAAGGTGTATGTTTTGAGGTCCTTTCAACATCCGAGGCTTCAGCTCGTGAGGTCGTTGGCTGACTATAATCCAAGCTACCCTTCGGACATGGAAGGTTCTCCCTCCGGGTTTTCGTTTTTTTTAAGGGGTGCCTAATAAATAGCGCATCGTAGATCTGTCCGGCTCGGTGGTCTGGACCAGACTGAATCTTGGAAAGCGTGATCAATAGCAAAAGAGGCGCAGGCGCAGAGTTGCTACCGAGTTTCTGTTCTATACTCTGGCTCTCAACCCTCAACCCTCAACCCTCAACCCTCAACCCTCGGCCCTCAACCCTCAACCCTCGCGCATTCAACGCCGACATCTGAACCGTTTTTACTCTATGTAGCGTGCAGTGGTTCACGCTTTACAGACTTCACCCATATATTTATCATGGGTATAAATAAGGGGTAAATTTCAGTTTTCTTAACACCGCGTATTTATATCAGAAAAAACATTCCTTCCGAGAAGCGAATATATATATTAGAGTGGTCCTCGTATGGGGTGTGAAAAAAAGTTCACGTTGGACCCTGTCAAAGCGGTTCCAAATGGCGACAAAAAGTTTCTCCAATTTTTTCAGATTCTCATTTTATTTCGTTAGTCTCGCTGTTCGAGCGGCAATCTTCAAATGACCCAAAAACATGCCTATTCACTATATTTGGTAAAAAAATTGTATTTCAAGGTTAATCGTAGGCGAAAAATCCATAATCTCGAATATTCAGTGAGATTCATCTTTTGTCTGAGTAAAAAAATCACGAATTAGGTATCTCGTAAGAATCCTGCGCAGTATTAAATCAAAGGAAAGCCCATCTTCATCGAAAACTAGAATCTTTTAACGAGGAACTCAGATGAAAAAAGTTTCATGATACAAATCATCAGCGAATATCGTCGAGTTTTTTCTCATTCAAAAAAGGAGACATTTCTGGAAAAATGTCAACTCGGTGTACCGTGGATTTCATTTTGTACTTCAACGAAGACAGGGAGACGGAGGGAATGAAATAAAAATCTGAAAAAATGAGGGAATTTTTTTGTCACTATTTGGAGCCGATTTGACAGGAATTTTTTTTCAGACCTCATATAACGTCCACCCTTATATATATATATATATATATATATATATATATATAGAGGAGGATGGGGCACGACGGCCCTCCTCGAAAATTTGGTAAAAACAATTTTCTTTTGTGCTTTTTTTTATCATAAATTTGATGATTTGACAAAAAATTTGATAACCGGTTTAGGGGGGCCGTCGTGCCCCACCTTCCCCTACGCCATTTATCAATTTTCATTTCCTTTCCTGATCTATATAACAAACTTCACAGACCTCTATCTGTACTTTGGGTTTAGAAATGGCAATTTATTGCAAATCTAAAAAAATTCGCAATTCTTATCGATCTTCGCTTATTTTACACGTTAAAAAAGAAAAAAAAATTTTTCTCTAATCCACGGTTTTTTGAAAGCGAAAATAAATTTTTCACAGAGTCAATGTATCTCTTACACTGGAACACAATGTTGAAAGGGTGACCCAATTCGTCAGACCAAAGGGGGGAAAAAAAAACTTGGTCTCGTTTCCCTCCTGCAAAAACATACGTCCCAAAACTAATTGGGTAATAATTTGTTGGATTTAATTACTATCCCCTTCTGATTCGGCTTTATATTAAAAAACTTGATTAAATTCCCAAGTTATTATTTAAATAACGAATGAATTTTTCGTATGATAAATGAAATGGTAATTTTGTTATTTTTTCTCTTCTCTTCCGGCACGCTAACTTTTCCCTCCCTTGTTACAGCCACTCGTCGTGTAAGGTGAAACCGAGTTCACGTACGCGTTATATACACATGTTATATACATATATACAAATGTACGTAGACAGGGGTCTAAATTATATACAGCTAGAGATGCCTCGGGTGTGTCCAACGTCGATTAACATTCTAGCGACGAAACTTGGCAGCTGGGAAGGCGATAACCCGGGCTAGAAACCGAAGCTGTACAGGGGTGGTTTGCGTGATCATTCTCTCTGGCTCGAGGCTTACATTTATACAGCTAACGATAAGCGTAAGCGTATAGTAAACTCCGGGGTCTTACACCTTCTCTCCTCTTCTCTTCTCTACATCTTCTCTTCTCTTCTCTTCTCTATATCTTCGAGGACATGCGCGAAAGGGCTGCTTATACCTAGGTAACAAGCTCCTTATGAATTAACGAGTATCTTACGTCAGGCAGAGCAATTTAAGCTCTTCTTAATTACTCATAGAATAGACGGAGATGTATGGTTAAAAATTTCACCGCGCATAACCGCAGAATATTATCAACGATAATTTCTAACATTTTATATACGGTATGGTACATAAAAGAATGTATCTCTCATCCGGTTCCACCGACTGCGCAGAGCCAGTCCGCAAGCTTCGATGTCGTAAAACAGAGTTTATTGTTATTCGCGAACGATACTTAAAGACGGATAGCAATTTGTGGTGGAATTTCGAATTTAGCTGGAACTGCATCAGGACCTTAATACAGAACTTTTCATCGCCGTAGAATAACTACTTATATAATTACAGGAGATAGTATATCGAGTAGGTATTTCAAGAACATAGCTGTTGACGGTGAAAAATCAAAAGTCCATTTTTTTTTGTCGTGGATATCGACTTTTCTATTTTTCATAAGAATAACATGGGAAAACTCTTTTCATCTTCTTCTGATTTTTATAACAACCTAACGATGCGTCGTACAGAAAATCTACAAGCATGTTTTTGTGTGGAATTGAATGCACTACAAAAAAGGTCTCTTGGTCTTTTTCGATAAATCTAACCGTTTAAAAGTTTCATTGGCAATTCTGGTCATTTAATGACAAGACTAACTCCGAAACGGTTCGATTTATCGAAAAATACCAAGAGACCTTTTTTATAGTGCGTTCAATTCCCTACAAAAATATGTCTACAAATTTTTTCTACGATGCATCGTTAGGTGGTTATAAAAATCGGAAGAAGATGAAAAGAGTTTTCCTATATGTTATTCTTACGAAAAATAGAAAAGTGCGATGCGGAACCTCTAAATGTTAATATTAAGGGTTGAATTTTGAACAGGCGTATTTCAATGCTTAAATGAAACTTTTGAACCTGAAAGTATTTTTTTCTTCTTTTTAGAATCACCCTAATATATAAAATACATATATACCCTGTACGGTTAATTTCATGGTTCATTTATTTAGCTCGCTGGTAAGAGATTAGCGCTAGGATTTCCTAATTATTCCAGCACGTCGATCACGCTTGGCTTCTGCTATGTATATATATAATAGCTTTATAAGATTTTCAAGGATCTCGAAAATGCAAATGAGAATCCGAGACGTTCTTACATCAAAATTCAAGCACTCTATACGTATACAGCGGTCTTCCCTCGTTAATACTATACACAGATCGGATAAAAAGTTGAGAGGTTTTAGCTATGTAAATACGAATTGGACCTCCGTGAGATATACAGGAGCAAAGTGTACCCCAAAAAGAGAGAAAATATAGAATAAATAAAATATGAATGAAAACAGCGAAAGACCCCGCAGCATCGCGATATTGACTCTCGAACAAGATTATTGCCAAAGAAGTGTCAATGTCGTCTCATGCATCCGGTGATGAAAATCAACAAAATTCCACGAAATAAAAAAAATAAAAATAAAATAAAAAAATCGTTCATCTTCTCATGCTCACCCTCTGAATTAAATATCGGATACACAAGCCTTCATGCCCCAAGTTTGATGCGAATAAAATTGTGTATAGTATTAAAAGGCTGTCTAGGATCCCGAGCAGAAAACTTTTGCATGTATATATATTAGGGTGGTCCTTATTTGGGGCTCGGACGAATATTTTATCAACCCCCCCCCAAATCGACTCCAAATAATTCAAAAACTATACCCTAATTTTTTCAGATTTTTATCTAGACTCTAACCCCTCCCACCGGGGGGGTGGATTTCCCCATTTGAAATACACGTGTTTCGGCCATGTTCCCAGGATATATTTTATTCTAAGAGTAATAATTATTGAAAAAATCTGTAACTGCGAGATTTTAGTGTTCATTGGTCGACTATTCGAGAAAAAAATTACATTATTATACGGGCCAATCTAGACAAATTGCATACCTGACCATATTCTGTTGAATTGAGAAAAAAAGTCAGATTAAAGGGTATGCAATTTGTCTAGATTGGCCCGTATAATAATGTAATTTTTTTCTCAAATAGTCGGACCAATAAACACTAACATCTCGCAGTTACAGATTTTTTCAATAATTATTACTCTTAGAATAAAATATATCCTGAGAACATGGCCGAAACACGTGTATTTAAAATGGGGAAATCCACCCCCCCGGTGGGAGGGGTTAGAGTCTAGATAAAAATCTGAAAAAATTAGGGTATAGTTTTTGAATTATTTGGAGTCGATTTGGGGGGGGGCTGATAAAATATTCGTCCGAGCCCCAAATAAGGACCACCCTAATATATATACGGCAGAAAGTTAAGCCAAGTTTGAACATCTTCTTGTTCTGTGGGCTGAGACCGGAGCCAGACAAGTCGCCATTTTCTTTGTGGATTTAGTTTCAACCCCTAGGATATTTTGTATTCAAATATTTTCCGCATTATTATTGAAAGCCGTGAAAAACCACTCGCGGCAGGTGGTCTTCCGCGGATTTATTCCCGCGCGGTTATTATTCTTGTTGAAAATTTTATCCAGGGGTGAGAAAAACAATCAGGCATCGTCCGTCTTAATATCGAGGACGCCGGACAGCCGGCTTGTTTCTTTTTTTATTCACTAATTTTATCTCGAGTTTCATTCGAGCTGCGAATAAATTTTTACCAATCGCCAATTTACGTTAATTAATAACGAAGCAAGGGCCGACGCAGTTTATGTGTGGACACAAGTTCTCTCTGAACCCGAGCAATAAGCTCACCGCAAACCAGTAAACTCAAATATCCTCTAGATGTGGAAACAGGGGCAGATGCACGCTCGGAATTAGAGCCGTATAACTAAGGGCGGTTTACACGGTTAATAATAGCAAAATTAAACTAGAACTCGCAATTCCGTAATTTTTTTCTCATTTTTATTCTGCTCTAGAGATTTGCAACTCGAAGCAAAAATAGTTTAAACCTTGTTTCCGATCCGCTTGAATTTAAAGCCTGCCTCTATACCTGGCCACCTGTACAATCAATTTTTGATTTGTCGGACCGGAGACGCAGCCCTTTCTTGTCCCAAGGGACGCCTGGAAATTGTCTCTCCCCGAAGAATTTCGGAAGCAATTTTCAGCCTTTCGAGTCTCGGCCTTTTCCTACCTTCGGGCAGTTTAATCCAAAGTTTAAACAATTTAGATTATACTTTACCTCGATATTCCAGCCCCTCTAAAACTATGTGTAAATTCTTGTGTAATTATTCTTCACTCGACGATGATGTATGCATACAGCGCCGAAGTTAGAGAGGGCTCGAAGGAGCTCGATATGAGTTCCATAAGTCAGGTAGGAATTTTTTTTACATAATTAGAAAATTCCGTTTCACTTTAGAAACTTTTAGAAAATTTCTCTGCACATTCGTTAATGATAAAAAAAAGAATTATTTTTTGGTTTTTTAAATGTTAGTTAATTACGCTGTCCTCGATCCTGCAGCGATTGTTTTTCAATGATAAATTACTGAGTCAAATTTCGCTCGATAATTAATTAACACACTCGCTAAATAAACATTATATACGCGATGCCGTTAATTTATGATCAAATTTGAAATCCGTTATTCATCTCACTGCAAATTATATCCAATTAACGCCAAGTGGAGGATGCCATTATGCTAATATGTGATTAGCATAGCGATTTATAGCGAACGATATGCCCACCCTCGAGCTAATAGTAGTCAAACGACATTCGGATTGCCTGACGATTATAACACTAATTAAATTGATAGCTTTGGAAAATTGGGAGTGTAAGTATTCTTTTTGAAATAGTGTAATAATCGATGTTTGGAAAATGACACGAATTATATTATTATTGAAATATCTATCGAATATAATTAATGCTTCTCAAGTTGGTCAATGAAATTAACGAGCATGTTAATTGAGTCTTTAAGGTATTTAACGCTGATGAAAGACTTTGCCTGAAATGAAATGACTTTCATGTCAATCGTGGCGAAAATGAGATGGGTTGAAATGACTTTCTTATATAATTATACGTACACAAGTCTACCCAGCAGTAGATAAAATTTCTTGAATAAAGTCTAATTGATCAATTAAACAGAATCAACGTCTGGTGGGAGTGGATCAAATTTCTCGTTTAATTTCGCTAACAAACTGGTGCGAGTTGATTAAATTTTCATTTTATACCGGACAGAGATACTTTACAATTATTAGAAGAGAGCCGGGAAATAATGTGATGAGAAATGGTGAGAAAGAAATGAAAAGAAGAAGAAAAAAGAAAAAAAAGCAAAAAGAAAAGAAGTTGTCTATCGGATTTGATAAGAGGTGACATTCGCAGTTCGTCGCTAAGTTCCTGAGGGGGTAAAACTTTCTTCCCTACCCTAATCAAGAGTAATGATTCAAACTTTAATCCCTGACACCCTCAAGCTCGAGTTCACGATCTCTCCTTCCCCGTTGAGAATCATCTTGATAATTTCACAACAGCCGAGAATCGAAAGAATAATCAGCTGAGATCTGCGGAGTTTTGTACCCATTAAATCGTTTTTCTCGTATTTCTATACGGGGATTTAAGGAGTCTCGATAAATCGCGGATGATATTTATTCGATAAAGAAAAAGCGTGTATACCCACCTTGTGAAATGATCAGTTTTCAATTCATCAAAATGAACCTCGACCAGTCAACAGCTAGGGGCGATGTGATAAGTGATAAATTCGTCAATTTCTAACCGATGATCCATTAGCCTCGTAACCACATCCCCTATGGGAAACATACATCCCGTTTGAACCGCACCCCACTTTGTCACGAACTTAGGGATTCTCCTGATTCTTGGGCGAAAGAAATATTTCGGGCTTTAAATCAAGCTTTTTTTTTTCTACTCCTCCGGGGGAAAAAAAACAACTTCTCGCCATTTCATTTGTCACTTGGACAATATGAGAGCTATTCGAATATGCGGCGATAAAATGCACCCTCTTTTTTCTTTACACTTTTCTTTTTTCTGACAAGAATAAAAATCGGAAGAAATGGAAAAAAATAAGATTAAAAATCGTCGGCAGTCCGTTCAGTTTTTTTACCATTAAATTTCACGGTCGGATACATGGGTCCCACAAACATTCCGTTTGTCATCGCGATCGGTGATCTCTGTGTCTCTGAACAGCTGTGTGCGTCTTTGCCGGAGGTAAATATTTTTTTTTCTCTTCCTACTGACAACCCGAACCCGTTATCGTTAGATCTGTGCTGTAAACCGCGAAGCTTTTCTGCGTATTTCGTATTTCGTTTTCGTTTTCGGCTTCGACTTAAATTCGGGTGTCCCGGGCTCCTTTATTCCCCCATCCTTTCATTTCTTTCGGGTTTCTTATCGTCCCACGTCTAGGTCTCTGCGTATACGAAATACGTATATATATAATGCATGCATGCCTCGGGGGAAAAGGGACTTCTTTCAGACCGAAGAGCCAATGAGGTGTTTTTTTTTTTTATTTTTTGCTTTTTTGATAAGATTTTTTTTTTCGATTTTCTACAGACAATTTTTTCAATCCCAAAGATTTGAAATTTCGAGTGAAATGAGAAATGAGAAGAGGAAAAAATAAAAATAAAAAACAGATAAAACGAAAAGGGAAAATTGAGGTACGGCCGAGTTACTGTAACTATATTTTTTTATTTTTTTTCTCCTTCTTTCAATTCGTTCCGCAGATTGACCTTTTACTTTTACCAATTGATTTAAGTCTCGTTTAGAACCCTGGGGGCTTATGGGATCCTCTAGAACAGGGAGTTACAGCGTTTGGACAGTAGAAGCGCCCGTCCTTAACTTTAGCGATAAGATAAGATAAGATCAAAATCAATTCGGGAATCGTCGAGTAGAATTTTATCTCTAGTCTTTTTATACCTAAGTCGTCTTAGATTCGTTCAGGATATACAACCCGGCAATCTCGCTAGGCGCCTGGTATAAACTCTGCAGTTGCGGGTAGTTTAAGATTACGAATACGTGCCACGGGGTGTAAAGAACTTTCATTGCTAATATAAGATCCGATTACTTATCCATAGCTATAAAATAATCCGAGAGACGGGTAGAAAAAAAAAAAGAAAAAGAACGAAAGACAAAAAAAGAAAAAAAACTTAGGGAATGATTTTTTTTTTTTTTGTACATTTCAAAATTATACAAACAATTCGATATAACATTTCGAAGATCGGTAGGAAATTTTATCGTACTTCGCTGGGTGTTTCGTAGAAATTTGATAAATGGCTTGAAACTGTAATTTTGCGATTTATTTTTTGGTCTTTTTTGTGGAAGAATTTCAGAGAAACTTCAACGTGGGTCGCTTGTAGGTTCGGAGTTAATACGTCTCGAAAAAGAAAAGAAAGATAGAAAAATACAAGAAGAAGAAGAAAAAGAATAGGAATAAACAAAATGATTGATTGATATCCCAAGCACAGCTTCGAACCATTAAATCCCTTCTATCTTAGATTTACGCGTTATATACCTCTCTCTCGGTTTAGGGATTTACCGATATGTTGACACGCACGTGAGCAATCAATCAGCGTCTAATTCCTCACACCCGTTGATTAAACATAGAAATTCGTTGTACCATACCTCGACCCCGAACACAGAAAGTTGTATATAAATCCGTAAAGATTCAAGAGCGAAATCGCCCCATGATTTTATTTCTAAAATAGTTGTATAAATGTCTGTAATAATACGTCTTCTGCCGGTATTCTATCCTCGTGTGAAATATTACCAATCAGAGAACCAATTCGTACGTCGTTGGCAGAAGAATAAGAAGAGAAAAGAAAAAGGAAAAAGAAAAGAGAAATAACGAAAGAGACGGGGGTAGATAAGGTCAATCCGGTTTTCGGATCTAATCAAACTTCTCTCGAAGATATATAAAACTTGGTAGCAGATCGTTTGTACCTTTATCTATATGGACTAGCTGGGTTTAGCTTTCGGTAGGGGTCCATTAGTCGATCTTCATCCATCCGTTGTCTGTCCTAATCCTTTATCTCGAGTATAGTAAAGGCGTCGAGAACGGTGATGTGAGAAGTGGAAAAAAGATTCGACTTCATTTTGTTTTTTTTTTTATTCTTTTTTTTTCAAAATTAGTGTGGGTCTCCGATTCCAGCCGTGACGAAGTATGTTATCGAATCAAGAAGAAGAAGAAGGAGAAGACGAACAAGAACCGTAACTACCTTTTTTCTTTTTTTTTACTCAAATTTAAAATTATGCCAAACGTTATTAGAGGCTAATCCGGAGTGCAAAATTAAATGAAAAATGATGAGAATAAAGAAAAGGAAAACGAGAAGTGAAAGATACTGGGGACAAATAAACGAAGAATTTTTTTCAAACTCGACGAAGATGTAAAATTTATTCTATATTCCTATATATATATATATTCTTGACGAGGTTTTCTTCGTAAAATTAAATCCAGTTTTTATTCGTTGACGTTTCGCAGGATTTTATTTATTCAATTGCGAATCATAAATATTGATCTGCAGGGGTCCGCTGGTACGGGGTAGTTTGAAACGATCTTCATAAAGCGTGAAATTTTATTCTTCTTGCTTGTCGGTTGTTCGTTTTTGTATTTTTTTTTTTTTAAACTTAATTTTTAATTTTATTATTCTTTACTTTCGGTATAAATTTTCATCAATTTATTCGATTAGCAAGTAATGAAAAGAGAAGAAAATAAAAAGAAGAAGAGAAGACAAGAATAATTGTGGATAGAAAATCAAAGTATATGTGTGTATGTGTATTCCTCGGCGAGTTTTCTCATTATAATTATTATCATCGTTATAAAATCACCCTATACTCGTTGAATATGATTTTTCGCGACGAGAAACTTTCTACGCGATGGTTATAATAAATTCAATCTACTTTAAATTCGTTTACCTACCTTCTTCATTCTCTTATCTTAGCGTTTAGCTAGCGGCTTCTGGCGCTACGTAATATGGAGATACGTAAATTGTGCTTCTCCTCTTTGCCATCGCTGTTTTTCTCATCCCTTGATTTATATCTCCGGAAGAGGCATAAGAGCGAGATCTTGCCCGAAGGGGTTTTTCTCCTGAAATCTACATTTCCATGCCTTAAAATAAATTAAAATCAAGGAAGACGTGTGTAATAAATCTCTGCGCTGTAAGTGTAATAAATCGCAATTAGCTGGCTTCCATTTATGATTTGATTTGATGAAAGTGATATTTTTTGAAAAAAAATAGCAACGAATTATCCGTAGAATTCTTCGAAATGATAAGAGAGAGAGAGAGAAAGAGAAAGAAGAGAAGAAAACGGTAAGTGTTCCTTCGATTCGAAAATAAATGTTCATTTCAATTCCGAATTCCTAGTTTTAGGGAATTTATTTATTTTTCTTCTTTAATCCCGTCTTTATTCTCCCCTAATTTTCCCGTCCGAAACTGTGGACATATATCCCGGGTTTCGCTCGATCGCTAAAGAACGCTGGGGCGTCTCGGTTGTTACCCCTAGCTGGTTTGACCTGGTGCTAATTTACGGACAGACTTTTTCTCCGCCTTTCTATTTTCTCACCCAAAAGTTTCAGCGAGGAATACTAGTATAGGTCGTGCATCTGTATACATAGCTATACAATCTTATCACCAATGGCGAGAATTTGATGATCGTAAAACTACCACAAAAGGGATTTCGCGAATGCGACTTTCCACCTCTTAGACACACACTCTCGAACGACCCTTGATTTCTGTTACAACTTTTCTATCTTTTGTTTTCTATCCCGATTCGATACGATTCAAATCTTGGGAGATCGTATTAATAACGAAGCTCGGAAATCAGGTACAGAATAAATATTCTGTTATCGTATTAATTGGGTATCAAATATACAGGGTGAGTTTTCTCCGGGGTCTAATCTGGGAGGAGTTTCGACGTGGTTAGACTCCTCCTTCTTCTATTCATACTCGTTCGTTTCAGAATAAAAGCAGTCTGATTATAGAGCAGATAACCTCATCTCAAAATTTCTTTACGTTCACGCGTATAGAAGAAGGCGGAGTCTCGCCGCGTCGAAACTCCTCCCAGATGAGACCCCGGAAAAAACTCACCCTGTATATGATTTCATGCATTAATTCATCGAAGCATATTTACGCGATTCGTCATTTGATCTGTGATCTAATTTCCAAGTTATAATGTCTTCTGATGATTCGGGAATCCAGTCGTGTCTTAATGATCGCGAAGAGTGGAGGAAGGATGGAGCGTTGGACTTGTATCGCGAATTGACTATCCGAACCTCGTATAAATTTCCATAATGATATTAAAACGGAAGTAGAAGAATAACACTGTCGAGTCTGACTGTTACGCGGCCTGTGTGACCCGAGCAAGCGTTTCCCCAGTCCTGTTAAATATGCACGACTAGTTTATGGCGGAGAGTTTGAATGGGTCAGAGAACGAACGTGCACGCGTACCTATAACATGGAGGAATGAACGGGGGATGCAGAAAGTGTTTAATGTTTAAATTTTAGGTACGTGTTCGCCCGCGTATTACACACCTGTGAAATGCGGATGTGTACTGTACGTATCTCCTATACGTTTCTAGAATACTTGACTCGCTCTGTATATACGAGGGGCGCGTTTTGCATGCGATTCGGGAAAGTAGGACGCGCAAGGAGGAGCTTTAAAGAGAAGAGAGAAGAGAGGACATGGGAAGAGGGAAGAGGGAGGAGGGAGGAGGGAAGGACGAGGCATCCGAGCCTCTGTGACACCAGCTGCCACTTCACACTCTCGCTAATTATGTTTTTACATCATGAAGGCTCTTCCGGAGCCATTGGGCGCGAAACGAGTGGCTTTAACTCGAGCTGTAAAAAGCTCAAAGGATTTAGAACGGAAAAAGATAAATAAATTAAGAACCGAGACCGGGCTGATCCCTAAAGTCCAGTTTATTATTATTTTTCAATCATTTCGTGTAAACTGGATCATAATATGTTATTTTCATAGCTATCTCTTGTTATTTTGTTTTTTTTTATAAAATCACCAAAAAGATGTATTTTAAACAAACAAAATCTCTTTTACCTCAACATTTGAAAGCTTTGAACGCGGATTGGTATAATATTAATCTGACAGCTTAAAATTCAAACCCACGTCGAAAAATCAATCAAAATATTATCAATTAGTTACAAAAAATTTGAGGGTATTTTTTTTTCTCTTTTCTTTCTTTCTCCCTTTTTTTTTTTAATAGATGGTAGAGATTCTGAAATATTTGACCCTCGAAAAATGTAATATCCCGCGTTGATTGAGGCACGGCATTGGTATACAGGTATAGCTTTGTTTGGGGTAAAGTGGATTATAGAAGCGTCAAAGCAGAAGATAAATGAATACAAAACAAGAATGTATATAGAACAATGAATAAATTTGTTGAGATTAATAAGTCTAGCATAAGCCGTTTCAACTTTTGAAGAAGCGTTGCGGAGAGGGGTGGAGAGATGGGGGTGAAAATTTAATCGTGATTTAAGCTTGATTTAGGAAAGTTGTCAAAACTTATCAAATTACTAAAGGCTTATTACAAACGCACAGCGGCGCGTTGAGTAAAATTTTCGTAAAATCCTCTACCGAGGAGAGGGTACTTCCGACACCCTTAATAATATAAACTTTAAGGATCAAATATGGCGGGTTAATCGATTTTAGTCTTCAACGAATGACACATCACGTGTACAGACTATTTTCTAAATCCCATCATAAACGACGGTGTATAAACACAGGAAATTGGAACTGACTCAAACCCTCGCCCTTATTTCAAGGATAAATCTAACCCCGTTTTTACTCGTTTCTCCAAATATTCGAAAATATACTATGGCAATTTTTCATACCCGTCATACCTGGATTTAAAATCCTTGCAATTTCAGATTTCTTTATTCACCAGCTTTCGAAATCATTCGACGAATTGAAATTCACAAATTTCGAAAATCAATGAAAAATATATATGAAAAAAAAAAAAACAGATAGATCGTTGGTCAAAACGATCCCGGTATAAACGAACGTGCAAATCAGACGAGACATGGTAATTTTTCATGCCCGTCAATCAGAATGCAAAATACTGTGAATTTCGGATTTTTTTTTATCCCAAGTTTACCGGTCAGACCTTCTATCTTTATTTCGATCTGTTTTTCGGATACTAAAAACCCGAATGTGTAGAAATTACTTGAAATTATGAAAAGGTGATAAAAGATGAGAATTTTCCAAAATTTGAGAGGAAAAAAGAAGAAATTCCATTTACGATGCGAGAATCATTTTGTTTCATATTCAGGTGTAATAATTATGGGGTTGTGAATTCGATACTTGAACACGTTGGGATTTGTGAAGATTAACGTTATTTCAGGGTGAAAAAATTTGGCGTTTTGTATTTCGACGGTTTGATGCCTCGTTGAGTTTTTGTATATATTTGCTGTACGCTTTGAGACGTTTCCATGCCTAAATTTCTACACTACGCGATCCTACGTCGGTTTGCTATTTGATGAAACTGCGATTTCGCATCCGTGAGTATCAGAAATCGATTTCCTTTCACATGAATACCTGCCCCCTTACCTTTATACAGAAATCCAGAGATTGATCCAACGAACTGAACCACGTAAAAGAAAGAAAAAGAAAAAAAAACCTCCCAAAGTTTGGATCAAAAGCAGTGGAAAATTACCATCGTTATATTATATTATCTTTACATACACACATTCTGGCATAAGGGCGACAAGGGAAATATTTCACACACATTTTTTATCGCGCATCAAATTTTTTCGTATTTTTCACCAGAAGATGAGTCGCGTGAATCCTAAACCGTAGGATCGTATTCAATGCTTCAAATTTCTTTTCCGAATTCGATTTTTTGATCAACAAATTCGTCGTGATGCGACTGCATCAACCCCTTTGCTCCTCAATCCCTAGAAATGGTAGAAAAGCTCTGAATGACAAAATATCTCGATATCTTTTTACCTATCGTGAAATTATTGGATATTTAGCATGAATTATTTTCTAGTGAAAAAGTGACGAAGAATAATCGACGAGTAATTATACGGCCTGTTTTCGAATCCCCTATCATATTAAAATAATGAATTTGACCTTTCTCCTCCCGAAGTTGATTTTAATTGACACGTAATAAAAGCTGAATGAGAATTGGTCGAGCAGTTTGATCCTCAAGCTTCTCGCCGGTCTTTGGGAAATTAATTTCATTAATAATAATTTGAATTCTATGCGAAAGCTGATTTAATTATATACCCATCACGAGTCGAATCGCAAGCTCGAAATCAATACGTGACGTATGTACCTGCTTGTTCGATGTCAGGAATAACCAGGAAATCAAACCCTGAGGGAAATTATAGTGGGGTGTCAGTTTTCCTAAAAAAAAAAACGTATGGTTATACCCTAAAACTAAAAGCCATACAAAAGTACACAAAAAAAAACAATTTTCGATGTTTTTTAAACCGTTTCGAAATCACTTTACTTTTTCCATTTATTTAACGTGGAATTTTTTCGTTTTTCGAAGTTATTTTCGGGTATTACGGAAAAATTTGTTTCTTTTTTTTGGGAAATAATAGACACCCTTGCCTTCAATTGGTAGATTACACATGCATATATCTGTGTATAATTAGACTGTCCAAGAAAGAAATCGACGTTTTGTTTTTTTCGAAATTCACTCAGAGGAGGTTTGCTTGGTTCGCTGACTCAAGATCTGGAATCGAAATACAAAAATTCTAAAATAAAGAATTATAAAAAAATAGACAAAATTGGTAATCGAAGGTTTTTGGGGCTGATGATTTCGTGGATACTGAAAACCCTGAGTAGCAATTTTTATGACACTCAGTCTATACTTTCTATGACTTTGTTCCATCGTTTTTGATTTTCGTATTCTGACTTTAGATCCGGACTAAGTAGCTAAAAAAAACCCTTCTGTATGAGATCAAGAAAATTAGCATGCGAGGAAAACTGCAGGCTGTAAAGAGTTGAATAAAAATAGAAAAACATATTATGTATAGCACATTTTGTCCGAGGATTTTCGTTAAAAAAAAAAGTAAAAAAACAACCTTCAGAGTGGTGTGAAATTTTTTTTTTAGACACCCCAGTGTATGAAAATATAAACGCGAATGCATGCATGGAAACATGTGCGGGGGAGGAGAAGAGAATTTTTGCTCGTTACACGGTATAGAAGTGCGTGTGGCTGACTGAGGGGTAGGTTTCGATACTACATCGATACCGTTGCGTGTCGGAGTGGAAATTTATCTCGAGGTTAACGTGTAAAGGTCTAACCTGACCGTAACATAGCCCGGGTGAACACGGGTGAACCCAACTAATCGTGAGCTCGAATCGCGCTTGGAGATACGGAATATTGTCCAAATACATATTCCAAAATGTGATATCCGATCCTTTATAATGTCCGATTTTAAATAGTTCGTCCAATTTTTCAGGCCTTCAGGCAAAAAGTCTAAAAAAAAAAAAATGAGGGCGGGAATGTGCTATTTTGCGCCCTAATTTTCGTGGCGAAAATCGAGTTTTACGGACTAAGTTAGGAAAAGAGTATTTTTTCGGAAGGTTTGGATTCAGCGTACTCGTTCAGTACGCATTCACGCACTGCGCGAATTACGGACATTGAAATTGGTCGCAAAGCTTTTGGGCTAGACGGAAAAAAAGAGATTAGTGCCAGAGTAATCCGGGACAGATTAACAGACTATGGGGCTGTTTGTACGAGCTGCAGAAGCCGATTACTGAAGATGACTTTGAACGGAGGTGAATTTTCCGAAACGAAAAGAAAAATGGTTTGGGAATGTGTGGATAGTTTTATGGTTCCGCATTCGAAAACTCGCTAAGATAGTTTCCCGACTTTGACCCCGGCAACTATTCTTCCATTCTGTTCTGGATTTTGGAAATTACCATAATTAATCTATACGTTTGTATTTTCTAGCACGAATAAACATTTCTTGTTTTCGGTACGATAGTTCCTTGAATAATCTTCATTTTGACTGTGGGATAGTGTATTATATATCTACGTGTTTGGATGGAGAATGGAATAATCAACTTTGCCATAATTTGCGAAAAAATAATTATCAAAAATGTGTCAAAAGAAAAAAAAACAAGAAAAATTTCCTTCGTTTCATACCAACGATATCGAGACTGAAAGAATCCGGGTATCGAAATTCAAGGAGTGGGCAAAAGCTGATCAGACTTTGAAAAAACGAGAGAAAGGAAAAGAAAAAAAGAAAGAAAAAATAAAACTGAGCGAAGAGAATGAAGGTAAAAGAAAAAGAGTAGAAATGCAGTTTCCAATAACTGGCGTATCGATTCCATTGAGCTGCGTTGCACCTCGCGAGTGGGTATGGCTTTGGAATTCGCACATAGGCGATGCCTACGTACATATATTCGCGGATAATAAGGGTTGGAATTTCCCGCTGAGTTGAGTATAATAATAATGAATATGAAATTATTTCCATTTAGATATGTGTATCTAGGCTTGTGTACATAGGTAGATCCAAAGAGAGAGAGAGAGAAAGAGGCGGAAAGATGGAAAAGGAATAGCCAAAGATTATATTATCATCTACCCGAGTTAGAGGCGTGGAAATTTATTACACCTAGGTAATAAATCGTCCGTTTTTCACCATACCTATATACAGTATACACCTTCTACTAAGCAACAGAAAATTACCACAACACTTCGCGAAGCTATGTGAAAATTCAACTCCGTTTACTCGGTTTGTATAATTAATTAAGATTGAGATATATATACCAGGGGGTTTGGAATTTAATTAAATACATGGTATGTACACGTATATGTATATGTATGTTCATGCGATTATTCTTCCTCGGATCGCGACTTGTAATAAATATATACGTATACGTTGATCAGTTGAAATAATTATTACAATCTTCAAATTAATTAATCTAATTTATTCAATTTAATTAAAATAATTAAAGAGAAAAAATTATTAAAAAACGAAATCGAATCTCTGAATTCAGCAAACTACCAGCTTCAATATAGTTAAAGGCCATGTTACAAAATCCAGCATAGATTGGCTTGGGAAAGACTAATCCGGTTCAGAGACGAAGTGAAATTGATTTTCAGAGATAAAGCAGATTTTTCAGATTCATTTCTATGCGGCGTTTTTGTTTGTTTTTTTTTTTTTTTGCATTTTTTCATTCTCGATTTATTAATATGTTTGAAAACTGTGCAGAGAATTGATTAAACGGAAGCTGCTGTCCTCCGCAGGGTCCTTGAAATTGAAATTCAGAAATAAAGCAGATTTTTTAGATTCGTTTCTATGCAGCATGATTTTTTTATTTTCTGTTAATTTGTTTATTATTTGTTGTTGTGGTTTAAATTTGTTTATAATTTCTTTTTTTTGTTCATTTATTATTATCTTTGGAAATCGTGTACAGGACAATCAAACGGGCTCTTGAAATAGATGTACGTGAGAAATAGAAAGGAGTGAATTGAAAATTTGATTTGAACTGAAATTTCGAGAGGGTACTCAAATTGCATAAAACTAACAAGATTTCATGTGACCTTTAGGAGACAAAAAAACGAATTGAAAAAAGAATGAAACGAATTTCCCTCTCGAATACAACTGGCAGAATTATTTTACACTTTTTTGTTATTTTTTTAAAATGATGTTTTTTGTACCTACCCGTTCCCCCTTGAAACATGAATGATTCAAGCGTGTGCATAAATAAAGTGCGTACATACAGAAGAGAGCGTATGTACGCGGTTTTGATGCCGTGACTATGTACACGTATACCTTACCGAAAATATGTACGGAGGGAGAAGAAAAAAAAAAAAAAGAAAAGAGCGATAAAAAGGAAGAATAGGTATAGAAATGAGAAAAAGAAGAAGAAAAAAATGAAAAAAATAAAAAATACCAAAGAAAGAAGAAGTAAAGGTATAAAAAGGACAAGAAAGTTTCGGCTGTAAATTCAACTTCGCTTTTCATGTAGATGCGGTTTTTGGCTCCCTCTCGTTTCCAACCCTTATCCTGGATTGAAACCGCGAAAAGATGGGCTTCTATATTTAGAAAGGGCTGCGATCTCTACCATCTATATATACCTATATGTATATATATACACCTCGTATACTTTAACACATATAATTTATACATATATATTATATATATGATAAATGCGGCAGCAATATTCCGTATTCCTTAAACCTCCTTATTTTGTTCCTTTGTAGTTTATATATATTTTAAGTAGAATGATATATAATTGAGTAGATGTTGTAAAGAGAGAGAGAGAGAGTCGTCTGATATGTATCAATCCTTAATATATGTATATAGAATAGGTGGACGTAAAAATAAAGCTTATTACATACCTAATTCCTTCATTTCTTCATATCGTATTTCATTTACAATTCAATTTTCGGGTCCAGCTGTCTTTGCTGTATCCACATACCTATATACATATATACCTTGTACCTACCTGCGGGAGAAAATCCAATAAATTTTAGTACGGTTGAGGGAAGTTAAAAGAAGAATAAAAAATAAAAAATAAAAAAATAAAAACATAAAAAATAAAAATAGGTACACGTCGTACCTACAGTTATACTCGTATAAAAGCGAGAAGAAGGAAATCCTTATTTGATATTGAATTTTCTCGCTCTTTCTTATCCGCGAAAGAATATATATATGTAAGACATTCGTTCAAGCGTCCAAACACAGAGGAATACTTTTGTTAGCCAGGATTTTCTCGTCGTTCTTCATATGCCACTTGATCCTTGTGGATTCTTCCAATCCCCATTGACGCTCAGGCGAAATTAAATCTATCCGCTAACTTTTAGGTAAAACTCACGAAACGCAACGGATTTCAAACTTAATCTAATCTATTTATCATTCTCGAATTCTACATACATCACAGTTTTTTTTTCTTTTTTTTTTTTCTTTCACGACTCATTTCGAGACATGACTGAAAGTCATTAGGGATTTTGTGGACTTTGCCGAAAAAGAAGAATTTTCGTTGCTGGAGGTCACGGGTCGCATCGTTCGTCTGAATTTTTCGAAAAAAAATGTGAAACGCAAGTTTTTTTTTTTTCAAATAAATCGTAAAACTGAACGAAATCTGTTGAACTCCCGCGTTATTCAATGTATCCGACGTTCTTCATCGACCCATAAATATTTCGCAGCTGCAGGGTGAGAGCCTTAACAATGGAGCTTGCAGTTCGTTTTTTTTTTCTTTATTACGTCTTAATCGCGTCTTTTAAAGTAACGGAAAAATACTTAGCGGTTTTTAAATTTCCCTTTTTTTTTTTTGTCTTTCTTAAAGCCTCTTTTATTCTTCGTCTTATTCTTGTCATTATTTTCCCAACTTAACGTCGCGTTTTGACAAAAGGAAAAAAAGTGCTACCAATTTTATAAACCCCCGTGAAATACGCGATTGTTTTCCTCCTTCTTATAGTTCCGTAAACGTGGAACGAGGAGGCGGTAAACGGGGTTCGCAATTATAAAGATCTACCCACGTGTGTTATACCTGCAATTTTATACTGCAATAAGAAATTTATCAACGTCCATGATTTTCCACGATTTCGGCATATATTCGATTAAATCCACCAAGTTTTTACTTCCATCTGATCTAAGATCATTATTTACGATAAAGGAACAATTTCTCCACGCACCGTTACCAGAAACACCCCGGAAGTATGAATTATGTCGCATAAAGTTAGCCGCGGGGAACTTTTTCATCTCTCTTCAATATACAGGGTGAGTTTTATCCCGGGTCTCAGCTGGGAGGAGTTTCGACGCGTGGTCGTTTCACGTGGAGCACCCCAGAACGAGAGCAAAATTGATCGCTATTCTTCTTTCTTTCTTTTCTTTTTTTTACAGAATACAAGAACGTTCCATTTTTTCTTCGAACATGAATTATTCAATCATCCATTATCCGAAACGGAGCTTAGTTGGTTCAATGCGATTACCCGATGTCCGGATAATTGAGAAGATATTAATTTCTGATCCTCAAGCACTAAGCGATGAGATCAGCCCCATATTTATCTTGCGTTTAATCATCGCGGGAGCGGAGGATTTTCTATTTGAAATTAATCAACGACTGATAAGAGATAAGACGGAATTTTAGATTCCACAAAACGTGAGAAAATAATGAGCTAGGAATTTGATTGAATAAATTTTTCAGTAGATATTTCCAACCGTATCCCTAGATAGCTTATCTCTCCGATTTTTGGATTCTGCACGTGTCTGGGTTCGTTGAAATGAAGATCGAATTACCCTAAGCCACCATTAATTTTTTTTTTTTTTTCAAAAGGACAAAATTGCAAAGAAAAAGAGATTTCAACGGTTAATCTTGCTGGTGAACAAAGAGTAAAACCGAATAAACCTCTCGCTACTGACATGCTTGTGGCCAAAGATTATTACGGTCATGTGCCTCGGAAAGGGGTTGCTTACCCGAAGAGGATGTGCCACAGGATCAGAGCCACAATGTGCGACCAAGGAATTTTTTTCATCTACCTTCGCATTCGGGTATGTGTTTTTTCTTTCTCTCTCTTTTTTTTAACTGTCAGTCTGCCGCAATGATCTCGGAAACGGCTGGATAAAAAAGTCTCAAATTTAAAAGACCTCGCATTCGAATATAATGGGAATGGAAAATTGCCACATCCCACTGAATTGTGACATTCCGCTTTTATCGGAAATAAATTATCTTTCAATTTCATAAATGAATATATATTTTTCCATTTTTTTGACACTCCCAAATCGAAGATAATCTTTAGCCAATTTATCGCCGTAAGTATTCTGCAATCAGTTCGCGTTTCTGAATTGCCAAAATATTGAAAGTAAAAAAAAAAGAAAAATTTGAAAAATTATAGTCAAACACTGTCGCATTTCCGACTCGTTTTTTCTGGTATTTATTCCATTCGAAACGGAAGTAAGAATGTATACTACGGCACCCCGTTTTCCTACTTACGTCACGCAAGCTATAGGCTTCCAAGGTTCCTTAAGCTCTAAAGGGTTGGGGTCTGCTCTGGGCTTGGCTCGACACCGAAATACATACTTATGGGCTCAGGTGGCTCTAGGTGCGTCCGTTAATTAACAGAGAACCTTGCAGGTTATAATTAGACTCCATAAATTATCTGCAGATCGTATAATAACCGCCGAAATAACGTCAGCTGTAGCATTGCCTACCCCTGCGTTGGGGGATGAGCGAAGAAACCGATTTTTTATTCAGAGCTTACGTGCCCCCTATATATGCAGCCAACAATAAACATAAAGGGAAATGATATATGGTTCGATCCAGCCTTATATGGTATCATTTTTCCGCCACATAACATACGTGTACGGGGTTGAATTGTTACCAGCTGTCCCGGTAACGGCTATGAAATTTTTCTCCTTTCTCTGCCGACGAAATTTTCTCGACCCCATCAATTCATAGCCAGTTTCAAAACTTGTTATCTTTATTTTTCGTTTTCATTGCGTTGCGTTGCGGCATTGGTACGTCAATTTTATCGACGAAGATATTGCAAGTTTTTCTTTTATTTTCTCATTTTAATTGAACTGCGCCGTTGAATTAATGCTCGAAATATTACACCCGTATCCCTGTCAGAAGTTATTCAATATCGATGGAATAACTTATCACCGAGTTAAGGGTGAGAATCCCCGATATAAACAGAACAATAAGTATGCGATAGTTCGTCTCCAATTTCAGGGCAGAAACTTCGTTTAGATTAAAATGGCCGCCAAACAAGGTGGAAAAAACCAAATACCCTACCTGCTATGATTCCGCACCCCTTCATGCAGAGGTGGAAATTCCGGAACCAAAATTCCCGAAAGACTGCGTGCGTGAGCCGTATCACGGAAAAAGTGTTACTCGATTAAAAAATATGAACAAAAAAGCCACAAGCGAAACGGAATGTTATGATGGTCGGCGGTTTTATAGACGTATCGAGTCACCGAGAAAATGCGGGACAGGCATTGCCGCCACTCTGCTTTATTACTAATCAACTAATTCAGCCTCGCACATAGTCGATGATAAGAATAAACATTCCCGTAAATCATCGTCTGGTATTTTCAGAGTCTAGATTGATTCCCTGCCTTATATTTTCATAGCGGTTGTATTCTCCGTCAAAAACGGAAACGAAAATGTCTTGGCGCGGAAGTCGTAGGCTTGATAGTTTTCGAATGGCAGCGAGTTCAATATTGCGTGACCGTTAGTCGCTGGTACCCCGACTCTCCGCTAGGGGCGAGCTGCGATTGGTGAATAACGATACTCGCTCTAATTTGAAAACTATTAGACCCTCGAGGATGTCGCTGAGGGAATTTCGTCTCAGTTTTCCTCAAGGAATCCGCTGACCATCGGAGAATTATGAGCAATTAGATACTTAAAAATCTGAGAATAATTTCGGCTCTAAACTAGCCGTCAAAAATTACTAAACTCGATGAGTAATTCATGCGAGAAAATTGGGTTCTAGGATACGCGGTTACTACGCCAGATATTCATTCGTCTTCTCGACCAACCTGCGTTTGATGCCACGTCCCGTACCCACAGCTTTATACATGTACGCACTCTCGTCTGTCAGAGAAGAAACGTTGCATAGAAAGTTCCTCCAGATTTCGTCCTGTCATTTCCAGACTTGTGCTATCAAAAGTCACGTATCTACATACCAACGAGTACAGGCATATAAATTTCATTGTTAATCCACGAGAGTAGCTACGTTTCAGATCTTTGTCAGACTGGTACAGTGATGAAGCCCTGGAGACCTTCAGCTTCTTTGAATTTGAATTTGAATTTGAAGGAACTGAAATCCGGAAAACAAACCTAGTTGGTTGTTATATTTTTTCCTCATTGCGATAATTTCGAACTGTCAAACTCCCAGATATTCTCACAGCTGTACCTACCTCAAGAAGTTCGGAGATAAACATTTTCTGATAAAATGGGACGCGGCTGGCTCGGGCATTAGGGTCTACCAGCAGAGGATTTGATGGCATTAATCGACCAATTCTCGTAATGGTTATGGATTGGCACGCGAATTGACGTCACCGACGGTTCGCCGTCTATCCAAAGAAATTTTTATCTCATACCATGAGATCCTCCGGTCTACCAGAAATTATTATTACAAATAAAGTGAAGGCGAATAAGAAAAAAATCAACATCGTCAAAGAATCGGATAAATTATCTCCCAATTTCTCTTTCCTCTTCTGTTCTTTTCCTGCAATATTATTTCTCTCTCGATTTCCTTCTTTTCCCAAATACTCAACTCGGAGATAAAATCTGTTTGCACTTACGATCAGAGGTAGAAGGGTGACTGAAGTAGATGCCCTCGACTCAGTCAGGGAGTCTGACTCCTTGTTTCAAATAGAAAAAGGTCAACAAGCCCGGTTTATACATCTCGGTCATGTCGGCAGGTTCCGAGACGTGTTAACGTGAAATCTCCAACCCCCGGGCAGAAAATCGGCGATAGGATATACAGTCTATAATCCACTGTACAGAATCGTGTCAAGTTTCAGTTTACCCGAGCCAAGCTCCGGCCTGTAGACCGGAAGCTGTCAAACCAGAGGACCAAACATCGCGATGACGTCATTTCCGGAGCTACAGATCCGCCTGCTTACCCACCAAAAATCAATGAGACCTACATACTGGCTTACCTGGCGATTCGGAGTACGCCATGCTCGCGTATACATACAGCCAATATATGATACGGTCTAGTTTCTACTCCGGTCTTAAATCTGTAGAAATTTTCATCGCATCTCACTTATTCCCCTTCGGTCATAGTTTCAGCCTCCTTTCATCGTCAGAATTTTAATTACAATTTTCCTTTCGTACTTTAACACAGAGATTATAATTCAAGTCACGTTTTTAGTAAATGGGCTCTTTGAGCCACCCTGATGAGCGGTCGAGGTGCTAATCTTTGACATTAAGCGTGCTGAAGAACGGTAATTAATGTTACCGACGAATCTCACTCCCAGATACAAGTTTTAGATTAAACTTAGAAATTCGAACCAACATCGACGGGGTTATAGGTGTCGTAGATTATTGCGATGTGTAAAAAATTGACGTTAAAAAAAAAAAAACTGTATGAAAAGCAGGGAAGAAAAATTCGAAAATTGACGAAAAAAAAAGTCGTAATTTTAACGGAAAATTTTCGAAACTGAAAAAATATTTGTCGGATTTTTGTACGATAAAACGAGGATTTTGTATCGAGGGGGAAAAAACTGATGAGCATATTTTATTCCTTTCACCCGGATTATGGCCTGGAGGTTGTTGGTAGAATTCCCGGGAGAATATCGTTGATTGGAGTCTCAAATATTCAAGTTTAGGTTCGCACACCTCAAGGGACTACGTTGCTTGTATGACAAAGACAATTCTGAAATGAATTTTCGGCATAGGTATACCAATCGCGGGTCGTTGTCGTCAGCAGTTATCATATTTTCTATTCGAGGTAGATTAAATTGCAAATTTCGGGAGTAACGAGTCGCGGAATGGATCTTCGCCTATACTTTGTGGAATACTCTGACTCCGTGTACTATATGGAGTAGGACATATCCCAGCGGGGATTATGGCATAAAATGTGAAAGGAATTTCCTAATTACCGTTACGCTGAATTCCCAGAATTTTGACTAATCGGTTTAATGAATTCCGTTGTTTGTTCAATTAATTACCAAACGGTTCGCAACGTTCAAACGAACTGGCGTGGGCGTATTAATTATTCCTTGGCTATGCAATATCCACAGCGACTGGAAATAATCTAGTCTGGATATAATGCCAGAATATCCATTCGGAATCCAAAAGTCGTGAGAAGAACTTTGGGCTAACGATCCTGATTCTTGGCTCGTAAATTCAAGGAACATTACCGCGAGAGCGGGGGCTTCAGAACTGCTTGAAAACACGCTGGAAGTCTTAAAGAAGTTGAATGAGATATGGGGAAGATGAGAAAATGGTGAAACGGAGATGAAAAATTTAAGGGGGACAAAATTTGCGGACATTTCGAGCAACAAGTACATATATCGCGTAGAGATCTCGCTAGATCCTATTTAAGAGGACTGAGAGCCACAATCGGGCCAACAAAACGAAGGACTTGGCCACTCCGGTCCATCGAGGATATGAGTTAACTACCGAGTCACAATAGATGCGATAACCCAACCCCTCCGCTTTAACCCACAAAAGGCATCGTCATATTGTGCCAAAAAAGCACTCCGGTTTATTTACTTGTTGCCTTTAGGAGCGCTAGAAATATGTTCTACATCAGTCTTCCTCGTCTAACTAACTCGCTTCACTTCCATCAACTTAGAGCGGTAAATTTTCGCTACAAAGCGCGTGTACAACCCGCTGAAGAGAAGAACAGACGTTTCTCGACGCCTATCCTGCATCCTCGGGATGAATTCTGTCTTTTTATTCATCCCTTATATTCCGAAGAGAAAATAGAAGCTCACACATCTCTGTGTATAAAAAATTCTAACAGCTCCGTGAAATAGGACGGAAATTGGGTCTTCTTTTTCCCTTCCGTGGTTAGCTAGCAGCCATATCCATATTTGAAGGATGTAACGATAATGTTTTTTTTTCTTTCTTCCTTCTCTCTCTCTCCGTTTCTTTTTCCTCCTCGTATACCACGCGGAATTCTTCACCCTTATGAAAAGCCCGCCCTGGGGTATCTTGAAACTTTTTTTCCGGCCCTCCCGAGCGCGGTAAAAGACGCTTTCGGCTTTTTCGTCTTCTGTCCAATGTCGGTAGGCACTACCCGGCACTGGCCCGGGTAAAATAAAGACGCGAAACGCCAGAGGCGAGCTTCCGCAGCGCTGATCCTTCCGAATGTATCCATCCTCCAGTGGGAATCGTTGTTTGGAAAATGGCTAACCTCGCTACGGCGTTATTAACGCAGGATAAATTTAATATCATACACATATATGGGCGCGTGTCTTTGTGTGTATTCTACATGACGCGAGTCGGAGCAGAGTCCCTCGTGCAGAAATGGGGCCTGTATTATTCCCATAATTGAATAATTTACCCTCTAACTTACCCTCCTTCATCATTTCCTACGAAGAGAAACTCCGAGGCTGTATACGTATGTGGGTCAAGCTTTGCCGGATTTCCAGCTCTCTACCGATAGGCGAATAGTCGCGTTTGTAAACGACTGATTTTCGAATAACTTCATCTCGACATTTCATCCAACTTTTGAAGCCTAGACTTTTCTGACGTCGAATTTCCAGGAAACTGATTCGGACGAGTTTCTCTGAAATACAGAAATTCGAAAAACGTCCAGAACGGCGAGAGTTGAAAAGAATAAAAGTATGTTAATTCTTCGCGTGTATTACCATCCCACGCAGAACCACGTACCGAAATTCACCCCTGGAACGTACAAAGCCCTTTTTAGACCGCGTGTAATTCGTGGTTGATGCAGGTTTTAGTCAGCTCACTGGTCACCGGGGATCCAGCACACTCCGAGGGTGGCCTGTCCCTGGTCGTTCCGTAGTACTACAGGGTGCCCACCGAATGGCGAAGATCAAGGTGAGCCTGCCTGTGTACACAGACATCGCGGTATAAATTACACCGAAGATAAAGACGCGTTCCGTTCATTTATCTTTCCAAAATTCGGCCGGAAAGCTTTCCTCATGTTTTCTCGTCAATTAGAAAATTGAAATCTTCAATCGAATAACCGACTCATCGATTCTTTCAACCCTCCGGAAAGAATGCCCATCAATGAAGAAACTTCGACCCTGTTTCCACGCTGATTTACAGCTCGGATATGTCGACGGAATTAATTCACATGTCTGGTATGTGGCAGCCGGATGATCGGGGACTAATTACAGAGGCTAATTACCGCTGATTAATTGTTCGGTAATTTTACGTCCCTTGCTGCACGGGTTACTTCGATATGTTTTGCACCATGGCGTATGTCCGTGTGGCAAATACCCGGCTAATTAACGAAGGGGGATTATATTGTACTCGTAGATGGTAAAGGGGCATTCAAGGCTTGACCTTGCCCCATCTAAACCCAGCGCTAGATCATAGTTGTATAGTTTGAGCCAGACAGAAATGGAAAGGTCAATAACAGTTTACTTTGCAATTCGCCTTGATTACCCACTAGCTCTGCTAATTGTCTACTTTAACTTCATTGTTTTAATCCCAAACGAGGCTCTTGGCTATATCGTTCATTTGTCCCACTCTGTGATGAGTAGAAAAAACGAAAACTTCAAACGTTTTTCATTTACCAAATCGGTGTACGTCTTATACAACTTAAATTCTTATAATTATTTGTCCAGCTAAACCATGTCTATAGATTTTTTAATCACTTCACGTTCGAAATACGTGAAATTCCGAAAGGAAAAAGCCTGTTGATAAAATTTTTGGAAAATATCACCGGGACTCAGAAGCTTTCGTGAAATTTAATGATTCGATTCATTTATCTTTCGTGGATTTTTTTTCCCCCATTATGGAATCCCATGGAATCCTATTCCTAAAATTGTAGCTTTATTAAAAATAAGTTGTAAAAACCTCGCAATCTACGTTAAGATTTTCTTTTGATCTGAGGAGTATACCAATCATCTTGAATCGTTTTTTGGATGAATTATTATCGGGCGAAAAAGCCGTGAGAATTTTGGCGTGCTTAGAAACGAAGAATATTAAAGCAGTTGGTAGAAGAGTCATTAATAAGAACTTTGAGCCCGTGCTTATAGTTTGTGCTTTCGTTTTAATTATGCATTCTATATATTCTCGAGCGATAAGTATGTGTATGTAGAATGTAGTTACATATCTTCCCCATGTAATCCCTTGTATCGATTCGCGTCTCCATCTGTTGCCTGACTAGACACGGACGTCTTCCACTTACTTTGACGATCCCGAGTTAGCTTCGCGCCCTGAATTATTCATTGGCTGCAATCGAGGCTTTGCCTGTTTTTGTTGTTTCTTTTTGTCGCCTTTTTTCGCCCTCTCCTCTTCCCGGACTAGACAAGATTGACGGCAGGATGAGAAAGCTATGAAAAATGAATGAAAATCTACTGAGAGATTGAAAAATTCGAAAATCTCATTTCGATTTGTATTTCACAAGCGATGGATTTTGACAAGCGAATTTACGAACGTAACGCAACGAGATGTTCGAAATTTGATTAAAATTATCCCCGGGTAAATTGACATGACGTTGAGAGACTGGATTATTCTTATATTTATACAAGAACTTGAAAATTCCTTGAGTTTTAATATAAAAGCAATGAAAGATAGCGGGGGGGTGGAATAAGGTGTACCTATCCACCGTTCAAGTTTATTTAGTCAATTAGAATTCTGAGGAATTGGGTAAACCTACTTATGTATACCTACACAGGGAGTTTCAGTCCAACTTTCCCGTTCTTGAACGTTACACTTCGCGAATTTGTTCGAAACTTTTCCCTGCGATAGCACCGTCAAAATAACCAGACACCTGTGTCAGGATTTCCAAATTTTCACACGCTAGCCAAACTTACGAATATTTCAATTTTCCCAAAAGACGATATTTTCTACACCAATTATCTCGGTAGTCGATAATATTATCGCAAAATTCGTAGGTACGAAACGGTTAGAGAAAAGTATAAAGTTTAACAAAAAAAAAAGAAAAAAACTATAAAAAGTATTTACAGGTTTGCAAATCACTAATAAACCTAAATAAACGTTGAAAGACCAGCTTCTTCTCAAGTGCGAAGTTTCGATTCTCTTTTTCATTTTGATCTACCATCCTGTCAAAGATTAGTCAATTCTTAGGGCATGTAAGAAAAATTGCGATGATTAATCAGATAGACAATGAGCTTCGAAAATATTATCCATTCCGTGTCTTCTGCCTTTTGAATTAACGAATGAACCAGAAAGCCATGATTTGCCTCAATTCTTATTCTTATTTCCATTTTTTTCTTCTTTTCTTTTCTCTTCGCTTGACTGGATTTGAACGTCTGAATTAATTCCATAGAATCCTCGCCAGCGACGTGTGAAACAAAGGGAGATGTCTGCGATGAAAATCGATGGAGAACAAAGTCGAGTCTTTGAGTAAAATGAAATGCAAAATTAAAGTGAAAGTGAAAACGAAACAAAAGGGGCTCGACTGCACCCATTCGCCTATCTACTCCGATGAATTTCTTCACCTTCTGCAGATTTCAGTCCCGCGATTAATCAGCTCGCAGTTCTCGCGAGTATTCGACTCATCTATGCCACTCTATCCTCACTTTGTATACCTTGATCCGTTTATTTGCTATCAGACCGCAATAGCTTTGACGGTATAACATTGACTCAGGCATTGTGTACCGACGTATTCTATTTGCTTTGTAAAAATAAGTCCTCGCCCGTCATTATTGCGCGCCTATACCTTTTCCATCCTTTCTAAAATTCTTTTATCTTACTTCTTTCAGAAAAGCGGCAGAGATTCATATGAGGGATGAAAAGCAGGTTTTGTTCGTCCCTTAACTGGTGCTCTGCCTATAATTGGACGCTGCGAGACGATCAAAAGGAAATTTATGAGCGAGAATTATTCCGTACGTCTGTGTAAGATACTGCTTCGAAGTGTCTGTGAAAAGAAAATAAAGGGAATACAGGTGATGAAAAAGGAAAAATAAGCTGTTCGATAATGAATTTGGGAGGAATCTTCAAACGATATTCGATTCCTTGTACGAACTACGTTCATAAATGATGAACAAATCGACCCAACTTCACTCTTTCCAATCTCATATCTATTTTATAAATGCGTTAAAGTCGCCTATTCGACTTAAAGCCGAAGTTTTCATACGCCAAACCGCGAGACAGCACGATCGTGATGATTCTACTCGTTGCCATTTTTCGTAGGAAATATCGAAATTCAAATCAATTATTTAATGAATAATACGCGAAAGATATTGTCGAAAAAACACAAAAAATTATCACTCGGATTTTAGCATTAGACACAGCCTTGCGATGAAATAATAGCATCTGTACTCGTACGCTTCGTGCAAGAACGTCGAATGATTTAACCGCATCGTGGTGTATTATCGTGAAATTGCACTGCGGCCGTAAATAGCATGTAATTTCCTGGATAACGGATTTTACATTAGCCTTCAAGTATATCCATATACAGTATGGGTAAGTAGGTATATAAATCTTCGCGATATCGCGTAGTATTAAATTTCTGGCAAGATTAAACTTGAAAACTTTTTGGATTACAGAAGCATGTGACGTACTGTATTCAACGTTTCATAATTCATTTCTGTACTTACCATTATACGTATATGTTAAATATAAGAACAGAATTTTACATATAATTTTTTACTCAAATCAGAAAAAGTGATTTTAATTTTATTTCATCAAAGCTAGGATAAAGGTAACGTCTTTTTCTTAGAACATTCAAAGTCGAAAGTATGCCGTGAACCAGCTGGCGAAAATATATTTTTGATTATCATTTTAAAAAAGTTTCTCAATAACTGTATAAAAACTCTAAAACTTCAAAACACTTTGGAAGGAGTCTGACAAACTTGGAAATTGTCTTCGAAGGTATTATGAAAAGATTTTAGAAATTGCAACAGTTTATAAATATTGTTATAAATTTTACAGAAAATTTCAGGAAAAATCAAATCAATCCGATAATGTTGAGAAACTCTTTACTCATGAAATTCAAAATTATTTCACATAAATCGCGGATCAAAGTCGTTCCAATGTTATTGAATCCCAGGGGGTGGAAATAGTTTTCACCATTTCTTTCAGGAAATAAAAGAAAAATGTATGAAAAATGTTAATCTGTTTTTCAAATAGATTTCGACATGATGATCAGAGTTTGTATGATTTTGTAAAAAGTTTATGAGAAAATTTCGTCAGTTTATTCAAAAATGAATAAACTTATCAAAGAACGAGGATTTCGATTCATTAAAGGATCAAGAAACGCTCTGGAGAGCTTTCGCGTACTTTAAACCGGCTCTCGAAACCCTCATTAATGAACCCTCGCGTTCACCAATTGCAGGGTTGAGGAGCGTATAGAATTCATTCGGATTGTCTGCAGAGGTTAGAGAGCAGTTAAATTGTACGGCGACAACTGACACACAATTTATCTCAACCTGGTACCTCGATTTCACCTGCGATTTAAGGCCCTACGATCACATCCATGCGCGGAAAGTCTCGAGCGATTCAGAAGCGAGGGAAATACTGCTCGTGCAAGACCTCTTTAATCAACACACGTTCACGGTATAATGGAAAACGTTCTCCGGGGGATTTTAAAACCGGAAATTCACCCCATTCCAGTTTTGAGGAAAATAAGCTACCGTTGTCCCAAAACTCTGAGTGAATATAAGAAATATGGAAGTTGTTTTTTATTTTTATTAACTTTTTTATCACGTTATAATACTTCAACTCCCCCAAAATCTATTTGCCCGCTTTTTTTCCTTCCCTCGAAGAGAAGAAGTACGCTTTTTTATTTTTAATTAAAATATTTTTTTCTTCCTTTAAATTTACCATAGTAAATTTCCCCGATGGATATTCGATCCTGTCTTATATCGGGGCCGTTAGGGGACCAACGGGATTAATAATTCAATATTCAATTACGAGGAAAGGCTGACCGTTAAATTCTCCGCACGCGATCTTTGCGATGGCAAAGTACGTATTAGATGATTTTTGGCTAATTTTATCGCGATCATTTTCTCCGTTAAATAAAAATGTGAGACATTAACAAATTTGTTTGTTATAGAAATGCGAAATTAAGTTATTTAAATTTATTAACAAAGTTTATGTATACTTATACTTCGTACCGATTAAACGGCAGCTTTTTATTCTATAAGGAGAATAATCAACCGTCTGCAGAATTAATTATCAAGAGAGGAAGAGAAAGGAGAAGAAGAAGAAGAATAAGAATTATAAGAATAAGAAGAAGAAGCTTGGCTATAATTTGTTAGAGGAATTTTATTTTACAGTTTAATACGATAATAATGAAGTTCAGATAATAATTTTCTTCGCTCTCAATTCCGAAGTTACGTTTCAGTTTTTTTTATTTATGTATTTTTATATATATATAATTATATATATTCCTAATTGAGCATATAATTTTTTTCTTTTAAACGCAATCGCGTAATTATAGCAATTATAAACTTTTCCATTATACCGCGAATTTCGCCTCCTATTTTTAGCGACAAAATTCATTACCGTATATTGTACCTAAAACCCGGAGTACAAATATATAATATACATATATACGTGTACATAAGTGCAGTCAATATTTGAAGAGCTTCTTAATTAAGCAGCTTTTTGAATAAAGAATAAAAAAAAAAAAAAAAAACACACACATCCGCGTCGAAGCGTACATTTTAACAAAAGGAAATAATGTCCTGACGATTTTTTTCTTAGGTAAAAAAACAAGAGGAAGCAAAAAAAAAAAACGGAGAATGAGAAGAAGAAAAAAAAGTAAAAGTAAATTGCAAAGTTGACCCTGCAAATAACAGCCGAAAATAAAGGCAACGCAGCACCTTTGACCTTAAGGCAAAGGAAGGATTTGTACGGGCGGAAATATTTCGGTCGAGGGTTCGCTCTCTCTTCTCTAGAAGTCGTGTTTTATCCCTCTAAGAAGTTCTTGACAATGTGACCGCAGCCGGTGCTGGCCAGGAGGTGTTATATCATTTGGCGAGATTCCTTTTATCTTTTTGTTTTTGCCAACATTTATCATATATTCTAGAATCGCCGTATATACAGAGTGATTTTGGACGAAGTAGTGCGCCTAGTGTTAGGCAATCGCGAAACGCCTGCACTCAGGCAACTCAAACATCAGCGATGAGGCTCCATTTCCCACATAGCCAACGGACACACGATCTGCGCATAAAACCTAATCGCTGATCGTTGAGTTGCCTGTATGCAGGCGTTTTCGGGATTGCGTGTAATTAGGCGTACTACTTCGCTCAGAATCGGTGTTATATAATAATCTATAAAAATCTAATAATGTATAAAATTCTTCGCACCGTTTTTTTCAAAATTCCTGCAAATCTCCGTACTTACAGCCCGAATATTATTCTATCCCCCTGAATTTCTGCCACATCCATAAAACTTCGTGGCTTATAGTTCACAATGGGAATCTATAAGCCGTGGGTTTATGGCGTCAGATCTCTGAGGCCGAGGAGACAGAACGAAAAAGACATTCGTAAGAACGTATACAGGATCGTTTTTCTCCGACGAATGTCCTTCCGGAGCCAATGCTCGTCCTTTTTTGCATTTAATCTACAAAGGAGCTTTCGGCGTCTAGGGTTTATTTTTCTCTGCTTTGATCCTTGAGGTGTATCCTCAGAATGAAAGGAATGTATGCCGACGTCAATCGATCGATTAATTAATGAATTAATTATCGATTAATTTGACGGCCTTTTTGAGCAGCTAAACTCTCGCTACCCCCGGTCAAAGGATAAGAGCTTTGAAAGGATTTGCGAGACTTGCTGACGTTCATTTTCAACACTTTCTAAAGTCCTGGTAGGTATTGAGGCAAGTTTTAAGGAACTGTAAGACGACGTCGGTCTCTCTGCACCAGCTTAAGAACTTGTCTTTGTAAATTTACATGAATGTGAAATAAGCCTATAGAAGAAGCGCGGCAGGCAAGGAAAGGAAAGGCGAGGCGAAAGCAGGCTTTCTTCGCGGATTGTGCCTCGTTTGAACAAAAAGGAAACCCCGGTTTTCCCCGAAATAAATTCCCATTAAATATCAAAATTTGAGTAACTCGCGGGCAAAAACTCGCTTTTGTTATCACCAGAAATCGTTGTATAAAACTGAAAAGTACAACTATAGATTAAGTTCCAAAGTCCCTCGACGCGATTCCCAGATTTCCTAAAATTTTCTAAAAATAATAGAGTTGCATAATTACACTGCACACTCATAGCTCGGAAAATGAGGAGTTTAACGAAAGCCTCGAAGACTTTCTTCCTCGGCGTGAAAAATCCTTTGATAAATTCTCACCCCCCCCGACTGGGTGAAAATATTTTGTCACCTTTGCTCGATAACGTTTAAAAAGTAGGGAGCCTCAGACCGGGTCAATAGTTTGCCAACGTAATTTACAACTTCTTGCGGCTGGGTGAATTTGAGAAAAATTTCCGCACCAGGTATCATAGTTTCTCTACTAATTATTAATCAACTTCATTTTATTCCTTTTACATAGATCTTTTTTTTCTTCTTCTTTATTTTCTCCTCCCTTTCGAACGGAATTCTCTTTACCTCAGTGGAATGAAAATCCGAGGAATAACATTAACAAAGGCATTATCTCAGGCCGGAGTACGTAGCCTGCTCTCATACACCTTAATGCCTACCACTGTCGTAAAAATGCTATGCAGATGAATGCTTTATTCAAATTTACCAGGCGCCTTTATCTTAGGGAAATATGGAAGGCAAAAGAATATATTAGAGCCATGTAGGATACGAGTATGTATACATATACCTACTTACATACATCGTATATCTATATGCATATTTTTCAAGTGAAAGAAAATATTCAGTATAAAATGTTCTTCATATATGTATATACCTGCGTATGTATGGGCATGCTGCTTCTGTCTTCGGATATTTTTGACGTTTTCTCGGAATGAAGAGGAAGTAAAAGAAAATGAGGAAGAAAGACGGAGGGAAGTGGATAGTAAAGAGAGAGAGAGAGAGGAAAAGTAAAAGAATTGGAGTCAGTGTTGTAGGACGTCAAAAGCCCGAGGGAATAATGTTTTAAGGCCTTGTGTTTAGTCTCTGAGCTGTTTTTCTCGTCGTACAATGCGTACATACGGCAATACTTGTTTGTACCAAAATTTTGCTCTTCTTCTTTTTACTTCTATTATTTTCTTTCTATTTTTCAAATTTTTTTATTTTGGGTAAAGGTGAAGTGTTGATTAAAATTTCCGGCTCTTCCGACCTAATTATTTTTCAATACATTTCTCACCCCCAAAACTTTCACGAGGAAACGTTTCGCGCCGTGTTGCCTTGATGTGATACGAATAAGGAGAGAACAATGCACAAAGCCAGGGTTTTTTCAAGATATTATACCCGAGGATAAGTCCAGACGAATAAATTGTGAAATGGAAATACCAGGAGGTTGACAATATCCAAAATTGTCCGAAATTTGAAAAAAACTGAGCGAATAGAATACTTCTCGAAAGCGTATTCCAGCGATAAAAGAGAAAAAAGAAGAAATGATACTCCCTTAATTATTTCGTGGATAATATATTATCCTATTTAGTATTATGTCCCTAAATATATATGGGCACAGGGTGGCTGTATTGGAAATTTCCTTTTATGAAATACTGGGGGTAGGAGGTCGAAGATAGTCAGGGTAGAGAATTTTACGAGAGGTTTTTGTCGGACGTGAGAAAAGCAAGGCATGACAAGAGAAGCGAGCCAGAGACTCGACTGACATGAATCTTTCATCAGCCTTCGCCTCCAGGCTTCTAGGGTTTTTTTCTTACCTCGCACTACTACTTTTCACCGATCTTTCTGACTCTTTCTTTCTTTTTTTTTTATACTTACGGCCAAGGTAGAGTCTTCTATACAAAACCACTTCTCGCCCATCTTCATACGATATGTTATACAAGAATTATTGAATTTCGTCAATTAAATCAAAAACCTCACATCCAACCCCATGTATAAAAAATCCGTAGTAAAATTTGTTTCTCCATTTCCCTAACTCCGAGTATAAAGAAGAAGAAAAACCAAGAAAATACGTGGTTTGATATGAAATCGTGATGAATTGTTTTCGTTCTTTTTTTTTTTTTTTCAATTCTTCACTTTCTTATTTTTGCTTCTGCTTTTATCATCATGCGTACTCGAGAACCGTAACTTCAAGTGGACGTCGATCCCCTGTTAGTAATGAATATCCCACGCACAGACACGTGCAAAGAATCCTGTAGCATCTATTTAATTTTTCTTCCGGTTTTTATTTCCGGAAATAATATTACGAACAGAGCGCAATCTTTCCATCAAACTCTTCCGCGATTTTTTCATCTCGTTTCATACCGGTTGATGAGATATTTTAACTAACGAATCCCATTATCTACAGCCATACGATAAGCATACACTTGTATTGCCGGCTGCTGGAAGCTTGAAACACACAGAGAATTTCAAACTCGTCTATGTATATACTTGTACCGTTTTATTTATAACTTATCGATCGGAATTTTATATACGTTTTAGTATATTATATATAGACGTATATACAAGCTAAATACGAGCCATCGAATTAAATATTTCAATCGATTATATACACAGATGCGATATATACATACTTAGACATGGGTAAGATGAATCGAAAGGAAATTGCATGTTTGCTCCACTCTCCGCAGCTTTACAACTCGCAATCTCGATCGGTGTACCGCAATACTCTGTTTCCGATCGACTCGCGCTTACGCTCATATCCTCGACATTAATGCAGTCACCTATATATGGAGTATTTACCTTATATCTACGTTTCCGACGCACAGACTTCCGTCAGTCGAACCAAGGATTTCCGATATTTCATTTCGTCCGAAATCTTTCGGAATCTCGGAGCCAGAAGTCACTCAAAACTTTGACGAATAATACGGTGGAAAATTCGCCACGAATTTCAATCTTTTAGTCATATCGAAAACGCTGAAGCAAGTCGAAATCCTGAGAGCCGATGTGCCTCCTGGTATAGCTGGAGAGAAATTTTTTTTTCGCTTTCAAGTAAAACAAAGCAGAAACCACGAAATAATGTAAATTATAAAAATTCTCACCGCTCTTCAATCACATTTAAATAATACGTTCATGTGTGTAAATGTGACCGCGTTATTCGCGATTTAATGAAATGGATAATCCGCCGCGTGAAAGGAATACGAATCGCTATATATCCTCATTACGACTGATTGAATTTCCCTCTCTTGTTTTCTTTTCCTCCTTTGAACTACGTGTTGAGCTTTGTGAGCCAGAAACTCGAAGCTTTGATCGTATCAGCACGATTTTTGTTTGCCCGTTTTACAATTGGGTAAAAAAAAACAAAAAAAACAAGAGAATTCTACGCACGTAGGTATAGAAAGGGAAATAAAATGTGCTGATTGGGTCCGGTGAATATATATAGGTATCTATATCTGTATGTGTGGAGTAACCCTTTTTTCGGACTAGAAAGTCTTCATCTGAAAAAGAAAAGAAGAATTAAATTGCACAGTTGACTTTACCGATTACTTGAAAATCATTTTTACTGTGAGGAATCATGAACCGATTTTGTGAAAAGCTACCCAGGCCTATTCCAATTATATCCACGAAATATGAACTGGAATAGTTTTAACTGAAGATCCGAGAATTTTTGATGCAATGAGCTTTTTGAAACCTAGAAAATCCGAGATGTACGATCAAAACTCTAATCGCTTTTTGATTCAAATTCTTCTGCCCCGTTTAAAGACGGAATTTTTTTTCGGCAATTCCAAAAGCTTCTTTTCCGTTTGGTCAAATCACGTGCATGGACCATCCTTGAATGAATAAAAATATGAATGTTGTATCGAATGGAGGAGATATTATTGGATAAAGGTAGAAGAATTTGATCGGATTTACCGAAACCAATTTTTCTTTTCTTTTTACTATCGAGGTTTTACGTTCTTCCGGAATGTACTACATCCGGTGGTATAACAGCCCGCGGACACGTTGACATAGATAAATTGGGTGTGTGAAAATGTCGTCTAATAGAGAGAGAGAGAAAAAAAAGAGATAGAAAAAAAATAAAAATGAGCCGAAAGTCGTTCCGAGACACGAGAACGCAGCTACTATAGATCCTTTCATGCACAACGTGGTTATATATACGCCTATGTCTTTGACAAGAATTGGGAAAGTTTTGACCTAAAGATACGACCGGGTGACGAGGGTACCCTGGCACCGACATCGTCGACAGTAGATCAGAGATGATCCCTGACTTTGTACATCAACTAGGATAGCCTGTTCAGGTCACCCCAGGGAATTCTCAGTTCATCTTTCAGCCTCGCCAATCTCTTCGCCGCTTATTTCGAACAAGCTTTTTTTTTTCTTCTTCTTTTTCTTTTTTCCTCCAAAGGAAAATTTCCTCTCTTTTACGATCGGAATTTTGGTAAACTTTGTTCTAGCTGTGCTTCTTCTTCTTTTTCTTTCTGTCGTTTCGATTCAAAGAAAAATACTATCTCCTAGTCGCAGTGGGGGTCCTCTTTTAAGAATTCATTTGAAATTTGGAAAATATGGTTTTTCGGGAAATACAAAAACTCGAAATGGTCGTTTGAATGCGACGTACCAAAAATTCCAAGAAGTAGATAGTCTCGCATCAAATTTGATCATCGAAGATTTTTTAGGCCAATGATTTCAAATCTGAATTTAATAAACGACCAAATTCTCATCGACGGACTCTAAGAACCTTGAGCATCAATTTTTACGGTACTAGCTCAGCCCACTTTCCACAACTTCGTTCCATCATTTTTAATTTTTATATCACCTACTAATTTTCGCGTGAATCAGTCTACTACTTTTTACAATCTACTATTTTAACAAAATATGACCAAAATCGTTATAAATTTTTCTATTCTGACTTCAGATCCGGAACAAGTGATCAAAGACATTCATTCTGAGTAGGTTTCAAAATATTCGCATATATATAAGAAAGAGTGCAGGTTCCAAAAAGGCAAATAAAACTAAAAAAAAAAAAAGAAATAATTGTAATATAGAGTTCAAATTATGGTAAGATTTATTTTCTGTCAGAAATTAACGTTTAGATTGATACCTACAGTAGGAAATAAGGCAATACCCAACTAGTGCGTAAAACAGGTGATTCCCGCCCTTGTTGGGTATGATATTTTTCCTGAACTGCAGCAGAGTGCGTAAAATTGAATTTTTCGCACTTGGTTCGGAAAAAAAAAAATGAAAATGAAAAAAGAACATTAATTCTTCTTTCAGACAATCTGTTCAATATACATATGAATATTGTATCGACTAACGATTACGAAATTGTAACGTTATATATATTTACGGTTTTGGCGTTGGTTGTATAAATGAATAGGATCGTAAAATGTGAGCCAGTGACACCCTTAAACGATTAATACCGGTGTGGACCGAAGGCGTAAACTGTTTGACATAAAATTTTAACGATTATATATTAATAAAGCGAAATACCTCTGGCAGCAGGGACGTTTTGATGCGATACTGTGCTTATAAGCAATAGCTGAACTTCGCTATGCCCGTAGAAAGTGTCATTATTGAATTACGGTAATGGAGTCTGCAGTCCGCTATAAAAATTTCAAAGACATTTCGCCACCCCCTGCAGCTATAGCATGAGATATAAAATTCTTATAAATTCAATATCAAATATATAGGTATATGTATGTATATTATGTGACAAAAAATTTGTTAATTTCACGATATGATCAACGATGAGATAAATTTTTATACGTACCTAATTTCAGATCCCAATATTCTGTCTCGCCTAAATTTCGCGGACTCTTTACAAGCGGGATTATCGCACGAAGATAAGCCGATTAGTTTTTATAAAATTAACCGGATGGTTGAGGGTGACTTCGAGTATGAAATAACGGCTTTTATATAATATGCGAAAAAGGGTGAAAAATAGAGAGAGAGAGAGAGAGAGAGAGTGAGAGAAGAAAAAAAGGAAGAAAAAAAAAACGTTTAACCCCCGACAAAGGAGACGTCCTTATTAAATTTCCTCTGCTTAACAAATAGCCTCATTAAGCGGACAAAGATCTTGGTAATTTTTCATAACTCGAGCGGAAAGCGTGGACTGCAGAACACGCGATTCAGACACGGCAATTGCCCATTCAATTCCTTACAATGCATTTGTATGGGTATAACTTTGAACGATGGTATGAGTGTGTGAAAAAGTTCCGATCCCACGTGTAAGAAAATCAAAAAAAAAGAAAAAGAAAAATAAGAAAGCAACAGTATGAACAAACAACCTATTTTTTTTTACTGAGATTCTTCAAATCGTTTATTATACTGCTGGCAAAAAAAAATTCTGATAAATTATCGTAATGTTCGATTTCCACTTGATTCCCTTTTTTTTCGAATTCCCATTTTCTTCGAATCGGTCAAGTCGTTTTCCCGCAATTCAGGATTCAAAATTCTAGGAAAGGATATTTGTGTGAGTGATGAAACGGGTTTTTGAGTTAAAGAGAATTTTTTCTTTTTCTTTCGGTCTGACGTTTCAAAGAGAAGAAGAGAAAGAATACAGCATTTCATTTATTTATTTATTAACTGCGAAAATAAAGATGAATAAAAGCCCCGATGATCGGCAGCTCGTATACAGTTTCAAGTTTGTTTCTATATGAAAAATTTGATTCAATTTATTCGAACAAAATGTACTGGGGTTCCACGATGTGCGATTGAATAAGTGCGATGGTCTGTAACCTGTCAGTTAGAGAAGAAGAATTAATGACCGTATGCAAAAGCGATTTATTATTGAATCCTATATATAACACCGGGTAAAAATTTTCACAGTACAATTCGGTGTGGATATGGATATAGAGAAAAAACAAAAAAAAAGAAATCTGTAGGATATAATATACGTATAATAGAGATCAAAAATTGTATCAGTCAATCACACACATTTCATACGTAAATTTATATATGATTCTGACGCGGGATATATCGAGTTTTGAATAACAATTGAAGAGATATATTGATGTTTGTGACAGAGGGTGAAGAGGTTTTTTTTTCTTTCTCTTTGTTCCTCTTCTCTTTACGGGATTCAAATGATTGCGAGACTATATATAGAAATAATCAATTGAAAAAAAAAATTTTTTTTTTCTTCACTTATATGTATTTTATCAATGAAAGATTATTTTCACAAATCAGGCATATAACGTACGTATATACGCACGTACGGCTTTATTTACGTAGTAAAATTTGTATTTATATTAGGCACTTTTGAAAATAATACTAATTATACATACATAACTATTAAGATTAAAATACTATCCATTTTCGTTCATTTCGTATTTCATATATTTTTTTTTTTTTAATTTAATTTAATTTGTAGGTTTTTTTTTTTCTTTCTTTTGTTTTTTCTCTTCAAATTATGTTCTACTTTATTAAAAATATTAAAAATTATTATCACTAGTATATATATATGTATATATATATCTGCGTGTTTATTATATACTGCAGATATATATACTATATGGTAATTATGCGTGCGAAGAAATATGATCAATTTTGTATTTTTTTCTAATAAGAATATTGAACTTGCACTTGTACTTGCACTTGCACTTGCACTTTTACACGCATTCATACGATAAATAGATAATATTATATTAATGGCGATTCATATAGAGCGAGATCTTCGGTTGTTTCCTACTATTATAGTAACAAAATATCGCGAACAAAATATTTTCTTATACTTCTTTTTACTAATAAAATTCACAACTGAGATATAAACTTGATAATTATCGATATATCGCTAAATTATCACTATTACTATTATTATTATTATTATTACTATCATAAGTAACTATAATTGCATATATTTTAGAAAATCGAACTTTAGCAGAACTTAAATCCCGGATTATGTTTTATACAGTTTTGAAGCTAGTATATATCTATATATAGGTATAATATTTTTGCAATAAAATTTTATGCGGAAGCTTTGTTTTCTCTATAATGTATATGATTTCTAGTTTTTTTTTTTCTGTTTTTTTTTTTTTTTTTTCTTTAGGCCACACTTTTACACTATCTCTAATAATTACAATTTTATTAATCTAGAACTATAATTAATTCATATTATAAAGATGATTTATATCACTTATTATATTATTTGCAAAATAATCCCGCGGGACTTGAGAGCTTCGATAAGTGATAATGATTAATTTTTATAGAATTTTAGAATCGTCGTTTAACAATTTAATTATTTAATAACTTTCGGCTATTGGGTAGAATTGGATATCTCTAGGCGATACATTCGCACGAATGTCGACTCTATTCTGCGACGTGGACGCGTTATACATTTATGTACATAACAATTACGAAAGAAACTATATGGTTACTTTATGAAAATCTTACAATTCATTATCTCTCAATCGAAGAATCTAATTGCTAATTAATCGTCGTATTGGAAGTTTGGAGAAAAAAGAAAGAAAGAAAAAAAAAAATTTAACAAAGACGTAATTTAATAGTAAAAGAATTTCCGTCATTCTAGCCAGTTACCGGTAATTCATATCATAGACGACTAATCATTAATATTACCTACATTACGACTAATGAATGCCCTGCACTCACAAATTAAGGATCGCGGTAAAACTAACTACTATATTTTCTCTTTAGAATATAATATTTGGTTTATGACTTAAACATATATATGTAATATTAATGTGACTATCGGTGAGAGTAATTATCCGATGTATCCTTGAATACAGCCTTGAAAAAAAATCTTCTCATTACTTTGAGCTCTTGATTAAAAAAAAAAAACGGTTAAATAAAAAGGACAGAAATTTCATCCTAGTTTTTATACTAAAGGTGAAAATTCGTACATTTTTTTGATAAACTAAAACGTGGTTTTCTGAAAAATGTGAAAGAAATTACTGAAAGCTATCTTTATAGAAATCGATTTTGAATAATTTGGTGCAGACGTATAGAGCTGGGAATTGTTCGTCGTCGAATGACTATCCCAGATTGTAAGTTACATTAGGCCACTGACGATAATTGTATCGATCGTAATCTTCCTATATTTGCTTATTAGATAAAAATTATTTATATTATTTACACAGTTTAAATACAGTTCGACGATTTCAGCCCATCGCGATTCGCAACGATCGTATTGCTCATTAATTTCACCACACGATCTAGACATACGGAGTATAGTCCATTTCCGGAAATCTCGCATAGCCGAAACAATAACTGCGGAAAAAAAAAAAAAAATTTCATACCAAACCGTTAAAAATAAAAAGGAAAAAGAACAAAAAAATGGAATGAAGTCGACTCGAAAATCGCTGGACTATACCCTCCCTAATTTCATTCCAATAATCCGTTTCTATCGTAGCTGACAGACCGGAAAGCATCCTCGACCAAGTCAGTCAAGCATCTGACGGCTTGTAGCAAAGCTGCCAAGAGCAGGGATAACGACAAAGAGATCAATTTGCTCGGCACCAAAGCTGCGTTTTCGGCGCTTTGAATACGGCTGGTCTTTTTCCTCTTCCGTTTCTCGAAGCTGTTGGATTTGAACTGTTTGGCATTAGGCGAGTGTTCCTTGTCCACGGAGCTCCTCCTGACCCTGGGCGATCTCTCCTGCGAGTTCCGCCTCGTTTCCGAGCAAAGCTCTGGTCCCTGCCTGATATTTTTCTGCGGATTATCGAGCTTCGGGATAATCGACTGCCGGCTCGATATTATGCTCTCGATTTTCCTCCGGAATTCTTCCGTCTTCGCCTCGACCTCGGCGAGCCGATTTTCCTTGGATTTCCTCCTCGAGCGTCGCGACGATTTCCGTTTGTCATCGCCGTACGATGATTTGTTGTCCAAAGTGTCGTCGGACTTCGCCTTGCCGTTCGTATCCAGAAAATTGTCCTTTCCCTTATCATCGGCGCCCCGCAAACTCTCTAAGGACGTTTTTCGCCGGCCTGAAATCTCCCCTGTATTATGAAAGATCGAATTCTCGTCTAGCGAGTTAGTCCGGCTGTGGCAATTCTTTCTATCCACCAATTTTTTCTCCTCGATTCTGCTGTTCAAATTGTCATTTATCACGTCCGCATCGTCACTCAAACCCTTGACCAGTCGCTGGCCAGCTCTGTCCTTCGAGAAATCTGCATTGTCCAGCGAATAGGCTTTTATGTTCTCCCCAGCTCCCTTAAAATCGCCCTTAGTCGGCGTCCTGCCAAGGCTGTTGGGTATGAAGTTAACGTTCTTGTCCGCAGATCCGTAAAAAATTGAGTTCTCCGGGTTTTTCTCGTCGTTAAACTGCAGCAGATTTTCATCGTTAACAAAAGTGTCGTGATCCGACCCGAGCGAGAGGTCCTTCGATATATCCAGCAGGTTTTCTCCGTCTTCTTCAAACTTGAACGAAAACAGCTGGCCCCTCTTAACTGACTCGAGATTCTCCGTGCAAAGGAGGTCCTGGACTTCGAAGAGGCTCCTCTCGATGCTGGGGCTTTTATAAAGCAAATTTTTCAGCTCTGGGATGTCCAGGTCTTGAACATGCAGTAAATTCTGTTCAATGTTCAGCAGGCTTTCCTCGATCTGGACCAAACACTCCTCGATGTCACAGGTCGTGCTGGTCTCCTCAGTCGACCTCGAACTGCGACTTGAGTCGCTCCGAGCCGGGCTGGAAACGTTGAAGTTTTTCAAATCCCTCCTGAGCTCAAAATCGCGGTTTTCGTACTGCGTTTGGCTGTCGTAAAATATCTGATAGTTGCTGTGACTGTTGGCTATTTCATAGCTCGAATTTTCCTCGCAAGGGATCAGGTTCTCCCTGGAGAGATCGTAGTTGTCATTATCAGCGGGAGTTTTCTCGCTGCTATCGGACGTGAGAATCCCGTAAGTTTCATGGCTGTTAGCCATCGAGCGTGAGGACCTCCGGTCACAGGGCGTCCCGAGATTTTTGAAGTCCGAGTTATCGGAGTAGACGTCGTATTTGCTGTGGCTATTCGATTCCTGAAATGTGTTTCCGTGGCTGTTGGCCGCGGGATAAGATTCCCTGATGTTTTTCGACCAGGAATCAAAGCTCGGAGTATCTTCCGTAAGGAGATTGTAATTGCTGTGGCTATTAGCGTCTGGATAGGGCGATTTCTCCGGCGTATTATCGGAGCTCTGACCATCCCCGATAAACACGTACGGATTGCCGAGTATATTTTCGTCGTCGCTCTCCAGGTCGAGGAGATTTTTTTGCGAACCGTTAAAGCCCCCGGATCCATCGGCGTTCTCGACGCTAGCATCGACGTGGATTTCCACTGGACAAAGGACCCGAGATCGCCCAATTCTCGAGTAGTGATTGTGGCGGTTTGTCGCGCCGATCGCGTCGTCCAAGAAGTCGAAATCGTGGGCTCTGTAGCTTGGGCATGGAGTATTGACGGGAGAATGGGTCAGGCGATTCACTATTCCATCACCCCTCGTTATACCCGATCAAGGAATCGGCATCGGGGGTTTTGCCTCGGGTACTTCGTCCTGGCTTTCGTTCAAAACTTCGTTGCTAGTCCGCAAGTGGCCTGGCTTGAATACGACCTGGAATATATATCCTGTTCAATATCGAATTTCGAAATTACGTGCAATTTTTTATCATTTTTTTTTCTTCCTTAGAGAGAAACTGCATTCCCAACTTGGTTCAAAAAGGGTTCATCTGATTTCGAGATTCCAAAGAGATTCCTCAAGACTTGTATAACAAGATTTTACAGACTTGATCAGAATTCAAAGAATTTCACGAGTTTTTTTCCAAATTTTATACATTTTCTACAGATTTTCACACAATATTGACATTTCACGATTCAATTGAGGATCTACGGATCTCAGGATCTCAGCTATCTATTGTCACCAATCAGTGAATAAATTGGTAATCATGGAGACAACTATAAAGAGAATTCTCTCGTGGGATTCAGCTGCGAAACTGGTCCTAACTTTTCCCTTGGAATAATTTTCCTTCAATAAAATCTAACCGTATGGCGATGGTTTTGAATTTAATCATGAAACGTAGATCGTCTTACGTCCGACTGAGTATCACTTGACAAGGCAATACGAAGCCCTTCGAGATGCCGGTCACGTGTGACTTGCCCATATTCTCATCGGTGGATATTATTGCGATAACATTCGATGTTTAAATGAATAAATTACCTTGGGACGGTTAAGCCGAATGCCTCTAAACTCGTCGGTGAAGGTGAGGATGTAGAAACAGAAACATCCGGCGCATATCCATTCGACGACCGTGCTAGCCACGTGATACTCCCAACCTCCGTCTTCCTTGCGCCATTTCAGAACGTCATCTCCTGAAAAAATATGCTCGATATAAATTTCCAAATTTTCAAAGCCGAATTTTTTACTCCGCGATTATAATTGTTAAAAGAAAAAAATTTATTCCACGAGGATAAATAAGGTAGACAATGTCGAGGCTTAGATGTGACGTCCGGTTCCTGACAGAAATTTACCGGAACGTCATCATGTCCTCGACTCTATCCAGCTTCTGCCATATAATTCCGGAGCGTAATCGATGAGTTTTTAGATCGAAAAGTATCGCCTTTGGACTTCGGTATCAACATAAGTGCCAATTATTAGGCACGTGGACTAACCAGTGTGTAAACTCCCGGCCACAATTGTGGTGATTATGCCAACGATGAAGAGCAGCGTGCAGGCCAGTGCGAGGCAGAAACGTGTGTGAGCAATCCTCAAGGAACAGCCCAGGGGATGAACGTAGTATGAACACACGACCTGGAATCGGAGATATCGGGGTATAGTCTTCGTTGGTTTCGGGGCGATCGTTTTTCGCGATACGGAATTCCTGAGATTCTTGAATTTGGAAACGGGAATATTTGCACGTTGGATTCTCACCTGTACCCAAAAGTACGCGGTGCCACCGCCGAAGCATAGGAGAGCACCGAGTGCGTGAACGACGAGCACGTTTGTTTCTTGAAAGTTAGCGACTACGGATAACCCGAAGCAAGTCAAAAGGCCAAGGATCAATCCGGACTTGTTCCATTTTGGCAATGAAGCGTTTAGCTGATACGAGCTGGATATCTCCTTGGTTTGAGAGTATCGTATGTAGATCACTAGGCACACTGTAATCGAGAGTATTTATTAGCAGGTGTGGACTCAGACACGTTTTTGCATTAATTAGCTCCGACGAACTTGAGCAAAATACACAAATGTCAAGGTGCGTGTTCACTGCCTGAGCCAAGGCCTTTGATTTCGCAATATTTCATAATCGACGAATAATAAAAATCGAAAATAGAGAAAAGTAAAAAATACCTTGATAACGATCGTTCAGATCGATAAGAAAAATTGTTATCTATTTCTGTGGTTATCACATCGTCGAGTCACCGTGATGTTACAAAATTTTTTCACCGCGTAAGATCGTGGTTGAGATAAACAATTAGATATCAAGTGTAGATAAACTCGTAATTGAAAGATCGAATAAGCTCATAAGAACAATTATGAGATCATACTTACTTAGTTATAGATAATTGGAATTGGCGATAAAAAGTAATTAAAATAAATGATACAATTTTTCAGCCTTTTGCCTTTTTCTTTTTTTCTTTTCCCCCTTTCTTTTGTGTTTTGCCAAAAAACTGGTCCGTTTCGCATTAAACATGCCGTATACAAACGAACAGTACAGTTGCTGACAGTTAGTTTAAACTCAAAACAAACAATGAATCGTTTAACTGTTCGTCTACGTATATGCAACATCATATCTTTTATTAGCATTCGATGATTTGAATATTTGGCAAAAATAACCTGGAGCTTAGCTGTCCTAAAATGGATTTTATTACCGTACAGAAAAAAAATTGGGTAAAGAATGATTGGTCTCACACCGGCGATTAGATTCTCGAATTAGTTACGTCGTCGTAAGACCGCGATATCATTCAATGCTAGAAAGAAGAATCGACTGTTTAACTGTTAAAAATACATATATCTAACCTAACGATTGGATACCGTTCTGGCGACACTTTATAGTTACAAACGGACGTTAAGTACTTCCTAATTAGTGCAGTAGTTATTATAGTTCAAAGCCCTCGCGTTATTACGTCAATAAATTGGCCAACCGTCACGTCATACCGTTCGATCGGTGAATGAAATCAGCGAAGGTTATTGCTTTATCAAGTCACTTTCTCTCTCTATTTATCTCAGCTTCTTGGCTCACTTCTCATCGTATCGAAGATCCATAAGTCAATTTTTCTTAAAAACTGCGAGCATTTTGCGAATTTTTAATTCAGTTTGATCGTCGAATCGTTCTCTAAGCCGAAAATTTTACCATTTTGCGAAACGAGAATTGTTTTTGCAGCAGGTGATTTTTCCGGGACATTGGCCACCCCGAATTTCAGGCGAAAATCATACGACTTTTCCAGGATTTCCAGGACCTTTCTTTCAAAATCCCGGAAGTTTATCGGCACGGGCAAGTCTGCTTATGTCATTATTTAATTACGTAACAAGATTGTTTGTGCGAGTTGAACCAGTCCGATTGCAAAACTAGGTAGTAATTTAAATTCTAGGGTCAACATACTCCGGAAGTTTACTCTCGCCGTAAATCCTCCGTGTTTAACACAGTCGAGTAAGGTCGGATGTGTTGGTCAATTCCTCTCGCTAATTACGCCTTTTAGTACTATTTTGTTTATTTATTTTCTCTTATTTTCAATGCTTCGTGAAAAACGAACGTCCCTAGTCAATATTACTAATAATAGATGAACGAGCATTGAGCAATGCCTAAATTATTCACAAGGACGTATTATACCGATGCCCCCCCGTCAATTTTTCAAACACGCTATAGGCAAAGGTGTGAATTAATTCGTCAAGATTTGCAGATATTTAAAAATTGGAATAAAATTCAATATACTCACAAACTCCGGCTGCCATGTTTATTAATTGTGCAAAAATGCAGCTTTCGGGGGAATAGGCAGCTGTGTCTGATATGTACGGAAATCCGGCCTCCACATGGCCCAGTACGACGGCGATGATGTACCTGTTTGATAAGTAATTTTTCAGGATTGTTAAAAATTATGAAGAATGTCTTGCAGATTTTTCTGTTCAATTATTGGGTTGGAGTTTATTTCGTTAGAAAAATCCGGGAAACGTCTGATGGCGATTTTCTACCATTCCGAGATAATGTGTTTCTGATCGATTGAAACCTCTCAAGAATTGAATAGTTCCTGCAGCGTAATACTGCAGACATAATATGGAAGTAGGCTTGCAATATAATTGAATCATCCTATTACTGAAATTTAATTTATATTATAACTAGTTTGAGAATACTGCAGTTTTTTTTTTTTTTTTTATAAAAACTGAAAAGAAGAAGAAAAAAAATCACAAGCGATGAATAATAATTGAACAAGAAATCTCTCAGGTTGTTATAATTCCGCGAATAAGCGTCTCAATTAACGAGTTTTTATAATGAAGATATAATTATATATAATAGAATTTTCTACAACGCGTTTTATTCGAACTTACAGACCTGAATACCGACTTTGTACAGACCTTGATAGAAAACCCTGAGATTTATTATAAGACCACGAGCACAAAGGCATTAAACAACAGGTGAATGGTTGAGCAACGTCGAGACCGCCTTATACTATACACTATATTATTACCTCGAGGTAGATGCATGTCTTCGCGATTCAAATCGCAAAAATGATCAAAAATTTGAAAACTAATTTCGCCCTTCAATAAATAAATGAATAAAAAAAGGCAATTAATATTGAAATGGGATTAAATCAGTCTAAATTTACTCACGTGGTTATAAAAGTGGCGGGTATAACGATGAACAGGAATATCGGAATGTAGTGAATATTCCCCACAGATTTTTCAAGCTCCATGATTACAGGCAGGAGTTTTAAATTCCCATCAATCGTTAAACAATCCCGATACAAACCGGCGTTGATCCTCGCGCCACAAGCTCTCAAGCCACTCTGTCTGAGTGGTCACTCGGTCAGAGTCTCGCGTCTGATCATGAGTTATCAAAAACTCCGGAAAGCCCCTGCTGCTTCATCAAGAGTACCGAGAAGACCTTGCGGCTCTGTAAATGATAATGAATATGGAAAGGCGCGTTGATTTCACATAATCAATTTATGGAGGCGTAAAGTTAATCGGATTTGATCGTCCGGTCGTTTTTTCTTCTTTCTTTTCCACTCCTAAAAATTGTCGATTTTCTACGGCTAATATTTTCGCAGATTTTAAATTGCGATCCGATCTTTTTGTTTCAGAGATTCGAGACTCTCCGGACTAGTGGCTAACTTCTAACGACATTGGCCTAGACTCGCGAGATTCTGGCCATAAAATAAACCGAACCTTGGCGTTATTTGAACACAAGGACTTTCATCTGAGGACTACGAACCATGAAATAAACCGCTTTGTATAAACCTGATTAATTCTCTGAGACGGTCTAGACCTCGAACTATCTCCGGGCTTACGTAATATCCGAGATTTTAAATTCATCTGTGAATAACGAAGGAAGGAATCCAGCCGATCTTCCAATACAGGAATCGTTTGCCTCCCAGTTCTTTAAATTTCGGAATAACTTAAAAAATGAATTTAATCAATTTCAATCAAAATCTGAGAGTCTTATTCCAGAATAGTTTCACAAGCAATCGAAGTGACTTATGATACTTAATATATAGATAAGAAAAATTTCCAGTCACTTTTACTTATAACGTGGATTAGTTCGATAAACACAGGCGAGATTCACGAGCTTGAAACTGATTATTGTTAGGGTTTTAACATATTATCGTAAATGTAACAAATATAATGTAATATACGCACAATCGCGACGAGTGAGACTGATCCTGTCGCGATAGTCGTATACTGAATGTCTCAAAGCCACAGCTGATAACTGGAAACTAACGGCCGGATTCAAGGACCGCAATTATTATCAGCTCTCTAGCTTAAAATATCTCTGTGTAAAATTTCTGTTTCGTAATAAGATATCTCCGCTTTACGTAGAGAATGAAAAGGCCAACGATAGCGGGATAAAAATTCGCTAACACGTCGCTAAGCGACAGTCACATAAGTTATAGTTACGTCAATATCGATATCCTCATAAAACAAGAAAGGAAGTATGAAGTTAGAAAATAATCACGAAGAAAGCAAGACTTTCTTACCAAAGAGTAAAGTCGAGTAATTACTTCGCGTGTTATTAAAATTCACCGATTTGTTTCTTGCCTAGAATCGGAGTGATTCTTGAAACCGATGAGCCGGTAGCACGTGAGGGTCGATCTTCGACCGAGTCGTTGTGAAATTAGTACAATTATCGTTACAATATGAAGCAATCGGGGTTTTTCTATTTTTTCATCCTTTTTTATCTCCGTATTCATATTGTCAGACCGGAAATTAGCACTGAGGTTTGCTTTAGCTGATAAATAGTCGTTCACCGCGAGCTTCCAATCCCTCGACTATAATACGAGCCATAAGCAACGTTGCTGTACTACAAGCTGCTAATCAATTACTCGTATTACAGCTACGTTCCAACGTGCAATGAGCTCTGCTACGATGAATACGAATGCCTTCTTGCCTTTGCGGTCGAAAATCTCGTAGATTTATCGAAACTGACCGTGGCTCGAGATTGAGGAAATCTTTGCCCCTCGTATTACGCTTGGAACGCATGATCTGACGATCTGACGTATCCCGTGTTCGAGGTAAATAAACACTCCCCCAATTTATATCGGGGCACGAGGTTATCGCGATCCCCGATTATGCACGATCGCACATCGCTTAATGAACGGAATTAATCACTGGCTAATTATTACCTGTCGATAAACTTTAACGGATGTCTCTGCTTTCATAACCAGTTGATTTTTTTTTATGGATGGTATTCAGCGTCGGTTGATAAGACTGCACTGTTTCACACTGACGAGACTCGCATCCGGCGTTGGAGAGAGAGAGAGAGAGAGGGCCTCGCGCGTTTTATCGTATTAATAAAGGTGATTAATTATTTGCACAGCGTCTGCAGCAGGCATTGAGTCTTCGAAGAACTTCGAGTCTTTGCTTTCGTTTAGGTTCAGGTTTACTCGCGATCGATTTTGGCCCAGGAACAAGTCGCTTGCGCGCCGCAAACTTGGCATCGCACCAAACCGTACGACATTTGCACGAATCCAATGCGGAGGCGCGACTATAGCTCGGATTTTTCATACGACGTAGTGTTCGGCGTTTACTGTGCAAAATTTGACGAAAATAAAGAGGAATTATTCCCCAAACTAACGCGAACAATTTTCTTTCGTACTTACAAGCCGGTTATATTTCATCGCGAATTTTCACACGGGCTAACACTCGCCCCAACCTGCGATGAACCCGGCGCGATCAATGATATGGAAGCAGGGTATAATAAAGCACGAATTTACCCACGAAATCTATGTATGGTAATTTTCTGTTCTTCTTTTTCTTTCATTTCATTTCTTTTTCTTTCGTTTTTATTACTTTTGATGCGAAAGATATTGATTTACATGAAAATAGTATAACATTTTCTAATATAGTGGAAACGCGACTGAATCAGGGAGAATTTATCACGGAATGGTATACGATGTTTGGGTCTTTTTTTCTCGGCCTCACTATATCCACGATTGATATAGTATATGCGGTTTCGTTAGCGAGTGTTGATATCAATGGTCTATGGCTCGCCAGCTGTATCACCCCTGGTGAAAATCTATTTCAGATTATTATTATTTATTCGGTAATTTTTCGAACAACTTTAATCACTGAAAAACTCTGGGATGCTGTAGAAATTTTTTTTCTCATAAATTTCGATTATCTCTTGGGAGTAGGTATCGTCAGCAATTTTGTCGATTTTTTTTTTTACATACTTTCGAAGAGTTTCGCTAAAATGTTGAACAAAATATAACAAATAAACGAAATCAATTTTGTATATTTATCAGAATTCATTCAAATTAGGCGTTCAGAAATTCTTGAACAGAAAAAAAAAAAAAAATAACAATTATAATAATTAACATAAATTATTTCACACTAATCGAAATCAAAATTGTTTCAATGTGACCGAATCCCTGGCGGTAAGAATAGTTTTCGTTATTATCTAAAAAAAATAATAATTCTCAACCATTTCTGTGAAGCTTTGAAAAAAGTGTAGAAATTTTTTTATTGATTCAGGAATAATCGGAGTTTATGGAACTATTTGAATTTCTTTCAGTTATTCCCAAAATTATCGTGATGTTGTTTCAAATCTGTATTTTTACTATCGAGCGTAATTTCAATCCGCGCTCTTTCCACAGTCGGTAAGACAGGGGCCTTTGAGTAATTCTTGGACAGCTATTGCAGATGATGGCTCTCGGCAGCGACTCTGGTGGCGGTAAAGCGTACTACTTTTGCCGCAAATCTAACTATTGCGGCGGCAAATTTGAATTTTCCGATCGTTTTTAGCGATGAATGCTAAACACAGCTAGTCCAAGGCTTGTCTTGGAAAAATTTATATTTATAAAATTTAAATTTACATTACGCAGTATTTGCGTAAATACGATTTATCCACGTTCAATTTTTCCTCGAATCTCTTGGTTTTACAAATTTCAATCGACTCTGCGAAGCAGAAAATTGTGATCGATTGTTAGAAGCTAAGGGTGGTTCTCGTTTCTAAATTTTATTAATAAATTATACGTTATGTTCCACAGTGATTCCTCTTACGTTGTAGAATAACCATAATATGTATAGAAATGAATAAATCACATGATATGGCATAATAAAATCATACATAGATCCACTAATGTCACATTGATTGCCTACCACACCGACCACACAAAAATATCGTCACTTCTCTTTCGGTTTCGTTTTCCCGAAAAAAATTTCATTTTTCATCTTCTTTTCATAATTTGGCACGTCGGATGTTAATCCGTGTTCGGAAGTGTAATTATCAAGGCATTATCTTCTCAGCGGATCGTCTAGATCTACTGCAAGAGCGAAGCTCGATGTAATTAAATGCTATAGTTCGTATCACGCCGGCTTGCACCACTCACGAAGAACAGGAGCGTTTTCGACGATTTCTCGATCGACTTGCACGAATGAAATTTCTATGAATGCGTTTCTCATTCATTCACACCACTTCCATCGTCGTTATGTGCATCTGGGGCAGCTTCAAGTCATCTTGCTCCTGGTCCAGGTAGATCAGCTGGAATTCAAACGAATTTTTGCCTTACGGTTATTCAGTCTCTCCTCAAATTTCCACTTGCTCACCGTAACGCCCGGCGTTTCGAAGTTGATCAGTTTGAATTCCGGAGCAAAAGTGAGCAAGAAGAGGCAGTAGATAATGGCGAGGATCCACTCGGCGAGTGCGCTGGTCACGTGCCACTCCCAACCCCCATCTTCGGGCTGCCAGTTCTTGTAATCCGTTCCTAAACGAAGATCGATTTATTATTCATCCTCACTCCTGATCGTCATCAACTTTTTCCCAGTCGGATTTGCTCCGGCGAAACTCACCGTGGAATTCTACCATCGAAATGTAACCAGGGACGATCAACATGATTGTAAGAATGACGGAGAGGGCTGCGAGCGAGCTACGAACCCATACAATCATCCATCCGTTTACTGCCGTGGTCATTTTTTGGGTCAAGTAAGCCTGGAAGATCGGAAGATTGATGATACGCTTCGAAGAGGATTAGGGAGCGCAAGCCTCTTATTAATGACGTATGCAGATTAGAGTGGTTCAAAAAAATAAAAAACGATCGAAAAAAAGGAGAATACGAAGTCCTCGTCTTTCCAATTTTTATTTAAATCGAATCTTTCGACTTTCCAAATGAAGATGAGGGGTGGAGAATACCTGAAGACAGAAGTAAAGGGTTCCAGCAGCGAAGCAGGTCATGGCTCCGGCCATGTGCACCGTGAAGACTTGGGCTGATTGAAAGTTTGCGAGAATGTCAAGACCGAAACAAGACAGCAGACCGCTCCACACTGTCAGCAAAACTACCCTTCGCTGTACCAGGTTTTGGCCACGTTCAATACGCCATTGCTCGACCTGGCGATGTCTGATGTAGATGCAACAGGCGACTGTGAATTGTCAGGAGTGCGTTATTTCGGGAATTCATTTTCTCGACATTTTTCAGTTTATTTTTAATCAGAGTGGAAATTCTGTTCCGTTTTTGACTCACGTAGCAGCGCAGCTATGTTCAACAACTGTCCGAATATGCACGACTCGGGTGACAAGGTGCCGGTTTCTGATATGTAAGGAAAACTGCGTATCACGTGATTCAATTTTACTGATAGCGTGTACCTGAAATATAATCCATTCAATGCATATACCCATCGCACAGCGATTAAAACACGGAGGAATTTGAAGAAAACGGTTTTAGAATTCTGAAAACGTTTCTTTCTTTCGATTTCTTCGACAGCAAATTCCGCGCTATTTATTCTGGGCTCGAATGTCTCATGAATGCCATGGGTCACCGTTTACCTTCGGCTGACCATAACACCCATTGTTAAACCGGACACCGAGCAATATTAAATTCCGCGCTATTGTACCCGAGCGATAATCGAGTGCAGCTAATGTTTGAAAATCAGCAACTCATTAGCCTGGCATTTTGCTGTTTAAAAAATGCGAACACTGGAGGACTGCTGATTATATGATTGGCGGAAATAAAATACGCCATTTTCTTTTTCTTTTTTTGATTATGAATTCTGTTTCCTCGCCGTTCTTCAAACTCGAATTAACCAATACTCACGTTATCATAAAGGTAACTGGGATCAGTATGAACAGGCTCAAAGGCAACACGTGCAAATATTCGTAGGCCATACTGGAGACGCGCTGTTACAGCCGGAAGCCTCGGGACGAGATTAATCGGTCCACATCAATTTCTGGACGAGGAAACTTCATCGATTCAATACGCTTCCGCTACGTGGCACGATCTCGGATTTTCTAGCCCGGGGAATCACGGATTTTACGATACACGCTATTTCTGCGATCGACAAGTATTCGCGAAGAACCCAGTCTCCAAGTTCAGTAGTTCAAAGCCGAGAATTCATCCCGAATAAATCTGCGAAACGACGTAGTCTTCGCACTCGTTGAAATTTTTCTCTTCCCCTTATCACTCGCTCGATTAATTAGGTCACTATCAATCATTTCCCGAAATTATTATCCAAACTTTGACCAAAGAAACGGTTAATCATGTTTCTCGCTTTCTTTCAACCGTTTTTTCTCCTCTACTTCCCAAATTTGGCCACGTGACTTTTTTTACACTTTTTTTATCATGCGAACGACGATCGCCCTCAGTTACTTTAGACCGGTATTATAGTGTGTATAAGTGCTGCGCGTCTTGCGGGAGAGTTCTCGTTCTACTGACTCCACACATCTACTTGTAAAACAAGGCAATCAGCCATCACCAACACAATTATAAAATAATTAACGCAAGCGTATGTACATACGAGAGCGAGGCATCGAATTTGTGGGACTTATTAAGCCGCGGTTTGTATTAGCTACATTTTACAACGTATGGTAGTGGGTACTCGGCGAATCTGTAGCCTTAATTGAATATCTGCGAAAACCCCGTGGGACGGATTTAGGGCAATTAGCCTAGTTTCCATTCGGTCAATTTTCCGTGTTATAAAAAATCGGAAGTCTTATTTTGCCGCAAAAAATTCGGCGAGGGATTCGAGAGCGGGAATATAGCATCTTCGTGATTTATGGCACGACTAATGTGTGCGAGTCTTTATCATATCGCCGCTTTACTCATTCGTCAGATTTAGCGATATCGGAATACCGACTGGTCCACATTTCTCATCTTTGAAATATGCGTGTTTATCTATGTCGGCTATACGCGAGTCAAGGGCGACGAATCATTTTGCGGTGAAAAATGTCCAAGCCAAGGAAACACGAGGCCAAGTTTTCATCGCGGATCGTTTAATCTGTCCGAATTATTTTGATGTTTGAATTTTATAAACAAAATATATACAGCGATAGCTTCTGATCGATTAATTTCATAAATTTCCTCACACAGTAAACCGATGTAATAATTTTCATTTCTTGAAAACTTTTCCCATGTTCCTAAGGCAGGAATAGTATACTAAAATCTATGTTACAAAAACCAGTCGAAATCTTAGCTCTAAGAAATTGATTTCTAGTTCTTCTAGATCAATCCCACTGCGTTAATTGTAATTAATTGGCTATTAATAATAATTAGATAAAGATTCTGAAATGAAATGAAACTGATCGCGAGATTTCAAAATAGCAACAAAGAAAAAAAAAAAGAAAAAGAGAAAGAAATGGTTCAAATATGGATTTTCGAAAAACTTAGCTAGTGAGAATTATCAGCTCTGGTTAAAACGTGGACAAAACGATTCGTCGACTACTATGATTATGTGTTCGGGTTATTCCGTATTTGGGGAAGGAAGATAAAATGATATTCTTATCTGTAGCAGTATACACTAATGACGTGGACTAAACCAAATAATGAAGAAACTGTTGATTCCATTGGTTTTCTTTATCTACATGAATAACGGACACAGAGCACTTTACCGAGAATATTTTAAATATAAATCATCGACAAGAAAAAAGAAGGTTCTATTCAACCTCTGTGAGTAAATTATATATAATTTATTATCGAAGTGGGAAGAAAGTAATGAACGATGCTGATTTTTTCGGTCAAGTCTGCATTCTTCCGGGTATGACTCGGTAAAAATTTTCAAAATATTTTTTGAAGCATATGACCATCGCTCAAAAAAAAAAGATATGATGATAATTAATTTGATATCCTCTAAAAATTTCTTCAAGTAAGCTTCTCCATTATTTTTGGCAAAAAAAGTGTAAAGAGTTACTCTTTCAGGTGATTTGAGTCTCACTTGAAAAGAAGCGAAAGAAAATAAAATCCGACGAGTAAAATTGTATAAATCAAACCTCGGGCCATAATAACGTTCCAAGATTTTCCTTGATTTGAGGTAGATATGGAGAGCAAGAAAAATGGAAAATACAAAAGAAAACTCAACGCGGAATATTGAGGACGTCGATAAATTTTTGCCTCCGAAGTTAAGTTGGAAAAAAGGGAAATAAATTGATCGAAATTTAGTGCATGTGAAATTTTTAGGAGACTAGGATAATTGAACAATATCTTTTCAAATCATGTTTTTATATCAACAACGATACAATATTACAATATAACATACGGGGCGGTTCTTTTGGCTATGATTTATAATTAATAAATATTTCTTTTTTCTTTTTTATTCATTTATTTATATTTTTGTCGTCGTGTTTCTTGTTTATTGTTAAATAACGCTGCTTTGCCTTTTCGCAATACATGCGTTAAATAAAATTTATTGTTTCCAGTATAATGCTTATATATTCTCTTTACGTAGGTATACATATCAACATACATAACGCTGTTCAAAATTGAACTTATTATTTTATAATAATTATATGGCAGCAACGGCAGTTTTCGGTAAACGATTAAACTTTGCACTCTTTTTCTTTTGAACGCTATTTGCTTTTTTTCTTCTTCTTCTTTTTTTGTTTCTTTTATTTATTTTTTATTAATAATTGAAAATTTTTAGTTTTATAATTTTACTTTATTTTATTTCATTGGACGTTATATATATTCGTTTTATTTATTTATTTTTTTCACTCTTCAAATTATCATTATTCACCACTCATTTATCTGCATATATGTATATATTAATATTTCTATGTACCCATTATACTTTATACTTTATTTAATAATAATAATATCAATAATAATAATAATATAATAAATAAAGTATAAAATATTTTCAATCCAATTCCATTCAATTAAATAATTATAGGGTACGATTTTTCGATTTCAAAAATGTAACAGGAGGATAGCTGTAGCCGAACTTTACAATGGCTAAAGTGAGTCAGTTTATATTTCCGGATAAAATCTAATCTGTATAATATATACATCTAAAATAGTTCAATAAATAAATAGATACGTGTTATTATCAATATTAATTGTTATTACGTTAATTATACACTGCAGGCACTAGCTAGCTGAGAGAATCTTGATTTGCGATTTTTTTAAATAAAGTTGCACTTTACGCACGGGAAACAGTGCGTAAAATCGAATTTTACGCATACTATGTGAAAAACCTATCTTTTCCATACGCCGTGGGGAAAGTACGATTTTTGCGCACGTTGTGTTAAAAATTAAAGTGGGAAAAATCGAAGATGGAAACGAAAAAATTAGCTATACCATTTTTAACTGAGAAGAAAGAAGGGAAACGATAAATCTTTGATTCTCGTTGCCTTCTATGGCCTGCAGTCGAATTGTTAACATTTTCGTTTTACCTTTTTCCTCAATTAGCTACTTATCAAAGTTTTATTTAAATTTCATTATCTCTTCATTATTTCTATTTCTTCATTATTTGTCTTATTATGGTAAATGCCACATCGGTCTGTAATTCACATGGGCCACTATTTGGTTCCTTGGTTCCACGGCCCTGCGTCTACTTAACGTTTTAATTACAATCTATAATCATTTATCGATTTATCGTAAGAATTCTCCGTTTTACGCTATACTAAGAAATTTCTTTCTTTTTTTTCTTTTTTCTTTCTTTGTCGCAAAAGGCGTTTAATGATAACAATTAGGTACGAGTCTAGATATCGAATAATAATGGCCGCGCCTCGATCCGTAAAACAAAAAAAAAAACAAACAAAAAAAATACAGAGAATAACATAAATAATTATCTATATCGTCTAAATTCGAGATTAATTGTAATCTGTGAAATTTTTAGATAAATTATAATTCATTTAAATATGTAAATAGATGAACTAAGATTTTTTTGTTTTTTGTTTTCTACGATTACGAAAACTGACGAGTCTAGAAAAATTTCACAAAGCAATAGATCTGACAATGAGATATATAACGATCAAGACACGTGTAAAAATCAAGCCATTATTACCTCCCGACAAGATGATAATATCTAACAGCTCGGTAAGCTTTTCTTTCAAACAATATTATATCGTATCGATTTTACATTATTTCCCTCACTCGCTGTATTGCGAATAAAAAATATATCGTTTTTTTTTTCTTCTATCAACGATCTCGGACGTTACGTGATTATTATAAATCTATGAGAAGATTTTCTAAACGCGATCATGATGAATCAGTTTGAATAATATCAAAAATTTCGTGTTATAACAATTGAAAGAAACCGCTGAAAGGTATTTTCCATTTCAAATATTCGCGGTGAAAAATTAGCGAGACGTCCGCGTGGTAAGTCGATTCGTTCGACGTCACGATCTGGCGAAACGATCCGCATTTCAGCGGGAAGAACAAAATTTCAAACTTCTCTTATCATTTTCTCGCAATAAACTATAAACTCATGATCCAAAAACGACGAGCGTCTCTGTTATCGCGATTCCGAAAATCTTGAATCGCAATTAACGAATATTTGACGGAAATAATTGAACGAATAATAAAATACGAAAAATCTTATTAATAGTAGGAATAAATTAATTCATCGCTGTTACCAGGACGGAGCTCGATGACATAGAATTACGCATGATGTGACGATAAGAAAATAGTCACTTGTATACGTGTCTTATCAATTATGTTACCGAAATATTGATGAGAAAAGATGTTGTGGTTTTTATTTTATTTTTTCTTTTTCTTTTTCTTCGTTTTCGTTTTCGTTTTGTTTTTTTTCTCCTACATCCTTCGATCCATCGTCGACCTCTGACATATGTGACGTACGTAATATTACTATCAACATTTCTCTTCTATATAAGGGAACACCGTTATTACGAAGGCAACCATTATTCTTGAATTTGAACTCTAACAATAACCGTCATTCATTCTTCATTTGTTATAATATTATCGATCATTATTGACTGACACACACCGTTTAAATTCCAGTCGCTTGCTTACGCATGTACCTACCTAACTAATGTACGTATATATGTATGTATTTTTCGTTACGAAAAAAACAAAAAAAACAAAAATTTTTTTACAGGTATTATCCGAAATCCGAGTTATACACGTTTATATTATATTGTGTATATTACATTATAGCATATGGGACATTCCATTTCAATTGTATGAATGAATCTGTGACCCTGACCATCTCGGATTTGTGTCATTATTTTTTTACTACGATTGTATATCGAGTCCAAAAAGCACGTTTACACTTGTTTTTCAGATTTTTCCAAACACCCTTTTTTACTGTGAAAAGATGTTATTTTTTGTTTTTTTCAAATATGAAAATATTGCCAAAAATCTCGTGATCATATTATGTAGACACATTCAAAGCTGTTATCCATTGTTGGGAGTTTTTTATTCCCTGGTATATTTTACACGCCTATATAAACGTTGGAAAAAATTCCGCAAAAATTCTGATATACAGAGTATTATAATTTCAATATTCGCGGTCGATGATAAATTCTGATTTTAGTATTCAAAAATTGTGAATAATGTTTGTTTCGAGTACCAAATTATTTTAGTAGAATCGAAACTGTTGTCGAATTATTTGGAAATTTTCCTCAATGTTCGAAAGGGTGTAAAAAACACAAAGAAAAAAAAAATTAGGAACGTTGTTTTTTTTTTTCTCGTAAAAATTTCTTGTACGAATAAGGGCTGCTTGGAATTTTTTTTTTCTTCAAATTAAGGATACCTTTTGGACTCGATGCAATCATAGAAAAAATGATGAGCAAAATCCGATACGGTCAGTGTCAAGGGTTCATATATATATTTGGAATGAAATATCTTACATATAATATAGAGCTTACTTATCTAATTAGGAAAAACTTGTCTATATAAGATATTGTGTATATATATATAGCTGCTATATAATATATTATCTTAATCTAATCAGACTAGTCCGAAATTATTTATATAATTATATTCAATAACTAAATTATGCATATTTGCAAATATCTAATCCTTTCTTATAATAAGGTATTATTTTAATATATAAAGCAAATCACAAAATTTCTTTTCTTTTTTTTTTGTTGTTTTTTTTTTTTTTTTTTACCCAGTCTCTTGAAACGTGATGGAGCTTTTTCTTTCGTCGAAAAATATAACATCGACTATCTCGTCATCCACACGGTATACTATTATTATTATTTTTATTATTATTATTATTATGATTATTATATTATTCATTATTCATTTTTATGATTATTATTATTATTACTAGAATCTAAAAGTCATAACGGGAAAGCGATAGAAGTGATCAATTTTTGTCTTTCTTCTGAAAGATAATTCTTTCGACAGAATTATGAAAAAACAAAAACAAAAATTACGAAGATTCGGAAGAACAAAAACAATGGTAAAAATTTCAAATTTAAGATGCGCGGGGCATCGATGTATATACCTATTAAGGTATACTTACGAAAGCCAAAGTGTCAAGTAGGTAATATAGACGGATTAAGGTTTGAAAAAATTTCCCCAAATTTCGTGAGAGTGGTATTATAATAATGTACAAAAATTAACGGATATATAATAATACCTAATCGTAATAATTCAAGATTGAAATAATTGTCGTTATTGCATGCGGGAAATAAAGTGAAATTAAAAAATCTCTACCAATTATATATTGACGTCTATAATTTATTATTAGCGAATCTGAATATTATCCGTAAAAATGAGAGAAGAAAAACAAGAAGAAGGGAAAAAATTGGTCAAATCTAGATAGCTCCCCTGTTATGTTAGTCGAAATTACCTATATGTATTAGGGTGGTCCTTAACAGGGGTGTTTTTTTAATTTCTATGCTCCCAGGGGCTTAAACGCTTCCAAATGGCTAAAAAACAATCCCCTGAAAATTTGAGCTCTTAATATCAACTCTTAGATAGTCCGCATTCCAACCAAAGTTTCTTATGGAAATAACGTGGGAAAAACTTATTTTGCTCTTTAAAATTGTACAACTTGCAGACAAATGAATCTACAATAATGAGTCATAGATATTTTCGTAGATAATTTAACGCTTCAAAAAAAGATCTCGTATAATTTTTCGCTAAATCTACTACTTCAAAAGTTATTCGAGGTTAAAGTTCAATTTCGACGTCGCATAACTTTTGAACTAGTAGATTTAGCGAAAAATTATACAAGACCTTTTTTTTGAAGCGTTAAATTCTCTACAAAAATATCTATGACCCATTATCGTAGATTCATTTGTCTGCAAGTTGTACAATTTTAAAGAGCAAAAGAAGTTCTTCCCACGTTATTTCCATAAGAAACTTTCGTTGGAATCCGGACTATCTAAAAGTTGATATTAAGAGCTCATATTTCCAGGGGATTGTTTTTTAGCCATTTGGAAGCGTTTCAGCCCCTGGGAGCATAGAAATTCAAAAACACCCCTGTCAAGGACCACCCTAATATTTATACTCATATAATACACGATTCCGCGGTATATATTGGCTAACTATATTATTTATATATTTATATATATATATAAAGAAATCGCTGTATAATTTGAATAATAAATTAGCTGTTTTACGATTTCGTAAATTCGTCGTAGTATATGTATATAATATACTTGAACTATAACTGAGCTAGAATGAAATACATTTTCATACATTTCTATATATAATAAACGGGTATTACGTGCTGGCCTCGTCAATGACTGTTATGACGCGATTGTTCGGCGGTGCGGTCATCAGTCGCCATTTAGGTTTGACCTCATCCTCTTCCGGCGCGCCTTGGCTACCTCCACCCTGACTTCCGGGCGCTGGACCCTTGGATCTAGCTAACGACCATCTCCGCCCTTTCCGGTCAAGTATTATCGGCATTTCCGCGATCAAATTATTCTCGAATTCCGACAACATTAAATAATTCTCAACCTTGTTACACGAAGTTATACAATCCCCAATGTAGTCAAGGTCGTCCAATAAATTATCCGGCAAATCCATGTCCGCTATTCCTTCCTCAGATATACAAGTCAATTCCGGCTTATCTCCGGCCAAAGTCTCGGCTACTTCCCCTGGAAATAAATAAATAAATAGAGAAAGAAAGAAAAAAAAAAAAGAAAAATTACGCATCCTCTCAAAAATTCTTCAACATCTTTTTTTTTTTATCTTCCTTTTAATTTTACCTGGTGCAGGGGCGAGTTCGGCGCCGAGCATCAGGGCAGCAGCGGCGGCGCCTGCAGCGACGCCTTCATTTTCGGGTTCCTGACTGAAAGAGAGCCGTCTTCGTTGCGGGCAATTGTCGGACACGCATAAGTGCCGGGTGCCGTTAGCCCGGGTGTGTTTATGCCGGGATAAACTTCTCCTGTGAAGATCAATGAAGAAGAGTGTAAAACTGCCGACGAGGACGCAGGTCGAGCTGAAGTAGTATCCGGCCTTGCCGCCGCACCCGACGTTTATGTATCCTGGAGGAGTCATTAATAATCAGATAGTTTCGTATATGCCTGTCAGAATTCACGCCAAACCATGAATCACGATTAGGTCGATTGATCGCTCCGGGATTCGACAGTTATTGACTCATAGCGAGCTGGATAACTCTCATGCAAATTTGGAGAGCGTCGGTTCAAGAAATAACCGCGATTCTATCCATTATGGTAATAAATCGACGTGAATTACAACAGAACTGTGAAATCGCACAGTATTTTCAGACACGGTTCAAAATCATTGATAATACTCTACAGACTTTCGTTCCCGATAGATTGATCGCAAATTCAAATTGCAAAAAACATTCGATCGACAATAAATACCGCATTAAAAATTCCGGGGCGATTTGACCGGCCTGATTTTTTCTGTATGTATAATTTGAAATTTGACATAATTTCGATCGACAATCAAGCGATTTTTCAGCTTTAATCGGGTCATTCACCAACCTGATATGGGGACACCGATCGCGATCGGAATGGCTTGAGAGCACTGAACGAATCCCCACGTCCTCGCGAAATTTCTAGCTCTTACTCTCTCGTAGGTGTACATTTTCAGACTGTAGTGATAACCGCCGCAGAATATTCCTTGAAAATTGATAAATAACGGTGGTTTATGATATTTGTTTATTTTTTTTTATTTCTTTGGGTTTTTCAAATCGTTACCGTAAATCCACGTGAACATAACGTAGCCGTGATAATTTCCGTGGACAGCAGTCAGTGCGAGGATGCACAGACCGCACATGAAGACGGCTGCTTGGGTAAGATACTGCCTCGCTATTCTGCACTCCACGCTGTGATGGACCACCAAAAGTCCGAAGGCAACGCATCCCAGGGTCCAAGCTAGCCCTAGGTAAGCCTGAAGGAGAACTACGGTATCCCCTAGGCCTTCTTCTTCGGCTTGGTGAGCCTGGCCGAAAAGTAGAAGACGTAGTAAAGAGGAAGAAGAAGAATAAGAATAATGATGATAATGGGAGGCTGGAAGATGCTGATTTCACTGTTTTTCGGACTTTTATTTCCGCGTGGTAAGGGGTTGTGAATTACGACTTACCAGATAAAATATCGGGGTGTTAATGCCAAAGGCAGATATTCCAGTGGAAACGAGTAATATCCTGACCGTTTTGCTCTTGAGTGTGCTAAAGTCGAAGAACGGTGGTCTGTCGTCGACCTTGTTCTTGTCCTTGATCTTGCGCTTTTGGTTTTTCAAGTGCAGAATAGCCCTGCGTTGGGGGTGGTAGAGGGATGCGCTCCGGTAAAACGTGCCGAGTATGAAGGTGAGAAAAACCACCCCGGTCACAGCCTGGAGTCCGAGTCGCCACCCTATTTTGCTGCAAATATTTCCAAGGGTTGTACAAGGAAGTGAAGGAAAGAAAGGGGCTTCTTTTCACTCCTGGGAGACAAGGCATTCGCCTTCTTCTATACGGACGGTACGTCTTGGAAACGGACGTACCGAGGCCAATAAACGCGGCATTCCTTACTGCGCCATGTCTCAGCGTGGGAAACCATTACTCAGAGAAAATCTACCGGTTCGAAATGTCCCCTGACATTAATGACGCGAAATTAACTTGATTTCTTGCACGATATCCGCCCACGGTATCATCCCTTGCCGGCTAGTTAACGTGGGGATAAAAAAAGCTGTATCTTATTTTTCTGCGACAGAGAAGTAGCTTTCTTATAATCGCCGACCCCCCGGAGGTCAGGCGATATCTGAGACAAGACATTAAGCCAAAATAGGTGGGCGATAAAGCCTAAGCCGTCAATCCCTCCTTATTTTCTTGCTATACAAATCCGTTCGGGTTCAAGACTCGTGAGATAGTTCTTTTATTTGTTAGGATATACCGACGAAGAAAAGGGAGAAAAATTGGGCAAGGAATAACGAATGAATGAATAAATGAACGAACGTTGACCGGAATCGTCGGGGTTTTTACAAGCGGCGTTAACATCCGCGATAAACTTTTGCCAGGCTATAGAAGGCTCGGGAGAGTTGATAAACCTCGGGCTATGATCGTACCTGATAGCTCCTTTAATGAAGGCTGACATGACAGCTATGCCAAGACCACTTCCAGACACTATGAATATCTCGACGAATTCTCTTCTTCTTTTGAAGTATTGCGCCACCATGAGAGTACTGCAATCTCTGGTCATACCGACACCGATGCCTGTGGGGAATAAAAACGGAGTCAATAAACAAACCGAGATAAGGATTGGCGCGAGGAATTTTTCACTTTATTTTCGTTCCTTTTTTCGGACTCTGTTTCCCCGTCTTACTTTAGTCGGCCAATGTCTTCTGCTCGCCCTAATCCTTCACATTCAATATCTCCGATACGAGATTGCCCGGTCTCTCTCTCTCTCTCTCTTTCGCTCGGCCCGGGCTTTTCTCCTGTCTAAGAGTTGCGGAGGATGACTGGGCTTGCCACGCAAAAGGATTGATGGGGCAAACCATTTCCATCAGAATAAACCCGGTTCAAAGATCATCCTATTCTCATCCCACGTCAGAATTCCGGCATAAACTCACTCGCTGCCTGCTTATTCGGACTTTTATCTACGTACCTATATACACGCCGGGGTCAGGCGTCTCGGACAATAACATAGACCGCAAACTTCCGGGATTATTAAAGATTTTTTTTAGTCGCAGGAAATCCGAGGACGTTTCATTTTTGGACCGTTAGAAATTAGGTCTGGAAATGAGCTTTAATCAATATCCTGGCGATCCTGTTAATGCGAGTTTGGAATTGGGGGTGGGAAATAATCGGAAAGAAATAAAATCGCCTTATCAACTAAAGTGCACTAAATAATCCCGCGAAATATTGCTATTCGGAGAAGAAGAAAAAGTTGGGAGAGTGTATAGAGAACACTGGCAAACTAGGTACCGGGGAGAAAAAAATTCGTAGAGCTTGATTGATTTATTAACAAGCTGGATGGAAGGAAGAGATCAACTGTACTTCGGACCATCACTATTCTGGGGGCCTGATAACACCGTGGGATATGGCGTTGGGGAGGCTCGTAGCTAATTGACCGAAGTGGTTTGGCTGGAGAGACAAATGGAAGATTAGACCCGAAGGGTGATAGAGAATAGGGAATGATTTAGACAGCGGGAAAATGGCACTATTTTCTTTATTCGTACTTTCTGCGTACCGCTGAGATAAGCGTGAATCTATTTTCTTTCTAGATTCAATTTCGGGTGTGATTTTGAGAAATTTCTCTATTCTCATTCGAGTTTTTGTCCACTTACCAACGACTGTACCGTAGCTGAAGAAAAGTTGATGAAACTGAGAAGCAAAGGATGTGAAAAGGCAGCCCAAGGCTGTCACGAGACCGCCAAGCACCGCTGTCACTCTGGTGCTTTTTCTCCTGCAGAAAGCTATTGTTACCGGTGACACCAGGAGAGCTACGCCCGTAGACATTGCCCCGAGCCATCCTGTGGAAACGAAAGAATAAATAAAATTACATTTATCATTTTTTATATCGCGTTAAATTTCAACGGCTAGATCATCGATTCTTTTCTTCTTTTTTTCTCTTCTAAATCGGGTGCAGAAAAAGCTCTACTTTGTTTCTTCTTTTTTTCTTTTACAAAGTCTTAAGATTTTTTCGAAAGTTTATTCTTTCGATACTCAAACGATTTTGCTTTTTATTAGACAAATACGAGTGTCGAGCAATTAATTCCACAGGATAAGGGTTGAGTTATCATTTTACCGCGAACTTCTCCGTTTTTACATTCCCCGAGAGAATCTTGAAACTGAAGAAGACGAATGAGTCATCTTGCAAAGACAAACAAATAGGAGGAAATTGGATTTAGAAATGTTTATCGAGCTTTAATTTAGCCCAGCTGTCATTCCAACCCGTCGGCACTTCCCTAGGCGAAAAATACCTCGTGCCTAGTTCAAACGTTACTTTAATTATACAAAAAATAGAAAAAAATACTCTTACAAAAAATAGCGAGAAATCAGTGGAGATTTTTTCTTCCGTCTTGCGTTTTCTTTTTCATTCATTTTTCACCCCCTATTCTAGCCCTTGTTCGTAAACTCTGGGCGACTTTCAGACAAGGTGGATATAGTTTGTTAGGATGCGGGCCGAAGGGTTGATAGCCGGTTTGAATATTTTGCATTCGGCAAGAAGCAACGAGCGTGGAATATCCGAGTGTGCCAAGACAGTGACCTGGTTTCTGTTTATCAGGGTGCATAGAATTGCGGGTAAAAAAATTTTCGCAATATATCATCGTGCCAGTATTTAGGCTAGGGGCTCGTTTCGCCCCGGTCTTCACTAGCGTTCCCATAATTGACGTGTAAAAATCTTTCTCCGAGTGGCAAAGAAAAACAAGCATCAATCAGCGAGAGCTTTGATCACTGATATCAGCTGACCCTAAAGAGCGGAGAAAACTCCCGCGGAATCCTCCGGTGATATAGAAACGCTCTGGCACCGTCCACCCGACTTAAAACGCTTTCTACACTCCTGAGTCTCGTCCGTTTTACCACCCTCGGAACTATACTGATCTTTCGCACTTCTCCAGAGGAGCGAGAACGTTTACGACAGTTTTCGGCAGGACATAAAAAGCTAAATAGTCCTCTCGCCGATCCCTTACCCCTAGGACAATCGAGTGATGAATTGGATCGGAAATTACACTCGGGAACATCAATGATACCACTTTGCGAAGCGGAGAAATTTTACTCATCAACATTAGCCTTTATAGTCGGACTTTTTCACTTCAGATTAACTTCTATACACGGTCATAAGAAGCTCGGTGTCACTAAGGGCAAAAATAGGGAGGGCGACGTGAAACCATGGGAAATATCTTTGCGATTTTTTTTTATTTAGGAATTTGAGGATCTGTGATCGTCATTTTCGAGCAGATTATTGCATCTGGTAAAGTGAACGATGCTTCGAAAAATTTTCGAGTCGTGTATAATTTGGATATTAAGTATTATATCCATCGGGCCAATAAACGAAGTGGTTTAATTACCGGTTCCTCGACCCAAATTAAATTCCCACCCGATCTTCATTGGCCCCTTAGCTATACGAACGCCCATCGCTGCAGTACGCCCAACGGCACGTAATAATTTGTAGTCAACGAACGGAACGAACGTACGGTGCCCCGATCTGTCAAATAAATCGCCAAGGAGGTATAACCCGACTTATAAATGCCCCGAAGGCATTGGCGACGAAGTGAACGTTTCGAATACTTCGTAGCTAAAAATTGGGAGGAAAAATTCATCGATTTTTGGCAGAGAGTCGAGGGTAAAAAATTCTCGATTTCTCATTGATTATAAAATTCAAAATCTCAAGAATTTATTTCACGACGAAGCGATGGAATTTCGAAATTATTGGAATTTTTGTGAACGACGATTTTTCCAGAGATTCATTTCACCGAATTCAAAATCGTTGTTGTAGGAAATTTCAAAATTATTCTTAATGTCTTTAATTGAATGTTTTCAAAAATCTGATTATGTCGAAAAATTCTGGAAATCGGTTGCAGTAGAAAAAGATGAAGAAAATGAAAAAAAAAAAAGAAATGTAAGAATAGAATGTTTAACAGTGATTTGTAGAGAAAAAATTCTTTCCTTGGAAAGAGAATAGACGAGTAGGTAGAGGTACCTAATGAATGAATAGTCTGATTCGAAGTAGCAGTCGTTTTTAACAGTTTAACTTGCTCATTAGCAAAACGTCGTAGAAGTGGTCTTTGTGTTTCTGTAGTAGACAAACGGCGGGGTAGAATATAAAAGGTAAATTAGTTTTTCCGGTAGCGCCATTTCCGGGGAGTGTTTTTTAGTTTTATTACCATTTCTTACACATAGCTATGTACCTATATATATATATTCTCTCTTCTTTTTTATTATTATTATTCTTCTTTTATTTTTGTTGTTTTCTTCTTCTTTTTCTTTTTCTTTTTCTTTTTCTTTTTCTTTACCGTTTTTCATCGCACTTTCCATCACCCGACTCTTGTTTTACGACGTCTCGACTCGTACGTCTCGCTCTCTTCCAAGTCATTTGAATATCTTTATACCGCCGAAAGAAAACTTGTCAAATGTCCCGAACTAGCGATTATTTCTCCCTGTATAGGAATAAAAATCGATTTATCTACTCCCTCGATTAAAGCAGCTATAACATAATAATAATAATAATAATAATACTAATTGACTAGAAAATAGGTTAAAAGTAAATTAGAAAATCGACCGTGGACGTCGTGAAAACTTTTGGTTTAAATTACAAAATGGAAATTTTTACTGTATTTATTTTCCACAACTTCCGAAGTAATAATATGTTTTTTTTTCCCCCCCAAAAAACTCCAAGTTTTCATGCCTCGCCAGTTAACTGTTCGCAGTTTTCTTCCCATCTTCGATCTTCGATCTCAAATGATTTTGAGAAAAGAAAAATATATGTATATATTTGAAGATTTTTATTTTAGGATTTACTGTTTTTAAATCGCCGATAATATAAGCAATATATATGCTCAACTTTTGTGCAAATATATACCTGAGCTCCGATGATAGTTTTTTTTGTTATCAAAAAACTGTATATATACGTTGGGTTGAAAATGGTTTTGAAAAATTATTTCTTAACTTGCCAAGAAAAAAAAAAGAAAAACAATAATTTTTGAGAAAAATTAATACTTTTCTGTACCAAAGTATTAGGACTAATTAGACACCGCAGGTGCTGATTGGATTTTCAATAAATCATTCAAGTGTTCCTTTCACCGTTGCTATTGGCTATCACATAGAACCGCCCATATGATCATATACGTGTAGAGTTTTATTTATAGACAAGATAGTCTAAATTCTATGCCTACAATTAGTGTATAAAATAAATTTACATATATCTATATACCCACTCTTTATTTTTTTAATTTTTGTTTTTTTTTTTTGTTTTACGTCTCGTAGACAAAGGCGGATGAAATTAACTGGGAGAAAAATTAAGGTCTGTGTATCTGTGTATATATATACAGGGTAGATATATTACATATGAAATGAAATAATTTCGCAAGCAAATGATCCGGATTGAATATAATGATAAAAATGGGTGCAGCCGCGATTTGGACTTATTTTTTGTTTTTGTTTTTGATTCAAGTCTTCTTTTTTGATTCGGTGATTGTTTCTCGTGACGTGATGATGATAAAAACAAAAAAAAACAAAAATTGAACGAAAAACATAAAAATAAAAACAACCTACGGTCCCGTAGAAACAGAGAGGGCCAAAACTATAACCGGCAATTTCGTATACAATTGGGAAACAATTTATTTTTTGCCACAACGCTTCTCTGAATCGATTAAATCGACCCTCGGAATTTGGCCTCGATTTATTTTATTGTTATATATACATCTGTACTATGTAATATATATATATAACGTCAGTTCTTGATCTAGATAATAAAAAAAAAAAAATTACATTATCTCACGTCGCCTCTAAATTTTTTTTATATTTTCATTTCTGTATCGATTTTAATTACAGATTTTTGAACATTTTACTAGATATCATTTTTTTTATTTTTGAATCAATTTTTCCAATCATTATCAAAGACGATGGTTATACGTGCGATGCGTGGGTATATATATACATATTTAGATATATTTTTATCCGACAGCTTATATACAATTTGTTAAAAATATTCTCGTTCATTATAATCAGATTTCGGTCCTTATAACCAGTTTCGCACTTTTTAACCAGTAATTTCGGGTATGTATGTATACATATATGTATAATCAGGTAATACGTGTGAGATCTCGCCAGGCCTCTCGATGAGAGCATAATATATTTATAAAGTCCCTTAAAACCTTTCGACACGGTCCAGACGTAAGCGATAAAAAATAAAAACTTAAGAGTGGAAAAATATGATGAAAATATCGCGAAAAAAGGAAATGAAAATAACGATAATATATGTATGTGACGAGATCCCCGGTGTATTCATGGAATATCAAACGGCTTCCGTGCAACCAATCCTTCCCATTATCGATCTACTTTATCGAGGAGTTACCGATCTCGATTGGTTTATTATTCACTTAGGCACTTATAACAGGTCTGCCCGTATAATCCCATTACTCGAACACTTTATTATAAGTACCCAACTATACCTATGCCAAGCCAGTTCATCGCCTTGAGCCGTTATCTGAATATTCACCTAAAATTCCTCGCCAGGGTGATCTTCGACGCCGATTTTTTCACCTTTCTCACTTTGAAAGGAAAAAAAGAGAAAAAGGAAAATTAAAGGATCGTCGAGATCAGCGAATGCTTCTTTTTCACACGAGAACGGTAAGGCCCATCTTGCTACCTGCGGATAGGGAGTAAAAAGGAGCCTTACCTCCCTAGGGAGGAAACGCCGTGTGTAATGTAAAATAAAGAGCAGGGAAAGAAAAAAAAAAACTATTTTCGGAGTCAAACATCTTTCTGGGAATGAGGAGTAAAAATTTTAGTTTTGCCCGAGTTGCAATTGCAGAGGTCCGTAAACCGTTCAATGGTTTATCCCGAAACTGGTTCGGTCATTAAAATGTACTAACATCGAAGGCATCGCGGAAGGGATTGGTCGAAATTACGGTCGCCCTAAGGCGTAGAGATTTATATCGAGGATTGAAATATGTTTTATGAAGTTATCTGACAATCAGCGTTACGTATGTATTTTGACAAATTTCGTTGGAATGGGGTAGAGATATATAATTGGGATAATTCAAATAATCTGAGAATTGAAATACCTGCAGGAATTATTCCCGAATTTCCGTCTATCCGAAAATTTCATCGCGGGATAAATTCAAGGGCTTAAAAACGAACGACAAATAACCGAAATTTGTCCACTGGGATTTTCGTACGAAGAGCTACTTCAATCTTGGATGAAAATTAAAGCCGTGGGGAATTTACGCCGCCGTTTACCTCAGGGCGCTTGTATTCCGCACGAGCCAGAGGCAACCCAATTCTTTCCGCTTCATTGAACGACAGCTGTCTCATTTTACCTACGACGATACTTTTTCCCTGAAAACTTAACCGAAAACTTCTGGATAATAAATACAACAAGAATTTTCTCCCTCGTTACAGCTTGTTCCACTCGGTTTTGTTCCGTTTGTTTATTTCGTTTGTATTATACCGAGACTCGACGCGCCCCAGATCTTGACGTTGCTAATTGAGCAAACTTTTTTACTACATTTCGAAATACTGGGAATATTGTTACCCGTACTTGACGAGAATCCGAGATCCGTAGATCGTGCGGGAAAAATGATTTGGAAATAATTGATGAATTCAAAAAGCTATTTTTTTCTTTCTTTTTTTTGTCCAAAGTTTGATATTGCCTGGGAGGAAACCGAGCCGAATTAAATTCTTGGACGAAGAGTTAATCGAGTAACATTTGCTTCGAGCTTGAAATGTCTGCAAAGGGATGCGACGGTGGAATAAAATTGTGAAGACAAAAAGTCACGGGGATTCTAATTACTTGGAAAGTACCATTTGCCGAATTATTTCCACCTCGATCGAAGGTGGTTCGTCATTTTCCACAAAGTCCTGAGAATATTCCATCAGATTATTCCTTGTTCTTCGGAAAAGTATAGTTTTTCAACGTTATCGCACGTTCGGCATGATTAGAAAATTGGAAAATAATTCTTTTCGTAAAGTGTATTGAATTGCCAAGAAATTTTGTAGGATACATTTTTCCTCCAGGATCTACGGATCTCGTGTTAAACTGCTCTGGAAAAATTCGAGACTTGGGCATTCTAAAAATCATAAAACGCAAAATAAGGGTAGTTTTATTTACCAGAGTCATACACGTTAGAATTATTGCAGAAATGTATATAGATTTGAAATTGAAAGATTGATTATCTACCCCTTTTTTTTCTACAACATTCAATTCATTATTTATTCCGTCAGTTTTGAGTAGCTTAATTAATTCGACACTCAGTTGTATTCGGAGATACGAAACGAGGTGAAGATTTGCGGGGAGTATCCTCTTCCATCAATCAACAATTACTCAAAATACAGTCAGACGCGATCACGGTAGACAAAGGGTATTAAACCATGGCGCCAAAATTGTGTTCACTGTATTTTCTCAGGGAAAGTAACGAATTCCGACAGACGTTTAATCATCAGAATTTAATCAGACGGAATGGTTTTTCTGTCTCTTTAATAACGACGAAAAAAAATCGTGTGAATTTTTAAGAAAACAGAAATAACGGGGGAAACGAGCTGCAGTTTATCCATCCGCGTCGAAGCTCCCCGAAAATTGATATTTTATTGTACAACTATTTTCTTGCCTCCTTTTTCCTCTTTTCTCACTCCTCTCATCGTCTGATGCGGATTTGTCGATAGTAAAACTTCCCCTGGTACCTAGTACCCAACACCACCTCGCCCGCCTTTGGAGGGTAAGCGAAAGTGAACGCGTTACGGGAAACGACTCTCGGAGTCAACAGCCCCAGACAAGTTTGAACACCGAGAGTCCAACCCGAAGTCAAGAAAAGCTCGTTTCGTTGAGCTTCACTTTCCCCGGTAGACAGTGCATGGATAGCCGGAGTAGCTACGAGGAGATGAAGCGGACAGATCTGCATCTAGTCGCATAGATGCACGATAATCGAACTGCTAGACGAATCATTTCACGCGATTGAATCACACTAATTTTGGGCAGCATGAATAAAAATACTAGGAGGTAGCGATAGACGCGAATAATATATGAAAAAATTGAAAGCTAGAAAAAATATCGAGAAAAATACGCTTCTCTACCTTTCGCCTCGATCGCTGCTCAAACGGAGACAGATAGAGGATAGGTTCACGGGACCTTTTTTGTAGAGCGTTAAATTCGCTATAAAAAAGTCCCCGACGGCATGTACCTATAGTCGATATTCGACGCGTTTGAGGCGATACAAAATATATCTGAAAAATTACGCTTTTCGTAGTTTTGTAGGCATGTTTTGTATCGCCTCAAACGCGTCGAATATCGACTATAGATATATGCCGTCCTGGACTTTTTTGTGGAGAATTTATCGCTCTACAAAAAAGGTCTAGTAAACCTATCGTCTATCTGCCTTAGTTTAAGCAGTGTTCGAGGCGAAAGATACAGAAACGTATTTTTCTCGAGATTTTTTCTAGTTTTCAATTTTTTACTCAAAAACGGCTGAAAACTGGATTTCACTGGACCTAGCATTTTTCTCATACTGCCCAAAATCAGTATCATTTTTGCAGTAGGATTCGGTTAAGTGAGAAGAATGAAAAAAAAAATAAAAAATAAAATTGCGGTGGATTTTGACTTTCAGGGAAAGGCTTGTGGGCGAATGCAAAAGAGAGGGACATTACGGATATCACAATGGGCCTAATGTAACGAATTCAAAAAATTCTCGAGTCTACACAAAGCGGTTGGGTTGATTTTTTCTTTTTTTCTTATATTTTTTCTTCTCCCTCCCTCTCTCCCTTTTCCTTCCACGAGGAGATATTTTTCTCAGGCAAAACTGGTGGCTGGTATAACTCGAAGTAATTTATTCTTCAATTTCTTCCATCTCCCAAACCACAATCCGGCACAAGGGTATTAGCAATGATAATAGTTCCCTAGAACTATCGCGTATGGATATCGGGTGGTAGGTAAACCGCAATTCGGTTGTCTACGACACTTTAGAAAATTACGGAACTCGCCCCTTGATCTTCGGCTCTTTCGTCATTTTTCATCCCATTTTTTTTTTCTTTTTTTTTTTTTTTTTGTTTTCCAGCCCCTACGGAATATCCTGAGTTATCGATAAATAATTCCAAACTCTTGGTGTCGAAAAAAATAAAAAAATAGGAATAAAAAAAAATAAAAATGAAAATAAAAAACAGTAAAACTTCGGGAATTCAATTTGCTACGGTTTAACGAAGAGCGACAGCTTCGGAAGGATGAAAAAAATACACTTTCTTCTATCAAATCGCGATCGTATAAAATTTCATAACAAAATCTCGAAGACAAATTTAACTCGCGTTACTTCAAGAATATTGAAAATTAATTTTCTTCTACGAGAAAGATAATGATGTGATTTGTAAAAAAAAAAAATTCTTTCACGGATCGTCTTAAAATTATATTCAGAAAATTAGCTGGAATATTTTTGATACCTCAATAGTTTCAAATATGATCAAAATGGTCCTCTAGAGTTTTTCTTTTTGTTTTTTTTTTTTGACTCATTTGTAGATTTGATTTTCAGAAATTCCGCGGAACATTTTTGATCCCAGTCAAAGAATAAAACGCGCATTTTACTTATATGTATGATAATTCCAGCCGTTGCGTTGGATGCGATATAAATTTTCGATATTGGAATGTAATTCAAGATCGATTTCTAATTTCCAAGTGATTCGTGTAGGCGATAGAACACGGTTATCGGACATAACAGTTATTATCGAAGTAGATTAAGGAAGAGAAAAAAGAAGACGAAGAAGAAGAAGAAAAAAGAAAAAAGCAGTTTTCTATCAGCAACCACAGCGGAATTTGGACGAAACGATGCGTGCGTTTATAATACGCGTACGTCGTCCCCGACGTAGACGTACCTCTGCTTGCGTACTACCGGGACTATAACGACTTTATAATTCGTGGTTTATCGCCAGGAAGAGATATATTAAGCCTCGATCATATAGGCGTGGATGTATATAGTTATGTGTACGTATATATGTGTGTATTCAAAGAGGAAGAAATTAAGAATAATTTATACCCTCGCCGGCGGATTCCCTCGAGATTTTTCTCACCCGGTGTTAAAAAAATCCGAAAATCAAATGCGTCGTATATTCGATCAGGAATTATAAATCACGATTCCTAAAAAAATAAAAAATAAATAACACAATACGGTCTGGGAACGAAATGAAATTCGTTCGAGTCCATTCGACGCTGCGGAACTCATAGTCTCTGATTTTTATTCAGAAAGATTGCCGACTATAGAATCGAACTAGACAACGACGAAAGACACACCCCGTTCACGTATCTGGATAGTCCATTTCTTTGCGGATATTGGCCTTTTTCCATCTTCCTTATTCCTCTGCTATTCCCTAGTCCATTCATATCTTCGTCAGATACGATTTTCCGATTGTATACAGACCGGGTGCGGGGTACCTGATACGTAAACTCTGACTATACATAGGAAATTCTCCGCTCGCCAATTTCTATGTTTATATGTACGATTTTTATCGCCTTTATACATACATATGTAACGTATCTCGCTTGGTGGAACGTTTCTTTTTTTTTCTCTGGAAACTGGCCAAAATTGTTAAACCCAGGTTTACGCTCTGACGAATAGGAGGAGATCAGCTTTTACTTTCGATTATTATACCCGATGATATCCTACTGTATTGACGTAGATTCTTCTCCTCTATGTAAATGTTATTCCATCATTAGATCGAATGTGAAAACGAAAAGAAAAAAAAGAAAAAAATTATAACTAATGAGAAAAAACGTGCGCTTCGGTTAGTCGGGATGATGTGGTAATCTGGAATATCTCTCGACTCTAAGCATAAGCTCAGAGTGAATTTGACTGGAGAACAGTTCCATGTAATTGTAATGGAAGTGACGAGTTAATTAATGGTAGATTTTTTTTCTTTTTCTTTTTTTGTTTGTCTAAGCTGGGAAACATTTTTTGTCCTTCAATTCCAAGAGTGTATTGTTATACGATAATGCATAGACGTATGTGGAATCGCTGCGAGGCAGATCTGGTACAAAAAGTTAATCTGCTCGAGACGAATGTCGTTTCTTATACGTAGATACGTGTGTACATAGGGGGATAGTGTATTTGAAAGTAGAGCTAATACGCCCGTTGAAAAGGAGTCCTTTTTTCTTTTTATAGAAATAAAAATAGGCGAGATAGACGGATAGAAAAATGATTTAGTCATGTTTTATTCCCTGGAGATGAAAGAAGAAGAAAAAGAAGGAAAAAAGACAAGGAAGAGGAATACACGCGTATAAGAGAATATTACTTTCCAATTCCAAAAGTAAAGAGTAAGATAAAAATGAATGAACAAAAAAGCAAACAATCTCAAACGGTATATTTGTACAACTCATATAGGCATTTAGTTTTTGCTTCTCGACATCGTTGGATACTTTTATTTCCTTGTTCAATAAAGCGAGATTTATACATAACCCCTATATACCTTCGAATCACTGCCACGCGATTGAGAAATATTCCAACGACTCGGTTTTTCCACATTTTTGTTCTAAAAATTTTGGATCAAAGCTATAAGACTAAACTTACGCTGATTTATTGATATATTATCGCATTTCCCGGATAGGAGATCGTTTGAGAATATTTTCGTCCAAATTTGTAAAAGTTTTCTGTACCGTTTCATTTCGTTGACTTCTGATAGAAAAATCATGAGCATTTTTTCTATAATAATAAAGTTAACGCGTCGTTATTTTTTATTCGAATCTTGGCTGACTTAATGTATCGAGAATCAAGTTGCTCGTAAAGTGGGAGTTTGAAGTGAGGGAGAAATCTGTGGGGGATGAGAGGAAGGAACTTGATCCCTCAGCATAATAAAAACTAACTACACCCATCTATCTATATCCACCTCTCTAGTTCCCTCGCAAACTTTTCGAGACGAGGGTCCAGAGGATATAGAGATAGAAAGAGACGGGAGATGCGTTAGATACGAGGGATGGGATAGACGAGACATCGTCGATTGCGGAGCCCCTACGACGCGTCCGGGTCGACGACCAGGGTGACGCTTTTATCAACAAATCTCCACCCTCCCAAAAAAAAAGGATTATTCAGATCTAAAAAGGCGCTTCATTCTCCCGGGAATTTTCGGATTGTCTTTTATTTTCGATGTTCAAAGATTGATCAAAAATTTTCTTCTCTATCGCAAAATAGAAACAAGAATCAATTCTAATCGCTTAGTTTTCCCACCCCTGACGCTAATTCGACAAAAATTTTAATGGGAATAAATAAAAAATTCGGAATCAATTTTCTCTTTATCTCTCGATAAAAATCCGAGCATCAATGTATCGAATTGTACCTCCGTTGCTGGGGGAAGAGAAAAAAGAAGTAGAATAGTCGATGATAAAAGGGATAATCGCGGCAGAACTTGAGGATGAATTTTATTCGTTGGATTAGAAATTGACGGTTAAACTTCGGGTTAATTCACACCCCGTAATACCGGAGGCTTGGCAACCCGCAGTTTTCCCTCTAGCCAATATAGTTCTAGAGCCAATCTAGTTCTCTCGGGAAATATAGAGACGCTAGATTTCCGGACTACCGGGGAGGAGGATAGCTTTAAAGTAATGATCCGCGGCAGCCTTCCGGTTTAAGATATAAAAATGTAAATAAGAATATTTTGGAAATACGTTTAAGAAAATAGCAGCAAAAAGTGATATTCTTATTCGAAATTTACAGCGTGTGGTTGCTGACTTCTATCCCGCCAGATACTTTCGTCCTCGTGTATATCAAACGGATAACGATGTTTATCTCGGGAGGTTCAATTTCCAAAGTTTTTAACTTGTATAAACTTCTCGCCCAAGATTCGTATTTTTCTTTTTTTTTTTTTTTTTGGTTTTTTTTTATGGCTTACGGTATAATATCTACTAGGTATATTATAGAAAAGAAATTCTAGTATTTTTTCAGCCTCGTTCAAATACGGGAGGAATCGAACGAAACACACCGCGGTTATGGCTCGGGGATGAATCTTGTTGTTCGAAAACTTATCCCTGATCAATTCCCCTTTATTTTACGCACCGTGTACCTACTGGTATATATGGGACCGTTTTAAAGAATCGACAAACTTTTTCCGACACACAATTAATCGGCGATGTCAAAATCTGAAGGCAAATAATATAGAAAACATTTTTTTTTTCTTTCTTGTATCTTGAGAAATAATCACAAATTATGGAAGATTTTATGTAGGTAGGCTTCGTATCGGATCTTTCATGAAAAACTTTTTGAAATTTCTATTCAAGACAAAGTCGATATAAAATCTGTGAATAATTTTGAATCGATGTCTAAAAGTGTAATTAATCAGCTGCGAAAAAACTCAGTTTATAGAATATTTCTAGTGCGATTAATAAAAATAGTAATAATAATCAATTCCAAGGAATTCGTGGGTTAAAATTTGTAGAATAAATACAATTTTTTCTTTTTTTGTACACATTTGATGAAAGTCAATATTTAATCAGATTTAATTGATTCGAAAGTCGGATTTGATCAGGAAAAAGGTAAAAATAAATAAATAAAATGGCAAAAAAAAATGAATGAATAATTTTCTTTACGAGTTATGAGAAGGGGGCCGAGTTTTTGGTCGAAACAAAAGAAAGCCCTTAGGGGTATAAAATATTGCAACCTTTTCTTGTTTTTTTTTTTTTACATTTTTTTTTTCAATTTTTTTTTTCATGTATTTGGGAATATTCTTCCTCTTTTTTTTTCGTTTATTTCCAAGTAAAACAAAAGACAAGGTTTCGAGCAGTAGCAGCCTTTTATACTCCTAGTCATGGAGGCTTTATTATACCGTTTGTTTTATTATTTTAATTTAAATATCCTCAGCCTCTTGCCTCTGGGCAATATTATCTCCACAGATTTAACTGCGAGTTAAGTACACGCGAGCTTAAATAAAAATCTCGTAGTAATTTATCAAGCGTAGTATTTTTATTTTTTTTTCTTTTCTTTTCTTTTTTGTTCTTTCTTTCCAAAACTCTCGCCGTCCAAGATAGTTGATATTATATTCTTCTCTCTTTCATGTATACATATACGTGAAGAAGTAAATTGAAAGAAAAAATAAAAGTTGTGTTGAACATTTTTTTTTGTTTTTTTAGGGAAAGTGCGAAACCTATATATAATATATATATATATTTACGCATAACACGATCGGACTAATTGCATAAATTTTATCTCCGCGATGAAATTATTACGTTATAATTATTATCCTGTTATACGAGCAAAGGCAAAGGAATCCTCAGAGCCATATCCGTATCCTATAACCTAATAAGGGAAATTCTTAAAATTCTAATAGTTCCTCGTAGCGATTAGGCGTGTGGTACCTACATAAACCTATAGTCGTAAATAACGGCGAGAATACCGTCTTGTAAGAGTAGGTAGATGTAGGTAGCTAGTCTTGTAATTAGGCACACCGTGCGTACAGCTAACAGCCTTATAACAGCTACAGCTTGCGTGTTTCAGGCTTAGGAAAGTGTTTCGGTATTCGAATATATAAAACAGTATCTTATCGCGTTATATGGTACGAGAATTAATTACAAACGAATATCTCGCATACGTTCCTCGAAAGAAGATTTTTTCCATTTTTCCATTTTTTAATTGTTTTTTCGGAAATATTTACCCCGGTGCGAGTAACACGATCGTTCAAATATCCCATAAATTATATACTTCGAAAGACGAAGGAATGGCAATTTTTCTTGCCTCTTTTTTCGGTAAGAAAAAAATAAAGGATCGCTTCGAAATTTATCCAGATTTGAATTTCCGGTAAAACGCAGCTTTTTTTTTCTACCTAAGTTTGTCTACCTAAGTTTATTCCGCATGCACGCGGCTCTTCGACGGAATAACGTACCTACGTTGACGAGGGGTTGCCGATACCTTCTCATCCCTTCGGTCAACCAGATTCCAATAGCACCGTGAATCCCCGCGCCGAGAATGTGAACTAGTACTCCTGTAACAACCACCACCCATCCCCAACCACTTTCGGGATAGTAATGTTGTTTGATGGTGCACTGGGCGATATACCTAAGGATTAGCAATTCGCATATATCTTCAACGGACAATTCTTTTTTTTATCTATTTTTATTAACTTGAGTAAAAAATTCTCATTTTGCGTTACTTATTTCTTTCATATAATTTTCTGATATAAACCGTGAAAATCGATTCTTTAAATTCTTTTCCGCATACATTTTTCGCAATAATATTAAGGGCTGAAATTTGAACAGGCGTATTTTTATGCCTGAATGAAACTTTTGAACCTGTTTCGTAGAAAAAAAAAGAATTTTTTTTTTTTTTAGAATTACCCTGATTTATGTGTAGATAATATACTCTTTTTCACACTCAATTAGCGGGGTTTATATAATCTGTTAAATCAGTTTACCTCGGATCGTGGTTTTCGTAATCGCGTTTACGATCATTCCGTGCGACGCAAACCTCCCCGTCAAATTCACCGGAGCAAGAAGGCTCCCCTAATTCCCCCGAGGTAGCAAGACCGCTATCCTCGCAAGGATTCGCGAGGGTTAAACGCCGTTCAGAAAGCATGTCTTTTCTTATTATTTCGAAGAATTATTAATTTTTTTTCTTTCTTCTTGTTCATATTATTGTTATTCATTTATTTGAATTATTTGATAGTTTCGTCGCGAAACGTAAAGCCGAATCCCTTCATTATATATTTCGTTGCACTTTTGTTTAATTAGAAAGAAATTATTATTTCCATTGCACAATTATTATTATTGTCAAAGTTTGTAAGAATTGGATCAAAAGGAAGAAAAAAAAATTGACAGTAATTTTGATTATTCATTTTTTTAACCGTCATTCTTTTCTTTTTTCTACTTTTTACAAATGTTCGTTCAATTTTTTAACATCATCTCGACGTATAGTCAGCTGTAAATTATATATATATAAATATATAAATATTATCAGAAGATTTTTCGCGAAAGAAAATTATTCAGGTCAAAAATCGAACGCGGTGTAAAAAAAAAAATTGCATGAAATAGAAAGTAAGATGTAATTTATTGACAAATGTAAAACAAGAAGAAAAAAATTGTCTTATTAATTGAATGAATAAAAAATAGAAAGAAGGTAATTAAAAAGTTTAAATAAACTTGTAGATTTTTTTTTTACGTTAGAAAATGATGGTATTCTATGCAAGAGAGGCTATTCTAACATAAGTATTAAATCTCAAGAGACAAGTGGACATTTAAACGTAGTTTAAAAGTCTTGAACTTTAAATCGTGAGAGAATAGGACATAGTAGACGCGGTATTAAAGATACTGCGAATTTTCTCAATCGAGACAAAAAGGCCAAGTACACGGGTGAATATATTGGCAAAAATTTTTTTTTTTCTTTATCTCTTAAATAACGGCAAGTCGTTTTTATGACGTGAACGTTTTTTTTTTTTTTTTTATCTTCTTTTCCTATACCTACCGAAAACTATCGATATTTTACGTACATATGTTTATAAACTTTATTACAGCTATTAAAATCCAAGGCATTACGGCAGAGTTTAAATTGGCATGGCTAATCGAACCGGAATACTTAGTACGGAAAAAATAATTATAAAAAAAAAAACAAAAAAAAAAAAAACGGACAGTAATGATGATAATAATCGATTTGATACGATGATATATTATTGAATGAGAATTTGTATACTCTGAGAGAAAATTCGGTCGATGAAAATTTTTTTATTTTTTTTCTTGAAGTAATTGTTCCAACGGTTTGGCAAATTATTATCTATGGGTATATATACGTATATAGGTATAATGCCAGTGCTAACTAGGGTCAGTTCATCGCCTCTTAGCCTTGGCCTAAACCCCAATTTTGTTATATAGTACGGGACCGAATAATGGGGATGAGAATTTCGAGAGAGTTTAGTTAAGTTCGCGGATATCTTGTGTCCTATTTGCGGACTAAGTGTTATACCTATGTGTGTTGGCCAGTTTACTTTATATATATATATCGAATATATATATCGAATATATATTTTTATTTACTGGAGTAAAAAAAAATTTTCAAATCCATATCTTCTTCTGTTCTTTCTTTTCTATCTTTTCTTTTTTTACTCAGCTTCAAGTCAGAAAAATTTACAACTCTATATAAATACATTGATTGTAAAACAGTTCAACAATCTATCTTGTATTTTTTTTGTCATCGATTCAAGAATTCATTGTGAAAAAGAATTTTATAATTTTTTTTTTTTCTTGCAATTTTTTGAATTTCAAATTCGAAATAGAAAAACACCGATGCACGTACTCGTGCAGTAGCCAAAAGCTTCTGTATCAAAAGAGACGAGATTCGGAAAGAATATGGATACGGATATTTTTCATAATTTTATGCAAATCGTGTTGAAAAATATTCGCCAATTTTTCACTCCAATTTTACAATCCATCGGTTAGCAGAAAAAAATTTGAAAAAATTTGAAAATATAAAAATAAAAAAACGAAAAAATTTGGTTTCCTACTTGAAATAGTCTTGGCAATTATTTTCACAATAAATTTCAGACGACGTAGAATAACATTTTTTTTTTGTTTATTAATTAAGCACAGATCCGAGATTCGAACGAATTTTTGTAAATTTTGTCGGATCAGAGACAGTTTTTTCATTTATGTGTATATATTTTATTTGTCATAGAAAACACTTCGGGATCACACAAACATTTTATACGAACGATAGAAAGAAACGAGAAAACTTGTGAAAGAAAAAAAATATATATATATATTTAAATATAATATGATGTACGATTTTTATAAATAATTTCTTTAAGGTATATATTATTAACAGACAGACAAGGGACAACGTTCAAGTCTCGACTGAATACGCGGCATCGACGAACGTGTAGCGAGCTTTTGGAGAGGGGCTCAGGCTCCATCCGACCAATAAGATCTCATCTCCGCCACGTGGTTGTACGATCCTAGGTCAGGTTAGTATACCGGGTTTAAATAATACCCCGGGGGAAAAAAAAAACTTTCGAGCTTTAATTTTCGCGCTTCTTTTTCTTCTTCCTCTTCTTCCAATTCGCCCGGATAATCGATTGATCGAGAGCTTATATATACATATTTGTCTCGTCCAAAAAAAGAAAAGAAAAAAATGAAATTTTACTAAAAAATCAAAAAGGAAAGAAAGATTTTAATGGCGATTGGAAGTGTTTTTTTTCTTTTTTTTTCTTTTCTCTTTTTCTTTCTTTCTTTCTTTCTCGTACCTCGGCAATTAGTCGAGTCGATATATATTTGACGGAATTTTATAGGTAGGTGTTCTATCTTCGTTAAAAGAGTTAATTGGAGTATGAAAGATCCGTCTGTAAGGCATTTATAACTATGTAATTTATGATCTTTGTATATATACATAGAGATGCAGCTACCGAAACGATGTGAAAATAAGAGAAAATGAGACGAAGAGCGTATAGGTTCGTTCTTTTATACATATCGAAGATTTAAAACTGGTTGAAACGGAAACGTATACTACGTTTGCGGCTAATCCGATCTCTGATTAATCGATAGCTGGTACTTTTTTTTTCGAAGATATTCACGCTCTACGCTTGATTTATAATATCGTTTGTATGATAAATGTCGTTTTGAAATTCCATAATTAACCTAAAATAATCGCATAAGATTCGCGATTTGATTAATAACAATTAATTATAAACGACGAATAAAAACGTGAAAGCTTTTCTATAATAATTACATCAATGAATGTTGTTACTTCCTTTTCTTTTCTTCTTTTTTTTTTTTAGATAATAAGACATTTTTGTACGACTATAAAAAAAAAAGCCAATTCAGGAATAAGAAGATTGGCTAAATATCAACCGAGAAAAGAAACGGGCAATAAATTCTCAGTCATGAGTGAAAAAAAAAGAAAAGAAAAAATGGAAGAAGAAAGAAAGGAAAGAAAGACTGAAATCGAATCCGCACTTTGCAAACAGCAGAGGGGGGAAAAAAAATGAAAATTGAAATCACTACGGGAATAGGAGAGTAAAAAAAGTGCCCTAAAAAGACTGGGGAAAAAAAAGTTTAAAAACCAAAGAATTTTACGATAAAACGTTTCGTTTCGTTTACTTTTCCAAATTCTATGCTGAACTAATGCGGACAACAAAACGGACCAGTAATATAGGGGTGGTTTATACTATGTGGATGTTATCCATGTATATGCCTATACCTAGCGGGAAGAAAGTGGCATTTGGCAAGCGCAAGGTCTCTGGGTTAGGGGCGAGGGATAACTTATATAATATGAATATATACAGTGTATACATAGATCTATATAGCAGCGTGTGCGTGTATATATACGTGTATATAAATGGCCACGTGCGATTATGCAAACTCGGTTGAACTCTGACAAAAGTTCTCACATAAATGTCTACGAGGGTACTTCCGCGTTTATAACTTGCCTTTTCGTCTGCTTCTTTCATTGCGAATTTTCCCGTGGATATATATACAAGATCAAGAAGCTGGCCGATGGACATGAGGGATTCTTTTTTTTTCTTACCGTCGATATCCGTCGAAGAAACCAAAAAAAAAAAAAAATCAACGATTTCAAGAACTGGAAACTTAAGAATTCCGAAAATAATTGCCGTGAAATATTCTAGCAATGCTAAACCTACTCAATAGAAGAATAAATGTTATGAATTATCTTTCGTGAATAAAAAAATCGATTTTTTCCCCCATGGAATTAATCCCGATATTTTTTAACATGATAATTCGGCAATTTTGACGGGCAGACGTAAATTCCGTCTCTTATATTTCACCTGCAGTTTTTCGGGGGATAATTTTTTTTCTACAAAAACGAATAAATTTCGTCAATAGGGAGCCGAATATTTTTTGAGAAATATTTTCAGTTATGCGGTGAAAACAGCTTGTGTCCATTAACCAAGGTAAATATATAAACGGTCTCTACCCCCTGATACCATGGACGGTTAAGCTTTCAGAGAAAAACGTGCTCTGGGCGGACAGCCGCATAACTTTCTCTCTGAATGTCTAGTACTCCAATCGTCGTTTTCTTTTCCCTCGTATAAGCTTATTACTTAGACGTTTAATGCGTCTAACGTTGATTTCGTATTAGTCGAGCTTTTCGCTTAACTTTTACCTCCGTATACGTAGAAAGTATATAAACCTTCGTTGGGATTTCAATCAGTCAAAATAATATCCACGACCCTTTTCCCAGAATATAAATAAGCTGAGTTTTCTGGAAAACGGCTGGCCGGAAAATTTCCAAACTTAACAGTAAATTAGCTCGTATTTTGACGATGAAAAATTTCCATGGCCCATGAAAATCGGCCAACTTATAAGGCCAGGAAAAAATCATTCAATTTTTAATTAACATTCAATTCAAAGTTATTTTTGAATATTATAAAACAAAAAAATATTTGAGAATAAATGGAGATGACAGGCCAAAAAATTTTTTCCCTATAAATTCCGCGACGGATTATAATCTCGTAATTACGTGTGAGACTATCCATACTATTGCCTGGATGGTTTGGACCGAGGAGAAGTAGAGTCTCCTGATGTATCGGCTAATTAAGAGTAATTTGCGTTAACGTAGGTCGTAGATCAATCAACGATTTGACGTATAGCTGTAAAGAAGAGTCAAGGACCATAATTGGGGATGGTATTTAAACACGTCAACTTTCACAGTCGCCTTAGTGATTAGAGGCGCGCGTCTTTCAGCGATAAATAGGTAAAGACGAAGAGAAAAAAGATCAGAGAATGGAATAAAGCGTTTTTAATACCAAGCGAATACTTGAGTATAATTTATTCGATTCTAACTTCCTTCGTTAACACCTGCAGGGATTTGACACACGTGAGAATAAATTTCCTAGGGAATAGAAAATTGCGGAATAGGTATTGCGTTGGAAAATTATTATCGTATAAAGCGCGAGATTTGGAATAAAAATCGTCAATCGATACTGTTTCAGGATTTACTCATAGAAAGAGAAACTTTCTTCCACACGCGATCGGCGAGAAGCTAGTATATCAGATTTTCAATTCTGCAGAAAAAAAATGAAATTAATTGGCAAAGGCTCGAGGTATGATCGCCCGAAGCTGCGGAGCCCAATTTTGGGCTTTTTAACAATTCCGAAAGTTTGCGCTGACAAAAGAGAGAAAAAAAAAAAACAGAAAATAAGTAAAAATATCAGCAGGGATCGAGTTTTGAATAAATAATCCCCTTCGCTTCGGATTAGCCAAGATCGTAGCAATGAAATTTTCCAGAATTGTATGAAAAAAAAAGAATAAAAATAAAAAAATAAGAAAGGGGTGGAAAGGATGGAGTGAAATTTTTTTTAATCCTAACTTTCTACGGCTCGTAATATAACTTTAGCCAATTAATCTCATCGCGTCTTGCCATCGCTGGCAGTGCAGCGAAAATGAATGAGTAAAAGTATTATAAAAGCATGAAAATTTGTCTGGAAAAGTATCGTTAGACTGAGGAGCTTCGAGCCCGTATCTATTTCACTTTAGCATATGGTACGTTTCGAAGTGATAAAAATATCTTAGCAGAATTTGCTGGAGAGGTCCTCATCGAAAATAGGCTCGATCTTCGCCGGTGAAAAAATGAAAGGTGAAAAATTTTGCTCTCTATACGTTTTATTCTCCAATTATGCAGATTCTTGTAATTGGCATCAGCAACGCTGACGGAATTATGAAATAATTATTTAATGAAATTGAATAGATTTACGGAATTAAAGAAACCATGGGAGAAAATTGATGTTTGTTCAAATTCTTCGGGCTATTATTAAACTCGGAATTATTTCCGACTACGAGATAGAGCTGGGTGTATTATTATTCCCCTCGAGATCAGCTCGGCGTTTAATATTATAATATTTGATTTAATAATGAAAGGGAAGCTTCTCACCGTGAGTATAAATTGCCGGAAACAAGTGGGAAGATCTCCGGGAATGTTATGATTAATTTAATCACTGGTGTAGCCCGGGGATTTATGACTTTTATAAATAAGAAGAAGATACCCGCAGCTTCTCTTCTTATTTCCCACTCCTCAACATTGACTTTGATACATTTTATACACGAGCCTTGTCTCATAACGGAATCCAGGCTCCTGCGAGATGCACTAGCCAGACTCTCGGATTGCAGTAAAGTTAAGAAAATTTCGAAATTTCTTTGGCCATAATTTCCCGGATTTAGTTTACCGCCAAAGAAATACTTGAATAATTTATGGATTTTAGAATAAAAAAAGAAAAAAAATCTTCTCGCTTTTGTTCTTTTTGACTGTTTATAGAAAAAAACAAAGTAAATTTCTTCTAATTTCTGATCAATAGAATTGACAAAAAAATATTGTTTTTGTTCACAAAGTGCTCCGTGTTCCTCGGTAAATTTGCAAGGCGAAAATAAAGGACAGAGGGAGCGATAAAGTGAGTGGAAATAGGGTGGATACTGAAGTTGGCCGACAGGAGCCTTCATCCTCTGATGAAACGAAGATGAATTAATCTCAGGCTCGTTTTTTAATCAAAATAAATATGCTTTCACTTCGGCGCAGGGACACAACCCCTTCTTATTTGAAATATTTGCAAAACGTCAGTCAACAACGACGGGAGGAAAAAGAAAAAAAAATGATAACAGAAAGAAGAGGAGCAAAAAAATTGATTCAATGATAATAACCGGGAATAAATCGATCCTTATAATTACTAAAACACTTTTTTCTTCTTCATTTCTTCAAATAATAGACAGGTTCTACGAAATGAAGAGATGACATAGTGAGCACGAGTACTTAGGAGCGTAATTAAAAAAAAAAAATATAAAAAAAAGTAGAAACTAAAATTGATATTTTAATAACACGATCGTAAATTAATGAGTTTTCTTAATTGAAATTCAATCAACTGTATGGCCGAGAATAGAAAGAAGAAGAAAAAAATACGTAACTGTGTATCGCTTATTAATTATTTATATCTTGATCATATATTTTTTTTATTCTTCTTGCTGCACTCGTTAGGATTCAGATATAAATTTGTTTACTTTTGTTGTTCTCTAAATTTCATATCAATTTTCTTAACTCTTTGTCCGATAGTTTTTTTTTTTTTACTCTTTTGCTAAAATAGTAACAGAGACGTATTAAAATATCAAAATTTTGATTCTTCTTTTCATTTCTATATACTTTATCCTCAGTTTCGTATATCACATAGCTATATGCACGCTATACGTTTATACGTACGCGTATCTATTCCACTTCGGTTTACGTCTATTCAGTCATAAACGCGCAGGAGATCCGACGTAAAGTTTTCAACGGACTTAAAAGCACGTACGTTTCATTCCGAAATCGTATCTTCGTATATATATATACCTATAATAGTACGCGAGGTAGATCTTATCCGTATGTACATTTAGAGCTGGAAATTTCTGGCTAGAAAGACACATAGCGATAGAGAAGAAGCTGGGTAGTCGTCATTTTTCAAAAAGCATAAAACCACGAGGTCATATGCGCCAATAATACGAATTTGGTGACATAAGGTCTTGTAATTTCATTTTTTTTATTTTCATTCTTCATTCTTTCCGCTGTACGAAAATAACGAAAACGTATAAATAATTCGAAATTAAGAATTCGAAAATATAACAACAGCATAAAATCTTTTGCTTTGAAATTTGAACTTTTTTCTTGTTTCTTCTTTCAAATAAATTATCGTGCATAAGATTTTCTGGTTTCAGTTATTAAACTCGTAATTTTTTCAGTTTCTTTCAAAATTTTTGTATGTCTTCACTTTGGCGAACGACAGAAATTTGTATAATGTCGTTTTTGTAACAAACTTTTGGAATTAGTTGACGCGATTATCTTCCAATCAGTTGCGGGTAAAAATAGATTCGTATTGATTTTATACTTGATCAATTTTCAATTCAAATGGGGAAAAAATTGGAAATTTATTAGTTTTGAAAAAACTATTGGAAAAATCAATTTTTCACATCGTGCATCGACGATGATCCCGAAATCCAAACTAGGTGATAAATGGGACGAAGAAAGAACGTATAGAGATTCGGGTTTTTCGGTGTTTTACGATATTTGAACTCTGCGCTGTATCTCGTGCGCGACCGTAGCTATCAAATCCTTATCACAAATTTCTCCGAACAATTCAACTCTAGTACCAAAACCTGGGTTTTATATCATCGAAGAAGCGAGCGGAGGATAAGAATAAAAGGAAAGAAAGAAGAAGAAGAAGAAAAAAAAGAAACCAAAAAGAGGAGATAGATTAAATATTTTCATTTCTTGTATTTCCTTCTTTACAGACGTAGGGACATAGCCGACGACTTTGATCTAGGTTTGATTTTACTTTTGGGAATTAGAAGAAGTAAAAAAAAAAAAAAAATAAGAAGAAGAAGAAAAAAGAAACCTCAGGGATTTATAGCAGCGACGATTTTAACGGCGTCGCTATACCCGTCGCCGTGCCCGATCGCGTCCCATCTTCTCTATCAGCGACCGCGCAAGAGAAATAGTTATCTTTTCACTGCAAAGCAAAAGTTTCATGTTTTCGTTTCTCGTCTAGTATATAGTTATATAGGGAGGGAGGGGGGGGGGGGGGGGATCGTTCGTACATACGTATACGTCCCGAGGGAGTGATAAACGTGACACGATACACAAGAATCGCCGCGGATTCGTCGGATGTATGTATAAGAAACAAAATGGGAATAAAAGAAAAGAAAACAAAAAAAAAAAAAAAAGAAAAAACGGTTCAACGCGGTTGAAGAGAAGTGGAAAACCGTAAGAAAAAAAAAAAACAAATAAAAATCTAATAAAATAAAACAATGAAAAGAGGAGAAAATAAATTAAAGACGGAAAACGTGGAAACGTCTTCATTTTCGTTTAAATTGTGAATAAAAAAAATTTTCGAGAATTTTCTTTACATTGTATTTTCGATTTTGTTTCATTTTTTTTTTTTTTTTCTTTCTTTTTCAGAAGAGAAGATTGATATAGATAGATAAATGTATCTTTTGACCATGGCGATGGAGGAATAAGACCGTTTTTGTCGAGCGAGTTTTTAAACCTCGTGGATAAATTGCCGATAAATATTTTCTAAGCAAGAAGTGCAGATCTATCTTATGCAGGTAAGAGAAGATACCGCGGGTACGTATCGCTCTGGGCTCTCTTTTGGCCCAGGGATACTGGTCGGGAAATTTTCTCGACTAGTGCTGCCGCAAGTAGCGAAACGGACGTGAGGTGAGACGGAAGACTTTGACGTCGATAAATTAGCGATCGTTGATACGAAGATTTATGAGAATTGAGAAAAACGCGGTGAACAAGAATTTGAATTATCGTAAAACAGAAATTAAAATCGATCAAATTTTTACAGTTTTGCACATTTTTCGTTAATTATTTTTCTTCATCCTCTTTTTGTCTCCAAATTGAAAAGAACCCGGGAACTTCTGGTTTTTTTATTCTTTTCTTCATTTCTTGCATTCCGATTGGATGGAGATTTTTGAGAAAAATTTAGGCGAACGAAAAATGAAGAATGCATAGTTTACCTACCTTGACGGAATCATTCGACAAATTTCTACGATTCGTTAAACGACATCGAATGAGAATTCGAATTTTCGAAAGCAGAAGAAGTTTCGGAATTGAAATCGATCAAATTTTCACGATTTACAAATTTCCTGTAACTCAATCACGACGTTTTTTCACGAGAAAAAAGCGAAGGATCTGGCTCCTAGTTTAACAATTTTTCGACTCTGGTCGAATGAAAGTTTTTGGGGAAAATTTTGATGAACGAAAAACGAAGATTGAATACTTTACCTAATTGTACGAAATTTTTCGACACTGCAAAAATGAATCGAGCGTCCAATTTCCATCTGCCAAATTTTTGTTTTGAAAACAGTTGAAAGCGACTCACTCAGTTTTGTCTGATTTCCAATTTTCGAAAAATTGTGTCTTTTGTTTCTTCAAAAATGAGAGTCGGATATGAGAAGGAGAAAAAAGGTTGAATCAAAGTTGAATAACGGCGATTTTTAGCCTCGACATTTTCCCCATTGAAAAAATAGCACAAAGTCCCTGTCGGGAATAAATCCCGTAGGATTTAGAGCCACTATCGTGGGATAGGGATGAATTAGTCGATGTAACAAGGTCGAGGTGAAGTTTAAGCGTTTAAATAATTTCTTTAATCTCCAAAACTGTTGATATAGGCTTACGCGGTGGTTTTCCCCTCCAAGCTTAAAGGCGTGGTTAATACGCGGCTTAATATTTAGATTGCGTGGATGCGAAACTGCAGGGGGTGAAATTTCGAGGAAAAACAGTGAGCGAGAGAGAGAGGGTGAGAGGGAGAGTGACACTTTAAAATGGCTGATTAAGTCACTCTAATCCATCAGTGTTATCGCTCGTGCGTACTGCCCCGAGATATAGACTTTATAAATCGGCCTATTGATTCTCTACACCTCATGCGTGAATGATAGCACTAATGACAGAGCCAGTTTGCGTAGGCAGCCCCTAGCCACATTTATTCAACCCTAGTTACGAAATTAATTAACAAAAATTACTCCCACGTCTTTTTTCTCCCTCTCCAGTCTCGCTGATTTTTATTAAAAAACGTTTCACGGTCAAAAACAATTTTCAAACTTACGCTCCAATCAACCGAAATGCTGGAACTTTCGCTCAAATATTCGCTAAAAGGAGGAAAATTTTTCAAAAACCTGATCAAATCGGACTAAACAGTTTCTTAAAATTTTTAAACTGGCTAAAGTCGATCGAAGCTTCACAGCTTTAATTTTCAATTTCGTTCTGTTCGATAAGAATAATTGTGAATAATGTTTAGGGCGATGAGATTAGAGAGGGAAGAAAAATTGTTTATTAATATACTTACAATATGGTTTTAAATAATTTCGGCAAATTCGTTCGTTTAGCTTATTCGCGAAGATCCGTAGGGTGCTGCAGTTTCTTCCAAGAGATTAACGCGTTCTGTAGGATAAAGGGTGAATCGCAAGCCATTGGATCCCTGATTTACGCAGCCTGAATAATCTACGGTGACCAGAAGATACCTACTCGCTACGCTAGATCTCAATTGCTCGTAGCCTGCAGCTGTGATAAATTCTTTTCTTTTCTATTTGCAAAAATCAATTTTTCAAATATTGTCACAAGGCCGAAATATAAAACCTTTCAAAATAAACGAGTCGCATGAGCCGTGGAAATAAAAAGAAAGTTTGAATAATGAAAAAACGAGTGTAAGATATCAGAATTTCGATCGATTCCTTTGCCAAAAAACGGCTCGAAAATTTGAATCGCGATATGATCTGAGGTCGGAGAAAATGAGATGAAATTTTTGTCAGTTTTTGAAATCCGAGCGACGTGCTGTACAGTGAGTTAAGAAATCCTGAGAACCACTGCCACAGATTGCCGTGGAGTCCAGAATTCCAATTACCCCAGAAAAATCGAATTCACCCCCATAGAGAGCGAGCCTGAAATGAAGGAAACCGCGTATACCTATACGTGGTATAAAGCGCGGACGACAGTCGGGGTATAAAAATACAAAGGAAAGAATTACCCGCGAAAGGAAGTCGGCGAAGAAACGTACTTTGGCGAAAGACGTGCAGGTTCGAAATTGGCCTGATTTTTGCGTAATTGATATCCCCGATGACCACGGGTCTGCCACCAATCATTGGCCCCCTTTATTCTGCCGGTGACAGAGCAGTGACAAATCTGTCAATTTTTTGCTGTTTTAGAAGGATTTACAATAAGCTGGGTTCTCCGTTTTTACTAGCCCCTTTTTGCCGCGCGAATACCGTTATCGACTTGCGGCGGGGTGCCGCGGGTCTTTACTAAACTGACACATATCCTAGGCTCCCTAAGAACCGGGAATATATTATAAATTATGAATTATGTCGTCGGGCAGACGCGCGGAGTATATAGTATACAAATAACGTAATAGTTATACGACTAAGAGTTTTTGCCAAAAATATGGCTTCTCGTTAATGCAGAGATTAGAGTACATGTCAGAAACGCTTTGGGTTTTTTCTTTTTTTTTTGAGCCCCGTTTATTACACTGGCAAAAAAATCACAACCCGTTTTTGCCCGACCGCCAGTGGCTGCTTTTTACACCGTAAACGATTCGCAATTTTTCAAAAGGGTAGTAAAACGCCGAAAATACGGTTTCGTATCAGTTTTGAGAAATTGGAAATATCTGACCGAAAGGGAAAAATGATCCCAAACTTTGATCAGATTTCCGCATCGATCGGGGAAAAGGTTTGGCGGAATCCGTTGATTCGTTAAAAAATCGAAAATTTTATTATTCGAATTGCTGGAAGACGCGGCTTCATTTATAAAGTCGAAAATCTGATCGAGAATCTGTGTTTTTGAGTTTCTTTTTCTTCCGCTACATTTTTTCTCGCCGAAACTTTTTTTTTCGCAAATAGATTGCAAAGCGGAAATACGGTCTTTCCATATTTTGTTTTCGCATCGTCGACAGGGCGAATGAATCTGTTCGGGTATCGGGGTAGGCCGATAAGTTTTTCCGAGTTGGGCGTATGCAGGCTTCGATATATAAGATTATAGTTTTCCCCTTGGTCACCCTACGAGTATCACGAAGGGATGCCAAAAGCCGGTAGCTCGTTCATCAACCTTTTAGTTAGAAAATTGACCCGGGCACGCGGAGAGAAGACCCTTTTTTTTCTATTGTCTATATCTCCGATAGGGGATGAACTTTTCTTTTGATTCATAATTAATGTCAATTCAAACTTGTTTCAGAAGTATATTAATATTGCTTACTAGACGCACGATGGTTGGTTGCTTTTTGTCTTATTTTTTGGCTTTTCTTTTTCTTTTCTTTTTCATAAATTTCTTACACATTTTTTTTTTTTTTCGTTTGTTGAAATTTGGAGAAATTTCACTAGAATTCGATAGCAATAAATAATCGATGAGTAGAAGCCATGAAATTTCGATGTAATTTGGAAGAAATCGAGAAAATTGCTGAAAAGGATATCGCAATGCAATTCTATAGTAAGATCCTGCAGAAAATTGTATAAAATCTCAATAAGATCAATAGAATCTGAATAAAATCAATAGATAAGAAATTCTATGTTTGAATATTAAAAATATTTATTTTTGTGGACCAACTTTTGCCCTGATGAAATCTCCATCTTCGAACAGGGCTTAAATTTTATTTTCTTTTTTTACACATTTCCTAGGATTTCTTGAATTTTTTATAATTCCGGAAAACGGGCCAGTTTCAAAATAGCAATACTCTGATATGAATAATTCGACATTTTTTTTCTTTTTTCTAAATCAGAGTTTTGTTTTTCGACCAAAACTTTTGCAGAAGAAAATTTAGAGTTGATCGGAAACACCACTTTCAAATACATACGTATCTTTACGTATACGAAGAGAGAATCGAAGAAGATGAATAATAGATAGAAATAATAATACCTACATATGATGTATTTACTTATTTATTTATCGTATATATAAAATGTGTATATATATACAGTTTATATATACGTTACAGCTAATATACGAGCTAGTAAAATGGGATGAAATGAAATGGGAAGTATGCCTAGAAGGATGAGATATAGTTTGTTTTTAGTCACGTAGAAAACTGGCCTTGGTCCATAAATCATAAAACATAAGTCGATAAATTTTCGAATTGACGTATTCATCGTATAGTTTAGAAATCTGCATAGGGTAGACATAACCGTTTGTCACTTGTCGTAAAAGAAAACTCTCCGAACTACGTATATATCCGTGTACAAAAAAAAAAAAAGAAATACTACGATAATATACTATAATGAAAGTTTGATCGCTCAATTTTTCAATTAAATGCACTTCAATTATTTTCCACATATTTTTCACAGACCGCGTGTTCTATGATGATATACATAAGAAAATTATTAGTTCCGGTCAAAAAGTGACTTTTGTTATGATTTTCTGACTAAAATTTGGCAAAAAAATATATAAGTGCAATTTTAAAAAAATGAAAGAATGATGTGAGAAAAAAAGAAAAAATAGATAAAAAAATACGTGGATCAAATCCGAGACGGTTATTTCCGCTGTGGGAATTCCAAAAATATATATACAGATACATATATATACCGATTGGGGTAAAAACTTTCGTCCAAGTTTCCCTCTACTATATACTTGCACTATCTCATTTCTTCTCGTTGCTATCATCCGACTTCCCAGTTTTAGGTACGTATAACATATACCTATACCTATACACCGGCGTTACATACATCGCGGATTTCCTGCTCTGACACAATTGCTCGCGACCTGACTAGCCGCTTCACTTATACCGACGTACCTATACCTTACTTCCCGAAAGTTTATGACGTGCGAGACGGTAATCGTTCTTATCCAACATTTCTCTCGGTCTGTTTATTCTCGAGGAAAATGAAAAAAAAAAAAAGGAAATTTTCAACCCTTAATACTTATGGAATAGAAAAAAAGGTTTTCACTTTATCAATTCCTATATATGGGAAATTCCACGTCAACTGTCGTGGGGTTGGTGGGTCGCATTTTTTGTTTCCGGGCAAAACTATTTCATCCTATTATAGGTTCCACCAAAAGTGTTTCCCCAAATTTTCAGGCCAAAATATTGCTCCTACCGTTTTTTACGGCCAATTTTCGGTTTTTGGGCTCTCTTTCAATTTCTTGGCTTTTTTTCTTATACAGGGTGCCAGGGAAGTATTCTAGGCCAGAAAAATTTTCAAAATACATGTAATCGATGTAAAATTTCCCGAGGAATCGATTCCCGTCGCCAGAATTGATCTAGGATGCTTACTTTTGCCACAATTTCGAAAAAAACTGTTTTTTTTTAAAGTGCTTATAACTCGGGTGGATCAATTTTTGAAATTTTCTGCCTGGGCGCAAAATGTTCCGTTTTCAGTCTACTTTCAGGGCCTTTCAACTTTGCCGTGTGTATTTTGGTTTTGGGTACCCAAAAACGGTAAAAACTGCCAAAAATGGTCGAAAATGGCGAAAAAAGCTCAGAACAGCCAACTAGGTTGGCAAATGTGTACCTAGACAAATTTTATATAGAAATAAGCGAAAATAAATTCTTCCACTTCAGTGTTTTGACAGTTCTAGCGTAAAACATCAAATTATGAATAAAAATCAAAAATAGCGATGAGAGACCTCTTAAAATTAATATTAAGGGCTCAAACTTTCACGAAATTGTTTTTTTGTCATGCTGAATGATATTTTCGAGGTACCATTCAAAAAAAAAAAATAATCAATTTTTTTGGCCCAGTCTAATGTATGTACCTTCGTGTACTGAATGAAGCGTAACCAAACTCGGCTCCAAACAGTGAAAAGATCCTTTATGTAGCGCCCCCTATGGCGCCCACGTTACATGTGGTAACTGGGCGCGCCAAATTCAAACCTACAGGTTCACCCAAGAAAAATGTACCATCAACTATAGTAACGCGCGGGAATGTCAAAATTATCAAATGCGTGCAGAGAAAATGATCGAATACGCCGGACTGACCTATTAGGTGGATATTGACCTCTAACGGGCTGTGTTGAAATCCCTTGACGGTTTTATGAGGTATCGGGAATATTTGGGCATCACCCTTTGTTACTAGCCATAAATACGAGTGAATCCTTACAAGTCTAGGTACACATTTGCCAACCTAGTTGGCTGTTCTGAGCTTTTTTCGCCTTTTTCGACCATTATTGGCAGTTTTTACCGTTTTTGGGTACCTAAAACCAAAATACACACGGCAAAGTTGAAAGGCCCTGAAAGTAGACTGAAAACGGAACATTTTGCGCTCAGGCAGAAAATTTCAAAAATTGATCCACCCGAGTTATAAGCACTTAAAACAAAAACAGTTTTTTTCGAAATTGTGGCAAAAGGAAGCATCCTAGATCAATTCTGGCGACGGGAATCGATTCCTCGGGAAATTTTACATCGATTACATGTATTTTGAAAATTTTTCTGGCCTAGAATACTTCCCTGGCACCCTGTATACGAAAAAAAGCCAAGAAATTGAAAGAGAGCCCAAAAACCGAAAATTGGCCGTAAAAAACGGTAGGAGCAATATTTTGGCCTGAAAATTTGGGGAAACACTTTTGGTGGAACCTATAATAGGATGAAATAGTTTTGCCCGGAAACAAAAAATGCGACCCACCAACCCCACGACAGTTGACGTGGAATTTCCCATATATATATATATAAAAGTTGTATAAATCGTAAGAGAACAAAAAAATTTAAAAAATTTAAAAAAACGAAGAGAAATGAAAAAATTTTAACGACCTCTTCAAATCCAATATCTTTTAGCTACACTAACATTTAAGTATAAGTCCATATATGAGTTTATAGAATCGGTTTCCTCATCTCTCTTTCTCTCACCTATATATATATAGTATATATATATATGTATATCTGTATTATTTTCATTCAACTAGGTATATACTGAAAGTTTCGTAAGTCAGTTAACTATACGTGACTATAATATCAGATAGATGTATAGAGCGAGGTATAGGACGCGTTTCGATTTGTTCATAGGTATGTAATTACGAATAAAAATCGAAGAGACAAAATATACATGATGAATAATGATGTTGTAGAAGAATATAGAGAATATTCTGGTAATAAAAGCTTCTTGTAATGCAACATGTATATTACGTTGCATATGACTATTTCGGCTTCAATTCTTTTGTATATTTATTCGTTTGATTGCTTGTTGCATTTTTAGGGGCGTAACAATAATCTTTTTTTTTTTCTTCATGTTTCTTTCCTTCTTTCTTTCTTTATTTATTCATCTTCTTTTGCTTTTTTTTTTCTTTTTTTTATCTCTTTTTTTTTTGTCCGGGTTCGACGACCCCTGGAGTTCTTAGTTAATGAGAGACAACCTATTGCGGTGGATTCCCGCTGAGCATGATAACGACACGCTATAATCCAGACCAAAGCTAAAGGCATAATATAGATCCCATATCTTTACTAACATCGAAATGAACCATCCGTGGCACAAAGAATTGCATCCGCCTTTTATATACTCTCTGTGTTCTTTTTTTTTTTTTTTTTTTCTTCTTTTCTTTCTATTTTTTTGAATCATACAGAAAGTGATTTTTTTCGAATCTCTTTCTTTTTCTTTTCTTTTTTTTTCCCCCCTTTGTTTCTAAACAACTAAGTATAAAATTTATAGCGTAGGTATATATATATATTTATGTATAATACGAGACTCAAAACAGCGGTCTGAGATTTGATAGGATAATATTATTTTTTTTTTTTTTCTTGGGACATAGAGAGGAAAGAAATATGAAGTAGGTAATTCCGCAAAGTCGTCGGTTTTACGTAGGCATGAAGAATTTTATAACCTCTCGTTTTATATTTCATTTCAGACAGAAAAAAAAAAAAAAACAATTGTTCTTTTTTTTTTCTTTCATTCAGAAAGAAGCGAGAGAGAAAGACAAAAGGGAAAGTAAATAAAACTAATAAAAAAAAAAAAAAGAAATATAAAAAACTGGGATGCGTATTGCGAGAAAGAACCGCGCGTGGTTTGAATTGCTGCGATAAAGAGACTCGAGGGTAAAAAAAAAATTCGAATCAACTGCCTTATGATTCTTCAAGTTTTATTCTGCTGTTTTTTCTTCTTTTTCTTTTTTTTTTATCGTCATCTTGAGTGGTAGGGGAACAGGAAATTATTCTCTGATTTAAAATCGTTAAATTTCACTCAAGGAATCATCAGTCTTGCAGCATACCGCGAATATTTTAGGCAAAACGTCGTTTAAATTAGTTCTTTTTTCTCCCTTTTTTCTTTTTAATCGAGCATCAATAAATATGAGACGAAAAATGAAAAACTTGAATAATATATATTTAAACGTACGAAATGCATTCTCGCTACTCATCCCCCGAAGATCAGAAAAGTTTCTGTTTCATTAATTATTATTCTTCATTATTTTATCTCATATTATTTTACTTCTTATTAATTATAACATAAGATAATTAACAAATCTCAATAATTATCTCACGATTTAAATAAATAGAATCTGATCAGTGATCCATAGAACATAATAAACGAAATCTTAACGACGGATGTTACAGGGGTGAATTTTTCCTCTTTTTTTTTTCTTCTTCTTTCTTTCCATCTTCCTGGTCTCTGGTCTTATTTGATCGTAGCAATTCCTCGCACGGTTTATTGGTCAGAGGTTTAGTGGGGAAACAAGACGTTGTTAGCTCCCCACAGTTTTTATCCAATGCCATACTCTTACTAAAATCTTCCCTATCTGGATCGGTATCTTCCTGCTTTTCCTCTATTTTCATTCTCTGCGGTCCAGAATATATTTTACCCATTTATTTACCGGCGATAGGAGATTCTCAAATTATCATAAAACAAGGGCGAAGATCTTGAGAAAATATAAAAAATAAAAAAACAATAATAATTTCAACACTTTTTTCCGCAACAAGAAATCAATTTCGCAGATTTTTTTTCATAGCTCGTCCGAATTCTATGCGAAAAACTGAAAAAAAAATTGTCAACAAGATACTTTTTTTCGAATGTAAAGAAGAAAAAAAAATGAAACGACATTTTTGACGAAACAAATCAAACGAAATATACCTACTTGGGTTTAATTGACCGGGAATTTTGACTGACAATAAGTCAGAAACCGATAGCACCTAGCTGCGAGATAGTATTATGAGTTAATGAATCCGTGATGAATTTAGGCCCATGATTTCTTGGCTGGGATCATCAATCATTCGGATTAAAGTAGAGCCGAGAGAGTCGAATGACGGTTTACCAGACAACAACAAGTAGGTTGTACACACACCACCCGTCACCTGATTGGTTTATTAGACCTATTACATGTGGGTGGTGGTTTAGAACTTTTATAAGATCGAAATGTGTTTATCCTCGGAGTAGAGGTATGGGTAGGTATACATCGGTCCAGGACGCGACGTTCCGTACGGTCAAACCCATTCATCAATTTAGTCGACGCGGGGTGACGCGATCACCACTATATATTGCACCCCGCCGAAGAGATTGGAGGAGAATTTTATAGCCGTGATTTTATCCGATGACGATTTTAATTCGGCTTTTTTTTCGACAACATTTCGATCGCATGATTTGCTGTCGACCGCAGCATTCGACAGTTTGGGTCACGCGAGCAACGAGTGTGTTTCATTTATGATCGAAAATTAGATCAATATCGAAAACGAAAAAAAAATATATAAATCGAGAAATATATTCTTGGGGCTAGGAAATTTTCTAGCTTTTGTCAATCGAGAAAATTCATGATTTCTGCGAATATATTAATCAATTATACATTAATTTCTTAATTTATACAAATATATTGTCAGAAAATATATATTTCGCAGCGAGATGTTGTCGGATTGTGAAATTGGATTTCTGACCTCAGATTATACTCCAGGCTGAAAAACAGACCTGGAATTAAAAGAAGCGACGTTTTGTTAGTCAAAAACGTCTCCTTCGTGTCAATTGAGAAAATTTCTCTACATCTTACTCTGCAGAGACAGACGTATAAAAGTCGAGACGAAATTGTACGCTGTGACCTGCCTTGCCTCAGGCTTTACCTATTTCTTATACACGTGTGTGTCTCTGTACCTGTACATAAGCATCTAGTATTCCTTGGATTAAAACGTGAGCAGTAATGCACCGGAGTATAGTAATCCTCGAGGCGTTCCCTGGCGCACAAAACACACTGTTAAAGTGTTTGTATAATGACGTTTTATACATCGATCGTAACGGTGCAGTAACTCGTGTAGAAATTACCATTAAATCAGATGTAAGAATTCACTCGGTGAACGCCTTTCAACAACGCCGTACATCCCATCCTCGTCCTTCTTCTCCTTCCTCTTCTTATCGTACGATAATTAATCGCATAATTAATGAATAGATGGTCCTTCCATCTTTTTTTTTTTTAATACTATTTGAAATTTTCTACAGATAGAATGAAGTCCTATTCTCCAGAGATCTGTGTATATTCATATCGTTTCGGGAGAATATAACCATTATTTTCTCTCTTAAATCTGAAAAGTCCTTTGGGATAAGACCGAGAAGAAATTTTCGCGGAAGGATAGAGTTATAAACGGATTCGATAAGGTAGTTCAATGAATTACAAGTTTTCCCATTTAAATAACGTAGGGGAAACGCGATTCTTTTTTTTAGAATTGATATTACTCGGCTAGACTTCGCGATAGAAGATTTGCCAGGGTTCTGTTTCGCAGGCAATCAGATTATCTACAAAAAGTGCGATCCGAATTATTTTTGTAAAGTCAATAGTTTAGTCGTGACAAGTGTTTGAAAGCAACTTTACCCATTTAAATGACGTGGGAAAGACATGACTTTTTTTTCAAACGGGTATTACTCGGCCAGATTTCGAGATAGAAGATTTTACAGAGTCGCGTTTTATGGGGAACCGAATCCTCCGCGAAAAGTGTACTCGGAATTATTTTCACAAAGTCAATAGTTCAGCCGCGAGAATTGTTCAAAAGTAACTTTCGACGCTCATAACTTGCTAGCCTTTGAATTTCGAGACTTGGTTCTGCGGACATTTTTTCCAGGGAATTTAATTTTCCATAAAATGGCACGCTGCAAAATTATGTGTCATAAAATACGGCTGCGTAATGCCAATTCAAAAAAAAATCATGTCTTCCTCACGTTTCTTTGAGTGGAAAAAACTTATGATTCGTCGAGGTATGTACTTCTTTCTGAATTTTATCCTGAAGGATTTTCGGGTAGAAATTTAGCAAAAATGGATTTCCCTGAATCGAAAGACTATAATAGATATATATTCGATAAAATACATGAGATGAAAGAGAAAGAAGATCGTTTTTCTGAAACAAAAGACTCTGATACTTATGTATAATACGTTCGTATAATGATTAACGTATTATTAATGAATTGATACGATAATCGTTAGAATAGTGATATTTTTTCTCACCATGGCGATAAGGAGTGCATTACTAAAGTCGTAAATCATTCCTCCAAGTTGCGTGGGTATCGGTATAAAGGTGGGTACAATCATTAGCGTCAACATTGTCAATGAGAGACTGGAACAGATTGTAGTAACTGAACTAAACTTTAATGATACTCCTTGCAGCTAACTGAATATCATTATTAATATAAGTAGTAGGTACATACGAGTTTGATATCGTTGCTACATACACCTACGTAAACTTTTCCTTCACCTCCTCTCCTTCTTTCATAAATTATTATTTTTTCCTTCTCTTTTTTTATTTCACACTAAAAACCTATTTTCAGTATCAATAAATGTCGCTACGTGTTTAAATTATCTTTTGATTTATCGTCCCCCGATATATATATATACGTTACAGGAATATACATTTTGAATTGTATTCTTTTTTCAAAACTAAGATAAATAATCTTTCTCAAATCGTATGGATATTTACGCAGAAAACGTAAAATCATATCAGGTTATTTTTCCATTTTTTTATGAAACCGGATTTACTCCAGTTTCTTATTTTTACACAACCAGCTTTTAGAACATACATCGCGTGTCTCATGGCCAAAAAGTCGATTTTTGTAGCCCACGATCGTGTAATTTTTTTACGAAAATTATTCAAACGCATGAAAATCGTACGAGTTTGAGAATTTGAAAATCTGAAGAGAAAATCAGTAATTCTGAATTTTATTTTGACAAATGAGACAAAATGACGAAATAAAAAAATCAATTTCACAGTCGAAAATTTCGTTTTTTTTTTTTCTTCTATACGGTGCTTAATGCAGCAATATATCCGCAGTGGCATATATAAGTAACCGTTTAGAATCGGAATAATGAAGCCAGATATTTTTGCTGTCATCTTCTGCCTGCTCCCTATTGTATAGTATATCAGAGTCAAGAAAGAGATATGACGTCTCTATATACCTACACTTATAAATGTATATGGGTATATATACATTTATATACCTAGGTAGGTATTTGAAGTATGAGATAACTGATATTAACAGGATAGCTTCGTCGGAAGAACAATTTGTAAGCCACTACTGCCCGATATATTTCATCGATCTTTCATACTCGATAGAAAATAGTAGATTTCCTCCCTCAGAAATAACACCGTCGTTATACCCGGGCGAGAAGTTTCAATGTTTGAAGGATAATAAATAAAAAAAAACTGAATTAATTTTGTTGAATTAACAAGATTAAATCGCCAAATCCACAAAAGTCTGTTCATTGATAGATTTACTAATATACGAAATGAAAAAGTAGGATTCAATTAGCCAGGGAATAGTCAGAAGAAAAAATAAAAATAAAAAATTGGATCGCCATAATTTTCACGATCATTGAAAAAGGACTAAAGACACTTTTCATTTTTACTTACTGATTTTTACTGTCTTAAAAGCCTCCTGATTTTTGTTGCGATTTTCTGCAGACAGCCTATGATCATTCGAATTCATCCCAAAAACGTAATGATCGATTATTTTATTTTGAAGCTTGCGAAAAAAAGGGGAAAAAAAAAACAGTATTCATTTCGAAAACGGGAAATATATGTAATATGTGTGTATTTTTTGAAATCAGTTTTCTCAAAGATTGAAAACTTTTCTTATCGATTTTAAGTGAGAAAAAGTACCTATATATCCCATCTTCGCAGTAATCACTTAAGTGTAATAAACGAACAGTATATTGCCTGCGCTAATTCCTTCCTCAATTATTTCTATGAAGTTTTAACAACCTCGTTAATTTTATAGCTTGAATGCCGCATAAGCTATGAATATGAGTAGACAGCTGCAATAACCCGTGATTAAAAATCGCTAAAAGTCACCGAGTTCCAAATTCGGGATGATATAAATATTACGGTTGATATTCGCGTGAAATAAATATCAACGTTTTGAAAATGTGAGAAAAATCGAAAATTCATTTAATTTATATTCTTTTTTGTCTGGATTGCGATTTAAAAAAAAAAAAAAAAATTAGCTGCAGTTCAAACGCAGCTGAATCATTTCAACGAACACGTGTGTATATAATAATTAAGGATGCATAAACATTAGGGTGGGCCTAATGAACCGAATATTTTTTTTTTCTTCAAGAGACACCTTCGAAAAAAATTGACTCTATAAATATCAACATTTAGAGATCGCTCGTCGAGAACTGATCTACTTAAAAAAAATTCTGCAAGGCTAATTCTGTTGAAAATTAAACGCTCTACAAAAAAGGTCTCTTGGTCATTTTCGACGTGTCTAATCGTTTCAAAGTTTATCTGGCGATTCTGGTCATTTAATAGCAAGGCTAGCTTTGAAACGGTTAGATTTATCGAAAAAGACCAAGGAACCTTTTTTGTAGAGCGTTCAATTTCCAACGAAATTAGCCACGTGGAATTTTTCTATCTAGATCAGTTCTTGAGGTATAAAATTCGAGAAAAAAAATGGCAATGAACGACCTCTGAATGTTAATATTAGGAGCTAATTTTTTTTCGAAACTCGTTATTTGAGCATAAAGAACAAATTTTTGAAGGTACCTTTTTTGAAAAACAAATTATCGGTTTATATGTAAAGTGAAAATTTGTGTCTACTGATTTCCAGCTTTATAATTAGCTGTCTATAAATTTACACGATGCATTAAAGCAGATATATATATTTTCTGTATAGTAGATACGGTGCATTCGATGATTTGGTTAATTCCTCGGAGTGCAGCTCCGGAGTGTTGCTATTAATTGACAGCTGGCTCGTTTACTTAATTTCATTTTATTTATTTATCGTTAAAATTGGCACGAATACTAACGGACTTACGTCCCTCCAATACCCACACGAGACATTTATTGATTTAATACCATCGCCGGAAGATTAACAGGTCAATTACCGTTCCACGATACTTTCCAAACGTCTCGTGAGACGCGAAACTCCGCAAGTACACGTATGTACATACATGTACGTCTATATACCTATCTACCCACGTAATATCTACCTGTTGCAAACTCGACTGAGTGAATAATACTCAAACGACAACAGGTGTGTTTGAAATCAATTTTTTTCATTTTTTTTTGTTTTTTTAATCTCAGATTTTTAAACAGCTCAATAAAAAAACAGAAAAAAAAGATCTTTCATCTTCGTCTCATCACACAATTTTCGTATCTCTCGTTTTTCATTCGCCTCGAGAAATGAAGAAAACAAAATCAACGATTAAAATGCCAAAGAAATTTGTCGAAAGATTTTTTAAAGATATTTTTCTTTTGTTTTTCTGTTTTCTCTACAATTTTTATGACGAATTTTTACATAATTTCGACATTCTCAGAGTTAAAAGTCTTGTTTTGTGTAGAAAAAAAAAAAAATACTGTACAGACTATATATATAGGGGTTAGTTAATTTCGCGAATCATTTAACTTGGAAATTCCCATGTATACATTTTTACACACATATACCTGCATGTCTTTGGCCATATGTTCCTCGGTTCTTTAAGAGCTTGTCTAGCTAGTAGCTGGCATGCAGGAGCCTTATAAGGCCTGGCATCTTAGCATTGATATCGAGTGGCTGCCGTAGGTAGTACGTAGGTACAATGTACATATACGTATATGAAATTTCACGGAGACATTAATTTTCAGCTACGAAAATGCTCTATGAGTGAGCCAACGAATCGTTGAACGAATCGCCCCCGGCAGCGATTCCCTCAAATCAGAAAAAAAAAAAAGAAGAGTAAATCATTTTTGGGTATTTTTTAAATTCCATATCGAACGATTTTCTAACTATCAAAATTTCGTGGGATAAGATCTGAGTTGCGGCTTATTGATTCCGCTGACAAATTCCGCTACCGCGTTACCTACTCAACGTAGGTATTTATAATTAATTGTAACAAAACCTGGAAGAAAGACGAATTTTTCACACTCGTCAATTACTAGGTTCGTTATATATACCCGCTCGTTTATTTATCGTTTCACAGAATGTTAGGTCGCCGAAGAATCGAGGCGTAGAGAGAGTCCTAATTAATTTTAACGAGAGATGAAAGGTCCCGGACACGAGTAAGGAGCAAATAAAAATCCGAATTATAGCGTAATTACACCGCTAGAAATGATCCGCGGAAATTGTTCGCACTATAAATCTGCAGCTGTACCATACCCGTACGGAACGATGATATGAATAGAAGAGGTCTAAACTATTCCACAGACGCACTCTGTACTAGGGCCGCACATTGCAGCTCTTTAATTATCCTTCGGTTTATATACCTACTTCAACGATCAAACATCGCAACGGATTACGATCTACAACTCTCCGGAATTCAGAGGCTACTCTAAACTCTTCGTTTTATCTCGTGTAGAAAAATGGCTAATTTTTCTGTAAAGAAAAAATATTTTATCGACTCAGTTTTTTTTATTTGTATTTTATTTCATTTCATTTTTTACGCAGTTTGTTATACCAACGTTCTGAGACACGGTTAGAAATTATTTCAGACTTTACGGACCTCGAATTATGCAAATTTTCTAAAACGATGTCTTTTTGAGCCAAACTGACCTAAGGTAAGGTAATTCTATCGCTGAGAGCAAACGTCGCACTTAGTTTTCGACGTTTACGAAACAATAAAGAGAAATTGAGACAAAAAAAAAAATGGCGGAACTTTGATACGCGCTTCGATCACCTCGTAAACGCGATTCGCAGTTTCTTCCAAACTACACAACCGATCGGAATGAAACTTTGAGGATTAGTGCTTCATTCCGGCAGAAAGTGACTGCGTATTTTGTTTCTTAAAAATTTTGAACTTTTTTTTACAGATTCAGTTATCGGCAGAGATATTGTTGAATTATTCACAGATGCACTTACGTAATTCTTAGGCACTGGGCGGTGGCAAACCACACATATTGAACACGATCTCATCTCATTTGATAAAGAAATGAGCGAGAAACTACGATTTGCGTAGTAGTGTGAATCAAATCCATGGAGCATGATTGGCTTGCGATGATTAATTTTTCTCGTTTATCAAAATATCATCGAAACGAAGAGCAAAGTGATATAGAAGGAAGAAGAGAAACAGAGTAAAGAAAAAGAAAAAGCAAAATAATTGAAAAGAAAATAAAGAATCAGTTGCACGAAGACCTCATCTCTTGAGCGGATTAAAGAGATGACGGGTATATAGCAAGATAGACGTTGTGTAGGGTTGTAAAGGCTTACCACGTTCTAGCTGTATAAGCTTGACTAAATTAGCCACCAGCAGCGCACTTAATCTCAAACGGATCTAAGAAATCCCAGATACAAACAGAATATATAATAATATCATACAAATATTTATACATACATGAGCGATGTTTTATTAGAGTGGCAAGATGAATTTGTATTTAAAAAAATGTAAAAGAAATTTAAAAAAAAAATATATATATATATTGATAATAATTTTTGTCTTCGTTTTTTTTTTTTTCTTTTTTTTTTTTGCTGAACTTGTTCGTAACAGTTTAATCTCGTGCTTAAGAAAACATAGCTCAGCATAAGTTTATCTGAGATGATTGTACGGAGTTGAGGTACATATATACCTATATACACACAAGATTCAGAACCTGTGTAGAATGAGGTAACTTTGAGATCGTATCGATGTTCGGATTAATGTTCGAGTCGATATCTAACTATCGGGTAACCCCCGCGAGCCTATAAGATCGAACCGAAATACATAGCTCTTTGGTTAGCGCGGCTGTATCTTTACGACATAATCTGAGAAGGATATCAGGCGCAAGAAGAAGACCCAGGATTGAATGTGGAGAAAAAAGAAAAAAGAAGAGAGGAAAAAAATACTAACGACTTATATTTATACACAATCCTTCAAGACTTCGTTAAGCTAACACCTTTTTTTTTTATTCTCTTCACTCATTCATTCATTTATTCATTCAGTTATGGATATTTCCAAGTGATCTTTTTTACAAACAGATATATATGCCGATATCGCGATATACCAACCGGACTTTATGTTTACTGCAAAAAGAAAATAATCGAGTTTTGAGTATTTCTGTTTTCGTGATATTCGATTATTTTTACAGAATTTTGCAACTCTCATAGAAATAATATTTTATATTTGTAGAATCAGAGCTGGCTATTTTCTTGTCCTATTCTGGATACAGACCGCAGAATGTTAGGGAGAACCCGCAGCTATTTAAGGAAATCGCGATAATTATTGTCGGAAAATTATCTGCAAAGTTATACTTGCCTTGAACAATATATTGAAAAATGAAAAAATCGTATAAATAGATTCGAATCTCACGAAGAAAAAAAAAAATGAAAAATACTAAAAATTCGGTCTTTCCATAGTCTATACAAAATTCTAGGATATTATTTTGGCGATGATATTGTCGAGCCTCGTTCCTATATGAAAAAATAAAAATCTTCGACGATTTTGCCCTGAAAAATGTTGGTCAGAATTCAACTCATTTGAATCTTGAATTCGAGAGAAAAAAAAAAAACAGAATAGAAACTGTGTGATTAATTAATCGCAAATTTTCATTCCTTTGAAAAATCTGTCGATATAGTATTATACGGGAAAAGCAAAAAGAAAAAATTTCAACGACAGTGAATTTCGTTCAGTAATTCCTTTATCAAAATCGAATGAACGAAGAAACTTTGTTACGGTATAATTGTCGTTGGAAAGTTAGTTCCGTAATTAGTTATCGTGGAAAGGTTGACGAGGGTATATATGTCCCTTTTAATTAGTTTTATATAATTTTCGATTTAGTCATTGAGCTCGTTCGCTCACGTACATATATATACTCTGACGAGAATAGAAAAAGAAAGAAAAAGAAAAGAAAATAATTGACGATTTTTGAGAAAGGTTTAAGCGGTTTATAACTTTTCATTGAAATTTATTTCTCTCTGGATATTTCATCGCGATTATTTTCTAAAATTACATACTGTATGTAGAAACACAAAGTCAGAGTATAAGAAACAAATATTACAAGTCTAATATTAGAGAGACAAACGAGGCACGTAATATAATGTTCCATGTTTTTAGCCAGGCAGTAAATCGAAATACGCTGACGTAGGTATTATAGTAGGATTTTCTACCCGGCGACATAAACATGACGGACACGCTGCGTGAGGTCCGGACCATTCTGTGTTGAGTAAACAAAATCGAGAAGGATGCTGCGTATGCGGTGGGCCCCGGCCGATGCAGACGCGCCGTACCTACTTCTCGGTCGCCCATACATCTTTTCGCGAAGAAACCGGCCCCCCGTTATAAGTACTGGAATCGCTCGTTAAATCTAATTACGAAGTGAAAGATTTATCGATCATTTTACAAGAAAAATAAATAAATAAATAAAAAAAAGAAAAAAAAAAGAAGAAGTTAGTTAATTTTCTTTTCTTTTTTTATCCTCCTAATTCTGTCTTTTTTCGATCAAAATAATTTCCCTCCATCTCTCTCTCTCTCTCACTCTCTTTTTAGGTTGCTCTATAGATATAGACGGATAGAATAAAGGCTACGAGGTTTATCTGGGAAGAGATAGATATCGCAAGCCACTACAGAAACTTATAGACCAACAAATGGTGTCGGCAAACATTTGGCAGCAAATATTTTAACGTGAGGAGAGTAAAGAAAAAAAAGAAAGAAATCTTCCCTAAAGTGCTATACCACATATATATAACATATATTGGGTATATATATACATATATGTACCGAAAATATATATTGTTAGCATTCCCTTAACTTCCAAGATTTTTTACATTTTTTCTTCGTCTGTTACTTTTTTTTCCGGAGTTTTTTTTTTTTTTCTTTTTTTCGCAATTTTATTTCACACTATAGCCGCGATGATCGACAATTAACAAAAATGAATGTGAAATATCATCTAAATTTGCAAATTAATTAAAAAAAGAAAAGAAAAAAAAATAATTATTACTGTATTATAAAATTTGTATAATATGACTTCACTTACATACCCGCTATGATGAAATAAAATATCGTATACCTAATGTGAATTTCTTTGAAAATGATTGAAAACTTCTGAAAAAAAAAAGAAATTGAAAAACATTCAAATTTATCTGGTATATATATCTTGAAAAATTGTATAAAAAGAAAATACGATTAGAATATATAATCGCCAAGCTGAAATTTAATATTAGCGAATTTTTGTTTAAAAAATAATGTAAAATAATGAATACGAGAATGGAATGCATCTTGCATAGTTTTCTTCTTTTTCTTTTCTTTTTTTTTTTTTCATATATAAAGATATGCGCGTAGATATAGGAAAAGTATATAAAGGAATGTGGAGTGATTTGCCAAGTAAAACATAATTTAAGAGAGAGTACAGCGGTTGTTTCTTTTATTAAACGGTATGTCGCGTTATTGGTTGCAGCAAATGAATATATGTTCCTATTTTTTTTCTTTCTTTCTTTCTTTCCTTCGTTTTATTCTTTTCCCTATTTTAAGTAAAGTCAACATGTGTACGCGGTTGATTCTTCTCACTTTTCTTTCTACATGAGTGGTAGCTCTTGGCTCACAGGCCCGGTATAGGCCGTACGCATGCATCGCACCGTGCGTACGGTTAAAAGCATTTCGTAGTGTATTCATACGTGAAAATTGAACGCCCGCGGTGATTCCCTACAGGAATTACGTATCACCGGTGCAGTCGAGACGAGGCGCCATCGTACCCATCGAGAGGAAATGCCCCCACCCTTCCTCCCAGCATCCTGCAGGGGGAAGATCTAGCTGCACTCGACCATCGCATGCGTACACATGTGAATTTTTATTATTTGTTATATTTTTTACCGTCCTTTTCAGTCCGGAGGAGAAAATACACGTGAGAAAAATAGTAACGAGAAATTAATCCGTGCGATTATCTTGCCAGGCATGCGTTTTATCGGGAAAAGTTTCCAATAAAAATTGTCGGCCAGAGATAACCGGACACTTTATTTCCTATACAATTTTTTGATATCTTTGTCCAAATCACCGGAAATATTGTTCTAAATTTTTTTTTTGCAAATCACGTCAGAGAAAATCCGAGAATCAATTTATTCGACTATATATCTATTCGGGGATACGTTCGATCGAGAAAAGACTCGGACAAAAGTTGTAGGTAAAAAGTAACCCGACATTTTGTCTCCCTCGAAATTTTTTGGTATCTATGTCCAAATCGCTGGAAATTTCGTTTTAGAATTTAGCTTCAGAAATGCGTCAGAGAAAACTCAGAAAATTAATTTATTCAATTATCTACTCGGGGATGCGTTTGATCGGAAAAACTTTTGAACAAAAGTTGTAGGTAAAATATAACCGGACGTTTTGTTTCCCTTGAAATTTTTTGGTATCTATGTCCAAATCGCTGGAAATTTCGTTTTAGAATTTAGCTTTAGATATTGCGTCAGAGAAAACTCGAAAAATTAATTTATTCGATTATTATCTACTCGGGGATGCGTTTGATCGGAAAAACTTTCGGACAAAAGTTGTAGGCAAAAAATAACCCGACGTTTTGTTTCCCTTGAAATTTTTTGGTATCTATGTCCGAATCGCTGGAAATTTCGTTTCAGAATTTAGCTTTAGATATTGCGTCAGAGAAAACTCGAAAAATTAATTTATTCGATTATCTATTCGGGGATGCGTTTGATCGGAAAAACTTTCGTACAAAAGTTGTAGGCAAAAGATAAGCGGACGTTTTATTTCCCATAAAATTTTTTGTCACCTTCGTCTAAATCGCCGAAAATTTCGTTTTACGTTATACTTTCATAAATGACCATTGGCATTGCTTTTATATAATTAATTATTATTCAAATTTGCATTCGCGTGATAAGCGGTAAGGTAAGCAGATGACATGGAGACTTTGAACCGAATCTGCGAGATCTGCATCACGTATTGTATATGTTTTTTTTTTTTTTATTTTCTTATTTCTTTTTGTCTTATTTCTTTCTGGTCATATATTTTGGTGTTTTACGGCAAACCGCGACGGCTTCCAGAAAGCCAACAGCCTGAAGTTGCAAAATCTTTCGAGATACGAGCTTGTTTTATCTCCTGCACTCGGTCAAATATATTATCGTTCCCTCTAGGAGACCGTAGCGCGTAGCCCCCGCTTGCTCTGACTCTGACACACCCCAATCAAATTATTGCATATAATACCAGACCGGAATTAATTATTTTTAGCAACTTCTCGCAACTCGAGCTGCATACTCGTTTAAAATTGTATTTATGCTTTCCAGGCGGTAAAACGTACCTCAAGCTATTTAACGATTTTCAAAACAACTTCAATATTCAATTTTTCTCCGATATTTTTCACATTTCAAACAAAAATTGGCGAGAAAAAAAAAGTAGACAAAAAAAAACACAATATTGTTTAAACAATTTTCATAATTTTTTTTTTCGAATTTCTTTCTATATATATTTTCGAAAAAGTCGGGGCGAGACTGGATCCGCGTGTTTCTTCATCTGAGTAATTTCCTCTGGTTCGTTGAATAAAATTAATGTCGTCGATGCGGTTGACTCGGCTCCAGCAATAAGCCGAATCCCCTGTCGACGATAAAACGATGATTTTTTAACTGTCAAACTTTAACGATCTCAAACTCTTATCCGTCTTTTATTATTATTATTATTAGTATTTTCTTTAACCTTCTCGCATGTATATACATATATACAATAATACGTATAAATCTCTTATATATTTATACAAATCTAAAGTACTGTAAAATAAAAATCCTACGACACTCTTTCGCACTCGCATATATATACTGTTAGAGAGGGATTCTCAGTAAAGTTGACAAGTCTAACGGTAGGCAATCGGTTTTTTTTTGTTTTTTGTTTTTTGTTCCTTTTCCCCTTCCTTTCCAAAACTGAGAACGAGAATTATCGATATTCATTCGTATAAAGAAAATTCAAATGAATTACAGTGAATTAAATTGCAGATCTATGTCAATTTCTATATTCATTTCCATCATTACTACGTTAGAAATAACCGGTGTGGTGAGACAAAAAATCATTCGATTATATCGTTTAACAATGATCGTCAGATTGAAATAATATGGATATTTTGTGATGTACCTATTCAATGAAATCAATGTCTTAATATTTAAATTTGAATTCAATTTTCATAATAATAATAATAATAATAATAATGATAATGATAATTGTGCAAGGTAGATATTATTTTTTTTTTTTTGCGGTTATAATAATATAGTGACGTCATTTTCGCGCTCGTTCTCTGACAAATCGGTTCCGATCTCTATAGGTGTTACCTGTATGTATATGTATAATATATAGAATAGATAGGCATACATATATATATATAGTATCACGTGACCATGAGCTGCCCGATCACTCATCGTCTTATGGCTAATTATTTACTTACAGTTCCGGGAGAGATTTCTGATACGAAATACTTATATACTATAAGGCGGTACCCGCGACGCTACGACGCGGCAAACATACGCCAGCATCTCACGTTTCTAGATCTATATAATATCCTCTATACGTCATGTCATGTCATCTAGATATTTTTTCTTCATAATACGTGTAATAAGTTTATATATCTACAGGGTTAAAAGGTACACGTATATACTTATAAGATATTTCAAGATTTTGCCAAAAAACAAAAAAAAAAATATATCATTTGGTTTCAATTTTCGAGTGAGATTGAAGAAGATTGTAAGGCTAGTCGAATGAATAAATGGATTACAATAGTATAGGCATTTATGTACGTATTTCCGCAAAATGAAAGAGAAATGAAAGAAAAAGAAAAAAAAAAAAACGAAATTTCAAACAAAATTAGATTCAAATAAAATTGGTTATAATAATTGTAATTAGCGTGGAAATAAATTTTGTGCAATTAATGAAACCAACAAGAATGTAGGTACATACTTAATTGAATTTAAGAAGAAAAAGAAGAAAAGAAAAAAAAGAACGGGTTAATTAATATTAGAAAACAATTTAAACTAATTTATAAAACGTAAAACAAACCTTGTGATTGTATATGTATATAAATATATTATGCATAGAAATGATATTTATTCAAATAGCTATAATATATATCAGGTATAGACGTACAGGTATTATAAACGTATAGAAAATTTCCTCGTAAATTATTAGTCAAGTTGGGTAACGACTCGAGGTTTGATACCTTTAAAATGTAAATTTCCAATTAACACTTTTACCTAGTTGCCTAGAGTCGCCTTCGGCGCAAAGAGAGGTTTCATCCGTAATCCTTTGGTTACAATATTACAGTACATATAATACTTCTATATATTATAAATACATATGTCTATATATATTTGTAGACATAAATATCCATGTATATATGTATATATATATATATGTAGTAATATATAGATAGCTATAGGTTGCATTGCACGTAGCCTATATGAGGAGTCTGCGGTAGGTCACGTGCGCGAAACGGTTTCAATTTCATCTCTTTTCATCTCGTTTCAAAATTTCATCATTTATCTCGCTTCTACCCCTTGCCTTATATACCTATACCCATACACCGCGTATTATCCGATACACACAACGAACTTTCACTTTCGTTATTATTTATGATTCAACCTACTACTATACGTCTTCTACGGCTCCTGCTCCGGATGCTGCGTCGCGTTATAGGTATACGCGTTCTTTCAAGCTTGTTCAAAGTCAAAAAAGAACAAGAGAAAATAAAAAAAAAAATAAAAAACAAACAACAAAGATTTTTAAAAAAAGTCAAAAGAATCACAAAAAGAAAATCATTTTTTTTTTTTTTTTTCTTTGACTTATTTTCGCGAATCATTCGCGACCATCTTGATAATATAATAGTTGCAAAATATTTATACATATTTGTTATATGTACGGTGTGTATAGTATGTAAATTTTTCTTATTATTCTTGTTCGTTTTTTTTTTTTTTTTTTTTTCTCTCTCTTTCGTTTCATGCAACGTATATATATGTATATTGCTTGATAGGATGGAAATTATTATCGCTTTTTATCATCTCTGTCTGTCACCACTGTGGATATCAACTTTATTAAGATGTTCGTATAAATATATTATCAGAGTATATATCTTGAGAAGAAGTTGTCGAATAAATTATTTGTAAACACGCACGCACGTACATATATAGTATATACATACGTACGTGTACCTAGAATCCAATAATTTACCTATGTAGAAAACGGTATGTAGATATCACAGATTGCATATCAAATGAACGAAGAAATGAATAAAAATGAATACCTATATATATATATGAAAAATTGAAAAATTAAAAAAAAAAGACTGATATTTAAATTTCAATCATTTTTATTCAGTTTATTATCTTATCATCTTTCGATTCCTTATCGTGTTATATCCGTTTCCCATTTTAAAAATCTATCTATATCTAGTCTAGCATGAATTCCTCGTATGAATTCTACCCTTGAACAAAAATTGTATAAAAATTTCAAGAATACAAAAATTTCCATCCATTCCAAATTTTTTCAAAATCGATTTGATTCGTTTATTTTTTTATTTTTTGTTTTTTTTTTCCCCTTGTTCGTATGTCTGCAATTATTTCACACGACTTATAGTTAGGTCAGGTCAGTTTTTCCGTACAGTTTATAAGGAGGTGTGTATATATCTACCATACGCGTATTATAAAGTTATGTCGCAAAATGTTACCTGATAGCTGTTCCTATATCCCTAAGTATATTATACCTACCCAGATACGTTTATGATACAGTCTTGATTCCCTGACGTTATTTATACCGTGCGAATCTTGACTTATACCCATGTGACTCACCTGCAACAGAAAGGTGATACGAAGCAATTAACAAACATTTTTATAAGGAAACTGGTATCCAGTCTTTCCCTGTCTACATATAATAACCCGCGCACTGATTCGTCGAAATTAAACTTCGATCTGTATAATATACCGTTTAGTGATAATAATTCGCTACACATTTGGTTTTTTACAATTTATTAGAAGAATACTTGAACTTTTTTTTTTTTTTCTAATGTGTTTTTAGTTTTTCATTTTTTTTTTTTTTTTTCTAAATTGTCAGTTCGTTCCTGTACAATTTTATAGATCATTTTTCGCCCATATGGATTATAATTCACGCCCCAGATAAAAAAAACCCTCGAAATATGCGCGGTCAAAATTCGTCAGGTATAAGTATAATTAATTTCCAATGATCTACGAGTTTTCATTATTATTATAGCCAAACTTACGATAAAAGAAGATAGAAAGAAGAAAAAATAATAATTATAAGATCTTTTACCGTTAGACACGCGATATATGAAATGTTTCAATTTTCCTAAAAATTCATAAAAATTATCCACCAATTACTCATACATATTATACTCGCGATTTTAGCACTGAGCGGCGCCACGACTCATGTAATAATAATAATAATAATAACAGTGATAGTTGATAATTAAAATTCTCCATTAGCGCCTTACTTGCATCTTACTCCACGAAGTCTTGAAATTTATATAAAAGGCATTATATCATATACCATACGCTCCTGATAATAAATAATGAATAAAAAAAGGAATGAAATTATAATTAGTATCAGTCTGAAAATTTGTGGAAAAGATACTGGAAAATAGTATAATAAATTATATGAAGAGAGATAAAAAAAAAAGGTGAGAGAAATTGAGTGAAAAAAAATAGAAAAAAATTAACAAATGAATAAATAAACTTCCGTTGTTATTTTAGGCCACGTAATAATTTACTCGTGATTGATTGACACGGGTTATAGAGCTGCTCGTGCGTGGGCGGTATCGATCGAGAATCGATTTCCGTCACTCATTAACCGTCCTAACTAGTTTCTTGGCTGATCGTTATTATAGGCATGACGAAACGTAGCTCTAGCTGCCTGATTTTGTTTCGAGGTTGAAAAAAGGAAGAGAGGAAAAAAAAGGGGGAGAACAAATTAAATTAAATCAATTCGTAAACTTATATAAATAAAAAAAATAAAAATATATATATAGAGAAATTTTTGAGAAAAGTATATAAAAGGAAGATGAGGGATTTTCTTATTTATTTATCTTATTTTTATAAATTTGAATTTCGGGAATAACGATGTCCTCCCGTTAACTGTCCCGGATTTTGGTTTTGGCTCTTCGAGGATAGAAAATTGTCGAAGAAAATACGTTGAATTGATTCCCGATGCAAATCGAGTGGCAAAGTTTCCGAGGGAATTTTCTCGTTTTATCACATCCACTTCAAAGCCACGATTCTCCGTGTAGTTTTCCATCCTGCACCATTGTGCTACGGGATTTCCGGCGAACTATTGAATTCAATTTCAACCTTTCTTTCACATTTTAGTGCTTCGTTCTCTATGCAGCAATACTTCTGGTACAGAGTTTTCGACAAAATTTCTAAAAGATCCCCGGTATTCAACAAAGTTGAAAATACAGTCGAAATCCTTGCGATTCTAATTACTAAGATTCACTTTTCGCGAAACACAAAGTTTTTCTTCTTCATTTTTGCAAAATTATACATTTATTAAACTCCTGAAGCCATTCGGATTTGAAACGGTCGTTCAAAGTTCATTTCACTGTGAGGTAATCGTAAGTGATAGACGTTTAAATACAGGTAAGAAAGTTAAGTAAAAGCTAATCATTCAGGTGTAAGTTGTCAGTCATCTGTTCAGCTTTGCGTTCATTGCATTATGCTAATTTAACGATTCGCTTTAAATACTTACGAATGTATTTTATTTTTCTCACGGGCAATTAGTCCGAGGACATGGAAATTTTGACTCGTTAAATCAGCGTCAAAATATGTGATAAATAATACTTTGCTTTTTTTTTCTCCTCGTTAATCACCGTTCATATATCATTTTTCGAAATTATATTTCCAACAAAATTTCAATCGTGTAAAATTGATAAAATCTCAATTTTTCTTTTTTTTATTCTCACATATTTCCCGACTAAATAATCGAGGAACCCGAAATTCTTGAATACTTTAAAAAAACTGGTCGAGTTTCGTGGGATGAAAATAATATTCTTTACAAGATAGTAAAAAATGAGGGGGATTCGAAGGGATTCGGGGAGGAGGAAATGAAATCGGATTTTGATCTTCATCGAAGATGGCTAAAAATTGTAAACTCAAATTCCTGGATAGAAACGCAAGATTTTATCTATGAATTTTCTACTTTTTCTCTTCTGACCGAGATATGTAACAATAATACCTGTTCAGATACCTACATGCGGGTATAAACGATCCTATAACGTTCTATACAGATCTGACAGCAGCTAGCCAAAACGACCTTTCGTTCTCGGTACTGGGACTACGATAGTAGGGCAGTAAGATGATACAACGAATACGTGGAGGTAAATTCAAATACGTGTTTCTGGTACAGGTATGTATAGATGGTGTAGTAGTGTGTCAACTACGTTTTGAAATTGAGAAAAAGTACGACCGTAATCCGACTATCATATTTGCGGATGGAAAAGGGAGAAGAAAAATGGCATCGCATCCTGTACACGTATACACGTATTTTTATCCGATATATTTCTATTTTCGTTTCTTGAGAATATTTGGAAAAAGAAAAAATCGGGAATCATGTACTTCATCGAATATATCGAGATTGCAGTGTTTTATGATTCAGGGAAATCCATTTCTGCTAACTTTCTACCTGAAAATCCTTCGGGATAAAATTCAGAAAGAAGTACTCGCGGGGCGTAGAACTGAAATCGCAATTTAGAAGATACCTCGACGAATCATAAGTTTTTTCCACTCAAAGAAACGTGAGGAAGACATGATTTTTTTTTTTTTGAATTGGCATTACGCAGCCGTATTTTATGGCACATAATTTTGCAGAGTGCCATTTTATGGAAAATTGAATTCCCTGGAAAAAATGTCCGCAGAACCAAGTCTCGAAATTCAAAGGCTCGCAAGTTATGAGCGTCGAAAGTTACTTTTGAACAATTCTCGCGGCTAAACTATTGACTTTGTGAAAATAATTCCGAGTACACTTTTCGTGGAGGATTCGGTTCCCCATAAAACGCGACTCTGTAAAATCTTCTATCGCGGAATCTAGCCGAGTAATACCCATTTGAAAAAAAAGTCATGTCTTTCCCACGTCATTTAAATGGGTAAAGTTGCTTTCAAACACTTGTCACGACTAAACTATTGACTTTACAAAAATAATTCGGATTACACTTTTTGTGGATAATCTGATTGCCTGCGAAACAGAACCCTGGTAAATCTTCTATCGCGAAGTCTAGCCGAGTAATATCAATTCTAAAAAAAAGAATCGCGTTTCCCCTACGTTATTTAAATGGGAAAACTTGTAATTCATTGAACTACCTTATCAAATCACTTGTAAGCGCTGTACTTTCGCGATAATTCCTCATTGTGTTTATTATCTAAAGGACTTTTCAAATTACATATATGTGATTAGGCTTTGGATAAATGACCGAAGCTTCTATATCCGTGGCAGAATCTTCATCCCTTGTAAAATCTAGATTCTAGATACTATATACAACATGTCATAGGATGTGCGGAGGGATAGACGTTGTTCTATTGTCCCGAGAGGGTTACATATTTCGGAGCTTGTCCCTCTTCGAGTCTACGTACCTAAATATCTATATACCCACGCCATGTATATATATATATATGTACATCATACCCATACGTATATATATACATTCCCCCGACTTCTCCGAGGAATGACAAGGCTCAAATGAATTCACCCAACGTACAAGGTGGGACGTTTTTAGAAAAAAAAAATCAAAAACCAATTTTTCTTCGCTCCAAAACTGATAGAAAAAAAAAAATAAATAATAAAATAAAATAAAAGAAGAAAGAAGCGTCAAGGATCGTTGGACAAATCCATCAAATATATTCAAATGCTATTAGGAAAAATGATTGACGATATACTGCGGGCCGATCGACAAGCAATATAATTCACCCAGTGTAATAGAATCGCTTGTACAGTTAATATTCCAAGCAATATAGACTACTTCCTGAAACATTATTGCCAGTAATTATTGAGTATAATAATAATTCTATATATACCCATACTATGATGAGTTTTCGGATGACTTTGCCGAAGTTGTATCAATAGCTCATTAAATTTAATCAGAAGTAAAGAGCCGCTGCTCCAGCTCCTGCTGCTACTACTCCGACATAGTTGACTAGGTATATTAGTTTACTAGGTATTAACCAATAGAGCCGATTGTCAGTCGATCCATATACCTTAAGGCCTGCCTAAGTCATGTTTAAGGTATATAATTAACGCTCTGGAATGGTCGAGCATTGACGTCATTCTGTACTGCCTCCACCATGACTGGGTCTTGTCGATTGATATGTGCAGCTATGTAATAAAAAAAGGAAAAAAAAATTGAAGAAAATGAAACAAAAAAAGAAAGAAAGAAATTAAAATTTAGTTCCATTTTATAATGTCTCATATACATACATATGTACAACGTATGTCGTATGAAACGAGATGGATTTTAATGTAGTTTATAATATTATTGAGCCTCGGGCTCGTGGAATTAATTGCCTTTTGATTTCAGCGCGCCTATAGTGACTCGTTAGTAAACTCGAAATACGAATCCACGCCCAGTTTGATACCGTTACATATGGACCATGGCAGTAGCGAAACTCGAATTATTGTATGTATAACGCGAGTAGGTGATGAGAGAGTCTATCACATTTAACACGTTTAGGTTTTTCCAGAAAATTTATACTTTCCCAAAATTTCATCTCTTTCCGAATTCGTTTTTTCGCCAGTGAAAATCTTGGCAGAATTTTATTTTCGCCAAGTAGGTAGAAGAATGTCGAGAACCAGAATCGTGCGAAAAAATTTCCTTCTGCTTCGTTACTCCGTCTTGAATAACAGTCGATCCTTGACAAATACGAAAAAATGTTTCCTACAAGAATTGTGGGCAATGTATTTCCCTTCAAAATGAAAAAAAAATCATCACGATCCGACCAACGAGAGCCGAGATATGAAGAATTGACTGTTTTTCTTTTTTTGTAATGGAAATAAAAAGACTTCGGTCGACGATTTTTCCAAAATTATTCATCGAATAATTGTGCGAATTTTCTTTCCGCTCGATTTTTGAAACGCTCGAGTTTCAGGCGGGTCTAGGACCCGGGTGCAGACGATATTCCGAAACATCTGTTTTGAATAACGCGTTCTGTTAAAATTATATCAAAACCACGAGAACAGGGTTTAACGCTGTGGCAACAGACTAATCGCAGACTTTGAAAATAAGATATAGCTTTGATGTTGCGAATCAAATGGCACGTATGCAATTTTTTGACACGCACCGCGTCTGGCAGATCGGAGAAATCGTTCGGACCCGGAATCTATCCGATGATAATCAAACGGGTCGCATTTTCCCGCTAAATTATTCACCCCCGTTGAGTCACTTCCCTTTGCCTTGCTTCGCTTTGCTACAGTCCTAGTCGGGGGGTTTAGCTGCGTAGTCAATCTCTTTATAAACATTACGTCTCGAGGATAAGTATCATTCCCGACCGATTTATTGCCTCCTAAAAGTCCCGCCCGCGAGAATATCGAGAAAATAAAGCGTAAAAAACAAAAAACAAAAAACAAAAAAAAACACTTTGATTATAAATTCGATTTTTTTGATAGTTGTTTTTTTTTTTTCCATCGTTTTTATTTTTCATTTTTCTTATAATATAACAATTTGGAAAGATGAAAGGCAAAAGTTTGGAGGATTGGTAAAGATAGATAATAGAGACGTGATGAGAAATTTTTTTGAAAATTTATTATCGTCGTTAAATTTTTGGTCGAAATTTGATATGCTCAATTTGTCTCGTATCCGTACGAGATTGAAACTGGCTACCATTGATCGGCTGTCTATAACTTAATCGGCTTAACGAATTCATTAAAGTAAAATCCGGCGAGATTAAAATCAGATCGATATTATATATTAAGCAGCTAGTTGACGGATCGATAGAACCATTGGTAATCGATAGGCAGACATGAGAGATCATACTTCGAATAGAAAAAAGAAGAAGAAAGAAAAAGAAAAAAAAAAAAAACGAAAACTTTCGTACTAATGCTCGTATCGATTGTGATATCGAGTGAAAATAAATTTCGTTTCGAATTCTAAGTCTGGGTTCTAGACGTCAAATTTTTATTTCTTTCACTTAGCTATTAGTAAAAGAAAAAAAAGTTTTACTAGATAAAGTTTCCTACGTTTTTAAAATAAAATATATATTTTTGCGAATTTTGTCAATTAAATTGAATCGTCAAATTAGTTAACAAGACAAAAAAATTTAAATAAATAAAAAAAGTCTAACGATTTTTAGTCCTTTCCTATAAATTCGTTGTTATATTTCTTCCGAGAAATCAAAGTGCAAAGTTTGACAGGGGTGTAGATATTCTTTTCGTCGATTTGATGCATGGCGAGTAAAAAAATCGTGAAGTAAACCCAGGCACAAGAAAAGTTTATCATTATTGTTTTTTAATTTTTTTCCGGTGGTTGGTGTAATAAGTTTATGCATTGGATTGAAAATAAGCTAAGAATATTCAAATTGCGAGAATAAATTCTCCGGGAGATATAAATTAATGAGATTATGACAAAGGGGTGGACCGAGGTATAAATAACATACATAACGGTATAACTTTGCCATTTTTAATCGACTGTTGGGAAAATCTATTTTGAGAAATATCGCGTGAGATTTTATCCGTCTATGGTATACCTATACGAGCTAAACCACCATCCGGTCGTCCTAGTTTTTCGCGAAAATCACGCACCTCTATAATCATTAACTAAGATCGAAGAATATGGCCTAAGGAATATTCCGCGAGGAAATTTTTTAGGGGATGAACCAGGATGATTCTAAAAAAAAAATTCTTTTTTTCATCATCGAAACAGGTTCGAAAGTTTCATTTAGACATAAAAATACGCCTGTTCAAATTTCAGCCCTTGTTAACATTTAGAGATGACGCATAAAAAAACTCTTTTCATCTTCTTCTGATTTGTATAACTACCCAACGATGCGTCGTACAGAAAATCTACAAGCGTGTTTTTGTACGGAATTGAATGCACTACAAAAAAGGTCTCCTCGTCTCTTCCGATAAATCTAACCGTTTCGAAGTTTCATTGGCAATTCTGGCCATTTAATGGCAAGACTAACTTCGAAACGGTTCGATTTATCGAAAAATACCAAGAGACCTTTTTTACAGTGCGTTCAATTCCCTGCAAAAATATGTCTGAAGATTTTCCGTACGACGCGTCGTTAGGTAGTTATAAAAATCAGAAGAATACGAAAAGACTTTTCCTATGTTATTCTTATGGAAAATAGAAAAGTGCCATGCGGAATCTCTAAATGATAATATTAAGGGCTGAAATTTTAACAGGGGTATGTTTTAGGCGAGTGTTAATTTTGGAAAGCGGATAAAATTCTTTCCACTTTTATACGGACGAAAAAAGTGATTTTTTTTTTACTACTTTGAAAAATTCGTCGGGGTCACAGTCTCGTATTTTTTAACGATGCGAGTTCGCGAGGTCCGGTTATTATCAAATTTTCGATCGATTTATCGAGACATTGTGCCTTTCAGGACCGCCTCCTCCTCCTCACCTCACGACTCACGGAGAAAGTTGCGTGTCGGCCGCCCTTGTAAACACGATTCTAAATTGGCCAACATTTCAGCTTCGTGTCTATAAACGGTCCCCCCGCGATTCTTTGATGACACTGATAAAGGCCTGCGAGCTAAAGCCGAAACGAAACTGGACTATCTCAACTCTAAAAGATTCAAATTCCCCCCGCAAAAAAACGATTTGATCAATTTCGATATTCGTAAAGCGTAAAAATCATCCAAAATTTGTATTACGTATTTAAAAAAAAAAACGGGTCAAATATACGTCGGGGATTGACTTGAGAGACTGCAGTCTTTCCTTCTCATTGAATGAAGTGATCAAAATAAAAAACGAAGGAGAATGAAAAAGAGAGAAGAAAAAAAAAGGAGAAAGACAATTTCGATTGTTCTTTTACGATCGGATATCAATCATACGATAGTTTGGTATGAACTTTTATTTGTCAATCTTTTTTTTTCTTCTTCATTCTCCGATCTGTTGAACACTGAACAATGTCGATATATACTACATGCAGCATCAAAATGACAAGGCTTTGGTTACTTGTACATGGGATTCAAAAGCTAGCCTCTCGAACAATCGATCAATCAATCAGGCGATCAATCACTCGATCATCTCCGTCAAAGAAACAGCTGCAACTAGGACCGAACTATGCATGCATTATCGGATAGGAAATTGAGTTGGATTCTGGCTTGGTGTTACATACCCACACCGGTTTGTGGACCACCTGTAGATTCCCTACGCGTATTTAGTATCAAAATGCATATTGCCGGTTCTTAAGTGGGTAGATTTATACGCATAATGCACACGTATAAACTATATGCGATTTTTACACAAATTCACTTTCTTATCTGTCATCGAATACATTTCATCGCAGTACTCAGATTAATTGTTCGTTTATTACCGTTTTGCACAATTTGGTTTTCATTTTTTTTTTTCTTTCTTTTTTTGAATCTATTATAAAGTTGATTTTTTCATCGTCAATTTCAAGTCTTGCAAAATTCACGAGGTTTCAAATATTTCGTAAAAATTTTCATCTATATATGAAAATTGAAAGAAATAATTCGTGAGAAAAATTTTTTGGCGTTAAATTATTCAAATTTCTGTAAGTATTCCTTCGATTTTTTTTTTTGGTTTTGTTTTGTTTCCAAAACACTTCAACTGTATTTCTCAAAATCTATCAAATTTCGAATAATTCTAGCTTTTTTTTTCTTCTTTTCTTTCCAATTCGAACAAATTGACAAAATCTCACGAATCAAATCGACGACGATAAAATTTCCTGAAATTTTCTAGACTCCAAAAGTTCTGAAAAAAAATTATAATTCCAAAGTTGAGAGAAGATTGATGTAATTATTTTTTTCCTACAACTCTATAAAATGTGTAAAAAAAAAAAAAATACGTCAACGAGATTCGATTTCCTCGCATTTTGTCTTCTCGAAAGAATAATCTGCAGCCGAAAAGATAAGAAAAGGAAAGATGAAAAGGACGAATTCTACCTTGCGCGACTAACCTGACTGCTGGAAGTCGACACGTGGCGAAAATCGTCCAACAATTTGCGGCAAGATGATACCAGAAGCCCCGTGAATACCGTGAGACAAAATCTGCACGAGAATGCCAACGACAAGGATGACCCAGCCCCATCCACCCTCAGGATAATAATGCTGTTTAAGGGTTAAAAGCTGTCTGAGATCAGCGACGAGTCTGGAAGCCGGTCTGCCGGGTGGTTGTTCGTTGCTACCAACCCCGCTATCGTGAGCTGACAATTGGGGAAGAGATCTGCTCCTGTAGAGCACCGAAGTAACAGGAGTCTCCTGCCTCCTGTCCAGCAGATATCTCCTCGAATTATTGGCGTCCTGCGACAACTGAGCGTCGCGATTATCCTCGAAAGGAGACTCCCGCCCGTTGTTGGCATTAGCGTCGTAAAAATGATTGGCAGAGGTGTTGCAGCCGCAGGATGTCCGTCGTTGATGTCTAGGAGTCCGAGCGTCTCCGGAGTTATCGTCGCCCTTGAAGCTGGCGCGTTTTTGCGAAGTAATCGCCGATAATGTCTTGAAATTATTCGCCAGATAATTATCCTTGTCGAAGAACTTTTCCTCGTTGTAATAATTCGGGGATAAACGGGCGTCCTGCACCCCCGATTTAACCGGTGATATTTTCGCCCCGTTTACAGTCTTATCAGCCGATTGTCTCCTCTCCGTGATTCTCTCCACTTGCGTCGGTGACTCGCCCCCGTTTCTCTCATCTCTTGGGCCCTTTTGGTGGGCAGTAACGCATCGGCATTTCGCCAAATTTCCTTCCGGACTTCGGGCCCCCCTTTCGTCCTTGCGATCCCGGCTCTTGGGGCGAGATTTCTCGCCGGTATCCACCCCCGAACGCAGCCCCTTTCTGGGTTCCAGGTTGTTCTCGACACTCCGGGTCGAACTGGGCGAAAAAAATCCCTTGAAACCGACGGTAGCGTCTTGTCTGAATAGCAGATTTTTTTGTAAACTTTTTTGGTTGTTTCCCGCCCTCGAAACCGAGTCCTTTTTAAAGCCATGACGAATCGGTGAAGACCTGACTACTTCCGGTTTGAAAACGTACTTCGTAGGACTTTTCGGTATCTTTATTATCTTCTCGGTTTGATCCTTACGGGGTGTCCTGCCAGGGTCGACCTGGATAGCGTCCATTATCTCCTTGAAGAGTTTTAAGGCCTGTTTTAGACCCTGTCCCAACCCCCCGAGGACCTTTGACCCAGTGGTCAATGAAACTCGCCGATTTCCATCCCCGGCAATTATTACGGTCAATGACACTTCACTGATATCACAACCGCCCTCTCGCCAGCGCGGAATAACTCGTTTACCAATTCAGTTACATTTTTCGAGCAGAAATAAACCCCGCTACTTTTATCGATCGATAATTCACACTTTATAGTCGATATTGTACCCTCTTCACTCGCACTGATCATCATACTTCGCTACATTATTTCATCGAAGAAAAACTCTTTCGTAACAATAATAATTGCGTCAGACGAAGACTGGCTGTGAATTCTCCCTGGTTCATGTTATTCCGTTTATTCTATTTTTCAACAAAAAAAGAAAGAAAAAAAAAACCGTTTTCTGATTATCAGGAAATAGAAGTTTATCCCAATTTCGAATTCTCCGTTATTTGTCGTCTCTTTTCCTCATCTTTAAAATTTCATTTTCGAACAATTAATTTGGACTTTGGAATTCGAGAGATTCTGTTCGTCATTCTTTTTGATGTTTTTTTGCCCCTTTCTTTTTTACCTATCTGTCCGGAAATATATACGACTAAAAAGCTTTTGGCGTTCTGAAAGAATTACACCAGAGTCTAGCTCTACTTTTCTGGCATGGTGCGGCGTGGGTGCGAACTCCGAGATACATATATACCAAAACTGATCCCTCTCTCTCTCTCTTTCTCTCTCTTTTACTTCACTGTCTAATATACGGCCCAGAAACAGGATAGGATAGCTCATACTTTTACCGGTTCAGTTCAATTTCTTTTTCTCTCCTTTTCTCTCTCTCTCTGTTTTACCCTTTTTATTTCTACTCTTCTCTTTTTCTTTCAGACTCTTTATCCGTCACTAACTCGCTGGTAGTCTAACTAGACGCGATATTTTTTAAGGAAAATAACAGCAATTATCAATTTTCTGTTCATTCGCGTTTCATTTATTCTCAGTCTTATCATTCTCACGTTTTATTATATCTAACCTATGATTATTCAACTTTTCGAACAATCTAATGCCTCTTTACGCACAGCCTACGTAGATACCTATAGATACGTAATTACGCGTATTTTACCGTAATTAATTTATTAATCGTTCTATCGCATGTGTACAATTTCTTTCTTTATTCTCTATCATCAATATTTTTCATTCACATATCCCTATTCAGACAAAAAATATCAGAAGTAGTTTTCTAAGTTTCTTTTTAAACTCTTTTCTCTTTCTTTCTTTTTATAAAACCTATATTAATCAATTAAAGTCTTGTAATAATTAGTGAGAGAGTTTTTTCCCGTCTTTTTTGCACATATAGTATATAATATGCTTGCTCGGATTTTATATATATACGTGAAGAAAAAAGAGAAGAAAATATAAGTCCATTTGCCGCATTTCTCTAGCTCCGAATAATATGAAACTAAAGAACGTGCGAAACCTACTAATTATCAATAATACCAGGGTTATTTCCTACTTTTATCTTTCTCTCATTTCTCTCAGCTCTCTGATACAGCCGGGATTTGATTATGAGCTGACGATATGAAATATATACCATATTATGCGATTTTTATTTTTTCTTCTAATTATAGATCGATCGATTGGCCGAAGAAAGAAAGAATTAAAAAAAAAAAAAGAAATTGAAACGAATGCATATCCATGCAGTCAGATTTATGTGATATAATTTATCTAATTTTTAATTTAAAAAAAAAAAAACTTTTTTGGTCCAGAAATGATTGAAACGAGAGTTCAAAAATATCCTAGGTATCATCTACTAGCCGCGACGCGTAGTGCGTTGAAAATGAACCGATCCTCATCGACGGACAGATTTATCGTTTTAGGTTTCCGTTAAGATATTTATACGGTGAATTATTATACGATGAAATGGTACAGAGAAATTATTAGACTAGCTTGAAGACATCGGGATAATTTCTTTATCGTCTTAATTGATGAAACCGACTATATACGAACGACCCTAGAAAACAATTCATTATATCCTACTCAGAGACCGGCATCTAACGCGTTTCAACACGTGTTTCAGAAATGTCAATAAATTATCAAAAAGAATCCCCCAACGAGAGAGAGAAGTAGAATTTTTTCCAACATTCTTCTCTCTCTCTCTCTCTCTCTCTCTAGATCTCTACAATAATTATATAGATCCACTTATAAAATATACATAAATTTCCAGACGCACAAGACGACTTCGTCACTAAATTTCAATTCAACTATAGAACAGAGAATTTGAGATTGCGATGAAAAAATATAAAAATAAAATAACGATAGTAGGTAGATATATATAATTATAAATCCGAAAACAGAGAAAATAAAATTTATGCACTTTAGTAAATTGTTTGTTTGTTTCTTTTGCGAATTTTTACAATACGTTAATAATTTAACGAAATATTCTACGATCGGGGATTTTGCAATGATCATAATAAGAAAAATAAGGGAATAACTTGTTTGGTAAAATGTGAACTGTAATAATAATAATGATAATAAATAATGATTTTAATATACATATATATACATTATGCATATATGTGGTTTAAACTTGGTTATTAATTAATCTCTATATATTTATGAATTATTATTTTGCGTATGAATATAATTATGATGTACGTATGCGTACGTATGGTTGAAGCGCGCGCGACTAGCAGACAGACCTAATAGGTACGCGACGACCTTACGGGACGCGGGCTGTCGGCGGACTGCGGTGATTCCTTCGAAAAGAGGCAAACACCTCGTGTATAGTGCGCGCGAGAGACGAGAGGCGAGACGCGAGATCCACGATCCGCGATCCACGATCCACGATCCACGACCCGTGTGCGAACGAACGCGAACGCCCCGGTAGTCGACAATTGCCATTCGCCGTTCACAAATCGCCAATTTCCCCTCTATTTTACGCTCTCCCGCGCGCACCGATCATGCTAGATCCTTGTTTATTTCAGCTAAGATTTTGCCTCGTAAGCCTATTCCAGTCCCATTCTTTCAGGGAATAGTTACCATATGCCTCTATGTCTTATATTTATATAAATACATATATAAATAGAAAACGGGAATAGTATAGATATTTCCTGTTATCTAGAGAAAGATTCATTACAGCTCCGGTCTATAATTTTCCATTTTACTTTTCTCTCACTGTTTGCCTATTCTTTTTCCTTATATTAGTGATTATTCTTCTCCTCGGTATTTAGATACTCAAGGTAATTAGATCGGATATTCTCAAGTGATTAGATTGCGATTTTTCGTGTGAGAAAAAGCCAGTAACGTTCTCAAATCGTATTAGAATTTTGTATAAATTTTTCGTGACTTCGAGGTTCATTATTTTTTTCAACAAAATTTTTGACCAAAGAGAAAAGCGAAGTTTCATCAATTTTCAGAGTTACGGTGTCTGATTTTCCCTGGCCTTCTCTGTAGGCGTAGCTTTGTACTCCCAATTTCACGGTCGATGCAAATATTCGGTAGGTCAAAGCTCTGGAGTAATTTCGATTCTCATTTCTTAAATGTATATATATTAACATTAGAGTGGTCCTTATACAAGGTCTGAAAAAAATTCATGTTTGATCCCGTCAAATCGGCTCCAAATAGTGACAAAAAAATTCCCCAATTTTTTCACATTTTTATACCATTCCCTTCGTCTCCCTGTCTTCGTTGAAGTACAAAATGAAATCCACGGTACACCGAGTTGACATTTTTCCAGAAATGTCTCCTTTTTTGAACGAGGAAAAACTCGACGATATTCGCTGATGATTTGCATCATGAAACTTTTTTCATCTTCGTTCCTCGTTAAAAGATTCTAGTTTTCGACGAAGATGGGCTTCCCTTTAATTTAATACAGCACAGGATTCACACGAGATACCCAATTCGTGATTTTTTTACTCAGACGGAAGATGAATCTCACCGAATATTCGAGATTATGGATTTCTTGCCTGCGATTAACCTTGAAATACAATTTTTTTACCAAATATAGTGAATAAGCATATTTTTGGGTCATTTGAAAATTGTCGCCATTTCGTGCCGATTTAACAGGATCCAACGTGGATTTTTTCCAGACCCCTTGATTAGTAATTGCAGACATAATATAATGGCCGTTAGCATAAAAGCTTCCAAACTCCCAAAATCCCCGAATACATTATTATCAGTGACGCAGGGATGCAGCGCGGTTTTCGATTCCCCGCCTACCCTTAAGGCCGGTAAATCAGGGCTTGCGTTGACGGGACCCTTGTAATTACAAAAGCTCACCGTTCTCTCCCACCGCGCTTTGGCTTGAGAATGATAGCGCGGGCTAGTAGAAATCGCGCGCGTCCTAACCGCGAGGAATAATTATTTAGGAGGCCCTAATCCTGGCCAGACTCTGGAACAACTCATAGATTCGATCCCCCGTCCCAAAAAGCTCGATTCTAACAAGAGGGACGTTTATTTAGCTTTAGAACGCGTTTCAACTTATCTAGGGGAAGTTAGAAACTCCGAGCTTCTCATTCTCGGATTGAAATATCCTATTCAATCAGTTTTTTCACACCTAAATATACGAACGCTCCCTCTTCCATACGCGATTCAAACTTATTTCAGATTCAAATTTCGAGGGAATATTATGCATTTATTTCATTTCCATTTTCGATATAATTTCGAGATGATATTCGATGAATTCCATTTCCACACTCGATTTTTTTTGACCTTCCAAATACCGTTTTTCGAGAATTATCCGCTCGCCTCGAATCACTTTTTCTTCCATGGACTAAATCTTTGCAAAATCAAAGTCCAAAAAATTTAGAACAAAATTCTAATCATGTTTCAAAACACTGTTTCAATCAGTCGTAAAAAAAAAAAAAAACTTAGTAGATAAAATATTTTTTCGAAGCGTAGAAGTGATTTGAAAAAAGAATAAAGTAAAAAAAAAATTATTTCCAAGGGTGTTTCAAAGCTTCGATCCATTTCACCCAGTCTCAACAATTTCGTGAAGTGTTTAGGCTGATTTCAGCGAGTTTTCTGAAAATTTTCTTCACTCGCCAGCCAATGTTCTAGCAGTTTTTAGTCTATTTCAATTCAAGTCCCTTGGCTGGTTCTAGTGCCTTTAAGGATTGTGTTCGGGGATGTTATCCTGTGTCTTTTAGAGGTTTTACCCATTTTCGCAAATGCCTCCCCTGGCGAAAATGAGATGTACAAAATATCGAAGCAAATGTAAATTGGAACAAATAAGTGTGACCGGAGTGTGAATTTGTTCCAATTTACGTTTCCTGTACGCTTTCTCACGTTTCCTGTACAGCTCATTTTCGCCAGGGTCAGACCGTTTTAGCGAATTCTAATCTTGAGTGATTTCATTACGCGTTTTATAAAAGTTTTGACCAATTCTATTTCTCCCTGACCCGCAAATTCGGTTCGAAAAACCGTTAAAAGAATCATAAAATCGGATATCCTTTCCTTTACACGTTTTTTCATTTAAAAATCTCAATATTCAACCCTGACCCTATAATTATTCTACCCCTTACTCCAAGCTCTTATATATTTCTTAATTCCTGTTTTTACCTCAGCGAAAATCACCAAACAATTTTTCCTAGGACAAAATAGAACGATAAAAGGACGAATTAGCCTTCGATATTTCTGAAAAAAATTAATTGTGTTAAAAAAAATTGCGTCCAGACGAGTTTAATCCATAAACTAGCTTGCAATGATCTATAAAACCGATTGAATTGCTTAATTGCTTGTATGAATAAGTTTGGAAAAATAGAGGCTAGAGTCCAACAGTGAAATATTGATAATTGATTGTTTCTCGTTAAAAATCGTGTCCCATCACCCACGCTCTTCATAATTCAATAGGAAGGTTATATACACGCGTGAATTTCCAGGTATAAGAGTCAAAGTATACAGGTAAATTTATTCACCTTCCCACACGTAGAATTGACAGGAATAAATGGGCAGCTATTAGGTGACAGTAATATGTATCCTGTCTAATAATACGGATAACATTTTCCAAAGTATATACCTCAGGTATGTGTAGCCTTCTACATGGTCTTAATACATGGTTTTCAAGTGAACTGTAAAGTGTAGAGAAAAAGGAAGAGAGAGAGAGAGTAAAGAGGAAAAAATGAAAAAATGAAAAATAAAAAATAAAAAATAAAAAATGATGGGGTAGGTACAGAATCGGAAGAGGGTGAGGCAAGTTCTGCCGCGGGAGATAAATCATAGCATCGTGTATAAATCAATGGGTATATGTTGTTCACTAAAAGGAAGATATATGCGTGTATGGGTGGATGTATGTACATATATGTATGCGTAGTATGGACATAGATGTATGTAGGTATTCTAGGTGCAGAAATCTGTCCGGATTTCATTTTTACCGCACACGTTATTTATTTCGCCGATATATTTTGTTAATTTGATCGCGAGAATTTGCAATGAAATAGGTACCTATATACCTTGTATGTATAACTCAAATCACACGAATAAATAATAAAAAAGAAAAAAAGAAAGTGTAATAACTCGCGCTCGAATTTTTCATCGAAATCATAAAAATTTTCAACGAAATATTAACGTCATTTTAACTAATTTAGATTCTGTAATTTGTCATTATTATATGCATATATAACTACAGGATTGAAGAAAGAAGCAAGAAGAAAAAGAAATAGACTAAGAATGTGAAAAATGACAAAATATATGCCTTTTTTTCTGTATTATATTTTTTCATTAAATTCGAAGGTATAAGTGGCTGAGGGCTGGTAAAAAAGAAAAAAGGAGAGAGAAGGAGAAGCATATAGAAAAACGAAAAACAGAGAAATCTTATCCGCTTTCGTTGCATTGGGGAAAACTTTATATACCAATACATGTATATAGACTGGACAATAATTTATGTATTTATTTTCTGCTTAATAAAGTCGTTCCATTGGAATCTTATATAAGAGGAAAACTCAGCTCTCGTATAATTACGTAATGCCTTAGAGAACGTAGACTACTGTAGTACGATAAAAGTTCGGGGTGGAACTATAAAGATAGGGGAGGATTAAGCTTGAAACGTTTAGCAAAAAAAAAAAAGAAGAAGAAGAAGAAAAAAAGAAAAAGAAAAACAACAATATTATAAATATGTATGGCTATTCATATATCAACTTGAATATAAAATATATATTAGGTCTTCTATCGGTCCTAAAGATTTTCACCATAAGTATTTGAGATTTTTGAATATAATCATCCACGTGGTTTCGTGGCATACTGAATATAAATTTTCGTAACTATGTTCGTCAAGAATAATCGAAAGATAATGAAAGAGATTTTTTTTCTTTCTTCTTTCCTAAAAAATTCTTTTTTTATCTCAAAAAATAATCGTTTAAATTAATTCGACCGTGGTTAGAACACGAATACCTATTCAGACGGCTTCGCGTATCCATGTGCTGTAACGAGACACTCGTTTTTCTAGCTACCTTCATAATCTGACAACCCAGTTTCCTGTTTCCATGGATATACAGTATTACATCTCGTCCCGACCGAAGTTTCAGTCGCGATTTGATCTCCTGCGGTTTTCGGATCGTAGCGAGCGAGTATTCAGCCTGGGCTGGATTCTGTCTTTTTAAATTTCCATAAAAGCCCCAAAATATCATTATTCCATCCGCCTAATTAAAACCCTCAATTCATTCAATCATTTTATCGCAAATTTATCGCCAACGAGCTTTTATTCTCCTCGTTTCGTTTACCTACATTCTTACTTCTCCATCGTTTATTCCACAACGAAAGGTAAACGCTTTCGAACCCTTGGCAAACAGGAGATAAAGGCCAGGTTAATGGGCTCCGAATAAATGAGACAAACAATTCAACTCTAACAAATGACACTTTACATAATAAAATATGTGTCGTCGAGGTAAAAAAGAAATGAAAAATAGGATACGTGTTAATTTAGCTAATTCAGGTAATTAGAATTAGGTATCTACTTTATAATTCAATCTGAAATTTGAAAGAAAAAAAAGAATAAATAAATAAAAGGATAAAGTTGGATAGAAAATTGATCCTGGTAATGAAAAAATATTCGAAAGCAAGAAGGTATTACACTTCGACAAAGCAGCTCCAGACTTTCCTAGGTAAGGATAATGGAGGGGTGTTTCTGCACGAGGTTTTTCCTTGTTCATAATATTCCCTGGAGAAAAGCCAGCTGGACATTCGCGTTGTACCTACTACGCTCTACAATTTGCATATTAAAAAGACTTTATTCGATTGGATTGCTTCGAACGAGAATAGCAGTGTGCAGGTAGGTGGGTACGTTTTCACCCGCATCTAGGTAATATCGTAGATAAGTGGTCTACCTTGGCTCACGCGGAGCCGAAGAGAGACAATTATGCAAAATGAGAGAAGATTCGCTAAATTTTTAGCGCTGCGAATTCGATCGGTCGGTAAATTTGTCATCGGGAATAATAGTTCGATCGATTAATTATTTTGTCGACTGTATTTATACACCTACATCGAGGGGGAAATCATTCCGCGGATTTCCAAGGGTCTTCGAACTCTGAAGCATTGATTTTCGCGTCTAACATAGACATCGGGATCGCATATGCCTCTTCGAACTCTGGCAATTCGATAATTCGAAACTATTTTATTCAAGCTGGTGTGCACGATATCTCAAGTTCTGCTGAGCCGATTTATTCGAAATTCGGTGTGAATATTCTTCATACATCCCTTTATGTCGCGAACCACATCAAAGTCGAAAATTTTAATTCTTACTATTCAAAAAAAATTTGGAATTGTTAAAAAAACGTGCAAAAAAAATTTATTTTTTTCAAACGGCCGCCATTTTGTGAAAAATTTATTTTCTGACTTGTCCGAGGGTCATACCATAGCGACATCCTTACTAATTAAGAATCCGTTGGATTTTTTTGTTTCGGATGACCAGAAGGGTTGAAACCTTGCACACCAGGACACCCCGTTTTTTTAGACCCCCCACTTTGCCAGCCCATAAATTTTTGAATCTTGAAGTTTTTTGTCTCGTTTAATTTTTCATGTATTCTCAAAATGTCAATGAAGAAATGATAAAAAATATGGATGGTAAAAAGTGGTTGTCGCAAAGGTTTCTCTCTCTGGAATATTTATTCGGTCCGTAAAAAAAATTCATGCAAATTTCGTACTCCGAGCTAATGATTATCAATTTTTAATGTGATTCTGTATTTATATAGACACAGCCGATGATTATCAGTCATGTGTATCATGCGGGCCAATTTCGTAGCGTATCTAATAACGAAATTACATATGATTATAGAAACTCGAGGTGGGCAACGATCGGCGATAATTAGTCTCGGGTTTGGCGATAAAAAACGGCGAGAAATGCAAATGTAATAAATTTAACGATCATTTTCAACGATACCATAACGACCGCCCGCGCTGCTTTCAGCCCCTTTATAGCCATCAAGCTACCCTCTGCAGTCAAGGAAAGAAGAAAGAAGGGTGAAACGGCTGGGCGGGGAAGAAATCAACACTTTTTTGCCGAAATCCCATCTCGATAATATCCCGAAAGAAAATCTCCCTCGTTAAAGTTTAAATGGTGCTTCAATGAACCCCCCAATAGGCTTTGCCATTTGGTTAACACGCTAAGCTTCACACCGCGTCCCTAATCGTCGTATAATTTGACCGGAACAAGTACGAAATTCTGACCTGGTGCTCGCGGGTCGGTTTTCGGGAAAATTAGTAACACGGTGTAAAGTTCTGCGTGTGAATTAAGTCGAAATTGTTATTTCCGATCGAGGCAACACTCAGACTTTAATGACGGCTCTGCAGCTTTCCTGAAAGGTTGATTATTTGACATCGTTACGGAGATTTTTACGGTTGGAGGTGGAAAAAGGCGATTTATTTTGGCAAACTCTGATGTGCATGTTACTCTTTATTTCCGTGATATTTCTTTTTCCTTTTTTTTTCTTTCTACAATTGCAAAAGCCAGAAGACCGCAGAGGATGTATCAAGTCGTCAGATGTGTAGGCAGTATAAGTATATACATGTATAACGTAAACGGGCATTTTTTATGCGAACACGATGTGGAGCAGGATTTCATGATGAGTAATAATTATGTAAATTGCTGAGAGATATATCAGCGGTAGTTTAACGGGAGTAAATTACCCTTCAGGGTTAACCGTACGTAGTTTTATGTGTAATTTTTCTCGTTTTGAAATCATTTCACAAATCTAGTCATCTAGTTGAAGTATATTTAGAAGAAGAAGAAGAAGAGGAGGAGGAAAAAAAATTCTTTACTAAAGATGAAAGGATCTGAATTCAAAGGAAACTTTTACATCTTATACCCGCAGATATTTCGCTGTCGACAACTAATCATCGAGGTCACAACTCGGAGCTGGTAACCTAGCCGGAGCTCTCGTTCCTTCATACCCAACATTCAATATTCATACATCGTCAGTTTTGAAAGTTCTAACTTTTCGGCTCTGTCGCTGATTAACGGTCTCTATACTCGGTTATAGCAGAATTTCCAAAAGTCACAGCCTCGTCGAAACAGGACCAACTACCATTTATCTCCAAATCTTTTCCCTCGTTTATCACATCGAATATGTTGTATATATTCTCTTTTTTTTTTTCTTCGCAACGGGTTCGAAAGTTTCATTTAAGCATAATAATACGCCTGTTGAAATTTCAACCCTTAATATTAACATTTAGAGGTTCCACATCCCACTTTTCTAGTTTCCATAAGAATAACATAGAAAAACTCTTTTCGTCTTCTTCTGATTTTTATAACTACCTAACGATGCGTCGTACAGAAAATCTACATGCATGTTTTTTGTACGGAATTGAATGCCCTACAAAAAAGGTCTCTTGGTCTTTTTCGATAAATCGAACCGTTTCGAATTTCTAGATCCATTCTTAAAAGATTCGATTTGGATCGAGACGCCTTTTCTCCAATATCATTAGATATTTTTTAAAAAATTTGCATACATTCGCAGAGTTTCGATGAGATTTGAAAAGAAGAAGAAAGAAAAAAAAAAAACGAGGAAAATGTTCAGAATCTCTTTTACTTCGTATTCTAAAATAAAATTTTGGATTGAAATATTTCCTTATAAAGTTCTGAAAAATTCACAAAACTGATCGTTTCTTTTCAAAAATTTCTCGCATTATTTCCAACAATAATTCGTAAAGTGTTCGAATTTTTCTATATATTTTTTTTTATTCAAATTTTTTCAGAATAATTTCCGAAAATTTGAAAAATGTATTTATTTATTTTTTATTTTTTTAGTTATACCGTCCCTCCGTTCAATTTACGTTTTCGTTTTTCACTCGAGGAGGTGAAAAAGCGTTCTTCGAACTGGAGATCGGGGCGATTCCATCCCCGTTTTATCCTAGTCGGTCCAGTGAGCGAGGGGGGGTTGTTGATTTTTTATCCTATTCCCCGGTAGCTGGGGCCGTTTGGTATATAAAAAAGTTTTAGGGAAGATCGCGGTTGGCCGCATCGCGGAACGAGACTGAGGTATAGACGTACAGGGGGTTTGGTAAATATATAGTGTAGCTTATTAAAGTTGTTATCTTATCGTGACAGAGCCGGCGACCTGTCCCTTGTCATTGTCGGGTGGACGCACCCCGTCAAAGCTTCATCATCAGTCATTTCTGTCGTGTGTACCTATATAGAATCGTTCACGATATTGCGAATCGATAAAAGCCTTTTTTATGCTGATATTCGGGGTGCAAAGTACACGGAAAAATTCTTCACCTCTTTTTTTTTTCCATTATTTTCCTTCGCCCCCGCAAAGTCAAAGCTTTATCGAATAAAAACGAACCAGAAATTCTTTCAAGTATGATATTGGCTCACGGGGTTTAATTCCGTATGATTAGTATAATTATTTGGGGTGGGTTGAAAAAAATTTTTACTACCCTATTTGATTAAATATTTAAAAAACGAGTGGGCCACCTCAACATGTTGAGTAAAAAAATTTTTCTTTTTTTTGAAAATTTTTCTTTTTTTATAAGGTACAAATTCTACCCCCATGCTAAGAAATTTTTTTTTTTGTCAACCCACCCTAATAATTATCATTATTCAAAAATTCTTTGCATTCTATTTATTAATTTTTTTTTTTTTAATTTCTTTCAATTTTTCGTTTATTGTTCCTTCTCAACGTCGCCGTTCGTCATATCCGTAAATTATTTTCTATCGGAGTAAATCCGTTCTGCAATTTCGTGCTCTTGCATCCGAATTTACAACGCGAAGATCTGTAGTCTGGTCACGTCGCGTTGAAATTCAAGATTCCGCATATCGCTTTCTTGATCCGCAGAACAACTACTTGTTTTAAACTACAGTACTGACCGCGTTTCAAATTATATAGACGAATAAAACCACGCGAATATTGTACTCACACGTCGTGTATACAAGTGTACAGTCTCTTTCCTGAAAATTTAGTAACATAAAAACAAAATTTTGCTACTCAATTTTTGCCCTGGGATTCAGTTTTTCGATTTTTCAAGGAAAACCGCATATCCGCACGTTTCACGATCTAAAAAATCATGTCTAACCATTTTCAGATGATATTTGATCGATTTTTTTACCCGACGATATCTCGAGAACGAAAGAATAGATTTCGTCGTTGCTTGTATCAATCGATGCAGTTTTTCCCGACTTAGAACTGATTAGATTTAGGATTTGATTAGTATAGCAGTTTTCGAGTGATTCAAAGGATAAAACTTTCTAGAAGAAAGATTCAATCGATGATATATCTCGATAACTGATGACTGGATTTTTGCAATTCTCATCTCGATCGATGAGATCTTCTCTAACTTTAATCTGGGCTAAATTTGGAATTAATTCATCGAGCAGTTTTCGTCTGAAACTATAAAAGAAATGAACTTCTTTTTTCTCGTCGTAAATTTATGCTTAAAAAATCATCGAGATGAAAATAATATTCGAGAGGAAAGTACGTACATTGCAGATGCTTAGAAAAATAACTGTACTGTACGTAATACATCGCGTGTAGCTATAAGAGCGGAATATTTTTGCCTTATCTTCCATAGAACAGCAATAAACTTGCATAGTTTCTGATCGCTGTAACGATGCACCGTATAGAAACGGGGTCGTAGTATTCGATGGTAAAAATTGACCCGATCGTTTCCACGATGAAGAGAAAAAAAGAAAAAAGAAAAATGTCCCAGAGAGTGCGCAGTATTTTTAAATTTCCATCATCGCAGGTATAAACGCGCGGGAATACTAGGTCACGGTAAACATTTTCTGAAAAATAGTGAAAAACGATTCGTTCAGAACCCGAAAAATAAATCACCTACTTTACATATTTGAAGAAAAAAAAAAACACTTTTCTCTCGTTTCTGTATATTTATTTTTTTCTTCAAAAATTTATTCCTCTTTCTTCACGCCACTTCCGTGACGGCTTTAAGATATTCGACCCGAATTAGTCTTCCGGGCTGGATTCATAGATTGGATTGCTTTTAGCCGGTGAATTAGATCCGTCTGTTAAATTATGCCTACGCAGTCCACAATTCATTTCGTTGAGATAAGTGAGCTTCTTGATTCGGTTGTTTTTCCCTACCGTATAGCTAGACGGCAGAAAGCATCGTTTCGATCTTGAGGGATTTATGGTATGTACCTTGGCAGTTATTAGCTGATATATTAATAGTTGCGTATATACAGATACGCATACCTACCCCTCGGTATATCATTTTTACGAACTAAACACGGTGCCTATAGACCTTGGTACTCACACATCTCCGCGAGCTATCCCTGCCTTATAAAACTCCGTTTCGTATATATAAAACAGAAATAAAACGTAATATCAAGTTATAAGAACATGGATATTAGGGTGATTCCGAAAAAAAATCATTTGGACGAAAATCAATTGCTCTGCAATTTTTTAGTCAGTTATCACGCAAAGGCTTGTGAATTTAGTTTCCTTTTTTTTCAAACGCTATTGTAGTTCTTCGAGAAATGAACGTTGAAGCTTTTTCAAAAACTTTTCCAGGATTCCTCCTCGCTGAGATATGAAATTTTTTTTTTTCTTCGGTGCGAAGATGACGATGTAGCTAAAATATTGGGGATGAAGAATAAAATCTACTCCTTGTCGAAAATATATCCTTTTACGACTATATATTATTTACACGTCCCTCTGTTACGAATCTCATATTTTTCGTCCTGTGATATAATCAGCCTCGTAATTTTCACCCCCTTCGCACCTTTTCTTTCCATTTTTTATATTTACTTTTCTTTTAGTTTTTCGGTCTTTTCTTTTGTATTATACTTCCCTTATTTTTTATTTGAACAAACCATCACGGTAAAGGGTTATAAATTTATCCCTTTCGGTTTTGAACTCCGAGGATTTTCGGACAGCAGCAGCGTCAATGCCGCATTCTCTCGCGAATGGATGCGGACGGGGCGAATTTTCCGGTCAAAATTATCAAGTATAAATTCAACCCCTAAGAGAACGAGAGAGTTTATGCGCAGTTATAAACAATAGGCCTCAAATATAGGCACGGTTAGGCATATATATATATGGGAAGAAAAACGAACTATAATTCACAGTATAACAGCGCCGAAAGGGGGAATCCCGTATTCCCAAAGTTTTTTTATCGCTGAAGAATAGATATTTTATTCACGTTGAATTATTCCGTACATTACCGCATTACCGTGGATAAAAATAGTGGCTAAAAAATTGAATTGAAATCTCCCCTTCTTATCCATTAATTAATTAATTAATTAATCAATTTCATAATTTTCTTTCAAAATTATACCCTGAATTAGGAATTCCATCCAACCGCCCTTACACAGTTTATTTCACCGCAAGGATCTTGATCGTCTCTTCATTTTGAGTAGAGTGATAAAAATTTTATTACACGTAAGGAAGACAAGGATTTGGTGTTTTTTGAAAATTTATAAAGACGTGAAAGAAGAAGCTGGAAGCGAAGGAAAAAAATGCGAAGAGGGAGGCCTGTCCTTCCCTTGAAAAAATAAATAGATAAAATAAAATAAAAATGGAGGGTAAATTTTCGTGACTTGAATATTAATATTGACGAGTGTTGTTCTCTCCTCGATGCACTAAAGAGGTGTAATAATATTATTAAACCGTGCCGAGACTGAAAAGTGGATTTATTCCTCCCCCATTTCGAGCGTAATGCAGCCCCTCGAGCAGCCTTCTTGGGTCTTACCTCATATTTTGGTATTCTTTATATATACCTTCCTGGTGGTCGTCGGTGGCATAGCATAGCTATAGACTGATGTATGCAGGTGAGGACGCTCAGCTCCCCAGGGATCTCGTATATAATTTTTTATTTCTTCTCGTTTTTTTTCATCCCTCTAAGAACTAAGGGACGCCTTTATTCCGCTCGCACTCTACACAGTCTAGACATCCAGGATTTCTATATCCTCATACGTGTCGCCCGTCATTTGACTCTAATTCTACTAGAAGCTAATCTACGATCTTTAGGGTTCATTTTTCCACGCAGAAGGATCTTCGAATTTGCTTTTCTCCCGCGAATCCAATCCTCTGTAACTCCGCCAAAAATTACATACGGTATTTGCACATTTTCGCGGATATTGGGATAAGTCGGAAAAATTTTATGATAGATGCAAAATTATAAAAATGAGGTAAATCGTAAAAAAAAGAAGATATTCACGTGAAACTTGGTTGTTTCATATCCTTAACGCCGGATTAATCCTGTAAAAATTAATCGGTTATAATCTCGTCTATGAAAGCTGTAAGAACTCTGCATCAGTTGGATTATTTCACAGCGTCGTATAATGGAATTTTCTGTATAAATAATCAATGAGAATATATAATCCAAATTTAAATTGAATCCTCGCCTCAATCATCCCTTGATCCATTCCCAAACATACAAGGGTCTCGAAATTCTACGTCAAAGTTTATTTAGGCTCTTAATAGCCGACAAATTAACATCATTTCCGGTACTTTTAACAGTCATTAATTTCTCGGCTAATTAAGGGCCCATTTTTGTTCGATTATTTGTTTTAGGTGGAAAACGCGTTTCGCCCCCCCTTTCCCTATATATATATGATATAATAAATGCAAATGATTCTTTAGAAATTCTTCGGGTTCGGTTGGTACCAATCTTCGATCTCCTAGAGATTGATGCCCTTTGAATATATATATGCGTACAAAGAATGCATAAAGCCCTCCGGCTGTAGTGCAGCCTATAATATTATATAAGAATCAATATATATATATATATATATATATATATATTTCGATACAACGTATTTGATATCGAGAATTGATCCCATACCATCCTGCATACTTATTTAGGTATCTATTTTCATTCCTTCTTAGAATCTATTAAGAGCTCGAACCTATCTAACGTCTACGTATCTCAAATGCTTCTCATATTAAGCCGGCATTAATCTCATAGGCTCTTTGTAATAGCTGCTTTTAAATACCTACGAAGTGGTTCGACTAGGTCAAGCGGGTGGAGTGAAATTTCTATAATAAAAAATCGAATACAGTACATAGATTCAACTTTGAAGTGATCGATCGATCGTTCCGTTCCCTTGAGATTCTCGTTTCTTTATCAGAATCAAGTACAGCAAGCAATGAAAAATTTGAATCCGTATGTATACAAATTTCAGCTGAATATTTGAAGTATTTATTCGTCATTTCTAATCATAATCGGGAATCAAGGCGCGTACTTATATCCTTCGAGCCGGGTATATCGAAGGAAAGCTTGCCAAAGGAACAATTTATCGCCCCCCTGCCTTATCGACAGATTCAGATTTATTTTACCGACGATTTCCTGCTTACCGACTAGCGATACGGTCGAGTGACTCGGTCGGTAATGGCGTTAACGCGGACCCCGAGATGGAAATAATGAACTTAACATTATTAATTCTTGAATAGTAGAGTTTCAAAAGCTTTTCACGATTTAGAATATTTACCCGATACAGAGCTCGGAATTTAATTCAATTTAATTTATTCGAGAAATTTATTAGTGCAGATTACATAGACAAGCTTTTTTCTTTTTATTCTCTATCGATCTTCAATTATAGCGATGTGAGATTAATTATAAGCTTGATATGGTGTAAATTATTTTTTTGTCATTATATTTAGTTTGAACAATTTTATACGGTTATAAATAAAAAATGAATAAATAAATAAATAAATAAATAAATAAATATCAAGATAAAAGAAAAAGGAAAAAATATTGAATTTATTTAGTCTACTAAATTTATATAAAATTTTATATAGATATAAAAATTTTCTCAACAAATTTTAAGGGCGTGAAATATTTCGACTGATTTACGCGGACTATACGTAACCGGAAGTCAGAACTTGGCGGAGGCAACGTTCATTGCGTCCTAAAGTTTCGACCTCTATATCTATGTAGCATCTAGTAGTATACGATGTGCGAAACTAGGTAAACCGAGAAATCTAGTGAGTCGAATTATGTTATAGGTAGATACAATAAAGTTTGCCAGAAGTTTGTCGGCCTCGACCATCAGCGGCATATAACTTTTCGTAAATCCAACTAGCTCGTAGTTCCGGTTTCCGTATGTTAGATAAACGAATTTCATCACCTTTCCATTGTGCAAAAAACTTCTCATCTATTTAATTTCATGCATCGAATTTTGAATGAAAATCGAAATTATTTTAACTCTATAAATATTTTCAGGTAAAACTTAACTCTTTTCGTTTTTTAGTGATTCGATTTTTTTCTCCGAAAAATTTGACGAAGATAATTCGAAGTTTTCAATTATCCTATACTTTTGCATAAGCTGTATAATAGTTGACATTGCAATTTTTTTTTTTTTTTTTTCTTTTTTCTTTATTATTATTTTTTCGAAAATTATTCAAATTCAGGGAACATATCCGTTTAAAATTTTTTAAATAATAATAAGAAGAAGAAGAAATAAGAAACTAAATTTAGGTCAATTGATTATCTAAACTGATTCTAAAATTTCACGAATAATAAGATTTTTTTTTTTTTTCATCAGTTGAAAAATCGTAGGAAAGAAATAGTCTTGAAAAAAATAAAAAATAAAAAAAATGGAAACAAATCCTCGGTCTATGATTTGCGAGTCTACATTTCATCGCGGAATCATAGCCATCGAAAATTCATACTTGACTGAATAATCTATGAATTATGAGACTTGGTCTAAATCTATGGAGACAGGACTGAACGAAATAGCTGAGGGGATTTAGAGGCTGCATACCAAAGGGTGAAGATCAGCTTGTTTCGGGTTCCTTAGGGATCTGAGGGTAAGAAAATCCCACGTTTCCAATCCTACAAACCATTTCAACGAACTTCGAGAAAAAAAAGAAGAAAAAAAAAACACGATTTCTTCAATCAAAAAAAAAAAAATCAATTTTCAGATTCTTTATAATTCATCCAAAAACTTTGAAATAATTTGTTCGCAAAAATAATCCATAAATTCTGAACATTTCTCGATAGACAGAGCTGTAAGAAAGAAAAAAAGAATTACAAAATTTTTATCTTCCGTTTAAAATGCTTAAATTGTTTAAAAATTTCCTGCAAAATCTCAAATAATATTCATTAATTGTTGAAATTTTTTCATAAAATCTTTCTATATACAGAACGCGGATTGAGATATATAATCAAAATTTGTAGAACTTTTCACAGAGTTTTTTCAGAATCATTGAAGAACAAAAAAATATATATATAGGTATATAAATAAAATTAAAAAAAAAAAAACTAAATCGAAATTTTGAGAAAATAATTATACACTCTCATCATGGGGTGGTGATTTCCTATTTAACGAGTCTATATTGAATTAGGAAAGACTTTTCTTCACGATCGAAGGGAAATGATATATAAGAACGAAAGTCTCATAAAAATACATGAGTTTACAAAAAGCGTATTTCTGGTTGATTTACACCCACACAGCTATACACACCCGAAGTCCTACACCCCTAGATAATATACGAAAGGCGTAAACAACGTGCGTTGTTTAATTTGTCTCTGTCACGAAAATTTGTCACCCGTCAGCGGGGCGTCGCGCGCGCGTCGCGGTCCTATAACGTGAGCGTAGGTGTATATTTCCTCGTACAGGTTTAGGAATTTTTTTTTTTTTTTTTTTTTCAAATATCTTTTTTCGGGTAAAAAAAAGAAAAATCATTCTTATTTTACCCAGCAATAATAAATATCATAAATTATTTTCGCTCGAGTGATATCGCCCGTCGTCGCATCTTCGATTCTCGGTTTCATGTATATACCACGTCGTAGAGTGGGCGGCTTAAGATACGACGAGATGAAGATTGCATATCCAATACTTTGTTTTTTTCTTTCTTTCTTTTTTTCAATCTTTCCGACGAGAGAATAATAAGTCGCGCCTTTTTCATCATCCTTATCCTTGTTCGCGATTCGATCTTTGGACCGGCAACTTTTTCGGACCCTAGAAACGGGTGTGTATTAATGTTATACAGATTATATATACCGCGATATATGTATAGGTATACAAGACATATAAGAGAGAACGAAAAAAATTTCACTCTATATATTCCATTGTGAACAAAATTTCCTGATTTCAATCGCCGAAACGAATTATAAAGTGGAGGAAAAACAACCGAGACTGCGTATAGCACTTCGGAATGGACTTAGTACAAGTTGATAACAGAAAAAACAAAAGTAGAGACAAGAATTTTTTGTGATTTACCTCTCGGGTCAAAGAGGAATAAAAAATAATTCATTCCCATTTTTTTTTGTTTGTTTTTGGCTTTCATTTTATTCCTTGTCCAATCTATTCGTTTTTTTGATAAGAAATGATATTCTGGAAGATCGAGGAGATTCGATGGAACAATTTTCGATAAGAAGAGATAAACTGTAGAGATGAGAATTTTTTTAGAAACATATTTGAATATCATCCGACTCGAAAACTTATTTCTTGTTAATTTTCAATTTCAATTTTTAATTTAATAATAATTCATGCGTTAGTTAACGTTTTAAAATATTAATGAAATTTTTAAAGATCGATTACCCATGCCTATAGGCGTATTATAGATATATGAGTAAATTGACGTTCAATTAAAATTTATCACGGTTAAATTGTGGGCTGAACGATTGCCTCCGGAAATAGAATCGGCTGGACCTTACTTGTCAGGTTAGTTGACCGTTAAATGTAATTTACTAGCTTTCTCGGCATCTGCATCGACCGGCTGTCTAGTTCAAATAATTATTTCTTCGTATCCTTTCGTATATTTCTAGCATACCGCCATACATGTATCACGAACCTTAGCTTATAATCAATTTCATTTCAATGCCACAATTTTTAGTTTATCGTTTCTAAATTTTCGCTCTCTTCATTTCGATTGAAATCGAATGAAATGACCCAAAAACATGCTTATTCACTATATTTGGTAAAAAAAATTGTATTTCAAGGTTAATCGCAGGCAAAAAATCCATAATCTCGAATATTCAGTGAGATTCATCTTTTCTCTGAGTAAAAAAATCACGAATTAGGTATCTCGTGAGAATCCTGTGCTGTATTAAATTAAAGGGAAGCCCATCTTCGTCGAAAACTAGAATCTTTTAACGAGGAACGAAGATGAAAAAAGTTTCATGATACAAATCATCAGTGAATATCGTCGAGTTTTTCCTCATTCAAAAAAGGAGACATTTCTGGAAAAATGTCAACTCGGTGTATCGTGGATTTCATTTTGTACTTCAACGAAGACAGGGAGACGAAGGGAATGAAATAAATATGTGAAAAAATTGGGGAATTTTTTTGTCACTATTTGGAGCCGATTTGACAGGATCAAACATGAATTTTTTTCAGACCTCATATAAGGACCACTCTAATGTACATATATATACATTTAAGAAATAAGAATCGAAATTACTCCAGAGCTTTGACCTACCGAATATTTGCATCGACCGTGAAATTGGGACTAGAAAGCTACGCCTACAGAGAAGGCCAGGGAAAATCAGACACCGTAACTCTGAAAATTGATGAAACTTTGCTTTTCTCTTTGGTCAAAAATTTTGTTGAAAAAATAATAAAACTCGAAGTCACGAAAAATGTATACAAAAAATGTGAAAAAAATTAGGGAATTTTTGTGTGTGTAGAGAATAATACCTATGTGTAGAGAAGATGTTGTAATATATGCAGGTTGCACAATCGCATCTAAACTGCGATATTTCTACGTAATTTTGACTGTATAATTAAACGCTATGGATAAAACTGGATATATTGAATTTCAGAGAATATCTGTATGCTGATTCAATCGTTCTCTTCTTTTTTTACTCCTTATTCCCGATTGCGCTGCAACTACATCCCAACATTCTACGTTACGTATCATACAGCGCATCAGGACGAGAAAAACTATAAAATTCGATTTTTCCCACAAAGAATAATTGTAAAATTGTATGACCTACTAACTCCACATTCATTTAAAAATAACGAACTGTTCTATCATTATGAACATTATTTTCAAATTTGAACAATGATTCATGGAAACTTTTTTTTTGTGAATGTATAAAAAAAATTTGCGCGTGAAATTTCTATCCTAATACTATCACTATTCTATTATTCTAATTTAGTATCTACATTATTCCCGATTCACTACGTGATCGAATTACACATTTTTTTAAATTAATTTGATTTTTTTTCTTTTATAACAATTTTTTTCTTCATTCGATTTGGTTACGCGTCAATGCACGCATAAGGCAATAGCTGCGACCGTGAGAAGAGAAGCAGAGGTAGATAGATCCGATGCGTCGTAGAAGCATCTTGCCGGCTGTTTTTTTTGTGGATATTTTTTTCACATATATTCGAGTGTCAGATTGCCGGCGAGTTAATTTGATTAGGGTTCGATCCATCGCATAGTCTGGCTGATTGATCGACTGGGCCTCCGTAGCACCCTAATGGACTGGCTCTATGGTGTGGGGGGAAAAAAAACCTGTCATGTTTTATAATTAAGCCTCCTTCGCGACCCGCTTTCCTCGAACGATGAAATATATTTGCTAACATATCCTGCCTCCGGGAATCTACACTTTTCCTACCATAAATTAACGCGATTTGATAACTCGTCGATTAATGGCTCCCGCGGAGAGACGTCAACGATTTTAATCTCATCAGTGATTAGAAGGTCAGAAATCCCTCTTGTCGCGGTGATAATGATGCGAAGATGAGAATGATCGATCAATTGATTCAACAGCGTTAATTTTTCATCCGAGAAATGAAAAGAAAAAAGGAAAAGAATTGAACGACGTGTCGCGGGCTTTTGCAAAATTGGCAAAAACGAAAAAACTATTTCCGTTATTCTTTATCTATACTGAGAGAAATTTTCATCCTATGATATAAACGCTTACGTGACGTATTTCGACGGAGTTTATACCGCTAGAAACTCTCGTATATCTTCAGGAAAATAAAAAAGAAGAAAAAAACTACCGACGTTCGCGTAAATACTATAAAAGTTTGGCTAAATTTAACCGAACTAACAACTAGCCATTCATTGCGATTTCGGAATTCCCCTTATCATCTATTCAAAGACCAAAATTTTCAAACGAAAAATTCCAATTCGTGATAATTAACGGATTTCTGCAATTGGAAAATTCTATAAAAATAATACAGTAATTGTAGAATGATTTATGTATAAACTTAAATCTGAAGTGGCCAGAAAGGGTACTTTTAACCTACATCCTAGTTCAGATTCCATTGAGCTGTATTTTCTATTTCTCATGTAATTTAATAACGCTCATTATTTATATCCATCATAATCAGATCGCGTGTGGTAATTTTCTCATCACTGCAGTATACCTACATGATATATAAAAGTCTGGCAGTAATACAAGATTCCCTTTTAAGGAGTTGTATTTCACGAAGTACTGTAGCTCTTTTGATTGACAGCTAAGACGAACAAATCGTCTTCAATTTCAAGACCGATTCTAATAATTATTGGTTTAATATAGGGTACATATGACTACGAGGAAAAAGGCTGTTCGTCTGTTAGAAGCTGTGTCTATACTCTTCAGTTGGTCCAGGTTTCGCAAGGGTCGATGAATTTCGAGAGAATTCCTGAGGGTATATATATACCTTGTTCCCCGCTGTAGATACAATGGGAATGTTAGGACGAGACAATAATCTCTCTCATACATAAGCCAAGGAACAAGAAACAGGAAAGAGGAACTCACCGTGAATCAAGTAAAACGGGAGAAACCCGGGGATAAGTTGCTAAGAGGGTTTAGCGGGACGTTTGAAATAGAATTTTGCTTTTTTTTTATAGTCTTTTACCTGATCTTTAAGAAAATCTATTATTATTATTTAATCTGTTATAACGGGCCCCCTAAAATATCCAAGTTCCGAATGGCGAGAAAAAGATTTCCCTAATTTTTTTCAGATTTTCATTATAATTTTTTTTTATATTCACCCAACTTAAAATCGGGATATAGATATTGAAGAAGCTTGATGCTCAATGAGGGTAAATTTTTCAAATTTCTTTCCGACGAATTTATTCATCAAGTTTCTTGCCTGTAAACTAAACGTTTGAAAGAGGAAACTTGAAAGCGTCCAATTCGGTATTCAGAGTAGCTTGAGACCCTTTTTTTTCTAAGTTATACGGGTCGGAAAGAATGGAAAAACGATAAGTTCTTCCAGGCATTTGATATTCCCGATATTTTTCGGGCTGATATAAAAACGAAATTTGTATACTAGTCCGCGTTTTTTTGGAAACGGTTCGAAGGTTACGCGTGTCTACGAAAAAGGGTAGAAACTAATTATACAAGTTCAACTTCTGGCTGAGCCAATTCTGTGCCAGGTGTTTCGTAGATTTAAGTTTTCACCAAGTTTCCCTGATATTGGCCCTTGAGTTCGGCAAGGACTTTTCGTCCATGTCGCCCTACTTGTTACGCATCAGTGAAACACGCGTTTTTTATCCTTGCACAATCTTCAGGGAGTGTAATATCCGCTGTTGACCCTCTTCAAAGCAATATCTACTTATATTGTTAGAAAAAACCGCGGGGTATACGGCCGGAAATATATGACAGCTATTTTAACGCGCGATTCTCTAGGACTTCTTCATCCTTTTCGAATATTTTTAACGATAAGAAATAGGAATAGTAGCGTAAAGAAAAAGTTTCGTTGAAAAGAACATCGGATGCTCTATATGTACGGGTATTCAAGTACGTTGTGTAAAAATATTACGCGTTCATCGATCTCCTTCGTATAGCGTAAAAGTTCAAGAATCGTCCTTCGTCGGATCGTTGAAATAAAATAGAATTCAGAGACACGCTTTGGGATCAAAATTGCGTAATTATATTAAAAACTACTCACATCATCGGGTCCGAAGAAGACTTAATTAATATCGAAAGAGTCAGAAGCTTACCTGAAACAGAGAAAAAATATAAGAATTTTATTAATTTTTCGAACAAAGGTCGAATCAACCGAAAAACCCATCCATGGAAATAATTTCTTTCAAATCACTGCTGAGCTTTGAAAAAATATTCTATAGTTTCAGGAGACTACTTCCATTCTGAGACTCGATTGGAGATTATTTTGGATCTTGCGGACTTCGCCTCGCTGGATTCAGTCTGTCAGAGAAAAAGTGGTGCAGCTCGAATCGGTAATCGAAACTTTTTGAAATTTGGGGGAAAAATTCTGAAATTACGTAGCTTCGGGGCAAGCTGATTATACATAGAGACACACTTTTTCCCAGCGTGTACTAAACGAGAAATAAAAATGGTTCAAAGTCAAAAACAAGCTCCGAAATTACATCGATGTAGAATATCGCCTCGAAATTTGGCGAAGTTTCGATAAACTATGCGACCTGTATCTTAAACGACACGAATTTTTCTCAGATGCAGTCTAATCCACCTAAGACGAAGTCCGAAAAATCTGAAATTATTTCTAATCATGTCTTTAGCTGTGTTAAGTTCAAACTTATTCGCTTCAATTTATTCCGCAATCAAAATAAGTCGCTTTTCTTTACTCGCGTTTCGCACTATGCGATCATATGTACATATGTAAATTGGATACGTATATATACGTATAATATATGCATATTGGAGCTATCCCTGCACGCTAATATCTGTGGTTGTGTACAGAATGTTGCGAGTTTGTGTTACACGAAGAAGATGCTGTACTGAATTCGTCGGGTATCGTCTGCCTTCAATCTCCTTCAATATGCACGTACGTATAATACGAAGCTACTGATCTACATAATTGAGGAAGTTGAAGGGGTTGACTTGCCCCAGTAGACGTGTACATCCTCCCGCTCAAGCTTCGCGTACATACACCCAAGACAACGAAACTCGAAAGGCGGAAGTATACACTGCGAAATTTGAACGGCAAGAGTTTTATTGGAGTTTCGAATACCCCGACTTATAAACCGCGACGAGAGTAATGAAATAACGATTAAACTTCGCTAATTAAACTTGTCATTTGACCTGCAGGATCGACTCTTTATTTTACCTCGAGTATCTCTACTATTCCTGTTTCGTATATTTGTCCAGAAATTTGGGAGACTAAATTTTCATCGAATATAAAAATCCTCAATTATTTACACCCAAGTTACAAGTTCGATTATGTCGAAAATTTTTCTCCTTTCATCGCGGTCTCGTGTCTCAAGACATCTCTCCCGTTTGAAAGAAGTCTCCGGATTTTTTAGCCCGGAGATTTTCCCGAAAAAGATTATTTCCGCTATGCAGTCAAATTTTCTTTTCTTTTATGAATTTCGACAAGCGAAGCTTTCATCATCGATGATCTTCGGGCTGGTGAAAGAGGTATTCCCCGTTGATCTCCGCCTTATTTCAACCGCTGATTAATCCCTGGGATCGTTGATTGAAGGAGAAAATCTTTGCGGGAAGAAAAGGACGGAATTTTCATATTTTCTTTTTTCTTTTTGCTTCTTTCTTCCCCGAGTGAAAGGAGACGAGCGTAAATTGACGTGTCCCTTTGGCGAACGGTTGAAAGTACCGAAATAGAGTGAAGAGTATTTGCCACGCGTGTCATATCTAAGCTGAGATATACATTTTGAGCAAAAGAAATGTGAAAATTTATTTTTAACGACCTCGTATTACGACTCAGGAATTTTTCTTCGACCTGGGTGATCGCAGCTTTGCAAGTTAACGCATCAACTTCCGGTTACCGCCCGACGATTTCCGGCGCATAAATTTCACAGAGCTCCGAGATGATATAATATATCGTCTTTCCATACGCGTGAGAAGAAAAAACAAAAAACTTCATACTTTCTCTAATGTTTTGATTATTCGAGAAAAATTCATCTCCCTTACCGCAATCGTTAGATTTATTTCAAAGCCCTGTTCCTCGCCGATAGATAGACTCCCCACCTATTTTCACACATTCGTATTTTCTCCGTTCCATTAACACAGGATCCCACGATCCTCTTAGCTTTTCCAATCGTTAGGTTTTCCGATCTTTATTTTCTGTTCAATTCGGCCTTTCCCTCTCCATTTGTTATTCGCATATATTTCGACTGGAATAACGAAAGAAATATATTTTGTATCGAGGTCGTATCTGATCGTGAATTGAAGAGATTTGCTCTCTTCTCCGTCTTCCGAATATCGGGGATATTCCTATTCGGACTCCTTTCGCATCTGCAGTTCAGAAATAACTTGTAATTTATCGGGCCCTCGACTCATAGAGAGAGGAACAAGTAAGAAGATAATCGTCCGTTACGTGGGAGAGATAAAAAGCGAAGAATAGACGCATTGAAGAACCTTGTATTTTGTTTGGCCCCGTTTCCCCCGTCGTTATTGCCTGAGATTTTACCTCGCCGTTCGAAACTCGAAAACTGACTTCAGCGACGCGATTTGACCAGTTTTATTGCGTGAGAAATTTAGCTCGATGATCGCGAGATTTTTTTCCCTTTTCTTATTTTTCTCTTTTCTGATTACGAAGATTTCGGAAAAATTCGGAGGGAGCGTGTTTTTCAATTCTGTGGGTTTAGTATATCGAGTCATAAATACGAATTCCCTGCAATATGGGAAGTCGCGGATTCGCGGTACAGAAAGTAAGAGTCTTTTTCTTTCCTCGCGGAGTGAATTTTTTTTATTGAATAAGTTTTACCCGACTTGAGAATAGCGTCGAGCGATGCGATATTCCGGATCGTAACAAAACGCGGATGCACCGAGCAGCTCGACTTTCATTTTATAAGAAAACTTCCATGCATTTGAGTTAATAAGATGACAAAAACTGATACGACCGCGTTGCACATCCACAAGTGATAAAATTTTCTTCTTTTTTTTTATTCAATTTTCTCTACGTTTCTTTTTTTTTTGGTCCAGAGGAAATCGACGAGAATCTGACGTATCAACGAAACGTAAAAAAGAAACGTTGACACGGTCTGCTGTGGCCAATGAATCCGATAATAAATCGCCCAAAGAATCTGAGACAGAGAATACCGAATGGAATCGGAGGTCAAACTCCATAAAGGGGATTCGAATAATGACGAAAGGTTCTGCAGCGCCGTTCTTCGATCTCAGGAATCTAATTGGACGTCAAATGCTGATTGATTTATCCGACATATTTCCTCCTTACAATTCGCTTTTTAGGTCAGCTGATAGCCGAGCTAACAAACGGTGAAAATTGCTTAACTATGGTTCAATTTTTCTCCTTTCTCTTTCTTCTCGATATTTTCATTACATAGACGCGAAGTTTTGCAGCGAACATTGCTTTTCGATACTTCGTACAGGATTACGCGAAAACTCTTAGTTCGGCAGGGTTCAGGTTCGACATAGTTATTCAGCATGCATGTCCCTACCGCGTGAACTACGGATTTGAAAATCGGTCGAAAAGTGCAGAAGAAATGAAGAAGAGAATTGGAATCCAAATTCAATCATTTCGTATTGGAAATTTTTAAAATGGACGAAGGGAATTTTCGGAATTATTTTCCGTGTCTTCTCGGTAGTTTTTTGACTTTCTTTTCTCGTTTATATGGTCGTTCCTACGTGGTATGAGAAATACTTGTTTATATTATTGGCACAATGTACTAACGAGATGAATTAGCATAACACGGGATCAGAAAGCGGTCGCGATTAATCTGCAGCAAGTGTATAGGTATGGTATACGGATATTTACTTCAAAGAGATTTACATCAGCGTGTAGAATTTTTATAGCGTTATTAAATAAACCACGCTCGTAGAGTGGAACTGTATGTCTCACGTATGACTGACGATAAGACTTTAGAGTTCTCTGCTTGAAGGCACGAAAAATACCTCACGTTAAATTTGCATGCGGTTAAGTTCGCTCCACGCGAAATATTCCTCGCCGTGTCTCTTGTCAGATGATATATCATATCTATGTCAGTCGAAATTATATTTTATAAACTTCCCTACGCTATCGATTATGTATATATATATCCTTTATATCATACATAGGGATTCTTCAACCTGCAGACTTCGCGCCATTATCAAGATCAAATACATTATCCTTATTGCAATTACTTTTCTCTAGAAAATTTCTTCTTTTTTTTTTTTAAGAAAACTTATAAAAAACTCTATGAGACTTCTCATCGAATCGACCATAATTTTTGGAATTTATTCTTGAAAGGTTATTAAAAATTGGCAAATTTACAGACATTTTCTTTCGCCAAGATTTGAAAAGAAACAAAAAAAACAAAGACAAGTTTTCATAGATTTTCCAGAGTTTGTCTAAATATTGGCGAACAGGAAATATTCGAAAATTTTTTAATGAAAATCAGAAAATCTTTGAATTTCGAGGATTTTGCTCAGAATATTTTCCCCAGAGATATAAACGAAGCTTGCGGAATTTTTCGCAGATTTTTCTAGTACTTTTCAAAGTTATTATTTTCTAATTTTTCGAAAAAAGGGATTTTTTGAGCGTCTTTATCGAAGTATAATTTGTCGAGGACTGTATATCCTCCGGGTGTGTATTTTCCATTTGAAATTACTAATGAGAATTTAGATCGTATATTTCGGAGTATTAAAATAGATAATTAAAAATCGACTAATCAATCAAAAACCTAGGATTTCCCCCATTTAGTAAATTGGAGAATAATTCCCAGAGGGGATTTCGAGAGTAGTTAACCCCAAGCATATAGATAATACAGATATAGATATATACACGTACCCAAGTCGTGTAAATCTTCCAAAGTGGACCACGAACGAAAGGGAATAGGTAATTAAACCAGAACGTAATTCGCGTCCGGATTTCAAGAGCTATCTTACATCTTTCGTTTCGCTTATACTTTTATACTACCTGTTGCCATCCCATCGAATAAATTCCACACCCAATTTAAAACACTTTTCCAAGCCAAAGTATCCCTCTTCAAACACCAAGGAGACGCGATTTATTTTACCAGCCAATTAAAACACTCCAACTTTTTTCAAAAACGAATTAAAAAAAAAACTCTTTGATCCCTGAATTACGGGACGAAATATTCCGAAGAAATTCCCAAAAATGTTTTTTTTTTTTTTTTTTTAATTTTTCTTCATTTTTAACGAAATTCTCGATCTAGAGTCAAATAATTTCTTACAGTAGGTTTACTCCCGTCAAATTTTATACCCCCGATAGCTATGTCTCGATATCTGAATCTCCGAATGAAATTTATACGCCGCAAGCCGTAACTTGGTTCCTTTGTCAAGTCGACATTTCCGGTTCTTTTGATTACCGAAATGATGGGTCCGCGATACTGAAGACTCAGCAGGACCTTCTAATAGAATTCTCTTTCGTCTGATCTCCTTCGAATCTTTTTTCGAATTCGACGAATTACGACAAACCGAGATCAATATTTGGGGGCAGGTATTTCGAGCTCTAGAAATTAATAACGTCCCGGGGTATGTGATTGGAAATTGGTCTCGTCATCCGCTCCCTAAATCCTGTGAAATTCCGAAAATTCTGTGACAGTAAATCCCGGAAATCCTCGAGATCCGACACGTGTATTGTGAAGATAAAAAGCAGCTGCTTTGGCTTCTGGCTTAGGCAATCTATCACGCCACGTGGTACGAAGATTTCCAAAGGAAATTCGACCTTCTAGTTTCGGGATGAATTTTTTTTGTTATTTCTTAATATTGGAATGATAATTAAACCGGACGATGAATTAACCACGAAGAATAAATAACTTATTAATTAGATCCGGGTTTGTTTTATGAAACTTTATCGCCGCGGTTATGATAAGCCAACCACGCACATGCCGCGTCTACTACGAGGTAGAATTTACATCAAACAACCCCTCAGTTTTCAACCCTCGTTTCGAGCCTCATTGTAAATAAGTATACTTACTTATACAAGGCTTTCCACCCACGTGGCTGATTAATCGTCAAATGCTAATTCAGGGACGCCCGGCTCCAATCAGTTTATAGTTCATCGCGATATCGACCCGGTCCTTCGCCCCCGCACGTATTAGACTTATCAAGCATATATCCGCGGCTAACAAACTCTGCATAGAACGGAGTTGAACAGGCTGCTTTTTTGACTAAGTTACAGCCCCAAAGCAGGGATGATGATATCCGGAAGTTGGTGAACTTTGAAAAGCTTGTATCTCTCCAAATCTTGGGCAAATTGACTCGCGAATTTCCATCGTTGATTATTCGGTTTGCTCAGTCTATACTCGGTTTATTAATCTCCTTTGTATAACATAAAAGTCAAAAAATTGGACTTCGTCATTGAAAGCTACTTACATCTTCGCGTTCGAAGAGGATTTCATTAATATAGAAAGAGTCAGAAGCTTACCTGAAACAGAGAAAAAATATAAGAATTTTATTAATTTTTCGAACAAAGGTCGAATGAAACGAAAATCCCATCCTTGGAAATAATTTCTTTCGAATCACTGCAGAGCTTTGAAAAAATATTCTATCGTTTCAGGCGACTAATTCCATTTTGAGACTCGATTGGAGATTATTTTGGATCTTGTGGACTTCGCCTCGCTGGATTCAGTCTGTCGGAGAAAAAGTGGTGCAGCTCGAATCGGTAATCGAAACTTTTTGAAATTTGGGGGAAAAATTCTGAAATTACGTAGCTTCGGGGCAAGCTGATTATATATAGAAACACACTTTTTTCCCAGCGTGTACTAAACGAGAAATAAAAATGGTTCAAAGTTAAAAACAAGCTCCGAAATTACATCGATGTAGAATATCGCCTCGAAATTTGGCGAAGTTTCGATAAACTATGCGACCTGTATCTTAAACGACGCGAATTTTTCTCAGATGCAGTCTAACCCATCTAAGACGAAGTCGAAAAAATCTGAAATTATTTCTAATGATAGAAAAAAAAAATGGTAGAATTTTTATATTCATATTAAATGTGTGCAGTATACGTGTGTGAAATTGTTGTATGCAGTTGGAAAAATCAACCCCTCGCGGTATCATATCTCAGGGCGTTTATTGCGGCGACACAACCAAGCGGTCAACTAAAGGCGAGCGAGTATCCGAGTTTATCTGAAGCCTGGAATTCGCGTACTTGAAGGTGTATGGTTTGTATAGGTATTGTCATAGATACACCCATCTCGAATATCAGTAGCCAGAGAGGACCCGGCGTAAATCGAAAATCGATTCTCAAGACTTTTGAGTGTCGGCTGTCGACGCCTGCAGCCTCCTCTCACTCGGGTATTAATACAGCTCCGTATATAGGTATAAGGTATGAAGAAAAGTCGCGATATATTCTTCGGAAAACAGTGTGGTACATAAGAAGCCGAATATATTTCCCGTGGTAATAAATGCAGCAATTTTAACATCAGAAAACGACTCAGTTGATAGAAATATTTCTATCAGGCTATTCCCTAGATCGCTGCGCCATTTCGTTTTTATTCAATCGAGGGTATATTCTGGTCTAGAAATGTGAAAAAAACAAATTTTTTTCTTCATATTTCCAAAGCTTAAAATTCATGAATGAATTGAAAGTTGAAATTTTTTGAATTAGCGAAAGTCGTTTCTGATACGAATAAGCAATACTTTCCTATCGCTACTCTGTTTCCAGCCAGCTTCTAGACTCGTAAAGAATGGCGTGCAGCCCGTGGCAGTTTTCTTCGAAACCATAATGCACTTAAGGAATTATAGAGAGAGAACGGGTTCCTGAAGCGGCGTAGAATTTCCTTTAGAATTATTTCAACGCTGTCCTGTCCCCTCGCGATGGTGAAAGATGATTTGAGGGCCTCTCGCTTGTCCATTAATTCGAATGAACGTAATTGAAGCGAGTTTGGAAAAGATTGGAAAAAGAAATGGCGAGGGGTATCTATTTTTGGTTGGAGAAGAAACAGAACGTTGGATAAAAATTATTAATCCTTTCCTCGTCCGACATGACGGCTTTGAACTTTTGCCCACTTTATTTATGCGGTTTGACTCGCTCGTGGAAAATAGAAACGGAAGAAACGATCTATAAATAAATTACAACGATCAAAGAAGCGACGGGGAATTTTTTGTCCGAAAAAATTTCGTAGCAATAAACAATTTTTGACGTCGTGTTACCCCAACGCGTGCTAATACTGCGAGAAATATCCACGGGCAAAGAAACTCGCTTGGAAGTGAGTCAGAAACTGAAACGAAACGCGATTCGTAGATAACGATGATAATGCTTCGGGAAAATGAAATCATACGAGATAATTCAGAGCGCAGAATTGAACGAGCGACGATTCAATAATTTTACCTCGTATAGATACGAGCCAGAGAACGACTCGTCGTATGAGAGAAGAGATTTTCGAAAAGGAATTACGCCCGTAAGATTGAAGTAGCCGTTGGGACGCTGGAAGCTCGAAACTTTTCGACCTTTTTTCAAATTCATTTCGCGCGTTTCAAACTGCTAACTTTTCGAACTTGTGTGTAAAGAATCATGGGAGTTTCCCGAAGCTTTTTCCATTCCTGATTCTATATCCCAGCCAATGCGATAATCAATTCAACATTTTTTCAATATCTTATAAACTAGATTCTTACTTTTATTTCGGAATTGGACGGAAATATCAAAATCTATTTGACTTCCGATCTAAATTCGACTCGCCGGATTTTTTTTTCAAGCCAATTTTCAGCCTCGACTCCGCTATGTACCCGATGCAATAAAGTTCCGGCTGCTCACGTGCTGCACACTACATCAAGTGCAGCACTGCTCCGAAATATATAGACTCAGTGTTTTGAACTATGATCTTCCTCTTATTTACAATGTACTAAATCCCAGTCTCCTTGAGCTGAACTTGCGAATTAATGTGAAACGAAATTGCGAGGGTATAGTTTACTAGGGTGACAAATTTTTTTCATAAAATCCACAATTCTCAGTCTCACCCTAAGATTTCATAGTTTTTAGTATTTCAGTAACCGCGTCCCAAGATTTGGGCGTGATCAAACAATTTTAATTATTCGCTCAAGAATTTCGAAGATTTTTCACTTTTCACACTGACTCTGAAAAAAAATTCTCGATCGACCCCTGGATGTAAATATTTTCGCCCAAGATTTGGAGCACTTGGAATATTGACGATAATGAGGGTGAGAGTTGGGATGAAAGAATTAAATAGAAAAATAAAAAAACGATTTTTGACGAGTTAAATTATGTTTGAAATTCTTGAGCGACCTTTCAAAATTCTTCGATCGTGCTCAAATTTTGGAAGTCTTACTCAAACACTGAAAACTGCGATATTTTCGGGTGAGACAGAAAATTGGGAATTTGAGGTAAAGAAGTTGTCACCCTGGGAATAATCTTCTTTTTTTGTATCGTTTGAAGAAGTGACTCAGTTTTTTCAACTTTATATCTAAAAATGTCTCGTTAGTTCGTAAAAAAAAAAAACAGAAACTAGAAAAGCGAAAGACGCGATAATCTAAGCACGTGAATTTATGAATCGTATCTTTTTCTCCGATTCTTGAAATTTTCATAAAGTTTATTTCAATGCTCTCTGGGGAAGAACGTGAGGGGGAGATTATTTGAGCGAGTGATAAGTGAAGATGTTCTTTAAAATTGAGTCGTAAATTGAAAAGCGAAGTATTTTTAAACCAATATATAGGAAAGCGGAGAAGAAGTTGTGTAAACAATTTTGTATGAATAAGAAATGACGATATCATCATTTTTCTGTCTTACTTTAATATTTAGAAATTGAATTCACACAAATTGCTTGCGGTTTATATTCGGAATTAATTGGATCAAATATTGCATCGGGTTGCCGAGGGGCGGGTTATATTAGTTGATTGAAATACGGGCCACCCGAGAATTCCCAAAGAGAAACAATTCGTTCTTAGCAGTCCGACGTAATACGAAAACTCCTGAATTACATTATCATATAGTATCACACGGTATATGAGATATCTTCGGTCCACGATGTGTGAAAATTGTTGAAATATTTTCTCACCAATTTTTTTCATGTCACCCATAGTTTCAGAATCATGGTAAAAAATGCTGGGGAGATTTTTCTGAACTCAATAATAGTCGCGGATGGGATTTTTCAGATGCTTAGTAATATGAGAATTTTGGAAATATTTTTTTTATCTTTTTTCTCTCCCTTTCACGATCGACCGATTGACACGAATTCATGAAATTCCTGCGAAATAATTAGGATTCCGTGAAAATGTCGATGATGAAATTGGGCAAATATCAGCAAGCGTCTATGAAATTTTTTTCACAAGTTAATGAAAACGTGGGAGAATTTCGGTACAGAATTCATCGTCAGTAGAATCTGTGATATTTGTCCGACATTTATAAAAATGTCCATAAAAACTAATCAGTTTTTTGACCCTCATTCTTTTAGAATCAAGCGAAATCTAAAAAGTCCTATATGAAGGTTTAAGGGAAATTCCTGAATTTTGTAAATTGACGTGAAAATCAAGGAAATCCTTTTAAAATCTTCGAAAGTTCAGAGAATATCACGAAATTTTTGTGAATACCGATGTAGAGAAATTGAAAAAAAATTTGTCTCATTCAAAAAAAAAATAAAAATCGAACAAATTTGATAAATCTTGTATAAATCTGAAGAAGTTTGCGAAACTCGTGGGAAAAATGATAAAAATGTCCCTTAATTCTGAAAAGAATTGTAAATTCAAATTTGTGAAACTGAATTTAAAACGTGGGCCTTCGAAAAAATCTGATATTAAAAATTTGGAAAAGCGAAAGGCGAAGGAGAAATGTGTATGAATCGTGGAGAAATGTTGTCCAATCCCCCGTTGAACGAGATCAATGAAAAAGCCATTCCGCAAAAACCCCGAAATAAAAAACATCCCGTGGTAGGGAGAACGCGATATTTACCTGCTGTATTCAAGGGGGGTTGATTGAACTTGACGCTGGCGGGTAAAGTCAATGTCGCTGGACCGGATAGCTGGAGACCAGATCCCAAAATATGAACCAGGGTAGCTGCCACGGCAACAACCCACCCCCAGCCACCCTCGGGGTAATAATGTCTGCATAGTAGTCTTCTGGCCTGAACTTGGGGACTAGGACCTTCCCGTTCCGAAACCTTCTTTTTGGCTTCTTCAACTCGTCCCTTTTCGACGCCTGCGGGACTCTGGTCCCCCGCAGGACTCTCTCCCTGCGCTGGTATAACGCAGTTTATTCCCCCACCCAACAGCGGCCAAGATAATGCCCGAGATATGGACATCACACACTTCCACTACCCGGTCAAAGTCTTCTTCTGAGCAGTCCTCATCTTTCCCCTATATTTCGCACTTTGATTCCCCGATTACGAGCGATTTTCCAAACCCCCGAAAGCGGCCCATATCTCCTGTGAAAAATGTGACAAATTTCAAATTCGTCAGACTCTCATTCCATCCCTTATTTAATTTCCCGTTTTTTTTTAGCGCTCTCGGTTTCTCTTCGAGACAGAAAATCCCACCTTGTCTCACACACATGACACGTGGGGATTTCCCCCATTCGAACTAGAATCCCTGGCCGCGTTTTCGAGTCAAACTTTCACGCGCTTCCGTAAACGCAGTCTAATCTTAGCCCGAGGGTTGAGTGGAGTGTTATCAGTTTTTGATGGGCTGACTAGGCCCTTTCACGTCGTTTAGACCTCGGTTTTAATTAATGGGAAACTTTTTTCACTCCCTTTTTTCCCTCTGCATTTTTTTGATCAATATGTATAAGAAACTGGAAAAGCCTCTCTCCCCCGCGGTATATTGCCTCGTTGATATTTTCTATCGATTTCTCGATAAAACCAAAGCCCCAAAAAACGATCTAATCAAATCACGTATCAGTTATCGCGTCATATACGTATATTTCATATTGATATCGAGCGCGGTTATGCTTTTCGAAAACTTTTAGATAAGGGTTGAAGAAGATCAAGCTATAACCCAGAATATGAATCTATGAATGAAATTTCAAACGTCGTCTACGAGTCGATTGATCTTCTCGACGACCCTCAAGTTTTCGAAAAATCGATTTTCGGCTGGTAGCGTTTTTCTTGAAACTACATTTTTCCAACTGATGACAGCTGGGCTTCGGAAACTACTTTAGAAATTGACTTCAAATATGCTACTAGATAAACTATCTACAATTAAGTCTACGATTCTAGCGATAAGTTGATCAGTTTTCTAGCCAGCTATTTATTTCGTGTTAAATTTTCATCGAAAATAATATTTTCTTCCATCTCACCACCCCTTTCTCTAATTTGGAAATTTAAAAAAAAAGAAAGTACGCTTTCCACGAATCAGAAATTCATTGATTTATTTTTCATTAACGGCGCTAATCCGGAGATACTTTATCCACCACCGATACGCGTTTCAGCGAAGTACTTTTACCCTGTCAGCTGTAACCCCGCCATTTTTAAATATTTTCCAACAATTATTGAAACGTTTATACATCGAACTGCGAACTAACTCGTGGCCAAAGATAAAAAAATTTCGTTCGATACTTTCGAGTTTACGAATTTTCTTCTTTTACATAAGCCCATTTCGCAGGGGGTGAGGGTGGTCCACCCTCTTAACTGAAGTATCTATTTTCTATTTCAGCGTATTTCCCGGTCGAAGATCAACCGCTTTATAATTTATCTAATTCTCATTGAATTTTGATCAGTTTTTAAGGATCTCTAGAGAATCTGAATCCTTTCGCAAAAATTGACTGAAAATTAGACAAGGCTTTAGTCTCTTAATTTCACCAAATTTAATCCCCCCCGTAGATACTTTCGCATTATTCATCACTCGCGGTTACCGAATGAATTCTAACAAATGAATGAATCGTCACTATAAATTCGTTCACTTCCTATGATGCGTGGGATCGAAATTCCGCGGTTTTTAACTGTCTGATAGGACGCTATGGTTGATTAAAAAAAGCTATAATTTCGTTGATTATATTATAACTGTGAAAATTATACACGTTTGATAAATGAAATGAAGTGTAAATAAATATATTGAAATGATATAATACAGCATAAGATCGCGGATGAGGGTTTTTCTCGCCGCCGTTAGGCATCGCGTGAAGCTGCCGACTGGAGGGCAAACCTGGAGTCGAACCGGGCGCTTGCGAATGGGACACACAGAGTAAGTAGGTGTACGACCACGACACGGCGAACAGAGAATCCAGTTTGCTTCTCCGTATCTGTTCGCAGGTTCAATATAAGCGCATGCGTCAACCGGCTTATCCACGTGCTTATTTGAACCACGAGGAACTGTAGACGTCGGTACAATATACATACCTGCCTATAGGCGCATACGTATACGTCAGACCGGTTCAAAAACGGACCTGAATTTTATATTTTGCTGCTCACCGCGTGATTTCGGTACTTTATCCTGTGAAAATGATCTAACGCAAAGGATAGTACCTAAAAAAAAATATTTTACTAACCTAGTGCGTAAAATTCGATTTTTCGCACTCGGTTAGGAAAAGAAAAACCATTTTTCCACACAGCATGCGCAAACTTCGATTTTCCGCATGATTCGCGTGTTGTGCTGAAACAACAAGATAATTCTTGGCTAGAGTGATTCTAATCCTGTTTACGCTCAGGCGAAAAAGTCGTTTTGTGCGGGAATCACCTGTTTTTCGCACTAGTTGAATTATTGAAAAAAGCCCATTTTTCATCATTCCAAAATGCATACGTTGCGAAACTCTCTTTGGTGCGCTTAATGCTTGTAAATTAAACTAAATTTATTGGATATAAACTCAAAGCGGAGCGATTTTTTTTTTTTAATAATTTTCTACGGATTAGTTGGCTTTTGGCTTACTTTTGTTAATATCCGATATGTACGATTCTTCAGAATAATTTCCGATTTTTTGAACCAAAAAAAAATTGATATTTTTTTTCTTTTTTATTTGATAGAAAACAAAATCCAAAATAAAAAAATACCAACGTTTTCAGTTTTTGCAAAAACTTCTGTTTAATTATAATCATTGAACACACCAAAGGGTCTCACCATTTAAACATTTTGAATATTGTTCGAAATTAAAGTTTTTTTCGATAATTCAACAGCTTACAAGCAGCAGTAAAAATTCCTACCAGACCCAATCCTTTGCGTGAACTATTTTCACACGATAAGCAGGTACCAAATTTTCGACAAGCAACAAAATCTGAAATTCCGGTTCATTTTTGAACCACAATATCAGGGTAATTCCTAATGGCGATTTTTCCATGCCAGTCATATCCGAATGTAAAATCGTACGAATTTTGGGTTCTTTAATGCAGCCGTTTTTGAAATCGTTCGATGAATTTGAATTCATGAATTTCAATGATTGAGAAACTAATACTTAATATTTAAAACTCGGGAGAACTCTCTTAATCTTTGATTCGGAAGAGGAGAATATACAGCTCGACAGTCAAAAATTGTAAATCAAAATTTATTTTTTTCGGTAATTGCGAATGTCCGGAATAAACAGGATATGGACATTTTTATGCGCGTCATTTGAATGTGGAATGGCGTAATTTTGAGACTTGTTTATCCCGAGGCCCAGAAATGAGAAGATTCGTTGGATTCGTTGGAATCAGCGAAAGCCATTTTCCCACCGAAGCCAATGATTTTCCCATCAATCTAGAATTCATGTAATCACCGAATTCCATTGCATTGTTTTATAAACTGTAAACGAGGGCAGGGTGACGATTAAAATTGGGAAAAATTTCGGCTCATGAATCATAACCAGAGACATAAAAGTTATACCAGCGTTACAATTCTGTATGAGTAAATTGCTAGAGCTTGCTGACTTTACGGGGACGTAGCTCGCGATTGCTTGTAGAGAGAAAAACATCCCGCTAAAAAGCTGTACCTTGACAACGACGCTGTATACCGTAGACGTCAGTGTGTCTAGGTAACGTTGCATTTAGAAAATCACTTTTAGTACACATACCTACGTATGTACATGTATGTATCAAACGTTATATGCACTTTATATTCTGTACTACATTTTTCTTCGCTTTTTTTATATTTTTTTTTTTTGTATTTCTAACTTAACCGATTCAATCTCCGCTGAGTTCTGACAATTTTTGAATAAAATTCAACCAACCTTTCATGGCTGTGTGAAAAATGAAAAATCAATGGGATCAGTAGAATACAAGAATTTGACATACTTGAACGATATAACATCTTCGCATTCTCCTCACCCATGTACATATTTTTTTATTCTTCTTCTTTCGTAAAATCTTGGACCAAATTTTTATAGACGTGTACTGAAGATAATTGACTTCCGGACTCCCGCACAGTGTGAATTGATTCCGGTTGAAAAAACCGGTTAAAGTGGAGTCAATTTTTCGCTGAATTTCATTTCATTGCGTTGTGCGAAACGGCAGTAATTCAACGATATCGCGAGTGTGGGTAATGGAAATTCGACGAAATTAATTCTTTTAATTTCGGGAATGAAGTAGGACCTATACCTATCCTTGCGCGTCCTGATATCCTGCCAGTTTTAATTCGATTCTCGATTGCCTACTGGTTTCAGCTAATAACGCAATTTATTTCCGCGATTCTATCTCACTCTGTCTATTGTTTGCAATTTTTGAATTATCGCCCGTTTTTAGCACGCTGTATTTTGCTGCGGAACGAAAATTCAAAATTTATCACTCTCCGCGGCTCTGAAGGAGCTGATTCAAACGCCTGAATGAATGAATGAATCAACATGAAAAAGGAGGAAAAAAAAAAAAATCAGAAATGAAAAGTATTGCGAAAATGAATATTTTCGCAATAATTAATCTCAAAGGAAAATCAATTTCTGGCTTCTATTATCAAATCGAATTAGAAATCAGGATTGATTATTCCATTTTTAATAATTTTTTTCAAATATTATATACCTGGGAATTTTTATTTGTTAAAAATTAGAAGAATGGGATAAGAAGATAGGCGAAACCGGGTTATTTAGGTACTGGAATTCGCGCAAATCTCGAACGTATGAATTGCGCCGGGGATCTCTATCTCGTTGGATCGATTCATTGGTTTTCCTCGTTATTTTCTATTCCCTTTTTCCCATTTCTTGGCAAAGAATACCTAGCAGTGTAGCTTTCAGACCTGTAATATCTCTGTGATCTTTCCCCACCCAGACACGAGACTTTCGAGAGTTTCGAACAGCGAACACCAGCAGAGTAGCCGCAGAGGGAATCCCCGCGAATGCCCTATGAGTCCGCTTTCGTTCCACCGTTTTTCCCCCTTTCTTTTTTTCATATTTTACTTTTCAACCCCCATTTTCACCGAGACAAATAAGATTAGAGAACTCCTCGAGCTCGGTCAACGAACCGTCACGCAAGCTTTCAATCGACGAGTAAGAAATTTATCCATAAAAACGTCTACGCCTCAACCCCCGGAGAACACGAGTAGGTGCGTAATTCCTGTACCTGTTTTCGATCCGATAATACCTTCAGACACTTTTGAAAATTATTGTCAGTTCAATTCCTCCTCATCGTTCTGAGTTATTTTTTTTTCATTTCTTTTCTTTTCTGTTTTATCCAATTTTTAATCCGGAAATTGAAGCCAGAATTCGAAAGGACTTTCCGTCGTTTTGTCACGTCACTGTAAGTGTCAGTGACCTTTGAAAGTCGGAAACGAAAAGCTCGGCAACCGAAGCCCAGGAGCCCATAAAAGCGAGCTGATCCGTGCCATGGGAAGGCGAAAAGCGATCGCAACAGGAAATTGAGTTTCGTCGTAGAACAGGTGCTACGAAGGAAACGACAGCGGTTGTTCAACAGTTCAACTGTTCAACTGTTGCACTGCCAGGATGTATTCACCAGAATAACAGATCCAGACCTGATCGAGTTGCAGGAGATACATACGCGCGTAGGTACGGCTGTATATTATACCGAATCGGCGGAGGGGATTTTCCGATATATGATGGCCATAACTTCGTGCGGTTTCTCCTCATTCTTTTTCCTTCTTATTTCCTCTCCTGGAATTTAGTGAAAAAAAATGAAATTAGCCCCTAGCGAGTCGTTCAGCTGGTCCGCTTGCACATTGTATGTATCCTGGTGCAGGACTGGCCTTAGATCACACTCTTTCTTATTTTTATTCTTCTTTTTCCTTTTTTTCTTTTTCGAATGAAATAACGTCTTCAGTGTCGACGCGTAGACGTATGCCACGTACCAGAGAAGCAAGACTCGCTGTGGGGTCGTAAAACCTATCTCCACATTGTCCCGCGGTCCTATTTCCACCTTTTGAAAATTTTCATCGTTTTTTAAAAGAACAGATAATCTTTCGTTCTTAGTAAAATTTTTTGAAAATAAATAAAAATCACCATTTCAGAAGAAAAAAAAGAATGTCTATTAAATCGAGTGTCGAGTAAAGCCGACGTCGAGGTATCGCATTCCAACCGGTGGCGTATTTTGGTATGATAATAAGCGCGGATTTCTTCCCTCATCAATCGTCGCAACGAATATAATCCGACAGGAACGACTTATCGATCTTGCTGCATCCAGACTGCAACGCGAACGATATGGAATCTATTAATCATGAATTTCCTACCAAGGCTTTCGATATCTGTCGCTGCATTCGCTCTGCACAAAACGAAAACGAGAAAAAAAGAAAGAAAAGAAAAAATGCAGATAAGTCGGCTGACCTCGATAGGCCAGCTCCGGAACTTCCTTATCGGATTTTTCAAGCTCGGAGATAGTATTCTATGGGTACAGAAAGTTTAATCGAACGTAAAAGCAAAAAGCAGAAAGCTCGTTTTTGTTCATCAACGCGGAAACTACCGGATAGAATAATTCCAAAATTTAACCAGATTTGAGTGGCTCAAAATTCTATCAATTCAATCCAAAATCAGAAAAATCCGTTCATCAGTTCTCGATATATTGGTTGAATGTTTAAGAATTTTTTTTATTGAAAGGCAAGAAGAGGTTGAAACTTCAAAAGAACTAGGATGCAATTTCAACTATTATAACAGCTATAGTTAATTTTTTAGTTCTATAAATTTCATCGGTTTTCACTGAGTTGATAATAGTTGTAAAAGTTCGTTGAGCTTTATTTATTTTCTCGCATTTCGGTTCAGTCGGAATGAAACGATCCTGGATTTGGAACACGTTGAAATAACGTTATAATCATTTGCTAAGGGTAGGTATATACGCGGGGGTAGGTAGGTATAGTTGGAAATTCTTCGTGGACCGAACTATTTTACGAGGCAGTTTTATCTCCGGCTTCACCTAACGCCCGGATAAATTTAACGATCTGGGATATTAGTACTTTCAGCAGCATGGCACCGCGGTACTCGCACTAGTAAACTTCTCTGTGACCGTTTCGTATCTTTACCCTAGTTATACAGTTACCTGCACACTATCCCGCCGCTGCCACTGCGACTTCATGTTACAAAACCTCAAAATATTCCTATACACGTTACACTGACCTAATAATCTATTTTTCTTCTTTTTTTTTTTCTTTCTTTTATAAAATTCTCGAATTTTTTTCTTCTCTCTCTCTCTCTCTCTCGCCTTTTTTTTTTGCAACATTCGATTCGACAGCTATATAAATTTTCTATGGGACATATCGAGCTCGTGAAACACCTTGGTAATGTGGGTGAGCTTGCGATACATAGATTCATGTCCCGTATGTCTTGTTACGATGATTTATCTGCCTGAATTCATGAATTCTTATTGTTACTTCATTTCGAGCAGATTATCTCATAATGTATGGATTATTGTCGGCTTCCTGATTTTATTCTATACAGACTTTACACATATTTATAAACCATCATGGAAAGTTCGATAAAAACGACGAACTAATTTCTTCATTTGATTTTTTTTTTTAGATTCGTGGTAATCGAGCTACAGGTACGTGTTAAATTTTGCACAGTAATTATCATATCAATTGCAAAAGATATCCGCAACCGAATATCCCTGTTTATTTTCAGCCCAATTTTTTTTATCTGGAGTCAATCCGTCGAAAAAAAAATTCGATTTCAAATTACGGATTTGAAAAAAATTGTTTCCAAATTTGTAACCAAAGCTCATATATTTTGATGAATCCATAAATTGAGTGCGAAAGTGTCAGAAATTTAATATATATAAATTTTTTTTTTTGCATTATTCAAACGCATTTTTTGTTTTAAAAAAAATTTTGTTCTTTCATTTTGAGAAAATTCATCCACGGCTACGAAGCTTACAGTAAAATTAATCGCTCTGTAGATCATAGGAATAAATTTGATAGTGGATTTGAAATAACTAACCGAAGGAGTAAGATCGATACGCATGCCTTTCGTCGGCAATATATTATGCAGGGAATCGGGACCCGCGGTAGATGCGGAAGTCGCGGCAGCGACTCGATCAGTAAATCCTTACGCGACTACGCTCGATACTGTGCATCCTGTTCTCAGTCGGTATTATCCCTGCCTACTTTTTTTCGACTAAGTAGACTGGTGTGACGATTTTTAGATTTTTCCAAATTTCACTTTCACGCGATTTCGATTAATTGAACTTCTTGAAGATCATCAAATTCCTTGATGATTATTCAAATATTACAAAATTCTAAGTCTTAACATTACCGACTCGTATAGTCTTTAACAAGAGTATTTCCCGAAAAGTCTACACAGCCCTTTCAAAAACTTTCAGACGAAGAACAAGATTCCAAAAACTAGAGATTCGGAAGGCCAAGCATCCGAAATTAGAAATGCACGCGTGTATTCATTGAGTGTTTAATGGCTCAGACTGTATTGATCGTGTCGCGACCAACAAGTGGTCAAATTAATCGTCTTGGGGTGTACTTTTTCGAAAAAAAAAAAACAGTTTCAAAATCCTATCAATTATTCATGACATTGAAGTTATCGATTGAATTAGACAAAATGGGTTTTCGTAAAGTGGGTCGGTCGATTAGAATGAGATATTCTGTCGTCTTCACATCCTTAGAAATAGATAGAAATTTTCAAAATTTTGGATTTTAAAACGGGATCACTTATATTCTTTTAGCAATGTATTCTCAGTGAAAAACTAGGAGGATTTTATGAGGGCGAGAAACTCGAGAGTTCTGTAGTTTTTAAATTGGAGCGAGTTGAAGTTGACCAATAGCTGAACGAAGAAGGCGCCTCTAATTGGCCGGCCGCTGACGTGACCGTTACTCTTCGCCGCGTCGCATGATTGGCGAAAACTTTAACTTGCTCTCGTTCAAAAACTAGAAGAGTCTCAACTATCTAGTTGAAACAAAATCAACTCAGTTTTTCTCCAGGAATAAGCTGAAAATATAAGAAATTCTCTCTTTCTGCAATTTCTCAACAATCATGGTCAATTTCAATTTTCAAAATTTCAAAATTCCGAATAGTGTGCAAAAAAAAAAAAATGGGAAGAAATTCTTTCCACATTTTTGATGAATTCTTGCGAATTCTTTCAGATTTCGAGATGGTCAGGGTCTAACATTGGTCGAGTTGGCATAGAATGCCCCATACACTACAATTCATATCCATATTCTGACAGAAGCATACGGCAAGTTATATAATACTCACTATAGTCTATAACTAGGATATACCTCTCTGTTAAAAAAGCAATTTAGCCGTACCTAGACATAAAACGATGCAGCGGGTACATCTAGCAACAGCAATGAATATAACTCATTTTTAACGTCACCTAGACCACAATTTTTCGTAGTAAATTTTGTAAATCTGTTTATAAACTTCCCCCGGCTATTTTATCGTTCACCATTTTCCTTTCGGATTATACATTCGCCCTGTACAGTGTTTTCCTGTAAAATTTCAAAAGCGCAACGGAACAAATGAATAACGAAGAAAAGTAGGAAGGACCTTCCGGCCTAATTGAAACTGAAATTCCAAATTATCTTCAAATTCTATTCTAATAATTCGGAGTTAGGTGTAGCTACTATCCCACATTAAAACCAATTATCACTTTTTACTGAAGGTTTCAGGTGCGTTTTTATTACCCCATTAGCAAATTAGTCCGCAATTAGGGATGGCCGCATCTACCCACGGTGCAAAGGCTCGGCTTGGTTGTAGAGCAAAAAGCGGTGCGGATTATTAAAAAATTAGGTCTAATGACAAGTGGAGAAATTTTCTACTCGATGTGTGCTATTCATCCCCTAAAGCGAGTCGCCGAACCCCGGGGAGTTATCCTTCCGAGTTGGGAAATAGCAGGCGAAATTTTTCACTTTAGAGTTACGAGCCGACGTAACGGATGACCTCCCTCAATTTTTCATGTGTAATGAATACCCCAAACTTTGTTTGGGCTTGGGAACAAATTGAATAACCCGAGCTACTTAACCCGTACCGATATCCTTAATTTTTTGTAAGAGTTTTTTTTTTTTTGCTCCTTCAAAGCTTTGAGGTATCTGCTTATTAAGGAGTTCCCTAGAGTGCTCAAAACCGATCCTCTGGGTGTTCCCCGGATCGAGAACTCGCTTGGTTAGAAATTTCGTTTAATTTTGCGGATCAAGGGACGTGCAAAAGATGACTCGGCGGCGACACGCGCGAACTTCGGGACGGAAATTATAGCAGAAAATCTCACTCGTGAGAAATTTACCCACGAATTTATACCTCCTCAAGGGGATATTCTAGTCTAGAGTTTTGAAAATCCTTTTGAATGTCTAAATTTTAGAAATATAAAGTAGACAAAAATTCGATTCCTTCAAATTTCCAGACTAGAATACCCCCCAGCATCTCACGATCTTCAACCCGCCAGATGTCTCATTAAACACCTCGGATAACTCGAACATCTTGCGAGCAAGGTTACAATAGAAGCCGAAAATCTCGTCGAGGAAAAAGCGATTTCACAATATTTATACACGAATTTTCGCGAGGGGATGCCGGATAGAAACGCGAGGGATTTTGCGACCCGATAAGCTAACTCCCTTCGCACCTTCACGCATGGAATATCAAGCGCCGGGGTGGGTTTAATAAAAATGTTTTTTTCACCCTCTAAATTTCGGCCCGTTTCAATCGTTCTGTCGATACCTTTCAGCCCCTCTTATTATTAGTATACGATTCGGAGAATCGTACCCCTCGAATGTCGTTCCTTGTTACACCCTGCGTCAGATCTGCAGGCCATTTTTATCCCGGCTGATATTACACCTGTGGATGTATTATATATCGAGTGCGTCTCCCCCGCACGAGGAAAATTGCGGAAGAATATGCGGAATGAATTTTGAAAAAAAATATTCAAGAATATTTGATGAAATTTTTCTCTATCACGTCACGGTGTGAGAAAACTGAAGAACAATTTATAAACAAAAGTTCGCAAAAGTTTGCACATACAAAGCGTAGGTAGCTGTTCGCCAGATTCGCGCGCGCCATGAAACTGTTCGAAATAGAATTTCAACTTTGTAAATCGAAAAAGTTGCGATAATCATGCGTGATAAATGTCGGCTAAAAAGAGTCGGGCATTTCCGCATGCATACCGCCAGCGTATGTGCACGTGGTAGTACGTATTAGAACGTAAACAGCTGAAACTCCGACGATTATAATAATCAGAAGCACATAGCCGCGGGTTTAACGATCCCTTTGGCGAAGTTCTTTCCCAAAGAATCGTGAAAACTCCCGCCTTGGCTTAGCTAGACGTATAAAACATCTCGAACGTGAGAGTCCGAATTCATTTGCCAAAGTTTTCGAGTTTTATCTCGCACTCAAATCTAGCGGATTATTCCCTTGTTAACCAGGTGGATATTTTCTACGGCGGGAATAAGATAAGGATAGAAGAATTTGAAGAAGAGAAAAAGAAACGGGCAAAGAAATTTATCGAGACTGCGGAGAACGACGGGAGATATTCGTTCGTTCGTCACTTGAAAAGGAACTCTGCAGCCGTTAGTGAATCGCCATTCACGAATTTGAATATTCATTCGACGTCGACCCACTTCCGAGTCTCAGCTTCCCATAGATCCGTGAAAATCTCTTCGCATTTATCAACTGGCGGCCGCCACTCCCGCGATTTATTCATCCCGCGAATGTATACACTCCCTAAATGCTGTAGATCAAAGGTGTAATCAATTGGTCGGATTTGGGGGTATTTTCATTCCCAAATTATCGTCAAATATCAATTCCGATTCCGCTAATTTTTTCATAAAAATTTCAATAACAAATCCCCATTTTTCCCAACCCTATGTTCCGTTTCGCGAAAAAGATAAATTGCAAAGCGTTTGAGCAGACTCAAAGCGCCTTTACACTGCCGTGTTCAATCTCAATTTCCGTTTATCTCTGGCAAGTAGAGCTGTAAGGAAAAAGAAACGGAACGGAATAAAATTTTCCATTTTCCAATTTCCGGTAATCTGAAGTCGAAGATTTTCATTACACATTTTTTCCGATCATTGCAAAGCGTTCAGCGTTCATTCATCGGAGCGTTACGGTTGTTTTAGTTTAATTTAATTCCGCTGATTTATCTCCCTCGCGAGTCGCGCATCCTTGCGGATTATTTCCCGAATCACGTAATCAGTCGGAGAGCTTTTTTTCAACGATTCTTTTTTCATTCCTGGCAAAGTTTTTCAGCGACGAAATAAGCACAGCTGAGAGAGAAAAATTGACCGGCAGTTCTTGCTTGCGTTAGTTCGCATGTTATTTCCTGTTCGTATGTAGCTTGTGCGGGGGAGGAATCATCAGTTCAGGCTGCTTTTGGACGCGGATGAAAAGCGACATCGCCACCTCGTCGAATATCAATCTTTAAGGCCCGTGCTCGCAAATTTCTACGCTCAATCTTGCCTCCGACAAAGATGACCTCGCCTAGAGGCCGCGTAACGTATTTCCAAATTCTCGTATTGATCATCCCCTGCAAATAGCGTCCGCGAATTGGGCTGAGGATAAATTATATATTAGAGGTTTCTCGTCGACTCGAAATTTGTCGTCGTTGTCTGAAGATCCTCTAGAAAAATTTTCGGAAGAAATTCTTTTCGAATCTTTCGAATAACAGATTCTATAGTTTATTTCCGAAAGTTATCCCGCTTTGGTAAAACGTTAAATCACAGTACTATCTGTGAAGGATAAAATGCCTCGTATACCTCGTAGAAAGTTTGGAAATTATGGCTTGAGCATAGCTAGAATATAAAATTTGTCAAATATTGGTGAATCGTGAGATTTGGTTTATCGAAATAATTATCTTCTTCCTGGTTAATTGAAAAGCCTCTCCGTTCTTCCTCCTCGTATAACGGTCAAAGCTCTGTCGAAAATCGTATGCGAGACTTGAATTCGAAGCGAAAACCTGCTGAAGTATAGGCGCTCCGAGGAAAGGCTTCTAGTTTCGAGGACAGGAACTCAATAATTTAAACCCTCGCGTCTAAACATACTATATCCATGAATAAGTATGTGCGTGAGCCTAAATGAGATATTTGCACACATCCCTCGGTCCTTTTCCAATTACTATGGGACCTTTAAATTATGAACTCAGCTTTCCCTTGTCGCTCTCGGTCCCTTCGTTACTAATCTATAACAAATTTTCCCTGACCCAGATCGAGGTCGGATCATCCCTCTCCGAAGGGCATATCGCGGTGTCGTTATAGCTGTCATATATACGAATTGAAATGTATCAAAAACTCCAAGTTTTCACCTCAATTTCAAGCACTGTCCCAAAGCCATCGAACTTTCCCATTTATTTCTCATTTCCTATAGCATTATCGTTTCAAATGATCTGAGACTCCGCACCCTTCGTATCTATGGCAGTATGGCTATCTATGAAAAACTTGCAGATTTTAAACGGAAAAATTTCATTCGTCACATTTTGGAGATGAGATTTTTTTTTCTTTGGTTCGTTTCAGCCGAGAAAATTATACCGTCGAAAATCTGTCGAATTTTGACGAAATACTTACTACTGCGAGTGAGGAGTGTATCGAGTTATAGATTTTTCGGAGCTTTGCTGCAATAGGAAGAAAATAAATTGATAGCGAAACGTGAAAAATCGTGTTTCACTAAAATTGGTAAATTCGAAGGCTTTGAGGCGGTACTTGAAATTGAGACAGAAGCTCGGGGTTTCGGGTAAATTCTTTTGTATATATTCTGAGACTTCTTGGCCCATGAGAGCATCGGAATTCGATAGGCTAATACACTTGTATGCTCATGATCGTTGAGTATTATACCCTGCACTCAGGGACCGATAAGTAATTTTTCAATTCAACCGGAAATAAGTACAAAAATAGAAATGAGCAGATCTATTTCCTAATCAGATTATCAAACGGCTAAAGAACTTGGGATTTCTGACGCAAGGAGTTTTTTGTGAATTTCAATATTTCGGATAAAACCAAAATACTCCGTGTTGAGTTTCTAAGTTGAAACTTAGATATGTATTTTGAGAAAATTTACATAGTCCTTTCCAGATCCCTGAGTTTTATTCTCATCGTACGAGTAACATTTCGGTTTTGGTCAAATCGTCGTCGTTTTTTTGAGATCAGGTATGCCGTACCCTAACGAAAAAAAAAAACATGTCCGACAGATTCCTGAAAGAAAAAAAAATTCCTCAGCAATCTATAGACACACCGACTTTTTGGCAAAAGAATTCAGCGAAATTTTCTAAGAGAAATAAAATTTGTAAATATTCGCAGAATTTCGAATTGAATTCGTATCTTATGTTTTTTGCCGAACAAAGAAGAAGAGGAGAAGAAAAAAAATGGATATGATCCATAGCCCTTGGATTGTGATATTATACGGGTTTTCACGGGGGTTTTAAAATCCGACTGTAAAGCCAAGGCCCTGGGGCTTATTTGATTGGAAAAGGAGACGAAATTCGGCGGATCTTTTTTATGTCATATGCGATAAAAGACTGAGGCTTAAACTTTGGCGTGTATCATCCGAAAGTCGAGTCGACGGTGTGCCTGCTACATACGTGTTACAGCAGCGTGTGGGTATATTTAAATCGAGAGTTACGTTTCAGGGTCGTTTGGCCGTCGATTCTTGAATTTAATATTATCGCAGTGTCGCGGTCGGTTCGTCGAAATCGTCAAGTTTCATTCAAACGGCGCGTCGAGGAGTTCGCATCAGGAATAAGTTAGCGTTCCGCGGGCGAGTTTATGCCGCGGTGAACGTAACACCCCGCCCGCTGAAAGATTGAATAAACTAAAATATGCGTCAATACGTGTCGAGTATAATGAAACTTCCCGATCGTCACACCGAGCGTAAAACATTCGCGGGCTAAATTTCGTCGGATATAAGTATCGGGGTATCTGGGTTAACAACCGTCTTTCAGAAATAATAGGCAAGCCGTTCGTGGAAGTACAGTTACGCCGTATACCACTCCTAGTTATACTGACCCAGGTGCACTAAATCGCACCCCATGACTCACGTTTTATACAAGACGGGAAAATCGTGGGCTAGGAAGGAAGAAAGTCGCCTCTTCTTCTTTCTCGAGAAACAAAAAACAGGGAAAATAAAATGATGAGAAGGCTAGGAGTGCGAAAAAAAAGCTCGGCTTTTTTGCAACAGACATGACCGTGTCTAAAAACCAGGAATTGTCCTGCTGGTGTAATTGAAGAGAATGAAATGGGCTTTTTTCGTGCGGATTTCCATTCCTGAAAATTGTAGGGCAGACGAAGTCTGGCGCTAAGCTAGAATTAAGACCCTAGATTCATCACCCGCCTTGATTATTTAGCCCGGTCCATTTACTACCGGATATTAAACATTTTCTGTACGACATAGTATCGCATAGCAGGGCGATCCTTGTACGGGGTCTGGAAAAAAATTCACGTTGGATCCTGTCAAACCGGCTCCAAATAGTGACAAAAAAAATTCCATAATTTTTTCACATGGATTTCTTGCCTACGAACAAGCATGTTTTTGGGTCATTTGAAAATCGCCACTCGAACAGGAAGACCAGCGAAATAAAATGAAAATCTGAAAAAATTGGGGAAATTGGGATTTGACAGGATCCGACATGAATTTTTTCTCAGACCCCATACAAGGACCACCCTAACATACAGCTATGAAATTTTCTAGCACTAAACTTTGACTCGCCTCATGAACCTTCCTACCTTTGAATGAACTTCGACCCAGTCTGCAGCCGGGGGTGCGAGCGATGAATAGATATTGATATGTCAACACGTACGAAATGATGTGCATAACTCGTTGCATCGAGCTTACGAACCTTTAAAAAATGGATCGAGTGCCATGTCGAAAGCAGTTTGGTATTAGAATATTTCGAACCAGATATTCTTTGACATTTCATCACGTAGAATTTATGGCTGGATATTTTTTAATGTATAACGTGTTTGGGGTCACGTTGCCGTTTTTAATATTTCAATCCCTGGCTTTGGTCGAAATTAATGAAAACATTACAGTACAGCCCTTCGAATTTAGAATATCAATAAATTTCCCAGTGTTTTCCCGCGGCCAAAAACCGAGTACAAAGGTTATATTTCACGCATGGAATGCGATAAGTTTTCATCCGAGGATCGTTACTCGACGGTTTTTGTCGTCGAAGATAATAATTCAAAATACAAAGCTTCTATGCAGCTATATTAATGCCGGCTATAGAAATACATTTCGGCCAATAAACCGCGCCGATAAATCGACCGGCATTTTCACCGTGATAACAAATTACGATAGTTTATCTGCCACCAGACATAGGCTGCACCGATAACAATCAGAACTGTTCAGATACCGGTAGTAGTCTGTCACGGGCAGGTGCCAAGCGACAAAAACAAGGAAATATATTCCCAGAATGTCCCTATGCGTCCTCAAAAACTTCCCATATATATTTTTACGTCCCCGACGTAGCTCGAAGAACGGAAAGAAGAGCAAGTCGAAAATTCACGCCATCCCGAAAATTTTCATGTCCTACCTGCGTCTAGAACAGTTTTGTCGAAGCGTTGAATTACGGATACGATTAGCGGTCCGGAGCCGATTTGCAGACCGTGACAAAGCAGCTGAATCAATACCGCGACTACGACGACGGTGAACCCCCACCCGCCTTCGGGATAGTAGTGTTTCTTCAGGGTGATCCTCCTCCGAGCATTCATAGTGGTCAGGGATTCTTCAGTCTCGTCTTCTTCGGGGGGATAATCGGCGTCCTCGTCGTTCCGTAGCCCGCCTTCGAGGATTAGTTGCTCGGAAAAACGGCGCCGCAGCATTTTCGGGGTCACGGAAACGCCGCTGTCCTTTCTCAGGCTGTTCAGACTCAGTCCGGAGTCCCTTCTGCCCGTCGAAGTCCTTCTTTCACCCCCGTTTTTAAACCCTTCGACTCTTCTCTGGCCGCTGATAAACCGCGTCGAATTATAATCGGAATGTCTTCTTCCCTGCGGAAGTTCTTTTATTCGGCTCGATGCTGGGAGCAGCACGCTTTGACACGTCGATATAGACGCCGACGAATCTCGCCTCGCGGCAGGATAACTGGAGAACGAATCCCTGGTGGAAGCGACCGAGTCCTTTCTTGAATGACAATCGCAAGCGCATTGGCTCGGCGTTTTTTTCTGCGGAAATCGCGACCTCGGACGGAATATTCCCGCCGGTGAATCGGCGCCATTTTTCAAAGGAACTTTCCACCCTCGAGTTCCTCCCGATGATCTAGCGACTGAACTCGACATACGAGACTCGTCTAAGGAAAATTTCCTGCATCCTGGGCCGGGGGCTTCAGCCAGTCCGTTTTTCGCGGGGCTGGCCGATCCCCGGGCTTTTTCTATCACGTTGTCGTCCGTTATGGCCACGCTGTAAGAATTGCTACGTTTACGGAAACACACACTCGCGTTATCGAGGCTTTCCCCCATTTCGGCGTATTTGTCACCTTGTCATCTCGGATATTACGGTTCCACCACTTTGATATTTGATATTTTATATCAATAAAAATTTCGCGACGGAAATAGTCCCACTGAAGCCAAAACCCCGAAGAGTACAGCAATTCTTCGGCAAAGTACAGAGTCGTTGATAATTCGCGTGGAAGAGTAGATCGGGTCTGACGTATGGTGTTCGACTCGAGTCTAAGGGAAACTGATGGCCTGTCAAGGCTCGGTGAAATCACTTTCCGTCTTCTCAAGACGCGTTGAAATGCATCGCACGCTTCGTTAAAGACGTGTCCGTCCATCTGCCTGCCACACCGTAAGGTTTTCATCAATTGGTGTCACGAACGAACTCTGTTTTTGAAATTGTTTTCAGTAGCGGGGATTCCGCGCCTTATATGCGTATGATGCTCGGCTCCCTGGAGACAGTGAGCAAGCGTCTGTATCCTACTTTTGAAAATGCCCGGGGAGGAATAGCACTGGGAAATAAAGATAGCTTCAGCGAACCTCCAGGCTTAAGGATGTCCTGGTGGTACATTCGGCTTCAAAATTGATGAAATCTCTACGAACTCGCTGAAAAAAGTTCGACTGAAAATTCATTTTTCGATTCATTTTTCACTAGGAATCTTGACAAATGTAGGCTGCAGTTAAACCGGACTTAGCCCCGAGGTTGACGTGATCAGAAAAGTCAAAGCGGTTAAAAATTCTGATGGTTAATCGTTCCATGGAATTTTCCTTCGCTGATATATCCTTTCGCGTAAAGTACGCCCACGCAATTCCTGCAGCGTCTAGATAATGATACGTGAAGGCTTGGCGTGGATCTCGGGGATCCCTTTGTAATCGGAATCTCGTGGTTCTTCTTTGTGGCGCCTATTCCTAGGGACGAAAGTTGGTAGTTGAGTCCTTGGTCCGAGTCAATGTAATACTGCTGCTGCTGCTCTGCGAGAGTTTAACGAAAAGCGACTCCGTCCTTGGAGCTGGTGATTGATGGGATCTGGCGCTCGCATCTTAATCACGTGATCACAAATTCACTGGCTTTGGTCAGGCCTGAAAGTCCGGCCTTTGAGCTTTCATTGAGAAAAGTTGCTCCCGTAATTTATGGCCAGCCTTTAGAAGGTCTATTTCCAACTGACACGCAACAGACTATAGAATTTTTCGGGCCGATTCGGAGTTTTGGATTTTTAAACTTCCCAAAATTTTCGCCTATTTCTCAGAATCTGAGGACCTAGTTATTTACGGAAACCCATTTCGCCGACTTCAATCGATAACTTCGATGTCATAAATAATTGTTAGAATTCCGGAATATTTTTTACCAAAAATTCCAACCCGGTCCCAGATTCTTCGATACAACACGCAGCAAGGAGTTATAAAATCTCTTTCGATTTTCCTCCAGAATCAGAGCTCGAAAAACTATCTTAATATTCATCTACCGCTTTACTTAACCCCTTCTCTTACACGTTATTTAATAAGGTGCAGCGAACTGAAAAGTTTCCACAAGTTATGGAAGTTGGAATGAACGTTGTCATTTTGCCAGCTCTAGATTGCACCGAAATCGGTCAGCGTGATAAATCTGTTTGGAATATCCCGAGCCACCTACACTATGGTAATTTTATTACATTTGAGGTAAAAACTGAATTGCGGGAGATTAAATTCAGGTCAGAAACGCCTGAAATGTTGTAAACACAATCAACGTTCGCAGTGAGCAAAACGGTTTAACGTTTCCTTCTTTTTTCTTTTCTTACTTCGTTTTTGTTTCTCTTCCAACTTTTTTTTTTCTCATACCTTATTAGCGGTTTTAAAGAAAAGGAAAAGAATCCCAACGTCGAATTCCGTCTACGGTAAAAAATTTCATTTAAATGATTGTCATCGCAAATGGTTTTGAAAAAAAAAAAACGTCGACTCATTACGTCGGAGCTTCTGTTCCATTCCGGTGGTATAAATCATTTTTTTTTTTCCTTCCCCTTTTCCATTTTCTTCGTGTTAAATTTTCTACCCTTTTCGATCTTTGGTATTTGCTTTAGAAAAGGGTAAAAAAAAAAGGCGGAAATTTTTCGGCATAAATTCGCTTAAAATATGCGATGACGTAGGTTTAAGGTGCCTACTATTCATTCCGTCGACGCACTGCCTCTCAGACGTACGTCAGATTTGTTATTGGCGTTGTGGGAAAGGATTATGTAGATTTTAGACCGCGAATCATTGACCGAGATGATTTTGTCGGACGTTAACTTGCGCCTTTCCAAAGCTCAAGACTCTGCGTCTATACATTAGATAATTGCTTGCCTTTCCAACTGAATTCTGGCGGACAAAAAAGTACATATGTATGTACGAGAGCGGGGAGATTGGGCTGGGAAAATGTGAGAACGAACCTTTCCCAACTCTCGATCCTCTCGAAGGAACTCGTAGGCATATATTTTACTTCGTTTTTTTGAAAACCTTGAACTTTACTCCCGACAAAAGAATCGCGAGTGAAAAGCTTCCGGGAAAAATGCGGACCTTGCCCCATTCAAGAAATGAACCTGATCAAGGATTAGGAGTTGCCGGGTAGATTGGTTTTTCTCTGTTTACTGAGCAGAGCTCCTCTCCTACGGTTTCGCTAGTTTTCTTCTAATTACACTTTGGGGGAAACAAATAAACAGATCAGACTTTGATGTTCTAGGGCTCTTTAGACTCAAACGCTATTTTAACACTCATTTGTTAACTGTATACGCCTCCGAGCTCAGCTAGGGGTTAAATAACAAATTGGATCGCTAAACCCCTAGAGATGGAACTTGAAATTTATACCCAAACTGTACGGCTCGGTTTGCCGACTGTCAGAAGTACGCCGGAGTCTCCTCTCAAGGGAATAACTTAACCCCAGATCGAACCGTTCCAAGTTTAAACGGAAATAAAGAGCACAGCTCATTTTGGATTAGCAAAATGAGGCTTTTACACTCCTTTCCATTTCCTGTCTGCATAAGACACTGAGAAAATGGACGATTTATCACGCCATGTCTACCCAAATATCCAGCGCGTAATACTGACGAAAAAGCTCTTCGAAAACCAGAGACAAGGCTTGACTAAAACCGTAATTTCTATACTTCAAAGCCTCGGAATTATTAGCTACCAGGTTTCGCTGGTCGTATGATGTTGGGCGACAAAGCCGACGGCTAATTGAATCAAATTTATCAAAGTCTATAATTATCGAGAGATATATGTATGAATGAAAATTTCTATCGAAAATGATGAAGTATTGTGAATTTTTCGTCTCACCTGCAGTGTGGAGAGCCGGATGATGGAACTTGAGTTCAGCTGACACGTGCCAAGTCCCAGGGGCTGAGAGCTGCAAGCCGATACCAAGGAAGTGGACCAAAGCCGAGCAAGTTACGATGACGTATCCCCAGCCTCCCTCAGGATAATAATGTCTCCTTAGAGTGGCCTCCTTCCTCTGATCCATGACGTGTTTCCCTGACGATCCGTTATCCGCATTGTTCTTGAAATTTCCACCAAAACTTTTCGAACGTTGGGCCAAATTAGTCTTGGCAATTTCAGCCCTCGACTCATACTTCGTTGACTGTGACCGATAGCGTCTCTCAGTGAAAGTACCACTCTCGGGGCAATTCCTTTGCGAAGTTGTTGACGGCTGTGGCGCCTCGACTGGGACCCTGAAAGGGTCAATTTTGAGCTGGAGAAGACCCTCGGCAGTGCACTTTGAACAGGCGTGGTTCGCTTCCCGGAGGGCATCGGTATCCTGCTCATCGCACCCTGCTTTCTCGTCATCTTCTTCCAATACCTCAGTTCTCCTTGTGCCTTCATCGTTCCTCAAACAAGTCAAGTTATTGCAGGTGATTCCCTCGCCCTTACATTCGTTCGACAAAGTTTTACGCCCGTTTTTCCCCAACTTCGATCTGCTATCACATTGTAACGACTTACTTCTGCCAACAGATTTAACACTGGCTGACACCCGGCCAGAAGCGATTGGCCAGGTTTCATTTCCCGAGTAAAAATTGGACTTTTTGCCTGCTGTTTGAGCCGAACTTTTGATCTGGTTCTTGCTAGCTTTTTCCCCATGCTCAAATGCCCTGGGATTTTTCAAGTCCATCGTAGACAGGTCCATAGACATAAAACGGCCGCGGCTGTCCCCCATCATCCTTGGGGATAAATCCAATACACTTTTTCTTCCGAAAGTAAAATTCGGCGACAATTTTTTCCCCCATTTTTTTTCATCGGCTGTACCAACGTCTCCGGGTATTCTTTGCTCTTCATTTTTCACTTCTTTTGACGACTTGCCTTCGATCTCGACTATGCAAATACCGCCGGCTTTCAGAGAGGCCGAATCATTGTCCTGGCTTGCCAAAGCTCCGTCTGCAATTCGGGCCGACAATTCGCAACAGTAATTATCGCCGTAAAATGTTGGTATTATTGTGTAAGCCCTGGTTTCTGGATTGATGCGTACTTTTACGGCCACAGCACGTTCGGGCCACGAACTGCTGTGCCTCATAATACGTTTCAGTTCTCCATCGCGCACCGTCATTATCACTTCGTTATTTCATCGCGAATTTTCATATGATATATCCTCAGGACTTCCGATCGTTTTTTCCTCCTTATTTCGCACGGCGTTTATCCCAGTTTTCAAATTCTTGGTATGTGAGCCGTGGACTTTACGGAGTCAAAAATATACCGAGCGAAAACTGTCGGCTGTGAATCGATCCAATTTCACCGCAATATTCTTCCGCAACATTTTCTTTACTCTCACCCCGAGGAGATGCGTTCTTGACTCGGTATATAGTATCGTTTTCACGTTCTTGCGAGCCCTAAACGGACCGAGGAGAATTTATACACCGAACAAAGCCTGGTAAGTATATATCATAATACGTGACGTGGTTATCGCAGATGTTTGCTGTACCAAATGGGCCAAATTGAAGCTGTAGCATCCCCGAATTGTGAAATCTTGTTTCTTTTTATGTAAACGATGCATGATCCGGATTTCACAGTCCCTCGATAATTTACCGATCCGGATGCAAAATTTCCGCGAATCTATGACAGAGAGATTGCGATAAGAAGAAAGATAAAGCGCGAGAAATATACGCGGATCAACAGGTAATTTAACCATCCCTTCGGTCAAGGGTCGTGAATTTATTGCGATTTCAGAGTTTATTAATTTCGCGATTGTTTCCGATGCATTTAGAAGCGAATGTTCGGTCTTTGAAATTAAGTGGCTCTATTTTATCGCGAGTAAATTAAACCGTGTTTCAAACTGCTCAGAGTTTATTTCGCAAAAATTATAGCGAGCTGTGCTGACGCGAAATTTGTAATTATACGAACGAGAGAATTCAGCGTCGAAAGTTTCGAATTAACGGAAAAACTGAAGAGAAATGAAATGAGAAGAAAAAAAACTTGGGTAATACGAAAACACGAGAGCTTTTTAGTGTTTTAATAAAAGCGAATGCTCCCTTCGAGTTTTCTTATAATTTTCACAACGTTTTTTACACCCGGATTCAACGGCTCGAGTCAATTCCATAACAAGAGCAATCCATTCGCGAGAGTAAAACTGTATCACTTTACCAAGGGGATTTGAAAAATCAATGTCAAAACCGAGAGTAGAAAATTCGACGCGAAATACAATATCTTCAAAGGTATATTCGATTCGCGTTCGTCGTTTTGTTGTCTCCCTCAATGATTCTCACCCCCAATATTTCTTTTCTCTTCCATCGTTCGTACAATTAACTGTATGAATCTCTTGAGTCCGTTATTACATACGTAAATCAAATTTCAGGGCGTAAGTGTAGAAGAAAAAATAAAATAAGATAATAAATAACAAGGAAACGGGGGGAAAAATATAGAGAGGAATAAATATTCCACCGCTGTACCGCGTCACCCGGGGTGAAGTGACCTACCACGAAATGGAAATCGATTCGTTTACACAAGCATAATGCATACCACCTGTTAACCTTTTTACAAACTCGTCATTTATCCTTTAGAATAATATTTCCGAAATGATTCTCGCCTCGTTAAACGGAAATTCGAAAATTTTCGTCCCCTTTTTTTATCTATCAATCTACGAAAGACCTGAATTCGACGAAGAAACGTTCTAGTTTTCTACGAATCTAATTCACACATCGTAATGTTCAATCGACGATTAATTTCCAAACGATGAAATAATCGGCGACGAAGTTACACAATTATTTGAAACGATTTTGAAGCAGGTATTTAACCGTGAACCGATATCAGACGCGTTTTTGATAAATAAGGGAAGGCACTGTTAGCGGTTTCGCAGCCTTGTAATCTCTCTCTATCTTTTTCGATGACCGTTTTCGTTCATATCTCGCGATTTAAAAACGCGAAATTGCAACATTTCGGGATACCGAAACTCCTGGACGACCCCGGCGCGTCGGCCAGTATAACTGGAGTCCCACGTGCCGCCGACACACTCCCTCTACCCCTAGACAGCAAGCAGCCCTTAGGCGCATGCCTGACACCCTGCAACCCGCCTGCCAATTCCGTTTGCGGTTCATCCGAGGAGTTGGTTACTTTCTTCTATTTTCCTTTTATCGCCTCCTTTCTCCTCTGCTTTTCCTCCCTCGTCTCTCCTCTCCTCCCCTCGCCGCGTCGCTTCTCTTCGTGCTCAACGTGTCACCCGATACTCGCCAGGGTGAGGATCACCCGGTTTCATGGCTCAAGTGACGCTGACCTACCCTTACGTTTCAAGCTCTGTAGTTTCCCACTTCATCTACGCCGTGGGTATATCGATGTACGGCTTACACGGACGTGGGTACGCGTCCAGGTGTTCAAATAAATCTTTAGGTGCTCAATTACCTCTGTAATTTATTCCGCCACACGATTCTTCGATGTGTATATAGATTCTGGGTATACGTATGGGACGGAGGGATCATTTCTGAAGTTGGGAAATTCCGTTTTATCGGTTCACCCTTTTTCATCGTCGTTAGGACAAAATTGGTCTTTCAAATTGACAGAAGATCAAATTTTCGTAAATAAGTAAATAAGCGAATCGATGTCCTTTATCTCCTCCTTCTTCTTCCTTATTTCCAGAATTGAAATACTGGACAAATATCCTAAAGTTCCGAATTTTCAAACTTTCAGACGATTGAGAATTTCTAAAAACATTCAAACTCAGAACATTCGAACTCGGACAGTCCAGGACCTCAAAATCATGCGAAGACCAAGAATAGTTCATTCTGATCGAGACCCTCTTTGCGGAAACCCATTTTATTTAATTCAATCGACGATTTTGAGGTCATGAATAATTGACAGGATTTTGAAACTTTTTTTTTCCAAAAAGTACATCTCAAGACGGTTAATTTCATCCCGTATTAGTTTCAATACGATCAATACAGCCCAAGCTATCAAACACTGAATGAACACGTGCATGAATTTCAAGTTCCTGAGGTCTGGCCTTTTGGACCTTCAGTTTTCGGAATTTCGTACCCTCGGTGTTCTTGGTTTCAAAGTTTTCTAGATCTCGTATACAGAACTTCGGAGAACTACACCCTTTGAAAACTCTGAGTCGATTATATTGAAATTCGGAGCTTTCAGCGTTCGGGATTTTGAAAATTCAGGACCCATTCGATTATATTTGTTCTCTGTATTTTTAACTATTGATAAGAATTTATCAATTTCTATTAATTCACGTCTATTTAGTATCCGATTTCTCGCCTTTTTTGGACATAGGAAAAAATGACTTCGGAATTGAATAATTCCAATTTTCTTCCAATTCCAATTTTATTTCCCTTTATTTTAATATCGACTCGATGAAATGCGATACGGTGTTCATTTTTTATCCTAAACAGGCTAGCCTACTATATTTTGAGTTTGGAATTGCTTCTACACCTATGCTGTATATCTTGTGTCTATATACGTCGATACCAATTTATCTTCCCCGCGCAATCGAATGGAAAATTTATGGGGGCTAAATCCGAGTTAAATTTCCGTAAATAATTCAAATATATACGTGGATAGAATATTCATTTGACAAATCTCTATACGTTTGGCCAATTATTATCGATTTATGTAATAATCCACAACGATTTTATCATCTTTATACAGTCGATTCTATCCTCAGAATCGGGAGATAAAGATTCACGGGCTTTTATACTCGCGATTAAATCTCTGAATTATATCAAATCTGCGTTCTATCATGAAGATTTTTTCTCCAAAACCTACATCCTGCAGGATGTAGGCATATATCCTCGGATCAAATATTAGTAATTTGGCTCGAGGATCTTTCCCATCTTCGCGGTGGACATAATTTTCTCCCGATTTTCAATTCTAAAGTCTTTACACCCACGTCTCAACAAAGAAACGAGACTTTTAGCCAGCCGGGTTATTTATTGCTCCAAGAAGCTTCGAGTACGCGTTATTATTTTACGATCTCCTCAATCTCGGGTCGTAAGTATACCGAAAGTTCTTAATGCTCTTCACTTTACGGATTCACGACACTTTTCCATACCAAACCTTATCTTTCCTTTCTTATTATTATTATCATCATTACTCCAAAGTAAATAGGAAAAAATAATAATTTCACAGTGGTTTACGATCCTCGAAAAACAATGCTTCCGTCTTCCGCAAGCTGCTCTGATCCGGAAAGCTTTAAAAAATACGGGGCGATGATAAAGGAAGTTTGAAAAGTTCGTCGAACGAGATATACAGGGTGAGTTTTCTCCGGGGTCTAATCTGGGAGGAGTTCCTCGTGCGAAACTCCGCCCATATGGGACCCCGGAGAAAACTCACCCTGTATAGAAATCCGAATGAAAGATCCTGCGAATTTCAAACGTCTCAGAGACCATTCGGCGATAATTTCCGGTACTTTTCGGCACCAGGATTAGTCGAAGTTCTACGAATCATTAAGGACGAGTAAGGACGATCATGAGCTTTATTCAAAGTTCGTTAAATCTATGTACAAATTATTCTACTAAAGCGTCAAGTTCGCCAGAACCAACTCGGTCCTGATCATCAGATCGTTTACGTAACGAAGTACTGATTTATCCTGGACAATGTCCCGCATCAGCATTTCACAGTCCAAATGTCTAGCGTCGCAGATCCTGTGGTGATGTTTGAGGACATCATTTGGAAGGAAGTGGTGCGTCCTCCCGGTAGCTGAGTCGAGAGTAGTCAGAGCGTAATGGTTGTGAACGGTGAGAGCGCGCTTCGTGGAGATGAAACTCTTCACGGAGTCGCCTTCGGGTGGGATGAACGCGGTTCTGAGAGTGTCAAGATACCGGATGCCGGCTATCCTCGAGTCATTTTTCCGCGTTTGAAGTTCGTTAAAAAAGTAGGCATTCCTGACGGCGTACGACGCGAAATCGTCGAAGGATTCGCCGAGCCTTGTTCTCTCCTCTTTCAAAAGTTGATGCCAGTTCCTCTTGCGCTTGGGGATGATCGCCTCGTCTATATCGATCGGCAACACGTACTCAGACTCGTATAAATTCTCGTAAAAGCAGTGATTGTACGGGATCAACTCCATTCTTCGTTTGAGCCATATTTCTTCGGCCAAAAACTTCCGCCTGGCGGTTACACCGTTTGGCAAATCACCCGGGAGCGTAAGGTTCACCCATCTGACCACGTTCGAGCTCTCGAAAAGCCTGAGGACCTTCATCACGTTTTCGTGTACGTTGAATACGTAGAAATAGAATTTACTCGCGCCAAGAATCCTGTGCAGTTCTACGAAGGCGACTAATTTAACGGATATGTCCTCGTCGAAGTCCAGGCCCTTTATGCACAGCGTGAATTCTCTCCGAGGCTCGTTATAACTCGTCGCATTCGTGCTATCTCGCAGTCTTTTTGAACTTACTTCTAAACTATGACTAGGATACTCGTCGCAGGGTGACGAGCTCACTGCTACGCCTAAAGGACGAAATAAGGAAGACTTTGACATTGGACAGGTTATCAAAACCCCGGTATACGTGTCCGACACTCCACCCCATCGATCAAGCCAAATATCGGTCGTTAATGCTTCCATTGAAACCGAACGAACCCATCCGTCTTTATTGTACCTGGAAAAAGATGAAACACGATATTATTGAACAAATATTCGAGACGGATACTCGGAACACTTAAAAAATACCCCGAGAAATGTTTTCAAGCTTTTTGAAAAGAAACATATCTCCCAAACCTCGATTCTTTCGTTCTTTAGTTTCGCTCACTAAAATGTCATTCTGTTTTAGTAAAACTATGTCCTATTTCTGAAAAAAATACGTTTTTGGCGATATCTCGGAAACTATGCACTTTAAGGATAAAGTCACGGGAACCATTATCGTAGAAAATAAAATTTCACATCTTTTGTTTCCCATGAACTTTTCTGCAAAACTTACCGTTTACGATTTATGGCTCATTTAATGAACCGATTTCCTATTTCGGCCGATAACTCTTCTAATATTGGATTAATCAATAAAAAGCTGTTCATTAAACGAGCCATAAATCATAAACGGTAAGTTTTACAAAAAATTTTATTACAAACGAAAGATGCGAAATTTTATTCTCTACAATAATAGTCTATATAACTTTTGCCCCGAAGTGCATATTTTCCGAGATATCAGCCAAAAACGTTTTTCCAAGAAAAATCTGTCGGTATTTTGTGATTTTATACTCAGTAAGTGGTCCTAAACCTCATAAAGAAAAAAAAATTGGATCGGTGGTTTAGTGCGAAGTTGATACAAAAAAACGTCTATTTTTACTGGCCTGGAACTTGTCGAGTGGAACTAAAATTTCCATTCTGATTTGGGAATGTACGAAGTTTTAGCGTTCATTTCTTCATAAGAATTACTGAGCCGATTTGATTCAAGTTTTGACAGAAAATCATGAGAACTCTGTGACGATTAGCCCACGAGCTTTCGAGCCGCCCATCATTTGCGGTTCTGAATTGACTTCAGAATGTGACTTTCTACTATCAAAATGCCCCACAGAATTTTTCTCCCAACGTTACAATCCCGAAATTTCGAATTGCAACCAAAGTCTCCCTTTTTTCGAATCGTTATTAGTCTCGTAATGCTTCGTGGTTTTAATTGCTGAACGTCCTAGAGGAAAGATAGGACATCGTCTTACCAAATTGTGCAGTAAACGAGATCCCCAATAGGTTTACTCCTGACTCCGATCACCCTGACGTTTGGGTAGGCAGTTACGCGCTGGTCGAGGTGAGCACTGAAGAGAAAAAGCCGGCCATCTAAAGTCTCTAGCCACTTGGTAGCAGGCAATGGAATAGGAAATTCCTTTTGTGATAGAGTCTGGTTCCCCGAGCACTCTACCGAAGGTCTGTAATCCAGGGCCAATCTCCGAGCCCATGAATAGGCCACGACGCTTCGAGTACCTGGAGGTTCACCGCCTGGAAGAAACGAGTACCGGCGGTTTAGTATTTCGGATAAATCGAAGGAACGTTATAATGCCGGATGAGAAAATGGCAGCGTGCTACGGGAACGAAGTAGGTACTCCAATGATACGCCAATACGTTTTAAGAACGAGATTAATTACTGGCAACGTGGTTTTGACTCCAGCTTTTTACTATACCGTCCGCTTCACCAAAGTCAATCATTTTCTGTTTACAGGCTTAAAGTGGTTACGTGCGGTTAATCAGAAGCACTAATTGCCACGGATCTCCGTTACCTTATTATGAGACTCAAGGCCCAGACATTAACTTTGGTGATCACTCCTGGCACATGGCGTACGGCAGTTTAACCCGAAGGACTAATCCCTACTGAGTGGGAAGCGCTTCGATCGAGAATCTCGAAAGCCACCCTTCCGACTTGGTGCTTTTTCAGTAAGCAAAAACAGACTCGATCATGAATCGTCGAAAGTTTCTGTCAGAATGTAATCAGCGGAGAAATGCGGCCGGGTAATTTGTTTTAAAGTGAGAACAAAATACCCCTCGAACCTCCCATCTGGCGCAGTAACAAAAAAAAATAAAAATAAGAGGAAAGAAAAATTTAGAATCGCTCGGGAGTGACGTGCAATTCTTACACGTATCAAGGACTCGGCTACGCGGAGTGATTCGAACGCGAAGGACCAAGCGTTTCGTCGCCGCGGATCTCGGAGGATTTCAGAAAAATGAAAATAAGAAAACAAATTTTTTTCATCATCGTTTCGCCGGTGTTCCCTAAGGCGTATGAATTATGTCTTATAACAAACTCTGACAAAGTTTATTAACCACATACTTTTCACGTTCTATTCTCGTTTCAATCTACACACTTTTAATTACTAATGAAGATGGGAGCCGCCTTGATATTTTTATGATAAATCTATTCCCCGAGAATGCTAATAAGCTGTTCGCTCCCGATTAAATCATTATTTATTGCGAACGCAACGCTCGCGCTTCTACACAGCAAATCGTATTTCAATCGATTATTCTACGGCTCGGATGATTTATCATCGGTTTAATAATGAAAGCATATACGAGCCAGATTTCCCCGATTTTAAGTCGGTCGATGATGATTGGTCGACGAATCTCCGCGGTTCTTCCTGGTGTTAAATTACATTTTTTTATTTTTTCTTCTCTTATCAAAAATGATAATCAACTGCGAATAAATTCTCTCAGTGAATAACGGCTCCTTGAACGATATTTAATCCGTTATTATTAAGGCATTAAAATGCCTCTTGGTGTTATAAATCTTCAAGCTATAGTATCTCCGGGTCACTAAAGAGCGAATTCTCGCACGGTTTCGAATCTTAAAAACAAAAAATAAAATAAAATCAATCCATTTCCCAATGTCGATGTAATTAACGCGGAGGTTAATTCTCTCTACGATTATATCGAAGTATGGTTCGGTCTGTGCCCAGTTACCCCATAGACGTCAAAATGAGAAAAAGAAACGAGAAAATAAACTCGTTTTGGACAAAGACGAAAATTGGATTTTACCAAGTCTTAGATTGGAATTGAAACCGAGTACTTGGGGCAAGAGTAATACGGGTGATTATTGCTTACCCAGCGTGGGTGGCGGGTCGGGTAAAGGCTCTGGAAGTTGAGGTGGCAGGTCTACAAAGGCCAGGGCGCATAGGGCAGTGACTAGAACTGCCGCTAGTCCAACTCTGCATAATCTTCTTGTACCAGGGACTAACATCCTATTGTCTTTCGGACAATCTCTTCATTTGCTATGCACGAACAAACGACCTCCGAGTTACCGAATGCTGCACTGTTCCCTCCAGGTCCGATTGGTATCGCGATTTGAATCCCTGCGTACGTTCAAAGCCGATTATTCACAGTCGAGGAATTATGGGGACGAGATAATAAGCCTCCTCATTTTTGGGCGAAAAAACCGTTTCGGTTTTCGACAGAAAATAGACTCTCCGGAAAATCAACGGGGAAGATATGATGAATTTTGTAACGATCGCGCGAAGAGCGTCGAGGCTCTGAGTCATTAAAAAATGGAAATGAATCAGCCAGCAGCGCGGCTTTTAAGATGAAATCTATTTTACAATCTCGCGACATCCCACACGATGCAACTGTACCAAATGCCCACACGATTTGAATCTCTTCTCTTCCGCTTCGCCCACGCGAATCCAAGTTTGCGCAACGCTCAATTCCCCGCTCCATAAATGGCTGGAAGAGAACCGAGGATCGATCGATCTCACTGGCTCGTTATAATTATGCGTAAACATTCGTTTGAAATTGGCCAAAGTTTTTGGGACTCGGGATACGCTAATGAAAGACGATATTCGGCGGAGAGAAGAGAAACAGAACGAAAATCCTCGGTGAACTAAAACGATCGCGATATTAATTTGGAATCTTCGAAAATGGGATTTGCCAAATATCGGATCCATCATAAAGTGCGATTAGTACCATTTTCCGATCAGACATTCGGCAAGATCGTCCCGATCGTCATAAAATGTACGGATCATAGATCGTCCTGGGATCTAGCACTCCTGATCGTTCGAGTTCTTTCTCATGTTGATCACTCTTTGATTCTCCTTCACCGTTCCACATTACGCGTTAATTATAATAAACTTCGATTGTCTCTGCTTTGTTTATTCATTTATTTGTTCCTTCGATCCTAGTTCGGTTCGTCCTTATACATCAATCTCCTTGAAAATGAAACTCAATCACCATATCAGCCCCACTACATCCCAGCCTTCTCGAGCCTCGGCTAAACCACCCACAACCATTTGTTTACATCGTTCATAGATCCGCACGTGGGTATTAAGACCGTCCTGGGGTTGACGTAGTCCGGCTTCCACGAGAGTCGAAGGCAAACTGCCGCCAAGGCCGAGATCTCGTCGTTCCCTACCCTCTGCCTCTACTTCTACCTCTACCTCTACCTCTACCTCTTACCTCTACCTCTTACCTTTGCTCCGAAACTTTCCCGCGATAATTTTCCCTTCCAAAAATCTATGAAAAGATATGGAGCGCTGGGTCACAGATGCGTTACACTTTCTCAGAGCAATGGGCGAGTAATGCTCGCGGCTTGAAACGCCATCGCGTGTTGTTCGCTAAATTGCAATTAATGGGGCCTCGCATGAGTGCATAGTGTCCAGGCAAAACCGTGTCGAAATAGGGATATAAATATCCCCAGTGTCCTGGAAACGGCAAAATAGCTTGCGGTCTTTATTTTGCTTTCATTTTTCGGCATCCCACAGAGTGACATACGACCCCGTAGTCCGCGCTGTATCATATGGACTCTCGAACGATATATCAGACCATGGCTTTGCTCCAGCTTCCGTGAACTTGACTGCAGCGACCTGGGCTAAAACGAGTGGGAAAAATCGCTCTTTCGTTTCCAAAAAATATTCATAGCACATCGTCAAGGCACAGAAATATCGTTCAGCCAGGTAAATACCTGTCTGAGACTAATTATCGTTACGACTGATGGCGAGAATGGAAAAAAAGTCTCGACTTGGGAACGACGACTCAGTTCTTGCCTCGCAGTCCGGCGCCCTGAGCTTATTCAACGACCTGGTCAACCAGGGCTCTACGCTCTCTGCTCACTCAACGTCATTTGTAATACAGCGTCTAATGACCGCCTCGCCTCGCCGAAGAGTTTCTCAGAAAGTTATATCGGGGAGATAATTATCAGGGAAGTTTTACGGGCAGTTTTCCAATTCCAACATTTCAAAAGCAGAGAAGCTCTGCAGTTCTCTTCGTCGACATTCTCCGACCCTTTTTTTCGCCATTTCGAATGTCCGAATCTTTAACGAGCGCATAGACGTAAATGCACGCATGCATCTACGTGTGTATGTAGATTGCACGGCGTGTAAGACGCCCGGGACTTAAATATAGACGAAGGTCATCGAGAGCCAGTATAATCCAGCGGTTCAGTAGCTCTTGAAGGCGATGTAAATCGAGCGATTTCTTCAGCAGACTTACGGGTATGGTGTCTTTTTTTTTAAAGCATTCGGTAAGATCCCTTTACCAGAAGACAAATATGGCCGAGTTTCTCAGGACAAAGTCGTTAGGGTTTAAGGTATACCGAAGATTTGATGCATAAGGTAAGACGAGGAGTAAGTCGTGAGTCACGTACCTGTACCTTATACCTTTGCTCTTTGGCGCACATGACTTAATCGAAGGACGACAGCAACGTTTGCTCCGATTTTACCATAATGCTTGCGTGTAATGTGCTGAATCGTTTACCTCTTTACATGCAATATGCATGACTGCAGGGCTTCACTTTCCATTTCAACTTTCTCGGTTGAGATGGTTAGGTAGGTAGGTAGAGGTCGTGGAGGGATAAGCCTGCATTGCGATTCTCTTAGGCATGGTCATCCTTATCAAAACGCGTGCATCTCAGAGTTGAACGACTTTGATTTGCATAGACAGTGTAGTGCGCGATGCCATGACGGAGAGATCGCCTTAGGGTAGTTTAGATAAAAGTCAGTCGTGAGAGGCCTCTAGAGACCTCATTCTTTATTCCTTTATTCTTATTCTCATTCCCGCTTATATGCATCCAGTTCTTTTATTTTACTTTTTCTCGCTACTTATTTAACTCGCTTATTTTTATCTCACTGACATCATCCCTTAGGCGGAAATATTCCCCCAAGTAAGTCGACTGGCCCCGATGGACGAGCCCCGGAACTTCCTGGTACTTCGAATCAACTTCAAGCTCAAGAAATTATCATTCTAATCTTATAGATAGAAATAGAAAATAATTAGGAGCAAAAAGTCCAAAAATGATCTGTTGATCATTCCCATGACTGTAATTCCGTTTCCAAACGAACTTTCGATATTTATGTGAAAGTTAAAGGCTTTGAGAAATTCCAAGGAAATCTCCGGATTACCACTGCGCGAAATCAGGTTCGTATTAGCGAGTAAACCTCGGGGTAAAATATCTATGCGGATTCTCGTAAAGAGGCCGGTTCACTGTTCAGTACAGCGTGGAGTAGACACGTTACGGTTTTTCGCAGCGCGAATTGCGCTTACCACCGCGAGTTCTACGGTTCAGGGCTAATGGCTCTAACGATTGCAGTTTTACGTGCTAGCCAAGTAAACGTCGAAAACGAGTTCACGGAATGTCACGCAATGGTTATACCCATAAACGCCTTAGAGACACCGTAAAATCTCTGAATATACATGCGACCTGCGTATTATAAATACAACCTGTTTGACCAAGGGCGACTAAACGTCACCGCGAATAGCAGCTCGCATAATTTTAAACAGAACGCAAAAACTCGCCGGCGAATTATATTGCCATATGCAATTAGTATTCCACAGTTAAATGAGCTTAATTAACCGAACTACACGTACGATCGTAATGGGTGGGATTCCAGTCTCGGAAAATATGCTTTTTCGCTATTTAATTAGCCAATCTATTGCCCATTTCAAAGCCTCTTTGGAAAGGCGAATCGAGGAATCAGAATTCCCGATGTGCGTTCGAAACTCGAGTCATCGATATTTTATCAAATGATTAAGCGCCACGTATCCCAAAGAAATTAAGCAAAGCTTGTAATATTAGTCGACAGAAATAATTGCAGTGTAATGAAATTTGCATCATTTATCTGTGGACTAATTTTTTTCCACCATTCGTTAAAATTCTTCACAAGTATTCGTGTCGAAAAATTTCTTTCGCCGGTAGTAAAAACGGTCTTAGACTTTGCAGTATTTCATCTCACGTTTGACGAGGGATGAATGTGATTTTGTTTCGACTTCGAACTCCTTAGAGCAATAACAAATTGCTTATAATGCATCGGGTAGATTTGATAAGTGGGAGTCAATGTTGTGCCATAAATAATTCTCAGAGAGGGTCTAGCCGTTCGGTGGTAATCGAATGTCGAGTGGATTGAAAAATCAGCGATATTGATCACCGGAAAGACGCGTAAATGGGTTTGAATTGAATTTTCACCATGGTTGAAGATCTCGCGCAGATCTCGATGCCGTATAGATAGATCGTCGAACGTGAGGTAGATGAATCTTAACGTGTAGCTTTTATAATTGCTTCCTTTAATCCGATCGCAAGTCAGCGAATGAGAAATGTCTACATGAAAATAGCCTTACCCAAAAAAAATAAAATTAAAAACCCAAAAAAAAGGATTTGGATAAAATAAAAGTAAAAAAATGTATCTAAAACTAATCGTGAATTGGTTCCTGGATTAAATAATCAATATTTTACCTCACTACCTCGGTCACGGATTTATTGTATCGAATTGTAAATAGGTATGTACATTGTACATACATGGGTTTACGTGGCAGTATTAATAGAGGATTATAGAAAAATAAGAAATGAAGCCATCAACTTACAGAAAATAAAGCAAAATAATTTCAACCGTTTTTCGTATACGGACTGGCGATCGACTGGGATGAGAAAAAAGGTGAAAAAATAGAAAAAATAAAATCCTTACTACGACCATATATGAAAATGATATTATAAATCTTTAATAACTTTCCGATATACTCATTAGGTTCATTTTCGTCACGGTTTACCAAGCGGAACAGCTGTTTCGACGGTATATTCAAGTTTCACACCGTTTCGAATCCCTCGAATCTCTATATCGTCGCCGATCTTATACGGGGACCACCCGTAACGAAACGGTTTGAATTCTTGTTTAAATCGAGGTCGTGAACGACTGTCGAATATTCTAAGCTTGTGCAATCTTGTACAACGTTTTTTCTTCCTTATTTCTATCTTCCTTATTTGATCGACATCTAACAAGTAAATAAAAGTAAGTATAGTAATATCAACGTATCGTCGATATCAGGCAACGAATTTCGTCCTGGTATCATTCCATTTTTTACCCCCAAAATCTGGCCGAATGGATCCTATCAATTCAACGTTTTGATCACAATTTTTTTCCCTCAAATAACATCGAGAATTCGATTCTTTTTGTTTCTCCGAAAATTAAAACCCAGCCAAATAATGGAATAACCTCGCAACTTTCTAAGACCGGTTTTAACCACCGTGATAATGACCACGGGATGATGATGCACGAATGCGAATCAAATTCCCGAGATGCCAGCAGCAGCTCGAGCCGCGGCAAAAGGTGGAAAGTAAATCGTCGAGAATAAGGCATGAGATCTTGCGAATAATGCAGAATGAAAACTGTATTCGTCTGCGACAAGGGAACAGAGGTTCATCGACCATCTGGTCTACCGAACGATTTGTAAAAAATAAAAAAAAAACGAAACCTAAAGATCTTATCGATATTAATTGATTAACGAACTTCCGTGCTATTTATGAAGTCTTTACTCGCTCGGGCAGTGCTGGTAGCAAAATGAACCCTTTAGCCTTAGGCGGTTGAAGAAGTACATATAAGAGCAAAGGAATTGTAACACGACGTTACTACGCCGACAACGTTGATACGTTAGGATAGTTGTATTATATTACATTCGCGATATATTATGTACATATACGGTGTGCTTATATGTACGTATAATATGCGGCTCGTAGTCGAGTTTAATTACTGTATCAATCAGTAAAGACAACCGAGCGGATCTCGATCCATACCGATCGTGAGTGAAGGTATTTTACAGTACCGAGTAAGTTACTCGGAGAAGATCGTCGATCAATTAATTATAATTTATCTTATTAGTGGTTTATTGCCTAAAGGAGAAAGGCGAGTCATGTTCGTTTTATTATTTCTTTTTCTTCTTTCTCTTATTCGATAAGACTCATTTTGACTTCCCTTTCCGGTATCGGAGCGAGGATATAAGAAGAAGGAATAAAACGACGCAAATTGAATTATAGGGAACCGCGAAACTCGCCCAGCTGAGGTGTATTACACAAAATGAAACGATACAAACTCGCGGTTATATCCCGCAGAGAACAAACGAGCTTGTCGTAAAACCTCCAACACATGAATAATTCAGACTCATTATGCATTACACATATTTACACTAGAGTTGAAAGCAGCTGCTTTTTTCTTCCTTTTCTTTTTTATCCTCCTTGCGAATTGCAATACGTGCAATAGCGGAATTAATTGAGATATTGGGGTGTATGAATACGTGTATAGATTCCAACGAGCATGTGTGAAGAACTGGTTTAAATTACTTCCCTCTTTTCCCCTCTCGCTTTTTCTCCACGATACCGGCTTCCAGAACAAGACCGAGATCTACCCTTGCCCGTAAACCTCGAGATCCGAAATTTCATTATCAACAGAATGTCGTGGAATTCATGAGCTGGAAGTATCTCATTGTAGGCACGGTTCTGCTTCAAAGCTATGAGCTGTGATGCTAAAGTGACTAGAGTCAATTTTTGTATAAATTTCTTGTTTTTTACTGTTATTTCATCAATGGCTAAACTTACAGAAAAAATGTCCAGGACATATTTATAGGAAATTTAATTTCCCACAAAAAAAGTCCTTTGAGCCAAATCTCTAAGATTGATATTTCTCGAGCTATTGAGCTTTGACTTTTTCGTTTCATACTTCCAGACGGTCTTCAACATGTTGCATCAAGCAGTGGATATGGCAGATCGAAGTCGGAACAGCGATCACATTAATTACCCCTTTTCCTTCTTGCGTAGTTCTAGTGATCAGCAGCAGCTGCATGAGCTACTTCAACTCTCCGAGAGTCTGGAGCTGCTGAAGGAACGTGGAGCTATTTTAATTGAACTCGAATCGTCAATTTTTGCCCTACAGCCAGATTACAGACATTGGCGAACGGGCCTTTCGCACCTATGTCCACCTAGTCGATACAGAAATTCGCAAACATCGGGTATCTATTATGCGCTCGATGAAACATTCGCGGACTATCCTAATACGGTCGCATCGATACCTTCCGCAAGAAGTCAAGACTGATTAAGCTATTTCGATGCCAGGAGGAAATGCTAGCTACTGCGGTGGCCAGGGCTTAACGAGCTGACGTATGCTTACGATCCTCTGTGCATACCTTACGCGTAATACCTACTAGGACGTATATTTTATGCCCGAGTAGGAATAGAGATTCTAGTTTTATCGTCTAATACCTCGATGCCTTTGTCTTTTAGTATCGCCTAGAGAAATGTCATTCTGTTTCAGTAGAATTATTTCCTAGCTGAGGGTGAGGATTCACAGGTGTAAATTACGATTAACACTCGCACTCGAAATTTCACAAAACGTTTTAATCAAATGCGTTAAGCCGCATAGTTCGAAATCGGATGAGAAAGCTTCTATAAATTTCAGGATCTAGAGGTCCAAACTAGGATTTCGGAAGTCTAGTTTTTCCCCAAGATTTCTCAAAGAAATAGACTGCGGTAAATTATTTTCTGGGTGTAAAAAGTTAATCGGTAATGTAAAGCCGAGCAAGGACAGGAAGAATGTATTAAAAGCTAACGAGTATACGCGGATGAGCATTGCGCCATTTGTGATACGGAATTGTGGTTTACTATGCGGTGTGTATACCACACTATCCAGAGGCTGGTATAGGTACAGTGGCTAAAAACCTCCTGTCTTATTTCTCGCACCAGATGACAAATCCCTGGGGTGCCGAGGTGATTGCAAACAGCCGCATTCGCCGTAATTGCGCGCACCTCACGTTTCACGTTTCAACTTTTATCTATGTGCGAAGTTTCTGCTAGCGAATCGTTCGTCGTTGCCAAAAAATGGGACTATATTATACCCGTCTTAATCTCATTTTTTCTAAAATTGTTCTTATCGCATTCTGACAAGGAAGGGTTGAGTCTTCCCCAGATCTCCGCGTTATGAGACTCGGAGAATTACTTCCGGTCATTTTCTTCGCCGACGATATCTCGAGAACGAAGCAACCGATTTTGGCCTTTCTTGTATCAATCGCTGTTATTCTTGCCAACAGTCGATTGAATTTTGGATTCGATCGGTCCCAATAGTTTCCGAATTATTCAAAGAAGAAATTGTGGAAAAAAGTCAAATTCGATCGATTATCTTGACCATCTTAATCCCAATCTACAGGATTTGCTGCAACTCCGATCTCCTTGACATTCGAAATCAGTTGATCCAACAGTCTGATTCTTTCCTAGAAGAAAAAGATCAACTGATCGTGACGCATTTCTCTTCCGGGTCTAAGTTTCGGCTTTAAGAATGACTCGTTCGTTTGAAAAACGCGTCTGTATTACAAATTATAATGATATTCTTTTCCCCATTCGATTTATACCGTGAAAATTGCTTTTGCCACTTATTACTCCGTTCTGACGATGAGTAGCAGTGGTAACGGTTCCACGCCAGACTTCGTCCAGTAGCGTTTCTGCGTCTCTCTGTGGCGTGCCCTAAAAAAAAATGTAATTATTATCAGCCGACGATATATCGTTGACGAACCGTTTTATTTTTCATTCTATTTATTCATTTTTTTTTTTTTCTTTTCGTTTCGTTTCCTTTCTTCTTTATTTCTGTATTCAAATTTACCGTACGACGATTTGCTGTTGCCATTCAACTAACACCGCGCATCCGTTTAATTAGCATAATTCAACACTCTGCGCGGTTCGACTCTTTTAACAAGTATATACCTATACAGACACCCAACCGTATGTAGAATGCGTATAAGTAGCCGGTCGATTATCGTGGACTTTGAATTCTGGGTTAAATTGCAGTTACCGCAGTATAATTTCGACAAAATTTATTTATATTCAGATGACGAATTTAGCCAGGAAAGAAAGAAGGAAGGAGAACAAAAAAATCAACGCTTTTTTTCCCCTTCTCTCGTTTGTCGCAATTAATTTTTCTTTTCGTTTTTTTCCCACTACTTCATCGACTGAAATTCGACTGTCCATTATACTCGTCTGGCACAAAAACGTCAAAGACGTAGACTTTTCGGCCTTGTGGAGTTTCTATAGAATTAGAAGACCGAGCGAATGAGTGGCTCACTGAAAGACACCGAGCCAGAATCTAGATGGCCGGAGATTTCGCGCGATAAAAGTTAACGATGGTCAAAGACAGGGGACGCTCTATACCTACGGCCGTTTCCGATTCTCACGCTAAACGAAGCAAAAAATATATAACGATACGGAAAATTACTAAGAACGGATGATTATCGTAGTACGCCTAACATAAGTGTCGAGTAATGCTCTTAATAGCTTTACTTTTTAGCTCAAATTCCCCCCAGAAGTCCAGGCTTCCAGTTTTTCTGTAAATAGCCTTTCGCTAATTGTCAATAAAGCTCTACGATTTCATCGCATCTCGATCTCTCCCTTTGATCAAAAGCGAAGTAATATTGATCGCGAAAAATTCATGTATTTTTTCTCCTTCTTTTACCCCAAGAACACTTTCCTCACTTTCCTCACTTTAAGGCGGAAAGCAAAACCGTGAAATGTAACTACTAAGCTTCTCTTCTCCCCTTTTGGATAAAAGCGATCGGTTTGCGAAGGGGCTGGAATCTTTGGCGGGTCACGCACCCTCGACACCGGAAATGCATTAGCGACGCCATTTACCGGTGGATTATGGGGCCAGTCGTGTCATTCGGATAATTAATAACCTACCAGTCACGCTCTGCTAGGCTTGTTGTTTGCCACTTATCAAAATGCATCGTGGATTATTGCAGCCATTATTATTCAGGGGAAATAAAAAACAACTGGCTGTATGTTATGCCGAGAAAAAGCCAATGCGATCCAGTGGAAGTTTGGAATCCTGAGGCATTCAGTCTCAGAGCTGGATGCATACGAAGTAAAAGCACTTCGAGGATCTGGACTAACCGATGCTCCGATTTTTAAAATTCGAGTCTCTAATTACTCAGAAGACAAAGCTGAGCAGATAACTTTTTGATACTGATCATATCAATTTTTTATCACCTTTTTGATTATTCTATTTTCTGTGATAACATATTTGATTGTTTTCAAAAAACAGAAGAAAGAAAATGTTAGCACATGCGAAACTTTTTGGAAATATTATGTGAAAATGACAATTGAAATATGAATTTTCTGTTTGATAAACTGTAGCCAGTGCAAATTAGTATGATGAGATGTTTTCATCGTCTCGTCAGATTATTTATTCTTATGATAGTTATTTAACGATGGTTTTAATTGAGACAGTGATTCTTTAGACCACGACCTCGAAATGGGAGGCTAACCGTTTTATTAATCTTTTATAGGAGTTAGTCATCCTTAAGAATTACTGGGCACCGTTAAAGACGGTATAATTAGGACCAGCTGTACAGAAGCGGTTTGATTAAATCATTAGTCAGTCGTATAGTAGAGAAGCTGAAGAATCAAGAAGTAGTCGCTGCATAGGTATATACATGCCTATATTTCGTACGTGGTAGAAGTTCGAATCACCGTACCCATAAGCAGACGAGTAATTATGAAAGCCTCTCTAATGGTGATCATGACGTGAATATTGAATCCTCACTCTGGGATCAATCAAATCAAATCATTTCGAATCATTCCAATTCATACATTTTTTCCACAAGCTTATCGATCCAAAAATCTAATATTCCGAAATCAAAGAAATTAACCTGAACCAGGGATAAAGAAAAGAAAAAAGAAAAATTCAGCGATTAAAAATCTTAATAGACTCGGAGAAATTCTTCAGATTTAATTTGAGACAAAATAAATAATTCGAATAGTTGTACATTTTTGAATTTATGAATTTTTAGGAATTGAATGTTGGAATTATTTTTTTTTAAATATTTTTCAACATCAAACTTTCGTTAGAATTGCATGTATGAGTTTTGAGTGGCTGTACTGCACTATACCTGCATCGATCAAGAATCAGTGTCCAATTATAAAAGTATAGTATAAGTGCAGCAGGCATCGAACTATGAGATTGGTATCTGATGAATAAATAACGACTTTGAAAGGCAAGGGCTAGCCAGGGATCAGAGCCTGGCTTTGGACATCGTGAGATCCTGTCTAACTTGAACTTCTTCGAGTTGCAGCAGCGAACCGCACGCGTTAATCAATACATACGCGATTTATGCCCATTAGCGTTGATAAATCAATTTAACGAACGAGCACAGGGCTGTTACGCTCTAACAAACCATCCATCCATCGGTGATCTAAACTCGACCAAAAGAGAAGGAAAGAACGAAAAAATGAAAGCCGCTTATCACACTTTCCGCCTTGTAATTATTTCCTTTTTACTCTTACCACTCATGCTTCCTCATATTCCTTCATATTTATCTTACTTCATTTTTTTCTTATCTTTACGGGCAAACGAAGGGAGAGTTTATTTTATCCCGGAGCTATTGCTCCCCAAGGATCACGGACGGATTACATTCGAGGATATTAACGAAAGAGGAAAGAGTGGAATACAAAAGAGGAGGATATAAATGCATTCTGTATGAGTAATATGGACGAAATAATTGCATGGCACTGCGAAGAATAGCAGTACGTAATCTGGAGAAAATTTGCAATCTAACGTGAGGAGCTGCGAAGCGGAGTAAAGGACGGTAGAATCGAGATTCGTTATTCAAACGATTCCACGGTTCACTTCTGGATCGAAAGCAACGATGACGAAACCCGGCGAGAAATGATGCTGAATTAATTTCCGATGACAGAGTTCCAAAATTGATCCCCTGCTGCGTAAAAAGACTTTTGAAAGGCGACAGTCCCGGTGAAAGGAACATGAAGCGTATCCATCCGACGATGATTCGAGTCTCGGAGCATATTACAACATTCCGTCTGACTAAGACAAGTCGAAGCTGTTCGTCGGAGAACCCAGACCCGGTCATACACAGGGATTTGTAAAATAGAGATCCGACAAAAAATGCGGAACGGTTGCAAGGTCTGTAAGAGAAAATTCAGACACTTATTTAACGCTGGTTAAAGCTTCCGCTCTGGAAGGTAATCCGAGAATTTCGTAAGGGCCGCTACACGGTAATCAAAATGCGGGAAGACCGAAGCAATCACCAAACGACGCTTCGAAGCCAGACTTAAGTGGCTATCGTTCATACCCAACCTGGAATAGAAATTCTAGTTTAATTCCACCGGCTCTCACCGAAGACCTCGACGCATAGCTTAGAATTGTTCATGTTGTGAAATTTCGTGCAAGGTTCCAGATGATCCAATCAGAATTGCTGTTCTACCGATGCTGTATTACAATTAGACCCGGAAGCCAGACTGATAATGCGACCATAAAAGGAAGTTGGAAATATCGCAAGGCGTTGATATCGGGTGAAAATTCGAAAGCTTTCAGGACAGCATAAGACTCAGGTAAAGAAGTTACAGAAGAGAATTTCGACGAGTAGAAGTGAGGTGAAGTCCATCGGTTAAGGAGATGTTGAAAAGCATTGTGATTAAAAGCACCAGCAGGGATCGGAACGCTTTGTAAGGCTGAATGGGCAGTCCATCAGGCCGCGCGCTCGCGTGGTTACTCTTCCATGCACAGCGTCACCCACACACTCGAAATCCACACGCGAAAAAGAGGAATGCTCAGTATCACTGGATACATCAGGGTCATTGATGCCTTGCAACAAATCACGGGGAGAGACAGAAGCCAAATGCTCATTAAGACGTGCCGAGAGCATATGGCCGGCAATCTTGGTTGCCGAAGCCTGTCTCTTCGGAATTGACGGGGATTATTAAGATGGCGAAACTTTAGCTGAATATAAACCAACTCCGACTGATTTTGCCTCTCGGCTGAACAAAACGCGCCAACAAATCACCGGGGGAGACAATTGAACGCGGTCAATACTCGGAAGAAGCCAGAGACCGAACCAAGATTGCTCTTCAGTCGCAGCTTCGCGCTAGGAACAATATCGCATGATCCTCGGTGCAGGACGAGGCACAAACCTCAAGGGAGACATAGACGAGGTCGGAGGGATGAACAGAGTGACTCGAGGCAAGGCCGCAGATGGCACAAATGTTAAACCATCTACGCGACCTCTGGGTATAGTAATTTGGCCGGAACTGGGGTCGCCGAAAATGCAGATGAAGAAGGAAGCGCGGAGCAGGACGAAAAAATGAGATATGTGGAAGGATGCGGGAAAGAGACGGAGCCAGTCGAAGGCTGGACAGTAACGGGCGTCCTTTATGACGTCAACGACTGCATTGGCGATCCAAACCGATTTGGATACTCGGAGTTTTCGATATCTGGCTTCAGTTTATTTCCAGCAATTTCCAGAAAGATGGCGGCAACGCGAGCGCCGGAAGTGGTGCTCTTCTTCTTCTCCGTAGACATTCAGCCCACATCGACGACATCAGAGCGTAAGATCCTCGGAGAGAGGGAGAGGCCGGAGGAATTCAAACTCGGATCACGAATTATGAAAAACAGTTGACTCGAGAACGTAGTTAGGTTATATGACGAGTCCGGCTTACCACAGCGTGCTCAGAATTTTTATATCAAATTCACAAGCCGCGATCCAGTGACCTGAGACTTGTGCAGTACAATGGAGTCGGCAGAGCCTCGTCTCGGGTTCTAGTTGTTTATATTTCCCGATGAATCGCGGAGTCCAAATACTCGGCATAAATTCTTCAGCTGTTATTAGCAGCCCGAGTCTATCACGCACTTATAGCACTGCTTTAGTTTACTGCTGCTTTGTACTAGCTCCGAGAAACGATTCAGTATCCAAAGCTAAAGCTGCAGGCTGAATATCTGCAAAATCTTGCTCCAGGTTTAAGAGCAGCTGGTTTTTGCCTCTGGACACCGGCGCGCACATATACGGCGTTGCCTCCGTTTTAATACATTCAAATTGAAGACAGTGCACTGCAACACTGCAGCGCACAGCATAGTGGCGCGAGGTCGTACCATTAATATTCCGATAACACTGATCGCGACTTACACAGGTATATCAGAGAACAGTGGATATCTAGCCCCCAGCCATCGCTGGCCAAGTTTCCTTCCAGGGTATGTGCGTAGAATTTCCTGTTCTTAGTCCGCGGAGAACAACAGCAAGTATTACAATATGGTATCAGAATTCACAGTTCATTATGCGCCGGGCATTTCATCGTGATTGGACCATCCCTCGTTTGACCTATATCCAAAAAAGAAAACTGTTTGAATTTTATCAAATTTACTATCCGCAACTTGTCGTAAAAACATGATTGCAATTGTAAGTAAAGCGAGTAATAAGCGGATGTTCTTTTTTATCCGAGTTTCTTATTGTCGGGATAAAATAGGTTTTATCTGAGTTATTATATGCTGTAAATTCGGATAATCTTAAGGCCCTAAATCCCGTCTCCTCTTTTCCTGCCGTGCCGGTTTGCCCGCGGTGGAATTGTTCGAGTTTAAACTTTCGATCGTGAAGTTAAACTGCGTGGTGTTATTTGTTTGATTCAAGTTACTGGCTGGAGTTGAGGTCAGATCGGATACGGTATCCCGCAGCTTTACCCAGAAGACCTTCCACCCGTCTTGGCAGATTATCTCGATTTTAGATCACGCGGAATTCCAGCAGAAAACTAGAGGGCTCAGTTTACTTCATGCGAGAACTCCATGGCCCCAACCTCGGACTCGGCGTCTCCCTGTGATGTTGGAAATTCTGAACTTCTTTTTCACTTTCATACCTCTTCAGGTGTCCAAGAACCAGTTAGCAATGACCCGGCGTTTTTACTCGCCTCGGAAGCGCAGGGAACTACATTATTTTATCTAATAACCGAGGAACCTATTCTATTCTATTTTAGGCAATAGCAAGGATCGAGGAGGGTGCGAAAGGGGCGATCTTCTCGCCTGACAATTTCGTCAGTTCTTATCTTTTTCTCTTCATTTATTTTCTTTTTAATGCACAGTGGTTTTACTCGCCGTTCAAACGTTATTATATCCACGGTCCAGCGCCGCTTTAGGCGGGGATTAATGGCCGGGGATCGAGTCGAACAGGCCAACTGTGTAATCGTTTTCTCTTGCACTTTGCGCACGGGGTTTTGGCCCACTTAATAAAAAAGCGATTAAAAAAACGACCGGAGTTTTATCCCGCCTTTTTATCAACCGTAGAAAGTTAATCTTACGACTAATTGCTGCAATATCCAAGCTCTGAAGACTACGCAAACAAATTGCAAGATTTCGCTTATGTCATCAAAAAGGAAGAGATTTTTTCGTTTATTCGAACACGAAATAATAATCAACATGCCTTTTTCATTTCATGATTAGAAACCGAATAATTTTACTCGAAAGACAGGAAATTTCTACGCAGTAGTAATCGACTTGGACTCTAGGTGTCGATTTCTGTGCAGCACCCACACGGCCAACAATAATGATCGACGGTTCCGTTATTCGTATAGATCGATGGATCGAACAATGGGATGACCATAGGTCATCAGATAGGAGCTTCTAGTTAATTTTTCTTTGTTTTTTGTTGTAAATAAAAGCTGAATGCGATTAAGGTTTTTTTGTTTAAAGAGAAAAAAGAAGAGAAAGGAAAAAGCAGAAGAACCGATCCCAAAGTATCGATAGGCTGGAATTGTAGGTATAATTGAGATTAATGGAGACAGCGAATTCTTCGTATACCTACTCCTCCAGGAGTCCCCTAGCCGGGCAGATAGGTGGGTATAACGTAAACGAAATAATTACCTAGATACCGATCTGAACAGGTAAACGCGAGCGGACGATCTCGTGCGTATGTACCTGTCTTCGAGGGTTATACGACCTGGTCTTGATCAATGAATCGATTTTCAAGAAATACCACGATCGTTTAGGTGAAGAAAAAACGTGAAATCGGAAGATAAAGAAATGGGGAAAATAAGTATGAATGAAAATGTCAAATTACACGTATGATGCAGCAAGGATTTCAGGTCTTTGCTCTTTGTCCTTGGCTATTTGGTGGAAGAAAATGAAATTTGTACAGGGATTATATCGACTAGGTCTAATTAAAGCCCTCTTCTCTCGCGACAAGCCCATCTTGCAAATCCGGTACACAGAATGCGCGATTGATATGTACAGCACGTTCGTGCAGATAATCTGCCGTCGTGCCTTCAAGGCGAAAACTTCGCGTATCGATAATGCTGAGGGATATGTTTAAAAGTGTTGTTCGTTCGGTGATAAGAAACTGAAGATAATAATGCGTCGTGTGAAGTAGACGAGAATAGGATTTCCTCCTTCTTCTTCTTCTTCTTCCTCTTCTTCGTATCTTATTTACGTGAATTTCATTCCGTTTTATGTGTCGAGTATAGGTACAGGTAATAAATTCTACTTGGCTTAAGAAGAAGCAGAAACTCTTCGAATTCCGACAGTAATTAAAACAGGGCGGTTCGAAAGAAGTCCTTTACGCGGTGTGAAGGTGAACGTGAAACTGCGGTTGATCATTGGCAAAGTATCCGCAAAAGAGAAGCTCGAAAAAGCCACGTTTATCTTCCAGTCTGTAATCTCATGCTTCTAACGCAACCGCGACATCGTCGAAGGCCGATAGATCTCAAGAGACATCAACCATATACGAATCTTCCTCACTTGCCAACTCGCCATTTGCCATTTGCCGCGCGTTAATATTAAAATGACGTTTCTTCCGAGTACATTCCACCCTGTTTTCTCATCTCCAACCAGGTCTTTGGCTCTGTCCAAAAAAAAAACAAGAGACGTTCTCGGAGGTAAAAAAAAATTTGACCAAAATCATCGATCGCGACGTTTCGTTTCCGTCACTGATCAGTTCAGTCACTCAGTCCTAGCTTCCAAGGAGGTGAACCGAATCCTGGCATCTCCTTTGTTACCGATTCTCGATCGACCTCAGTCCCAGGCGAGTGAAGGTACGTTTTGGTCCTTTTTCGACGTGGACCACAACTCGCGGTTGTGTAACGGGCGATTTAGCTATCTCGGAGTCTGGGATAGGCAGATGGAAGACGGCCACTATTTACGCACTCGGATGGCCATTGCAATTAGATCTTCTACCGAGGCAACGATTCGCGTGCTGCTTCTGGTTCTGGCGCTGTTGATGCTTCGTTTCAATTACAACACTGCTTCCCTGCCTCTCTTCCACTACTTATTCGCTTACTTTCATCTCTCGTGTACCTACTTGTGCGTAACATCGTCGAGGGCGGGCCCAGACAAGATGCTACAATTACCAACCCATCCACCACATTCCGACTCGCTAAAGCCTTCGGGCCGAGAAGAACCCTAGCAAGCAAACACACGGTATAGACAGGCAACATCCGTCTGCTGGGTGGTTTCGTACGGGTATAGGTATTACACGAGGACAAAGTGACCGTTTGAAGAATTACTGCCATGATACAGTAGCCGGTTGAAAACCACGATTCAGCCTTTTTCTTCCCTCGTGAAGAAGAAGCGGCAGAAGAAGCCCATCCGGTTCTCGCGCCTGAGTCATATTTTCGTCGGTTCAATCTCGTGCCGTCAGTCATTTGGAAAATCGTCGCCGAAGCTGATGACAAGAGAAGCTGAGTACTTAATTAGCAGCTTCTCGTTACGGTCCATTTCGCAATTGCATTTCAGGCAATTCGTGCTCGAGGCTTGATGCAGGGAAATAATGAGGTGGTTTTCTCCGAGACGTGTTGAGGGTGTGAAATAACGAACGGGGAAAAATTCCACTGATGGAATTAGAAGCCGAGGTCCTGTGACATCGTGTATTAGTCTGATTGCAAGTAGGCCACCCTGGTCTTTCTCTATATCCAGTAAATTAATTTCGGAGAAATAGGGTCAAGTGGAAGAATGGTTTGTGTGTGAAAATGTGAAAAGTTGAGAAACAAAATAGCGTTTTGTTAATTCCAGGTATAATTTATACCTGTGAATATTTTAGCGTCGAGATTGATCCCCTGGGATTCAGGATTCAGCCCTTGTAACCAGAGTTCCCGATTACCTAAGTCTGGATCCAAGGCACTTCCGGTTGTCGTGTCAACGAATATTAATCGACACAGAGGTAGGGCGCATTAATCAAACCCGTTCGCGAGGCTTTTGGAAATCTGTGAATATTATTATCTGGAGTGAAGGGAGCTGTAGAAGATCGGTAGTGGAAAATATAGGCGTGAATAAATTGTGTTAAGGGATATATCGGAAGTTGGAGTTTAGAATTCGTTTTTATTTATTTTTCTATTCTTTCAAAATATCTACGTGTGTAATTAAACGCGACACGTATGGCAAAGTCATTACGTTCTATATCAACGCACAAGACGATATTCTCAGCCTGTGGCAGCACAAGTAGTAGACCTGGTTGAAGCATGTCGTGTTACCGGAGATAACCAATTAGCCGTTTATAGGCGCTTGCTATTCGAATATCGCGACAAAAAGATGCGAGTCTCTAGTAATTGAATTAGTTCGAGTACCTACCAGAGTACACTGCCGTAGACATAGAGGATGGGGGATGTAGCTGATTTACAATACCTCAAGGCTTCGCGCTGGGCGAGTATTTCACCTCCTTATAATCACCTCAGTCGTTATTACGCTCATGGATATTGGTATATATGTATATAATGTATAATATATATACATGAACATTAGAATGGGCCAAATAAACCTATGATTTTTTTTTCAAAGAGGTATCTTCAGAAATTTGTTCTTTATGCTCAAATAACGAGTCTCGAAAAAATACTAGCTCCTAATATTAACATTTAGAGGTCGTTCATTTTTATATCTCAAGAACTGATCTAGTTAGAATAATTCTGCAATGCTACTTTCGTCGGAAATCAAACGCTCTGCAAAAAAGGTCTCTTGGTCTTTTTCGATAAATCTAACCGTTTCAAAGTTAGCTTTGCCATTAAATGACCGGAATCGCGAGAGAAACTTGGAAACGGTTAGACTCATCGAAAATGACCAAGAGACCTTTTTTGTAGGGCGTTTAATTTCGAACAGAAGTATAGCCTTGCAGATTTTTTTTTTTCAAGTAGATCAGTTCTCGAGATATATAAAAATCGACAGATGCCACAAGAACATTTCCCATGTTATGAAAATGGAAAATGAAAAATGGCGAGAAATGTTAATATTTAGAGATAATTTTTTTTCGAGGCTCGTTATTTGAGCTTAAAGAACAAATTGTCGAAGGTGCCTCTTGAAAAAAAAAATAGTCGGTTCATTTGGCCCACCTTAATGAATCCATTATCTTATCGAGATAATTATTTTCCTCGCGCAATATTTCATCTTATCTAGAGAAGAAATAATGTTTCTAATTTCACAAGCTTAAAAAGAGAGAAAAAAAAATATATCTCGTTATCTAGATAATGTAATGCCTAATCTTATTTATAGTTCAGATGATTTCGTCTTTTTTTTTTTCCATTCATAAGCTGCAGCTCTGAAAATTTCTGAAACTATCTTGTCTTCTTTGTTTACTCCGTACGATCTTACCTGTCATCTTGTCTTCATCTAGATTATCTTTTTATCGTTCATCTCATCCAGTTGAAAAAAAAAAACATTTTTTTATTTTCACACAGCTATCTGCATACTTTTTTTTTATACACTTACCTCGACGAATCCAGTGTTTAATATTATCTATTATCTAGATAATTTCAAGTATCTTATCTAGATGAAGAAGAAAAAAATTCTCTTTTTCTTTTAAAACCGTCAATTTTCGAATCCCCGACTTTTTCACGTCTAGATAAAAATTTCATATTCCATCTTTATCGCGCCTCACGTTATCTTTCACACTCATCTCCGCGGCCCTTATAGATCTACAAATATACAACATGTATGTATATAAATGTGGGGTCGACGAGATATTTCCCTTCGCGAGATAGCCGTGAGCCGGTTCTAACCTCGGCATGACTTATGTATAATAGGCACCTGGTCCATCATCCAGAACCTGTACTGCAATAACATCAATCTTGCCCTGGTTCGCAGATGATTGGCTGCTGCATACTTACGAGCTTAGTACTTGGAACTCGGTACTAGGTACTAAGGTACTAAGGTACTAGGCACTAGGTACTAGATACTCCTAGTACCTAGTGCAGTGCTCGATTATATTCTATGACCTTAGCTAGTTATACAGACGCTTCGAAACAAGACTATATCACCTCTGGTATATATACCCACCTTTCGAGAAGCGGTTTGCTCTCGGTATGAAAACAACTAATTATATTTCCCCGAGTGGGTACGGATACCCAGTTACTTCCTCGCTCGGACTGTCCGTCTCAGTGGTTCCCAGTTTTATCGGAGCCCTAAATCCCACCTCGAAAATCGGGTTGAAGCAAAAAATGTCGGAAAATTCCAATCATTTTGATAAGATTCGGGGGTTCATATATGATACGTGGTCATATGCAGTTGTGATATTCTGTGAAAATAAATCAGTTAAAGATTAAATTTATCACGTTCTACTGTATAGATCCAAATTTTATCTCTATAAAGTAGTAAAATAACTATTCCCTTATTCTTTCTGGGACAAGTTGTAACTACTTTCTAGGTAGCTGCAGGAATATAGACGATAAAAATACGGGACGTATATAAAACGGCGAGATAGCCCACTAAATGCTCGGCTTATTGCACATACGAAAAACCCCGATATGGATAAGAATGGAAAATGTTTTCGTACTTTTCTCGTCTCATTTTTCCACCGCTCTTCATTCGTCAGGATTATTTTTCATCGTCTCTGATTACTGTTCGTTTCAATAATAGTCAATATCTTCTACGCCTTGGGATAAAGCCCTAGGAGCTTGGGTTGGCTCGAGTGGAGGCAGGAAAGCCGTAAAACATTCCGATTGCCGTTCATCGCGTTGCACGCCTGCAGTCCGAATCGCCTGTTGTTACAACCGGAACGTCATTCATTCTGCGCCGTAAAAGTTGGGACGTAAACGAGAATAAGGGAAAAATTTCTGGGATTGAAAACACTTCGTTTATTATACTCCCTGCAATATGCAACGGAATATTATCCCACACCTCTTCATGCAGATGCTAGCCTTCTGATACTAGAGAAAAATTGATTCTCGACGAATTCAATATTCATATACGTATATTCATACAATCTCCGCGTCTTTGGGTCCAGAAAATCACTTTCTGCCTTTTTTCGATCAATTTTTCGTCCAGATATATCTCGAGAACTGATCAGCGGATTTTAATGATTCTAGTCTCAATCGATAGGGCTTGCCCCAACTTAAATCCGACAAAATTTTTGAATCGATTGATCCAATTTTTTATTTTTATTTTTTCGACTGGCTCTTCGAGGCCGGAGGTTTGTTATTTTCATTTTCATGATAAAATTTGTAGAGTATGTAAAGAAGCGTTAGTTTTGTAACAGATATTGCGAGATGTAGTTACGCGGGTATGTGGAGTAGGTGCGGTTTAAAGTAAAGCAGTAAAATTGATGGGGCGAAGAATATAGAGACGGCGGTAGGATCCTGGCTGGTATCCTAGATCCTGTGCTGAGGACTTTCCCGTTACACGAAGTCGTTTCGCGGTTATATCTTTGGCCAGCAACAAGACACCACTTAAGTTATCTAGCCTAGACCAACTACCGCGTCGGTTAAAGCGAAAGTACAGCCCTCGCGGGAGAGCCGCGTACCTGGGGACCTATGACCTCGACCCTTGTTATCAAGACGAACCTACGCCACGCCGTGCCATCCCACGACGTTCGCTAACCACTGGGTACCGCATGTCCCGGGATTCCCCCTTTCGACATGCAGTTTGCGATTTCAGCGAGCAATTGAATCGCTATTCGCCATATTGCATGGGAAATCGATTGTTGTCTTCTCCCGCAAATTTTCTCCACCTTCCATCACAGTATGGGTCAGGAAATCTCGAAATTTAGAAACTGTAAAAAATTCCTAAAAAGTGTAAAATCACGGGCAGATTGTTTCCCTCAATCACACGATACTTCGCGATTTAATATCGCGGGGATCAAAACGAGATTCTGGAAGTTGGCGAAGCGAATCGGTTGGAGGTTAATAATTTAGGAATTGTACACAATGCGAGGCACATTGACCCCGCGTTATACCCGTATTGCATTAATCCGAAGAATGATTAACAAGAACGGAGCGCACCTACTCGACTCCGAAGTACACTCTGAAATGAGCCTTTACCGAGATCTTCCCAGGAATGGGGCATGTGATTAAGACCACCTCGAACTAATAGCCAATAAACGTGCGGAGTTAGTACGCACTCCGACGAATTGGTACGAAGACATATGTTCTGCCCAATTAAACGATAACAGGATATTGATTCCGCACTAATTTCCGCCCAATATTACTATACGATCTCCTCGAATCTCTCTCGCAAAATTCAAAGATACGCCGTTGTTTGGATTCGCGATGCGCTATTCTTCGCGAGTAGTGGCAGTTCTATGAGTCTCTAACGAATTGGCCGGCAAATGTTTCATTTCCATGAAATTTTTCGCGATAAGGGGATACGGCTGATATTTGAACAATTTATTCAGCTCAATCCGTGATACTTGCTTTTGCAATGAGCACGAGGTCTTGTTGGCATCTCGGCGAAGCATGTCTGGAAAAAATATCGCTTCGAAATATTTTCGTTTTTCATCATCTATACCCGTGTGCATGTGATCCGTAAAAATTTTCGCCTCGTAATTCCACTGTCAAGGAAGTAAGCGTGCACGTCGGTAAAAGGAGAGAGAGAAATGGAGATCGGGTTAATGACGGGGCTTGGAAGATGAATCTTCGCCGTTATAGTATGACAGAGGAAATATGATTGCTGTAATTCGATTTCGATCGGTACTGCCTTCGGACTGCCCGGCCCTATACTGACCGGCGCTTCGTCCTAGTAGGCAGATGTATAAAATTAATTTGAAAAGATTGCGGTAAGAATATTCACATGGTTGTAGGAGGAGGGAACCCTTTCGGAATTTTTTTCAAACGTATAAGAAATGCAAGAAAAGGAGTGAATAAAAATTGGATAAAATTGTGAAAATTATTCAGATTCATAGAGAGAAGAATTATAATGGACTGGAGGGATGAGAAGCGGTTTTTCTCATCTCGGAATTTTGAACGTTTTAAATTCCTTTGTCCTTCTTCACCGCGCTTGTTCGTAGCCAGTCATTACGGCGTGCTAGACTGTCACATAAAAGTGGCATCTTCATCTCATGCCTCGCGCATGAAGAAACCTGCTGTTGTAGGGCTCGCCGTTCTATAATTCTAGGTGTCGACTTTCCGATCGTCTTCTAAGAAATTGGCGGCCGTTGTCGTCGCTGGAACAATTTACCATATATATATATTTTAATACACACGTCAGGTAATATATCGCTATCCAACGATCTTCATTATCAGAGAGAGAAGAGGAGTGAATAATGAAGAAAAAACGTCGATCGCTTATTCTTCAAAACGAAATCGTTGCTATTATCCTCATTACAGCGATCGACATCCCAACAGGTGAAATTCGAACCCATCACGAGCTTATGAACGGCAGATTCATCCCAAGCCAAAAGGATATATTTCCTGGGTTAAAAATTATTTCAGAAATTACCGTCATTGCCTCAAAAAAAAATAAAACATGTTCTCAAATTGAAAACTTTCATATCTAAAGATTGAATTCATTGAATATCATTCGTTCATCCGAAATTTGAAGAGATTCCGCTGAACTGTGGAGATTTTTTTCGCAATATTCTTCTTTTTCTTCTGAGTGACGAATTTTTAGGTTCATATTTTCACATCGACGAATGATCGGCGATGAAAACTTGTCTTAGCGAAGGATGTAGGATAAACTGGTCAACGTTCGAGACGTTTCCGCTAGCCTATCTGCAGTCAAGGCCCGATCTAGTCACGGCAGCAAAGATGATTGAATGTGGAAGGTATTTTGCATTTATAGTGGACAGAGGCCTGCGGCTATCTACGACTCGGTATTTCTTGTATGCTACAAATTTAACCACGAATCGAGATCGGGAATCATATATATAAAACGGCGTTTAATCAATCGGCCGCTTTGTCGTCGACGTATATTTTCCTGAGCTATAACCGTTGTCAGAATCTCACTTGCATCTAGACGCAATAGTGAATTACTTTGGCAATAGAATTACATTTTATTAGCCGATGATCGAACGAGAATATCTACGCTGAGGGATTGCAGGGTATTGTAATCAGAGACGTATTCAATCCCGAGTTGCAGTTCTTTGGCTGGTTTAAAGCTCGCTAGGTACACGCAATCAGAGCCGAAGGAGTTCGATAGCGATATTCAATAAGCAGTCCTGCCTTTCCAATTCCCTATTCTGATTCGATAGAGTGAAACAGAGGGATATACGAACAGAGATAAAGAGAGAGAAAAAAAGAGAGAGAGCGAAATAACTACGTACATACAATACAATACATATATATCTACACTAGGGTGATTCTAAAAAACAAATTCTTTTATTTTCTTCGAAACAGGTTCAAAAGTTCCATTTGGGCATAAAAATACGACTGTTAAAATTTCAGCCCTTAATATTAACATTTATTAACGGCTATATTACTGTACAGGGAATAGTTTCGTTCGAATAATCTTCACCAATGAACTTCGATAAAGTCGATTCAATTTGTATGCTACTGCCGAGCTGATAGCTGGCCGATAGCATGTCTCTCTGCTAGCTGTCGGGCCCCGCACGTTGAGTGTAGAATCCGATAGAGAAAATCAGCTGTGAATAACTCGAAGATTGAATAGACTTGGAGAGGTATGAAGCACGCGAGTTTCAATGATGCTAAAAATCATTAAGTTGCTTTAGACTCGCGAAAGATTATTTATCAAAAAATGAGAAACTGCCTCATTTCTTCGCGGTTATTGGACCAACAATATTCTACGCACAGAGTTTCGAGGGGATTTCATTCTCTTATTTTTCTTCATATTTTTCAGTTTCAATTGCTAGCCAATTCTCCACTTCTTCAAACTCGTTGTGTAACTTGAATTCGGTCTGGTTCAGAGCTTGCAGTCCATTCGTTGCGTACCTATAGAAAATGAGACGAACAAGGCAGGCAAGACCATTGTTAAGAAGCGATCAGTATCTTACATCACAAATTGAAGTTTGAACATAGAGCAAAGCGGCCGTAACCTTTGGACCAGATTTTGTATTCTATACTCGATGGCAGAGACCTTAGGCCGAATTTAATTCCGGGTCCTTTGTTACGCTAGGCGATTCGACGTCTGATTGACCTAGGGTTATAATTATACACGTCCCAAAATACTCGCCGTCTACTATATTAACGAAAGCCGTCATAATTCAACGGCGTCAAACCAGACCTCTCATTGTTTGACGAGGACAATGTGTATTCGAAGGCTTCCCAGCCGTTTGACGAGGAAAAATGAAAAACGTTCAATTTTAGGAATGACTTTATTGTGCTGAAGGAATCCCCGCGTTTAGCGCAGATTTCAACGATTTATTTCGCACTCCGCGAAAGAGAAAACGCGATGAAGATGGAAGAAGAAATAATGAGGAATCAGTCGGTGACCAGTTCCTCTAGCCATGTCTGGTTTATCTGCCCACGCGAATGGGTTTAAAACCGGAGTCTGGTATCCGCGGTAACAATGCTGGAGTGAAATCAAGACGAGAATCTTAAGCTCCGTGTAGAAGCAAGAAGCGAGAAGCGTTGGCGCAGACTAGCTGCATAGTGGAAATATCGTGGGTCGTTAAAATGACCGTAGAAAAAGTCTCGGCTAACTAAATGGTGCAGTGTTGGAGGTAGATAAAATGGCGCATTCCAACGTCGTCTGACGATACAATCCCGCAGCTTTTCCATGATACCCTAACTCGCATGTATTATCTCCACAAGTTTCCGCGTCGATCTTTACTCGGGGAAAAATGTACGTCAGATTTTTCTCAGATATTATCCACGTCGAATATCTTATTCCCTAAATTCTGGCCTGAACTATCGATCACTTATGCTCTGCGGGAACTTAGATCCAACAGATGTACTGGACGGCTAACTAACTTCACCCACAACTTTATACTAGATAATCATCTCACTCAACGCAGCTGACAGTGTCGATAGCCAATTTTGCGATAACAATCCTGAATGAAGGGGCGGAGAAACTCGTCTCGCGATAACCTCGACGGGAAATATATTGACGCTCTTTGCTGCAGCTACTTGATAATAAACATTCGTACAACTTCAACCACCGCTGGTAGCACAACTTGTATAAATACCCACGTGCCTACGTGATAGAGGCTTTGATTCGAGAGATTTTTAGGTCGATTTCTTCCTGCAGAATTTTTCATAATTACTTTTTTCAGTCGCATGATACTCGCTACTGGAAACCTGGCTATTCTTAAGACCGATATCTTTGAGGAGGTACACGCAGTATGAAAATGTTATAGGTTGACTGTTGACTCGATTTTACAGTCGGTTTTAGTCCAAACTGAATCCAATTTCGCCAGCTTACTTGCCACTAATGTGATTCTAGCGTGAACTAGGATCATCAAAAAATATTGAATTTTTCGTACATTTTAAAATTCGTAAAGTCCGTGTACTAAAAAGTAGAAAAATTAGAATTTTCTCCAATTTTTTCGACCCCAAAAAACATATATTTTTCAAAACCCCTAGTCTGCGTCAGAACTACGTATAAGAACTACATGTACGAAGAATTTTAGTTTGATTAGACTAATGGTTAGTTAGTTATTCGGTCCACAGTCACCTGTGCTATTTTTTACAAAGATTACTTCAATCATGATGGTGGCCACATGATGTTATATTAGCTGCGAGGGTTTTTGACATCTCGGCTTGTGGAATTAAGATGAGAAACAAGATATCTGTGCATTGTTCGCTCTAGTCGTAAAAATCTCTGACAATGCGTCTAATTTTCACATCCTGAACCTCAAATGACATTCTTAAAAACAAGCGTCGTTGAACTAGTGGCAGAAGGATAAATTCTTCCTGTAGTTTGCCTTCGAAGTAGTATAGCCGTGTAAAACGGAGCTTGTCATCCTACACGGTGCTAAACTGTGACATAACATAATTTAAAGAATACGTCTTGTCGTCGAGGGAACAGTGAGCCGTTCTTGGTATAGTTCAATGATCAAGTAGCACGCGATGCTAAGACATGCATGGCGTCGTGTGACGTCCTTCTAACGTTACTCGCCCACTTCCCCGATGTCCTGACGCAGATAATAACGTCTCTTACTGTTCCGGGTCGATTATTTCTCGGCAATTCGAGATCTTACTTGACCATGAACTCCGCTTCCAAAGATGAAACGAACTTTGTCTCCATTTCGTATTGGAAACTCATAATATCGCGAAATACTGATCTATCAGTCACGTAGCTGTGATAAAGTTCCAATTGCACATTATGCAGGGATAAATCAATGTTATATCGATAATTTATCCTCACACCAACGGAATTTCGTCTCTTCTGCTTTCCGACCCTTATTTGCCCGCAAGGAAAGTCATCTACTAGTCTTTCGTCCGCAGACTTCGATAGATATGGTCGAGCAGCGGCTATAACTACCTTGAGGACGAGATGGAGGACAGCTTGTAACAGATTGAAAGAAATTGGTCTGAAGCGGTGAAAAAAAATTGATTCAAAAAGTTTTGATTGAAAACTAAACGAGGAAGAGTGGAAGGCGCGATGAATGAACTTTGTGAGAGCATCTGGCCCGAAGTGTGCAATTCGGAAGATACGTAGGCGTCGGTATTAAGTTTTTTTGTGAGAAATTTATAAATCTGTATGAATCAGAAAGATCGGTATGTGTCGCGGAAAATTTCCTGCCACCCAAACGGTGGGAGTTTAATCAAGGACGTTTTTTCAAAGCGATAAAAGCGATTTGAAAAAAATCATTCCAACCCCTTCAACGACGAGGGATTGAATATGCAGTTCTATGTTCGAGAGGGATAATGACGGGTAAAAATAACGACGACGAGACGCGTGATCAATCTCAATAGATCAACACCAGTTGTCAAACAAAGACAGGTACAAGGCAGACCGAGCATGGCGTATAGATCGCAAAGCTGCGGAAGGAGGAGAGCGACATACCGCGGACTACACCAACTTTGGTACAGTGATACGTTTCACGGACCTACCTCAAACTGGTTTTATTGACTCGGTCCAAGATCCTGTTCCAAGTTTAACTGCGGCCAGGCTCACCAATGTACAATGTTGAATTTTCCTCGACGTGGTGCAGTCGACTGACCGTAATAACCGCCCGTATATACATGGTGAGATTTCTCCGGGGTCTCATATGGGAGGAGTTTCGACCTGGCGAGACTCCGCCTTCTTCTATTCACACTCGTTCGCTTCAGAATAATAGTAGTCTGATTATAGAGCAGATATCCTCATCTCAAAATTTCTTTACGTTCACACGTATAACGAGTATGAATAGAAGAAGAAACTCCTCCCAGATGAGACCCCGGAGAAAACTCACCCTGTATAGAAATCTGAATGAAAGATCCTGTAAAGTTCAAAAGTTTCAGAGACAGAGTTAAGGACAATGATGAGCTTTCTTCAAAGTTCATGAAATTGTGAATAGTGAAATGTGAAAAAAAAAAATCGATGAACCAATTCCGAAGAAGCTGAAGCTTTCGATGTTTACTATTCTTTTCGCAAGTTTTTCATTATTTTATTTCGGAATTGGGAATTTTATTTTTGGCAGTAACTGCAGTATTCAGGCCTTCTGGCATTTCTCTGAATTTCAGAAACATTGAAATCCATCAATATCCGAGAAAGTTATGACCGAAAGCGAGAATAAAAAGTCCAATTCTGACATGAGAAAACTAAGAAACTAAAAAATTACCAAAATCGAAGAAAGTGAAGGACATAGGCTGCGATTTGAAGTACATATGCCTCATATACTTCTTCTATCTTATGATAATTCTTTGATATTTCTCCTCGTAGTTTGATTGGCAATTATCTCCACTTATGATAAAATCAAAGTTTTTTTAATGACTGATACTGATGCGATGAAGAAGTTCAACGAAAAGTATTTTGATTGATTGGATTCCGTTCTACGGCGTTATTTGAAGGGCGATTATCAACGGTGTAGTGAATACATATGGAATAACGGACTCATGGAAAATATTTGAACAACTGTTTGAAACTGGTTGATAGTTTTATACAAATACTTACGTACTTTATACATTACTTGCCCACCGCATCGTCTGACAAGGGAACAGTTATGAGCCGAGAAGAAGGCAGGTACGCGAGTAAGAAAGAATTCCATGTCCGTCACGACAGCAAGAGGAACTCCGGACGCCTGATGTGTGAGATATTACTGGAAAGTGGATAACGGAAGATAATATACCCCGTTTCTAACCGCAGACATAAAAGGTTCCGAGTAATCGATGGACGGGGTATAAACTCTGTCGAGGAAAACAGCATTTCTTCAAAATTACATCGTTCATAGTTATTATTTATCCCCGACGTTCGTAGCACAATGGGATCCTGATAATTGACAAAAATCCACTATTCATTCAGTCCTGGATATTTCGAAGCGATCTTTTTGTTCAGACGTGCTTCGTCACGATACCAACTAGACCTTATACGTTCGCTGCAAAAGCGAATACCACCAATTATCTGCAGAATAAATTGTTTATATATTTCGAAGCGATATTTTTTCCAGACATGCTTCGTCGAGATGCCAACAAGACCTCATGTTCATTGCAAAAGCAAGTATCACAGATTGAGCTGAATAAATTGTTCAAATATCAGCCGTATCCCCTTATCGCGAAAAATTTCATGGAAATGCAACGTTTGCTGGCCAATTCGTTAGAGGATCATAGAACTGCCACTACTCGCGAAGAATAGCGCATCGCGAATCCAAACAACGGCGTATCGTTGAATTTTGCGAGCGAGATTCGAGGAGATCGTATAGTAATATTGGGCGGAAACTAGTGCAGAATCAATATCCTGTTATCGTTTAATTGGGCAGAACATATGTCTTCGTACCAATTCGTCGGAGTGCGTACTAACTCCGCACGTTTATTGGCTATTAGTTCGAGGTGGTCTTAATCACATGCCCCATTCCTGGGAAGATCTCGGTGAAGGCTCATTTCAGAGTGTACTTCGGAGTCGAGTAGGTGCGCTCCGTTCTTGTTAATCATTCTTCGGATTAATGCAATATGGGTATGACGCGGGGTCAATGTGCCTCGCATTGTGTACGATTCCTAAATTATTATCATCCAACCGATTCGCTTCGCCAACTTCCAGAATCTCGTTTTGATCCCCGCGATATTGAATCGCGAAGTATCCTGTGATTGAGAGAAAAAATCTGCCCGTGATTTTACACTTTTTAGGAATTTTTGACAGTTTCTAAATTTTTTCGAGCTGGTACATCGCATGGCGTCAATAAATTGCTGAATTTCAATCCTAAACATATACATACGTTACAGTTGATTCCAGTCAAGCATATATAATACCTAAGGAGATGAGAGATTCGAAGATGCGTTTGAAAAAGGTTTCACATTTTTCAAATGCAAGAAAAACATATCCCGAGGCAAATATTTAACGCAGACTCTAATAACGAAGTTAATTATTTCCACGTCAAGTTGTGCATCGAACGAACAAGCTCGTACCTATCGGTATAATAATTAATGGTATAAAGCTCGCTATAGAATTCCGTGACAAAAATAATACATCATAATGAGTTTCTTTCCTCGCCTAGTTATGATGAGAAAAGGTGAGTTGATTAACGGTGTGAAATATTTCACGTCTGTTATACATACATAGACGTATATATTTCAACGGTGCAGCCTATCCCGCATCAAACAAGGGAGATGAAAGATTCTGGGTAGTCTAGTCGTCACGAGGTATAATGACACACAAATTCTGACACTAATTGCTATTTATTACTCAAATTCTCTCCACGGTTTAATGTAATAATGAATTATTATTATTTATTTTTTTTTTTCCCCCTCATTCTTGCACAGCACGCGAATGTATAATCTAAATTAATCAAAACCCCAGCCCCACTATTGTTCGAGATATCTAAACGCGGACCGCGAGCCTTAAGGCATTCCCTAACGCGAATATAATCTCTCAGTTAATTCCACTTAATTGTTTATCTCCCGCCGCGATCGGACCTCGATCATCTCATCGTCTAATCAATTTTTTTTTTTATTTTCATTATTATACTCAAAAAATTTCGCTCCTATTATATCCGCCATAAATCGAACCCTGTCAGCGCGATATTAATTGTAACGATTATTCCCTTCCGTTCGGTAAGTACATAATGAGAAAACAAACTTTTTGGTATAAAATATTGAATGAAATTTTCTTTTCCAATATCTACGTCTAGAATGTATATACATAGACGTTGTTCGTCTTGATAATGGATATAATGAAAATTAAGTCTACAGTCCCGTTTCATCTCGATAATGGAAGTCTGTGCTACGGCCTCTATACCTGGCATCAATTTATATTTAATAATAGGTCATTTTCAGTATACGGAAACGCTCTGCAGAGTTCAATCTGACAATGATTTAGGAAATAAAAAAAAGAGGTGAACAATTTTACCATGGTGGGTCTATAAATTTTTTTTTTCTTTTCTTATTATTAACTAACGCATAAGACTATCATTTTTTATTCTTTATTTTTTTTTTATTAACTAGTTAGAAAAAGCTGCTGACATGCGCGTGTATAATGTATATATTTATTAACGTGTCTGGATAGATCGTAGAAATTTCTCGGTCGGTTTCATTTAATTCGATAGCATTATCAAGGCGCTGGATTACCCGCAGTCTAAGAAGCTCGATTTCCGTCAACCCCGTAGAATTCATGTCTAACTATGAGGACATGCGAGGTATATATAAGCGCGGGGATAGCTTGCGCGAGTTGTATTATACTGGATCGAAAACAAGACAAAAAAAAACCAAAAAATAGTCTAAGCCTAATTGTTTTTTCATCGTAATTAAGCAAAGCAGTGAAGGAATTTGCCTCGTGGGCAAAAAGAGCGAAGATATCCCGTGGGGTTAATTGCTCTTGAAATCTGACGCTCAACGGTATTATAAATCCGTGAAATTCAAGAGATCCTGTATACCTACGTCTACACCCGAAATCTCGCTGTAATTAATTAAATTCGTTGAACTACATCGTAGTGAAATTTTTCTAAGAGTATACAAATTCGAGGAATTAATATAAGCAACGGCTAACGGTGTATCGAACGTTCTTTAAAAAAAAAAAAAAAAAAAAAAGAAAACGCTTTTAATAAACGCTATAATTTTAGATTTTTTTTTTGTTTTTCTCCAAACGGCGGAGAAAAGCATATTATCCATAAAACGTGCCGGCACCTCATGAGAAAGTATAGGTAGGTATATTACAAAAAACAACCAAATTTCTTTTTTTGTTTTTTGTTTTTTTTAATTTTGTAATTTTTTTTTTTTTCGGAAATTACTCGCCAATTTTGCCTCACGCGATCATACTCTGACGGAGGGCATTATATCGGACTGTTATTATTGTTAATATCATTATTATACTCCACACACAGACATGACGACGTGGAGTAATTCGCGCCTAAGTTTTGACACATGAAAAGAAAATCACGCGAGTCTCTTTCATGTCGTAACGAGCCTGGCTTTGTACCTATGTTTTACGATTACGTAACATCCGGTATTCAAGCCTTTGCGCCAGCTGCTGTTATGTAACAAAAATGTAAAATTGGTTTTAAAACAATCTGCTTCGACGGTATCTAGGTACTTTTGTGTACTTTTCACGCCACTTTGAAAAACCTTTCTGCAATAATTCAATCTCATCGTATTTCATTATTTTATAATTATCGCGGTATCGTTTGATTCGGGTAGATGCAATTATTACACGACGTAGACTCGCAATGTCCCTTCGTCGCATCAAAATTCATAGTAGAAATAGATGAATAAATGAAACGACACTTTGGTAGAAACTGTAACACACCAGGTTAACTCCGAGCAGGGAAAAGCTTCGTGAGATATTAACAGTTATTGTACAAACTCGCGAATTTCTAGTTTATCGTTCTGCATACGTGCCAGTTAATATTTCTTCTTTTTTTTTTTTGGTGAAACAACCTCCCATCTTTTAGAGTGCTCTAACTTTTCACTTGCCCCATATATCGGGCTGTTGGATTCTTAGTGCACACTGAAACTGGCTGCGCGTTACCTGCTTTCAGAATTTCCTCATAAAGCCATAATTCTAGTTCCAAGAATTGTTATTTACATCCTTTACACTTCGCGAAGCTGATCATTCACATTTTAGAAAAGAAAAAGGAACGGGAAATGAAAAGAAAAATGAAAAAATCTTCAACTCAACGGAGTCAAAACTTGAAGATAAGTGCCGTCTATTTTAACAGACGATATTGCTCGAGGGATTTTTCCCATTCTAGAAATTAGAACTTATGAACCCAAGCGTTTGAGGAGCCTCGAGTAACTTCGCTCAACTTAACAGGCACTAACATTTCATTAGCATCAGACGTACGTCTCATCCACTTTCACCTTTGACTTCATTACTGCCTATGGTATTTTTCTTATTAAACAAATTGCTCGCCGTAAGACTGACGTTAACGAATGATTCCTTTTTCATATTGTCTTTGCAGGTAAACCCTACAGAAATAGACAAAACGGTGTTTATTCGCCTCTATTAGATCCTCGGGGTCATTCAGCCCACAATTTTCGACAAATCAAAACGGTACTTGCAAACAATTTTTGGGAAATTTGCTTCCATTTTGCGTCTAGAGATTTCGGTTCGAATTTTACGACTATTTATCTAATTTTGGTAGTTCAAACTCAGTCACTAAAAAATGGCCTGTGTGCGATTTGGGTACTTCCAATCGTTGATTAACAATAAGTATAGTTAAATCGCCATGTTATTACGGCAAAAGAACCTACATTCTTCTATTAATCACACTCTGCACTTACCAAAACACTTATCGCAGCGGTTACCTTTTTTTGCTGTACTAGTTGATTCGATGCGAGCTGCTGAACGGGTTCTCGCCTGTTATACCAGCGAAAGTATTTCTTCCCTGTGCAATTTTCTGAATGTCTTGATAATTTTTACAAATTACTACTCGAGGCTGATCTGCGATAGCAGAATTGGAGAAGGCAACGTATACCCGCGAGGGTGTTGCGATTGAAATGATTTCTCGAAGGGGTCATAGTGCTTGGCGAAATTTTCTGACTTTGCGACTTATACTAGGAATTTTTTCGCGATTCAATCATTGCGCGATACCACAGAACTCATTTGTCCGTCTGTGAAATAATTCCGCAATGTATTTCGTACTCGTGTATTTTACATCGTACTTATGGACTGGAAAGAGCAGGCATGAGACGACGAAGAGATCTTCAAAGAGTTCAGGGGTCTTAATAATAATATAGGGGTGGTCGGGGATACGGGATTGACATCAAGATTACCGAGTGGTTGAACGAACGTAATGGGATTGTCAATAAAAGAAACTCTCATTTCTTTTTTCGTCATTTTAGTGAAATTTTCTCCACAATTCTTTGATGGTAATTTTATTTTGACTTTTGATTATTAAGTATCAATCCCATGTGTGTATCCTTTTCATATTCGAACATGAAAAGATTCTGCAGTCACTTAATAAGCCGCGGGCTTCTCAGCTTGCGGGAATCCTCAGTTAGCAAAAATATCGTTGGAGAGGATCCGAAGACTTTGATACAGGCTCGAACATGAATCTTCAACTAACTTCCACTAATTTTTATATTTTCTGTGAGCAGATTTGGCCACCAAATTTCCAATCTTTACAACCCTCCCTCTGTCCATCAGAAAATTATCTACGTATGTATATACCTCCTCCTCGAAACTCTATGTATCAGTTCCTCGAACTTTTCCATTTCCTACTTTCTTCTCACTGACTCAATCTTCCTCGGCCAATCAACTAAACTGACAAATTTTTGACCGATCTCAATATCCAGCAATCCCGATTTTCGACCAACTAAGACATTCGTTCTATTATCATCCTGATGATTAACTGTATTGTATAATGACTATCAATTTGAAGATGTAGCTTTCATATCCGGAAAAATTCGGTATCGCCGATCCAGCTATTTGATATTATCGATAATACTCCAATTTGGTATCGAGTCGAATTCAGATTCAAATTTACTTAAATAGGGTTTCCATTCAATGCAAACTATCACTCCATAGATTTTATCATGTCCTATAAAACGTAGAACTTAGGAGACTTGAAGTGGACGGAAAATTTTGACTCGGGTATTTCAGATCAAATTTTTTTTGTCCACAAATCATGTGTCGTTTTTGAAGCACCGTTGGACCGATCCAGGTCATCTAATATTCATTTTCTTGAGGAAATGAATCCTCATCATATGGATGTAGGAATTTTGAAAAATTTGATAAACAACTCATAAATTATGACACAATTTTTTTTATCCAAATCCCTGCATTCACAAAATGAGGAATGATTTACTAACAAAATGAGATGTCGAAAGATTGAAATAGACTAACGGTGAACCGAAAACCTCACGACACAAGATTTGCAACAAAAAAAAAATTTTTTGATGTGAAATGAACTTTAGTTATGAAATGAATTGATATTGGACTGCGTTAATTTTTCTAAAGTCGCGCTACTGGTTCCCTCAACTTTTTTCAAAGCCTACTTTTTGCCGATTGGCGCATTTGATGTCTTCTGCACAATCCGCGAATCTGTGAAAAAAAGTTCGACAAAAATATCCAGATGAATGATAGATCGACATTAATTCACTTATACGGTCAGTTCGTGGAGTACCATGTCGTAATTGTAAGCCAATGTACCGGTAAAGTTTTCGTTTGGTGATACCCTGATAACGAATTCGCGATATTTTATCTTTCGTTTGCTCAATCTACGTGGTTCTTATCGACGCGACGGTAGCAAACTTCCATCTTATTTTTTGGCCAGCAGATTATCTTCGTCTAGTCTTGTCTAATTTTTTAATCGAGATATAAGAACATCGACGATTGTGCTAGACGAATTTTTATATCGGTACACATACAGCCGTTCAATTTAAATCGTAGTCACCAAACGTGTTCTGTGAAAACGGGGTGGAAAATGAGAAAATATAGTAGACGAATAATTATATATATAAAATATTGAACAAATTTACGGAATACAATGTACAAAATTCATCATCCGAGTGAATTTCAACCGAGTTAAATAGGAATATAAGGCTGGTCTATTAGAGCTCATGAGAAAACGGGGTTTGTAGAACGCCGTGATCAATAACGTCTAATTCGGTAGTTCGATTCGATTTGGTTTGCTGGACTGCTAGCAGAACGTTTCTGATAGGATTAATCAGATGATGAATGATAATTTCACATACCGGTTCAAATGAATACACGAGTTTAGCCCTACTATCAATTGACTTGGAGAAATCACTTTTACTTATCAATTATATGATATACATTTATCGTGGGGCTGAGTGGCAGCCACGATGTCTTTTCGTTCAATGTGAATGGATTAGATATATAGTTTTTCGCAGAAGCAACGAGTGTATTAACAAAATGTCTCCGTTTCGAGATTTACGCCTGGCAATCTTACTAATCGCTTCGATGCAAAGTTTTGTTTTGTTGCAAAAAACGGAGACCTTGACCAAAACTTTTGTTACCTCCATGCAAGTTCCGTGGGTCAAAGGAATCCAGTCAGCGATAGACTCGGCAGAATCTCCTTGCGCTGAAGAGATCGCCGCATTGTCAGAGGCTATCGACGCCAAGGAGATGTGGGCCCTGAAAAGTGAGGACATATTTTTCATTGACCTTCCTTCCAAGCGATTGAGAAACGAGTGCTAGAATATCTTGCTACTGCAAAATCGATTCGATATATCGCGACGTAACGTTTCTTGGCAACTCAATCTTTCGCAAATGTAAAAAATCTGTTGTCTCGTTACATTTAACAGTGCTGGATGCCTCCTCGAAGATTCAATCCGGAATTTTGCAAGGAAATGTCGTGGACCTCGGGATGTATGACCAGTGTGTCTCGGTCGACGGTGATTACAACGGCGTCAATGTTCGGGGGAAACATTGCATGGTCACGCTTGGCCACGACAAGCCGACGATGTCTTCTTCGGTCTGTCTTCCGTCGTCATGCAATGAAACGCAGGCTCTTCAAATCGTCAGCAACGTAATGAAAAATCTCTTATTTAACAACTCATTGAGAATCGACGCCACTGCGGCGTCCTGTGCGCGAACAGAGCCCGAAGAATTCACCTCGGGAGAAATCCTCACGATGTAAGATAAATGGAAAATGATTTCTCTCACTCTTCGAGTACCTGTGTGCGATGGTTAAAACTTTCACGTGTTTTCCAGAGTCTTATTCTCAGCTGTTGTTGTTTTCATACTTGTCTGCACGATCTGCGACTTTGTGAAAAGAAATTTGCACGAGGGAACGTCGACTGCTGCCATTAACATGCTTGCGAAATTTTCGCTTTATAAAAACACACTCGAGATCTTGAGTACGCGAGTAAAGCCTGGTACAATGACCGCCATTAATGGCATACGATTCTTGAGCACGAGCTGGGTCATGGTTTTGCATTACTATTCGATGTCGACCCTGAAACCGTCGGTCAATACTTCGGACCATTTACTAGTAAGTAGACGTAATGGTTGACGATAAACCATGAATTCGAATATTTGTTTGACCTGATCGCCAAGTGGCTTAGATTGAGAAGGTCTTCGATCTTTTCTATAAGAATGTAAATTTATCCATTGAAGTTATTCTTCAGTAACAAATATCGAAATGACGATACTACATGTATCCTTCATGGTCCTTCAATGGTCCGCAAATTATGCAGCAATGCGCCATCTGGTGATATGCAGGTTGCAGAAGAACCAAATCGATAAAAATCAACTTGCAGTGGTTAAGCTCCTGGAAAGCTACGTTCGTTCAAATGGCAAAGTTCAGTACCGACAACTTTTTCATAGTGAGCGGGTTCCTCGTGAGTTACTTATTCTTCAAGTCGATGCGATCTGGAGGCAAATTCAATGTGCCTATGATGTACTTTCATCGTTATATCAGGTAAGTATAACACTTCTTTCATATTCTTGCAAACATATCAACGACATTTGCATCTCAATTTTCTCATGGTCATACAGATTGACACCAGGCGTAGCTGTAGTGATGCTGTTCACAGCAGTACTCTACCATAGAATTGGAAACGGTCCATTATGGAAAGCTTGGTTGCCACATGTGGTTGATATCTGCAAGAGAAATTGGTGGCATAATTTTTTTTACGTTCAGAACTTCCTGCCTGGACCTGATATCGTGAGTTGTTAAACCCCAGGGATTAGTGGCGTGACGAAAATTTCGTTCTTGAAACAAATAAACGTCGAAATTTCAGTGTATATTTCAAACTTGGTTCCTGGCGGCGGACATGCAGCTTTTTTGGGTATCTCCAATTATTTTATATCCATTGCATCGTTGGCCAAAGCACGGAATCAGGGTATTGAGTTTTTTCTTGCTCATCTCCGTGGTCATACCAACATTTGTGGTTTGGCTAAACAGTTACAGAGTCATCGGTGGCTTCATCAGCGAAAGGTCAGTGCTTAAAGGATAACACATTACGAAGTACGAATTGCGACTGTATTAACGAATATTTATCATATTTCCGAGACAGTTTCAATAATTATCACATACGCTCCTATACCCGAGCCTTTCCCTACCTGCTAGGTATTCTATTGGGCTACGACGTCGCGACCACGAAGAGGCGCCTCACCAAGGTATAACTTTAATGAATAAGTCATCAGCAATCCCTTTTGTCAAAATCGACACATCCCATGAATTTTTCCTTTCTCAGGTGACTGTAGTGTTCAACTGGACTGTGACTTGTAGTTTGATGATATTGTGCTGCTTGTTGCTTCGTCACTTGTTGGATAGAAACATCGAGTATGACCCAGCCTTCCACGTCATCTCTGCAGCTCTATTTCACCCATGCTGGTCCATAGCCATGGCCTGGATAATTTATGCATGCACTCAGGGCTATGGTGGTGAGTTTTCCATCACACTTCTCGAAAGATGATGCTTCAGAAGTTCCGCTGATACTCTGACGATAGATTAAAGATGTGGAAACTTGTGTATACAGGGTGAGATTTCTCCGGGGTCTCATCTGGGAGGAGTTTAGACGTGGTGATACTCCGCCTTCTTCTATTCAGATACCCTAATCTCAAAATTTCTTTACGTTCACACGTGTAGCACACTTCCGAAATACAGAACGAGTATGAATAGAAGAAGGCGGAGTATCACCACGTCGAAACTCCTCCGAGATGAGACTCCGGAGAAAACTCACCCTGTATATTTGTCTTGCGATATTTCAGGCGTAGCTGCAGGATTTCTGTCATTGCCAATATTCTTGCCCCTTAGTCGGCTTAGCTATGGCATTTACTTGGTGCATGCAATGGTCAGATATTTCAGAATCGCGACATCAACGATACCTGGTATCTTTTCGCACTCTGAATTCGTGAGTATTCCATTAATAGCAGTGAATCCGATAACTCGCCTTAGTGTCTCTTAATGAAACAGACTTTTCCATTTGCAGCTCAATTATTGTTTGGGTGACATGGTGTTGTCGCTTATAGTATCAGGCGTCATTAGTGTATTTTTTGAATCACCGATGATTACCGCAGTGAGTATTCTCACAAATCGTCGTCGTACTGAACAGGAGAGAGCCATACCATCAGCGAAAGAAAATCTATTATCTAAAATTGAAGATTCTGAGCGTGAAGCGAAAAAAGGAATCCAGAACTGAATGAAAACGGAATCTTCATCAATTATTGTTATCAGAATATTGAAAAAATTTTACTAGACTCCTTTCTTAACACGATAATTTTCAGGCTAATGTATAGCAATGCAATTTCAGCCCTTAAGATTAACGAAGTTTAAAGTTTATCAGAGAAATAAACACCTTCGAATAAGAAATATTAATAAAGAAGCAAAAAATTGTGCAGACCTCCTCCGAAGTATCTTTACCTCTAAAACGACATGTGGTACAACGTGGCATAATTCTGCCACCTTATTGACCCCTTCTTATTCGGGGATGATCCAGATAAATAATTCCAATTCTATTCATTTTATATTTCAGATTTTGTATCATATTTTAATTCCTGTCTCGTATTTCGTTTTGTTTTAACCTTCCTGCCAATGCAATATCGAAGTCAAAGGATAGTCCATATCAAGCCTCAACGCTGGAGGGTCAGTGTTCACTCGAAGCCTCAGAGTCAGCCCGGAAGATGCCTTGAAAAGTATTGCATTCGTCATATCCTCCTAATTTGCCTAATGAAACCCGGCCTGGTCTACCGGGCAGCATTAGGAATAATTCCCAACTTTCATCCTCCTGAAAGCTCTGAGCGCCTAGAGGTCCCGTCAGACCTAATCTGCACCCTTCCAGTCCCATGATGGCATTTTCTCAACCCCAAAAATGATCTCGATTCTGTGACGTTCCTCGCTGAGCTGCCTCACTGAACAGTCACGTCAAGTCTTTTGTGAATTTGCTTTCAAAATTCTCCAAGGGTCACCGAGTTTTTTAGAATTTTGGAAAACTAGTTCTTCTGTGCCTCGACATTTTTCTGTCTTTAAAATCTAGCGGGATGATATCCTGTGATATTGCAGGCAGTCACATCAGTAGTTTACTTCTCTCTTTGTTTTATTTTCAACCGGACGAACAAGATTGTCCGTAACCTGTAAGAATGACGAGACAAATACACGTTTTTTATCAGAGCCAGGTGGGATATTACGCGAAGTTTTTTTGACAAGAATCATGAGATCAAAGTGCTGCCTTCGCCATCTACAGTACAATAAAGAAAAAGACGGAGATTCGGGATTGACCGATTGTTAGCTTCACTCAAGTTCTGAAAATGAAGAATTTCATACCATCTGAATTTATCAGACAAAACGAACCAAATTAGCGCACAATTAATGCAAGTGTCTCTAACTGAAGTAAGATTCTTCCTTTTTATCTTCACGAATAAAAAATCTAGAGATTTTCACTTTTTTTAATATGGATAGACAATTGGTTCCAGAGTTACGGTTAATTGGACAGCAATATTCGCGGTTATTGCTGACAGAAAAGAACCTAAACTGGTGAATCTAGACCGTCTCGAATTGTTTTTCTGGCGGTAAAAAATCGCCCGGATCTAAGTATTCAAGTAACAATTTTGATTCGTAATTGAATTTATTTAGATGCCCATTTTTTCTCGCTTACCCCTAAATCTTTATCGTTATCGCCTTTTCGCCACGAAACTGCACTGTCCTGAAACGTTGCTTTCTTTTCGATCAAGCTGACATCATCAGCTGAATTCGCAGACCGCAGGTGATAAGTTTCCAGTTTCCAAAATCAAGACAAATAAGAATACCTAATATATGAATAACGAAATAATTCATTCGTATGTATAACTATGTAGTTGATCTGAAAAAACATTTTTATTTCGAGCAGAAAAGTGAAAATACGATATACATATTTCAGACAAGTCTTATACTTCGACTAACTTGTTTGCACTGCATTGGAGTCAATTGTTTGTTCAATCCAGACATATTTGAAAGTTTGTTTAAAAATTTCTTTCGATACATGCGACAGTGCCACTGCTCATTTCTCGCATCAGTCTAACTCAAGTCGTGAAAGTATCTAAATTATGCTTCTGGTTCACAATCTATTCTTATTTTCCAAGGAAAAAGATTCATTTTCCTATTTTTTTGAAATCAATTCATTATGGCAGATTAAAAAGAAGACCGATTCCATCGTTTCGCCCTCATAGAGATTAATATTAGTCAGAAAAATGAACATCGAATGACGATGATCCTTCATCCTAACATCTCACCTTCGTTTCGCTCCAATAATTAATGTATTGCGATTGAAAAACGAAGACTAAAAACTTCCGAATATTCTTCCTGTCGACGAAAATCTAATTATGGAATATTTCACGACGGTTAAATATTGATTCTAATGAATAAAAATATTCGAGGAGTATGATCATTCTCACACACTTGGTAAAATACAGCGGGATGAAGACGTACGCGAAATTCGAATGATACTGCAAGTTTAGAGGTGAAAGATCTGTTCTACCTCTTGCCATAAATTTACTCAGCTGTAGGCACTCTCTGTTTTCTCTTAATTCATACATGCCGCATGAGCAGCTATTACTTGAAAAAATGCAATGGGTTCCATTAGCAAAATGTTCTCACACCGTAACGGATACGCGGTAGTCCTAGTACTCGTTTCAACGCAAAGTATCATCTTCGCATCGAGCTCCGATGAAACGAAGGACGAGAAGGAGGTCTGGGCTGAAGCGATCGTTAACTCTATGCAAGTTCTATGGATCGACGGGATAGACTCGGCGAAGAAGTCTTCAGGATCTGCCTGTGCAACAGAGATCCAAGCGTTGTCGGATGCCATCAATGCTGAAGAGAGGTGGGCCTTGAAAAGTAAGGACTTATAGCTAACTCGAATTTTGTGGGATCGATTGGGAGTCGAATATTTGCGATGCATTTCCGTTTCCTGCATATAAAATCATAGAAATTATCGCGCAGAATATTTCTCGCCTGCGTTCAAGCCTTCGAAGAGTGTAAAAGTGACGTGTGTCGTTTTTGTACAACAGTGCTGGACTCCTCGTCTAAAATCCAGTCCGGAATTCTGCAGGGAAATGTCGTCGACCTCGGGATGTACACCGAGTGCGTCTCGGTCGACGGAAAGTACAAGAAGACCAATGTGCGGGGTAAGCATTGCATGGTCACGCTTCGTCTCGAAAATCTGACGTTGACTTCGTCGGTTTGTATCCCATCGTCGTGTAACGAGACTCACGCTCTTCTGATGGTCAATTCTGTCTCGAGCAATCTCTTAATGAACAATTCGTTGGGAATGAAGATCAAACCTATCGCAGCTACATGCGCGAGGACAGAACCCGAAGACTTCACCCTGGGAGAAATTTTCACGATGTGAGTGAGGCCAGAGGCGATCTTTGCCAGCGAGAGTGATTTGCAATTTCGAAGACTCGACGTATCGAATACTCCCATCGATTTTCCAGATCTTTCTTCTTTTCCGTCGGTGGCTTTATGTTCGTTTGCACGACGTGCGACTTTTTGAAGAGAAGCTGGCCCGAGAGGAAGTCAACCGTCACCTTGCATACGCTCGCAAAATTTTCGCTCTACACAAACGCCCTAGCGATTTTAAGCACGGAAGCAAAGCCCGGTACGATGTTAGCGATAAATGGCATACGATTTTTGAGCACGTGTTGGATCGTGGTCTGGCATCGTTATTTGGTATCGATCGGAGAACCGTTGATAAACTCATCAGAATATTGGAAAGTGAGTAGACGCCTTCGACGACGAGAAATCACTTCCGTTCGATAACATGCAGATGGATCGAATAAATAACAATTGCCTTACAGTGGTACAGTACATGGGATTCCGTATGGAGTCAGATGGCGACTTTTGCGACCGACAACTTTTTCCTGATCAGCGGATTCCTCATGAGTTATCTGTTCTTCAAGTCGATGCGATCAGGGGGCAAATTCAACCTGCCTATGATGTATCTTCATCGCTATGTCAGGTCGGTTATGAAACTCTGAAGACAGAGATAGAATGCAGCTGAAAAACTGCGCAAATTTATTGCGAAAGATTATATGATAATTAATATCGTGCAGATTGACACCTTGCATTGCCGTAGTGACGTTGTTCATAAAAGTCCTGTTTCATCGAATTGGAAACGGTCCATTATGGGACAAGTTATCTTCGTCGCTGGTTGACGATTGCCGAGAAAATTGGTGGCTCAATTTTCTGTACATTCAGAACATCTTGCGGCCAAGAAATATCGTAAGTTATCCAAGAAGCCAGTAGCGCCATGAATTCCGTTCGAAATTCGATCGAAATTTTGGAATATTCCAGTGCCTGCAGTACAGCTGGTTCCTTGCGGCGGATATGCAGCTTTTTTGGATATCGCCAATAGTTTTATACCCATTGCATCGTTGGCCGAAACACGGACTCCGGGTACTGACTTTGTTCCTACTTGCTTCTGTGGTCACGCCAACTACACTCGTCGGGCTCAAAGGATACGTCATCGTCGTACGCCTTTTCAACGACTTGTTAGTGATCAATCAATTAAACGTCTGACCAGCTATTACAACTCTATTACCGCTAATCCTTTCGTGATTTCAGAGACGTCTTCTACGATTATTACATTCAATCTTACACCCGAGCCTTTCCCTACCTGCTAGGAATTTTTTTGGGCTACGAGATCGCGACTAAGAAACGGCATCTCAGTCGGGTAATTTTTTTCAAACTTTCATTTCCTCTTCTCGTCATATTTCCGAATCCTCGCACCGTTTCAGATCGCCGTAATATTCAACTGGACCGTGACATGCATTCTCCTGATATTCTGTCTCATCGCAGTGCACCACTTGTACAGAATTGACATCGGGAACTATCCGGTCTTCCTGATCGCATGTGCTGCCATATTACGCCCGTGCTGGTCCATAGCCATGGTTTGGATAATCTACGCATGTACTCAAGGCTACGGCGGTGAGTTCTCCTCGATTTCTCTTCATTTCTTGAAAGATCGGGTCTACCGCGTTCGGCTAATCTCCAATCTCTTGCCTTCCAACCGATCTTCGAATAGTCCAATCGATTTTCAAGTTTCCAATTCCTACAAAAAAATGACATTAGCATTGTTTCAGGCGTGATTGGGAGATTCCTGTCACTGCCAATATTCTTGCCTCTCAGCCGGCTTTCGTACGGCATTTATTTGGTGCATTTAGTAGTCAGAATCTTTCGGACCGGAACATCGGTGATGCCTGGTATCTTCCTGGACTCTGCGATCGTAAGTTATTCTATTGACACTCCCACTTATGTATCATCCTCCGTATTCCTGACGAGAAGCTTCTCTTTTCACAGCTCAATTCTTACTTGGGTGATCTGGTCGTGTCGATTGGAGTGTCTGGCGTGATTAGTTTATTTTTCGAATGGCCAGCCATGGTCTTGGAAAAGATTCTCAAAGATAGTGCTCGCGAACGGAGACGAGCCACGCCTGCACCAGTGCAAGAGCTTGAGGTGAGCAGAGGGATTCTAAATGCAGAAACAGCGGAAACTTGACCACCGCATCTCTGTCCATCATCATTATCTTGTGATTTCTTGGAATTATGAAGCGCCAAAATTCAAGGAAATTTCGATCAAAACAGTCTAACATAATTAAGTAAATTAAGCGAAAGGCAACTGCACAAAAAGTATCGCCACTTCAAAGATTCCGATTTTTTTTTCTCCGATTTTTAACCGGTTTCTTTTTCATTCAAATCAATTTTATGGATCAATAAAACACAATCATCGTCTAATTTAGTGCACGAGTTCATTGTTTTCAGTGAAAGTGGCTGAGATTTACGGTGGGAACAAATTCTGAACCAACCGATCGGCGCTTACGGATAGACTGGTATATAATTGGTAGAAAAATTCTATTGAACTATCTATTGATGGGATCCTCATCAAACTTGCAGTTTTCATTCTAATTTACGCGGGCCGAAATTTTCAGCTGAAATATGACTGCGTTTGGATAGAAATCGGCGTCTCTTAACTCAAGTAATCGCCGATTCTCTGGTTCAATAATTTTTCAAAATAGTATCATCGCCGATTTCCATCCTGAAAACTCGTTCTTCAATCATGTACTTGAAATCCTGCTTCGTGCTGACAATAAAAATCAATATTTCAGTGCGTGGTAAATATCGATACCGATTCTTACGCTTTTTTGCCTAATGGCACCCGAAGTAGTCCTCTGAATTATATATGAAGTACCATACGTCTCTGCCTATAATTTTCCCGTTGTAATCGGCAGATTTTTGGTCACGGTTGGCCTATAAATATAGGAACCTTATACCGATTTCGTCACTTGAAACTTTTACGAATCTCTCAAGTGAGTGATTTCATCACTCTTTTATTCAATCTCTAATTATTTTTTATCGATTATGCTGGTTAGGGATTGTCGAGAGCGTGATTAGATCTCTTACAAGGAACTGTTACACGTTCATCGATCATCGATCATCGATCCAAACAGCTATTACGCCTTATAATCCTACCAACACAGACTTGTTATACATACTAATATCATGTATATCCGCCATCACTGTACGCTCGTACACATATTTTCCAGTCTTGTATTTTTTATATCCATTCCCTTCTTTTTTCTTCTTCCTCTTCCTCTATTTTATTACAATATATTTCTCCTCCGGTGCTTCAGCATCACCATTGAACACGTTGGGGTTAAAAGTTCCTTCAAGAACGGCCGACCGGCGTAGGTAGGTACTATATATCATAAAAGATTGTAGATGGTAGAAGAGATGGAGACTTGAAGGTGTAACGAACTGAGATGAGAGGAGTCTGCTATTCTATATATTACACTACCTTACGGTCGTTCGTTCACCACGAGTTAGCAGCCGTCCATCCGTATCTCACCTTATCGACGTCACGCGTCGCCAATTTGAATTTACCGCGGCGTTTGCACTCGCAGTAATATCTCGTCGTTTTCCAACCTCATTTTTTCCGTCATTGAAACTGCTCACCTCGAAAACGCGAATCGTAGTTTCTCCCGTACCAGACAGCAGATCGGAATGAAACTTTGGGGTTGACTGCTTCATTCCGGAAAAAAGTGGCTAAGTATTTTGTTTTTTCAAAATTTTACATTTTTTTTTTACAGATTCAGTTATCATCAGACAAATCGTAAATGGAATTATTTGCGGATTCACTCGGTTTATTGCACTCTAAAAATACTCAGCCACTCGGCGATGGTAAACCATACATTTTCAGCTCACTTGATAAAGAAATGACCGAAAAACTACGATTCGTCGTGGTATAAAAAATATACCGACGTCTCACGGAGGCGACACTGTCTGGCCAAAAAAATAAGAATCAATCATATTGAATCGCGCTCAAAACGTATGAACAAATCTTCTTATTTCTGGACGTTAAAAGCCACCCTAATCGAGTCAAAAATGCTGTAGCAGTTCGTCACGATTTTCTCTGATCCCACCGACGTCCCTTGGGATTAATCAATTCCATTACACGTGTATATCGAGTAGCCGTAAAGAATATCGCGGAGGATTCATCGAGGAATACGCGCTACAGCTGCCAACTGCAAGTCTACTCAGATCAGATCTAATGCGAAGCAGTATTTCGCTATATTATTATTATTATTATTATTATGTGTATAATCTTTGACACGCAATTAATTTTAGCACTTACTGCCATGCAGTAAAATGATCAGCGACGTGACTACATATATATAAGTCTTTGTTTGATCTCTGAAGCAGTTTTTCGATTCGTCGATTGGAACTTTCTTTTTTTTTTGTCATATAATTTGAAAAAAGAAACGTGGTATCCTTTTCGACTGCAGTTTTTCAGTAAGGATACATGTGAAGCTACCACTTTCTGAATACACGGACTTCGCAAATCGTGTCCGTGTTAATTAGCGTCGAGTGTAAATGGAATGAAACCCGGTGGTATAAAGCCGCGAATTCCCGTTCGCCGCAAGTTGTAACCTGGCGTTAATTGCCAGGTACAAAGTGTAAGTGACAGCCTTAGCTACGTCCGCACAAGAGATTTCGCACTAATTTGAAAAGAAAGAATTCCGCATCTGGGTCCGAGCGGCCTGATAAATTCTTTCTGTAATTAAAAAACAAAAAAAAAAACAAAAAAAACTAGACGAAAAAAGCAATCTCTCCGAAATTGGCTTCGACGACGTGAAGACCTGTTGGCAAAATATATGTGGGTCCGGTGGTCCCGATACCCGGCAATGATTATCGCGATAAAACAGTTCGCAGTGTTTAAATCCATGATTTGGACATAGGTGTGTATTAAACTTGTATCCCGAGTCACGAATCGCGGTTTTCGATTCCTAGCGTTCACGAGTCTCGATTCTTAAGATAGGATAAGGTGATTGCGTATTATTACTTCGCGTCTAATCACGCAGTACCACTTTAAATCTGCAATCGAAACGTGCAATCAAAGTACCATTTTTTATAACCATACGAATTTGCACATACACATTATCCTGTCGGAGGCACATATATACCGAATAACGTTTCTCATTCGCTTTGCACGCAGATTAAGAGAGACCATCACGTTCTAGCTGAGTCCTAAATCGTTTAACGGATTAGCCATCGCCTTTTGTGGGCAACAATTGAAACGGCAAATCGTCATTTGAAATTGAATACAATAAGCTTTTGGGACGTAGGACGCAAAATTGGTATCTTTCCAATTATTTTAATCAGACGATAATAGCTCGCTGGATATTCGTCTGATTCATTCATTCGTAAGCTACGCCAACTTTCCTTGAGATCCCAAAAAAAATCCTAAAGTACTCGGTTATCGGTGTATCGTTCAAAAAACGTTTCAGAATAACGAAAAATCGACGATTTTTTTATTTTCGTGTCATCGCGACACAATTTTTTTTCTTTTTTTTATAGTCAGTTGAATATTGCTATTTGTTGGCAAAAATCTATATCGTCGTGAGGTTATAGGCAATAGATTTTTGAATAAAATGGGGGAGCCTGATTTTGTTATTTTTCGTTGGCGAATTTCTAGGAAAGTAATTACGTAGGTAAATGGATGCGATTATCGCCTAATGGGATTAAGCACAAACGGACAGTCTCCTTAACCGGAAAAACCCGGAAGGAATTTTGCGAAGTTTGGAGTTAGCGTCTGGCGATTATTTTATTAGGTGAATTACAGCAATTCGCATTCCTCGTTTGACCGTAACTAAGTTAGTGTTGAAATGAGCCTTATTTATAACTCAATTCCTTTAAGGTAGGCAGATATACAGTTGCGTGTGGAAAATCTCGACGATACTGTTACCCGGGTTGATGCAACAAGTGCAGCGATACGATAGCGTGCCGTTAGATTGGCAGAAGCTGTAAATAACGTCGAAAAGACATCTTGATGTCGTTGCCCAAGGCGGCGCGAACAGCCATCTGCGAGGACGATCGTAAATCTTCGATAATTACACCAAAATCACACGTTTTGTAATTAAGAGTATACGCCAGGGCGTATCTGAAGATCGTAAAGCGAAGTAAACTATAACACGGCGTCGTTATATGCTAATCGATTTAAGGGGGCATTCTGGTCTAGAAGCACGAATTTCGGCCGTTTTTTCGAGCTCTGTAAAAACAAGAGAAAAAATATTTTCAACATCCATTTTTTTATTCATTTGTTTGTTGATTTTTTAAGAATACATAAAAAATTAAACGAAAAAAAAGTATTGAATGTCTAGACTTTGGAAATATGAGAAAAAAAAAATGGATTTTTACAAAATTTCGCGAGTCGAAGAATCATCCGTTTATATTCCAATAGATGCGCTTGTTTCCCGTGTAAATGAATCCTAATGAAATGACACAGATATCTTGGGTAGACCGGTCCCCGAAAAGTGAAACCTCGACCAGCTGGCCATTGAATTAATTCTCATCTTCCCAAAATAGTCAATTAGTTAGATTCGACCTCGGAACAGAAGCTCCTCTCACTTTACCGTCTCGACTACCATTTATTGCCTCAGGCTTACGTTGGTCAGGAAAGTCTTGATCGTTAATGAAGATCTGAGAGTATGGGGAAGGATATGATAGGCTTTCGTCGAGTGAGAAAATTTTCTGGTTCTTTGAATCGAAATATAATTGGAGAATAAAATAAGAACAAGGAATCAAGCGTTCCGCTAAATTCGAAAATGGCCTGGGCAACAATCCTGCGTCGAGTAGGAGGCGGTTATTTGACACAGGAAGATATTCGCGACTTGAAATCAAGATACGAAATGAACCATTGCTTCTGGCTTGGATTTATTAGACAGAAAGCCTGAGTCCATATTTCTTTCGGCTCAATTCTTATCTCAGTTTCTCGTCGTACGCAGTAGGTATATAATTAAGTTTTTCGTACTCCATACCAAAGAGGAATGAATTGACCTGCGAAAATATTTCACCTTCTTCCGTTTGCCAGCTAAATCAGATATGACGTTCAATTTAGACGGAACGAACCTTTTTTCCTCTTGATGTGAGATTGGAAAACAAACGTCACTTATCTTCCAGACACTATACATCGCTTTTCACGATCTTCTTTCAGGAGGATAAGATATTACGTGCGAAATGCAATTCAGTTGCAACAAACTCGTTACGAAATAATTGAGTGTTCAAAGAGGGGGTAACCGTGCGTTACGGTTTTTTGATTTACATCTGTAACCGTGAGGCTGACAAAAATTTCTTAGGAAGCATTTTTGTAGCTTATACAATTATCCACAACTTTCATTCATAACTTTTTCACGTAAGATCAATAACAAAAAAGTTATGAGTTTGAAAAAGACGACAAATATAGAGAGAGAAATACTTTAAGGTGAGATAACTCTGAAATTTCGATCTCATAACTTTTTTATTATTGATCTGAGGCGAAAAAGTTATAAACAAAAGTTATAGATGATTATACAAGCTACAAAAATGCTTTGTACAAAATTTTTGTCGGCCTCACGGTTACGGAGATAAATTAAAAATAAACCCTAACGAAGAATAGTACGCCGCAAATTTTTGAATTTGGCAAATCAGATTTAGAGAAATCGGACAGTAGTTGAGTTCGGAAATAATCGTTGCATTCAACATCCAACCCGTGAATTATTTGAATAACAATTTCCATGTATTTATCGTATAAATATATAATTGTCGGTGGATTCATACTCGCTGATTTTTCACCTTTGATGTTATTAATGCGAGCACTTAACATGAGTGAGTAATGTGTGTAATACAGCGTTATTTTCACGTTGGATAAGATGGAAATCTTTCCATTCGTATAGAATATATTTGAAGATTAACGCTCCTCGTCAAGAAATAGGTATTCCGTCGGCGTCCTGATCCTCTGCAACTTTAAGACTTATGCAGACCGGTACGCAGTTCGCATACCCATACCCACCGCCATGGCAAATGATGCCAGCACTTAAGACAGTTGATGCAGCTATACCAAGACGTAAAGTAGAGAGTAAAACCTATTAAAACTACCTCTCGAAGCGGTATTCCGTGCTCGACAGTTAAATTATTAACACATTTTAGATCATTTATCTGCTGCAGACCGGCAACGCATTCCGAATACCTATATCATGACTTTAATATCATATCCAGAGGCGAGGGCTGCACCAACTGATTCAGAAAAACTAGGCATGCGGAAAGAATGATTAAATTATCGTTCCAAAGTCATACGGGTTACGCGAGGAAAATAGCCAGAGATAACAGCAGTCTGACATCGATTTACGAACCGAATGCAAATTCAATTTTTCCCACAGATCCATACAGCTGCGGCAATTCCGAATTATGTTTAATTAAATTCTTCTACTTCGCAGGATGAGAAGATTTTTCCGTAAAATATAACAGCCTGAATAATTGCAATCAAGTTTTGAACGATTGAATAAGGAGGAAAAAAATATTGTCCGACTTTTATCAGACGTAAGGGGAACGTCATAATCAATATTTATCATTATCTCTAGGGAGAGAATGCCCTTCGAAAAAAAAACAAAAAAAAATGATGGCTCATAGCTTAGGAATTGGGGAAATAATAAGATAATAATAAGATTATAGGAGATAATCTTACAGGATTAGGTATTATAGCCGTACGAGACCGAGTGCAAATAATTCAATCCGCATCCGCGAGTGATCTGGAATTTTTTGAACAAATTTAGCGACGGATTGTCACATAGCATTAAAAGAAGTCGACTGAGTGCCAAACACTTTCGAAGAAATAAAAAGTTCCATCTTAACACCACTCTCCGGGATTCCATTGTGTCTGAAACTTCGCTCTGGGTACGAGACGGGTTTAAATAGTAGCCGCTCTCCAGACCGAATCGATGTTCTGTGACTGAAACTACTTTGGGTAGCTTTCTGACGAACTAATGCCACTCTCATTGTCAGGAGAACGACGCTACGTGATTCAATAATTTTACCAACATGCACTCCGATTTGCATATTTAAGATTTTCACACAAGAAAATTAACCCCACACTGTGCCAGGTCTTTAATCACCGCGATTAGCCGTTAGTGTCCTGATTTCTCTAATTTCACCGAATCTCTGAAAATCCTCGGAACGTCTTATAATCTGTAGAAAATAAATGTAAAGATGTATAGGAGGCGAAGATTTTCGAAGAACTCGAATCTTCGCGAAACTTTCGTCGATTCGAAATTCAGGTCTCGTTTCGTCAAACTTCATGGTTTCGTTAGAGTATGTATCCGGCTGTCGCCGATCTTTTGCATCACCTCTCGACCTTCGATCGTTCTGATTCAGTGCAATAATGAGAATCGACGTGATCGGGCCCCTGGTCTTTTTGTCTCGTCTCGTCAGTCCTCTTCAAATCTCTAAAGTGTCGGTAATTGCCGTTGACCATGGCGCGAAGTCCGGCCAAGGCCGGGAGGGCATAATACTCTTTGTCGCTTTACAGTCGGCTCGGAGTCCTGCGCCTTGATAATATAATGGCTGCACAGTGGGTAGGTACGTATCCGATCATCTATTAAGCGATTTCGCAAGGCATGTCGAGAGATGAAGCAATTTGACCGGTAAAATTGGCGTGAAATTTTCATCGGCGTTAAAAGATATCCGCGGCAGGTAGGTAGCTGCGGGTATCGAGACCGCGCGAGTACTTAGCATCCTCGACGTGGAATAAGGCGCTTATTAAATCGCGGTAAACTCCCATGGGACTTTTGGTAGGATTTTGCGAAAACGGGACGCGGCGTATGGCGATAGAACCAAATCATAGTGGGCGGAATTATAACCGGTCATAATTATCTACGTAGAACTGAAGAAAAATGAAAAATAGATAATGATTCATGAGCTAATAGTCCGGAATTTATTGAGCAAAAAGATATATACTATAAGGGAAGAAAAGTTACGGTTGTAAATTTTGAGCGAAAAAATTGCCTATTAAATTCTCGGCAAAAGAAAAATAAGGAGAAAACGTTTGCTTCTTCTTCTTCTTCTTCTTCTTCTGCTGCTGCTGCTGCCGCAGAAAGTCTTATAATTGAGCAAGCAAGTTTATTGCTGTACTGTTCCTTGATTAGCTTTATTAAAGAGAATATTGCAATAAAATGAGACTGCACTCCGCAGCTTGCTTCATTTTGCGAGAACTGAACGGCAGGCTGCAGTACAGCTTTATGATTTTGATCTCGGTATAGGAGATACACGTGTGCCATATATTCACGTCAGAGTATGCGGACCGTAACGCAATGAGCATAAACGTGGAGACACGCATTTGCACGCGAATTATACACTCATACTACCGAAATAGGGTTTTAGACGCGTGGGAACCGCCGAAACTGATTATGAGGGAATTTTATGACGTGTATAAAGAACTTGGAAATTACATTTTTTCTATCAGCATTTTGAGACATGAGTCAGAATTATTTAACACTTTATGGAACGCGCCGAAAATACTTGTTCGAAACTTCTTCAAATTTCGAGAAAATATTCTATACAACGATGTGATTTGACAAATTTAACTCTTAGATAAGAGAGATTTTTTTATTTCATACCGAAAATTGACTTCATTTCTATGTACCTATTATTGGTTTGTCCGTAAACGACAACGTCTTAAAATATTTTTTCGAAATTTCAAGAAGTTATAGAAAAGAAAAGAAAGAAATGAGAAGAATGTGCGATATGTCACAGTAACGAAAGTTTGTCGTATGAGTAGCTCGAGAAGACCCTCGTCGTTTATTTTTGGCAAGTCGATTTATCCTGACGGTAACTTTTATCGTTGTTAAAAATTGTTTCTTCTTCTTCTTCTTCTTCTTTATCTCGTATCATACGTACATACGTAATGCCTGTACAGGTATACAGTATACGCTCGGTTCGCAGTTCCACAACTAAGCCAGAATTAATCACTTGTCTTTCGGTTACCGCTGCCTGACCTTTGACCTGACCCTCATAAGTTATTTCCCATGAGAATAAGGCACACGTGTGTTATTTCACCGCGTTTATTCGCGTGCCTGTCTAACGGTTACAACTGTCCTGTCACACGACTGGAATCACAACGGCAAAAAAAAAAAAAAAGTCACATTATTTTTACACCCGTACGCATTACGTCAGGAAGTACCGGTGACCAGCATACTTATTACAGTTCTTAACATGTATAGACTCTTCGATGATAATGACGACGATTTTGACAAATATATGATAGGGCGAAAACTTCTCGATCTCAAATTCCCAGTCTTCGATCTCACCCTAAAATTTCCTAGATTATAGTGTTTGCAAACAAAATTTGGACGCGATTGAACAGTTTTTTAAAGGTCGCGGAAAAATTTGGAAGATAATTTAATTCATGAATAATCAATTTTTATTATAATTTTTTGTTTTCTTTTTTCTAGGGGTCGCTCGGGAATTTTCAACATTTGAATAACGACCGTTTCAAATTTCAACCCATATAAACGACCGATGAATATTAATATTTAAATTTTTGCCAAAAAACTTTGAGCACTTCCATGAATATTGACGATAAAGAAATATGGAGGTTGAGTCGCGGTGTGAAAAAATAAAAATCGTATTGATTTTTAATAAACTAAATTATCTTTGGAATTCTTGAGCGACCTTTCGAAATTGTTCGATCGCTCCCAAATTTGGGAGGCCTACTCAAATATATTGAGGACTACGAAATTTTCGGGTGACATAGAAAATTGGAAATTTTAGGTCAAAAAGTTGTCACCCTAATATATATGGGGAATTCCCTCTCAGATTCGACTCATTTTTTCTTCTCCTATGATTGCATCGAGTCTAAAAGGCATCCAGAATTTTTTTCAAGCCTTTTCAAACAGCCCTTATCAAAAAATAAAAATCCAAAATAATTAGAAGCCGAAGATTTGTGGCTGACAATGTGCTACCCGAGGTTTTCGGGGCTGTTGATTTCCAATCTGCAGTCAAAATTGAAAAATTCTAAATGCCTAACCCGAAATGGCAGAAATCTGCGATTTTCAGGGGTTGATTACACCCCCTCCCCTTCGGGACAGAATTCCGCAGATATAAAAAAATACGCGTCGAATATTTTCACCCCCTCTACAATCTCTCGAAATTTCATAGAAATTGGAGAAGGAGAAAACTTGTTTTAGGTGTTAAAATATTTTGCATCTGCCCAAAGTATAATATGAGCGACTCTGAAATTTTCAGGAACTTTCCCAACGTCAGAAACAAAGATATAGAATAAAAATCTGCCCTTTATGAGTCGTAGCTTAAAATTTACTACGTCTAATAACGGATTTTTGAAAAACAATTCAGATTTATAAAAGAACGGCTTTTTTTTTGAAATTTTTTTTTCTTCCGAAATACTTAATGGCTGTTTGGAAAAATCTGAAAGAAGCAATATCACAGAAGGAGAAAAAAATGACCCATATCCAATACACTTGGGATGTAATTCCACATATGTATACATTTTTTTTTATTTTTTATTTTTTTTCATTTAAATAGGTGCAGTATATTGTTATTACTCACGATCTCGGCTCGGCTCTGCCAAGGTGAACAGCAATTACCGACACGTTCAAGATATAATGTCGCCTGGCGCGACACACCACCGTGCTCGTGTCACTGCTCGTTACACTGCATTAAGTACAGCCGATCGAAGTTCGAGGCTGTAGGATGCAAAGACTCGATAATCATCGGATACTTGCGAAAATGAAATAAAAGGCACGAGAAAGTTCGCCAGTACATCGCATCATCTCCATTTATCATCAAAATTGTTCCTTCGGAGAACTGACGGTCATCTTCTTTGATTATTCTTCTTTTCTTCTTATTTTTATTCCATTTCAGGACAGCATTTCAGCATTTTATGAAACTAGACAAAATCCCGCAAATTTCAGAAAAAAAAAATAAAGTATTCAAATCAATTTGAAGTAAATAATTTCTCGAAAATTGATAAAATTGGGGCTTCAAGAAAAGATGTAATTGAAGACCTGGAAAAGACGCGTGCTCCAAATTGCAATGAAGGAAAAGAATCCAGGGGATTTTCTTGTTTTATTGAAATTCTTTCCACGAACGCCACGTGCTTTTCGGATCGATCGAAGCTGCGTCTCTCCGGCTCTCTGGTAGAGTACTACCTCTTCCTTTTTTCTCTCCTGATTTTGATAAATCGCGACCCTCATAAGTCGAGGGGTGGGAAAACGAGTGTAGAACAAAACGTGAAACGTGAAAGGAAACAGCGATGCTCTTGATTGGCGAGGATCGATTAGCCATCGCGTCACCTGAGACGACAGGGTTCCTTGGGGACTTTTATATGGTAGGGTATGCGAGATTGATTTTCCGAAAGATTTCTTGACTCAGGCCTCGAGCGCAATTCTATGGATTCAGAGGCTCGATGAAAGACATCGCGAGTTGTACCTGGGTACTTAATACCAGTTTACGATCAAAGTACATATGTAGGTATCGGAGAGCGCGACTTATGTACCGCGAGGTTTTGGCCGGGTTTTAACAGAACATCGAACGTATTTACGAGTGAGTGATTCCGGTTTTAGTGCATTATTAACGTCCGCTGTAAGACCTGCTTTACGAGCCTCGCCCATTATTTATTATATTCCTTATTAAAACTTACCTTCGACGTTATTAAAACTCATTTTATGATCTTTTCGCGAAGGATAGGTCAAGGATATTTTACACACGACGCGTTATGCTTACATTTTATTGCTTCTTCGATGTACCGTTTGCAAATGGTATAACACCATGATACTTTGAATAAAACAGTTCTCTTTTTATTCAGATTTTCTCTCCAAATCTCACATCTCACTATAGATTAGGGTGATTCGCATCGCACTTTTCTATTTTCCATAAGAATAACATAGGAAAACTCTTTTCGTCTTCTTCTGATTTTTATAACTACCTAACGATGCGTCGTACAGAAAATCTGTAGACATATTTTTTGCAGGGAATTGAACGCACTGCAAAAAAGGTCTCTTGGTCTTTTTTGATAAATCGAACCGTTTCGAAGTTAGTCTTGCCATTAAATGACCAGAATCGCCAATGAAACTTCGAAACGGTTAGACTTATCGAAAAAGACCAAGAGACCTTTTTTGTAGTGCATTCAATTCCGTACAAAAACATGCTTGAAGATTTTCTGTGCGACGCATCGTTAGGTTGTTACAAAAATCAGAAGAAGATGAAAAGAGTTTTTTTATGTTATTCTTACGAAAAATAGAAAAGTGCGATGCTAAACCTCTGAATGTTAATATTAAGGGCTGAAATTTTAACAGGTGTATTTTTACGCCTAAATGAAACTTTTGAACTCGTTTTCAGAATCACCCTACTATAGATAGATATTATATACGCAAATAAATATATTCAAACATCTAGTATATAACTCTTTGGTACAATTTTCACCTTATAAATATTTAACGAAATGCAAAAGAAACAGGCTCGAATCGTCGACCAATTCGTTGTTACTTACCTCGTATAGAAATCTCATTGAGTTTTAAAGAACTCAAATTATTTCTCAGATATGTCTCGATCATATAATCATTGTGTCACCATATTGACGATATTAAATGCAGATAACGATGTTCAACGAGGTATTCTATACACTTTGAAAATAACAAAAAAAATGTGTAGGATACACCCCCTGATTTCCCAAGGATTCTCCATATCCTCAACGCCTCAACTCTTTACCAATTTTTTGTCAATCTTTACGAATCTTCGGGCGTCGTTGTGATAACCGTAGGTACGTATCCGTAGGGTGGAGAACAGCCCCTGGTGCTATTTTCCTCGTGGCTTCCATTCGAAGTGAAGCTATTCCTCCTCCGCCTGACCGGCTTCGTTGACTCACTGCATTTCATAGCGAATTTGATTTCCTCCTTGACTTCTTTCTTGAAAGGAACCTAAAAACGTGCATAAATACGCCCGGGTTTATAAGGCGCCGAAATATTTCCCCCGGTTGGAATTTCTCGATTTGACCCACAAATATCCGGGCAAATACTAACGTTTTCCTTTATCGAAATGCAGCCGATTTCCCATAGCAATTCGCAAGCGGTGTAAATGCCGGATAATACCGTCCCCACAAAAAGAACAAGAAAAACACCACCGACGTTATGAGTACCCAGAGCCTCGGCATCCGACGTCTTTTTCTTTTCCTAAGGAATCGAGTGGACGAAGAGAAATGTGATTATTAGTACAAGCAATAGGGGACCCCTTACTCTTGTCCATAATGCGCTAAATTACAGGAGTTATTTTTTTTCATAAATAGGTTCAGTATGACGTACTGAATGTAAATTCACAAAAACCGTTTCGGCCTATATCTCCTCAGCCGTGCACTCTAGGCCCAAAATGATAACGACCTTTATTGTAGATAATGATATTTCCTATCTTTTTTGTTCAATAATTTTTTTTGTATCACTAACTATTAACAACTTATACGACTGCCAAAATTCATTTATTGACTTTTTTATATCATATCTCAATACCTCGAATTTTGGCAGTCGTATAAGTTGTTAATAGTAAGTGATACAAAAAAAATTATTAAACAAAAAAGATAGACAATATCATTATCTACAATAAAGGTCATCATCATTTTGGGCCTAGAGTGCACGGTTACGGAGATATAGACCGAAACGGTTTTTCTCAAAATGGCGGCACTTCCGCCCTTAAAATTTGTAAGGATTTTGTGAATTTACATAGTGAACCTATTTATGAAAAAAAATAACTCCTGTAATTTAGTGCAGGAAAAAATTCCCTATTGCCTGTACTATATTTATGAAAAAAAAAAAATGCGAAACAAATGATTTGAAGAAGTGTGTAAGAGGAATGGGAATTAAATGAACGGCAGGATTCAAGCTCGCGCTTAATACAGGCCTTTCGAGTCCTTGGTGTATTTTAGTATACGCTTTCGTTCTTGTTCGATAAAAGGATAAAAAGACAGCGTGGATGTACCATGCCAAAGCCAGACCATGCATGTGGGAGGCTCGGTAAGATAGCGCGTCGTCATGCACGAGTTGGCGATCTTTTATTAATAAGCAAACAGTATACCGCGACGTTTGCAATTTTTTGCCAATACAGCGTTGTAATTCGAACCTCAGAGTTGAAAGCGTAGGCGTCGGGACGTCAAGAGGTTATGAGGACGTGGACGTAGATTATACGACATAATTAATCATCGGACGTGGGATGATGGGTACAAAGTATTGATTCGTCTTCTCATATTCAATTAATTCCAAGAGAAGAAGAAAACTTGGCAGCAAAAAAAAAAATAGATGAATAAAATCACGTCTCGCGCTTTCTCATCTTCATTTTTTTGCGCTCGTCATTTTCACCGGGTTTCATAAGACTTTTTGATCACGAGGAGACATCCTTACCTCACATTTGCCACCGCCACGTTTTTGCTTCCACCATTTGTTCTCAAGATCCTTGAGGACCCCGGTTTCCTGGAGTTGCAATATGGCTGTGCTCAAGGCCTGTCGGAACGGGGAATCTGAAACCGTGTTCCTCTCATGAGCGAACTAATGAGCGTAAAAAAAAGGATATTGGGAAAAGGCGGGAAAAAGATTTTTCGAAAACTGGTTAGACGCACCTGCTTCGGTTCGCCGGGGCGTTTATCCCCGAGCAAGTGTCTCGACAGGTAATAAATGTAATAATAGGCTCAGCTAATTACGTGGCGAGTCTTTGATCGTGAAGAGGAGCGTCGAAGGCGACCAGAAAATTTTATGAACGGGTTTTACTATCGTCGGATACTTGGGACAGCTGGAGGGACAGGATCTGGGCGTATAAATATCCGCAATGTGTGGCGATGCGAACATAAGTCAAAACTTGTACGAAAAGAAAGAGAAATCGAAGCGGATAGGTACTCACGCTTCTTCATCGCGATACCATAACCCTTGGAGTCCAGGAGGGAGCCGACCTGTTCCAAATCACACTGTCTCTCAGCCTCGTACTTGATCGTCGACGACTCCATGAAGAAGGCGTACTTTCCTTCGAGAACTTTTTTAACACCTGCGTCGTTTGATTCCACCAAAACTTCCTTCGCGTGGTCCGTCATAAACTTGTGCATCCTTTTGTACAATTCGTTATTGGATCCCTGATTTGTAACAGAAGGATGCACGTATGAGTACCTATTGGGGGGTTGGATCCGCTTCCGGTCGTTTTGAAATTGCGGAAATGCGATCGTTTTGAAATTCACACACGAAATGTGGTTTGGGTCGCTTATATCGCAGACCCGAAGTCGAGATTCAATTATTTAGAATAGCAGCTGTGCTATGGGTTATCAAAATTGAAAAAAGTCGACTACTTTACATCAAAATTGAAAATCCAAGGCTTTCGGAGTCGCTAATTTCGAACACAAATTGAAAACGCCGTTATCAAATTGATATTCACGAACACGCTAATTAAAACCTCATTTTTATTCATAAAAACTGTAGTTTTGGGAAAAACTGAAAAAATCATATCGCAAATTATTCTAATATAAATTATTCTTATTTTTTGTTTGTTTTAAAGATTTTAAAGAAAAACCCAATAAGCACGGAGGGTTAGAAATCGTCGTCTTTCTTATTTAATAATAAGAAGAACTATATGTGTGACAATTAAACTCATAATTGATGTTTTAATTCGACAAAAAAATGTAATTAAGAAGATCACTCACTTTGAAGAAATCATACGTGGAACCACTCCCCTTAGCTCCGTATTTAATTCCATGTGGATTATTCTCGAGGTCTTGGATGCTCTTTATTAACGGTGGTTTAGATTCTATGACCAAAAACGCGGCCAAATTTGCGGTGTAAGATGCGACGATGATGAGGCTGAAAAACCACCAGGAAGTCGCCATCATACGCGTGGACAAGCCTCTGGAAATGAGATCGAAGAAATGTGAAGAAAAAGATGAAGAAATGAAAATGAAATGAACAACGATGAAGAATTCCAACTTGCGTGGGCAGTCTACTAACATCGGAGCAAGCTCGGACCCTTGCTGCATAATGGCTCCTAAATTAAACCAGAGAGAATTCTTGAAGGAAAACTGATTCTCAAGCTCCTCGGGTTCCTCTATGCAAGGATAGGGGTTGTTCCACTCGGCTGGACAGAGCCGGCCAACGATGAACAAGAGCAAGGAAACTAGCATGTAGGATCCGATCAAGTACATCCAAACTTCCGATGAAAATGGCGACAGAAATGAAAACAGTTCTGATCCAGCCGCGACTGGTTTTGTGAATAGGATACTGATACCTGAAAAGAACTCTGGATATATCGCACGTATAATCATCGTTTCATAATAAATAAAGGGCGAAATAAATTCAATTAATTATCAATCACTAGGATGATCCAAAAAAAAAACATTTTTTTTTTTCAAGTCTTATCAGCTCGAAATTTTCTGTTAGGTATAAAAAAAATTCTCCTAAAAGCTCTGTCTCTAAAAATTCTCTCTAGAAAAAAGCTCTGATATATTTTTCTCGTAATCTTAACAGATAAAAAGTTATCAGGCTTTGAACGCTCGCAATGAAATGAAATCTATCAAAGTATGATTTTAGATCCCTGATAATTTTTAAAGCCTGATAACTTTTTACCTGTTGAGATTACAAGAAAACCTTACGAAACCTATTTTGTAGAGAATTAAATTTCCTACAAGAATATGCGCATCAAAAATTAGAATGAAAATTTTTTGCGGAGTTTTATGCGGAAAAAAAAACGAAAAAAGAAATTTTTCACGTGTTATTTACATGGGAAAAAGATAAAACTTGAGATATCGAGCTGCGCCTTTAGGAGAATTTCTTTTAAACCTAGAAGAAACTTTTGAGATAATGAGAGAAAAAACTTGTTTTTTTTTTTTTTTTTTTTGACCACTCTATTAATCACCCAAGTTCATGAAGGGCATAGTGAAGTCCACAACCTCCTGCCGATCGGCCGTTATCGTCAGATCTGTGATGGCAAGATCAGCGCGCTGCAATTATTTGAAAATTAATCAGTTTGACATGTTTATTCTTTCAAGTTTCAACCCTCTCGGTTATTTTCATACTACGATTAACCATATTGAGCGAATTGAGATAGGGGATGATTTTGCGAACTGACATCTTCCATTATTTCGCGGATCATTCCGTTCCATTTTTTAGTCACTGGGTGCTTCGATCCGTACGTCGAGTCGTGCTCGACAAAGGTGTAATTGAAGCCGAGCTTTTTTGACAGCTCTTGGATAATGTCAATGCCGAAACCTTCGTATCGGTCATTTCCGGTTTCCTTGTTCGCAGATTCCTTCAGCATTCCGTATGGAGGAGTCTGCGACAATTTGCCACTTTTTGGTTAATAAGATAAAAAATTGTTGCGAAATAATGTCGATACGTGTAATTTACCAGCGATATAAGCACGATGAAAGTCTGATTGCGGAGGCTCAGTTCGATCAGTCGTTCCGGCGGTATTCGCGTGGGCGTAAACTCGATTCCAGTCGTGCTATTCCATACTCCAATTTTTTTCACGCCATTTTTATTCAGGCTAATTACATCCAGTTTAAAATTCGAACGATAACCGTAAGGATCGAACTTAATCAGCCCAGTGAGGCCTCTGAATTCAGTCTGAAAATCATCGATCAGTTTATCGACGATTTCTTATACTTTGACGGAAAGGGCGTCGGGTATTATGACTCTAAATATTACTCTGCATTAATTTTATCCAGTGTTTTCATTCATTTCGAAAGATATTATTCCGGCATGAATACATACAGACAATGAATGTTATTCTTTGAAAATATAACGGAGAAGAGAAACGGTTTCAAAAATATAACAAAACTCCGAGCCCCCACGTGTTTAAACGTGTATTGCAAAGCCTGTATTGCATATTCGTTCACAAAAATTTTCATGGGATATAGTTCAACATATCTTTTCAATAGTCCAACAGATTTTATAGCCATTTTTTCTATTTAAGATAGCTAAAAAAAAATTTAAACATAAAAGAACGGAAAAATGAGTTTTTTTACATAAAAATTCATAACTCGCGTAATTTTTCATATTTTTAGCTAAAAATTTAGTGGCGTACTCTTGATATACTATTATTTGATAAAAAAATTACTGCAATATTGTACCTTCCAGAAAAGGTATTTATTCTCCGATATGAAAACGCAATTTTTGATCAAATTAAACACTACATTTTTCGACTCTTCATTTTTTTTCTGAATTTAATGTACAATTCAAGGGTTAATAATGGGTTTAATAATCTCACCATTTTCATGAAGTTCAATAAACTTGATCCGTGTTCCCAGCTGCTGAGCTTATCACAAAGCGACGTTTTAACGTCGGCCACAATAGTGTCGTCTAGCTGCTTTAAAGCTCTGCCGAACAATTGAACACCGTCGTAAACTAGGGCTGCCTCGACGGTAATCTGGGAAGGATCATCCAAATCCCAATCAAGTTTGTCTCTCTCGAACGCCGCGATGACGTCTGGATTTTTAGGGTCGATCAAACGTAAGCCGGTAAAATTCGTCCCCCCGTATTGATACGGTTCTAAATCTATCGTCTGTACGTCCTGGAGTCAGAAAGGCATTCGAATCAATTAAAAGCAGCGTAAAATCGGTTCGATCAATCGGAAATATCCCCGAAATATCTCACCAACGAAGCGATGATGTAGCTATGCTTGTCGGACATGATGCCAACTTGTTGCGCCTGCTTGAGAACTTCCGGCAGAATATCAATCGAACAATCTATAACAATATTCGGGTCTCCGGAAGTCTTGATGGCCCTGAAAATCTCTCTGGAAAAATACAGTGCCTTTTTATGCGCATGTTTATCCCATTGATCTGAGATGTTTATTCGAGTTTACCTGTAATCAGGCCCTTCGTTTAACTGTCTAATTGTAACCGTGTATCCCGCGTTATTCCATCTCTTCAAAAGCTCATTCATCCGGACGAGATTCTCGCTATTTTCGTAGACTATGGTGAATGTTTTCCAGTTATAGCTCACGGCCAATTGCAAGTATATCTGTTAATCACTCAAACAAATATCGCTAGAATGAGAAATTATTGGAGCAGATAGAACCCCGTTTCTTCGATGCTTCTCAGGCGAAACGGAGCCTTTGACTTTTAACTACCTTTTTATTACAAACATCGTAAACCCGTCGGCATATATACAGAATGCGGACATCTGCATTAGGGTGTCCGTTATTTCCCAAGTTGGTTTTTTTTTTTTTTTTTGTTTTTTCACAGTCGATATCATAGATTTTTTAAGTCTTGCTACAGTTCTCTATCAATATATCAGTTGAATGGTTATATCAAACCCTAAAAATCTATATTCATTGAGCCCAACTTCAACCTTGAATAACTTTCGAAGGGGTGAATGTATCGAAAAATCATAAGAGACCTTTTTTGTAGAGCGTTCAATTCCCTACAGAAAATATACATTGGTCATTGCTATGCTCTTATTTGTTTTAGAGAAAAAAGAATCAGAAGCAAATACTCCAAAAATCCCATTTTATTTAAATGGTAAATGTAACATGATTTCGGCACGGTTTAATTTGAAAATTAGGAGCTTTTTTTGGGTTGATATTTTCTTTTTCAGGGCAAAAACTAAAAGTCCAGGGGTTAGCAGCAAAAAAAAAGAAAACCAACTTGGGAAACAACGGACACCCTAATCTGCATAATTATGCAGTTCGAGTTCCCCGTCACGAATGAAGTTAGTTATTGTTTATAGGATAAGATCGACTGCTTTTTTATTTTGGTAAATTCTATCGATCGTCTTACGAAAAATAGTTGAATATTCACGAAGAAACGAGAGAAAAAATCTAGATCTTGTGCATCGTCTTACCAATGAAAGAGTTTGCGAGTGTGGATAAACGTTGATGAGTTCATTTCCTCCCACTTGATTAGAATTCCACCTAGCATCAACGTGAGGAATTTCCATCGTGTCGCACATACTTTGAACGATTCTTGAAGTGATTTCATCTTGTGGTCCGAAAATAGCTGCTACTCCTTTATTCCCCAGATCACAGACTGGAAATTTTTCGTTGTTCATAGAATCATGATCTAAGACTAACAAATCCACTTTTTTCTCTCTTGTTTTTTTTCAAATTTCATTCTGCATTAACCGCGAAAGATGAGCCATCGGCGAGGAAAATTTCGCAAAATTCTACCCACAGCTTCTTACGAGTTACAAATGCCTGTGATTAGTACCTTGTAGCTCAATAAGCGAGTGCTGCATGGCAGTTGCCGTATTTGGCAAGTTGTTTATTACAGTAAAACGACGAAACGGAAGGTATATATTCTCGCGATGTAAAGTAGATTTATTATTGCGAGTAAATAGTCACCGAATGCCCAAGGGCAGAGGGGAATAAGTAGAGATCAGGAATGACCGTAAAATTTATCGGTCCACGTGAAAATTATTTATATACTTGATTCTGGAAAAATACTTGAATCATGAAGAGAATAGACTGCAGTATCTTCCATGTTCAGTGTGTTTTTCACGATTTCATCGATTTGTATAGCAAATATTTAGGGTATATGCCAGATTTGTATCTCCAGACCATTGGGCTGCTTGCCGAAGACAATAATTATTTTTATTTTTTGGAGTAACTGGATTTTCAGACTCACCTGTACGCGATATATCATAGGAATCATTATTAACTGTGGTGACTGGCTCTGGCTGGATAAATTGTCTGGGTAAATCTCGGTTTCCATTTCTATCACCGTTCAACGATATTATAGAGATCCGGAAGGCCCTGTCAGCGAGTGAATCTTCTTCGAAAAGTCCGGCTGCAGCAGAGAAACTATATTTTGTCTTCTTGATTCTCGGTGCTTTGACACAGCTGCGATATTGCGAGGAAAATCTTGGGCCTTTTTTATCCGAAAAAAGTGATAAGAATTCGCTTACCTATATAAACCGTCTTTCCAAATCCAAGAATGCCTGATGGCAGAAGTGCCACCAAGAGGAATTCGATCAACATGTTATAATCATTCTGAAAGTGAACATTTCATCATCAAAGACAGAAAATTTGCACCAAAATATCGCACAACAAAACCCATAGTATAATTCGAATTCAAAAAACCGATGCAGTAGTAGGAAGTAACTCGGAAAACGCAGCTTCGAGTCGGTTGAGAAAAACGTGTAAAAGGTTTCTGCACGCTCTTGTCGATTTATGAACGTCTAAAATCTGTACATGCACCATGCGATTTTTTTTTTTTACGGGGTCGTTTATTTTTCGAGATATAGATTCCGCGTAAAACAAATCTGCTCTGATTTCTAGTATCGGATTGCCTTTCGCATTTATGAGGAACGGCGATTCTCCAGCTTGCGACGTACTCGCGAATACATCACGGTGTCGCCTAAGATCGTTGAAAATTCTCTGCAGAACGCATCTTCGAATATGTGATTATTTCTGATTTAACGTCGAATTGAAGCGACGCGTTATGCCGTTGGTCCTTTAGTTTCTAAACCCGTGGACACTTAACCGTCTAATACAATTTACAAACGGAGCCAAGAAGGCCTCAGACATAGCCGGTGTGCCCATTGCATCAATATTTACATGTCTGGACCGAGAGGTTTAACATAGAACCGATGATTCCTGACGGGAGTGACGCCCTGATTATTTGTTCGAAGATCGTTTACTTTGCTAATTGAACTCTACGTTGGACCGAAATCTTCGGCGGCTCTTTTGAACGCAGCTCTTTTTTTTCTTTTTTCATTCTTCGTGTTTGTTTTCTTAGACGAAAAACGAACTTTTATTGTAAAAATCCGTTATAGAGACGCTTTGCATGTTTCCATGTGAGTCTAATAGCGTTTATCATTCACAGGGGATACATTGCAGGACATGGAATTTAAGTACTCATTGAAAATTGTCGGAAACGCAAGATTTGGGAGGATGCGTCTTATCACTTCCTGCATCGAGTGATGGAAATCGAATTCCTTGAAGCAAAAAAAAATTGGTCGTTCATTCAGAAAGTCTTGCCGCCATCTATCTCATATTACGCGATATACACAAACCAGAAAGAAAACTCTGAAAACATAAAGTGAACCAGGTATATTTAGACGCTCGACGTCGCGACGTCGACATATTCTTTCGACTGTATCGTACAACAGTCTATCGTCTGGATTATTTAAAAATAAGTTCAACAATTTCTTACGAAGGATAGAGGGAGGTAATTCCGGTATTGCGTCTATTCCGGTATTCCGGTATTCGCTAATGTTCACTAGCAGATTTTATTGTCTCGGATTTTGCAGGACGTCAAAACCCGGATTATATTTTTTTTGAATTACGATTTTAACTAAAAATTTCACAGAGCCGGAAATCTCTTCAGGAAAAGCCACAATCGCCAAGAAATGCTGCAGACTTTCAATGCTCTAGATTTTCATTCAACCCGGCTAACTGTATAAGTATTTGCAACAAATCTGAAATTTATAAGAAGAAGTAACCGAACGTTGAATTGAATTCATTATTGTGCCAGATATAGGCGAGTTCGTTGATTGCAAAGTTTCCCAAATTCTTCTTAAACACAAATTAACTCTTGTTTCAGCACGTGAGAATTTTTCGCTCAACAACAATAAGTTTACCGGCTAACATAAATCGCGTTCTGTCCTTGTCGCATCGTGTAGCTATTAATAAAGTTAGTTCCTCTTTTGAAGCTTGTTTTAGCTCGGATTTTCTCGCCGAAGAATTTCCGAAGAAATATTTCCTCAAGCTTGTGGAAATACCGGATTCATTTTTGTCGACCAACAGCAGCTGTAGCCTCGGCTTGTGTCTGTTTGACGTGCGGGAAAACAAACGAAAAAAAATGAAAAAAAAAAAAAACATATCTTGAAAAATACATCGAGGGTCTGAATACTCGAAATTTGTCTCCGCGTATCGTTGGAATAAAATTCTTCGATTCTAGCTGCAGCTCTTTTAGCCGCTGGATAGCAGAGTTGAATCTTTGAACTTTGAACACGTTTTATGGAATATTTGTTAATTCAGTATTGTGAAGGATAATTGTTCTGCTTTTTTTTCTATTTTTCCTATGGATCGGCGAGTTGATCATTATTCAAAATTACACGGTTAGGCTAAACGAAAAAGCACAATCTATTAGCTTGTTGTTAGAACAACGCCAGTTGGCATGCAACGAAAGTTGGATGCGATTAAACCAGTTCCTGGAGTTCAGGTAACATCCTAACTTACCTATATCTGGAACATTGAATCTTGAACTACTGTCTTTGAGTGTGGAGAAACTTTAAATCCAACTTCTCGAAGAACGAAGCTGTATCTTCTCGCGCGGTTGGACCGCAAATGCCAATCGTGCGCAGCTACAAATGCGCGCGATATCTCTTCGGCTGTGCTTATTTTGTCCATTTTCCACTCCTCTCGACTCTTCGACTTTCCACATTTTACTACTAGACCGAAAAACCACCAGTATGAACAGAAAAGCTCCGCTTTATTGCAACAGGAACGAGATTCTTCCAATTGTTTATTGTTCTGCCCATGTCAGTAGAAAATTCCGATAAAGTATCGCAATGTTCCAATACTTGTCATTGCTTAACAGGTACTGGTACAGTCTTTGGAAGTTTCGTGGATCGTCTCCACCGAGCGCTTAATTTTCCCTCCAAATTTCGTTCGAATCGGTCAAGTCGTTCTCCTGCAGTTCAAAATTCTCTGCTAAGCGATCGTGCCCGATAAGATTCCTTTCTTATGTAGTTACAAGAATGGGTGGCTATATGTTCGAGAAGAATCCATGGGTGGGTGCTATTTTTATTAATCTAGAACGTCGATTGAGCAATCACTGATTTAGGGTACGTTAAGCTATGATTGATAGCAGCGAAGAAAGAGCCACAGCAGCATTCTGAATATACAAAGTCCATCGAATCTCAAATAAAGCACGCCAACGATTTGAGATTAAAGAAACATGTGTTTTCTTTTTGTCTAAAGTCCTAGACTGGTTTTTGATTTTCACTTCAACGGTTTTTCGGTGTTCATTAAAGTCTCTTGCAAAATTTTCAAAGCGCTATCATAATGTATGTATCTCTCAGTCTCGGAGAGTGAAGAAAATTGTAAAAGTCGATTCTTGAAATATTTTGGATCATAAAACGAATTTGAAATAATTAATCTCACATCAGGAATTATTTTCATGGAATTCTTTCAGCTCAATTCAATTCGAAATTTTCGAACGATAAATTTGTGGTTTTAATTTATGAATTAATAACTGTGGTAGGAAGTTAGTACGAAAGCTATTTTAGCGACGAATCAGATAATAGAAAAATTACGGGTATGAAACTATAAAAAAAGTTCAAATTTCGTCGTTGCCGCGCGTGCGGCAAAAGTAGTTCGCAAAATCGCCACCGATGTAGTGAGATGAGGCCACATCCTTGATCCCTGGTGGTCCCCTCTTGCGGAACATATTGGAAAGGCAACATATCGTCGGGCTGGCGTATGGGTTGCATACAGTAAGGCGTCTTGCTCCAGCGAATTATCGAATATAAAAGCGTCCGAATTGTAAACTGACGAATCAGTTGAAGACGTCATACGTTCATTATTTGAGTAGAAAATTAGAAATCGCTTGAAAAAAAAATTCCGTGGAATGTGTTTCAAAGTCATAGTCTTATTAATTTTCAAACTAGTAGACACGATACTGTTCCAATTTTATTCCACTTCTGGAGTCTCATTTACATTCCGAAACTGATTCGAAATAAAGTCCGGAATCATCTGAACTTTCGAATGAAGTTGGATTAGAAATTGGCTTTTTAAAAATATACAGTCTTGTGTATGTACCGGGTGATTCCTTGCAGCGCAAGTTTTTGCATCATTAGTAATTATTATTTCAGAGAGCGTGCAGCAGCCACTTATATGAAGTTGGCCGGCGAGTTTATTATTTTTCAGTTTCTAATATACCAATAAATTCCTCCTTAATTGCTCTTAATTGCTCTACCCTTGCTTTTGATTGCTCACCGTTCATCGAACATAACCTCTTCCGGTCTGCTAGTTTCGCGTCGCGAGATTTTGCACTCCGGGTTCGAATCCCGTAAATTTTTTTTTTTTGTTTTTACTTTCATCAAAGTTTATTACATGCATACTTTTGTCGTCTATTGATAAATCCAATGACATTATATTTGTGTAAAAACAGTATTTATTAAAATCAGGAATTAGGTTTGACAAAAATTACAATTAAATACGTGGATTTTCAGGTATTTCAATTTGCGTGTTCATCATTTTAAGTATATTTACAGTTCAAGGGGATACGGTGCATTCCCCAGGGTAATACAAACATTCGAACCATAAAAATTCATAACTTCACGAAGATCGCGAGAAGGCAATTTTACCACAGTGAACGTTATTTGGAAAAGCACATCGTTGACGTTGATAAAAATTTCGCGGTCTGTCAATATAATTTTGAGGCAAACCTCGCATACCGAATCATTTCTTTATAAACACTAGTGCTAGCAATTGGTTATGGATCAAGATATGTATTTTAATTGCGTCACGTCTACCTGTGATAGAAAGTGTTACAAAGTATTACCAACGTTATTCAATTCACAGAAAAAAAGTTTTCAAATTTTACCACATAGAATTATTCAAATTCTTATAATTGTCAGTATAATGACGTTACGATAACGAATACTGTGACATACTTGTAAGTATGAATAGAAGAGGGCGTTATTGTTTCAAATTACATGTAAAAAAAGCATGCATGTAATAAACTTTGATGAAGGTCGAAGAAAGAAAAGAAAAAAAAAATTTATTAAAAATTTTCATAAACTAAATTTCAAATTCTAAAACGATAATATCGAAATTGAAAAAAAATTGAAATTACCTCATGCTAATAGATTGCATGTGATGAAAGAAGTTTGCGTGGGTAACGTTATTTGCCTGATTTATTCTCTAAGATATGTCGCTGAAACTAACATTGACACACTGGACGGACTAAGCACTCGTGGAGTAAATATACAGTTACGTAAAGTAACGGCGATAGTATAGAACACTTACTGATAAGTAAATATAGTAATAGATATAATTATATCATAGCTAATGATTAATATTAATATAATAATTAGATGATAAAAAATACTAGATGTATTTACATAACAAGTCTTCAAGATAATAGAAGAGAATTATAGCGATATTATAATATAATATATTACATAATAAAGTATAGTTTTCATAATCTCAGATTAAAAATTTTATTCAAATCGTTGCAAAGATTACTGCAAAACTTGATTAAATTACCCAAGTATAAAAACTAAATGCCTTTGAACACATTTCGAAAATATATCAATCAATGAATTTCAAAGTATAGGTATATTTTCCAGACCAACGAGAACGCGTATACTCTCTATTCCGTTATCCAAACTTTTGCATCAATTGCACCCAGAAAAAACTAAAAAAGAATAATTCGGGCTCTCAATCATAATGATATAAGTACAAGTCTGTACCGAGGATTATCGATTTATCACAGATGTTCTATTCGGTACTAACTACAATTAGGGGAATTTGAAAAGTAACCTAATTAATTCTCTTTGAATAAATTCACAATTGAGACCCCGTTCCGTTATTCAAAAATTATAATAACAATCTATACATCGTATCTCGTATACATTTAAGCAGTAGAAAATATTCGTTTATAGCTAATTGTATTTAGGTATTGCATACATATATTATAAAACGGCCAGTCTATATCACAGTAGTGGCATTATTTTCCGTTTGATCGACAGTCTTTTTATCATCGTTTCCATCCTCCTCAAAGACTAGAGACTCATCTTTAGTAAGAACCAACGAATCCTGACCAATCGGCGCAGCTGCTTCTACCAAATTCTCAATCGACACTGCAGCCGTTGGTTCGTTACCAGAAAAATTTCTGCTCAAAGATTGCTGATTCCTAGAAGTTCCCCTCCTAATACTACTCCGCAATAAATTAGCCACATCAGCAGCTGTTAAATTGGAACTACCATTATTAGTGTGATTTCTACGGCCCCTATCCATCGTAGAATGACTACGTTCAGTAGCAGTTCTATCAATTGTACTAATCCGCATTGTTCTATCGATTGTATTAGGTCTAGGCCTATCGAAACTGTTCCTCCTCCCATCTACGAGATCCGTTACGTCAGGTCCAGCCTCTGTAACAATTATGGAAATATCTCTCGACGGTATTCCCTGGTTCATTTCAACTAATACAGTCGCGTAGTCCGGGGGCGGTGGTTGAAGGGCTGGTCTAGGCCTGGGGGTGCTACCTTCTCCTAAAACATTGGCTATTCTTCTCACACTTCTTCTAAAGCTTTGGCGCAACATTTTAGCTATCCTAGCGCCGGTTGCCGTCGTATAACTTGGCGGCGGCGTATATTTAGGCGGAGGATCTTCGAACGGTACGTCTGTTGTTGACGGTAGAATTCCATTACCGTGAAGACTCGTCGTAGTGTCATTTCCTATCTGGGTTTGGGGCTCAGCTGCGTCATCTGGCTCTAGCGAAGGTCTATACAGCAGCTGAATCCTCTGTAATTATTCGAGAACAGTCGTTAGTCATTTTTCAATCGTTTTTTATCAATGCTAAGACCTGAACTCCGGCATGCAGTAATATGCATTGACTTACACTTACTCCGTTGCATTGAGCGCAGTGACTTACGTTAACTTCCACCTGTTCGTTCTATCGTTTGCATGACACAGAAGAAAGAGAGAAAGAGTCTGAATCTCGTATTTCGAGTGATAATCAAAAAGTCTCAATACTAAAGCTTATTTTTGTTAAAAAAAAGAAATGGCAAAGTGTTGGGGAACGAAGTTAAAAGCCTCACGCCATTGTCAACTAAACAAAACTCACTCGAACCCTTACATCGAATATGTCTGGAGGTCCGCTGTTCAGGTAACGACAAGTCTGGATAACAGCAACGACCGGAATCATTAAGATAGGAATGAGCTGTATGGCTGCTCCAAGTTGCCTGGCCCAAACGGACCAATACTCTCTGCCGGTTTTGCGGTAGTTGTACAAGTCCTGAAAGCCGCTACTCTTGAATATCATGATGCTGAGAACCTGGAAGGGGTTTATGCGTGCTTTAAAATCTCTGAGAGTTTTATATTCTTCAGATTTCATTAGAACAGATTATTCCAAATACCATAAGCGCCACAGGAAGCACGACGTTCCAAGTGAAAGAAAGCAGCGGTCCAGCCCAGTGACGCAGACACCTTCCGGTGGGCGGAAAAAGCTCGGCAACTACAGCTTCCCCTGTGTGTGGACGACCCCTGACTGCGAATACAGCCCCAACTTGGACCAAATAGAGAACTATTATCCACCAGGCACCACCGACCGTGTAATCCAGATAGTATACGACGTAGATGCCAAACTGCAAGTGATAATAAAGCTTTGATTAGCATCGATTAGATTGCGATATTCAATTTATGTTAGGCTGATGTTTACCTAAACTGCTTAATGAATCCTCGATTCTTTTTTCTAATTTTTCAGTTATTTTAGATATTATCAAAGTGGTAGATTATTTGTTAAATTAATTAGAGAGAGAGAGATATAGAGAGAGAAATTAATTTGTGAGAGTTTAAACTATGGTATCAGAGAAGCCATAGAGCCGCCGATCTTCACGTCTTTAACTTGAATGTCTAAAAACATGATATTATTTTTAGTAAATCCATCGTGTCTGGTTAATTTAGTGTGCGGTATGAACATGTACATTCCAGAATCTTTATCGAGTTTATTGGGATCGTCGACGGCGTCTTTTCTCTTAACTTTCAACATTTTTTTCACGTTATTAGCCGGATTATCTTGGTCTCTTAGGACTACGTTTGCTTGAAGAATACACGGCCAGTCTAACAGCGGGTCCCATTTTCCTTCCACGACTTTTAGGCAGCCAATAATGTGTCTATCCTTCCACTGCCCTTTACCATTGAGAAACAATTCGACTCTCAAAGTGTATCCGTACTCTTTGTTATAAAATATCGGGCTGCAAAGCAGCGCGTCGTTCTCCTTAGCGTCGGTCATTTTCTCCTTATATCTATCTATCCTCCACAATAGACGACCGTTTGTTGATATTGGTTGAAAATTTTCGCCCTCGCTGCATCCGCAGGTAATATTCTCAGATAGGTTCTGATTCGCTATATCTTTGACCATGTCTTCGATGTAACTCATGTTCTCTTTCATCTGAAATTTCATTGCTTTAATTTCTGCCACTTGATTAGCGATTGCTTCAGAATGCCGCCTCGTCTCCGTGACAAGAATGTCTATTTTCTCCGTGATAATATCGTGAGTGTTGACCAATTTTTTCGAATCTTTACACCTCATTTCCAACTCAAGTTTCATATCGTGAATTCGTTTCAATTGCTCGTGCCAGACGGCGCTGATCATAACATTTTCGCTCTCTAAAAATGTCCTGAATCCTTCCAGCTCCTTTTGCCATTCGGCATTTTTTGTTCTCCGGATAATTTCCTCCTCGTTAAACTTGCTCTGAATTAATTCGAGCTGATCATAAGCTTGTTTGAAATTCAAATTCATTTGTTCGTCGATATTGTTGAAACTTTGCTCCAATCTACTTATGCGGTAATCTACATCGTCGTTGGATTGATGAACGGGAGCATTTTGGGCCTTCAAGAATTCAATTCTCAGTGCGTCGAAGGCTGCTTCTTTAGATCGCAAGCCTTCCAAACTTTGTAAAAATTTCTCTTCCAATTCTTTCTGATACTTTTTTCCATCCGAAATAGCCGTCCGCAATAAGTTCAATATCGACATGACCCTCTCCTTCCATAATGAATCATCGCCGGACGCAGGTATCTGAATTTCGTCCGACTTACCGATCTTTTTACTCCTTCTAACACTGCATTGCGAACGATGAGCCTTTAGATTAATCCTCGGTATATAAGCGCCGCATTTATCAGGGCATACCTCTAACACAGAACCGCAGAGTTTAACATGCTCGGGTAAATATCTCTCGTCAATAAATTCGCTGCAAAAATAACACGGCACACTTCTACGAGCGATGTGATTCACATTATTATTCATATTTTGTTGTTTCTTTTTCTTTTACCTATAAGAACACGCGGATACAAAAACTCCGAGCACTATGAGACTCTGTAGGTTCTAGTTTGCCGTATAAACGACGATGATAACTCTTGATAAGATTAGTCTTTATCAAACTCTAGATTACGTAGATAAACACAGTGTTTCAATTGTAATCAGCATATTTGGAACTCTGACTCAACTTCCCGTCTAACTTCATGACGATGTATCAGGAGTGTCGGGATATTATGCACATAGAATTACCGGGGATTAATGCGAAGATCTTTAAATGATTCCGAAGTGAGATTCGAGCTTTTAAACGATTTAATAACGAATTTCTGTGTCAGAGAAGTACTAGGGAATTACGGATCAATGATCGGATGATTATTCAAAGTATGGTAGGGAGTAATTTACCTCTGTGGCCATCGGCAGGCCTAGAATGTATCCGCAAGCGCAGCTGAAGAAAGTTATTGTAGTTTCCCACAATTTCATCATCTTTGTATTGATAGCCATTATCCCGGTTATTACGCAATGCCATATAGCTAGCTGTGAATAGAAACTGTAATAAGTTACCAAACACAAGTGTGCGTCGGTTAATAGTGGAAAGAAAATTCTAATTGCCAGATGTTTGGCGGAGCAGGTCAACCTGACAATTATTATATTCGGAGAAAACTTGAAAACGACTCAAAAAATCCGTCCGACTTATTTCACCCAAGCAATGCGAATGAATAAGGAGCGGAATATCTTTGGTTCAATTACCTGCTGGGCTATTCCGAACAGAATTAAAATAAAGTAGAACAAGACAGCCCAGAAAGGAGAGACTTGTTCAGATCCTAGTACGGCTAAAGTTGCCGGCACTAATTCTGTGGCGAGTCTCAATACTTGGTAGCCAGATTCTATACTCAGATTTGCACCGAGTCTAACGACTCGCTGACCAGCCAGAAATGATGCGTGATTCATGAATCTTTCCGGCGAGCTAATCTGGCCCGGATGTATCGGCTGGTTGAAAAGGTGCATGAAAGTGTAGCCCGATATACTCTCTGGAATAAAAGTAGAAAAGAATTACAATCGGATCTAGTCTGACTGAAGTATCTATAGTATCATTAATTTCTGAATATTAAAACTACCTACCGAATGAACTAGTCGTGTAAATATACCCGTGATGCCTGAGAATTTGGACGCAAGTATTTGCCAGGAATGCCGATAGCAGGAGAACAACAAATGTCAGAACTACTACCAGACTTGTATCCCGTTGTAGAAGATGTTTGTGTTTGTTGTGAGCTGCGATCTATAATTGGAATAATAATTCTTCAATATTCTGAAGATATGTACTTTATTTTCTTTCTTCTCATATCAGATCAGAGAATTTCATCATATACCTGCATAGCAGCCGCGCCGAAGAGACCCCACGTAAGAAATACCTCCGTAGAAGCAGCCATCCAAGATTTTCCATTGATAAAAAACTCGCTCCAAACAGTCGCTGGAAATAGTTGATGAATTGAACCGGTCGGAGTAAGACCCAAGAGTTTTGCACATAGAACTAACGTCCCGAATACCGGCAGCAGAGTGAATACGTAGACGACTTTACCGTAGGACCTCAAACCTGAGTGAAAAGAATTTATCAGATGTTTTCGAGCGATAAATATAGACGAGAAATATCATGAAAATTAACACTTGCTCTTTTTATCCAGAATTTTACCTTTGCTCAATGAAACGAATACTATCATCCAGACGACAGCGAGATTGAATGCGACCTGAAATTTAAGGGTAACAATGCCAGCCTCTGGTTCGTTAAGATGATGCCTTTGCAGTACAGCTCCGCTAAAATAGTCGGGAACAGTTTCCTGGAGTTTATAAGAGGTCCCGTTGTTCATCGGTTTAGTATCGTCTCGATACAATAAAAAGGGTTCAGCCCATCTGTACTTGTCTTGCTTGGTGATGAACGAATCTCTGATAATTAGAATATGACAAATGTTAAAGACGACTGGGAGGCCTTATGGCCGTCGAATAAATTCATATCTTGGTAAAGAGCAATTACCTGAAGTAAACAAACATCCAGGATATACCGACTATGCTGTATATACCGATGAATGCCTGCGCTGTGAGGAGGGCTATCCCAACGCCCTGAAAGAGAGGCGAGATCCTCCACATGTCCACCGCACCTGCTGCTAACCTTTGACCCAAACATACCTGAAGTGTGAATATTGGTATTCCGAGTATTAACGAGAGAACGAGAAACTGGACGATGAAGTTTGCTGAAAAATGATAAAAGTTGTCGATTAAATGCTGATTCTGAATCCTTCAGACGCCTTGTTCGAATACTGCAACGAATACAGAGTCCCAAAAGTGTCATAAATGTTCAAATAATCTTACCGCCAAACTGTATGCTGAGAATGGCGAAACGACTGATATTAAAAAGACCAAGAGTACATCCCAAGCAAGCCAGAGCTGGGCTCAACGCATGTGGCCATCTACCGAGCGGATTTTCGTCCTCATCCTCGTCTTCGCCTCTCTCATCCTCTCGCTCCACTCCTCTCTGCCTTTCGCAGACCCTGTAAAATAGAGACGGAGTGTTGTAGGAGTGGATAGTCTAATTTTCAATATGATCTCCGAATATTGAGCAAGGATGAAAGTGAGCGCAGAATTTAGAAGCTGATCGTATCTCTCTGTACATCTATTGTTCTTCTCTACATGTCAAGAAGTTGACCTAGATTGAATATAGTCCGCACAGTTCTGGGCAGTGTTACCTTGCTTCTAATCAATCTACGATTAGAATCTAAAGATATATATAGCGGGTGTATAATTTGGCAATAATTTTAACTGCGCGATAATTAATCGCGATAAAGATCTCTTCGTATGTACATATAGTCTTCTCTCTCTCTTCTAATCGGATAGAAATTGAGTAAAATAATAGATATACTCTATACCTACATGCATAAATTTGACACGCGATTCAATGTATGTATTTAAATTGAGTAACGATATCAGTTATCAGAGATCTGGTATTGAGCCATTAATCTGAGCCGTTACGACTTGTATTATAAATTTATAATGACGAATAATAAATTACAGAGTCTTCAAATACTGGGTATAAATAAGTCGAATAAAGCCTCCTTATTCCTGTCAAAATTACAGCCCGCATTTGGAATTTTATTCAAAGGATAGAAAAACGTTGTAGAATTTTTATGGAACGACTGATCTCTGTGCATTATACTTATAGCTATGTAGATTACATAGGGGCACCCGTATGGTAGTAAATTTTTATAACGTACTCGAAGCAATATGCATGGACTAAATATAAATAAAATAAAATATAAAAATAGGATAAAAAGCCAGAAAAAGCGATGTGTAGAGATAATAGTTAATGACTGAGTGACTGATTCGACTCTCTAAGAAATCGAAACAGATATTATTGCTGTATAATACACGATAATGATACAATGATGTATATTATATATAGTACAGGTAAACTAGGCCAAATATCTAGCTATAAGTAGACGCTGTTTTAAAATCATGGTCATTTGTTAGTTAGCTTGGCATTGATATACAGAATGTCACAGCTACTCATGTAACGTCGATACGTAAGACTTACAAGGTATAATTACAATAGAAAATCGCTAATGGTTATATTGCAGCGCATGATGATAATGAGAATATGAAGTCTACTGTACAGCTGAGTTTCTTTACTATTTTGAAAAATCAATTTTTCCATCCATAATATCAATTACGATGCGATATTATATAAATTGGATAAAAAACTGTACGATTTTAGTCAGTAAATTTATCCATCGATTAAAATTTTTGACGAACTTAATTATAGATACCTACGCTGCTGATAAAAAGATGGAACTAATTTTTACCCGACAACTATTATTGATTAAGCAAAAAAAAATTCGTCACCTAAACCCGGATACTGTTTCTATCTGTAGAATTGTACCTTCCACGTGTTTGACTAATTGGGATCGATTCAGAAGGATATAATATTGAAAAGCAAGTCACGATTTTGTATTGTATACCTCTATATATATATATATATAATATTGTAAACTCACCGAAGCAGGAAATCTACGATAAAATATATCGAACTCAGTTTCAGCCTTGATTAATATAAGTGTATAATGCAGATTACAGGTATATGTGCAATTATTCTATCTCAGAACTTGCGCCTTTGCGAATTCTCTGTCACGGTCATTGCTGACGGAAACGGAGCAAATAATGAAATAAAATTTTGCATAAAGTATAAGATATCTGTAACAAGTGCGTTTTAATGTATATTGTCGATCGAGTTAAACGCGAGAAGAAAATAGTAATGAGATAACTGAACCGGATCGTATGTGAAATTATTCAATTATCATAAAATTGATAAGGCATAGATTCGTGAAATGAAAGTAAATAGAAAATATCGAAGCGAATATAACTCTGAAAGTTGGGTAAAGTATTGATTATCCCATGGAACTGGACACTCGAACCGCACTGACCACTAATACACCTACTTCATGTTCCTTCGACCTTTGCCATAAATATTTCCAAGTACATATAACTAAATGGGTATATGTACGGTATGTACATGGAAACTACGGCACGCGATCTAGCAATGAATATTGCGTATTAATTATCTTATTAATAATCTAAAGAAAAATTGATATTATACAATCTATGACTTGATGTCATGAAATATAACTATAATAATTATTATTAGAGTATATAATAAAACGAGAATCGAATATAACACGATAACGAACTATACACAGAAATTTTTAAATTGTATAAAATTCGAAAAAATGTTCAGACCGGTGGACAGATTTTTTCATAATTAGCAGATAACGGTTTTCATTATTTCTAATTATATTTTGTTATCGATTGCCTGCGTCAGTTAATACGATTATATAATAAACGGTGAATGAAATATTGATTTTAGTGTGATATAATCAATAGATACATAATAGTTATACGCGGTTATATAGTATTCGAATTATCGTACGTCTGTATTAAAAACCAGTTTTTTTCCTTTTTCTCTCTCTCTCTCTCTCTCTCTCTCTTTTACATCTCTGTCTACAACTATCTGTCGAAATGATAATACAGCTGTAGGTGAAAGTAGACGTATATTTGAATGAATTTGAAAAAAAAAAGAGAAAAATATTCAAGAATGAATCATGATCAGTAGATAAATATCTACCTATATATAATGGCGAATTTCTTGAAAGGTAATAATAAATAACGAGAAATGAACAAAAAAGCAAAAGAAAATTATAGAAAAATACGAAAAACCAAAATAAAAAATCATCTCATTATCTCCGAACTATTTAGGTACATAATATGTTATACAGATATTGAATAATAAACTTGAAACGAAACTGAAGAGAGAAAAAAAAAGAAAGAAAGAAAAAAAAACTAGAATTCAAACGTTTTATTGACAAGATTTTACGAGCAATGACTTATATGGGTTAATAAAATAGGCGAGCTTTTTATCAGCTAATCACGCGAATATGAACGTTTTATAGTGGTGAATAATTGATTCTGCATTTTCACCCATCTCCATACCTATAATTACACTAATCGCGAAATATTTTTCTCGTTATAAATTGTTATTCCCTTACGTCACGTCGAGAATCTCATTCTATAAATCAGCATACCCATACCCATAACTATACCAACATATACGATTATGTGAACATTGTTCCTATATCTTAGCTGTGCAAATTTTCTATACAACTCTGATATGTATATACGTATATACATTGCCTACGCATATGTGTACGTGAATACGTACCTACTTATATATTTATGATGTAAATTCAAATGTATAAATAATAAATTTTTCCTAATATAATAACGAAGAAGGTTAACCCCCCGTTTGACTCGATGTATTTAGTCAGAGGCAAGTGGGATGCGGATTACCGAATAGCTTAAATAAACAGAATTGCCAGTTTGTCGAAATATAATATGTATAGTCGTATATACCTATGCCTACGTGTATGTATTAACCGCTAAGTGCAGTAATACATGCCTAAGACTAATGGTGTCTGTTTAATACCATACATGATAGGTATATGTATATAGTATATATATATACAGAAATTGTTACGTAAAGTAAAAAATTAACGAGTGGGTATATAGATATTATAATAACCAATTCGAGCCTAAATATGTTTGACGCAAGTACTCCAAGTATCTAGTCGTCAAAAAAAAAAGGAAAAAAAAAAAACTACACCGATTACAATATCACAATACATAAGTGTGTACATGTACCTATATCACGGGGGTATAGCCTTGATCTGCATTCGCGAGTGACCGCGAATCGATCGAGAATTACGTCACGGTCGGTGTATTAAATCGCACTGACGAAAAGTATAGAAAAATTCAAAAATCCAATAATATAAGAATCGACGAAATAATAGCTGAGAGGAAATTGTACATGGATTTTTCAAAGCGACGAAAATTGTGAAAAATTTATCAAAATCAAATCAAATTTATCACTTTTGGGTCGATTAACGACTGTCAATATTCGTCATGTTATCAGCTGATGAAATGCCGGACCTTGTGTCTAAAAAAAATGACCATCCGCTTTATTTCGCCTGGCTATATGCACCGTCAGATATTGCAATTACGAATATTGGTTTTCGGAATAAATCAACACGGTGTATTATCAATGTCTTCAAGGCGACAGACTTGTTTTCATCGAAATACACACATTCGCATTTTTTTCACGCGGATGTATATTGCATACATATGAGAATTTAATTATCCGATTGACTTTTGCCCACTCCCATCCTCTCTTGGCCCTCGTTTAAATGCTGGATATAAATATACGCGTGAAAAATTGCATACAGGGTGATACATCGACTGCAACGAAACGAGGAAATAAAATCTCCGTTCGTATGATATTTATACATTCGATTGATTATCCTGTAACACAGTTAATGAAATTTCAATTCCCCCCTTTGGCTCTATGATATTATACCGTGTAATAAAACAGTGAGAATAAATCACATGCTAAATAGTTATAAATCAGTATTGCATATATTCAAGGTCGAAGATAATATACCCAGATGAGAAAAATAAACTTTATACCTAATTAACTATCACGTATTTATTGTTTACCGAATGTTATACTCGGGTGTGGATATATACCTACAATCTACATACGTGTAATAAATTATAATTTACAATCGAAGAAACGAGTTTTCTTTAGTCGTATATAAATCGTCTCGATTCTCAGATTAAAATTGAAGAGAATGAGAGAAAAAAGAGAAGGAAAATCGAAATAATTCTCACCCACGTGATGCGTATTTTCGAAATCAATATATTATATATACCTGATACGCTGTCGTCGTTGACTGTGGTAGAAATAACGATTACTAGACGCCAGCTGATCCTGGTTCATCCTGGTCTCATTTCGTATTTATATCAATTGAATAATCCGGCAATAATCATATCATCAGTCGGTTGATTAAAACTCCTAAATCTCCACATAATTTTCACTAATTTATATCCAAAATCCTGAATGAATATCATTCGCGTATATTATGTATTTGATAAATACTTTTCTCCTGCAACAGGTAGGCAGGTATACCTAGATGCCACAAAAATCACTTGTCTTTTAAACTTTTCGTCGCTATATTTAATTCCTATGATTTAGACAATTTTTCCTTGTTTTTTTGTTCTATTCGTATATGTATAATATAAACTATATTTTATTTATCTATTTTTTAAAATTTTTTTCTTCCTTTTTTTCTTTCTTTGCCGTTACAAACTCGATTCGCGAATTGATATACGTGCACTATTGTAGCAAGGTAACGGTAATATTGTTAATCCACGATGTGTATTAAGGTGAACTAGAAATAAGAACAATAATACCCCGTATAACGAAATTATTCTCTATATACTAGGTAAATAGAAATTTCTTTTAATCTCACGTATGTAAGTATATATAATATATATGTATAAGAATTTGTACAAAATTATATCACAACCATGTTATAATACTCTTTCCCGTACCGAATGAACTAAACGACTGAAATGATCTAAGAACCGGCTATAACTCTCGTATGCCTAGTTGTATACTACCTCTACTCCCCGTCTGACTGAGAGACGTGCGAATGGATCTGTTCCCCCGTATTAAATATATATATATATATATATATATATTGCGCTAATAACTACATATATACATCTACGCAATCGGTTTTGCTGCGCCCCACCGTCTGTATCTGTCTAGTAGTATAGCAGGTAAGTCAGTCATGTCTCGACGATCAGCGGGAGATGCGCGAAATTGAAATTTCGCGGTTCGTAGAACGAATAGTGACACGGGGATTCCCTTATCTGCGCAAGTATTTTACAAATTAAGAAATTATTTACCGCAATTTAACCGAAAGAGAAAAAAAAAATTTTTTCTTTTTTATTTTTTTTTCTCTCCGCTTATATATTTCCGGATGAGATAAATTTATCGCATGTATAAGAGTAGAGACGTTGAGATTTCTATAAGGCCTTGAATTCTTTTTTTTTTTTCTTTTTTTCTGACCGAGTGAACGGCGCGCAAATGCAGTGCGGCAAAGGGTAGGGCGGACTGCAGCTTGAACTGCAACGATGCAGTTTGCGGGAGTTGCACAGGTCTACTGGGAGCGCAGAAGCGGTAAGAGGTCTTCACCGATGCACTTGATGCACCGGCTATAAATGTGCCCGAGCTAACTAAAGACCGACTGCAACAGCATTACTTTACAGATATATATATATATATATACATACATATCTATATATCTATTCTCTACTCTACTCTTGAACGTATAATAACTACTCGATGCAATCCGCCCAGAGTTCACGCTACGGTACTTCACCCTCTTTATAGTATAGTTATACATGTATAGGTATGTTCAAATCGACACAAACAAACAATTCAAAATAGATATAATATCTTCTTTTTTAATTTGTTGATTTGATTTTTGGAATTTTTCTTTTAATTATTTCAAAAATTGATAGGTTTTAATTTTATTTTTTATTTTTTCTCTCTATATGTATATATAATGTATACTTTTCGAACAAAATTTGATAAAAAGAAAAGATATGTTCATTGGAAGAAAAACAAACAAAAAAACATAAAAAAAAAAAAATTGGTAAAAATTGCATCTAATCGCGAGGTTCAACATTTGGGATTCTTGGTAGATTGTTTTTACCTGTCTACCTATAATATACGTCTATAGGTAAATAAGGATCGATAAGATCTATAGGTTAGTAGAAAGTCGGCTGGGTTCAAAACCGCGCGGCATGAGGTCATCTAGACTAGACTTGTAAGTATATATGTATGTATATTTGTATGTATGCAGCTATATACAGGGTAAAGTAGTAGCGTAAATATTGCACTGCATTCGCTTCCTGCTTTTCGCTGCTGTACTGCACCGAAATATAGACGCGTATTATTTTTTTTTCTAATTTTTTTTTTTTTCGTCTCTTTTACTTGTTGGAACGAGAAATTTTATATATATATGTACATAGGTATATGTAAAAGAAGAGTAAAAAAAAAAATTAAAACCACTATAATTTTCTCAATTTTTTAATTTAGTTATTTTTTTTTTTTCTTTCTTGCGAAAAATTAAATACGCGATAAATTGTAGAATTGTTTAACGATTTTTTTGTTTTTCTTTTTTTGCTTCTTCCTATTCCAGTTATAGAAAATTAACGAGACAAAAAGGAAGAAAAGTAGAGGAAAAAAATTGCCTGATGTTGAATGAACATGGGAAATATATAGGTACCTACGATTGCAGAATAAGATAATAAAGCGAAAAAGATAATAATTAGGTAAAAAAGAAAAGTAAAATACAGTTAGTTCTGCTTTGAGTTTGGGTTAGGCTAAGGTAGGTAGGCTAGGCTAGGTATTTTGTTATATCCTACATTAGACGAAAACACAAAGCGCGTCGAGCGTCACGAATCACAATCAGTAATTATATATAAACCTACGTGTGCATGTTCTCTGTATTTCAGATTCTAAGTAATCTTTCTTATTTTTTTTTTTTGTTCTTGTTTTTTATAATTTCTTTCTTTTTTTTTTCTTCTTCTTCAACTCGTTGCCATACGAGAAATAACGAATTAAAAAGTCACACAGTGTGTCTAGATCAGAATTCATATACTTATATCAATTATACATACAGTTAGAGACTTTAATTTATCAAGAATGAAAAAATAACCAGGCAACAAAAAAAAAGAAAAAGAAAAAGAAACCTGACAAAGATCATTTGTTATATAATTTCTCAGATAAACTTATAGATCCAACATTTTTCGCGTTTACCTATTTCTCGTATATACATTGACGATTTTTCTGAAATTTAGGTCGAATTTGTTTGGATGAAAAATTGAAGAAAAATCATAATAATAATAATAATAATAAATGTGTGTTTTTTTTTTTTTAATTTTTTTTAAATTTTCAAAACATGTGAAGAATCGACTTTTTCGTCGATGATAATATTTACTAAACTATAATATGCTCTGCCTCTTTATAAGGCAGACACGTTATAATGTGAATTCCTGCAGCTGACTGCAATAATATTATCGCTCCATAAAAAAGGAAGGGGAGAAAAAAAAAAAAAACTAACAAATAAGTAAAGATAAAAATAAGTAAAGAAAACAAAAAAAAAAAAAAATTATTCGAATCGTACGAAATTTCGTATATACCTATAATATATATATATATATATATAGCTAACAATAATCTATAATTGCGTTCAGAAATAATTTTGTATTAAATTAATAGCTTCCGCAATACTGTGCAAATGTTTAAATATTTATCTTAATAATATATAGGAACTGTAGTGTTCCAAAGGTATAATACGTATACGTGTTCGTGTATATATATATATATGTTTTCAGAAAATCCCACATGTATTATAATAATAAATATGAATCCTGTATTATAACGTGATATGAACAGCTGTGTATAATTTAAACATGATATTATAATATTTGAATAAAATTAACGAGGAAATTTATGAAGAAAAAAAAATAATATACGAATAGAGAATCATTGACGAATGAATTCGAGCTTCTCCTTCTTTCGATCTAGTGTTTTACAATAATCTATAATATTGACGTAAGATATGATATGCGGGCTAGAATGTGAAAAAACAGTCACACCCGTGTTTGCGAGATTTTCAAAAGCACGAAATATGTATACGAGGTATCATTGTTTCAATTCTAAGAAACACCAATACATTTTCAAATATTTTATTTTCCACAATCCGTTATTTATTTATTTTTTATAGAACTAATTCTTCTTTTATTCATTCGATCGATTTGAAAGTTTTATTTGCACGAGGATTAGAAAGAAAAAAAGAAAAAAAAAAAAAATACTGTGTCAAACCAAGAATATGGTAGATTCGAAATTCCGAAAGCTAAAGCTATCCAAAAAGCCAATTCTCCGAAACTTGAAATTCACGCATTTCTTCATACGGCGTTTAATAACTCGGACTGTACTGATCGTATCGAAACCAATATGTGCTCAAGTTAATCGTTTTGAGATGTACTTTTTGGAAAGAAAAAAAAAGAAAAGTTTCATAATCCTATCAATTATTTACGTCATCGAAGTTATCGATCAAAGTGGATAAATAATGGTTTTCCGTGAAGAGGGTCTCGCTCAGAGCTATAAATTTTCCAATTTTCGGACTTTCGGATGTCTCGACTATACCGGAGTTTCCAACTATCCGCATTTCGACCTTGCCAGATCTTATAAGATAATTAGATATCATCTCAAACGAATTCGGAATCTTTAAGGTTCTCTGATAAGAAGAAAAAATCCATACATATAATATCTATGTAATTATTTTCGTTGCATATAGGTATAATATATATGATAATTCATTTCTCGATAGGTGTATAAAAAAAAACTGTGTAAAATGTGAAATTAGGAGTATATATATCCACGATCAGAGTCTGAATTCTCTGTATTGTCAAATTGATATAGTCTCAGCTGTTACTGACATATGTGCAATAAATACATACTTTGTGTAAACTATAAATAAACATATATGTAGTTAAAGAGTTCGCATATAAATAAGACGAGGACCTACGTTACCTGCGTCTATTTGAAAATATGCGATACGAATGGTAATGACAAAATCCGCGTAATAAGTAAGTAGCCAAATAAGACAGCTATGCGGAAGCTCATTCATCAAGGACAGAACAGCAACTATTTGTGTATGTATACATAATCAATGCGTAGGATGAATATAACCGTGTTACTAAATACCCAATAAATTTTATACACATACCCGAAGACGTTCAAAAAAATAAAAAATAAAAAACGCCCACGAATTTATACTAGGAAATTAGAAACTTATGGGATTCAAATTATTATCAAGAATTTAATTAACACTCGGAGGTTGGCTTTTATTTCTTCTTTCATTCTGTCATTGAAAATACGGAAACCTGTAGAAAACTGTATTCCTTACCTCAAAAAAAAAAAAAAAAAAAAAAATACGAAACACGTTGCAGTTCGTAAAATTCTGGCAATTTAAAAAAGCTGCAGCAGAGATATCATCGAATTAAACCACTTTATTCAGTATTTATAATTTCTCTAACGTGTATAAAATTGAGAATTCATTTTATTCATTTATTCAATTCACATATATATATATATACTATAGGTATATGTATATATAACGAGTGTTACCAAATCTGGATTTATATCTCGTCGCAATATCTGCGACAGTTATATATAAATAATATAGCTATTATATATGACTATATATATATAATGCGATAAAGTGATTCCAGCACCGTGAGAAACTTGAAATGAAATTTTCACTCCCGCTGATTGGTTTTTAGAATGTATACTAGAACTTTGTTATTATAAACTGATGAAAACTTTATCAAATTTCTTACCGCATTCACAGTTTTAATTGAAATATTATTGAGTCGAAAATGAATCTCCCCTATATTGTATAATGTATTGTATTGTATTTGTTGAATAAAGGATAAACTCGAAGCTCTGTTTTATACACCCGGAAACCGACGAAGTACGTATAACATCGCTAAACTTGATCGTTAGACCCGTGAGTACAGGGAATTTAATGGTTTCCCTACATATAAAATTTCAACGATTTTACTATAGAGTTTCACAATTTTTTTTATTTTTTTCTCTCTCTCTCTCTCTTTCTCTTACTTTTTCCCCGATTTTTATCACCTCGTTTTTTCTCTTCAAATTGAATTTTATAAACGTTTGAGAACTGAAATCCGAAAATCGTCAATTTTTGTAAATACAGTAAAGTTTTTTTTCTTCTTTTTTTTTTTGAAAAAAAAAAGGGATCAAAAAATAATTAAGATATAAATTTCAAAGAAAGAATAATGTCTTCACGATGCCTGTGATGCATTACGGAAATATTTCTATGCATGTTGTATATAAGATTACATTGCATTATCTTTTATTTCGACGTCCGTCGTGGCGCTTATAACATATGTATACATATACGACCATCTACCAGCAGGAAAGTCGAGTGTCAAATAACGAAAAAGGAATCCCTTCCCTATTGTCTCTAATTAAGCTTAGTTACCTGCATTTGTATCATATTGCAATTTTCTGCGGTATAAAAATACATTTAAATTTCGCACGAAGCTCGACTGTCTAGTTTTTCTTTTTACATGCACTTGTATATATGTTTTGTAGAAAGAACAATTAATTTTTTGATATTATAAGAAGAATTGGTTGAAAAAAAAATCTGATTATATATATATATTTTTTTTTTTTGCAAAAAATGTAAAAGAAAATGAATGATATTTAAATGGTGAAATTTTTTCAGCACAGAGTCGGTTGAATTCGTGTTTGTACATTTTTCTTGGCAAATAAATGGCCAGTTTAGTTTTAGACCAAGCCTAACCCGACCTCGTGGCAAAAACTAATCAATAAAAAGTGTCTCGTTTAAGAGCGCACACGTCTATATAGCTTATAGTTATATACGGTGGTAATATAAAATGAAAATACACGTACAAATGTTATATACCTGTATTACGTATTGAATTGATATAATATAGCACAGCTTTACGGCGTTTATAATAATAAATCAATGCCAATGCGAATGTGAATATCAAGAAATAGCCATGAAAATATTTCCTGACATTTATGGTGTCAACTTTGGTTGAAGTTCCGAATTTAAATATGTAATACCGCGTCCAATCGTTTTTAGAAAGGAAGGAAGTCTGTATAGCCGTGTCGAAAAAAAACTTTGAAACGAAGAACACCGGAGGTGTGAAAAAAAAAATTAAAAAAATCCTGAAAGCCAAAGATTCGGAAGGCCAAACTTAATCCAGTCTTGAAATTTACGCATGTGGTCATTCAGTGTTCGATAACTCGGCTTGTATTTATCGTATCGATATCAATAAGCGGCCAAATTAATCGTGTTGAGGTATACTTTTTCGAAAGAGAAGCTTCAGAATTCTGTCAATTATTTATGACGTCAAAGTTATCGATCGAAGAAGAAGATTAAATGGATTTTTGTCATTTTGATCATTTGAACTTCATAAACTCGAAATCCGAATTTCAAAATGATAATAAAAAAAAACGCTTGATTTTTCCGAAATTTAACACGAATCTAGTTAAAAAAAAAAGAAAAAACGGATCAAAAGTGTCGCGGCGCAGCGTCCGGGTCCAAGTTTAACAATGAGACGATCTAAACCGCATCTGCGTGATCCGTCCCCGTATCTTTGGCCTTAGTTTTTGTTGCCCTATTATTGTTACAGTCTTCCTCGTTTCAGGTGAACGACTAGGTAATAAAAACTTAACCGACTACCACAGACGGCCACACCTTATAAAGAGAAGCGAACTGCTTTCCCAGTCCTGAGGATAATTTTTCAAACCAGATTCTAGCTAGCTAGATAATGTTGTACGTAATATATATATAGGATGTTCAAATTATCCACCGATTTGACTAAAATCTAAGAAAAATAAAAAGATTTGAAATGTAAAAAATCCAAGATAAATAAATAAAACTGTTTCTACTTTTTCTATTCACTCCTTCCACGGCGATTTTCATGCCCTTGACTCTGTGTTCTACCTGTATCATCTAGGCACGTGATTTTTGTCTCCTAGTTTTTATCAACCTCAGCTGGATCCGGTGTAACGAGTAAATTTGGCGTCGAAAAAGAAAGGAAAAAAATAATCACCGCCTCACCCTATTTTTCGGGTGTGACCACTGATTGGCTGGGAATTCGTTGATCTAGAAGTGCCAAGGTTGACTAGCTACAATTTGTCTAGCCATTTCTCCGAGATTAATGCTACGTGACTCACTCTACGTGTAATTTCGAAATATCCAAGACCTGAGTCAGATGGAACTCTAAACACCCAAATAGACATTTTCTTTCATGCTGTCGCGAGATGTCGAAGATTCTTCAACAACGTTTAGATCTCAACGATTTATCTACCGGAGGGTTTATTTGGCGAAAAAATTTCGTTAACAAAAAAGTTGCGGCTAATCGAAAACTACGATTTATGTTCAGCGTATTTTTCTGAGAAGCTTAAGGTTTCGAAGATAATTGCAGAAAAGCTACGGAAGATTATTCAACAACGTTCACAATTAGATATTAACGATTTATCTCCCGAATGGTTTAATTGGCGAAAAAATTATGTTAATAAAAAAGTTCCGACTAATCGAAAACTACGATTTATGTTCAGCGTATTTTTCTGAGAAGCTTAAGGTTTCGAAGATAATTGCAGAAAAGCTATGGAAGATTATTCAACAACGTTTACAATTAGATATTAACGATTTATCTCCCGGAGGGTTTATTTGGCGAAAAAATTTCGTTAACAAAAAAGTTCCGGCTAATCGAAAACTACGATTTATGTTCAGCGTATTTTTCTGAGAAGCTTAAGGTTTCGAAGATAATTGGAGAAAAGCTATGGAAGATTATTCAACAACGTTTAGATCTCAACGATTTATCTCCCGAATGGTTTAATTGTCGAAAAAATTTCGTTAACAAAAAAGTTGCGGCTAATCGAGAACTATAATTAACGAAAAGGGGATTTTTCCGAGAAGTTCAAAGTTTCGAAGATAATTGTAGAAAACAATAATTTGTCTTTTATTTCTTTAAAGTATATATGACACCCTCAGTATTTCTTTGCACAATACACTCAAGTAGGTTACCACCCATAATTACGATTTACGGTACACCCTGTACCTAAACTCTCCATATCCCGAGCCTAAGCTCGGGTTGGGCTGTTTCACTGGCGTTTAAGTCACTGACCTCAACTCGTCAGCGACAACGTGTATTACGTAGGTATGTGATGTGATGTGATGTGATGTGAACGTCGATCTAAGAGTCTAGTACAGGTACTTATATATAGAAAGAATTTCGCATAGAAACAGTACCGCAACTAACATTCTATTTTTTCCTTTTTCTTTTTTTTTTCTTCCTTCCTTCCTTCGAATATAACTAATGATCATTATATCTAATTCACAGTATTTTATGTACCTAATGAGATAAAAAAAAAAACTTTTCGACAAACTTAGCCGATGATCTTTCAACGAAAAAGAGTAGAGAAGACAAAAAAAACGTTTCGGTAATAGAATGGTTAGATAATTATTATTCTCGATAAAAAAAAAATATTTTTAACAAAGAGATTATCACGATTTCTGTTTAAATGTCTTTCACAAGCCTAAAAGATATACTCCCCCCTGTAGCTTATAGGTTTAATATCAAAGTTTGGCAATCCTGTTCAACTAGTGTATCGAAGGCTTACGTAAAATAATAAAGCGAGTTATGGTTCGGTTACTACAGCAGCTCTTCTGCAAAGTGTCTAGGACGACGTTAGATACTATATTACAGAAAACGTCAATCGTTAGTATTTTAACGACCTTTTCTTACTACGAAAAGTCGTGGCGCTAATAACAACACGATTATAGGCAACAATAATTGGCTAATTATTATCTTCACCGATGCTTTCTTTATCTTTCTTTCTTTATTTTTTTTTCAATTATTATTATTGTTATTATCATTATTATTATTATCCTCCCCCCCCTATCCCATCCGATTTTTGACGTCATTTTCCGTACGGTTTGGAATAAAAAAAAAAATATGTATATAAAAAAAACAAAGAAACGGAACGGTGATAGAATAATTCTTTTTTTTTTTTTCTTTTATTATTCTTCAATCTATAGAAGTATGTGTGTAAGTATTGTCTGTTCGACCTCGATGGGTATATACGTCGGATGTCTGGGCGCTACACGTGCCGCACATGTATGGTGGTATATCTTCAAGCTACGATCAAACTGCACGCATTTGCGTATACATATTATACGAGAGGTAGGTATATAGACATTATATTCTAAGCATATACTTGTACGTATATATATATGTCCTATGTATGCGATATATGTATATCACGGAATACAAAATAAGAATGAAATCATATCTTTAATGTTATTCCGAATACGCGGAAGAAGATAAAGAATATATACTAGACTGGGCCAAAAAAATTGACTATTTTTTTTTTTTTTTTTGAATGGTACCTCGAGAATATCATTCAGCATGACAAAAAAACAATTTCGTGAAAGTTTGAGCCCTTAATATTGATTTTAAGAGGTCTCTCATCGCTATTTTTGATTTTTATTCATAATTTGATGTTTTACGTTAGAACTGTCAAAACATTGAAGTGAAAAAATTTATTTTCACTTATTTCTATATAAAATCAAATTCCCTACAAAAAAGGTCTGATTATAGATTTTCGTCAGACAAGCCGTTTCCGAGTAACTAAGCTTAATAAATTGATATGTTTTTTCGATTTCACGTTTTTAATTCGGAATTTTGTAACTAACGAATCAATGAATATCTAAAAAAGTTCACGACGGATTCTTAAAGGAAATTTAATGTTCTACAAAAAAGATCTCTCAACATTTTTGCCTAAATTAAATTCTTCAAAAGTTATGAACTTGAAATTTCAATTTTTTCTTCGATTTTAATTGAGAATAACTTTTGAAGAATTGTATTTAGGCTAAAATATTAAGAGATCTTTTTTGTAGAGCATTAAATTTCCTTTAAGAATCCGTCGTGATCTTTTTTAGATATTCATTGATTCGTTAGTTACAAAATTTCGAATTAAAAACGTCAAATCGATATATCTTTCAAAAAAAAAAAAATAGTCAATTTTTTTGGGCCCAATCTAATATACCTATACGTCTGCTAATACGCTGAGGGGGGGGGGGACTCTTGTAATTTATAAAATAAAATTCTCAATCATGTTTGATAATAAACTATGAATATTCCGCTGATATAATATTTCAAAAATAAACAGCTCTTTCTAACTCCAAAAAAAAAGAAAAAACAAAAAAAAATGACATAAAAAATTGACTCACCTTCTCCCAACGGCAGCATGTTGCGGCGTACCACTCGGGCTAGAAGCTGGACTAGTAGCAGTCGAATTACCCGACGACGTAGAACACGATGTCGTATCGCTAACAGTGGTTCTAGACTGCACGCTGCTCCGTCTACTAGACTCTTGATTCCTCCCTCTAGATCTACCCCCTGTGAGTCTCCCCCGTCCAGGCGAAGTAGCGGGGGTAGAATTAGCGCCAAAAACTCTATTCGTAGTAGTCGGCGCGCTGTTGGGTCTCAATACCCGATTTCCCGGCCCAAACCGACAGTTACTATTCCCATTACTCTCCGCATCATCGACTGAGTTCCCGTTCGTTTGCGCCGCCAATATCTCGGGCGCTATTAGCGCTATATCCGGCAATGAATTTCTCCCCGTTATCAAAACTTCAAGATTGTTATTTCGCTGATGATTTGAATTCGAAGACGACCCAGCGGCTGTTACGTGTACGAGATTTAATTCGCGATTTAACTCAACCGATTCGTTCGCTTCCGGTAAACGAAGGTGGCGCAAACGCCGCATAGACTCTCTCACCCACGACGTACCGTTGCAACTGCTATTATTCCCGCGCGTAATTTGACTGGGGTTTGTTATTCTCTGGGGTGGGCCCGGGCACCCAGGTACAGACGGAGACTTAGCGGCTGGTACACCGCCAGCAGACATGACGATACTGTCAGTCGAATTCGAGGACGTATTACACGCCTGACGCATGCGCTTAGCGATATTACTGTTGTTTACAGAGTTTGTGGAGGGGATATCTCCCTCCCCCCCTTCTTCCTTTTCCTCCTCTTCCTCTTCCTTCGCCCCGGCTACTGTGGAGGTTGACGTTGACGTCGACGTCGAAGCTGAAACCGACGCCGCCCCTTCTTCCGTTTCTTCTTTTACTAATTCTTCCTCGTATTCCTTTGCTCGGATCTCTTCTTCGGCGACGTTTGAACGGAGTTGTTCCTGTACGATTACTCCAGCTTTCGCTCGCGATGATTCCACTTCCTCGACCCATGACCAATCCACATCCGACGCGGACGACGATGACGATAATATCTCCGTTGAATCATCGTCTTCTAGTTCCGTTCTGAAGGAGGAGATTAAGATTTTTCTTCTTGTTCTTTTTTCTTTCCTTTTATTCTTTTCTTTTCATCAAAATCAATGGATATAGTATAAAAATAAGCATTTTTATACAGGAAATATATATATTACGACAATTCAAATTTATAGAAGAGAATTTATTGCTTTTTTTTATTTCTAAATTGAGAAGAAAAAAAGAAAGAAAAAAAAACATTTTTTCGACACTTTGCGGTACCGCATATTAATTATTATTCACATTATTAATGAATCAGAATGAACAACTGTTTTAGTTAGCATTAGGTAGGTATATGAAGAAAGCAATGTATGAAAAGAGTAATAATTTAAATTTTTGTTATATTATTCTTTGAACACGAAGAATTGAGTTTTTCAGAAATTTTCAAGCCTCGTTATTTTTTTTTTGCTAATGCGTTCTCTCTTCATCTCTCTTTCTCTCTCTCTTTGGCTCTCTTTCGCTGTTTTCGTGTGAATATGTAAAGGAAGTATATTCCGAATTTTTCTTATTCTGCATTCGAATGATTTACTCATTTTTTATTTCAATTATTTTCATACAATTCGGACAGATAATTAGTAATGTGGAATAATCACAATTCAGCGAGATATAACACATGTATCCAGGTCAGAATATATACGATATGGTAACGAGAATAATTTTCGAGGAAAAAGTGACTTGAATGCCGTTTACACGGAACAAGAAACGACATGGTTTCTATTTTGTTTAGTTTCATTTCTTTCCTGAAACTCGATATACTTTCGTTAATATAATATATTAATTTTACGAAATAATTATGAAAAAAAAATCATATTACATAAAATTATTGTACATATATACATCGACGTCGTATCTATATACGTCTTTTATTTTTCAAGCTTATTATCGTTAACGAATAACGATTGATTTCTGTCCGAATTATGAAAATTCCAATCATCAATCTATGTATGTATACTGATAAAATATCTATACGTATGTATCGCACGTTATACCTACTAGATATAACTAGCGCGAAAGTGTTCTAGTTTCCTATTGCGGTTCACTTTGCTATCGCAGTTTCCACGCTCCCGCAACTATAAAATACCTACATTTATTCAGTATATCTACAGGTTGATTCAGGCTAAGCGAGATATATTTTCAGGATAGATATATTACACCCTCGACAATCCAAGACTAAATTTCCTTTATTAAAAATTCGAAACTTACTCGTCCAATTTGTGCAAAAAATCTACCCTGAAAATAATTCGATTTAACTGACTTATATATTATATTGAAATTCGTAATAAGCTTTATGAAAATTAGAGAGAAATAACGCGAGACAAAAAAAAAAAAACAACAGAAAAAATGTAAGAAAAAAAATGATAGAATTAAGGGCGATGTAATTAATTTATTCCTTTTGTTTTATTGCGCCATATTATTCCAGCTTTGACTATAAATACATATATGTATATATCTACGCGTGCCGCGTTAAATTACGCGTAACAAAACGCGGAATACTACTTTAGTATATATATATATATAAGGCACGGGGTATAAGGTAAAGGTGTACGTATATATTGTTAGCAGCTTGCTTAGTTGCACGCACCCTGAACACCCTTTCCTGCATTTCCTGTTGTTTACGAACAAACTATATAAAGGTATGTACTACGTATGCATTCATTACATAGATATATATGGTATATATACCCACAGCTGTATATATGTTATATATACGTATATTAGATAATTGCAAAAAAAAAAATAATATTATATCATATATTGACAAATTGACAAATTTTCAGAAACTATATACCTATACCGTCATAGGTATACAGATCATGGAATAAAATGAGGATTCAATGAAATGAAATTATAAATTATCGTCTATTCTCTGTTGCTATTCGTCAATTTCCTATATGCTTATTATAAATTATTTTGTCAAATAAAATAGAGTTCAAAATAATGTGAACAAATACGACGCATACTTATATAGCTGTATGTTTGTAAAAAAAAAATAGAAAAAAAAAACATCAAATCTGTAGGCAAAATAAGAAATAAAAAATTATTGAAAAAAAAAGTATGAAATTAGGGTGGGTATAGGTAAAATATTGGACCAAATGAACGAACTATTGTTATTTTTATTCTTTCATTTTTTTTTTTTTTCGATTTTAATATCTCAATAATTGATCTGCTTGGCAATATATTCTGCAAATCAACTTTTGTTCAAAAGGTCTTCTTGGTCGTTTTCGATGAATCTAACCGTTTCCAAGTTATTCCGGTTATTCAATGAACGAATGAAATTGAATAAAAAAAATTGAAAATAAAAATAGTCGGTTTATTTTACCCACCCTAATACATAATATAGATAGATTGATAATTTTATCCCACTTCTCCACACGTGCTATGAAACAATTCCTGTATACGCGTGGTTTTGAAACCCAACCGTTCATCACCCGCACCCACATCATGCAGATATATAATAGGTATATACGTATATATCCAGCTGTCGTATATTTTCGTTACACTTTGTAAATCGCACGGTCTATGAACCTCTATACGTATACAAGTTCTATCATGTTGATAGAAACGAGTTTAATATACCTATATGTATCCTGCTACGTATTTATACATAATATTCTAGTTAAAAAAAAATGGAAAAAAATCAAAATAAAAAAGTGTACAAAAAATTTTTAAAAAAATAATATATAAGACCTGTAACCAATATTAGTACTTTGTCTAACTTTATTTCCAGATCTGTTTCTTTAATTCAAACCGACGAAAGAGAGAAAAAGAGAAATAGAATATGATCGATGCGATATAGATAATATATTATTCTATCGAATAAAATCTGCTAAAAAACAAGACATTTTTCTGTCGAAAATTTAAAGACCAAAAAAAAAAAAATAAACGTGCATGTATAGATATATTGTTGTCATTCAATTATTATATCGACGGAGATGGAATTCTTCGAATAAACGAAACAAAAAAAAAAAAACTAAAAAAACAACTAAAAAATCGTTCGAAAAAAGAGTGAAAATTTTTATAGATGTGTAATAAAAAAAATTGAACTCACCTAACCGAGACATCAGATCGTTGTGAAATCCTGTTGCCATTAGAAGTCGATGGTTTTTCGTCGCAGTCGTCTGCATTATCGAGAGAATTATATTTGTCGAAATTGATATTAGGTCTATAAAATCCCCGGTGTCCTTGATAATCGGCGGCTGATTTCCTGTCCGATTTAATAATTTGCAACGATCTCCTGAGTCTCCCGTTAGCAAATATGATACGTTTGACTTCATCGTCGTCGTCGTCGTCCTCCTCGTAATAATTTTCGTCATTTCGATTTCTATCGCGGGATGATTTTCTCGTTTTTTTAATCGGTCCTCTCAACGACTGGGACTTGAAGAACAATAATTTCGGATTGTGACTACGATTCGACGACACAGCCTCGAGGACTGTATAGTCGATGGAAAGGGGCCTCGAGAATTTGTTCTGTAAATTTTTCGCCGCCGTTATCGAGCCCTGAAACGACGAAGAGCCAGCTGCATTCGATGAGACAATTTTCATTCCCGAATTATTATCCACGTCATTTCTATCCCCCGCCTCGAATATAACGGGCGAATATTTTTCCCGCATCAGAGGACCGTCCGACGATACGGAGCCATTAATCCCGTCGAAATCCTCCTCCTCTTCATCGTCCTCGTAATAATCGTAGTCCAATTCGGTGAGGAAATTAAACGCGTTGTTTATCTCCTGCGTTTCGAAACTTTCCGCAGTCAAATAATAATCACTTCCAAACTCTTCCGCGTCTACGATAACCGGCGTGACGTTCTCGCACGTCGAATCCGTCCCGTCTCCTCCGTCGCGTATTGAAACCCCGTCGATTTCATCGCGGCAATAATTACAAGGGTCATTTTTATCTCCAAAACCGCTTGTTTCCTTTTCGATCACGATTTTCAAATCCTTCGTTATATCCTTGACCCGTTTTATCGTATCGGAGGAAACAACGTCGATCCTTTTAACAATCGGCATCACCTTGTCGTGGCCCAAAGTGACCAATAGATCGGGACGGTCGGAATGATAATCTTCAATCGACCTATCGCAGTGATTATTGTCATCGATATTATCTCCGACTCGAATATCCGTTCCCTGCAGATCATCGTTCTCGTTTATATTAACAATATCGCGTTTAATATCCGAGTCTTCCAAATTTAACGATAATTTTTCCTCAAGTTTAGGCGGGCACACGTCCAACAAATGTTCCTGTTCTTCGTGACTGGTTAACGGCGATGATGAACGCGTACGACTACGGGATATACTGCTTATATTGACACCGCTGTACTCATCCTGCACTCCGTTATTTAGGTCGATCAAATCACCCTCGTCTATCTCACTTGCAGCCATTTTGTAGCCGTGGCGTTTAGTTCCTTGAAACAGCAGAGAAAGAAGGGAAAAAAAAAACATTTTTATGATTTTTGATTTTTTTATGAAACAAAGAAAAAAAATAAAGAAGAAGAAGAAAGAAAGTAAATCAGTTGAATAATAATAATAATAACGATATTGTGTGACATCTATTCGAATCTAATCGATATACACACGCTGTTATTGTTATATTCGTTGAATTCCACGAGTGATTATAAAACCGCTGCAAAACATGTATACGACCGTGAGAATGTAAAATAAAAATAAATGGTAAAATATATTTAAATGGAATAAAAACGAAAGAGCCTACAAAAAAAAAAAACATAAGAAATAGGAATGAGATAAAAAAAAAGAATGGATTTTTTACTAGCTATGCACCTATAAAATAATTAATTATTTCGAGTTTGAAATTGAAACAAGAATAAAATAAAGAACATGATAATATAAGGCTCACCATATAGGAAAATGTTTGTTAAAAATTCACGGATACTTGTCACAGGTGAGAATGACATTTTTATTATTTATTTTTTTGTTGGTATTTTGACCGATAATGATAATGAAATTATTTTCGAATTGAATTGAAAACTGCACACACAACACTCTGGCCAAAGTATATAATTTATACGTAAGTATATAATATGGTTATATAGGGGAATTGTAAGATAGATAGGTTCGCGGGTATGACGTTCGACGTTTGAGATGCAACTAAACTGGCTAACTATTATAGAGTGACAAAAGAATTGAAAATAAGATCGCAGTCGGTGTAGTATGAGGTATAAAGGTATGGGTTATTCTTCGTCTCGTAAACGGCTAAATGCGTCAACTAATTTAGTGGTAATTAACATCAAAACGATAAATGGAAGACAGATAGCTATAGCTACAACAACGCTCCTGGGCATTTTTTTTATAGTATGGGTGTAATGTGTAATATATTATTACAGGGATATAACCAAGTAACGAAAATAAATTCGATATAAGGTACATAAAATATTTATCAAAAAAAAAAAGGAGGAAAAAGAAAGAAAATGTAATTTTCTCATTATGTATGTTTGGCAAGAATAAATTTAGAAAACGGGCGAAAAGTGCGCAGATGCATTTTTTTTTTATCCCGCTAATCGCGTAATAATTAAATACATTTTTTCCACTTCGCAACTGCAGCTGCTGCAATCGCGAAACAGAGATAAATAATTAAATAAACTTATTGCTATTTATAGATGTATTATGTAGTAGTATATATGTATATGTATGTATGTATGTAAATTAGCAAATGCACGCGCAAGTTTTATGAGGATTTTATTATCTGATAAATATTATCTATACAGGTATCCATTTTGTAGGTATATGTATTCTTTGCATTAGTATTTGTCATTTCGTTCATATACGTATATATATACGGTTGACGAACACTTGAACAAAATAACTAACACGTACGACAGTACTGAACTAAATAAAACTAAACCGAACTGGACTAAACTAAGAGAACCGGACACCTACTCAGCTAAATTTAAAGATCTAGACTCGCACTTAAATAAAGACCATGGAATATATAGGTATATGCATATATATATATATTTTTTTCTTCTTCTAAACTGTACGTCTATAGTTGTGTAAATTTTCCACATTAAAATAACTGAGAGGAAAAAAAAGAATAAAAAATTCTTCATTCATACTTGCTCGGTTGATTTGGTAGGAAGTTTCGAAAAATAATTATAATATAATATTCTGACTATAATCGATATTAAAAAAAAAATTATTATTTTTCAACTTCATTGAAGAAAAAGTAACATAATATCTATTCTACAATTTACAGATTCGGTGTACTTATCGAATTTGTATAATAAGAAAAAGAAAAAAAAAAAAAAAGAAAAAAAAAGGAAGTTTTATCGTATAATATCGTAAATAAAAACGAGCGCCTGTTATATATAGTATATATATATGGCTCATTCTCAGATAACTGTGATTTTTTATGTCCAGTATATTATTTATCATCCAACAGAGTTTTTTTTTCATCAAGTAGTCATTAATGTCATAAATCTGATAGTTTTCTACAACCTACATTAGATATTGGAACATAAGTGGTTTCGGATTATTCATAACTGACGAAAATATACTGGAAATGTCAGTACCGTGGCATGTCCGATTCTCATTTTTCAAACTAAATGTATAAATTTCTATCGATATTCGTTTTGTAATATAAAATTAACCTCTCATAACTTAAGTCTAATGTATACTCAATCAAATGGTATTGCAATTATACGAAAATATTGATTGTTCAGAAAAATAATCATCATTGAATCATGTCCTCGAATTTTATTCAATTTTAAAATTTTAAATGTTTACCGCCTAATCGCTATCTTAATTTAGTTTCATTGGCTCTATCTGGTGTCATTTTAAAGAGAGATTATTGGTGCATTGTTTACAGCTGTGTGTTTATTTGGAAGTTTAAAAAATATGATTAAAGCAATTTGTTTAGTTTTTAAAAAGGTAAGTCATAAAATTACATGTCAGTACCATGGTATTGAAATTTAGGGTTATTATTATGATGTTTGAATTAATTGTACTGAATTATTATTTGCTTTCACGTGAAACATCAAAATTATTTGGGAAATTATTTCAACTATCCGCATTATAAGGTTAGGTCAATTATAAATCCAAATGTCAGTACCGTGGATGTCAGTACCATGGCAAAAATAAAAAAAAACTTATTTATTTGTTATTTAGTTTAGTTGAAAATGGCTAGAATACTCCGGACGAGACTGAAAGACATACCTGGGCTCCAAAACTTGTGCAATAATAATCAATTAAAAAGAAGAGTGAAGACCCAAACCAAAAAAGTAACTAAATAGGCCAGCAAAAATAGACGTTTTTTTTGGTCAACTTTGCATTAAATTGCTGATCCAATTTTTTTTTTTCATAAGGTTTGGGACCACTTACTGAGTATAAAATAAAAAATAAAAAAATATAATATTATAATAATATAATATAAATATTTTTCAAATATTGTCATAGTTTTTGTTCTGTTATAGTTGTAGTAGAACTACATTACAGTCTTAGTTCTGTGTATAAGTGAAGCAAAAAGACACCCGAAACATGCGTTTTAATACATTTTTAATTTTAGAAAAATTTAAGTTTTAAAAATCACAGTTATCTGAGAATGAGCCATATATATGTATTGTTATTCGTCAGGTTGGTAACTCCACGAGTTCATAGAGTTCAAAGTATGCAATGACTACGTCAGCAATAACCTACTCGAAATGAATCATCCATTAAACAATTTATTTCTCTTTCTCTCTCTGTCTCTCTCTCCGTCTCTCTTTCTTGTTCTCTTTTTCACTCGACTAATATTTTTCATCTCTATAATTGCTACGCGCCTGCAATGTACCTATTTACAGTATCTACATATATATATGCATATATAGTATATTATATATGTATAACGAGGGTCTCTTACTCATATCTCCCAAGTTATTTTAATCAGAAATAATTGTCGCCCAGCATGTATATAATACCATTCCTCAAACACATTATTATTATCTGTTACACACAAATCATAGAGATATTATTTTTTGTCTCCCCCCCCCCCCCCCCTTCCCCCCCAACTTTTCTCCAGACGGTTTTTTAATTATTCGTCATTAAGAAGGCACGGACAAAATTGACGAACAAAGAAATAAATAAATGAATAAATAAATAAACGAACAGAATAGATGAAAAAAAAGAAAAAGAAAAAAAACACAAAGAAGAAAAAAAAAAAAAGAAAAGAAACTGTGATTGTTGGTTCGTTTCTCAATAATATTTTTTTACTCATTTTGTTAACGGAAGGTCGCTTCATCAATTTCGCCTTCTTTACAATAGACACACAATTCTCTTTTATATTCCGAATATAGATATATATATATTCAAGTATAGTTTATTGTATTTTCTGTACGTCTAACGCAACAATAATTGTCTTTCAGTTCGTATATAATAATGCATAACTTGTAAGTGAAACTACTTCTTCTCATACGTGAAACGAAAAAATGAAAAACAAAAAATAAATAAAAAACGAGAACAAAATTTCTAAAGAAATACCGTCTTCACGTTTACTCACCTAAGAATTCTCAATTACATATTTCCCATTTATTCATATTTCTATACGTAATTATAAAGCGCATTATTATTTTTATTATTAAATGAGATTAAAATTGAAAAAATAATTTAATAAAATATATATATATTCTCTTCATTTACTTTATGTTAGGATATATAGTAGTAAATCAATTATATTGGCAGTAATCATTTATCGCTTATATTCATATACAAGTATATACAATATATTAGTATATGTATATAAGGAGCGATGAATGAAGCTGCAATAATTGTTTACATCTGATGAAATGGAATTACCACATGTATGGTAACGAACTGTCAAAATCAGCTGTTCATATAATCATAGTATGATATACCTAGATAATTTATACAGTATAATACCTGCGTGTAAACTGTTTCAAATGCGGAATTCGCGCAGCTGGTTTTTATTTACCGGGAAACGTTCAAAAAATACGATACGTATAGACACGGGAATATCTATAGAAGCTATTATAAATTGAATGCTAAAAATATATCTGTAAATATATAAATATAGTTCGAAAGAATTTCGGAATTCTTACATATTTTCATATGCCTATGTGGGAATTTCACGTGTTTCCGATTTCCAACAACGATAATAAGAAAATTGTCATATGCGTTATAACAATTCTTAGAAATTCGCATTTCTTTATGTGACTAATCTAGCTGATAGTTTAAACATATTTCGAATCGGATATCCTGCGTGACAGATACGAGTTTAATTCCACGGAAAAAAATACAAAAAAAAAAAACACATAAATGAATGAATGAATCAATCTATCGCGGTTTGGTTTGGTTTGGCATGGATTTTTTTTCTGTCTACAAAATACGTGTACTTATGCATAAATACAAACGTTGATTCTAATCTGACCTCGTGTGTTTATGTCTATAATAAATAATCAACGCACAGATTGCGAGAGAAATGAATAATTTGACGAAAGATTAGTCATGGATTTTTTATTTTCATTTTGTTCTTTCCTTCTTTTTTATTTCGTCGCAATAATTTAGTTCTCGCCAATAGCTGTGCTGCCGAACTTTCTCCGAACGGACGAACTCTAAAGCTTCAAGAAAACAGCTGTTGGTCAATTCTACGTCATTGCATGCTGGTTCAAAACTGGTTATAAAGAAGTTGACTACTACCGACGTGGTTAAAAGAATTGCGATTTGTTAATCGCGATTGAGCAATCCTATCCAAATCGCAGTCACTTCTTATGCATCGTGTATAATCGCGCAAGTATATAGACTTTCCATTAAAACCGATAAAGCACAAGAAACGAAACTATGAATCCGTACTCCGAAGGGAAAAAGGGCAGAAACTATATTTACGATCAAATTCAATCGATCGTAAAGTTATCATTCAATTTTATCGTGAAAAACAATAGAGAATCACTTGGATCGGGGGAACAACGGCAGACCTGAAGTTGGCCGCGTGAAAATCGCGACAAGAATGCACTATCAATCTAAACTAATCGAAATATCTTTACCTCGCGCGTCGGTTCATTGAATAGTAATGAGTATCAGGGAAGAAGAATTGCGGACAGATCTCAGCGAAGCAGAAAACTTCGTACACTGACAATGAATGAAAATCGTATTGCGGAATAACACAAGGAAAGAAACGAAACCGAATAACAGTTATGCGAGATAAACGCATGCGGTTAAATATACTGTATAGGTCTGCATAAGCGGGCCACTTGTCAACTACCTGCTGCACGCATTGCATTGGTGCAATAGCGTGTAGAATCGGACATGTTACAATGCATCGGACGTTCGCCCCATCGCCGATAGTCGCTTCGCGACCTTCAATTGTTTATTTCTATTTTTGTTACCAAACCTGGGAAAGGTTGATCCTTTGTTTTCTTTCTATCGTCTATTATTGTCATGTATCTTATCTACGACCCGCATGAATTGATAATAAAAGAAGAAAAAAGTGTCGCTGACACGTATCTTGGTTTTTCATTTAACGGCTAAAATCCACCCAGAGTATCGGTTAACTGATTAATTACTTTATACTCACACATTTGCTCCCGCAGTTCAATTACATCCAAGTTATATCCATCCGCGATAACAACCTACACTGTTTACACTTTTCTCCGAAATTATGATACAACACACTGGGCGCCGCGACACGTGTGACTGAGCCGCACAGTCCAATACCAGTGTTAAACGGAAAGAAAGAACGAAAGAATTGCCGTTCAAAATCGAAACTATTAAATAGAAGAACGCGGACAAACAAACCGCGGACGCCGCTCACGCAGCACTAAAGAATTAGAGGCGACCGTCTCCAGACTCACGCGACTCGTTGTCTCGCTTTCTTTCTCTCTTTCGCTCTCTCTCTTTCACTCTATCTGTGTGCTGTTACGCTCTGAGTGTAGTCAAGTGTCTCCTCTCCGCCTCTCGTCGCTCGGCGTAACCCCCCCTCCCCGCCAATTCTCTATACCATTCGTCGAAGTAAAGTTTAAAGTCGGCGAGTTTTAAAGCCGTAAGGACCAGATTGGCTCGTCGAAACGGCTTTTAGGTATACGATAGCCGACCTTATGTACATGTATTATGGTATACGAACAGGCGAACGAAACGGCGGTCGGAGACCTGCTGAAACTGAGCAGTGGCGTCGCAACGAAGGGCCCCGAGACACAAGGAATTTGAAAACGAACGACAAACGATATGATCGATGATTGAAATAAATATGAATTGTCCGAATGAAACTCGGCTTTTATTTCTTTTTATTATTGCTTGTTGATCTATTAGAAATGAATGGATGATTGAATAAATGACGAAAGCTGAATAGCGTATGAATACAGAAACGAAGAGTTGCTATTTTCTTTCCCGTTTCCCTAAACTGAAATAAACAATTTTCCTCCCAAAGATCTGTTATGCATTGAAATTTCATTATACCGTTTCGGTCATAATTAACTCGATATTTAAGTTAGACCAGACGGCACATCCGCGTATGTACAGTAATAATTATAACGGTTCTTGCGAAACTGTGTATAGATAGCAGGTAAAAACTTGAGATGTATGTACATACGTATGTATATCTATAGATGCGCGTATAGATATATAGCCGTTATCACCACCAACCGGAATTTCGTTTTCAGGAAATAAATACTTTAGATACATATCTTAATACCGTCTCCACGAGTAACTTTTGTTCGGGAATTTCTCCGATTACTACTATTACTTACCGCAAAGATCTCCGCAGAGATTACTATACCTATATACGTACGAAATGTTCACCGAAATTAAACGGGGAATAAGAAATGAACGCTCAATATTGCGAAAAAATTTACTCTATATACGTAACAGTATAAAATATTTATAGATACAACGATAATAATTGCAATGTAATGACAATAATGAATAAAAAAAAAACAATGTTATGCGTAACAAAATTATTAGAAAAAAAAAAAAACTGAATGGCGGGAAAAGTCGCGTTTGAATAATGGACGGGATTTTCGAAATCTTAATATTATTAGGATGAAATTGAATGATACAAATTTTTTAATCTTTTTTCTAAAAGATCCTGGTCCAAACGATGTTTACAAAGGTATTGGCCCTCCAAGAAAAGCACCGGTATCTCATAGCGGTATAAATGATAATAATTTTCATTCCCATTCGCGGTGATGTCGATTTGTTCTAACTGATAACGGCCAGCGAAACGATTTTTCAACTCTTCTTTCAACACGTCGCACAACGGACATGGATCCTTTGTGAATAACGTTAATTTTGGCGGCGATGATATTCTGTGAGACCTATAGACCAAGATTAGACGTGTAAATGATTTCCTGATCGTTCTTTGCCCACGAATAGAAAGGCGAGGAAAGAACAAAACCCAAACATCATCCAGAGCCAAAGTCAAACAGATAGGATTTGTTTTTTTCAAAAATCACAAGAAAGCACAGCTCAATATAGTTCGTGGATAAAAAATATTTAATCTTCGTATCATAATAACAATATTGTATAGAAAACATGAAAAATATATGATATAGGTATACAGATAGGTATAAAACCAATCAACAATCGCTCGATTAATAATTATAATTACCATGATAATTATAATGAGGAATAAATCGAACTCTCATATTCGTAAACATTATCGAAAATATAGATTGTATTTTAATTCAGGCTTTGAGCGGAATATTCAGACTGGATTCAGACTCGTTTTACTCATATAGGTATCCTTTACATTACAGTGCTCGAATCGGATATATTCAATCATCAAACGCGTTTTGAGTTTCAGTCGCTGAATGAGGCGGATAAATGCCACTACCATTCAAACTTGTTGGATCGAAATTCTGCGCAAAGAAACTTACAATTTTTCAATTAAAATCGAAGATGCTCCGCCCCCGCCATTGCAGATCGAGGCGACTCCCTTCTCTCCGGGTTTCAATGCGTGCGTTAAATGAACGACTAGTCTTGCTCCGGACATTCTGCAATTTCATTGATTGAAAAATGTGTAAAAGTATGGAATTGAGTTGATCAAATCCATGGGAATCGATGATATTCACAGGATCTCAATAACTCTTCTCACCCGATCGGATGACCAAGGGAAACGGCTCCCCCATGGATATTAACTTTGCTCGGATCAATATCGAGGAGTTTTTGATTGGCGAGAACGACGACGCTGAACGCTTCGTTGATTTCCCACATCGCAACGTCGTTTTTGTTCACCCCAGCCCGTTCCAGCAGCTTCGGAAGTGAAAGGAGATTATAAAGCCATAAAAAAATATATACGACGCAGAGTTTTGGTCGAAACAGTAAAAAATATCGAACAAACGTTCTCTAGACGGAGATATAGATTCACCTTGGGCACAGCGAGGGCTGGTGCGATGGGAAAGTCGATAGGCTCAGTCTCGGCATCCTGGAAGGCGACCACCCTCGCCAGAGGTTTTAAATTCAGCCTTTTCGCATTGTCAGAAGTGGTCAAGACCAGCGCCGCAGCTCCGTCGTTTAGCGTTGAAGCATTCCCAGCCGTTACGGTTCCGTTTTCCTTCTGAAATTCAATCGAAAGAATTTCATTTCACTCAAAATCGAGTTATAACGAATGACGGAAGTCGGATTTAAAGGCTCAGGCTCATTTTACCTGGAAGACGGTACTGAGTTTAGAGAACTTGTCAAAGTTCACTCGTTTGTACTCCTCGTCTTGTGAGAAAACGAGATCAGGCTGTCCCTTTTTCTGCGGTACATTAACCGAAACGAGTTCGTCTTTGAACACGTTTTGTTCATAAGCAGCCGCGCTTCGCTTGTAACTATTTACGGCAAATTCGTCCTGTTGCTGCCGCGTTATTCCCAACTTTGAAGCGGTGTTCTCCGCGCAATTTCCCATGTGAAATTTGTGGTAGACGTCGATGAGACCGTCCAAGACAATTCCATCCTGTTGAACAATTCGTGAAAAATGAATAGCGTCTCTTTGATTGATAAGATGCGATTTTTGATTAGATAAATTTTTTCAAGAGCATCAAATCGTTGAAGAATAAAAATAAACAGTCGGGATTGGGTATCGAACTTTTTCACAACAATCAGCCATTTATTAGTGCTGCAATTTTCTGTTCGCAAGACTACTTATCTCGGCGATAAGAGACAACCATTTCTTAACGAGTTTAAAAAATTTTCTGTATACCTCTATCTTTACACCGCCGTAAGTCGTCTCCCCCCTCTTCATGTAGAATGGCACATTAGACATGGACTCCATTCCTCCGGCCAAGACAACGTCTTGATGACCGCACTGCAGAGTTTGGGCAGCTAGCATGACGCTTTTCATGCCGCTTGAACAGACTTTATTTACAGTTGTGCAAACCGTTGTTTTTGGAAGACCTGCGGAGGGGAAAGACAAAGGTGTTTATCGACGTTTCAGGGCGTCAAGAGAAGATGAAGGAATCTCTCGGTTTAAAAAGTCCCAAAATAAATCAGACCTGCAAAAATCACAGCCTGTCTTGCCGGCGCTTGACCCTGGCCACCTTGGCACACGTTGCCCATGTATACCTCGGAGATCTGCTCTTTGGAAAGACCAGAGCGCTCGACGGCTGCCTGGAAATTGAATAAATGAGTAATTATAAATTGGCGATGAATTTTTGCAATCAAACTTCTGCATCGGTGTCTACATTCTTGACTGATTTTTTTTGTTAATAAATTTGGATGTTATTTTTTCGCGTTTATTTATTGAAAATGATGGAAAAAAAACGAGAAAAATTTCTCTGATTTCACCTGTATAGCGACTGCCCCAAGTTTTCCTGCTGACAAAGGAGATAGGGATGCTCGAAAAGATCCCATCGGAGTTCGAGCTGCGCTAACGATAACAACATCGTTTAGATTTACCTTGGAACTAAAGGCTCGGGAATTCGACGCTAATACCTGTTAAGAATGTGGGAAAGAGGTTATGTTTCTAGCACGACTAGTTGGATAAATAAAACATGAGAAAGACGGTGATAAGTAAGAATTGAAAAAATCTTACGTAACAATGATTGCCAGAGTGTTTTTTTTCTCAAATCTATTATTTATGTATTTAAGGGATAATAGGCGTGTGTAATGTGAATTGGAATAGAAAAGTATCGGGGTTATTATACCTTGGCTATTTTCAACATTTTGACGAATTTCACGGTGTTAATTATTGTGTATAATCTATAAAATTTAAGACTCTTTTCAACCGTTCGAAGTGTTCTATACAGTTTAAGAATCGACTAGATACGTGTGTTTATCATTTGCGTAATCTTCATTTGTTATCAAAAGGTCAACAGACCATGACAGCTGATTGATATAAGTTAATTTCAACTTACACCGAACCTGCGCATCATGTATATCAAGAACTGAGCATGCGCCCTGCAATTCTTTCCAAGAGGAATTTTCTGTCCTAACCTAACCTCCTTTGAACTAGCCTAACCTGTCTACTTTGTTTTGAATCATTAATGGCATTTGAATAAAATGGCGGCACGATATTGATGCAATCGTGGCTGACGATTGATGGTATTTGGAGCGGTGATGACAAATCTTAATTACTGTCTCATTAATTATTCATTGTTTATGTAATATAAAGCCTATACTACATGTATGTATCTATGAATCAGCAGCAAGCTAATCTTTAATAATAGATAGTTGGAAGAATCTATCGAGATACATAAATTATTGTAGAAATAATGAAGAAAAAACCTTGTTTGTCAAACTGTATGAAGTTTATCATTATATTCACAAGGTTATATCCCCTCTTATGAACGAAATGAGAATACGTATACACCTCTACATACAAAATATTGAGATCGAATTTTTAAAACGATTAAATTTGACTATCGACATTCTATCACAAGTTCGCGATCCGAAAATCTAGCAGTAGCTTTTCGAAGAAATATTTTGTCGAAAAGATTGAAATTCGATTTTAATTCGGATCTAACGGAATCCTATTTTCAAATATCGGATATTTGAGTATCAATTTTCATTCCCAATCTCGCAGTATTCATTGCCGTTCGAATTCATTGAAAATATCATTTATTCATAGGTTATGTTCTTCGATCGAGGTGTATCCCAGTCTCTACAGATAAATACACACATAGTCCCGTGACGACTGTGGGTGTGCGTGTTTACGCTGTCTCGAAATGTCAATAAATTAGTGGAATTAAAATATCGCCCATCGTTTAATAATTAATGTCATGGTAAAAAATTACGAACGAATTTTATTTCGAATCGTTATAATAATCCCGGCGAAATAAATACCCTACGATTAGTTTCGAACCCGTGTTAGATATAAAGAGAACTATGAACGTCGAGGAGAATAGGTTAAGAACGTTTTCAGATTGGCCTGGAAACGCGGCCGTGGATTACAACCGCATAGCCAGAGCCGGGTTCTATTACACCGGTCGGAGTTTTGAAGTTCAGTGTTTTTTATGCGGTGGTAAAATATCGGAATGGAATTACGGCGACCAAGTAATGGCCCGACATCGTCAGGTCGATCCGAACTGCCCGTTTGTTTTAAATCCGTCGAACACTTGCAACGTGCCGTTAGTTTCATCCCCGAATTTAATACCCCCGATAATCTCGTCGGCTTCCTCCTCATCGCCGCAAAATATTCCCAACGAAATATCCGCCGCGCCGTCCGCATCTACGAGGACACAACAACCCGTCTTCGAATACAGAACAGAAGCCCAGAGGCTAAGATCCTTCGCCAATTGGCCTGTGCCCATGATTGTCTCCCCGGAAAGCCTCGCCAGGGCTGGTTTTTATTATTTACAAGAAGGCGACATGGTAAACATCGCTTCACTCCTTTCTTAGACTTCATAGATTTTTCAGCGTCTCCAGTCATCGTGGAACTCTCGTGGAATTTTTCCAAACTTGATGTTAAATTCTTGTAAATTTAGTATTTCATTCGATTTTCTAATCTTTGCAATTTTTTCGTCCATCGAAGTGCAATTTTTCTTGTGGAATTACTCGAATGATGTCTGCGGGGCTTATTTTGAAAAATTTTTGCTTTAAATTTGTTCATTCATTCCTTCAAATCTTGAAAGTTATTACCACGATATTTCCATCAGATCAATTCTTTCCTAGTAATTTTCAGAAACATTTAATACTCCAATTTCACCTGGAAGAATAACAATTTTTGTCTTTAAAATCTAAAATTCTCATGGAATTTAGAATCGAAAAAATAACCAGACACCCCGATTTTTTGAAGTTTTTTTCAAACTCATACCCCTCCTTCCACATCTTTTCTCCTGAGATTCTTTCTTCAAATTTTTAAGAAACTGCAATTTGATTGAAAAAGAAATGGAAAAAAATTTGATGATTTTTCAAATTCATTCTCATCTCTATAATCGATTCTCTTATAATCCAAATGCCGTATGTTGGTTCTGTCGTTCACCTATTTATTATGCATTCACTTAGGTGGAGTGCGCCTTCTGTCGAGGAGTAGTAATAAAATGGGAGCCGGGCGACGATCCGGACAGGGAGCACAGAATCCACTTTCCAACATGTGACTTTTACCTACATCGAGACAACAACGAACGTAGGAAATATTTCTTAGCGTTAAAACAGATCTGCGATGTTGTATTTTCACGAGAAATTTATCATTCGATTGTTAAAGCCAATAATTGAAAAAATTGACACAACACATTGAACAAGATATTATTCAAGAACATGGCACTGAAATTAGCATCTATGTGACGTTAAGCGTCGTGTAGCAATAGCCGAGTTAATTATAACTGTTCTGGCAATGTCACCAAGCCGTCTATTAGCCGACGTAATTTGAATCTTGTTATTATTGGGATTTTTCCTTGTCTCTACCAACAATTCTGCAGATGGGTCAAGGTAACTCAATTAAAGAAGTTTTCTCCGAGTTTAGTTAGTCCGGGTATTAAAAAAGGATTTGGGTAATTTAAGGATTCCGGAAATTGAACAGATAAATTCAGAGCTAAGTAAAACCTTGTGATTTGGATCTTTTCCACATAGCAGTGTCTGCCGAGAAGGTCGAGTTGGGAAATGTTAAACTAGCCTCAGGCGCTGGTTCAGATCTCTCGGAGCTCGGTATCCAAGCTCATACTGCGCCGCGGCAACCAAAACATGCGACTTACGAAGGCAGATTGAGGACCTATCAAGGATGGCCAGAAAGCTTGCGGCAAACTCCCGAAATGCTGGCTGACGCTGGTTTTTACTACGTCGGTAAGTTGGCTGGAAGTTTGCTTCGACCAATCGGAGCTGATCTGACGAGGATTCGTTGATTAATGTGAGATTTTTCTCACCGCGTATTTTCGACAGGAGTCGAGGACCAAGTCAGGTGTTTCTACTGCGACGGAGGCTTGCGTAATTGGGAAGCAACGGATGACGCTTGGACCGAACACGCTAGATGGTTTCCGAGATGTGGATTCGTGTCCTTAGTCAGAGGACAAGAGTTCATTAAACATTGCATCGATAATCGACCGCCGTTGGATCCTTCGGTATTGAATAATTTAGCCGTTTGCTGCGGTCTCGAATTGAATCGAGTCACAGGAATAGAACAGACTTGTTTTTGGCCCATTCTATCTATTTGCTGCAATTTTATTCACAGATATTCATCGGCGTACCAGACAACGGCTCTGGCGATGTAATGGAAACTCCCCTACCTTCACTGTCCACTGCAGCTCCGCCAATTGTACGGAATGTTACGGAGGCTGAGATCGAAGAATTACTTAACATGGCTCCAGCCCTGGTAAAGATAACAGAAATGAAATGAAAAACCACAGTAAAGTTACGCGCTAACTTTTAGCAGTAATGAGCTAAAAATGCACAGAATGATGTCAGGAGCAAACTACACAGAAACTGGGATTTCAGTCAGCACTGATATCGCGTTATCATTTCCTCGAAGCTGCTGCCTCAAATTCAGAGAATAGAATAAATAGGAATATGACGCAAGCTCTGACTTATTTTTGATGAAATTTTTGAACCTATTTTTATTTATTGTTTATTTCTTTCAAAATTTCAGGCAGCTTTAGAGATAGGATTGCATGTTGGCAGAGTGAGAATAGCACTGCGGCAAAGAATGGAGCAGACCGGCATTCCATATACAAATGCTGACCAGCTTATCGAAGATGCTTTACATGTACAATTCAGAGAAGATGATAGCAGGTGAACTCAATGTTCGGAGACCGAAGGAGAGCCTTTTTCTGCCTCGTTTATAGCACTTTCTATTTGCTCATAGATCCGATCTTCACACCCCTGAATCCCCGTCGGCAGAATTAACGAATCTATTGAATCGAGTCATAGCAACGAGGACGATAAGTGACTCAGAGAGCCAAAGCGGACAATTGAGCGGAGAGGAAAGAGTGCAGGAAAATAATTATCAAGGCATTAATCAGAACGGCGATGCTATTATAAATTCTGGACGCAACAATGTCGCGGAAGAAAGCCAGAGAGGGAAAAATACGACTGACGACTCATCGGGTATTTATAAACTTTTTTTCCCCGTTCAATAAAAACGGAAATTTTTATCTCCGATGTTTTCTTTTCTACAGTTTCGTTGGAGGAAGAGAATAGAAGACTAAAAGAAGCTCGATTGTGTAAAATCTGCATGGACAGGGAAGTGGCGGTGGTCTTTTTGCCCTGCGGACATTTGTCGACCTGCGTACACTGCGCTCCGTCTCTGAAACACTGTCCAATGTGTAGGCAAGAGATCCGGGCTACAGTTCGCACCTTTTTAGCATAATTTCAATTCAAAGCAGACGCTGCTTTTCCCACCAAAATTATACATCTTTTATAGCGTTTTATTTTTGCTTTTGTTTTGCTGTTTATATACAGCACCTAGATAGATATATCTACTCGGACGAAAAGTTTTACCATTTTTTGACCAGAGTCCATCGAATTCTAGACATAATAAATTGTTTTTCTTTTTCTTTTTTTTCTTTTTTCAAAGACTAATCAATTTCATCCACTATTTATTCAGAGCTTTGTATTATTTGTTATCTAATAATATTAAAATGCGTTTCAAGTATGGAGATAAGGAAATCTTGAGAACAGTATATATATATACGCCATATCTTTCTGAGAATAGTCTTGTCAATTGACTTGCAAAAACAAAAGTACTTAGATCCTGATCGCAGGTTAATCCGTATGTCACAAGATCTATATCTCGCAGATTGTCACGATCATGAAGGTGTTTGTCTGTGAGAAATTGAATTCGTGGTTTATTAATGATTTAGAAATAAAAATCGACTAAACTGTAAACTATAAACTGTAAGCTGTGTAAATTTTAAGGATAAGGAAAAACTCTAAATCTGTTCCATAGTTTTAAGAATAATAACTGTTAACTATATACTAACTTATCATACATAATCAAGAACCGATATGCACTATTTATTTTTTCTGAGATATTTACTTATTTATTTTGTTGAATCTAGATATACTATATTTAATGATACTATTAAATGTTGAATTAGCTGAAAGCTGAATAAAAATCATGTACATTAATCCGGGGTGACTATTCATCTGAGTATTTCCGTTCTGATTAGTTTTCACCTTAACGATTGAATGCTTAGAATTTTATGTGGTAAACATAGCTTTCTTCGAAGTTCGCTTTTCTACGTATCATTCGGCGATTGCTTGTCTTAACAGTTCAATCATTAGAAGATAAGATTAATGCGAAGGAATAGTACAGAGTCAAATACGCATATATATATATATATATATATATATATATGGAAACTTTATGAATTTAGTTATTCGTAAACATGCAAATAACGAGTACTGAAAAATAAAATTCTCAGGAATTTACTTCGTGTATGATAATTGATTTTAAATTACTGTGAATTCAAATGACAATTTTATGTTGCAATATCGACCCCTATAATAGATCTGTACAATCAGAAGCTATCAATGAGATTAAATACAGCGAATTGTTAGTTTTATTTTTTTCAGATAAAATAGTATTTTCCGTTTATAATAAAACCGCTTTGTTCACGACGAGAATACGTGATATTCTTTTCATTCGGATATGTTTTATATATTTTCATACAATTATGATTATATACGATATAAAGATAAGCAACACATATGATGTCCCGTTGGTTAACTCGTCAGCAGTTGGGCTCCGCCAGTGGAAGCAGATTGGACTGGATTCACCATTCGTTCAAAAACGTGCTTATAGTCTCGTTTTTGCCACAATTGTGATCGGTAAGGGAAAACCCCATAAAAATCACTTCCGGTGCAAAAACCTTTCGCGTAGTTATATGACTGACAATCATCCACGAAAAATGGGATTATCATGCGCCAAAAAAACATTTTCAATTTTTTTATAAAATAATAATTGTATAATATTTTTTTTTTTTTGGCATCAAAATTATATAGTTTTTGTGGGTAATTGTCACATTAGTATAACTAGGCGAAAAGTTTTTGCACCGGAGGTGCTTTTTATGGGGATGTCGCTAATTTTTTTAGAATTATATCAACTGATTATTATTGTTCGTAATGAATTGTATAAATTGTGCATAGAATTCCATACCACGTCTGTAACTGTAACGCTAAAAAAATTTCAAAATTGGTCTCTTGATTTATATTTCTATAAATATATATATATAGTTCGTAAATCAATTAATTCCTAATTTAAATCATTACATTGCGCGGGGATAACATTCGAAATCAATTTACATCCAATTAAATTCCAATAATTTGGGAATCAGAAGTTTTTTTTTTTGATCGTCTAGTATTATAAACCTTTGTATAGATTTATAGAAGTCGTGTTGTACTCTTGCTATGATGTCATAAAAATTCTGCTTCTGAAGTTCATATATGCTGACCCGGATTTAAATCCATTTAAATATTGCCGCGCGCTGTATAAAGATTCACGTAGTACTGTGATACTTGGAGACGGATGATTGAATCGATATTTCTAAATGTATTATAGAATGATACATGGAAATAATGATCGGAAAAGATTGGGGCTGAGAAGATCTCGAAGAAAATTGTCTAATAATGAAATAATATGGTGCAAAATATCATCCGGAAGTATAATAATGATATAGTTTTAGAAAAAATGATAATCTCCGCGATGACGTCCGTGGAATTCTACGCATGCCTGGCTTCGCAAAGTCAAAAACATGATTGTTTTAGTTTACAAAATTCGCCTTAGCGCCTAGCAGCAGTTAAAATTAAAAACTTGCGATGGTAACGTGATGCTTTATACATAGGCGCGATAGCGATAAGGTATTTCACTTTCGGTGTCGCAATATAGCCGAAAATATGAAACCCTTATCTTTTATAAATGTAATTAGCAGGCGCCAACGCCTAATCATGACCCATACATGTCTGTTCATAAACGCACACCATATGATATTTCTGAGCGGATGCGGTGGCTAGATAGGTTGCCAACGATAAACTTACTTGCGATGTAATAATAATTCTTTCTGCAATATTAAAAAGGCAGAAAATGTCCCTGACGTAATTCACAGCAATAGTCCATTGCCGAATTAAACTTTCATAATTACGTCGCTTTCGACATACATACATATAACATACATATATCTGTAAGGGGAAGGGGATCACCACATGATATTCAAGGGCGATAGGTTCATACTCAAAATTAGCTAATTGTCATTGTCAGAGAATTGGTTGTACGTAATAAATTCGAATTCAACGACTTGATTGCCTTCTTACGACGCGTATTAGCATATGAATATATGATATTATTATTATATGCAATTCCCGCCCACAATACTGCGAATAATATTCATATAGTTTCAACAGCAGGAAATATTGTAAATATCCGCTTATATTGTTGACCAATATAAGGATTTTCTGTCCTGGTCAAAAGTCAACGATAAGTTATGTTGCCTTTGTTACTACGTGGAAATAACCGACAACTCCCTCTGATTTCCTAACCGACTGGCGTTGAAATGCAAGCACAGTTAATGTCGGGCTGTCCGGTGTTGTGCGTCTCGCGTTTTGGAAGGCTGATACTTTTACTGCTTTTCTTTTTAACTGAGGTATAGTTTCTTCAAATATACATGTATATCTACGTATGTATATTTTCATTCATAAGTAAGCTTTAGGTGTGCGTGCATGTACGCATTCGTTATCATAACCTCACATAATCATTCTAATTAGTGAAATCGCTAAACTGACATCCGGTACACAATACGTATATGTAACAACAATTCAACTGCGAGATGAAAACCTGTCTCGAATAATTTTACCCTCGACTATACTTACGATCGTGCTTTCTAATTTCAATCTGAAAGGTTATCTGTGTTTGAACCGCAGGCGACGTGTGTTAGTGAAATTAAGATTTGCTCATTATAAATATTGGGATTAAAACTTCGAGCAGCGGATTAATCCGCAATTAATAATCGCAAACCTTCATCCTCGCCGTCGGGATTGATGATTAGGATTAATTCATAACTTGTTATCCAACACGAATCTTGATAACAGCTGATTATCATTATCATCGTGATTATCGAAAGAAATAGAAGTTGAACGGCCCTGAAGTCCAATTCAAACATATCTAGTTCCATATTTTTTCGAATTCTAGATAATATCTACATGTTTTTGTTTTAGAATTTCTCTGAATTGCAATTACTGAATTACACATCCTTTTAAGGCGACACCGCGTCGGTTTTCCTGGCACGGAGCCTTTGTACTTATCAGAATTATATGCGAGTGTGTATGCGTGTGACTCAGCAACGATACGTTGGCAATGTAAATAGTTGAGCGACGGTTTATACACGATAGTTGTTATATGTTCGAGACTAGTGTGGGTCCACTAGCACATTGATAAAGGTCGGCAAGGCTGGTACATACGTCACGCTACATCCACATGGTATACTTTGATCACGTGGAAGTTTAATATCTCCTGTAGAGTCCGTAGTGCGAGAGCTGACGATGATAGTCTAATGAATAAGCATATAATGAGCATATGAACGCGTTCTTTTTGATTATTTTAATCTTTTACCGGGAAATTCGCTCGCTCAAATACACATATGACGAATCATTCGATTGATAAACGGTCTCATTCCTTTCAGTATATCATATTATCACAAAGAAACCCCACGGACGAATGCGGTATGCGGGGAATTACACAGAGACGTGTTTCAAAACCAACACAGCGTAGATATATGTATACTCAACATCCTGTTCTATGTATAGATAGAGCATTCCAGGCTCGGCTTAGCCTCCAGCTTGGGTCCGGTTTTCAGAAAATACTATGCGTAGTACTATGAGAAAAAAGGACGAATTTTTGTTCCCTTAATTCATCTTAACTTAGCCAGAAAACTGTACGATTTTCAAATTTATACCATATCAAAAGGTAGACGTGAAAGTCGAGCTCGTCACCTTCTTCCTGTTTGATTGTTTACTTATTTTTCGAAAGGCGCACACTGTTGCCAAAAAAAAAAAAAAAAAACAAACATCGATAATACAGGTAGAATTGAGAGAATATTCGAATTTGGAATAAATATATAGCTGTAGAAAATGCACGGAAATTTTTTAGATTTCTGAGAAAAAATAAATAAAAAATTTCTCACTCGTGTAAGGCAGTCCGGATGCAGTTAATCACGTAGTAGGAAAATTCGATCTATTTATTTTGCATTGAAAGAAAATACCCAGAGAGAGGGCGAGAGGGGGAGGGAAAGAATTTGGAAATAAACGAAGACTGCGTGATGAATGATAATGCCGTGGGAGGTGAATAATGTGGCAACGTCGCAGATACTTCCACCATAGTCGTCACAGATCGAAAGCAGCAAGCCCGAGCCGCCTGCTGCCGTTCATTCTGTTTTCTGTTACGCCAGGTTGTGTGGAATCTCTGTGTGTACTAGCGTTAATACTTCTCAAACGAGAATGTATTCACCTACACTATAATACAGCCTGAAGCGAAGCGAAGCGGGCACGGTGCTGGGCGCCTCTCTCTCTCTCTCTCTCTCTCGACTCCCTGCCGTTGGCCTGCTGTGTGAACTCTGCGCCGCTTTAGGGGCCTGGTATTCAGAGACTCAGTTACATGCAGACCCAACATGGCAGTTCTCGAAACTTTGTGACCGTGTTCTGTGTTTCAAAGCTCTATATGGTTTTTATCGTAGACAAAATTAACCACGGAGTTATACACTCGTCTTTCAACTCTGTAAACATCAATATTCTTTGTGAGTTATTGTGCCCATGATTACTGCTAATCCACAATCATAATACATTTTATCTTAATCACACAGTGCTTTCGTACTATCAAGCATACGACTCATGCAGCATGCTTCAGTAAATTATGCCCGTTCCTTTGCCGCGCTGTGGCCTTGTTGCGGTGCTGGCTTTACCCAACCCGAGAATTGACGCAGTACACACATACATGCATGAATATATACGCGATAGAATTTCGACAAAAAAAAAATAAGCACTTAGAGACTCGTTAAAAAATATCCCAATCTTTCATATCACGATCAGAAGAATTTCGCTTTGTGATCATCTACCGTATCGCTCGATTGTTTCTTAGAGAAAAGAATTGGAAACGTTTAGTTTACAATCATATAATCGAAGCAGCTGCGCCTAGCTTATGTACGCTTTATAGATCCGATAAGATATGGAAGAACTCGACTGAAGCAGAATAATAAATTATTTCTTTTTCGTAAATAAATCGTTATCACAATCCGCTTTGTTGTTATCAAACGACGGCTTTCTTTATTCCGCAATTCAATTATCGTTCTATTTTTAATTCATTTCTTTGTTTCTTTTCATTTCCATACACATAAAAAAAGAAAACAAAAATTTTGCGTGTACGTATATTTTGACGAATCGAAAAATAAATAAATTATAATATAAAAATGTTCTTTATTCTTTTCAGGGTTCAAATCGTAAGACTTCGTTAAAAAGAAAAAAATAAATAAAAAAAAACGAAAAACGAAAACGAAAACAAAGAAAGAAAAGAAACGGGAAGTAAAACAGCGCCTAAAAAAGGGGGAAGCCGTCGATTCGTTGGAAAATTTTCTCACCGACACAATTACAAATGACGACTGATTGCTCGAACCGCTATCAAGCTCATCATCAGGATTTACCTCCGTACAGAGAATACACTCCTCGACATCCGCCCCCGCGCCAATTCCATCACCATGACGAAACAGACGACAGAAATCAATACCGTTTTGAAATAGCGAGAAGAAACAGCTTCGCAAATTGGCCCGTTCACTTTATAGATCCCATAAAATTGGCAGAGGCTGGATTCTATTACACAAACGAAGGCGACAAGGTGAGGTGTTTCGAATGCAGAGTCGAAATTTGCAAATGGGTCGAGGGAGACGATCCCAAATTCGAGCACCAGAGGTGGTCGGAGAGGTGTAGATTCGTTAGAAAAATACCTTGCGGTAATGTACCTGTTGGAACTGACCCGGCGGATATTCCACCCCCCCTACCTAGGGCAAGAGACGTTTGCGGACCGTACGGGATTGACGTGAGACCTGAGAGTACGAGTGGATGTTGTTCGTCTTCCCCTAATTTCCAACACTTGAGTACAGCGCAGCTTGGAAGCTGGGGTATCGGCTTGCCCAAAGAGCCGCAGCATCCCCAATTCGCAAGCAGGGATACCAGGCTTAGGACTTTTGAATTTTGGCCAAAGTCCATGAAGCAGACTAAGGAGGAACTCGCGGACGCCGGATTCTTCTACACCGGGAAAGGGGACCAGACGCTATGTTATCACTGCGGAGGTGGGCTCAAGGACTGGGAGCCGGTAGACAACCCGTGGGAACAACACGCTTTGTGGTTTTCAAAATGCTATTATCTTATCACCGTCAAAGGACAGGCATTCATCGACCAGGTCAAGGGGCTGACAAGACCGCAGCCTTCTGTCGAGGTGATTAAATCTGGTTCATGAATTTTTTTCTCATTTTTAGACCAAAGAATGAAAAAATTTGTTTTTTTGCTAACCGTTGTTCGACTTTTGCTTCTGATTTCAGGAAACGAAAAACTTGGTGCTGCCAAATTTCATAAAGAAAGTCGAACAGCCAATGGAAGTTGAGACGAGTACAAGCGAAGCACCGCTAGAGGCGGGAAGACGCAAGAGCGTGGATAGCGCATACGGAAGTTTAGAAAAGGAGGATAAACGCATGGATGATGGAAGACTGTGCAAAATATGTTACGCCGAAGAATTGGGCGTTGTTTTTTTGCCATGTGGACACATGGTGGCGTGCGTTAAGTGCGCGCCTGGTTTAACTACTTGTGCCGTGTGCAGAGAACCCTTTAAAATGACAGTTAGGGCATTTATTTCATAATAGTTCATAGGCGAAATATATTTCCAGGAATATATTATTAAGGAGACATGACTCTTCTCATCATATCGGTCAGGGGGCACTGCTAATTATGATTTGAAAAAGTTGTAGTAAAGTTTTTCTTGTCTTTCGGCTATTTTTTTTGTTTTTAAACCTTGCGAGACTCATGCCGTTTCAACTTATTGTATATAGTCGCATATCAATATATCAACAAATAAAGTATCATTTTAAATAAAAAAAAAATGAAAAAAAAAAAACAGTAAAGAAACTGTGGTGGTTGTATACACAGCGAGTTGGATTCTGACCGATATGAAGTTTGCAACACATTCTTCTGTCTCCTATCCTTTATGGTTGCATAGAGAAGGAAAGAGACAGAAGTATGTGCTGCCAACTTTATATCGGTCAGAATCCAACTCACTTTGTGTACCAGTTGTCGAATCGAAAACTGTTAGTGGCTCCGGCTGAGTGTTGCTTAAATGTCTCAGAACACTAACTCTGTAAAGTAGACCGAATATTCATATTAGCATACACCTCCACCCACCCCCCCTGTCCCTATTTCCTATTTTTTGATAATCTATCATTATCCTTGTAATATATTTGCCGATATTTAGATACCAATACTAATGAATATATGAAAAAAAATAAAAATAAACAAGCGTATAATACAGTCTTATCATATTTTTTAGCTATTCATATAATGATACAAATAATGTTTATAATAATAATAATAATAATCATAATAATAATAGGAAAATAAGAAATAAGAAATAGAAGAAATAAAAGAAATAGAAGAAAAAATTCTGTAATCAGTCTTGGATTGTTCAAATTTATTTTATCTTTGTTTTCCTTTTTTTTTTCAATCTTATTTCTTATTTTATTCATTGTGTAACGATGGCTTTAACATCAACATCTTTCACGAAAGATTTTAGTTTTAATTTAAATAATATCTAGTAAGTTTGCAAATTTTCATAATAAATAAAGAATTTCCTTTATTATATTATATATCACACCGATATCAAAAACCTGTTATTTATTTAGGACGGTTTTTCGTCTAAACTAGATTCTCGCCAGTTTGAAGAATAAAATTATTTCTTTTTTCTTTTCTTTGTTGTAACATGGAATTTACCCGACACAGTCTGAAACAGTATTATTCATTTGATATGTATGTAATGTATTTAACATAAAATTATTGTCGAATAAGAAAAATCTAAATTAAATTCTAACGCACTGTTTTTTCGCTCATTGTGTATCTAGTTACCCTAAAACTATTATTTCAGACACTTATATGAATCGAATTTATATTATCCTGTATGTTGAGAAACAAAAGAAAATGATCGTTTTAAATCGGTATAATATATTAGATTCTAAATAAATACTGGAATTGGATTGGTATACCTATGTTTTTGAATTTTATTTTTTTTTTTCTTTTCCACGCAAATTCTATATTTCCTTTCCTACGGATAATAAGTAATTTTCAACTGCTAAGTACAAAAGAAAACGGGGAAAAAAAAAGAAAAAAAAATTCACTTTCATTTATCACAAAAAGAGGAAATGAACACTGATTATATTCTTGGCTGATATCTTTTATCTTGAGGAAAAAAACATTGTTATAACATTTACGTAAAAGGTAGAAAACCGCACATACATGTATATAATATTGCGTTGTGGTGAATGGAGAATGTTCCACTCTACAGACCTTTGGCATTCCAATGATCTTTTCTTATTTTCCTTATTTTTATTTTTATTTTTTTCATTCATCTTTATTTTTCGTTTAGGGCAGAAAAACCTAACTGACCAAACCAGTATACAGCATCATAACTGGTTTGGTCGGCCCTTACAGGCTGCATTCCATTCCCACGAAGGGCGTAGGCTTCCCACAGAGAAATTTAACCCGTGATCTCATCTGGCACAAGGAATTCATTCACAGTAACAGAAGTGCATATATAGCTTATTATTGTACTCCAGTTAGTTCTTATTATTTTCGCTATTAATATCTCAATCTACCCTAACTCATTGCACTTTAGTCAAGCTTTATTCATCACTTCGTTGGTGTTTTGTGTAATTTAATGATTACAATTACAGATTTTCGCGAACCTCTTCGAGTCTTCTTTTGTCATCATAAATGTAATATATTAAGAGTAATTATCACGTGCTGTTAGTAACTACAGTTCAAGGTCCACTTGTAACAAATCATTTTCATTGCTTGATTGATATTTGTGACTAATTATAACTCAGGAATATATAAACAGACAAAATTTATTCAATAAAAAGCAGTCCAACAGACAACAATATATTATGTATTATGTTTATTCATCGTTGAAGAATATGCTGTTGCTTCTTTTCGAAAAAACAATTTCCAATGGTTTTGTGTTTCTTTTTATTATAAAAATAAAGAAAATTATATTTTACCACACTTATAAATAAAAAAATCACATTTCTTTCCCCCTTGATTATTATACAGTAGTTAGAACAAAGGGTGATATCGTGACTTGGAATAGTTGAACTGTAGCGGTTAGTCACAATATTCATTATTGCTATTTAAATTAGTAGTAGTTAAAACAAAGGATGATGATGATGATATCGTGACTTGGAATGATTGAACTTCAGCGGCTCGTCACAGTGTTAATTATTGCTATTTTAAATTAGTAATAAACATGAAAGTAATAAATTGAGAAAAAAAAAGCAAGAATAGTAGCTGTACATCCACACTTACTTTATACTTGGACAGTTTTATGGAACTGATAACAATGCCTTTATGTATGGGTTCTTGTGCGATAGAACTTCTTCTTTGTACGTTTGTACTTTGCTTTCGATTTCTGCCTCTGATAACGACAAATCGAGGGCCTTACATTTCGCTGAAAAATTGGCGATCAGATCTTCCCCCTCCTAGAAAAAAGTAGAACAACGTTATCTTTGCAAACTATCAATTTGGATTTTTAGATCGTATTTTATCACCCGGCAAGACTCGTAGTGTTTGCTGATCCCATTTCCTATATGATTAAATTTATATATATAGATTACACCTATCATGCTCACTTTTATAATCTTTCGCTTCTTTTCTTGATCCTCAGACCCTTCGAAATTCACTTTCTGGTAGTCTTCCAATTGAGCCAGTTTTTTTTCAGCGACCTATAGATGACAAAAAAAAAATTCTAATTCTAATTTTCGACATGATTTCTTGGGTGAAAAAAGTTGTCTACTGATAAGTAAGACTTTCTAAAAATCATGCATCTACGTATATGTCACGTCTGGTCATTACCTGAACAACATCGTCCGGAAAATTGGCCATTTTAGCGACATGAATACCAAAACTTTGATCGCAAACTCCAGGCTTAACGAGATAAAGTAAAGTGAGTTTATTGTCACCGACAACTGCTGTCACGTGGAGATTTTTCACTGTTGATACTTCTTCGGCTAGTCTAGTTATCTCGTGAAAATGAGTGGCGAAAAGACAGTAAGGTTTCAGCTCCCTGGCCAAATGACTTTAAAGATTTGAAAAATAAAGAAAAATCTGATTAGCTAACTGTAATAAATATGCAACAATCAAAATTAAAAACTAAATGATAAAGCTAATTAAAGTTACCTACTCTGCTATAGACCAAGCTATTCCGCAGCCTTCGTAAGTCGAAGTTCCTCTACCAAGTTCATCTATTATAACAAGAGAGTTGCAAGTTGCGGTCTGAAAATTTATGAAATTTTATAGACCAAGGCTATTGAAATGCTATGTAAGATGTATCGACCTAAAATAAAGATCATGGTTCTTGAATACCCTCAAAATAGCTGCTGTCTCGATCATTTCAGTCATAAAAGTAGATAGTCCTTTAGTCTGTGAATCGTCTGCCCCAACTCTTGCCAAAATGCAATCGAGTATCGAAATAGTTGCCGTTTCGCATGGGACAAAACACCCGATATGGGCTAGCAGCGCTACAACTCCTGTGGTTCTTATGTATGTACTTTTTCCGCCCATATTAGGACCGGTGATAATGTGGAAAGTACACTCATCTGTAAAGATCATAAAGATTTTCTATATGGTCTAAAATCTACTTAAGGGAAGGGGAACGCCGGTGAAAAACGATATTTTTTTTTCGAATAATATAAAAACATTTTTGGACTGTTTTCATTTTACGACCATTGAATTCGTCGCAAAAAACTACTAAAGAAACGAATTTATCATCTCTTTTGCACTAATACATCATGGAGATGAAAATCCGGGTGTCCCCTCTCCTTAAGTAAGCAGATAAAGTCATATTGTTTCTCGAACAATCTCCCACCTCTTTTGAAGCTGACATCATTTGGTATGAAATCAACTCCTTCTTGGAGCTCCAGGCAAGGATGCCTTGCCTGAGTCAGAGTCAACTCGCCAACATCACTCGTGCACATTTTTGGACGAATGTAAGCTCTCGGAGCATTGGCCGAAGCCAAAGCAAACGCAGTGAGTACATCAAGGCGTGCCGATACGGATCCAATGGAATGCACTGCTCCGGTATATCCAGCTGTAGATAAAAATTGTGTATAATAATTCATTAAAGTCTTTGTTTTGCGATAAAATGAGCACAAATCAACGTAATCTCTTTCATTTGTTTTTATACTAAATCTTGCAAACCGGCAATATTGATGATTTCAGAGACTACAGACTTCTGCTGTTGAAAATATTGGTCTCTGATGCTTATAAAGTCCTCGTTAAGAGCCGTAAGCTTTTGATTTGTAAACCGAACGCCACTTTTGTTTGAGTCTATAGTTGTGTAGCCCTTCTTATTCCTTATAGTCTTTTCATCTTTCAATGTCACTCGAAAGTAGTAGCCGATTTGTTGATTAGATTCTAATTTGAGGGTCTTCCCAGCGTCCAGAGACAAGTCCTTGGAGACTTTATTCATTTGTCCTTGTATCTCTTCCTCCAGTTCGTTCATCTTCAGTTTCAACTCTGGAGGAATGAAAGGAAAGTGTGTTGAGCACAGATTCGTGACACCTGGTCTTGTATGGTTATTGAATTTGTCTAAGAGGTGGAATATCACCTTGTAAATCGTTATCAAATTCAGGTTTCACCATATAATCGCCCTTCTCTGCTGCTTCCAAGTCTATAGTCTGCTCCACCATTTGCTGATACTTATCCATATCAGAAATAAGCTCTTTCAAAGGATCTATTATCATCGCAGTCATTGCCGGACCGCATTTTGTGTTTGACAATTGTTCCGTGAGTACCGGTAAGTGAGAGACGCAGGAATAAATCCTGGAAAGGAATGAATGTAGGTTCAGAACCTCGAAGATCCTCTTAGACTTCGGACATAAATTATTCAGTTCCCAGTCTATGCTCTGGAAAATACTTTGCATGTTATTAAAAACAAGTAGCTAAGCCTCTAGAATTTAATTTTTCGAATAAATCGCTCTCCGTCTCTAACCGGCAACAATCTTGCAGAGTGGCTTTTTTCTTAGCCAACTTTTTGGCGAGTTGTTGAAAGTCTGGTATACGTCTCAAGTGATCTTCCATCAGAGAGGATCTCAGCTCGTTATCTTTAACCAAGCATTCCACAATGTCGTGCCGTTCTTTGATCAGAGCAAAGTCTCTCAACGGTTGCCTTATCCATTGTGCCATTAATCTGTGCCCTTGAGGTGTCCTACAGCGATCTAATAGACCCAAAATACTGCTCGGAGCTCCTGTGGTCGGTCCTGATTGTACATCGGCTCTTGGTTCGATGCTGAGTGCTCGTACTGCTGCCGCGTCCAATCTGACGTAACGAGACTGTTCCAATTGTTTGATATGGAACTGATTGATGTTCCCTTCGTCTGACGTTAACTGAAAATTCAGAAGAGATCAGTTTGTGATTATTGATTGAAATATTAAGTCCTAAAAGTTATTTTTGAGTAATGTATTAGACACATACTTCAAGGTATTTGATTATCGCAGCTGTTCCAGCCATCGCCACTTTCAAATTCATTTCTACAAGCGTCTGAGCATTTCTTTGCTGTCCCTTTTTGAAGTGAAGAAGCGTGTTCATATCTTGAACAATTGAATCGGTCGAAAAATCGCTTTTCTTTCTCAGAGTTACCATGACGTTGCTTCTCTCCATCAACTACAATCATTACAAGAGATTGATAGTTTCAGATTGACGCTTTTCTTAGATCTAGCGATTCTATTACCTGTTTCAAAGTTTGGAATTCGTGACTTCCTTCGCCTTGGATCAGTAGGCATTCTTTCGGCCCGAATGATATCACGAGTGCTTCTAAATTCGAGAATAAATCATCGTCGGCAAATTCACAAACGGAGATTAATCGCTCAACAGCATCTACGCAGCTTACGCCAACTACCTATAAATGTTTGAGAAGAGAAATTTTCATTATATTTGTTCATTGTATTCATTATTATAATTGTTATCTAACAGAAAATTTTTACCCTGTTTTTTGCCTCTCCCCCAAGTTTTACAGCGATCACCGAAGTTCCCACAGCGATGTCGTTATTGCTGAATAAAATATCTTCAAATTGGGTCAAGTTGCCAGGCGAGCCTTTATATTCCGGAATCCAATCTTGGTTCTTTGCTGATCCTTGATTTACGTATACTTCAACTCTGTACTGTTTGATTAACAGAAGATCACGAATAAAGGACTCAAAATTAGATTTGCTAAGAATTAATCCTTCCGTTTTGTATGGCTCTGAAAAATAATTTCATTAGCATAACAAATTGACAAATAACTAAACTAACAGGAAAGAATTGATGAATAACAGAAATCAATAGGAAAAAATTCTCTAATCTATTTCACAATTCCACTGATTTGGTATGACGTATTTCATCAGTTCAAATGAGATACCGCTGGATGGTATTCGACAGAGAATATCTTCTCACCAGCACCGAGCATCTTGCAAACTGCTGTACTTTTGAAGATCTCCTTGGCAGCGAACAAAGCATCGCTACCATGTACCGTGTAGTAATCTGTCCTATTGAAGAATCTGATTGTACTCGACGGTTTCTGAAACAATAAAGAAGGGCAAATCTTTCTAATCATATTTCGGTACTTTAATTCTTTTGAGTAGATGTGGAACCTAGTTGAACGTTTTATTGATATTAAAGTAATTGACCTTGGCAGCATTTGACCAGAATTATTCATGAGAAAAATTGACCTTGGCAGCATTTGATAATGCATGAAACTTGTTCGATGAATTAAAATCTAAAGGCTAATGAATGTAAAGATAAGAAATTATACACTGCTTTCTTGGAAAATGAACCTTGACACATATCTGTAGGCTAGCGTTTATCAGTAGGTCGCAAAGGTGATAGGTCGGATCGCTGTGGCTCTTAGTTTGAAAAACAGATTCACAGAATTTCCAGTTTTGTAGTACGTCTATGTATTACCACAAAATACGCCAGGGTCGAATTCCTGAATAACCCGTCAGTAGGGGAAGCCCCCTGAGAAATATTTCAGAAAATAAAAGGATGAAGGATTATTGGTTATTAAAACTATGACGAATGATTATCACAGATTGAAATTCTCAATCGAAATATAAACAGTTTTGCATATACATGTAGGTATAGAATAGAATATCAGTACGTACATTAATCATAATTAATTCATCAATTTTAATCTAGTGTATAATTCATACTTGAAGCGAGTTAATTGCCTTTCTCTAATGTTCAATTTAATTATAAGTATGAGAAATTTATGCGCCTATTAAGATCTGTGGACTTTTGATATTAACAAGAACTGTGTGTCAATGAGAAGTGGTATAGAGGTTTGAGTAAACGAGTATTAAAGTGAAATAAAAATTGGCATACTAATAAGGATATTAAAACGCCAATTGCAATAAGAGTAAAAAAGATCAAGGTGAATCGGCGGCATTTCTCAGGAAGAAATGACACATCAATCCTGTATAGAAAAGATAGTAGTGCATTAATTATCTGTCAGGTAATATTGATGTGGTATTCCGTAAGCAGGGAATTCATGTAATTTACTAGGAAAGAATTCAAGTATCATGATTTATTTATAAAAATTACCAATAGAGTTTAACTATAGATAGTCCGTTTGTGGTCGCTGTAACATCTCAATGAATTTCAAACATGCATCCTACTACAGGCTACTTCAAGGTCGAAATATGACTCAATCCACAGACCACACTTTGCCCTTAGCCGTGGGTCCAAATTAAGGAGGATATAGAGTGATGTTTGTGTAACTATTATTCTGAGAATGTTTATAATTATTGGAAAAATTAATCAAAAAGAGAGTCGGCTAATGGGACTGTTCTTTGCTGAGTTCAGTCTTCTGTGAATTTATCGACAATACGTTTTCCTTGTACTATAATATTCAAACTATTGAGAACTATTTCATAAAGCGCGTCATTTGATTATTACTAAGAAGATGATAAGGCCAAGTAAACACGGGGATAAGAGAGATGTCTGAGAAACCAAAATCTTATCGTCTATAATAACTATAAGGCATCTTCCGAGAGTCCAAGATCCAAAGAGGGGGAGATCCGCATATAGGCAATCGCCGGTCAGTGGTACAGCCAATAATCCGCAAATTGTTTCAGTGTTAACATTAGTTGCTAACTGATAATAAAGTGTTGGAAAGGAGGAACTTTAGGCTTTTCTTAATAAGGTAATTAAGTTTAAATAATACTTCTGGTCTTAATGCCCTCACAATAGTTTTTCATGTAAATTCTGATGTGATTTCCAATTCGAAATTCAACAATACCTATGGCACTGAGTTCTATAGTTCTTTAGATCAATAAATAACGTATTGTTCTGTATTAAATATCTCAAAGATTTCATATCAATTAACATACCTTGCTGTCTTTTGACTTATACAAAGATATCAAGTCATTCACATGTGATTCATTTTCGTGATGCTGGGAAACTACACTACTTTTCTTTTTTTCTGGATTTACAATTCATTTCTCACCAATAATTATACAATCATATAAATATATATACTTATATTCTGAAACAAGTGAACAGCGGGAATCCCAATATAACTTTATATCAATATATAATTATAATAAGGAAAGAGTGGATTAAATGCATTATACTGAAATTTATGAGACATACTCAATTTATCTATCTCCATTTTTCCGATAAAAATGCATATTTTCAACATACAAAGAATAAGAATGATCATTACGAAATTTTAAGTACTTACAATTCCAGAAATATCTAATCTACTTTCATTTTATTTAAAGAGTTCATTGACGTTGTAATCATTTTCTAAATTAAGATGAAATTATTATTGTTGCAGAGGTCAAAGCTCATAAGCATGGCTCCCGCAGCGGTGGCTATATTTTTAATCTCTCTATTGGCCGAGACATTCTCGGCCCCAAGTGGATGCGCCGAGTGCCAAACATGGGAATCGCACAGTGGCTCTCATAGTCAGAGAGGATTTAGCAGCCAGACAACTGAAGACGATTTATCTCAGAGGTCTGGAAAGTTGGAAGATTTAACACAACAAGCCGAATTCGAGCTGAACAGATCCCGCAATAAATTAGCCTTTGATAATACAAGGCCTGGGAATTGGACCGACGTAAATCATTATGGGACATCCGATGGTCATGGAAGAGTATATGAAGAACAAGGCCAACGTGTGGATGGGCCAACCCGAATCAGATATATGAGGAAAAATTTCACTTCCAGTTATAGCAGCGGAGGCTTGGGCTCCTTTGGAGAAACTAATTTGGGACGTATATACCCGCATATTAGTCAAGATGCCAGCCAGTCATTGAATTTAGATCAGACGCAAAATTCGGCTTATGATCAATTCGCCATCCGAAGAAATTCTCACAACACGCAGGACTCTGTACATTCTATGGAAAGGGTTAACAGCCGTGACGATGCATCCAGGTATTACGGAACTCATGGCAGTAGCGGTCGGCTGAGAGAAACTAGTTCTGACCAATCAGCACAGCAAGGACTAGACGCGCTGGGTCAAATAAGGCCAGGAAATTGGAGCACAGTTAACACTTATAGAACTGATGGGGGTAATGGCAGGGTTTACGAAGAACGAAGGCAGATTGTAACTGGGCCGAGACAGGTTATTTCCTATAGAAGAAATTATACCACAAGTTACAGCTCTGGCGGAGATATTCCAACTTTTGGTGCGGGAAGCGACGAAACAAGGAACATCGAAAGCAATGTGCAGCAGCAGCAAAGGCAGTTTGATAGCTACGGAAGAGAGCTTCAAGAAACTAGTGGTGGTTCAACAAATGGCGGTTACACTCGGTACTATTCTGGACATCATATAACGCCTGGGCAAGCAAACTACAGATATGTATCAAGGCCTGGTAACTATGAGCCACTAGAGTCGAATCCTCATCAAACGTACCAGCAGACGACTAATTTTGGAAATCAGCACGGGTCTCAGTTTAGAACTGTAAGTGGAACGGAACAAGTTAACGAAAGAATTCCAATTTCTGGAGGTTCGACCGGCAGTTATGTTAGTAGTAGTTCATATGGCACTCGCAGAACTCCAGAAGTGTCATCTGACGGAAGATTGTCTGACTGGGAATCACAAAGAGGGCAGGTTGTTTATGGTCGTCATCCAGACGCAGGTTATACGCGTGTTTCTGGATCGCAAGATTTGAATGGAAGGGGAATTTCTGGTGGTAGTTTGAATAATCGAGAAGAATCTTATTACACTAGAACGCATGGTACTGAGATACCTTTAGGCCAAATTCGGCATTATGATCAATTTCAAACCTTCTCCACTTCAGGCTCCCCCTCTGCTTCCTCAATAAGTCGCCCTGACATGCATGTGACAACTATTCAATCTGGTCATGGGGTACAGAGTGGTCATCTAGTTACACAGGGACTTGATTTAGGACAAATATCACAAATTCCTGATTGTGATGAAGGTACTAATGGACATAGTTCATATAAACAATCTTACAGCCATAGAGTCTATAGGGGGGCTAACGAACCTCAGCACCTTACTCAACAAGCGGAAGATCTTACCCAGCAAACGGAAGATCTTACCCAACAAACAGAGGATTTCGGACAGCAATCTTTTTTGAAGCCTGGTAAATTGCAAGTTGAGAATGAACACTTTCAAGATCTGACTCAGCAAACTCAGGATCTTACCCAGCAAACTCAGGATCTTACCCAGCAAACCCAGGATCTTACCCAGCAGACTGAAGATTTTACACAACAAAGTCAAGATTTCGGTCAACAATCATCTTCGAGACCGGGTAAATTGGAATTTGGGAGTCAACAAGTTGAAGATCTGACTCAGCAAACTCAGGATCTTACCCAACAAACCGAAGATCTTACCCAGCAAACTCAGGATCTTACCCAGCAAACCCAGGATCTTACCCAGCAGACTGAAGATTTTACACAACAAAGTCAAGACTTCGGTCAACAATCATCTTCGAGACCGGGTAAATTGGAAGTTGGGAGTCAACAAGTTCAAGATCTGACTCAGCAAACTCAGGATCTTACCCAACAAACCGAAGATCTTACCCAGCAAACTCAGGATCTTACCCAGCAAACCCAGGATCTTACCCAGCAGACTGAAGATTTTACACAACAAAGTCAAGATTTCGGTCAGCAATCATCTTCGAGACCGGGCAAATTGGAAGTTGGGAGTCAACAAGTTGAAGATCTTACCCAGCAAACTCAGGATCTTACCCAGCAAACCCAGGATCTTACCCAACAGACTGAAGATTTTACACAACAAAGTCAAGATTTCGGTCAGCAATCATCTTCGAGACCGGGTAAATTGGAAGTTGGGAGTCAACAAGTTCAAGATCTGACTCAGCAAACTCAGGATCTTACCCAGCAAACTCAGGATCTTACCCAACAAACCGAAGATCTTACCCAACAAACTCAGGATCTTACCCAACAGACTGAAGATTTTACACAACAAAGTCAAGATTTCGGTCAGCAATCATCTTCGAGACCGGGTAAATTGGAAGTTGGGAGTCAACAAGTTCAAGATCTGACTCAGCAAACTCAGGATCTTACCCAGCAAACTCAGGATCTTACCCAGCAAACTCAGGATCTTACCCAACAAACCGAAGATCTTACTCAACAAACTCAGGATCTTACCCAACAGACGGAAGATCTTACTCAACAAACAGAAGGAATGCAACAAGATTATTCCCCACTTTGGAACCATGAACGTTGGCGAACTAATGACCCACATTATGCACCTCGGCCAATTGAGCATGAAGAAGTTGTGAGACCACAAAACTCAGGTATCGCTTATCAACAGCCCAGGGATCTTACACAACAAACACAGGATCTGACTCAACAAACGGAAGATTTTGGCCAACAAACTGAGGATCTGACTCAACAAACGGTGGATCTCGGCCAAGAAAATGAGGATCTCACTCAACAAACGGTAGATCTTGGCCAACAAACCGAGGATCTGACTCAACAAACGGAAGATCTTGGTCAACAAACGGTTGATCTTGGTCAAGAAAATGAGGATCTGACTCAACAAACGGTTGATCTTGGTCAAGAAAATGAGGATCTGACTCAACAAACGGTAGATCTTGGCCAACAAACCGAGGATCTGACTCAACAAACGGAAGATCTTGGTCAACAAACCGAGGATCTGACTCAACAAACGGTTGATCTTGGTCAAGAAAATGAGGATCTGACTCAACAAACGGTTGATCTTGGTCAAGAAAATGAGGATCTGACTCAACAAACGGTAGATCTTGGCCAACAAACCGAGGATCTGACTCAACAAACGCAAGACCTATCGCAGCAAGGGCATATACCAGCTGACCCTCCACTCTGGCACCACGAAACATCTCCAATTATCCGCCCAGATTATGAACCGCCTACATTATCCCCGTTAAGTGTTCACCAGGAAGTTGAGCCTCCCAAGACCTCAGATATTACTAGTCAACAGACAGAGGATCTCGCTCAACAAACGGTAGATTTCGGTCAAGAAAATGAGGATCTCACTCAACAAACGGTGGATCTTGGCCAAGAAAATGAGGATCTCACTCAACAAACGGTGGATCTTGGCCAAGAAAATGAGGATCTCACTCAACAAACGATGGATCTTGGCTATGAAAATGAGGATCTCACTCAACAAACGGTGGATCTTGGCCAAGAAAATCAGGATCTCACTCAACAAACGGTAGATCTTGGCCAAGAAAATGAGGATCTCACTCAACAAACGGTGGATCTTGGCCAAGAAAATGAGGATCTCACTCAACAAACGGTGGATCTTGGCTATGAAAATGAGGATCTCACTCAACAAACGGTGGATCTTGGCCAAGAAAATCAGGATCTCACTCAACAAACGGTAGATCTTGGCCAAGAAAATGAGGATCTCACTCAACAAACGGTGGATCTTGGCCAAGAAAATGAGGATCTCACTCAACAAACGGTGGATCTTGGCTATGAAAATGAGGATCTCACTCAACAAACGGTGGATCTTGGCTATGAAAATGAGGATCTCACTCAACAAACGGTTAATCTTGGCCAAGAAAATGAGGATCTCACTCAACAAACGGTAGATCTTGGCCAAGAAAATGAGGATCTTACTCAACAGAATGAAGGCTTATCGCAACAAATTCAAGGTACTGATGATTATCTACAAATACCAGCAGACCGTGATTTTGGCCAGGAATCTTCTTGGAAGCCAGGACAAGTAGAGTTTGGAAGTCAACAAACAGAAAACCTTAACCAGCAAACGCAAGGTTTCGGTGAAGAAACCGGTGGCCAAATACAACAAACTGAAAATGGTGATTATGACCGGGGTCAACTAACGAGCGATTCAGGATTTGGACAGCACACTTCTTGGTACTCTCAGTACCCAGAAAATTCAGGTCAACAAACGGAAGATCTTAATCAGCAAACGCAAGGTTTTGGTCAAGAAGCCAATGGCCAAATACAACAAACTGAAAATGGTGATTATGACCGGGGTCAACTAACGAGCGATTCAGGATTTGGACAGCAGACTTCTTGGTACTCTCAGTACCCAGAAAATTCAGGTCAACAAACGGAAGATCTTAATCAGCAAACGCAAGGTTTTGGTCAAGAAGCCAATGGTCAAATACAACAAACTGAAAATGGTGATTATGACCGGAGTCAAATAACGAGCGACTCAGGATTCGGACAGCAGACTTCTTGGAACTCTCACCACCTGGAAAATGCAGGTCAACGAACTGAAACCTTTGATCAAGAAAATCAGTTTGGTGGACAACAAGCAATCATCCATCCCGGACAAGCAACAGGACGAGCACCGAAACCTGCACCAAAACCAAGACGTCCAAGACCCACAAATTCCCATCACACTCAACAGATTAATATAGAGATGGAAGAACCAGCTGTACCTAATGCCGACAGTCATACGCGACAACACAATGATCAGGAAAATAGTGAAAAATGGGTATCAACAAATGTTCCTTCCAGTTCACAAAGAGGCGATCAAGGTATTAACGCAAACTCTATCGAATCGGAAGAAGCGGATATTCAAATTGAATCAGAGATACCCAAAGTGCCCGAACATCAAGTGGAATATGTCCCGCCGTATCCAGATTCATCTAGCCAGGGAATCACCAGTGAGAATCATTTCAGACAAACTCAGACTACTAAAACCAAGACAAGTCGCAGAGGCGGGCATCCCGGTGCGCAATACCAAGGTCCGCAAGGATGGCATTCTCCTCGTGAGCCACAAGTTGTTCAAGAGCCGACAATGGTACTTATCGACAGACGTCAACTTGGGCAAGAAAACTCAGGTTACTCAAGCGCCAGGCAAGTTGGAGAAGATTTTGAGCAAGATTTGACTAGTGTGCCTAAGAAAATTCAACCTCTTGGTGCAGACATAGAATCTAGACAAGCAAGCAGTCGGTCAGATAGAATAATCTTTCCCGACTCTCCGGAAATCTCTTTTGAACCTCGGATCTTGGAAGCATTCGGAGCTAAAGGACCATATGGAGAACATGATCCGGACATATTTGATTCGGCCAAACCAAACACTGACCCTGTAGTTTTAACACCACCCGAAGAGGGCAATGATTGGGATATTCGCGAGGTTGATTCGCGAGTTACATCCACGACGACTCTGCCGCCAACAACAACGCCAACAACAACAACAACAACAACAACAACAACAACAACAACATCGACAACGCCACTTCCTCCAACTTCAACTCCACCTCCGCCAACTCCGGCTCCTGGATTCTGGAAAAAGTTTGGCAACACTTTGGCCAGCACCGTAGACAAAGCCAAGGAAAAGGCACGAGACTGGTTCGGCTAAGCAGAACGATATAGTTTATCCACATTAAGTCTCCAGGCGATTTGCCAAGATTATTTTGTAAGATGTTTTTATCAGAAGACCAAAGAATCTCGTTAATTATTCAGTTATTACAAATGTCTGTTAGGAAGATCTTATTTCGTTCACATTATCAACGCTTGCTATTTAAAGCAGATTCATTTCGTTCCTAAGATATATATTAGTGGCTGAATAGTCAAAATAGTTCTAAACCCATGTTTGTTTGTGATAACTGATCCAGTTGATTGAACAGAATTTTGATAGTAAAGTTATTTTTAATCTAGTGCGCGTCTCCAATATTGATGCTCCTTTCTTTTTTCTATAAAATCATTTTATACTCTGTATATTTTGTGTTTGTATTACGTACCCTAAATAAATAGCTATTTATACAATTGAAAAACCAGTACTATAATAAATGTTTATTTTCCTTTGTTTTAACCTAAATTAAAAAAAAAAAGGATAATATTTTAGGTTATAATTCGAACGGCAATGAAAATATAAAATTGATTAACTCACCTCGGGAAGATTTTTGAAGAACCTGACAAAGCTTTGCTGGGTCGCATTATCTGAAATATAGAATATTTCGGGATCACAAAGCAACACTCGTCATCTAGAATTATTGGTTATGTTAGGTTATTCGCACTACGAACCCATGCTAAATTGTTGATTAGGTTGTACAGCCATTTTCTGGATTGTTTTATAGAAGATATGTTAACAAGTGACAAATAAATGCGAATTAAACCAGTCGCCGATTTTCGGTCGATTTATACAAAGCGAAAAACTTATACGCGGCGACCAAGGATCACTTCACTTGTCAGTTCTGTTCCCCCGTTTTCGCACTTTTCGCGGGAAGACATTTGACGGAAATGTAATTCCTAACCTCAAATTTCTCTCTTTATCAAGAAAGAAATAAGTTTTCTATTTTTTCTTGGTACTTCACCAGCCTGTCGAATGAATAAATTAAAATTAAAATAAAAAAATTTTTTGACGTTTATTTTGGCTGTAAAGATTTTCTCCTGATATTTTTAAACGCTATCTTGAGCGATTCCCCGTCAAGCGGGAAACTGCGATGTATTCAAAAAAATAATAAAATACGCTCGTTATAAATTTTGGGATAAACCTCGATGAAAAACGTTCGGTATAAATGATCGAATTGCTATTTTAGATAAAATTAGTTTTATTATTTTCTACTCCTAATTCTATTTACAAGAGATTGTGATCGTGTGGTTTAGAGTAAGCGTGAATAGGTGATGAATCAGGCGGCGAGTAGTCCCAAAGTTTGCAGACATATTTGCGCGGCCTCTGCTTTAGCTTGCTTTTTATTTGGGCTAGCAACGCTTGGTTTATATTCTATCCCGTTCACTTTGACCTGAATTGATATGAAATCATGTCAAATTAAAATATCTCTTAAAAAACGATCCGATTGTTTGCTGTTGATCAATTGATCGAGTCCTGTTTACCTTGAAAAGAAAATTCTTTCTGTGATCTGGTCCGCACTCGAAACACAATTCATAAACCGGAGCCCCGAACTTCCTTTTCGAGCAATATTCACCCAGCAAAGAAACGGGATGTTTACCTAGAAGCATAAACACTCTTTTTTATACAAACGTTCATCAATCAATCTTGAATTTTCTCCACTTTCTGTTTTATTATTTACTCTCGTATCCACCTTCAAGAGTTTTTATTGTTGGTACGACTGGCTTCACGGTTTTTCCAACTCTCTTTCCGATATCCTGATCCGAGATGAGACCTCTTTTGTCGAGCTTCACTTCTAGCTGCAAAGGCACCAAAGTGCCTTCCTTGTTTTTTCCCAAACCCTCTCCTGGTCGCCATCCCATTTTTTGTAACAAAGCCATTCCCATTCCGCCGGACACAGGTTGGGCAGTTAGTAATTGGTCCTAAATAATGATTACAATAGAATGGTAGGTAAGTAGTGGAAATAATCATTCAGGCTCCAATAATTGAAGATTTCGATTATGTGATGAGGAATCGGGATGCGAGGTAAGTCTCATTTTGTTCTGAGGGGGATATCAGGCGTTTATGGATCATTTACGATGTACCTTTCAGTTAGTAACAATGGATATTGATATCGCAGTTTTAATATCGAATTTCTAGAACAATATTGGAAACAGTTCTGTGCGATCAGGTCCCAAAACTGCTCTGCATGAATTTGTTTCGAGCATAGAAGAACAATCTCTGATATCAATTGAAGAATAAGAATTGTTTTTTTTTCTTTATTTTGTCAATGAACTTGTTTTGTGATAACAATACTTACCAAACAAAGATCAACGAGCATCTGGCAGCCGAGGATGTCTCTTCTTCAATGTAGCTAAGTGCCTGTAACAAACCCTCAGGTGGATATAGACTAGTGCTAATTAGTCCCAGCTCGTCACCTTTTTATTTCAAATGAAATTATATTCTGTCTAATAATTTATCTGAAATTCGAAGATGCGGAGCTGAATATTAATTAGCAATAATCTCACAGGAACAAGTTGCCACTATTATAAGTACGGTTTTTCCCGACTTTGAATACATGCCAACAAAGTGAATGAATTCGTTTCAACAATGCTAATAATTTTGGTCAAAATTAATCAACAAGGATTGGCAACGTCGCTCCTGTGTCCGTGCAGACACAGAGTCCACCTCTACGCGAGAAGTGGTCTGTGCCTGCAACACAGTCTCCGTTAGACCAAAAACATTTATTATAGATGGTCTGGACTGAGACTGTACCTGAAAACTTGCTATAGGCAATTTGAGTAACTTGTATCACTCGATACTATCGATAACCGAGCCGAAACAGTAATACAATAAACCGATGAGATATTTCAGATGAATGAATTCGTGATAAAGAAAAAACTGAGCAACAAAGAGTTCGGAGTTCATGATTATATCACAATTTCGGCTCACCACGATAGCTAGTTCGTTTCTAAAGACAAACTGATACTAGGTACGTTTACATTTACACTTGAATAAATTCTGCGGAGGATAACCAGCTTGGAATAATCAAAATACTTGATAATCGTGAGCGAAAGATAAAAGGAACTTTACTGAAAGCAAAGAAGAATGGAAAAATTCGATGGTTTTATAGCTTAGTGTATATGTAAACCTTTTTTTCTCGGCTTCAACAAAGTCTTTGAATAAAATAAAGTTTTTTATTTTTTTTTATTTTTATTTTTATCGGGATCCAGAACTGAAAAACCGCGATGAAAAGTCAAGAAGGAACCAAGGATAATGGATGATTTTACCTTGCGGGCCCAGGCCTGATAGCCTGCAGCTAGTTCAGACGCTGAGAGCACTTTGACTCCAGTGCTGCCAGTGAACTGACCCGGCATCTGTTTACTTTCAGCCCAAGTTTTCATCTGTAAATTTAGTGGTTTTATTTATAAATACATATAAAATTACTGTCAATTATTTTGTCACTTTTTTGCAAACTATAGATCAGATAATGGAATAAATCTTACTCCGCTCTGAGCTCTGTACATTTCAGTCAACGCTTGTACATCGTTTGGATTTTCCCTCAGTTTTCTCATCGCTGCTAATCTCTGAGATACTATACAACCTATGTCAACATTCTGCGAAATAAATTGCATTAAATGATTAACAAATCTCAATCTTATTCACGGAAGATCCCTATATTCTTTCTTACAAACCTCTAACGAAGAAGCTTGAGTAAATACAGGCGGTTGAGGCACGGGCACAGGCACAGGCATGGGCACAGGCACAGGTGCTGGCGCAGGCATTATGGCAAGAGGTTCGGACGGAGTTGTGGATGCAACTGTAGCCTTCTTTGGCTCTGGCTTCTTTGGATTAACTGGCACCCATTCATTCTCTGCGAATACAAAACGAGATATTAGATAATTTGAACTGCCAAAGTTCCAAAAGTATTATTCCCAGAAAACCTATAGCTCAATAATGTTAATTGTCTCACCAGTTTTTCTGTGATGTTGTCCGCTAGAAACTGGGAATTGTAGTCTCAATTGGGTGGACGACTCGGCTGTCTTTTCTTGGAATGTTTTTGTGGGTAGTTGTTTAGCATCCTAGAATAAGAGTGAAACTGACAATCATTAAAGTCTACTAAACGCCCTGCTGAGTCTCCATTGATTTCATCATCTTTTAATTCACATTCGGACTCCGTTCCCTTTTTTCCTCTCATTCCCGACGCACAAACATACCCGTATATTCATAATGATAGAGTTTGGCCTATCCTTGACAAGAAACGGATGGTGGAAGCCTTTTTCCGAATTGCTACCATCTTCGTCGGACGAAACACTGGACAGTTCTCCTAGGGCTTCGGATTTGGAAAGAGATTTGCAGAAATCTGAAGAAGAGAAGGACCGATATATTAACGAAAGCTTTTTCCTGCAGAGTAAACCGAATATTTCAAAGCAAGAACTCGGCTATCACCTGTAAGCTCGTCAACACTCTTTCCGCCGGCTTGTATAGCTGCGATTGCCTTATCTTGTTGAGCGAGCGGAAGCGTGCCTTGCTGAATCATATTTATGGCATTCTTCCTCGCAATCTCAAGGAGCTTTTTCTTATCGATTTCTATTCTCTCTCTAGAAATTAGATTCAATAATACATCAGTCATAATCATCGAAACAGTTGTTCCAGATGAAGATGAAAATCAGAGCTCTGAATATTCAGTTAAAAATCAGATTTTTAAGCGTTTGTGACTTTCCAAGCAAAGGATGCTGCCTAGAAACATTCTAGAACAATATTACCTACTTTCTTTCCCTACTTCTAGTTCTCCCACGGTTATTGCGTCTGTCCCTGCTCCGGTCTCGACTCCTGCTTCTGTATCTATCCTTCTCTCTGTCCCTGCTGGCCTTTCGTTGTTCTCTGCTGCGACCCCTCTCCCATCTGTCCTTGCTCCTCTCTCTATCTCTTCTCTCCCTGCTTTTTTCCCTAGATTTATCATTCCCGCTACTCCTACTGCGCCGGGATCTGGAATGCGTTTTAGACTTTGACCTGTTTCCATCGCGAGATCCGCTTCTGCGATTATATCTCTCTCCTAAGTCTTTGTTGTTCAAATCCTTGCGGCTTTGTTCCTTGTGCGCTTTATCATCCCTGCGATCCTTCCCGTTCTTAAACCTCGACTTATTTATCTCCTCCAGCCTCTTTTTTTCTTTCTTTTTTAATATCATCCGCAGATCATCTTTACCCACTTTTTCCAAATGCTGAAGCCTCAGAATCGGACTAGGCGTCCGCAGATTAGATCTATTTGATTCTGGGCTCAGCGATGGTGTCCCAAGTCTCTCATTACGAGACGGACTTGGGCTCAGAGTTGGAGTTCTGTTATTTCCACTGCTGTCAGACAATTCGCCGTCTTCCATACGCGCAGCCTTTTCCCTCGCTTTGGTTTCAACTTCTTTCACAACTTCGCTGTACACTAAACTGTTCTTTAAATCCTTTATTTGGATTTTGCCCAGGGCTGCTGGTTTCGGTGTTTCTAAAAAAGAGAGAAAATTTATTAGCACAGAAATCATGAAGATAAAAATTTTACTCAGTTTTATAGAGAAGAATTTGTCAAAATTTATTAATTTTGTACTGAAGAAAATGACGAAAAAATGCAGTTTCAAATGCATTTTTTTTTTCTCATATTTTTCTAAAACCAGTCTAAACCTTGAGACTGTGAATTAAATACAATTTTGACTTTTCATTCTAGTGATTACATGAAGAAAATCATAAAAGTTACTAGATTTAGTACAATTTCTTGTGTCCTTATTCGACAAAGAGTCACTATCAACGTTTCTATTTCTCTAAAGTTATTAGATGTCTTCAGAAGATGGTGAAGATGTTTAAAAACTGTAATCCAACAATCTCGATTCTAAAAATTCAATTTTTCAATGTATTAAATGGTTCAATTATTCCTAATCTTATTAACCCACCGCGTAATCTTGGTATAAGATCATCCTCCAAAATATTTCCAGCAATTTTATTATCGATGAAAGGAAACTCTATTCTGGGTATATCCGCAGTATATATTTTGTCCTTTTCTCCGAATAATTCTCCAAGTTTCTCGCCCGGTTCTAGTTTCACGATCGTATTTTCCTCAAACTTGGCAACCTCTCTTTCCGCATCGTTTCTATCGACTATATCAAATTCATTGCCAATCTCGTTCTCTGGAACGACCAAATCCCCCTCTTCGGACAATTTTTGTATCTTTGATTTCTGGTCGTCAGATTCGGACGATTTGCTCGAAGTAGATCCGCGCCGGCGCTTAGACTTTTTCTTGTGTCTTTTTCGCTTTTTAGTGCCTGTTTTTTTCACAGATGAATAGAAAGAGAAGAAGTTAATAATAAGAAAAGATTTTTTAGAAATACTTTTTTCTTTGGTCTCTTACCATCTTCAGCTTCGCTATCGCTGTCCGATGAATTTTTCTTGGTTTTCTTCTTGTGTTTTTTCTCCTTGTGTTTGTGTTTCTTTTTGCTCTTTTTCCGTTTATTAACTTTGTCCGATTTTTCACACTTTATCTTGAATTCCGTTGATATTTCGTCGCCAGTATCAGGCGGCGACACTATACCCTCATCAGCGTCAAACGTGCTGAAAAGTTCGGTTAGAATTTCATTCGATGATTTCTCTGGCAGTCCTGGCTCAGGTTTTATTTTAACCGCGTCTACACCCACCGTTGTTATCAAATTCGCGATGTCAAATAAATCTGCCATCGATTAGACCCAGATTTTTCTTTAGTATTTATTTTCTATATATTTCAACTTACAAAGTGACAAAAAAAAAAACACCTCACTTTACGATCTCATAAGAAATTGAAAACATCCGTTCTAACAAAAATGAATACATATGCACGACGAATTCGCAATCGAAATATCAGTCGCGCCAACCGCAAGATTTGACATCTCATCGGAATAAAAGTTTCTGGATTTGAAAAAAAAGGCTAAAAAAGGGTTGATGAATTTGGATTAGTAATGTATATTGTTGGTATTTTATTTTGCAGACGAAAGTTGAAAAATAATATTTTTCGTAGATTTGAACATATATTGTTTCTTACAAAATTCCCATAAATCGAAATAGTCGACCCGCATAGTGACAAAGTTTTATTGGGTTAGAAAATCTGTTGACGAATATTACTAGTTTACGATAATTTATACGGCAATTGATATTGGGCAAGGTTTTGACTCGGTTAATATAGTATCCTTGAACTTGACTAGCGTATTTATTTTCTTAGGGAGTGTCTGGAATATTTTCACCATCGAGTAAACTGTCAAACTAATCTTTTATATATAAATACATATAATTTGGTGACCATGGATCCGGCGGTATTCCCTGAGGAGATATGGATTAAAATCCTCCTATACTGTGACGTGCCTGACATAATTGCCTTCGGGAGCACCTGTAAATACCTCAGAAAAACATCGGACACCGATTACTTGTGGTGAGAGTTTATAGGTTACGTTTTTTTTTTTCTTTTTTTTCTACGTAAAAAAAAAATCAAATAAAATCAATGAATTACAATTTAATTTACAGGAAAATCAAGTGGCTGCAGCTAATATCAAAAGTACAATTCAAATTCCCAGATATGAAATGCCTCCAATTATTGAGCGTTAGTTTTAAGGCGATGTGTTACCGCCTTCACATGGTAGTAACGTTAGGAGAAAGTGCGCCATTTCCAAAATGCTGTCACTGCAGCGGTTATACTTGCCAGAGAAATTGCGTCGAAGGTTCTAGTTCAAAAGTTGTGATTGAGATCGGTAATAAATACACGTGGGTAATAACCCCGCACTTTGGTTTAAGGCGGCATTTCTCGATGTTTGGTATCCCCAAGTACAACACTACCAACCCGGAGGTACAAATACAGGCTCAAAGTATAGCGAGCGGCAGTAGCAGGATAAAAACCGACGCAAAATCAATTGCTAAGAAGCTTAAACTACTGAGGTTATCAGAATTGGCTACGGCAAAGATACCCAGACCCAGCGGACCATTTTGTGTATTTTGTAATCCTGTCAAGTTATACAGAGAGAAAAAACGACTCGCTTCACACCCTAATGACGTACAAAAATACTCTAGTACAAATCCTATTTATCAAAAATTACTCAACGGATATTGCACAGACACTGTCGAAGTCCTTGGCATTCCCAATGTAGACGTCGTTAGTCCTGCCGAAGCTCTGCTAAGCGATGGCACATTCCCTGTGCTCAAGACATTCGTCGATCATTTATTTCACCAAATGGGATTGACCAGTACGCTAAGAAAACCGAACGCGGTACTTATGTTCTGCGAGCCACTCGCCATGCATCCGTTACTCAGGAAACAACTACTGCATTATTTATTTCAGGAGGTAAAAGTCGCTAGGTAATTCCGCATTTATTTACATACCATTTTTTTCCACCGGGTATAAACACCTCGGTCTTTATATCGTCCGGTAAAAGTATGAATTAAATCTTGGAGCGCAATTTTCTCTAAAAAAATCAATACTGGTCCTTTTATTCGTCCGCTCCAAAAATTATCGTGCAATGAATCATCAGTATGGAAGATTTCAGTCAGATTATCTATCTATGATACTTTTCCTCTAATCTTCTCCTGGAGGTCGAAAATACGATATTTGAAGGATTCACGGTGGCCACTGGTCAGGAAAAATAAGTATGGAATGAAGAAGAAGAAAAAAGTAAAGCTTTCTCTATAAAGAAGCAAAATTCAGGGACTGATTTTTTTTTTTCATTCATATACTAGGAATTCTTGATGAATCTGAACAGTGTTGAAAATTGAAGAACATTTACGTCGCAAATTTTTGAGTACCGATCATTTAGAATATTAGTTTGAATTTTAGTCAGGGAAAAATGATAATTCGGTCAGGGAATTTCGCTCGATCCTTTTTAGTGGCCACCATGTAATCCCGAGGTGTATATACCCCTTGAGACATCTACGAACGCCGAAAATAACGATAACAACAAAACAATAATTTCAGAGTTTGTTTAGTTCCAAAGCCATTGGCAGCTTGCGCAATGCTCGACGTAGAAACGTGCGTGGTTGTAGATAGCGGAGCTCTGAGTACAACTGTGGCAGTAGTAATAGGAGGCAGAGTGATGCCTGATCGATGGCGTCTTCTGCCAGTCGGAGGATGGCACGTAGCTCATCATTTGAAACAGGCCATGCATTGGCAGCCCAAAGAGTATCACCAGATCCCAATATCCTACTTGGACACCATGGCGGTAAAGGAGAAATGCAGATTGAGTTACAACATTGAAAATGAAGAGCGAAAGCGAGGCCCGACCAGGAGAGAACACATCAATCTGAGAGTCGATAGCTACGCCGATTACAAACAGTTTTGGGTAAAAATAAACCTTTTCTTTTCCTTTACCTTGTCCGAAGGTTTGATTCAAGAATAGTTGAGAGGAGGGTACATCTGTACATGAAAAATGAACGAATGTTCAAACGAGTTTGTGAAATGAAGACCTTATATCGTTTTAGAGAGTATCCTTGGGACCTGAGTTGTACGTTGCACCTGAAATGATGTACGTTAGCCTTGGACTGCCCCAAGTCATTAAGGAAGTTACGATGGGCCTTTCCGAGGAGCTGACGCAGGATTGTTTATCGCACATTTTACTCACCGGCGGAAATACGGACTTGGCTGGCTTCGAGCTTAGACTATCTAAAGATTTGCGCGAACTACTTCCCGAACATAGTCCTATATTGGAGGTGAGGAGTTGTCCCGGTACTCATAGTTGGAACGTTGCTATGGGCTCTACTTACGTACCTTTGGCCATACACCCGGGTAAGTCAATGTTGTAATGGCTCGGAACAGAGTTTCGAATGCTTGGAGAATCGTCATTGTTTGAATGAGTATGTTCTTTAAATTATAGACAAAACGCCACCGGAATATGTGGAGGGGAATCCGTTCTGGCTATCGCGCGAGGAGTATGTTCTATTCGGTTGCGAATCTCTTGAACAGTAGTTAATTTATGAAATTTTTATAGATATCAATGACTAGTGAGAGATTTAGTCATAAATACTAGTACCTTAGCAATTATTATGCAAATTATTAAACCAGTACATATTGCAGCGTAATATCAAGACGAGAAATGTTACCACTGTCAAGTATATTCTATCTTATATTGTCTATGAAATTGAAGGTATGAATTTTACTCAAAATTAGTCACGTTATACTAGAGATATTATTTCTTCGTTATCGAATGCATGTATCGTATACGATTCAAATCTGCGACTTTTCGCTGCGTGTAATAGTCTGGCAAAAAAAAAAAAAGAATAATAATTTAGTTTCAAAGATTAATAGCGACGAAACTGCTCACTTGACTATTCAAGTCAATCTGTTACATTGTTATGCATTCTGTATCGAATGGGAATATTCAGTCTGCGGAAAAGTAAAGCATGAAAAGAAAAAAAAAATCAAACACAATTCATCTATCGAACTGAAATGTCAGTCGAGTTAGCGACAGGTGAAATTTTACCCGTATCATTTTCTAGCCAGGCTCCTTGAGTTCAATTTCAACTAAAGTTTGGAGCTGAATACATATAGGATTAGAAGTATAGAATTTAACAATGAAAGTAGAACGCATTTTCCCGCCTTCTCTTCTCTGTAGTAAATTCAATTCACTCATATGTATGTCCTTGGCAAGTATTCAACGTACTACTTTGATGAAAGTTGGTGTGAAAATAACTTTAGGTGTAACAAAACTAATTTTTTGCTTCATAGAATTCCTATGGGTCTTATACATCAACTTGTGAGGTATAAAGAGTTTTATTTAAATATAGTATGTAATGTATGGTGATTAATTTTTATATTCTATACGTTTTTAATCACCGTTGTCGTGAGGATGCAAACGTTTGAGAGAATTATTGAAATGTTTTCTTTAGCATTGTGAGAGGAGTAAGTTGAACTTATTAATAGTATTTTGAATAACTCAATAATGTTGTTTCGTAAATTTATATCGGATATCTTGCCAAAAAAAGAAAAGAAAAGTAGAAGAAAGAAAAATAATAAGAACACAATAAGAAAAAGAAAGAATAAAAAAAGAATAAAACTAATATAAAATATATATATATAGGTATATAGAGATTTTTCTAGTCAGAATAAAAACCTACCTAGATCAGTAAGAGAGTATACTTCCAAAATAGTAATATATATTCAGTAATAATAATAATAATAATTAGTAATGATATTTAATAAAATTAAGGAAAATACTAGAAATTATGAATCTCTCGTTTATACCAATAGGTTTTTACAAATTAATAAGTAATTGTTATAATAATTTATACGTAATGTTTCATAATATTTATTATTATTATTAACTACTTATAACTAAAAAGCTGCTTACGCGAGATATACAAAATAATTATTACTACATATTAATTAAATTATCTAATATTAGTTCAATCGGCGACAAGCTCAATGAACATATTTTGTTACATATATTATTATTATATAGGCAGATTTTTATCAGCTTACAAATACCATTATTCCATCGATAAACAAATATTTTCGATAAGATATTATATTATATTACATTATATTAGAAATATAACGATACATAAGTTTCGTTGAATTTTAATAGCACAATCGTTTTATTTCAAGTCGTTTTGTAACAGCGACTAAAGAATGTTTTTTTTTTTTTAAAGGAACTCGCAACGCTTCAATGATAGTATATCTTTTCTATCTATGTACATACATCGATCCGATGATCATTTTCATACAACAGTCAAATTGTCAATATAACTTTACACAATTTGCACTCGACATAATTCATAGATCATCTTGTATCTAACTTCTTATCAACGTTAATTTTGTTTTTTTCCCTTCGCCTGTTGTGATTTCCTTTAATATGTATAAATATTCAATGTTGATGTGTTCGCAACATTAAATTGAATCGTGTATTTATTAATAAATAACTAATGTTCTGCTACGTTAGTACGACGAACGAGAGAGCATAAATCTATTGTGAAAATAGAATCACTTGTATAGATATACAAAAGGATAAGGATATATTTAATGGCTCTGGCATTCCAGTGAATATAGCTGAAAAAAAAAAAAAAAAAACCAAGAAAGAAAAACAAAAAAAAAAAGGACAAATGTTTAATAATTATAATTTTTTTTTCAATTCAGTCTTCACCGTACGTAATAGTTGAAACTATTTTTGCTTGGCACAGTTTTCGTCAAATGATATAAATATATATATATTATATATTAATTAAATTAGCAAAATTGAATTATATGAATAAATTTCATATAAAAATTACATCGACACAGCTAGGAGACAGTCTATTAGTATACTTAAGTGTTTAATGATTATTATTATTTCTTTGTTTTTTTTTTAATTATCTTTTTTTTTTTAAGATTGTGTAAATAACAAGAAAAATCATTTATTAAATAATTTATTTCACACTTTACACATCAAGAATTAATCCTTTTATTTATATATATTATATTATATATATATATAAATATATAAAATTAAATACAACTGGATGTGCAGACACATGCATACATACATACACACACACATCCACACATGCATATACCATGTATACGTGTGATTAATTTAAACGCACACAGAATATGTACACATGGAACAGAAGAAAAAGAAAAAGAAAAAATAATAAAATATGCCTGTTTTTTTTTTTTTAATCGATGTTGTATTATTATTCTTATTATTCTTATTAACATTATACGATGCTGTATATTTTGTGAATAAATTTTCTTTTTCAAAAAAAAAAAAAAAACAAAAGGCAAAAACAACTTTCCAAACTTTTCAAAATTTCTCCTGCCCTCTCGACAATCATTTCATCATTCGAGAAATACTCATTCAGATCCTTCTTCTCTCACAGTCCAAAGTCTTATATTCAGTAGTCTTATTTATTTATTTTTTTTATTCAAACTTCATTCAAATCAAGTTATTCGATTTTATTAATAAAAAACAATTATTTGAAATTACAGGCCTCAATTTTTAGAAATAAAACTGAATAGAAGATAATGTAAAAAAAAAAATATGTTACACGATTTTATATAGCAGCGCTGATTCAAAGAGAATGGAGGATTACAGTGTTACATAATTTTGTATGAATCAATAAATCAGCGCTTCGATATACTTTGGGTAAATCTGGTAACCGTTATTCAGATCATTTGGAATATAGATATTGAATATTATCAAATACTTATCCCAGCTTTGAGATAACTTATTAAAAAAAAATAAGTTAAGAAAAAAAAAAGAGATAGAGAAATTATACAGCTTTTAGTTGTAAGATCATAATTATCTAAACAATATTAATTAACCATTAGTACAATCTTATCCTATATTACTGACAGTTAATCTTTTAATTTATACTTTGTATTACTATTTTTTTTTTTTTTGGTATTAGGCAAAACCACACCGAAACCCTGAAATTAAATCTTTGTTATCACGTATCGACATACATATTATCTTTATAATCAGCCGTTTAATATCCTAAATTAATGCAATAAAGGGGGAAAAGAAGATATTAGAAAATTACCGAGCGACTTTTCACTATTTAGAGCAAAAACATCCTTTATTTTCGATACTGCTGTGATGAGAACTCTCTGCGCGTTCGGATGGGTTTGAGAAATTCGAGAAACTAGGGCTTTGATCTATAATTAAATACAGAAGTTGTATTTATTTGGTAGAGTATATATATGAGAACAGTCTTTTCTAAGATCAGAACAAGTCTATTATCGTTAGATCGAAGAATCGTATAAAAAGTATGAATTTATGTCTATTTCCTATTTAGGGAATTATTACAACAAGTGATCTGGGAAAACATCTTTTCCGGAACAACAAATAAATATGAAGACGCATGAACAATCGTCTTCTTTTGGCATTTGAATGTCCTGTTCAGGACTCGTCGGCTTCTGTTAATTAATTCGCACTATCGTCGTGAATTAGTTAAAACCAAATAATGATTTATACGCTATACAAGTTATTGAACTTTGTGATGTTTATATTTATTCTATTTCCATAATATTTATATATATATATGTGTATAAGCATACGTATAGTCGATCAGAATATACATGTATAAAATATATCCAAGACTGTGTAGAATATTCACCTACATTTCTGATGTCAATTGTTTTTTTCTTTTCTATTTTTTCTTTTATTTTGATCTTCTCTTCTAAGCTTATAGTTAATTTAATTTTTTCTGTAAAATCTATTTTCATTTCTATCCAATCATATAAGACTGTTACAATTCAGATGTATCAAATATTTTATCTTGTCGACAAGACTGTAAGAAACGTTAAAAAATTTTTTACCCGCGACTAATCAAGTGTCCATTTATTTTCAACTTCTGAAATATTATTGTAAAATACATTGAGAATGATTCAACGAAAAAACAAACTCGAAATGAGAAAGTAAACTTAAAGCGTGGTCATTAATATTAGGAAATTTACTTCTTAATAATAACGAAACTTAAAACAATCTATCTACGTTATCTACTACGTATCTATTGATTAAATAATGAAAATATTATAAGGCATTTTCTAAAATCATCTAGGAAGAAATATTTATCAATCCTTATCGATCTATTGATATACTTCAATATTATATTATACACATATTAGTTTTCCCTCATATATATATACAAATTATATACAAAAACGTGTTAATAATAAATTTGGGCAACAAGTCTGTCTCTTGTTTCGTTATTCGATGCATTTCTTTCATAAATGAGTTAGTGTCTTTCATCGTAATAATAATAAAAAAAAAGTAGCAGCATATCATCCGATAATCGATGAAACAAATTGTTTCAACAAAAAAAAAAAAAACAAACCAAACAAAAATAATAATCTAATCGAAAATAAAACTAGAAAAAAAAAAAAAAAACAACAACACAAATTGATTGGTTTTTAAAACTCTTTCTGTATCTCTTGGATTGATCGAGAGAAAAAAAAAAAATACAAGTCTGTAAAACTTATTATAATGAAATGTCTAGTTTTGATATTAGCAGCAGGAACTCCTGGCAGGCTCCGCTTCGACGAGATTAAAATCCAATCCTCCAGGTCTAGCGAATCCAGTTTTAATCCCGTCCCATCCGTCCTCCAGCTTATACTCACCAGTTTGTATTCTGTTGTAAACTTCCTGCGTAACAGCTCTGAATGCTTCCTCGACGTTTATCCCAGTCTTGGCGCTAGTCTCTATATGATGGACGCCGTGTTGATCTGCAAAAGCTCTCGCCTCCTCCTTGGATACTTCTCTCCTGCCCCCGTTGCTCGCTAAATCAACCTTGCATCCAACCAATGCAAAGACTGGACGATGCGGTTCAATGTGTCGTCGGGCTTCCATCATCCATTGAGGTATATCCTCAAAACTGTCCCTGTTGCATATATCGTAGACCAAGAGTGCTCCGACCGAATTTCTGTAGTAAGACTTTGTTATCGACCTGTAAAAGCGAGCGTGGAAATTCAATCATCCGCTAATTTCTCCCCATGAATTATCCCACTTTTTCAAGCTACCTGAATCTTTCTTGTCCCGCTGTATCCCACAGCTGTAATTTGATCCTAGTACCATCTTTGACCTCGATTAATCTAGCGAAGAAATCCACTCCTACCGTTGGGTCCGATAGCTGTTGTAAAAAAGTGAGAATAAAAAAAAAAAAGTAAGAAATTAGATCGTTTCAATTCTCTTAGTTTAGTTAGAATATTTAATGTTTTTTTTTTTTTTTTTTTTCTTCGAATTTTTCGATCAAACAAAGAAAGGTGAATTGATCGAGGGGGGGGGGGGGGGAGGTAATCGAGTTAGGGAATATAATACATTCAGCAACTAGTGTGCAAAGTGTTGTAGTATATTATTTTTTCCAATACCGTTTTTTCCACACTAGGGCGGGAATGATATAAATCTGATATGAGAAAAGGAAACTGGTTGGGAAATGTAATGATGATAAAGTAAACAAAAGATGTGCGTGTGATGACTGATCGGGTTATGAAAGTTGATGTAATATTTGCGTATGGGTAGATTTTTGTTCGCTAGGTTAATGCGTATCCTTTGGTTACTAACCTCGGCGAATTTACCATCGGTAAAATATTTAAGCAACGAACTTTTCCCCACTGTACTATCCCCGATGAGAATTAATCGAAATTGATAGTCGAAAATAGGCTCCACCATTTTGAGGTGTGTGGATTTTATTGTTGATAAAAATAATAGACAAATAGATTGAATATTACGCGTTAGAATGTCACGCGCATTTTATGTTGTGGTATGTTGTTTGTTTGTTTAGTTAGTTCTTCTTACACTTTTTTACGCGTATATTATAGGTGTGACAAAATTTTCAACACTTAAATTCTCAGCTGACCGTGACACATTTGTTGTAACTTACTCCTCGCTCCTCGTCACTTCGTATGTTTTACTTTTATCGTATTAATACACATGTAGGTATGTAGTATGTATATTTATAGTCCAGTCTTTAAACTGCGCATGACGTTTGTTCAAAGTACGTATATACTAGTCTGTCTCTCTCTCTCTCTCTCTTGGACGGTGTGAATTATTTACCTTCTCACTTTCAACTAGCAGACGAAATGTTGTGATTTTTTTCTTTCTATTTTCATATGTAATAATAAAACGAAAAGAAAAAATAACAACTCTGATTTAATTATTGATTATAATCCCTCATTATGTACCATCATCATTATTATATTCTTATCCTTATCAAAGACTCGAGACTTTTTCACAATTTATATATATGTATGTCTACGCAGTTATTGAAACAACGCTTAAAGAATTACGTAATCGTTTTAAGGTTAATTTAACCGAAATAATTATTACACATTACGATTATTGTGTCGATTTTTTGTTCGACGAACTCAAGTGGGGGTCATCTCTTTTCACAGATAAAATACGCTCGTCCCATACGTTGTCCACTACCCAAACGTCAATTGACGAATGTGTGACATGTCACGATGCGCATATGTTCTATTGTTGTTGAATTCCACTGACCATTCACCATCCAAAGATCGCGTTCAGACAGTGCGCAACACTTACAGCGCATCCGTCATTGTAATAATTACAATCTATGATTACACATGAAATATATTAATCGTAGCGAGTCAAATATTGAATCAAATAAATATCGAAAGATAATCCATAGCTAGAAATGATCGAGGAAGAATTAATACGAGAAATAGATGAGCTGAGGAAATTGTTACGCGAAAAGGAACATAACCTAAAAAAATTAAGACAGGAAAGGCAGATAGTGCAAAAATGCGGATTAAATAATGAAGAAATCGCTAGATACAGTAGACAGATTTTAATGCCTCAAATCGGCGTCAAAGGTACAGAGAGAAAGAGAGATTCAGGTTAACAGATGATCGGTAAAAGTGCCTGAAAGTAAAAACAAGTTTCGTTTATTCACTCTCTGCAGGACAATTGAAACTGAAAAATTCATCAGCGTTAATCGTTGGAGCCGGAGGACTGGGATGTCCCGCAGCACTGTATTTGGCCGGCGCCGGTGTCGGACACATTGGTATAATCGATTACGATGAAGTTGAATTGAGCAATCTTCACAGGCAATTATTGCATTCCGAGGAAAACATCGGAGCTTCCAAAGTAGAGTCAGCTATTTCAGCATTGACCCGGTAATCACACATGCTTTGTTTGCCAGGAAATATCCAATCTTGTTGCAAAGCCAGGGATTGTTTATTAAATACAAACAACAGTAGGAAATTCTCCGGCATTTTACATCAAATTTCATGGATCTAGTGTATTTCTACTCGTTTCGTAACATGGAAACTAACCGATATTGAACAGTTTCTTATGATTTTATCCCAAAGTTAATCAATATTAGGCTAATTCTCATGATTTTGCAAAAAAGAAGAAAAAAGGTTGAGATAAATGCAACATTCAGGAATTTCATGCGTTATTATAATTTCCAGGTTGAATAACAACGTCAAAGTCACCCCGTACAAGATTCAATTGGAGAGCAGTAACGCTTTGGAAATAATAAAGAAGTACGATGTTATTTTGGACGCCACTGATAACGTGGCGACTCGATATCTATTGAATGATGCCTGCGTGTTGACTGGGAAACCGTTAGTTTCTGGTTCAGCTTTAAAATTCGAAGGGCAACTGACTGTTTACAACTATAACGGCCCCTGCTATAGATGTCTGTTCCCTAAACCACCTCCTCCTGAAACTGTGACGAATTGCGGAGACGGAGGTGTGCTGGGCGCGGGTAATCAGAGAAATTTTTGTTCTTTGATAAGTAGAGGAGCAATCCATTTCAAGAAATATAAATACAGGGTGGGAGCCAAAAAAAAAAAAAGAAAATAGCCTGTACAAAAAAATCTATCATTTCAGTTAAATCCAGTCATTTTTTATTATTTTTTTTGTCGATTATTATTCATCTCTGTATCTTTTTGCGGAAGATGAGATTTCTCTGCTTCTTCATACCAAACTTATCACTCGATTCAAAGAAACTTGTGATTTTTTCTAGCCGTTGGAACAATAGGACTACTTCAAGCTTTGGAAACGTTGAAGATAACTTTGGGCTTACCTGGGGTGCTGTCCGGTAGATTGCTGTTGTTCGACGGCACAGAAACGTCGTTTAGAAACGTAAAACTCCGGCCTAAGAACGCGGCCTGTTTAGTCTGCGGGGAGAACCCGACGATTAATAAACTCGTCGATTACGAACAGTTTTGCGGAGCCAAAGCAAACGACAAGAATCCAAATTTGAAGCTACTCAAAGATACAGAGAGAGTCTCTGTGAAAGAATATTGTAAATTAATTGATGAGAAAAGAAGGCATCAGATATTAGTCGACGTTCGATCCAACGAGGAATTCGAAATATGCAGATTAAATGATTCTATCAATGTTCCATTCACGAAAATCTCCAAGAAAGAGGGACTCGAGATTGTAGAAAAAGAAATCAGGAGAGTAGAAAACGGCGACGAGTCTGTAGACGGTGAGTATCGACGTCTAGTCTAGTCCAAAGATTTTTATTCTATATACATACATTGGACTTGGTCTTTAATAAATACATTTTTTTCTCTCACAGTATTTGTGATATGCAGACGCGGAAACGATTCCCAAAAGGCAGTTAAACTGCTCAAAGAATCCATCGATAACTCAGCTGTTAACATAAGAGATATTATCGGCGGTATTCATGCCTGGGCTCATAACGTTGACCCCACATTTCCTATCTATTGATAAATGACACTATTTTCCAACCAGTTCTTTAATATTCAATAATTTTTACAATATTTACGCACACAAGCAGAGTCTAGACATTATTTTTTATCTCGCCGTTTACTTATCTATACTGTGATATCATCGTTGATTTTATACACATCTACAAAGATCGGAAAATATATTACAGCTGATTATATATACCGACTAAAATTCTACGCCTAATTATTATTTGGCAAATATTTTTATCACTACTGTTCTCGCAAAAGAGACTAACTCTCAGTAACAGACAAACTGGTCTCTGGATGTTTGTAATGAGCTTCGGACAGTGCTCTCAGCTTCTCGGCGGCTTGTTCGGGCGTCAAATCTCTCTGGCTTTGAGCCAAAAGTTCGTAGCCAACCATGTGCTTCTTTATAGACGCAGAACGGAGTAAAGGCGGAAGATATATCCCGTGGAAAGTCCAGTGGCTTTGATCCTCGTGTAAATGGGCCCCGGTCGGAGCGCCTGAGAAAATTTTCGATAAAAATAAGAGATTAGTATTTCCTCAAAGATTTTGTCCATTTCTTCAGAATTTCTGTTCCCTTTTCTTTTTGCCAGAACACCCACCGTGCCATCCCATGGAATACGGGAACGAACATTGAAACAAATTATCATATCTGGTGCAAAGTCGCTTCATTATAACTGCCAATGATTCTTGTTGACTCGCCGTCAACTCCTGCATTCTGGTAACTTGCTTTTTGGGCAGAATCATCGTCTCGAAAGGCCACTGCGCCCAGTAAGGAACCAAGACCACCCACTCGGAGTTCTCGACTACGATACGCTCCTAAGAGATAAAAAATTAGCGGTAAATTTCACTTCCTGTATGATTCGGGGATCGGATGATGGCAATATCCGAAGTAAGCACCCTTTTGACCAGCTCCTTTTGCACGTAATCAATCAGCAGCGGCCTTTTATACCGAGAGTAATAATCGCCAAGGTATTGGTCCTTCCTTTTAGCTTCGAAAGGCAGGAATGAACTACTCCAAATTTGGCAATGCGGATGAGCATTACTGCAGCCCATTATCGCCCCACGATTCTCAAATATTTGCACCCAAGTCCACTTTTCGCTCAGTTCACGCATTTCGAGTATCCATCTGAAAAGTGCGGGGATGAGTTTATCAAATTGGGGATTTTGGAGCGAGGGACTTACTGTTTTATCACTTCGTTTATGTCCTCAACTTTCATCACAGCGATTGTCACGTTTGACTTCGGATGGAAACACATCACTTTACAGTTTCCCATCGCAGGACCCATCCTGAAGAGCTCATCCTCGGACTCCGGAGGACTCGGGACAGACTCTAACAAGGCGGGGAAATCGTTGTCGAAAGAAAACGTTTTGTCGTAGTGCGGATTGACCTGGAAGTTAGTGAAGATCGTGTAAATTCAAATTCGTTAAAAATCAGCGCATCCATTTCTCCTCTCTTTTGATAATTTCGCTTACTTTTCCATTCGGTCTAACGTTGCCAGGGCATAATGGATTCCCGGGATCATACTCGGGCAGATCTTCGTCTAGATTATCTTCAACTTGACCTCCCCAAGGACGCTTCATTCTATGAGGAGATACCAGTATCCATTCACCTTTCAGCGGATTATATCTTATGTGTTGATGTTCTGGGGAGAAAAATCGTATGCATTTTGAGTTATCGAAGAATCGAGAAGAAGCAATTAGTCATTTCAAATCGACAATTGTTCATTCATCTGCTGTTCAGAAGTACGATGTATACCTGTGGGATCAAATTCAACTTTTGTCAATGTATCTCCGCTCGTTGTCCCGCTGTCAACTTTTTTCGACCTTCTTTCTACCCCTGGAATAATAATATTTGATCAGGAAAAACTTCCGGCTTACAATAATACATATATATGGTTTATTATTGATTAAAAGCATCGATCTCATATATATTGAGTGGAAAGTTTATTGTTTTGGACGAAAAGAGCTCTGAAACGATGGGAAATGGAATTACTTTATTCTACGTGTGAAGAAATATTTTCATTATCTTTTATTACCAATATTGCAAGTTCCTTTATCTTCGGTATTATTATCATCGTTGTCTGACTTTTTGAAGGAAGACATTTCGACCTTTGAAAATGAAAACGACCTTCTCTCTTGTTATTTGATCTATATGAGGAATCGATTGATATGCGACGTTGTTTGCTGACCAATGTCTTATCTCCTAATGCATGTACAGACGTTATATCATTTAGTAATACAAAAGATTTTTAAGTTGATTCTAGATAGCGTAAACGTTATGTCAGACCTCGGTGATAAGGCTATTGTAACTATTGGCTCAGGTTATTTGTATAGATGTAAAATTCGATGGGACTGCAGGATAAGGGATATGCAGAAATAAACAATAATATGTATAATGATTCGTTAAGGAATCAGTAAAGAAAAAAAATAGGTGACTCCAAAAAGCATGGAGATTTTTTTATTTCTTTTTTATTAGGTAATTTATTGGAGTCAATGGGTAAAATTGCTTTACATTTACATGATAAAATCCTCGTAGAATAATGACAGTTTGTTTATATTTAAATATTAAATCATAGGATATCTTAGTTCGACGATTAATAGGAATTTTTTAAATTATCGAGTGCAAGAAAAACTCATGCTCCGATTTTTGAAGCATTTCTTTCGCATTGAATCTTTCAAGAAAGTCGAAAACTTCTGAAATGCAAAAAATGTTTGACCTGTTAAGGCGATATTTCATGCACGCGTTGAACAGTCGATGCTAGGTGCCGATTGGTGTTCATTGGAATCGCATTTCCGCCGCCTTTATGCTACACCAGTAAACATGCCGCATCCATGCTTCGTCTGCGACGATATCGCCTTTTTATAATTTTTTATCGCGATAGTTTGAACGCAGCCCTCAATATCCCGCGGATGACGTCGGTCTGATATTTTCTATATCGTTTGCTCTCTATAAATTTGAGTACGCCGAGCACGTCGAGCTCCAAAAAATCATCAAGCGACAGAAATCCAACTATCAAAGATGTCGCGAGGTAGTAGTGCTGGTTTTGACAGGCATATTACGATATTTTCGCCGGAAGGTCGGCTGTATCAAGTAGGTAAGTTACATGAAAAAAACATCCGCAAACTAGTGAAGAATTTGTGCTAAATCCGCGTCAAGAATCGCCTTAAATATTCGACACTTTTCATACCGTGTTTACGATCATGACTCGGCGTGATTGGCATTTCTACATCACATTCATTAAATTTCCTAACTTATTTCCTGACCATTTTCTCCCACAGAATATGCGTTTAAAGCCATCAATCAAGGAGGCTTGACCTCCGTGGCTCTCAAAGGCGTTGACACCGCAGTTTTCGCGACACAAAAAAAAGTGCCGGTAGGTTATGTTCTAAATCTAAATTATACTCAAACTTTTCACGAAGAAACCGTATTATTGTCAAATAAACGAGATGTTTACGATTTTTAGACGTTGTTCTTCACAGTCGACATCGAACGAAATTCAAAAAATTTTGCTTGTTTATTTTTTTTTTTCAATTTTTTTTTCATAATTAGATAAATGAGATTTTATAACATTTTGATATGATAAAAAAAAAAGACAAAGTAATTGAATAAAAAATGATAAAAACCGTGAAACTTGAAGCTCGTATATCTTCGTTTAATTCACTAATCTTTTCTTTCGTTATTACAGGACAAGCTTCTCGACGCTTCTAGCGTAACTCACGTTTTTCAACTGACGGAAGATATCGGTTGTGTTATGACAGGGATGATAGGTGAATAATGACTAAACGATGTGCTGCAAGCCAAAGCTATAGACTAAAAAAAAATGAGAAAAGAGATAGACCCGAAGAAACGTTGACTATCGACTGATTTTCAAATAGAAATTCTCTTCCTTTCAGCTGACAGCAAGTCTCAAGTTCAACGAGCTCGGTACGAGGCGGCTCATTTCAAGTATAAACATGGTTACAGTATTCCGGTAGACACATTGTGTCGTCGGGTGGCTGATATAAGTCAGATTTATACTCAGAATGCAGAAATGAGGCCGCTGGGCTGCTCCATGATGCTGATAGCCTATGACCAAGAGAAAGGGCCTTGCGTGTACAAAACCGATCCTGCGGGATACTTCTGCGGATACAGAGCTATATCGGTCGGGGCTAAACAAACCGAGGCCAATTCTTATTTGGAAAAGAAATTGAAGAAGAAACAGAACTACGAACACGACGAAGCCGTGCAACTCGCAATTACTTGTCTGTCTACGGTTTTATCCGTCGATTTTAAGCCAAGTGAAATCGAAGTCGGAGTTGTTTCAAAGAGCAATCCTAAATTCTGGTAATTTCTTGATAAGTTTTAACGGTTTTCTACGGTCTGTGAAAATCATTTTTTCATCTTTAGTTTTTCATCTTTATTTCTATTTACAGCGTTCTTAATGAGCAAGAGATCGACAAGCATCTGACAGCGATTGCAGAAAAGGATTAATTCAATGCTGCAAGATTAATAAGGAATTATCATGTAAAGCTGATTATTCTTTCTCATTTTTTTCTACAGTGAATAAATTAAAAAAAAAAACAAACAAACAAAGATGGTAATGTTAATAATATGTATCGGGTATTACGGATACTGTGCTTAATATTTGAAATGGAATAAAAAAAAAAACCAACACTGAACAATATGGTTTTTTCCTTAAATTTATAGTGTTTATTATTTTATGGTAATTTGATGGTGATTGGTAGCTTGTAAAAAGTAGTTAATTACAAAAGTTATTATCATTACAATCTTAGAAATTAGGTGAAATAGATTATTTTCCCGATGCTGTTGCCAGTGGGTTTTTTAATACCAAAATAACCGAATCACCTCGCAGAAACATCTTTGATATAAAACGATCTTTGTTGACTGGTTTTGCCTGTAAAACAAGATAAATTAAAACACAATCATTTATTTCAATCTCTCGATGTTTTAGAAAAAAGGCAAACTGCAATTTGTGAAAACGAGAAAAAACAGATCTCTCTTTCTCCAAAATTACCTTCTTCTTCCCTTTTCCCGTGCGTGGTAGTTCGGTCCACATTTCTTTAACATTTTCAAGAACCATGTTGCAGTGCCTATCGAAAGCTTTCACTCTGCCAAGTAGTTTCTTGTTGTTTCTACAGTTTATTAAAACTTGAGTATTGTTTTTAACCGACTGCGTCAGTACGGACAAGGGCCCAGTGTTGAACTCCTCTTCTTCTCTCTTGGAAAGTTCCTCCGGAGTCATTTCCGACTTTGGCTTGGTTAGCGATGCCCTATAAATGGTACAAAATTAGTTGTGAAATTCCTAAATGATGAAGCAAATCTAATAACAACTTCTAAACGAACGTGGATTCGTATTCGTACAACGTTTCTGCATTTTTAGGTTAGTTCTGCCCACCTTTATTCAAAGAAAACTCCGCCGTTATACGTCTGAATGATTTAATAATAATTTGAAAATTATTCTTGGTGATACTTACATCTTGTCTTCGGGCTCTGCTCACTAATATCGACTTAAAATCAATCAAATTATCGTTACGAAGCGATAGAAAAATAATTATTGGCGTCTGTCGTGCCGGATCAACCTACGTATACACAAACAGCGTAGACCAGCATCACTCGACAAGTTTAATCGTGAATATAATCTAGGGACACTCAGCGGAGCTGCCAACATTGTTGTCTCTAGAAGAAAAAGGAAGAGGAGAAATTCTGACACATAATTTCACTAGGTTTTTGACAGCTTTGAGCTAAAATAGGTTATGTTATATTATATGTTGATTGTTGATGAATAACAAGAAATTAATCGCCCGATTGTTTTATTGCAACTGAAGTAATGGAAGTTAAACCAAAGAGTGAACATTTGTTGGCTTTGAAAGGTGCGGTTAAATAAAAGCTATGTTGACGACTAGAAAGAATGAAATCGCGACGTGCTCGCTGTCCTTATTGGTCGCAATAAATTTCTCCACTTTTCATTTAGGACAAGGAAAATTATCTCATTAATTATTTTCAGTCATGAGACTTACCAGGCCGACTTTATCCAGTCCAATAATTGTTTCTTGTGACTCGACCGACCTTCCCGGGAATACTTTAAATAATGAATTAAAAAACGACAACACCTCCCTGCAGGGAATGGAGACTCTAGCCGTCGGTCAATTCATGATGTTGCCTCAGAGTTTCGGGTATTATTTCATCCTGAAACTCCTCATTCTTTACACGATGCAAAACTGTTAATGATAATAACGCCATAACTTATTCCAGCAACATTTATTTGGGAGAAATATTCTCCAGCTACTTATGCGTTCACAACGGTAGCTCTCAGCTGGTCAAAGACGTTATTGTTAAAGTAAGTCTGGAGGTTGTGATCCAGACTTGTTTCCGGCGCCGTTAAATTCAAAACTCAAATAAATTACAGGCAGATCTTCAAACAAGTTCGCAAAGAATACCTCTGTCTGGTCATAACGGAGAACCCAAGGAATTATCCCCCGATAATACGGTGGACGAAGTTATTCATCACGAGGTTAAAGAGATAGGAACTCACATGTGAGGATAGTGAAATTAAGAGAGAACAATTCATTCTTGTCTGCTAACAATGATTATGTGAATCATTATCCCGTTTTTAGACTGGTCTGCGAAGTTACTTACACTCCGACCGCTCCTGTGGCTGCTCCGTTATCATTTCGTAAATTTTTTAAGTTCCAAGTCGTCAAACCGCTCGATGTTAAGACTAAATTTTACAACGCGGAGGTAAACGGCTTTGACTTCGTTGAAATTTTCTCATCAAAGCAATTTTGCTTTCAGATTATAAGATTCTTTATCCTACCATTTTCTTTACAGTCGGATGACGTTTACCTAGAAGCTCAAATACAGAATCAAACCGCAGGTCCAATTTGCTTGGAGAAAGTAGCCCTTGAATCGTCGCATTTATTCAATGGTAAGAGACGGCTTGCCCACGCTTCGAAGAAGAAGAATTTGAGGAAACAAATTTGCGTTTTCAGTTACCACATTGAACACAAACTTGCAAGGAGAGTCTATATATGGACGCGTCAATCTGTTGGACTCTGGATCCAGTCGGCAGTATCTTTACTGCTTAACTCCGCAGCCGAGTTTAACAAAGGATCCAAAAATGATGCACAACGCAACTAATATCGGAAAACTCGATATTGTTTGGCGGAGTAATTTGGGGGAGAGAGGACGCCTGCAAACCAGCCAGCTGCAGAGAATGGTTAGCTTTAATGAAGGGCTGAAGTTGCCGATTATCACGGTATAAAATATGTTGAAAATTTCAATCTTAATAATTTTCAAGGCTCCAGATTTTGGGGATTTGCGAGTAATGATGAAAGAGATACCGGCCAGGGCTTATCTAGAAGAACCCGTCAACTTTAAATGCCACATAGTGAATACTTCGTAAGTATGAATGCAGGAGGATTGAATTTAGAGGGAAACGGATTGGATTTTAGCAGATTGAAAACAATATTCGAACGATTTTTAATCCCATTTACATTTACAGAGAAAGAAATATGGACATTATGTTGGGTCTAGAGTCTAACAACTCTCTGGCATGGTGTGGAGTCTCGGAGAGTGTTATAGGGACTCTAAAATCTGGCGCATCGTGCGATATTCCGCTGTGTTTGATACCGCTTGACACAGGGCTCGTAGTGAGTATATAATGTGACGAGTATCATAACATTTAGTGAATTAAGATGCATTATAATTTTTCAATGTTTTTTTTTTCTAGATTGTATCGGGCCTGAAGCTAGTCGATACGTTTTTAAAACGTGTTTATGACTACGACGATCTAGCGCAGATTTTTGTACATCAAATGGACTAGGTTGAAACAATATATGAAACGAATTAAAAAACTACTGTATTTGTTGATAATTAAATGCTATTGAAAATAACAAACTTAATATTTATTGTATATAAAAATATCATAAATTGTGATGAAAGCAATGGCTTTGTCCGATAGTTCTAGTTATTTTCCATTCCCATAAGATATTCGGTTATTTTAAATTTGAATAAGATCGCCGCGCATTCGATAGTTTGGCTATTAGAAATTTGAGTAAAAGAAATTAACGGTCCTAATATTTATTGTATATGAGAATAACGTAGGGTATAATAAATAGAATAGTTTTCTCGTAAAGTAGTATAATTTATTTCCATTAATTCCCATAGTAGAATATTTGAATATTTGAAATTCGAGTAAATAATCGCAGTGTACGTGTTCGATGAATCGAATATCTTCAGCGACCGGAAATTCGTGGCTAGTAAACGTCACGATCTCGATGTCTCGACAAAATATCGATAAGCTCATCCTTTTCCGGTGTGATTGTGTCACAGGTCTTCGGGTAATATTTTTCGTCTTTCATTCAGTAGATAATATACTCGTCCAACTGCTTGGAAAAACTCAAGTTCTGTTCCATTGGATTGGGTAAATTTTTTCTCTCCATTTAACGTAGATTAATAACACATATATTATCAAGGTGATGAAAATTTGGCGATTATTTCATACGGGTTTTCACCCAGCCTCCCAATCTAATGGAAAACGAAACCTGTGTAGTTTATTATTCCGCCTCAGGGCGGCGCTTTGCACCTCGCATGCATACGATGACGTCACTAACACTTTACATAACTACCACACACATACTAGATACTACGCATTACAAATGTCTAGTTACTAATTTTCATTCATGGCATTAAATCGCTTCATTCTATTAATTGATTATTTATGAAAATTCGTACAGCAACAGACAAACAGAGAATCCCTGGGCTCATTCATTTGAAATTAAACGAAAACGCATGTATTACGAGGGTATCATATTCTCATCCTTTGCATAAAGGATAGAAGCGAAAAATCGTTATTAGGTTTTTGATTCAGACACACGATACTATTATTTTCATATTATATAATATCAAGTATAACACGGTCTTGAGAAAAGAAGAAAAAAAAATAATAATTAGCCTATCGTCAAGTATTCCGGGTAAATTTCGTTTCGCGATCAAAATGGTGATCGATGTAACTTTCTTTTTTTTTCCTTCATTATTCAATTCCCATGACCCAAATATTGTGACATCTTTGTCACGCGATCAATCAATGAATCACGAATCTACAAATCGATCGATCAATAGTCCGTGAAATTCGTTTCAATATTTGTCCCCCCCCCCCCCCCCCTGCCATGTATAATTTGTAATTATATGTCGAATATAAAATTCATCGGAAATTTGCTCGAATTATGTATGTATGTAACAATACATCGCACACACGCATACGTACGTATGTTCCATTTAAACGCAGTTAGAAATCGTGACGCAGTGGCGCTAGCCAGTAGGGAGGGGGGTGGTAGTCGCGCGCGCGTTGCATGACGGTACGTCGTTTCTTCCGTCCGGAGGGCAGGGGAGGGGAATCGAGGAGGGCGAAGGCGAACAAGACGGGATCACAAAATGGCGGCCAAGCTCGGGCCCATGACCATATAGTACGGAAAAATTGGATATTTTTGGACAATGTCGCGACCTAATATACCGAGTTTTATCTGATATTGTAAATAGTTTGTTGTTCGATAATCGAAAGGGTAAATATACGTGAAATAGTGATTAAATAACGGATAAATAAGGAGCTCGTTGCGACCTGTATACGGGAATGATGCAGGTGAGTGGACGGGTTCGAAAATAAAGTTAAATTTCGAGCTTTACCTACTTATTCTTTATCGATAATAGTTTGTTTTTGTTTACGGTATGAACATCGACTATTAGTTTTCTATAACAATTTAACGAATATGGCCGCGGTGTTGTTTGGAATAAGGTAAAATACCCCTGACCACATGCGTTTTAGTCATCTCCAACTAGATAAATACCATTTATTATTGTAAATTATTATTTACATGTTTATTTAAAGGGTTTAAAACTCTAGGGCGGGGTCTTGTGCCCCTACAGAGCTCAGGGACTCGTCTCTATGTTAGAGAATTTTGTGAAAAACTTTGCAAACCTTTCATCAACAGAATAACCTACAAGTTTGTTTACATTTACTAATCAGACGATTTTTCAATTAAAATATCATTGTTCAAACCATATTTTCACGCTAAATCATTCACCACTAATTTACACAGCCTATGGTAACACTTATTCAAATATTCTTTATGGACCCATTTTTGCAAATTGAGATCAAAGTTTGAACCACACGATTTTTCACATAACCTTAAACTTCTCGTCTGTATTACATTTCATTGAAAAATAGCAAAACAATACCATTTTCATCATTGCTTTTCTGCTATACCATTGAAAATTTCTAAACAATTACAAATAAGGATTTACCCCACATTTTACACACATCATTTTCATTCTTATTTAACACTTAGTATCCTCTACGCAACGACTAAAATCTCAGTAACGTTGACAGTATCGTTATGGAATTGTATGTATCTATTCAGCTTTGTTTCATCTCTAAACACAGCCAAATTATTTCATTTTCTACACGTTGATATTAGTCGCTTATTTGAAATGAAAAAAAATTCATTTGCACTAACAAACCCATGCATTTTCTTCATTTTCTCGCCTCGATTAACATCAATTTTTATTTATTATCAAGCCAGCCTGTCAGACGAGCTACAGCTTTAAAATAAGAGACAAAAAATTCACTGCGCCTCTTGCAAATTAATATTTCAACGTGATCTTTCAACCAACCAAGAAAAAAGACATGAAAAAAAGAAATAATTATGTATCTGTGTTATCGGTCAGATCGCGACGATATTTTAATTTGATTAATCGATTGCCATAGTTCTTTTTTTTTCTTTAACTTATTTGTCAAATAAATATAATCTGCTAAAAAACGCTATGATTTATTATTCATGCCTGTGTTAATAGCGAGAGAATCTATATCCTTCGACAGATAAAACTATTCTGAATAGTTATACAAATTTCTGGTCGCTTGAATAAACTTAATTTTTATTCTTTTTCCCTTTTGTTTTTGTCATTCTATTCCTGTATTAATTGAAAAACACTTTTTCATTACAAATATGCATTATTCATATTGTTCGTTTAACGCTCTGGAGAAAAAGTCCCACATTATTTATATAGAATAATTCATATATCTCTTTGCTTTTTTTTTTTTTTTAATACAAATTGATAGCTAATGCAAAATAATTAATTTCACAATTAGATGATTATGAAAATACGTACATTTACGGCTTATGATAGTAATCAACTATCAGGAGCACGAGAAAAAAAAAGTTATTAAAAATCGTAAGCAAAGTGACTTACTGCGATAATGAACTGCAAACTTGAATTCTTTCAATTTTTCATTTTCTATATATGGTCATGGATTTGTGTTATGCTTTGCTTTCAAATATCTTAAGAATAGTCATTAACCTGAATTAAATAGTTGGGTGTATAACTTTCAGAGAAAAGATCATAGCAGATCCTAATCTTATAACTAATGCATATAATCTAAGATTATCTAATTGAAAGAAAAAATGAAGAAATTTGATTATATTGTATAAGTGTGAATATGGAACTGGATTGTATCAACAGTTAAATGTTGATGTAAATTTATTAAATATAAGTAAATAAACTCATTTATCACATCTTGAGAAGAAGACGTATATAAATCATTTTATCTCTTTCCTACCTCGTTACCTAAGATAAGTTTAATTTAGAATTAAAACTAAGAACTTCTACCCACCTTAAAGAAGTATGTGGATACATGCTTTAACCACTGGAAGGAGTAGAACAGAAATAGAACCAATCTCCATGATCTTGTAATAAGGAACTTTTCATCAAAGTAAATAAGAAGTTATTTTCATGAAAGATAGAGTAACACGTTTATATAACTTTGTGACCTATCCCTCCTTACGATCAGAACTCTGAATACCATGCAGCTAAGAGGAAAAATGATTTCCCATGATCTCATAAAGTGTAAACAAAATGGCCGCCGAGACACACAAGATGGCTGCTAATTTTACTTGTAGGAATTATTGAGTCTGGGTTGTTAGCAAACGTTGATGAGCACGGAGAGAGATACGAAAATATCTTGAAACAGGCTTAAAATAAAGTTTTAACGGATTGTCATATCTATTATTATTTTCTATCATTATTATTATTATTATATAACATATGAGATGATATGGGAGAATATTTTAGCTCGAGTTGATCCAAACAACACCGCAGCGATCTATATATTATGTAAGAAGCATTAGCCGATTGTTAGATATTTTTTACAATTAAATTACAGAAAACTTTAGATTCTGAATCTGGTAAGGAATCTGGTTCAGATTCGGAAAATGAGAGTAAAAGCGACAGTTCATCGTCGGGAAGCAACTCTGGATCTGGTTCCGGCTCGGACAGGTGTGTATTCAGTATTTATCCATTTCGCTACCCCAAGAACAAGAGATCGACTCCAAATACTGGGACTTAATCTCCACATTACTTATCATACTATTATCAAAGTCTATTTTGATAATTATTCAAAGAATTTTTAGATTCAGTGGATACAACGGTCTTCTGGTTCTTGGCTGTAAATTTTATCATTATTAGGATTTAAAACCTTGTCGGCTTTATTCATTAAAATCACTACAGCAGCTGAAGCTTTGCGATAGCACTAACTTTGCCTTGTTGAGTTTTTTTTTTTTTGTTGAATTTATGTATTTCTAACTTTTGTTCAGTTCTCTATAGTTTATCTCTCAAAGAGATTAAGAAACCAGAGTCTTCTTCGGTCTATTAGCTTCGTCAATTAATGATGGTAAAATATACTCGGATGTTTCGGCGCCTCGAATTAGTATTCAAATAATAAAATACCACTATCATACTCTCCTGGCTCTAGAGAGCTAATTTAGTCACCTTGTTATTTCAGTCTGGTATTTACTCATCGTGGTATATTTGTTTGATCAACCGGTCGCAACATTTTCAGATCTTTGAAAACTCAATAAATTAGCCCGAACGTTTGAACTCGGTAAATTGATGCTTGATAGTTTTTATAGATATGATAATAGCTTCGAATAGATACTTTGAGCCTCTGAATGAGGAAGATTCGATAACCAGTATCCGAAAATAAGAATTTGTTTTTCTCTGAATAAAATGAAAGCTAAAGTTAGTGTAAAAAACTGAATTGCTCGACTGCGATATCTGCAGTGACTCTAGCTCGTCAAGCGGTTCCGGTTCAGCATCCGGTTCAGACTCTGAAAAATCTGATAAGTCATCAAAGTTGGACGCACCTGCACAAAGCGATAGCTTTCAGAGTAAAACCTCATTACACAGCACAGAGACTAAAGTTAGACATAAGAGCGACTCTAGTCGTGAATGGGATGAAAATCCTGATGTTTATGGAATCAGAAGATCAGGGAGGTCCCGCAAGGAACCGGAGAGGCTCAGTACTCAACGCGAAAGCGACGGAGAGGGGCGGCGAAAGGTTCCAAAGAAAAGGTAAGACGAATTGAAATCCACAAAGGATTTTAATGAGAATTATAAAGACTTGAAATCAGTAGGCAAGTCTTTCATGGATTTTTGTGTATAAATTCGGAATTTCACCTACATTACACAAAAAAAGTTGTGTAACTTGATTAACATACAGTTACGAAACATAGTGTGATTTCCTGCTAAGCTTTAAGCTCGAGTTGTTACATTGCAGATAATATTTTAATCCGTAAGCCGTTAAGTAAACACTGGCTTTTAGCAATTGTCTAATAATCTGTCGCGGCGATACTTTCAGTACACAGAATTCGTGGAATTCCGAAAGCTCGGAGTCGGAATCGGATGAAAATGCTAAACGGAGACCTCCGCCGAGCAAATCGATAAATAGACGCGCCGCGCAAAAGGTGAAAGAGAACACCCGCTCTCGGCATAAAAGAATATCAGAATCTTCCGATAACTCCTCCTTCGATAGCGACGACAATAGGAGGTCAGTAGATCCTAATTGTTCCTCAAAGCCTGGAACCTAATTCATTTGTAACACGCACGAAATATTCATTCAGACAAGTCACGAGGCGGTCAGGAACCGCGGTCAGTTACAAAGAGCAAAGCGAAGAGGGCACCGATAGCGAGGATATCGTCGAGGTCGACGAAGCTACAGCGACTCCATCGGAACCTGACAATGCGGAGACCATAGAACGCATCCTTGCGCAGAGAAGAGGAAAGAAAGGGGGTCAGTTTGAGTTTAAAATATGGTGGCTACTGCTCAGAGAAAAGTCAGGGAATTATTTGATTGGTCAGGAAAAATAAGTAATAAAGACAAAACTTTCTCTGTAAAGAAAAAAAAAATTAAACACATCGTTTTTTTTTTCTATTCGCATACTGGGAATTCTTAACGAATCTAAACGGCGTTAAAAAATTGAAGAACGTTCTATCAATTTGAATTTTAGTCAGGGGGAAAATGATAATTTGGTCAGGTAATAAGTCGGGGAATTTTTCCGCACATTTTTAGTGGCCACAATCCATCATGTAAGAATCTGTTTTATTTCTATTATCAGTTTGATTCCGCCAATATTCGAGTCTCTTTTAATGCTTACAGTTACTGGAAACGTAACGACTGTTTATGCAGTCGAGGAAAATGGGGATCCAAATCCTAAAGACCTGGCCGATGAAGAAGCGGAGACACAGTTTTTGATAAAATGGAAAGGCTGGTCGCATATACATAACACATGGGAGTCTGAGAGTTCTTTAAAGGCACAAAAGGTACCAGCTGCAGATTTTATGCGCCAACCTTTTCTGCGTATTTTAATCAACGTAGTTATACTCTATCATTGATTTAGGTGAAGGGGATCAAGAAGTTGGAAAACTTTGTCAAACGAGAAAGGGAGATTAAACAATGGAGAGACTACGCGGGGCCCGAAGATATAGACTACTTCGAATGCCAGCTAGAACTTCAGCAGGATTTATTAAAAAGCTATAACTTTGTGGAAAGGATAATTGGTGAGAATTTTATTCTAAACATTGGGAATTTGCGAAAATAATTTTTTTTGCAAAAACGTTGGTAGAACAAAGTCTTACAATCAAAAATTTCTATGTCTATAAATTAAATTCATGAATTATTATTGGTTCGGCGCTAAATTATATTCATACAGAATAATTCTTCCAAATTTGGAGAAATTTTCATGCAATGCAGCCGCCTGTATCCTACGATAATTACTTTTTCTTCGATGGACTAAATTTATGTTTAACGGAGGACAGAAAATCTTGAAAAATTATGAACCATGTCTGAAAATAGAACTAATCAATTGTAAATTGATCTCGCAGAGACTACCTCCCATAGTCCCTCGATTCAATCGCGAGATAAATCCTTCGATACTTCGAATTACAGACAAGATATTGATCGCATTTTCCCTCTTTCAGCGGAGTATAACAAGCCGGAGTCTGGCCATCCGGATTACTACTGCAAATGGGAAAGTTTGCCGTATGCTGATGCGACGTGGGAGGACGGAGCATTGATAGTTAAAAAATGGCCGGAAAAAATCAAGGAATTTCGCGACAGGGAAGATTCCAAACGAACACCTAGTAAACACTGTAAAGTTCTTAAATGCAGACCAAAATTTCATCAGATCAAAGGCCAGCCAGAATACATGGGACGGGGCAAGGAACTAGTCCTGAGAGACTATCAAATGGACGGATTGAACTGGCTCATTCATTCCTGGTGTAAAGAGAACAGGTAATAAAAGCCTCTCACTCTTATCAGAAGCTAGATATTCAATCTGAACGCGACTTTACTCTGATTTTCATGTTTCCAGTGTCATTCTGGCCGACGAAATGGGTCTGGGTAAAACTATACAAACGATATGTTTCCTCTATTACTTATTTCACACGCAACAGTTGTACGGACCATTTTTATTGGTCGTTCCCTTATCCACGATGACTTCTTGGCAAAGAGAAATGGCCCAGTGGGCACCGGATATGAATTTTGTTACTTATCTTGGGGACGTGACGTCTAGGAATGTCGTGAGTATTTTAGTCTGTCGGAAATTTTGACACGACGAATTTTCTCAGCTTTATTTTACAAGTATTCTTACCTATGAATCTCATCGATTTACAGATCAGGGAGTTCGAGTGGTGTTACAGTACAAAGAGATTGAAATTCAACGCAATTTTAACCACATACGAAATAGTATTGAAGGATAAAATATTTCTCGGAGCTCTAAACTGGGCTGCGCTTCTGGTCGACGAAGCGCATCGGCTTAAAAACGATGATTCATTGTTGTACAAAGCTTTGACTGAGTTTCACACTAATCATAGACTCCTGATTACCGGCACACCGCTTCAAAATAGTCTCAAAGAATTGTGGGCGCTGCTGCATTTCATAATGCCTAACAAGTGAGAGATGGGATATCCATTAATTCACTGACTGGTTATAATCTCCACTCAATTTCATTAATTTCTCTTCACTTCTTTTCCAAACAGATTCACCACCTGGGAAGAATTCGAAAAAGAGCATGACAACGCAGCCCAAAAGGGATACTCAAAGCTCCATAAGCAATTGGAACCCTTCATACTTCGTAGGGTTAAAAAAGAGGTCGAAAAATCGTTGCCCGCTAAAGTCGAGCAGATATTGCGCGTGGAAATGACGTCCCTTCAGAAACAGTATTACAAGTGGATACTTACCAAGAATTATAACGCCCTTAGGAAAGGGGTTAAGGGATCTACGACAACGTTTTTGAACATCGTTATAGAGTTGAAAAAGTGTTGTAATCATGCATTCCTGACTAAACCCACGGACGGCGAGAGGCGGGAGAGCAATGAGGACTATTTACAACAGATTATTCGAGGCTCGGGGAAACTAGTCCTGTTGGACAAGCTTTTGGTTCGACTCAGGGAGACGGGACACAGGGTTTTGATCTTCAGTCAAATGGTCAGAATGCTCGATATCTTGGGAGAGTACTTGCAGAAGAGGCATTTCCCGTTCCAAAGATTGGACGGAAGCATCAAAGGGGAACTGAGGAAACAGGCACTGGATCATTTCAACGCCGACGGATCCCCAGACTTCTGCTTTTTACTTTCAACTCGAGCCGGCGGCCTGGGAATAAATTTAGCCACCGCAGACACGGTTATTATATTCGACTCTGACTGGAATCCGCAAAACGATTTGCAGGCTCAGGCTAGGGCGCATCGTATAGGCCAGAAAAATCAGGTGATTTATTGAGCCGAGGTATCAACAACTCGGGAAACTACTTGTGGTCGTGAAATTCTACTTCTTACTTCTGATTCTACTTTCCTAGGTGAACATCTACAGATTGGTGACCAAGAATTCCGTCGAAGAAGAAATAGTCGAACGTGCTAAGCAGAAGATGGTCCTCGACCATCTAGTTATACAGAGAATGGACACCACAGGGAGAACAGTCCTGGACAAAAAGGGTCCCAACACCAACAACAATCCTTTTAACAAGGAGGATCTGAGCGCCATACTTAAATTCGGAGCCGAAGAATTGTTCAAGGATGAAGAAGACGGCGACGAGGAGCCTACGGTCAGTTTATAAGGCATGGAAATTCGCCGCCTGATTAACGAGCCGTAGAAATTAACTTCTTGGTTTCTATTCGCAGTGTGACATCGACGAAATTCTAAGACGCGCAGAAACTAGAGACGAAGCCCCGGCTACTGTGGGAGACGAACTATTGTCCGCCTTTAAGGTGGCTAGTTTTGCAGCTTTCGAAGAGGAATCCGAGCCCGTAGCACAGCCAAACGAAATTGATGACGAGAGCAAAGATTGGGTGGGTTTATTCCTCAGTTTTGATGAAATTTCGGAAGCTTATTTCCGACCCATTTTTGAAAATCGAACCGATTATACCTTGGGATATTCTTTCAGGCTGAAATTATACCCGAAAACTTTCGAATAAAACTCGAGGAGGCAGAGAAGTCCAAGGAAATGGAGGATCTCTATCTTCCACCTAGAAGTCGGAAGACTCTTCAGCAGATAAACCAGTCCGGCGAAGGTACGTCGATTATTGGGCAAATTCTATCGTGCTATTATAATAATTGATAACACGTTATCAAGTACGGATGGAAAAGGAGATCTCAGAAAGAATCATGGTCCGAATGCTAATATCATTATACATGAAAACTTTACAGAAGGCAGGGGAAGAAAGCGCAGAAAGGCTTCGGGCGACGAGAGCGAAGAGCCTGAAGATTCGGGAAGCGAAGCTGACGGCAGCGAGGATGGAAGACCGAAGAAAAGAGGCAGACCTAGAGTCACTCCCAGAGAGAATATGAAAAGTTTTACCGACGTCGAGGTGAGCCGATGCAATTCATTGGTTGTTTAGTTCAGTTAGCGGAAAGCCGGTGATAATGCTTCTCTCATTCCCGATAAATCTCCGAAAATCGTTTAAAGAATGTTTTTTCACGTATATCTTCAGATTCGAAGGTTTGTCAAAAGCTACAAGAAGTTTGGAGCTCCGTTGAAACGACTGGACGACATTGCGGCGGACGCTGAATTGCAGGAGAAACCTATGTCCGAACTTCGTTATTTGGGAGAGCAGTTGAAGATCAGATGCGAGGCTTGCTTAGCTGAGTTTGAAACTACGGCTAAGGAAAATAAAGGCGCCGAAGAGGAAGGCAGAGGCCCTGGTCGCAAGAGGGGCAGAGGACCGACCTTTAAAGTTGGCGGGGTGATGGTGAACGCTAAGTCACTTTCTGCGGCTGAAAAAGAACTGGAACCACTGGATCAGGCTTTGCCTTCAGATCCTCAACAGAGAGCCAACTGGCACCTTGACGTGAAGTAAATTGTCCCATTGCAATATATGCATATTATATATGAGAGATCGTTTTTCGGACGAGAGAAATTAACGATGAAATATTATTAATCAACTTTTAGATTGAAGCCAGCAAACTTTGACCGCGATTGGACCTCGGAGGATGACTCGAGACTGCTTAGAGGGATTTATCACCACGGCATGGGATCTTGGGAGGCGATCAAATTGGACGCTACCTTGGAACTCGGTGAAAAAATACTTCCCAACAACGAAAGTAAACCACAAGTTAAACAGCTGAACACTAGAGCTGAGTATCTACTCAAAGTTCTCAAGAAACAGATGGACCTCAAACTCGGAGTGGTGAGTAATATCTTTGGCAAGAAACTTTGGATGTTTTCTAGATTACAAAGAGACATTAGCTCGTATTTTGTTCCTCGTACTAATTTATTCCAATTCCTTATCGACAGGGATACGTCCTTTCCCCCGAGATCCTTGCACTATCCAAGGTAATGCTGTAAGCCCTGATTCCTTCCTCTATTTCCATTGAAAAGTAATAATTGACGGGTGGTATGGGTGGAAATAAAATTCTTGAGTAACATCGTTGTTTCAGACGAGAACAAGAAAGCCTAGAAAACCAAAGGAGGTGAAGACAGTCATCACCAAAGAGATAGTCGAGGAGAACGACAGTTCGGGTGATGAGAATAAAAAGCTTAAGTTAAAATTGGACAAGGTAAGTTGCGTGGAATTCTAATCGAATTCATTTCCTAGCTTCCTTGTCTGATATTCAAACAATGTTACAGCAGCCGGTGAAGAAGGAGGAGGAGGTGGCTTGCAAAAAGGAACTTAAAGAAGAGGGGGAAGTTGTTTCTGACGATAAGAAGAAAGAGAAAAAACTTAGGAAAGAGAAAAAGGAGAGCAGAAGAGGAAAGAAAAATAAACAACCAGTCGGACCGATGCATTTTACCGCCAATAACGAACCCAGAGCTCTCGATGTACTCGGCGATCTTGATCCGTCAATATTCAACGAGGTATATTATATTTCTATGAGCTTGAAACGATTTAGAAAACATTTTCTCACCTGTTTTCCTTCTTTACAGTGCAAGGAGAAAATGAGGCCCGTTAAGAAGGCCCTGAAGGCCTTGGACAGGCCTGACCAGTCGTTGAGTCAAAGCGAACAAGTAACGCACACGAGACAATGCCTGGTCCAAATTGGTAATCAGATTAACATCTGTTTAGCCGAGTACAAGGATCTAGAACTTATAAAAGAATGGCGAAGCAATCTGTGGTATTTTGTGTCAAAGTTCACCGAATTTGATGCTAAGAAATTATACAAATTGTACAAACACGCGACTAAGAAAGGTGAGACTAGTTCGAATCCTGTATCTAGTCCAGAAAAGAAAGAGGAAACGATAAGCTCTAAGGTAAGCCAAGTTTATATTCGATTTTATACTTCCTGCTATTTATTATTCGTTCAGACGTTTAACGGTCTTTAATCCATTCCAGAAGCATAGCGAAAAGTTATACGACAAACACGGCGATAAACATGGCGAAAAACATGCGGAAAGACATTCGGATAAGTACAGCGATGATAAGGCAGCTAAAGACGGAACTGGCAAAGAGTCTCGTCAAGTTAAACGCAGGATTGAAGATGTCGAGGAGAATTCGAACAGCGGTACTCCTAACAAAAAACACCAGTCTACTACCGCTACAACGAATAGTAGCACTACTACTACCACTGCTGCTGCTGCTGCGGCTGCTGCTACGACGACAATAGCAGCAAACACTCCGCTGGCGAACTCGAATTCAAATTCTAGTAATTCAAACAGTACTGAGCCACCTAGACACAAGGATTCCAAAGACGCAAAGCACAAGGAAATGAAACGAGACAGAGATAGAGATAGGGAGAGGGAAAGATCTCACGGAGAAAGGGGACTGGACAGATTAGGTGGAGCTAAAGACGAAAGAGTGAGGAGAGACAGCGGCGGATATAGCATCGGTGGTCATTATAGCGGAGGGAGAGAAGACGATCATTGGGTACCCAGAGACGGGAGAGATCCTCGAGACGGGAGGTGAAAAGAAACTGAAATTTGAATTTCTGAAAATAAGTAGGGAATAATGACGAAGAAAAAAGCAAAGCTTTCTCTGTAAAGAATTAAAATTCAAAGAATGATTGTTTCTTCTTTATTCACATGCTAGGAATTGGCAATGAATCTAAACAATGTTAAAAAATTGAAGAACATTTTACGTCGCAAATTTTCGAATACCGATTCATTCGTAGCTACGTTAATTAGTTTGAATTTTAGCCAGGGAACAATGACAATTTGGTCATGATATATTTTCCGCGGCTTGGCCTGAACTAAATTTCTTCTTTCACAGGTTTGGAGATCATAAACGAGAAAGATTTGATTCTTACGGACGCATGCCGAGCAGTTACCATCGGGATAGAGACAGGGAACGTGAACGTGGAATGCATATGAACGAGAAAAGAAGGTATGAACAATGAACGATACATTTTTCGATAAACTTTATGTACTTTTCCGAATATTTAGACTAAAAAATGCGTTGCGACTAATGACTATACGATGAAACAAAACTGAGTTAAAAAGTCATTTATGGGTTGATTATTGTGCAGCGATTACTATAGATACCCGGCCCCTCCTGCGTACGGATATGGCGGACCAGGAAATTATGGAAGTGGGAGCAGCGGCGGATATCCATCGGCGGAAATACCTCCCGGTCATTTTAGGGGCCGAGCATATCCAGGAGATGGTTATTCCGGTGATTGGAGACCGAACAAAGACTATAGACGTGATTACGACCGTAGGCCACCTCCGCCCAACGCAAACTCCTAGTGCTCCTTCCTCGCCACCGTCCTTGAGTGTGTCGTAAACCGGTTGTAAGACTTGTTTGACGTCTTCTTGTTGTGTATATTCATTTGAATGTCCGTGAAACTTGTGAATTGTGCTTGAGGCAAGAAGAAGAATAGATGGAAGAAGGAAAAAAAACTCTAGAAAGAGTTTTGATTAAACGCTTGTCAATATACTGTTGCAAGTCTGATTCACAATAATGTTATATGATATAACAACGGCGAATGGATTCGAAATCGAATTTTTTTTTTTGTTTTTTTTTTTAGAGAGACTTGACGCATTAGAAAAGGAGACAACACAAATATACATACATAATATCAATATGGTTTTTAAATAGAGACAAGAGAGAGAGAGAAAGAGAGCGAGAGAGAGAGGGAGGGAGGGAGAAATAAGAACAAGAAATAAGAGTAGTGGTATTATTTGCACAGAGTAAATAAATTTTCTATGCTATATAACGTAATATCGTTTCGACAAACTTTATCACTTTGTGAAATACACGATAGAGTTTGATACAATTTAATTGTCGTACGAAAAAAATGATAAAAACCGAGACAAAAAAAAAAAAAAAAACAGAAATGGAATATATATATAAAAAAATTATTTACTTTTAATCGAACTTAGCGACGATGAAGAAATTTTACAAAATTTTTATTAAATGGCAAATCTGGTAGCGAAATGATAATGAAATTAATTTCAGTCATAATTCTTCGACTTGTTTTTTTTTCATGCCAGTTAACAGAAACTTTGTAACACCGTTCGCTTCGAAAAGGGAGAAGTCATATTCTCATATTTCACTACTCGCTGTGCAAAAAATCGAACTTTTTGTTGTTGTTGTTGTTGGTGTTTTTTTACAGTATTGAACGATTTAGAACTGAGCTAGAACTATTGTCTGTAAATACTAGCTTGCATGATTTTGAAATGAAGAAAACTGATAGAATCTCAGTTTTCGAAATAGGCCTGCCTATGTTTACTCAGTTTTCTTTGCTAACAATCAAACAACAACGTACGATATTACGATAAGCCGAATGTAGTATGTACGCCATGAATTATTTTCCATTTGAACCGAAGTTGATACGCTTTAGGAATAAACAACTAATGAAAATTCGATTGAGTAATAATCCCGAAAGTTTTGACGATTTGCACAGCTTTGGGTGAATATCAGTTATCGTGCAATTTTAAAAGCAGACTGTTTGCCGTATCGGATGATAGACAAATGTGTAAAAACTTGAATTTTCTACGCTCATATTAATTATGTGGAAGTAATTATTCGGTAGAGTGCGAAAAGCTGTTATCCAAAGTATCGCCTAACAAAACTTGGTACCTAAGTTTTATCAACATGTAGAACAAGACATAAGTCAAATGGATAAGCAGCTTCTCGTGATCAGGGTAATGCTTTTTGTGCGACGTTGTAACATACATATTGTATGTGACGAATATCAAGTTAAGACGGAAAAAAGAGAAAAAATAATAAAAAAGAAAAATGAATCGAATAAGTAAAAAGAACGAATATGAAATTCGATAATGGATTGTCATGTATTATGTATTCCTCTCAGGCATCAAATTACCAATCTATTACCTTGACACACACGTTCACCTGTAATATTTTTACTATAACGTGTCTTACATTTCGTTTTGGTCAAACGAATATACACTGTCTCGCACGAGTCATATTTATCAATCGAAACAGTTTTTGTGGCAAAAAAATTATTGGAAATATCTGAGTTTACGTTTTTTCATTATGGGTTCAGTGTTTTTACCAGCCGAATAAAAAAAAAAAATTCGTTTCTGATCACTGGATTTGATCAATTTATTGATTACTTTCAATAACCTCAAGTACTAGGTCCTTGTTGGTGTTGTGTAAAAAAAATTAATTACTTAGTATTCTGTATTTTAATTATTATTTAAAAAAAAAAAAGAAAAATAATAAAGAAGTTGTCAATTTCTTATATTATACAAGAAACAAAAAAAAAGAAACAAAAAAAAAAAGAAGAAGAAAAATAACGAAGAGAATCATTTGCAATTTTTAGTCTGCATTTTTGTGTAAATAATATTGTAATGTATATGTAAGAGAGGACACGAAAATCGTCATTGTATCATGGAAAGAAGAAAAAAAAAAAACAGATATGTAAACAATGATATTTATATTGTTTAGTTTGTTTGATGAAGCTGATAGTTAAAAGGAAATGAAACGAAATGAAGAAAAAAGAAATAAATTAAACAATGGATAGGAGCCTGCTGATTGCTAGATTAAATTTATATTTTTTGAAATCAAGCTGAATACACTAATATAAATAATAATACCTTATAGCAAAGCCCGTTTATAATTTATTAATACATAGTCGAACACAAATCATGAATTATGATATATGATACATAATATGGAGGTAAAAGTGTTGTAAATATATAGTTAAGTAAACAAAGTAATTATTGATAGTGTAGTGAGGTAGTTTATTATTATTATTATTATTATTATTATTATTATCATTATTATTATTATCATTATCATTATTATTATATCATAATAGATAAAATCAGGTAGCAACATAATATGATGGTAATAATGTATTTTATCTATCTTCATTGTAGATGACTATAAACATTTCTGAAAATATATATATATATAAGAATATAAAAAAAGCATACAAAAGGTAAACAACAAAAAAAAAAATTACAAAAAGATGATACTTTTGAAGAATGAATACAACATGTTATCTGTGAATAATGATTTATGATTTTTTCCTTATACATAAATACATTATACTATTTTATGTTATAGATTGAAACAAAGAAAACAGAAAAAAAAAACGAATTTCAAAAGTAAACGAAAAAAAATTTGAGATAAAACGAGATATCAAAGTACTGTATTTATTAAAATCACACCCAATAGTAAAACAATTTACAACTGGACGAATCAATGCTTCTTATCGAAGGAAAAAAAAGTTTATAAAAATAAAAAAGAAAAACTGTGTAGAAGTTATAGTGAAAATTGCTTAAAAGAAAAATAATATAAAGATGAAAGTTTGTACACAAATATTGAGTCTATTTCTAGATTCGTTGTCAAATGCTTGATCATTGATAACGGTAATTATTCTCTTTAATTTTTTTTATTTCCAGTTTGATAGATATTCGTTACTACCTCGTTCGGAGGTAGAGAAATAATAATTAAGAAATATAATTTTTCATTTTTTTGATGTTGATTTTGATTTTCTATTTTAAAGACTAAGTTGTTCCAATTTTTGTTTCATTCGTGTTGGGATTAATTTTCGTTACCAAAATAATTCGTCAAACTAAAATAAAGAAAAATAAAATAAAAAACAGAGAATTGATTTAAAATATTTATGGCAATACGATAATATTATTATCAATAATATATATCTAATTGTCGAATAAGGATATAAGATTAATAATTGGGTACTATTAATGCGATTTTATAATTCAAGTCAAATAACGAATGCACATTACGTTCCAAGCGCCTTAAAGGCTTATGTTTATTTTATTACTCATATACGATGACATCATAATATTGAATAATAGTTAAAGCACATGACGAACAGAAATATATGTGAATAATGAATACGGTTTACAAGAATCTATATAGATATACCTAGATACATAATATTATAATCTAAGTCGTACAGTAAGCTAAATGTAAAATTATAGTTTCATTGAGACAAGTAAGAAAATCTTGAAACGAACGCCAGATGTTTTTTTTTTTTTTTGGATACGAGTATAAATATATTTCAATATGATATTTGATGAAATATATAGTTTTATACGTAATTTTAATATCGCGCGTGCAATATTACAAATTCCAATCGGTACTCAAATTCTGCTTAAGAGATTCTTCAAAATTAGATATATTTCATGTAAGTATTACACAGGGGTCTTTGGGTAAAACAAATGTTCCAACTGCATAATAAACGACGAGAAGGTGTTTTTTTTTTTTTTTTTTTTATTTGCCGAGTTTAAAATAGAATATACTGCTGGAAGCTGGTACGCATGTATGTGTGTCCACAGGATACCTATATTATTTCTGCTTTCGCGGCACACGGCCGTCTGTAAACATTCAAAGTACACGCACGTCCTGTGTGTACGCATATATCGATAGGCGAATGTGTGATCGGTCTCGTCGCAGGCCCCAGCGCTGCGCAGTACGAACTTTGGAGCTTTTACACCAGAAGTGCAGTCAGACTTGAATCGTCTGGTAAAAAACTCGCGCTTATTACTTTCGGCAATTATTATTGACAAATTAATTTACGAAACGTCAATCGGTTTGATTTGAAGAAGCACTAAACCGAGTAAGTAAACAAAACAAACAATCTTCGAATAACAATCGTTTATTATTTTATACCCCGGTCCGACCTTTAACACCCGCGGATGACAGTTGTCAGCTAGTCAGACATCTTTGAGCCTTTTAAATCTAGACACTGTAGACACGTAGTTGCCGTTTGTTTAAAATCAAACGATTCCTCATCCCCGTTGTCGGACAGTTCACCATACTACGATTAAAATCCACCCCGATATTATCTGAGTAAATAAATACCGAGATCCGAGGTATACTTCGATCTACTTGACGCGCATTTATTCTATAAATTTGCTGCATCATTATTCTCGTGATAATGTCTCGCGTAATACCGGCGACTTTATTCCGGTATCATTTCATCCGAATTATTCGTTATCTCTACTGTCGGACAGTTGATTATACTACGATTAAAATCCACCCCGATATTATTTGAGTAAGGAAATACCAAGATCCGAGATATACTTTATATCTATTTAACGCACATTCATTCTATAAATTTGCTACATCATATCCTCGTGACATGAATGTCTCGCGTATACCGGCGAATTTATTCCGGTATAAATTCATCCGCTGAAAGTACGATATTTCGAATGTCAATTAATCACCGATCAAGACGGTCAAATATTCCGCCACGTATAACATAAGTCCGGATTATTAACTCCGCTTATTTTCAGGGCGTGGCGTCCCGTTAAATAGATTTTCATAAATTACCTGCAACTTGTTACTTGTAAAGCGGAGACCGCCACCAGCTGGCATTCCGATACTTATTTTTCTGAATTGACGTAAAAAAAAAAAAAGTAAAAAAGAATAAATTTATTCCAAAATCTTCAATTTTGGTTTTTTCTATCAATTTTTTTTTTTTTATTAGAATGGCAGCAGAACGTTTAGACGTAATAATATTTGGGGCTACCGGTTTCACTGGAAAATACACCGTCGAAGAGGCGGTAAAATTGTCTAAGGAGAAACCATTCTCATGGGGGGTTGCCGGAAGACGTAAAGAGGTGCTGGAATCAGTCCTCAAGGAGTTCGCCCCTGATCAAGGTAATTTAAACGAACAAAAAACGCAAAATAATATATTTTTAATAATATATTTAATAATTTTTGCTCCATTTTTTTGCTCGTATTAAAGACTTAAAATTCATCGCAGACATTGGTCGCTGATATTTTAAGACTGCTATTTATTTTACAGGAATGTAATTCATCGACTTTCTTTTGTTTTATAATACAATAATTATACAATTCTTATCGCAGATAATATCCCCGTCATCATCGCGGATGTTAAGGATGAAGAATCGCTCAAGAAAATGGCTGAGAGAGCCAAAGTAATTGTCAACTGTTGCGGGCCTTATAGATTCTACGGAGAACCGGTGGTTAAAGCTTGTATAGAGGCTGGAACTCATCACGTTGATGTCAGCGGAGAGCCGCAGGTAATTATCAGAGATTTGAAGGCTCTGAATTGACTCCGATGAGTGCAGTTTCATTCCACTCGATTTTTGATCGCGAAATTATTTCTCAAACAGATTTTACCCTCCAAGTATGAATTTTTGATGAAAAATGACTGGAAACGGTATAACATTCATGATTTTTTCGTGGAAATAAAAACCCCTGTACAATTTTCAAGTTAAAATTCAAGAAATTCGTATCCAAAAACTAATATGTTGTGTGTTTAAAAATTCAGAGAGCATTTAAAATATAGATGCATAAATTTTTATGCTGTTCGTTAATATTAAATCAGTAATATAATTCAATTGTTTTGCGAGAGAAAGATTTGTGAGAATCTTATTTGTGCTAAGAATATAAAATACTTCTAGAATGAGGTCATATGTTTTGTTGATATTTCTGCTCAGTTCTTTGTATATCTTTATTCAAACAAAGAAAATTTAGTCAAGAACTTTACCCATATTATATCAGGGAAATTTTCATTCCGATATATATTTTAATAAAAGTTTTCCTTCATATTAAACAGGATTGTTTCTCATATTTTCTAAAAGCGTAGATATCACAAAACTGTGATACCTTTTAGGTTCCCTAAAAAATTGCGCGAAATAATACGTGAATTTAGTTCGAATATTAATACTCCTCTAGATTCTCACAAGTCACTTACATATTTTCAGAAATGAATTTTTTTGTTTACCCCAATTTGTTGAATCTATTTTAGTAGTAGAATCATATTCAAAATCTTGTTATTTTTTGTTTTACACGAAAAACTTGAATAATTCACGCTTCATATCTATTTTTGTACCGTTGTTTTTCGCTTACTCAACCCTGTATACTTCGTGAATCTGAGATTCTTTGAAAAAACACTCTGTAAGGCCTGAAAATGTTCATTTCACATTTCTAAAGGCTTTTGTCTGATGAAATCCTTGAATTTCAGTACATGGAACGCATGGAATTAGAGTATGGAAAGAAGGCGAAGGAAGCTGGTGTGTACGTAGTGAGTGCATGCGGGTTTGACAGCATCCCCTGTGACCTGGGTCTGATATTCTTGCAAGATAAATTCAAGGGTGATGTGAACAGCGTCGAAACGTACTTAAACAATTGGAAAACAACGGACGTTGGTGGCCCAGGGATTCATTACGGCACATGGGAGTCTGCTATATATGGATTAAGCCATGCTTCTGAACTCCGGGATCTGAGGACCAAGCTTTATCCCGAAAAATTGCCAGTGCTGAAGCCGAAACTTGGATCTAAGTAATTTGAAAATTGTTGGAATATAATAATAATTGAAAAAGCGAATACTTCGACATATGATATTCGGGCGTAACACGAGCCACTGTATTTCTTTCCGTCTGTTTTATGCCTGGCCTCATTTTCAACCACCGATTTCTATCTCACAGACCTTTGAATTCATTCGTTCTATACTTTCAGGGGTATGATTCATAAAAGTTCCATATCTGAAGGCTGGTCGACTGTATTTCCTGGATCTGATCGATCCGTAGCACTGCGAACCCAAAGATTCTTGCATCAAAAGTATAAGCAGAGGCCCGCGCAAGTCCAGACTTATATGACTTTCAAGTGAGTTGATTTTCATCCACATAATTAGACGGTTGTTTCTGATTAGAAGAAAAATCCTAATACCATTTTAACCACCTTTTTCTTTATATTCCAGGTCATTCTTTACTCTACTCGGAGCTGCGATCATCGGCGGAATATTTACTTTGCTGACAAAGTTTGAATGCGGTAGACGGCTGTTGCTGAATGTAATTTACATTATAACATTAATTGAATACGAAACAAAATGATAATTGAATAGAAAAATTGTTGGAAAACTAATTCCTCTCACTTCTTCTTTGTTCATATAGCATCCAAAGTTATTCTCCTGTGGATTTGTCAGCCACGAGGGACCGAAACCTGAAGCAATGAAGAACACTCACTTCTCATTGACTTTCAAGGCAGAAGGTTGGACGGAGAAATTAGCTGAATCAACCGACGTTCATGCAGATCCTCCCAACAAAGAAATGATCACTAAAGTTACAGGCGTTAATCCTGGCTACGGAGCAACTTGTACTGCAGTTATGCTCGCTGCTCTAACTATTCTGAGAGAAGCCGACAAAATGCCGGATAGGTAAGAGAGCCGGGGTTTCTGAAAGTCGCTGTTTATTTTTCAAACATTTTTAAAACATTGGTTTTAGTTCTTTGATCATTTCAAAAGAAGGAAAGGAAGGAATAGTTTGGCTTCGAGTGTCCAGATATCGTTTCATCGTTTATTACTGAGTCGATGTATATATGTTGTGTCTATTTCAGTGGCGGAGTTCTTCCTCCAGGCGCAGCTTTTGGCAAGACATCAATTATCGAGGAATTGAATAAACACGATTTGAAATTCGAAGTGATATCATCGATCGAAAAGTAAAGGTAAAAATTGGGCTTTAAAAGATTGGTATTTCCCGTTAGTCAATAAAACGTCTATAATAACCGAAGATATAAAATTCTAATGATTATAAATCTATGATTGTTTAAACCAAAAATGGTTCGCTTAGTAATTATCAACAAAGAGAACATACACGATTGAGTTATCTTTGTTTGAAAAAAAGCAAACTATAATTTACGGAGGCTTTTAAACTGTATTTGTATTATTTGAAAAGTATTTTAAACGGGGCCAAAAAGCTTTAGTCGCTCTACATACAAACCAAAGTCTTATAATTCGTTCCAATGATATATTCTATCATTATTATTCGTGATAAAAAAAAAAGGGGGGATAAGAAAGAAAAGAAAAGAAACTAACTAACAGAGTCAATTGGATCCTTTCTTGATTTATTTATATTCTTCAGCTATTTAGAGGCTTTGCTTTTAATTCAATATAAATAAATATATTATTAGATTTGTAACCATTCAAAGTTTCTTTATTATTTACTCATAGTTTGAGAATCGGATGATATAAAATTAGCTAGTCAGTCAACAATTTGATAGTCATCTTGTATTTTTGTGAAATTTGACTGATCCTATATTATACGAAAAGAAGATGATAAGAAAGGAGGAGATCTATAATCGAATAATAATAATAACAATAATAATATATTTTAATATAAACTTTATGCCTCATTCTATAATCTCAACATGTAGTAGAACTATAACGTTTTGCTTATAGTATATGTAAGTATAATATTATGAAAGATATTACATAAAAACGGGATACGAAGTCTTAATTAGAGATTTGTTCTCCTAGTTTACTTATTAAAGAACTTCTATATAACGATATATTTTTTTTATTATTACGTTGAATTTGAATTTTATATAATATAATATAATATAAAAATTTGCATTTATTATATATATATATATACACATATATGTATATACTATAGTAGATATAAACGTGCGTAATTACTAACCATATGTGCGTAAACGTTATATGTATAAGAAGAAAAAAAGAAAACAAACAAACAAACAAACAAAAAAAAAACACCTATATTCGTACATATACTTAAATATCAAATATTCTACGCTGAAAGTTTTGATTTGGTGTTAATTTTTGAAAAACACAGACAAAAAAAAAAGAAAGAAAGCAGAAGTATAAAATAACCTCCCCAAAAAAAGCGCTACATTATTTTGTACAACATTGTATTAATAAAAGTATTTGATAATCATTAAAAAAAAAGGCTGTTTCAAAGTTAGATATAAAATCAATAAGTGAAACGTTTTCCTCGTTGCAGATTCATCTTTTTTTTTGTTTTTAATATATATCTTGATTGTAGAAAAGAAATAAAGGTTTAATACGATAATAATCGTCAAGGAAGTAGTATAACAACGGATAGTAATGATCAATCGATTGCAAATCTTAAAAGAAAGTGTGTCAAGATCAGATTTTTGATGTTGCAAATAATGAAATCATATCATCAGGTATATACCTTACTGCTAGATCCATGACCTTGCTTCGTATACATATTAACTATGACATTGATTATACGGATAGCAATATAATAATTCGTTCAACACCAATATCCTGCAATTATATATCACCATAATTTAAATACTAGGACCTTGAGAGCAGCAAAAGGTTACTGTCCTCTGGTTCGGAACAAAATTTGACTTGTTGCAATTTGAAATTGAATTCTCGATGTATTTTCTCTTTTTCTTTTTTTTACTTTATTGAAACTTCATAAATCAGTAGAAAATTTTCATCGATTACGGGAATGAAATGAATAAAATTGAAAACTTAGAAGCGAAGTATATTCGATTTGTAACATCTAACACGATCCTAATCGACGAAAGACTCGAGCATTCGCGTTGCAGTTTATCTAAGGTCATTATTACGTCAATAAGTGCAACAAATTGACCTACTTTATACTTATCGAACTTTATATATACGCATTGCAGACTTGAAAAAATGTCACATTGTATCCCGCAAGGTTTTGTCTATTAGGTATATATACGATCTCTTCGAGCTAACGGCTCACCACTCGTATGATATTTACCTGGAATTGAATCTATCATAATTAGTTATGCCCGGGGGTAACGTATCATTGATCGATTACTCCTGCAGATACCGGTTCCACTTCGGACGTGTATATTCTTAAACTTGAAAAGTTCATTGCCATTTGACTCAAAGATCGAACCATAACCTATATCAGTGTTCTAATATACATTTATTCAGTCTTCCGATCGTCTATGTCTACCCGCATCTTTTTCTCCAACGATAATTTACACGTTTACTCAAAATCCCGTGAGTCTGAATTTATTAGTGATAAAAACTATCGAGTGGTAAGCCGGTACAATTGGGTCGTCGCACCACGTTCAAACTGCAGTTTGTTCAACTTCTGGGTATTTCCGAGGATGCAATATATGTAGAATGTAAACCCGGGCTCGGAGTAATAATTCATGATAATTATTCGAAAGTTTTTTGTTCTTTCCTCAAACACTTGCAGTTCGTTCCTCACCGCGGGGGTTATCCTGTTTCTTTCTCAATCGCAACATACATTATACTGCAGTCGTGCAGTTTTCAGTCCGAATCGTTTCGATTGTAGGAAAGACAGGAATTATTTTTTTCCCGTTTAAAGACCTAACGACTTCTGCGAACTTATGCAATATTTATTAGCAGGTATCATTCCGGTCTCACGTCATTGTTCCAGGAAAACTTTTTACCGATTCGTCTGAACTGACAGTCAAACAAATTCGTTTCCTATGGATTTACATACATACGTAATACGCGTATTCGAAATGAATTGCGGATCAGGAGAGGAAAATGTTAGGCGGAAAAAATGTTGAGAACTTTTTTTTCCTGGCATTCCGGCCACACGTCGCCCTGCACGTTTTAGCTCGCGATATTAACGATTTTCGGATATCCGATGCCTCGCTAGTTAACACGTTGTTCCTGGACGAATGACCCTGACCACGCATTTAGCTCGTTATTATTCGTGGTGGGAGCGCAAACTCCCAGGATCACTAGTCCTAATAAGTGGACGTAGTGGCCTCTGCGGTATATAAGACCTGAGAGTTCCTCAATCCAAGCTTACTTCTGCTTTTAATTTCGCGGTGTGAACAGCCCCGAAAAAGCTTCACGTACAATTATTTTATTATCAGATATCCGAGACTCCTTATCAGTAAATATTCGCTCCTGTCGCAGTATAGTGCGACAGAATAATTATAGTAATTCAAATTCTTTGAGTATTGGTGTTTCTTACTCAATTTTTTATCTATTTTTTTTTCCTCATTTCATCGACTTCGGCCGACGCGTTACAAGAAAAAAAAAATCATGAAGGACCAAAAGGAACTAAAGAACCGAGAGAACGGAACAGAGAATGGAAAAAACCGGTGTCTTTGCGTGCTGAGTAACGGAAAAGGTAAGGGACTTTTTTTTTTCAATTTATCGACAAAAGGGTCCTACGGAAATTCGAGAACTCTATTATAACGTTGAAAAATGCTGTTTAATTACTTTATCTTAGCGCGTAAGGCAACAACTGGATATTATAGACGTTAGGTGAAAACAATATATTCCAGAATCCGCGTTAACAAGGTCAACAATAAATCGCAGCAATTGCCTCCGTTTAGAATCGATTCATTATTATTGTTTCTCGTAATTTGAATAAATGGTCAGGATGTTGTAGATGTGCAATAGAATAATTATAGGTAACTATTTGCGTTCTTCGCTAAAAGATATTCGAATCTGATTCATCGGTGCATTAGGTATATGTGATTATAATTGAGTTGGGTAATATTTTTTTTTGCGTGCAAAAGTTGCGCCAATTGAGGAGTTGATTGAAATCTCTCTTCCTTTTCAACAAGGACGTTGGAAGCTCGATATTTTATCCCCCATCGCGAATAGAGAAGCATTTTATGGCCTCGTGTAATTAGAGTGCGAAAATTTCGCAAGCTCGGCGCGTCGTTATTGCGTATTACGAGAATAACGACTTGCTTTAATTCGCTCTTTCTTTGCGGTGTGTACGTGTTCAAGTACCATTTCACTGCTCGATTGACTCAAGACAGCAGTCCACGTTTCCGGATTTTTACTGTCACGTTGCTGCTGCTACTATACTCAGAAAATTAATGAAACAGCTTGGTAAATTCTGTTCAGAATGAATAAGTGCTTGATTTTCAAGCAACGATTTGTTACTTTGTCATTTCGGTGGGCATTAATCAATATTCTCTTATAGACGAGTAGTAAAATTCGGTAATGATCAGACGTGGCGCCTAACCGATAGGCAAGTACTTCTTCACCCTGTCGGATCAGTTGCATCATTTCAGGCGGTTTGAATTAAACCAGTTTATTGAGTTACTTCCAAATTACTTCTTTTTTTTTTATATCTGTCAATACTGTAAACGATCATAATATGCTCTTATAAAAAAAAAAAAAAAAAAAACTAATAAGAAATGAGGAAAAATTAGGATATCAATTTGATTTTGAACATTTTCGTAAAATTCATTCCAAATATGAAGAAATAAGTGTACTTCCTATTTTTACTTTTATTTCGATTGTCTTGTTACTTATCTGTATTTTCCCTCTTTTGTCGACAGATAAATCGTCTCATTGGTTTTCGGTGTCAAAAATATAAAAATCATCACATATCTACTTTTATATTTGGAAGTAGACGATATTACGTTTTATTTGGAATTATACAAATGAAAAATGGAAAGAAAATTTCCCTCAAACTTTTATTTTTTAACATCATAATTATGTTGATTTAATCTACTGGTTTTGACTAAAGTTGTAAATTGGGGATAAGTTATGCCATTTGTCGTAATTCTTTCTTTATTACTACAATTGAAATTCGATTGCGGAGGCTTGGAGATGAAAAAATTACGTCTATCTTCTATCCTTGTATTAAAAACGGAAATAAAAAACACATAATAAATTGGCGGTCAGGATGAAACTAATGCATTCAATTTTTCGTTATACATTCCTCTAATTTTATTTGTATTCTTTCCTTTAGTTCCGTTCTGGAGTTTTCGGTCAAATCTCAAGAATCGTCTGAAATCTTAGTATGATATAGATCAGATTTCTAAATTTTGCATTTATAGATATTGATCTAAATTTTGCTTTTCTGAGATAATTGCAATTAAAAATCGGTCTTTTCACACGCGATAACGCGTAAACTCATAGGACTTTGCTCACATTTTTTATCATAGACGCTAAACGGATCTTATAGGATTCTTGAATGAAAACATTTCTGTATGCAGCTGCATTATTGTAAGATTAAAAAATAATCCTCCACAATCCTGTACAAAAGGACCGTGCAATTTGTATATGCAATTATCTCACAAACTAAGTAGCGAATCGAATAAAAAATTTATGAATCTGTTCAAAGGTTATAGCGTACAAAAATCTCCGGCGATTCCTAAGATTTGACCCAAAATTCCAGAACTACCTTAACAATCGTATAAATTTTATCCTAACTGCCGAGGATTGGACATTTCTCGTGACACCAACTGCCAGATAAATATATGATAGGTACTGTTATAACTATGCATATAGGTGACCGAGAAGTCACAGGTGGTCATTACATTATAAAGATCAGGTCTATAGGGATTTGTATAGAGTGCGAGGCTATTGCGGATGACGTAAGAGTCTTAGATATTTCAAGTTGTTAAAATTCCTGTTCCAATTACAAAGATTTTTGTAATTAGGTACTGTAATCTCAGAAGAAGCACACACATGCACGCAAGAAAAGAAAGAAATAAAAAAAAAATACACTGTTCTCATTTCTCCGCAATAATTGCCAGCGTGATTTATGCGAATTGGAAATAGATGCATAGCGAATTGCGTGGCGAATTGTTAAAAAACCTTCCTGATTGACAGTCTAGCTCAACTACTGAAAATATTTCATCATATTTACGTTCATCACATGCGTACTTGAATGAATTTTCTAAGTATGTATATAAATAAAGAAGAGAAAAAAAGAAACTATAATACAGCGACTGTATATTAGATTGTCTTCAATAGACAAACGCACATCGATAACCGCGGGATACAAAATTCTTTGATTTGAATAAATGGCGACACAACCTTGCCATTATATAACCTATATATATATAACCCTTCTATGATTTATATTACTTATGTTTTGATTAGTTCTTGCGTTATCTCAGTCAATTATTTTTAAACCTACTTCTTGTTTAACCTATTGTTACAAGCTGAGATAGTTGTTTAGTCATGGATTTGTCCTGTTCGCTCTAAATCACTTCCTGAAAACCTTGAAATATAACATAGGTTCATACATATATACCTATACCTATATCTATAACCAAGGCCCTATAGCGTTGACGTTGACAACGTTATGACGTCGATCGATGACGATGGACGGTGTAACCATATTGCAGGTTTTAATTACATCAGAATATAATCACCTCCTCTTTACGGGTCGAGATAATTGAAAAAGAAGAACAATCACGCTGTTAATTAAAAATAGATTTACAATCAATCTAACTTATGCATGATATATGCCAATATGGCAAGAAACAAAAAATATATCTATACACAAGAATTTCTAACAGAATATTAAACATTACCGATAATTATATTATTATTATTATTATTATTATTATTTTCTAACAAATCGTTACGCTGCAGGCTTTGGAATTACATAGTACGTTTCGTTGCAATTTGGAATTCTCATTATTGCTCCTCGTCTTACTTTATATTTATATGTAATAACAGGATAATTTGCGATGTTCCTAGTAATACCGCAGACTGACTGACGTGCTTTGTTAAATAGCTCGTTTTATATACCGATTCGATTCATTATAGTAATGAAATAAGAAAGATAGAAATCGGGGAATCTCTGCTCCTTGGGGAAATTCGTGACGCGTTTAACAACCTCAGGATGTGTCATTCGCCAAATAAAAAGTTAGAACTCTGCGACACAAGAGGAAAAATAGAAAAAAATACCAAAGATGAAAATAAATCAAAGAATAATTAAACCGATAATAAATCGCTTTCAATTTTCCAAGATTTATAAATCAGAGCAGATAATCGATCCATTTAAAGTTACATGAGAAAGGGTTGAGAAATATTCTAATTTTTGAATTTATCATTGTAAATTGTCTTTTCCCATCACATACTGTAAAGTGTAAATTTTCCCCACTATCCCCCACGCGGATTTCTGAAACCCCGCGCCCGTTCATTCGATCGTTCGGTCAGTCGGTATCTGCAGTAAGTAGAAAGAGCCAGTCAATTTCAGACAGTCGCAACGCGGCAGTCGAACGAGCGACATCGCGTTTCGGTTCTTCTAATCTTCGGTTTAAATTTACGTTTGATTTACAGTTTTGAGTTTTGGCTGTATAGTCATTAAATACTTAATATATTATTATTTTATTTCATTATTATCTACGTCTTATAATACCAATTTTCGCAATTTACACTGCAATAGGCAATTAATGAAAGAGTATTGAGAAAAAATTAAAAAGTAAACTGTATACACGTTTATAAAAAAACAATACATTGAATAAAATAAATTCGATAGATCGATTTGAATTCAATTTTATTATTTGATAATTTGATTTGAATATATTACATCGGTTTATTGCTAATTGAATGAAAGTGAATATTATCTTTTTTTTTTTAAATAAATAACGCATATTCCATCGCATTAAAAAATCGAAAGAATAATTCTACAGCGCAGAGGGTTGAGTCGAATTAACAATTAATATCGAGTATTTAATATATCAATCGGTTGAGTAAATACGCGAATTATAAACGTCAGTATAGAAATAATGAACGGGGTTAACAATCAATGCGAGAATGGACCCGGGGAGACAGCCATTTACGATATAGAAAAAGAGAAGCAAAAAAATATCGTCAAAAAACCAGGACCTCTTCGCACAGTGTCTTGGAACGAGGCTGTCGAAGATTCCGAACTTGATATACCAGGGACACCGCGTACCCCGAGAACGTCCACAACACCAGGTATAAAACTAGAACGCGATGTGGAAAAATAAAATCAAAATACAAGAAAAAGAAAAAAAAATAATTCATCTCCTTTTCTTTGGTTTTTATTTCCTCTTTTTTTTTTCTTATTAAAAGAAGAAAAAAAAAGAAAGAAAAAATTCTTCTACCAGTAAGAAATGAAATAGTCTTACTACGTATGACGTAACGTAATCTAAACTACACATGGAAATTCACTCTGGTACAGCTGGTGCAATATTAGACAATTTCTATATATGTGTCTATAATAATTTTATTGCCGCGTTGCGGTTTCGATTTGAATAAAAAAAAATAATAGACGATAAATTTTAGTAACTGTTATTATGGATATAGTCAAAACTGATCGCTATTATGATGCAGATTACTGTATCCGAGATAAAATATATATGTATACCGATACGATGATAGTTATAGCTTTACGAAAGAATTAAGTGAAATAAATACAACGATATAGGTATAGATACAATATTATATATTTATATCGCAGATTCAATTTATTACATCGTGTATTAAAATTTCAACCGCTTATGCTTATCTCTATACTACGCGAAGCGAGAAGAGAGAAAAATCTCTGATCTATAAAGCGTATACGCGGTTGGGGTTCGCGACTTGGTACGGCAAACACGATGATAAGAAAATCTTTGTCAGTTTATATTATAATAACGCGATACAAGGCGTAAAAATCTTCAAGTGATTTCGTAATTAATTTACAATTAATTATTATTTATCCGTACGTATATCTATGTATATATTTTTTTTTTGAGGCTCGTTATTTGATCAGAAAGAACAAGTTTCTCAGAGTAACTTTTGAGAAAAAAAATAAATGTAGTCGATTTATCTGGCTCACCCTAGTACCCAACGAATTTTAATATCGTATAATAGTTTTATAATATTTAGCGGAAATTATGATGCCTCTGAATTTACAGGGCACGAAAAATGCACTTTTCATCACGATTTGGAACTCGATCATCGCCCTCCGACCAGAGAAGCTTTGCTACCAGAAATGTCGAGGAGTTACAGATTGCTTCTTAGCTCCCTCGGCGAAGATCCCGACCGTCAAGGTCTCCTTAAGACACCGGAAAGAGCTGCTAAAGCTATGCTTTTTTTCACCAAGGGTTACGACCAGAGTTTAGAGGGTGAGTTAATCTCCCATTGTCGTTTTTTAATCCGTTTTACAGAAAAATTATTTATTTATTATCATATTCCATATATGTATCGCTTCATTGTCTTGGGAAATTTTTACGAAGGTTGTTTGGTTTTTTTCTCCCGTCCAAGAATTTGGCACAAGGTAAAGGAGCGAGAACTGAACTACGTACTAATAATGAGAATCATAGTAATCACTATTTCCCGCAACTAGAATTTATTCTTCATTATATATGCATTTACGGTTTTTTTCTCTCCTTTTTTTCTTTACTGTAATTAACCCCCCGTGTTCTTTCAATCATTTTTCATCCCACTTCATCAGACATTATTTGCACAGAGTGAACGTAAGGTTTCGAAGCTTAATTAGTTGACAATACATCGTTCGAAGTTGTTTAAAAGCTGAAAGCATTTTTCTTTTTTCTTTCTTTTAACCCTCTCTTGTTTCCTTTTTTCCCCACAAATTTTTACTTTTCTACTCTTTTTTCTTTCTTTCACCACCTGTTCAAAAAGTCTTGAAAGAGTTTCTTTTTTCTTTGAATACGTCGCAATTCTGACTCTTGGTTTTTACTTCAATTATATTTCCACCCTCTACAACTTATACGGATTTCTGTATTATTATTCGAGCTTTTTACGCTCGTGATGTTGACAGTTTTTATTTTCTTTCGAAGCAAATTTCGCCACGATATTTTCTGTACATTCATTATTCGAAAATCCACTCTGCCCTGCAGCGATCAATTCAATCGCCCATATGTTTAGCCACAGGTGGCAGCTGACGGAGAAGGGCAGGAAAATCCTTCAACGAACTTTTATTCCTCAAGAATAAATTCGCCTCTATACTTTCTTCTTCTTCTTAGTCTTTTTCTTCTCTCCTCCTTTCGCCTTCTACTTTTCTCTCTATATATTTCATTCCCGCATTTTCATTCCTGAGATTCGCTTTACTACTTATATCTGACATAAGGAGCTGGCCTCCGCTTCAACTCCACAATTCACCGGCGTACCTCTAACAGAAAATTTCTCAATTTCCGACCGGAAGAAAGGAGGGCGAAAAGAAGCGAGAAAAAAATGAAACCGTTTCGATATTTTCGCAGAAAACATCGAAAAAAAAAACATTTTTCATTTTATTCTATTTATTTTTTTGTTCTTCGACTTTCTTCCTATTTTCATGTAAAGGCCTCTTTTCGCAATTTTATCCCATTTTAATCCGATTCTACGCCGTTGGGAAAATCTCTGCGCACGGAATCCTGTCACAAGCACTTTACTATGAAAGCTCTACCAACCCGACTCCTACGCCGTTTTCCACCCTCACTCAATTCATTCGCCGGTCTTTTGGCCTTCTGTCTCTCTCTTTCGCTCGGCTGTTTCATTTCTGGCTTTCTTTTTTTCTTCTCTTTTCTCTTTCCCCCTTTTTTCGTCTCTTTCTCTGTTCTGGGTCCTCATCCGCACAGCTCTTTATATTCTTTGTTCTTTAATTGACACACGATTCTGGCGTGGATTTATTTTAACGGGTCACTGCGTTTTATCTTCCATATCCATAATGCGATCTAGCCAGTTAGGAAAGATCGGGGAAGAATCAGGCACCTGAATAATTGGCTAAAATAAAGTCGACTTTTATTCATTAAAATCGACTTTGAATTAAACCTCGCTGTCAACCATATTTACTAAAAATAAATAAGCCAATTGAACGCAAAACTCGGTTTACAGGCTTTTTTTAATAGTTATAAAAAATTATGAAACAGTGAAATATAAATTTTCTTCCGTATCAGTCAGAGTCTAGTTAACGTTGGATCGTTGTTCGCTCATTTTAGGATTTTCTTTCCAGTTTTCTTTTAATCCTGAAAATAAACGAAGTGATTTAGGAAGAGCGATATCGTGTCTGAAATAATAAAAATCGTAATAATAATAACAGTAATAATATACTATCATCTCTGCGCCGGCTGTCTTCCCTTGTTGGACACTGTAAAGGTGTTTCAAGTTAAGGGTTGCCGTGGTTACGGCAGCTGGAAATCAGCCCCGTTTCTACAACCACCCACTACACTTGTACACAGATACGTACATACATTCTATACCTATAAACGTGTATACGCATATGCGTGTGCGCTGTACCTATATTTGTGGGGCATATCTGTTCGTTGGAGCTTTTCATCCATCTCGCAATACTCAATTCTCTGCAACCCAATCCATATCCCGAGCTTTGATCCTGGGGATATCTTTTTTCATGTCCATTTTATTTCTGCGATTTTAGTAGGTCAATAATCAATCACGTTCCGCAAAAGAGACGAGGAAAGAATTATTGTTACACTAAATCTAAAAACAAACAACATTTTTTCCAAGACATTATTCACATCTGAAGTTTTATACAGTTTTTTTTTTCCTTCCCCTCCTTTCGTTCCGAATTATTGATCAATTATTTGAACTAGATTGATTGTATTTTTTCCGGGGGAAAAAAGAATTAACAAATTGAAAGTATTTCATCTTTTTTATACATTTATATGTATTTAGTGGAATTCAAATTTCTTTCTATAGATGTTATCAACGACGCGGTATTCGACGAGGATCATGACGAGATGGTGGTAGTGAAGGACATCGAGATGTTCTCTATGTGCGAACACCACCTTGTTCCTTTCTACGGCAAAGTATCAATCGGCTATTTGCCCTGCAAGAAAATTCTTGGACTTAGTAAATTGGCCAGGTAATCATATGAATATACCTAATATCTGCGTATAGATGAATATATAGTAAAAAAAAAAAGAAAAAAGAAAATGAAAATGAAAATATAAGTATATAGTGCAGATATAAAATGAAACTTTTAAATTAGGAAGGGGTATTCTTTATACTGCAGTTCACTTCAAACCGAGAACTTCTTATACCCGTGTTATTATACCGGTTTTTCGTTTCCATAATATAATCGTTTTACATCTTGACAGAGATTCAATCTAGATTCTAAAAACTCAAAGGTCGGTATAGCAATCCTCGCGGTTTTATTTCGACACAATTATATTATTATTTAATTACATTACATTACATTGCATTACATTGCATTACAGTTTGCATGTACATACGTGGTCGCGTTACATACAGCGTTGAACGATCCGATACATGACCTTGCGTCTCTCTGTATGTTATTCTTGCATTATAGCGTAAAATATGTCGAAGGAGCCAATTACATGCAGACTGGAATTGTTCAGACTTTCACGTCGTCACGGGGTCGGACACAATTCTCAGCTATTTATTTTATATATGTATAGATATATATCTGTATCTTCAACCGCGATACAGATTCTACCTTGAGTGAATATAGGTATAATATATATACCATATACATACTATAACAGAGACCTATATATATACTTATAAAATAAGGCAGGTAAGGTATTATAATAACAATGAAACACCATTGTGTCTTGTGCAAAGAGGCAAGGCCGGAGACTGTATAGATATTCACATATATGTATATAGGGATATATATCTATAATTATGTACATACAATATAGATTTATAGGATTTCATGTCTTCATTATTAGTGCAGTGAAAAAATATATATATACATTTCGCTGCAGCTATGATATCGCGTTTCAAACATGATTAATTCAAAGCTCTCCTGCAGCTATATACGTCCAGTTATATTTTATATTTTTATACATATTGTAATCTTTCGATGTATGTATAAATACGAATGATTAATAGTCCTGGAAATGCAGGTATATACTATACATTCGTGATGAAAAATATTAACGATAAATATAAATCATACTTTATTGTTATTATCGTTGAAGGTGTTATTTTATTCGACAGACTACATATTTTATAATGCGCGTTTAGAAATATGCAATTATTATTTGCATTGAGGGGGGAGAAAAGATTTGTTAGTAATTAATACTTGGGTATTTTAACGATGGACTAATGGCTATGTAATCTGCGTTGTTATCAAACATCAGTGAATCTGAGTTCATTAAATTTAATAAGATTCGTTTAAAGCGGCTAGCTAGAGGCTAGTATATATACTCGGGTTCAAACATTAAAAAATTCAATTTCATATAAAAAAAAAATTCAGTTTTAGATTCGTATAATTCTCATTATTTAAAGATATAGAATCTACAAAAAAGGATTCTTACTTTTATATCACAATTATCGAATAATTGATCCACCAAGTTCAATATAGAAATTGCGGAAAATATGGATACTATGACCCATATATTGAATCGTTCTGATTTGTTATTTACCGTAATGCTTAATTTTCGTTCTTACGAATTTCAGAAGATAATATATTTAGCAAAAATGAATAAATAATGATATGGGGTTAATATGCTGCATATACCTTATATACCACTGCTATATGGTATTATATAATATACAAGAGACAGAGTGCTGTTAGAAAACTTCGAAAAACACCGTCCAAATTAAAAAAAAAAAAAATATGTCAAACTCCAGAATCTGGTTTTGCGAACTGAAACTGAAACTGAAACTAATGAATAATATACGGGGTCAAGAACAAGTCGACTTGTGAAATTGAATTACAGCTGGAGAGCAGGATTTGAAAACTTGACCTATTACAGGCGTCGTTGATGTTTTGCGTGTCCTATATTCATATGTATGTGTAGATGTATAATATTCAACATTTGAAATTTGAATCCTGACTGTGACTGCTTTTTCATTCATTTCCAACACTAAGTTAAACCCACTATCAGGCTCGCTACTAGATTCAAAAAATAATTATTACCACTTTATTTTATTTACAGAATTGTGGAGATCTTCAGTCGACGACTCCAAGTACAAGAACGTCTCACCAAACAAATTGCCATTGCAGTTACCAAAGCAGTTCAACCTGCTGGTGTTGCAGTAGTCGTCGAAGGAGTGTAAGTAGGATTCTGTAATTCAAAAGGCAATGTTATTTTCCCCAGGGTAATCATCAGGAGCTTTATAAACACTAGCTTCAACGCTCTGTATGCAATATACAATTTTCTTCGGTCAATTCCACTCTTCCAGAGATAACTCATTGTGAGAAACTATCAGTTTCATATTACTTCTCGCTTAATAGCTAAAAGTAATTATATTGGTTTTTTATTGCTCAATGATCATGTCGTTGCATCACGAACATTGATGTTTACTCCTAGACATTAATTCCACCTTTCACTAACATAAGGATATGCGTGTATCGTTCAGATTCCTATCTTATGAACGTGAGAAGAAGTAGTTCAGAATTGAATTAATTTCTATAATTTGGTTGGAATACTGGCTGCGATTTGCACAGTCAAGATTCTCCAGCCGCATGTAATGAGCTGTTCTTACTCTATTTCAGACATATGTGCATGGTGATGCGAGGCGTTCAAAAAATCAACAGCAAAACAGTGACGTCCACTATGCTTGGCGTATTTCGTGATGACCCAAAGACTCGCGAGGAGTTCCTCAACTTGGTCCATACTAAATAGACGCTAGATTACTTTACTAAGAATTGCCAGCCTGCGATTGCGAACCAACATTAACTCCACTCAGTTTTTATTGCAGCGTCTTTTGCAGTTAAGGCGATTCTATTTATTTAAAATCACGTTTTAAGTCTATCTATAGTTATTCTTTTCGGAATATATTATCACTCAAAAGTTGCGACCAATGAAGAAAACATGATGACATGATTAGATTTGCGACCAAAAATAAAGTTGTGAAAGAATGTTCAGACATTGAGAAATTGCCTGATATTATCTCAATGATATGATATAGTCGTCCTATACTAAGACGTACTTAAAACTGCTGACCAGTTGACAAAAAGACAATATTATAGTACTTTATTATATTTATGATTTATTAAGCTCTAGAATTGATTGGATATAATTTTATGTATGTAAATATTTAAACGTTTAAACAAACTGCTGGAGATCAGTTGTATTTGTTGATCGTTATATTTATTACACAATATATAATTTAACCGGATTAACGATATAAATCTTGAAGCTATATTTTCGATTCAGTTTTCTTTTCTTTCTTTGCAAACTATAATAATATAATTATATGAAATTTTGAGATGATAAGAAAATTTTCTTCAACGCACTGGCAGCAGCTACAGATTTGCTTCAATTATTTGATAAAATATATGGAAGTGCGTTGAAAATTTATTTTAATACCAGAAATTATATGTATTATAAAAACGAGAGAAAAAAAAAAATAATAATCAATGACTATATATTAAAGCTAACAAGGTGATATCCGCAGGATGGTTATCGCGGAAGGTCACAGCCAGACTTTCCTCGACTTCCAGCCTTATGCCTACATACAGGTGTTTAATTGTATTTTATTATATTTTATTATAGGTATATAAGTATATATATTATGGATTTGAAAAATGTCCAATTAAAAATATATGAATAACATTTGATGTCCCATCGACAAGATATAATATTAACGCTAAGAAATACCACCGAGCTATACATATATATAGGCTCTGCGAGGCAAAATTGTTCTTATTAATTTATTATACCGACATTGTCTGTATTACATTATACATTGCTATAAAATTTTTATTTCTCCTCTTAAATTCTTTTACTCATTATAATTATCTATCGATTAGCGAGCTTCTTTTCCAGCAACGACATAGTGTAATAATAATAGCTTGTCCTGATTCGACGGCTATAATTTATTCATTGCTGTACTTATATTTAATCAACTTATCACTATATCTCGAATGATTGTTTGGATTAGAAAGTCTTCCGTTTTGACACCCGCTGTTATACGCTCTACTTGTATAGCTACCATGCCATAAAGTATCACAGATTTGTAAATCTATAAATTGAACTCTCCATAAAACAACATAAACACGCAGACCTTTATCGATAATTTGTATTGTTTCATAAACGCTGCATGGTTTGGGGTAACTCAGCCACTTACACTGCCCATGCCGGTCATTAACTAGCATAAGTATGCCTAAATTATATTTGAATCTCTAATTTCTATTATTTCAATCTATTACCTTTAGTATCTTTCCTCTGTTATACATAAAGATATATTTTGTATACAAGACACTTTATTTACATATGCCCTGTTTATATACATATATGTTAACTTAATATTAACCGATATCTACATAGGTATATGGTGCGTGTGTGAATATTGTGTCGGTATAACAACATCGTGTTGTGTTACAGTTACGCTATAGTATCGATCTTTTAGTAGCGTGTTAATACGTTATTTCATATGTATGTATACTACCTATGTTAGTAAGATATTTTTTATTACGTGGTAAACTTGCGGGATCAAATTATGAGAAATTATATCGAACACATATATTAACATTATCAGTTCAATACAATATAATTGGTATAAACCTGAAGTATTATACGTATACATATCTAGGTATACTATAAACGATTTCTAATTCTTTCAGAATACATGCATACATACACAAATGATAATGTTTCATTTTAATTACAATATATATAAATAATTGATTTTTGATACTATGTTACAATTTATTGACCATAATATAGTAACAGGTTTACATATTATACACAGATTTTCATATACATATATTATTATATAATGTACAGGGTTTCATATATGGTATATATTTACTTTATAACACAATTACATAGATATATTATCAGAGGATAGCGCATATTGTATAAAGTGAGGAATTTTAAGATAATTATTTACAGAATATTAATGATAATAATTCGAAATTTGACGTTAAGTTTACCAAAAGTTTAAGATGATGTATACAGCACACTGTTATATAGGACCAGATTTTAATTAAATGAATTATAGGTTTTAAAAGTTATTTATGAAAATTATAAAATTTGATATTTATGACATTTTATTATATATTATATCATATTATATAAAGTTATATTTATATTTTGAAAATCTTTCCTGATCCTTACAATTTATATATATCTATACTTACAACATAGGTATAGCTATAAGAATCATAATGAGGCTCGCCTGCCTTTGCACATCAATGACATATAGATTCACCATTTCTTATTTTTATTCCATTTATTCATTATTATTAATCGCGGGATGGATCAAGTATTGCAATTAAACACAGTAAACATATAAAACAGTTTCTATAATTCACTAGTCAGAAAAATAAATATGAACATACAATCATCATTATGAAAAACAAATCAGTCCTCTCTGTTACGGCGGTTTCCATTGGAAGCACCATTACATCGTTTTGCTAAGAGAGTATTCTTTCTAGCAGTGCCATTCTCACCAGAATCTTAAAAGTGATAAGAATTAAGAACAGATATTTTGATGAGATTAAATATTCCCAGACTTTTGGAAGTAAAATCTAATCAAACAGCTGCAATTACCATCTCTGTTCCGAACACACAAATCGTAAGATGCTGGCCGCGAACTCAGCGATCTTGTAGTACATGAAATCTTCTCCTTTTCTTTTGTACCAATTGTTGATGGTTTTCTGGATTTCCCACCGACGCAAACACTTCCTTTGTTACTTAGACTCCCTGCAACCCATAGAAAACTATTATATGTATATTGAATGTGTGTGATTCACTAATTATTCATTCGCAGTAATGAGCATTTGAGTTTGAAACAACATCCTCCTCCTTCATTACCTACGAAATGTAATTGTCATTTATTCAATGCTTGTCTCACCGCTAGGACGATGTCCAGTCTGACAAGAAGGTTGGCGTTGATTCCCCGTATCACCATTATGCAAAAGAAAGACCATACTATTTTCCGGATCTCTCTCACTGCTTCCGCTACAATATAATAAATCTTCCAAGAGCGAGTGGCAACGACTATTGCCTGCTGCACCACTATTACCTTCAGTTTTATCAACATTCTCGTTTTGTGATACAGCGTTTGATCCTCTTTGAACTGGCTGCGGTGGGGCAGTATCGCACCTTTTGGTTCTTGGCCGACACATAGCAATCGGTTGTCTAGAAACCCAGGGAATGAATCAGGCACACACCCATCACCTTTTTCCAGGTATGATACATTTAATTAAATTGTTATCAATAGTTATATTTAATGAATTTGCTAACGGAGGAAGTCCATAGGGAGCTGAGCAACATGGGATTTGTGGGCACCGTAAGACTTTAAGTGCTTCTATATTGAGTGATGATACTCCTTTAAGTAATGCGCACTGGATTGCACTCTCGTATTCTGCACGTTCTTTCACCAGTCGCTCATTTTCTTCGAAAAGCTGAGCTAGCTCTGCCTCAAGCTGGGCATTTTATTATTAAACGAAATTTAAATGAATTCATAAATCTAGCAAATTCAGCATATCTTTCATTTAATCTTCTCTCATTATACCTGAGCTTCTCTATTCATAGTATTTTCTCTGTTGTCTTCAGATTGGCATCCTGTATCTACCAAGGTGACAGCGGTTTCTCTTCCTACTTTACCTCCATCTTCGACTTCTTCTTGCTCGGTATCAGTTTGTACCGAAGTCGATACCAGTTCCTGTCTTCCCAGAGCTGCTTGGTCCTATTGAAGATGTACAAAAATGATAGAAGAAATTATTTCCGTGCCTCTCCACTGAAAGTACTATTGATTATTATCCCTCGTCTTCAATTAGATAATGAAAGTAAAACACCATAAAACTTACTGAATTGATAACCACATCTGGCGTCATTTCTAATCGTTGTTTTTCTTGTGCAGCCAGTTTTTCTTCTGCTTCATCCAATTTTTTGCGTAGTTCAAATAACTCCAGATCCTTTTCTGTTTGGTCTGCGACTGAGTGAGCGATGGATTCTTTTCGCAGTGATTCAAGGTCCGCTTTAGCAGCAAGTATTCGATTTTGCACCACACTTACCCAGTGCTGAACTCTCCCCATTATATCCATGAACATCAGCTTCAAGTCATGTTCAAAATTATCCCCTAAGTTTGTCAACGCTTTTCCAGCTTCGTTCATATTCTGTATTGCATACTCCATCATTTCATCAATCTTCTTTTCCCTATACAGAACTTCGTATTACATTCAACAAGACGGTTTTATTTTCTAATTTACCCAGTCGATCTAGTCGCATATGGAATACAGAAGCAATTCAGTTCATCAGCTAATGATTTCTTCTGTAACGAGTCTTCTTTGCCTAGTAAACTATTGATACTTGAATACGCTTCATTAAGTTTGCTGTTGGCCAGCTGTCTGGGACTGTCGAAGCAAGCTTGAATATTCTGAACATTACATCGTGATTGTTCACTCCGATTTTGGGTTTGATTTGATACTGGAAAACTAGTCTCTCGAATTTTGTTCGATGTCTTACTAGTACTCGATTTAGTTTTATCATCCGCACCTCCAGTCATCCGCCTTTGACCACTTGATGCTTTTATAGACTGTTTTCTGTTGCTGGCCAAAGTTTCTGTGATAGGGGTATTCGATATACGACCATTATAGAATTTATCTCTGTTAAATGATCTAATGAAACTGGAATCGTTTTTATACTCCAGAGTAGAAGAGCAAAAAGGAATAAGATATGACACCTGATACTTCGCTGCTGATAAATGTGAATGAGTTTCGCATTGGTGATGGTTCCATTATGTCATGTAAATCATTATTTACAAGTGAAAGTGTAGTTTAGTTTTGATAAATATTATTATGTGTAGAACTTGACATACAGATATTTTTGCATGCAAATGCGGTAGTACTAGTATTACCTGCAAATTTGTGTAATAATTAATTCCTAAATTATGTCAGGTATTTAAATGCATGATTTGTGTTTGGTGTTTGTTAATGATTACTATCTTGTTTTAAATCTCCATTGTTTCTTTGAAGAAGATATACCGATAGTGTACCATATGGGCCTCGAGGTGGGCGTTCCAAACCTATTTCATACACTGTCCGTGTATACTATCTTCGTTTGCCAGATCTGAACGTACAGAAATTAAATGAGTGTATGACTTATGGTGTTCTATGTATCTACCATTAGCTTTTCTTACTCTGGGAGTTGTTATCTAATTCCAATGATATTTATTCGTCATTAAGGTATTTCATTAAGAAGAGAGTCATATTATGTCAGATTTTACTTTTATTCATATTCAAAATAAAAAGTCATTTAAACAATTTATTCATAAGTACGTCTTATAATATGCCGTATACTTATATGATCTCTGTTAGTGGACTGTAATTTATCAAACATTACAACGTATTTTAATTATCGTAATTGGTAATTGATCTTAATTGATTTAGGTATATATAGTGGTATTTGGGGAGTTCGGCGATAAAAAGAATTCAAAGAAATTCCCGCACTAAATTTGCGGCAAAAGTAGTTCGCCATCCAGTCACTGGTGTCGCAGCCTCCTGGATAAGCGAGAAATCACGGAGTCGGTATACGGGGTGCCGAGTAGCAAAGTATCAACATCTCGAAGTTGACGCCGTGTCGCATGCAATCTGCATGCCATTGCTGTGAATATCAATTTGCGGTTGCATATCGCCAGGCGCACTACTCCTCGAGGCAAAACTAGTTCGCCAATTCGAGTGGCTTTCTGAGATATGCCTAACAAGTATCTCAATGAAATTACTTTGAATGCGGATAAGTTCTCGCAAAGTAGAAAATGTATACCTATAATGGAGAACAGATTCTTCGGATCTAGTTTATTCAGTAATTTATTGAATGATAGTAATTCATAACACTCTTCTTTCTGTTACAGTTAAATAAACTTCCATCGTGAGTACAAACGTCTTTGTCTTAAGTATATCGACATAGTTTTTATGGAATTACTAAAGTAAGCTAGTATATTATTATGATACGAATGTTGTTTATATTACAGTAACTTGTACTATGCTAGAAATTGAATAAAAAGACGCAATTAATTACCATTAAGTACATATATTTATTTTTGAGTAACCATTACAACTTGTACTTTGACAACGATTAATATTCTATTGTATTGAATAAATTCCCTACAATAAATAAAAGCCTCATTATTTTCCACTTTTTTTCCCCTAAGATTCTTTATTGTAAGTATCAACTAAAACACTTCGTCGGGTCAGATGTTCTTCTTCTGATACCAGGAGCAGAAATTTTGCGAGTTAAAATGCTTCTAACTTCCGGAAACGCTAGTTTAAATGGATAAACATATAGAGACGTGTATAAAGACACGTATGCATGACTATATATCCATACGACCGAATTTTCAGCACACCTCCTCGGGTCAGATGTTCTCCTGATACCAGGAGCAGAAATTTTACGAGTTAAAATCCATCTAACTCCGAAAAACGCTAGTATTAATGAATTATAGGTATAGAGAGAGGTATAGAGAGAGGTATGCATCAATGAATCAATGCACATATCCTTTTTCGGCACACCTCCTCGGGTCAGATGTTCTCCTGATACCAGGGGCAGAAATTTTGCGAGTTAAAATCCTTCTAACTCCGAAAAATGCTAGTATTAATTAACTATAGGTATAGAGAGAGGTATAGAGAGAGGTATGCATCAATGAATCAATGCACATATCCTTTTTCGGCACACCTCCTCGGGTCAGATGTTCTCCTGATACCAGGAGCAGAAATTTTGCGAGTTAAAATCCTTCTAACTCCGAAAAATGCTAGTATAATTAATGATAGGTATAGAGAGAGGTATAGAGAGAGGTATGCATGAATGAATCAATACACATATCCTTTTTCGGCACACCTCCTCGGGTCAGATGTTCTCCTGATACCAGGAGCAGAAATTTTGCGAGTTAAAATCCTTCTAACTCCGAAAAATGCTAGTATAACTAATTATAGGTATAGAGAGAGGTATAGAGAGAGGTATGCATCAATGAATCAATGCACATATCCTTTTTCGGCACACCTCCTCGGGTCAGATGTTCTCCTGATACCAGGAGCAGAAACTTTGCGAGTTAAAATCCTTCTAACTCCAGAAATCGCGAGTATAAGATAATTATAGGTATAGAGACGTATAGAGAGAGGTATGCATGAATGAATCAATACACATATCCTTTTTCGGCACACCTCCTCGGGTCAGATGTTCTCCTGATACCAGGAGCAGAAATTTTGCGAGTTAAAATCCTTCTAACTCCGAAAAATGCTAGTATTAATTAACTATAGGTATAGAGAGAGGTATAGAGAGAGGTATGCATCAATGAATCAATGCACATATCCTTTTTCGGCACACCTCCTCGGGTCAGATGTTCTCCTGATATCAGGAGTAGAAATTTTGCGAGTTAAAATTCTTCCAACACCAGAAATCGCTAGTATTAATTAAGTATAGGTATAGAGACGTATAGAGAGAGGTATGCATCAATGAATCAATGCACATATCCTTTTTCAGCACACCTCTTCGGGTCAGATGTTCTCCTGATACCAGGAGCAGAAATTTTGCGAGTTAAAATCCTTCTAACTCCGAAAAATGCTAGTATTAATTAACTATAGGTATAGAGAGAGGTATAGAGAGAGGTATGCATCAATGAATCAATGCACATATCCTTTTTCAGCACACCTCTTCGGGTCAGATGTTCTCCTGATACCAGGAGCAGAAATTTTGCGAGTTAAAATCCTTCTAACTCCGAAAAATGCTAGTATTAATTAACTATAGGTATAGAGAGAGGTATAGAGAGAGGTATGCATCAATGAATCAATGCACATATCCTTTTTCGGCACACCTCCTCGGGTTAGATGTTCTCCTGATACCAGGAGCAGAAATTTTGCGAGTTAAAATCCTTCTAACTCCGAAAAATGCTAGTATTAATTAACTATAGGTATAGAGAGAGGTATAGAGAGAGGTATGCATCAATGAATCAATGCACATATCCTTTTTCGGCACACCTCCTCGGGTTAGATGTTCTCCTGATACCAGGAGCAGATATTTTGCGAGTTAAAACCTGATAGTGGATGCTCCCGCCACCTTGCAGTCAGAGGAGAGAACTAATTTTGCCTCAAAAATCGGGGCGCCTAACCATATTCAACCTGCATGCCATTTCTGTGACACACAAATTTATTGCCTAACATCAGACGCTAAGAAATATCCGGCTGTTGCGACACTTTGAAATATACGAGCTGTCGCATCTATCAATGTATTAGTTGAATGATTATATCAAAGAGAACTATAGCAAAACTTAAAAATCTATGATATCAACTATGAACCCGACTTCAACATTGAATAACTTTTGAAGGAGTGAATGTATTAAAAAATCATAAGAGACGTTTTTTGTAGAGCGTTTAATTCCCTACAAAAATATGTATTGATTATTGCTGAGCTCTTATTTTTTTCAAAGAAAAAAATTAAATGCATAAAATCCGAAAACCCCATGTTATTAAAATGGGAAATATAGAATGATTTCGACACGGCCTAATTGGAAAATCAAGAGCTTTTTTTGGTCGAATATTTTTTTCAGGGCAAAAACTAAAAATTCAGGGGCTGGCAGCAAAAAAAAAAAACAACTTGGGAAATAACGGACACCCTAATGTTACGTATACTAAAGACAACTTCCAAATTAATGGATGAAGAATAAGTTGTTCAAAAATCACAGAATCATGGTTTTATTCATTCTTTGCATTTGTTACAAGTCGAATGCTTGAAACGATCATTTTACAATTAGATGGATACCAGCTCACGTATGATTAGCCTTAATTATTGTACATACACGTAAATATATTACAAGAAGAGTAAAATTCACAATATAATAAAATATCTTATTAAACGCAACAATTTATATAAATGAACATTCTGCTGACTGGTTTTTGACCTGACACTAAAATACACGGCTCTCTTTTCCCCATGGTTTCGATTATGCGTCCAGTTGTAATTTGTGCGTATCTCCACGTGTACCCGAGCATATTATAAAATGCGGATAAGATGCGTTTGACTAATCAAATAATTTCACATATCTTTGATCCTTCGATAATTTACCGTATCGAGTTAATCGCTAGTTTTCTTCAGGCGTTGTCGTGATTACCGTTGGTACAAATCCGTATGGTGGAGAACAACCCCTTGTGCTTTCACCCTCGTGGCTTCCGTTAGATGCTGAACTACTCTTCCTTCGTCTCACTGGCTTCGAAGATGCACTGCATTTAATCACGAACTTCAATTCTTCCTTTATTTCTTCTTTGAAAGGAACCTGAAATTTTGTAACGAGCGTATATATCAAGTATATTTTTTTTCTAAGTCAAAACATAAGCTTGAGTAAAAAATACAAAACTTTCGATAATCAAGATTTCCGCATCTGCAAAAAATAAAAACTTTAGTAAGCTGTAACTTACGAACGATCATTCTGAGAGCAAAATATATTTTTTTAATTTTAATTTTTTTTTTCTAAGAGCAATACAAATTCCGTTTTTCTGTCAATTAGTACTTTAGCACGACGCAACTTCAGAACGATCGACCTGAGAATAATTATCGCCATTAGATTATTGAAAAAGGAAGACCACATTCCCACAGAATTTTGGCCTTAGAATGCTCGTCCGGAAGCTACAGCTTGCTAAAGTTCATTCTAGCAGATGCAGAAATCTTGAAGGTCATAAATTTCGCATTTTCCGATCCCACTCATTAGATACTACATCTTCGATACTAACGTTTTCCTTTAACGACGTGCAGCCGATTTCCCAAATAAATTCTGAAGCGGTGTAAATGCCGGCTAATGCTGTCCCAACAAAAAGAACGAGAAAAACGCCACCGACGTTATTAGTGCCGAGAGGATTAGCGTCCGAAGTTGATTTCACCTCCTGCAGAATCGATCAAAGGCAAAAGAAAAAGTTTTTTTTTAAACAAAAAATACACGAAATTTATCAAAATTTATAATTTTGATACCAATTTAAAAATGTGATAAAAATTCCTAACGCATAAATAAATAACGTGCGATATAATTTCCTTATGTATTTTTCGAAGGTGAAATTTCGCCGATTTCTATTATCTATATACCATTAAAAATTGTTACGTTTTTATCGTTAGTGAGATGTCCTGTCGTTAGTACCGCATGATATAATTTGCTTGATTAGTTTATTTCCACGTTATTCATATCGTGATTATTTACGAACTTCACAGTTCCGTGATATTATTTCCTTCATTTTTTCTATTCATCATTTTCGCTGGGTTCAATAAGACTTTTTGACCACAAGAAGAGATCCTTACCGCACATCTGCCACCTCCACGCTTCTGGGTCCACCATTTGTTCTCCAGATCCTTGAGGACGCCGGTTTCTTGAAGAGTCAATATCGCTGTACTCAAGGCCTGTCGGTACGGTGAATCTAAAATCATGAAAAGGTTGGCTAGGTATCTCCTGATCCGGAATATTGGAAGATCACTCTACGGTTGTATGCGAAAATACGAGGAAAAGGATTTTTCGAAAGTTAGATACACACGCCTGCTTTAATTTGTAGCAGGTTTTACCTCCGAGCAACTGACTCGACAGGTAATCAATGTAATTGCACGCTCGGCTAATTATATGGGGAGAGTAGGTATGTAGTGGTCAGAAAATGTCAACGCGGGTATTGATATCGTCGGATACCCAGAACCGCTCGTCAGTCATGATCTGAATACATATAATTATACATAGCTATATACTATATTGACAAACTGTACGTCGAGACGGGCTTATACATATACATTATACATATATGTATGTATAATTAACGAGAGGATGGAAAGAATGTTACTTCACATGAATAAACTCATGTAATAGATATTTTCAGCACACATGCACGGAAAGTACGACTTTCGGCCCGCTTCTCGCGTGAACGGGAAGTCATACTTTTCGACGCAGGGGATGGTGGAAAATAGTATGCGTCATACGGGAGTGAAAAAGGGACCTCGCTTTCGCCCCGGGTATCAATCTCGCACGGAGTTTGGAATAGCCTACTTTTCTCCCTAGGGAGTTTGGAATAGCCTACTACCCTCCCTAGGTACGTAATATACTATTAATAAATTTCGGGGAAATGATTAGCACTTACTTTTTTTCATGGCAATACCGTAGCCCTTGGAATCGAGGAGGGATCCGACCTGGTTAAGGTCGCATTTTCTCTCAGCCTCATAAGCGATCGTTGATGATTCCATAAAGAAGGCGTATTTTTCTTGCAGAACTTTGCTCACGCCTAGATCGTTTGATTTCAACAAGACGTCGTCCGCATTTTCCTTCATGTATTGATACATTTTCGAGTAGACTGGGTCAGTCGATGCCTAATTTAAATGAGTAAATTGGTTCGCTAAATGGCACAGGAATGCGTGAAGATTATTTTGAATTTTTTTTATGTGTATCTTTTTCAAATGTGAATACGGAAGATCGCTTACTTTGAAAAAATCAAGCGTCGAGCCCGGGTTCTTACAGCCGTATTTAATGCCGTGTTGATTATTCGCCAGGTCTTGGACGTTCTTTATCAACGTTTCTGGGGATACTAATACCAAACATGCCGCCAAATTAGCCGTGTAAGAGGACACGATAATCAGACAAAAGAACCACCAGGAACCTGCCATCATTCGCGTCGATATGCCTCTGGAATTAAACGAGAATATAAATAAAGTCCAAGAATTGTAGCGTTCACTGATTTCTAGAAACCGAATACCTTTTTCGGAAGGTACAATATATTGCAGTTAATTTTTTTCTCAAACAGAAGTATTTCAAGAGTATGCTACTAAATTTTTAGCTGAAAATATTAAAAATTACGCGAGTTATGAATTTTTATGTAAAAACTCATCTTTACGTTTTTTTTTTTTTTAATTTTTTTTAAAACTGTTTTAAATAGAAAAAATGGCTATAAAACCTGTTGGACTATTGAAAAGATATGTTAAACTATATCCCATAAAATTTTTGTGAAGGAATATGCAATGCAGGCTTTACAACACACGTTTGAACACGTAATGTAATTTTTTTTGAGGTGAGCCATTTAAGGGTTAAAAAGACGAGACCAACACTTTTTTATGGACTAAAAATGTATGCCATTTACTAACATTGGAGCAAGTTCAGAGCCTTGCTGCATAATTGCTCCTATACAGAACCAAAAGGCATTCTTGAAGGTGAATTGATTCTCAAGTTCTTCGGGCTCCTCTATGCAAGGATAGGGGTTGTTCCATTCGGCTGGACAGAGCCGTCCAACAACAAACAACAGCAGAGAAACTAGCGTGTAGGATCCCATCAGGCACAGCCAAACTTCGGACGAGAATGGCGAAAGGAACGAAAACAGGGCTGAACCAGCCGGACGTGGTTTCTTGAATAGAATACTGATACCTGGAAGAGAATCGGTTTGGGAATACACAATGATGATTGTTTGAAAAAATCGAGGCTAGAATTACCCAAGTTCATGAAAGGCATTGTAAAATCAACGGCCTCCTGCCGGTCCGCTGTTATCGTCAAATCCGTGATGGCGAGATCAGCTTTCTGCAATAATCAGAAGATTTTCTTGGACTTATATTCTCTTGGTATTTTCACGAGAGTTAATTTTTCGGGTTTATTGTTGGGATGGGGATTTTTTATGAACTAACGTCGTCCATTATCTTCCTGATCATTCCATTCCATTCTTTAGTTTTCGGGTCCTTGGATCCGTACGTGGGATCGTGCTCCTGAAAGGTGAAATTGAATCCGAGGATGCCTGACAACTCCTGAATAATGTCAATGCCGAAACCTTCGTATCTCGCATTTCCAATTTCCATCTCTGCAGATTCCTTCAACATTCCATACGGTGCTGTCTAAAACAATTAAATTCTTTTTCTTCTTTTTCCTTCAACGATATATTGTATAACTTTTTTCTTCGTAAAATATAGAATATATAAAAAATAGTGAATAATATTGGGGATAGCTTACCAGCGATATGAGCACGATAAATGTCCTGTTGCGGAGGCTGAGCTCGACTTTGTTTTCCATTTGTGATAAATTTGGGATAAACTCAATTCCACTCGAGCTATTCCAACCACCAATTTTTGTCACACCCTCAATCCCCAGGCTAATCACATCCAGTTTAAAATTACTGCGGTAACCATAAGGATCAAATTTAATTAGCCCTGTCAGCCCTCTAAATTCAGTCTGAAAATTATCGGTCGGCTCATCGACGATTTCTTACACATAAATGAGTATTAATCTTTATCAATTATATAGCAAGCATTATCATTCATTTGGAATTATATTATCACACAGTGAAAGTTTCTTTGAAAATGTAAGAGAGAAGAGAAACTGTTTCTAAAACAAAACAAAACTCGCAGGTCCGATAATTGTACAAGTTTTCATTATTGATATATTGAATCATTCAACCCAATAATAAATTCAATAATCTCACCAATCTCATGAAGTTCAATAAACTTGATCCGTGTTCCCAGCTATCGAGGTTGTCACAGAGGGTTGTTTTAACGTCGGCCATGATAGCGTCGTCTAGCTGCTTCAAAGCTCTGCCGAACAATTGAACTCCGTCGTAAATTAGGGCTGCTTCAACAGTGAGCTGAGAAGGATCATCCAAATTCCAATCGAGCTTGTCTTTGTCTAATGCTTCAATGACGAGAGGATTTTCAGGGTCTATCAAACGGAAGCCGGTGAAATTCGTCCCCCCGTGTTGGTACGGTTCCAAATCGATTGTCTGCAGGTCCTGAAGTGAGAAAGACGTCGTAATATATTTATAGAAATATAGAATAGGCTGAATTTAATTATTTAAACAAATCTGTGCATCTTACCAAGGTGGCAATGATGTAATTGTGCTTTTCGGACGTGATACCAATTTGTTGCGCCTGCTTAAGAACTTCCGGCAGGATGTCAACCGAACAATCTAAAACTATGTTCAGTTCCCCGGAAATCTTTACATCTCTAAGAAGTCTTCTGCAAAGTAAAAGTAAAAGTGTATAATATTATGTAGGTATTACGGGGTTGTTCATCTTCTGAATCTTGAGAATCGTTTTATTTTACCTGTAATCTGACCCTTCGGGTAATTGTCTGATGGTAACCGTGTGGCCGTTGGGATTCGATCGCTTCAAAAGCTCGGTCATCCGGATTAAACTTTCCTCGTTTTCATAGATTATTGTGAATGTCTTCCAGTTGTATTTCACAACCACTTGCAGATATACCTGATAGAAATTTTCCAAAATCATGGATAAACGGTCGGATTATTGACCAGAAAAAATGGTTGTCGGAGGATACAGGTCGCATCGATCATCGAGACGTTTTCAAATTTGAAAAGGATATTCCAAAATTATGTCATTTTGAAGCAAACCAATGAGATATAGAGATGAGGTGAGTTTTCTATCACCTCGAAAGCGCGATTCGTAGTTTCTCCCATACTACACAACCGATTGGAACGAAACTCTGGGGATTACTGCTTCGTCTTGGCAAAAAGTGGCTGAGGATTTTGTTTTTTGAAAATTTTGAATTTTTTTTTTACAGATTCAGTTATCATCGGAGATATCGTGGAATTATTCACACAGGCACTAGATTTATCGCACTTTCAAAATCCGAAAATGAAATGGCATTGAAAATCATTTGTTTGTCTAGAAGACAAATCAATGTAGACTATTTCTTCGATATTTGAACCGATCTGCGACATGCATCGGCTCTACCTTCCGACAACCACTTTTTCTTTCGCACGATCAATCCATGTAAAACAAAGTGTATAAAGTCTACAATAATTTTGAAGTACGTCTCGAAATTCTAGTAATCAGTTTAATACTGTACCGTCGAAAGGGTGTGCGAGTATGGATACATATTGACGAGTCCATTCCCACGTATTTGTTCGGAATCCCAGCCAGCAGCAATGTGAGGAATTTCCATCGTGTCGCACATGCTTTGAACGAGTCTCGAGCCAACGTCATTTTGCGGACCAAAAATTGCTGCCACTCCTTTATTCCCAAGTTCACAGACTGACTCCAAGCAATCATTTTTCAATCAGTCACGATCTTACGTTGAAAATATTAAAGTAGGAAGAAAAAAGAAAAAAAAAAAAATTGGGCTCAACCGGGATTTGAACCCGGGACCTCTCGCACCCAAAGCGAGAATCATACCCCTAGACCATTGAGCCACTTGTTAAAGATACGAATATTGTTTGTTATTGAATATTAATGTCTCACCAGTTTGTGATATATCGTACGAATCGTCATTAATCCTGGTAACTGGCTCTGGTTGAATAAATTGGTTGGGCAATTCTTCGTTCCCATGTCTTTCACCGTTTAACGAGGTTATAGAGATTCGGAAGGCCCTGTCGGCGAGTGAATCTTCTTCGAAAAGTCCGCCTGCGGCAAAACATCTATATACAGCTTATCTTCTTGATTCATGTATTACTTTTAATCGTGATATTATTGCGGAGAAGATCTCACGATTTATAAACCTTATTATATAATCCGCGTAGAAATTTCTACTCGTAAAAATGTTCAGGGAATTTGAAATATTCCACAGTTCTGCATTTAAATGATTGCGGAATTTCGTAGTTTTCGTACATGAGAGTAGAAAAAAAAAAAAATACTATGACTTCTTATGAAAAACTACGGAACTTTTCAATTTCAGTGATTCGTTAACACGTCCTCATGTAATCGTTAAGAATCAGTTATTTTCCACGCGCAGCGTATATTACACGGACATAGGTATATCCGAGAACGTGAAAGTTAGAAAGTATCAGTCGCATGTAGGTTTCTGACCGATATGAAGTTTGCTCCACAAAGTCTTCTGTCTCTTTCCTTCTCTATGTAACCATGAAGGATAGAAAGAGACAGAAGACTGTGTGGCCAACTTCATATCGGTCAGAATCAAACACACTATGTATACAATAATCGTGCTATAAGAATTCGCTTACCTATATAAACCGTCTTTCCAAATCCAAGAATGCCTGATGGCAGAAGTGCCACCAAGAGGAATTCGATCAACATGTTATAATCATTCTGAAAGTGAACATTTCATCGTTAAAGACAGAAAATTTGCACCAAAAATCGCACAACAAAACCCATAGTATAATTCGAATTCAAAAAACCGATGCAGTAGTAGGAAGTAACTCGGAAAACGCAGCTTCGAGTCGGTTGAGAAAAACGTGTAAAAGGTTTCCACACGCTCTCGTCGATTTATGAACGTCTAAAATCTGTACATGCATCATGCGACTTTTTTTTTTTACGGGGACGTTTATTTTCCGAGATATAGATTCCGCGTAAAACATATCTGCTCGAATTTCTAGTATCGGATTGCCTTTTGCATTTATGAGGAACGGCGATTCTCCAGCTTGCGACGTACTCGTGAATACATCACGGTGTCGCCTAAGATCGTTGAAAATTCTCTGCAGAACGCATCTTCGAATATGTGATTATTTCTGATTTAACGTCGAATTGAAGCGACGCGTTATGCCGTTGGTCCTTTAGTTTCTAAACCCGTAGACACTTAACCGTCTAATACAATTTACAAACGGAGTCAAGAAGGCTTCAGACATAGCCGGTGTGCCCATTGCATCAATATTTACATGTCTAAACCGAGAGGTTTAACACGTAGTCGATGATTTCTGACAAGACTGACGCCTCGATTATTTATTCGAGGCTAGTTTACGCTGCTAATTGAACTCTACATTGGTTTCAAATCGCCGGCGGCTCTTCTCAAAGCAGATTTTTTTGTTGTTCGTATTCATTTTGTCAGTTGAAAAACGAACTTTTGTCGCAAAAATACGTTTTCGAGTCGCTCTGTGTGTACAGATGAGTCCTATCAGAGTCGATCATTATTAGAGAATTGATTTCCCGATTTCAAATTCTCTCAGTCTACGAAAATAGTCGAAGAATTCAAGATTAGCGATCAAAAACAATTACGGGTATAACTATGCCTCGTCACTTCCGGTACGTATATATAGCGATACGGTATAAATTATTTGCGGTAAATTTTTGGCCTTCATTCATAAAAATTTCGCGCCATCTCTCTCACACAGTACATTACGCCTTTCAAAAGAGAAGTTAACAAAATATCACGGCATAGTAGAACGGATTTGTTATATTTAGACGCGCGGCGTCGACATAATTTTCTGGTAAAGTCTATGACACAGATTTTGCCACCCGAGTAATGCCAATGCATACAACAATATCGCACGATTATCATTATCCTAACTATAAAATTTCGCTATCCAATCTATTCCGAGTAGAAAAAAAACAAAACAATTCTTGTATACAATTATTCTTATTTTAATGTTATCAGCGGTTTTATTCCCGCAACGTCTTATCGCGAATTTCATCATCATTTGCAGACTCACGATCAGTTCAAATGCTGACTGTAAAAAGTTAAAGGCAATCGAATGAATAACCAAATGTTTATAGGAAAATTGAATCGGAATAAGACACACAATGGAAGTGATTCGCGATTGCAAACTGGTCTCAGTGCGCTTGAATTGCGTTTAGCAGAACTAATCTGGGCCAAGTAGAGCTCTAAAAACAAGAGGTTGCAGTTTATTTTAGTGCACTGAGTCCGAGGGAAAAGCCATCAACGCTGATTGCTCTTTGGAAGTATAAGCCAATTACTTTCCCTGTTTTGGTCAAGGTTGATAGATTCTTATATAATTATACTCAATACAGTATAATCAACCTCAAGTCATCAATGATCATGGCTGAGTATTAACTGAAGAGAAAAATAGGCCTGGTTCCTCGTGAAACGAGCGCAAAATCAGTTTTGGAAAATGTACTGTAAACAATTCTGTCTGAAATTTTGAAAATTCTGCCCTACTTCTGGTCGGAGTAAATTCCTAAACCCACGCAGTTCAAAGTTTGTCCATGCTGATATTGTGGCCTTTCAAACGACTGATTCATAGCCTCGAATTTCTCTTAATTCTTATTAATTCTTAGAATAGAAACATCAACTTCGAAGTGATTTTTTCGGTTTTCATTTTCGCGTCAAGAAAATCGGGGCGATTTTCTACACGGATAACAAGCAAAGGATTCTGTGATTAATTAGCGTCCAAGTCTACGGTATAAAAATCACACGGTTAGGGAAAAAAACTAATGCATTCAGGCGAATCCTTCCTTACCTATGTCAGAAAAATTGAATCAAGAACTACTAGCTGTGAGTGTATTGGAAAACTTTGAAACCAAATAACGAACGGCTGCATCTACTCGCGCGGTTGAACCGCAAATGCGAATTGTATGCAGCTGTAAGTAATGTGCATCATCTTCTCTGTGCTTATTTTGTACATTCTCCACTTCTCTCCCCTCTACTGCCTATAAGCAGCCAATGCAGCTGCAAGGCTGAAAGAGATGTTTTCTCCGACATACAAGATCGGGGAATCCCTTTGACAATGAATATAGTGACTGAAAAAAATTAGAACACACAAAATTTGAAGTACGTGGTATTTGGCGGTTAAATATTTCATGTCACTACATATAAATAAGTTTTTGTACTTTGTTAGGTCATCCGAAATTTCATTTCTCTCAGTTTTGATTAATAATATTTTCGGAAAAAAATCATTTCCATTATGCGTGATCCAGTGCCACAGTTTTATTATGCTCTTGACAGATTAGTAGGTATATATATTTAACGAATTATAATCGTTGGAATATTTCAATGTTTGATACAACGAATTGAAAAAGTTCACAGTTAATTAATTATACAGTCAGAACTTATAACTGAAACGAAAGATCCACCTAAAACTATAATGTAATAATAAACATTTTTAAACGAACGTCACATAAATTGAAAAAATATAATATATTATTAAATAAATTGTAATCAATATCGCAACAGTGATTATGGATTCGTACGACGTCCTACGCTGTTTGGTAGTGCGATCTTAGTCAGTATTGATGAAGTATGGGTTGCATACAGTAAGGCGCGGACCGGATTATTTTTCAAATTGAAGATTGGAATTCATTGCAGATACTATGAATGAATAGGAAAAAAAAGTTGGATTTCAATTGCTACGATAAATGTATAATATACAAAAAGTCATTTATTATGTTGTGTATTACAAATAAGGCAAGTACAGCTGCTTCGTGAATAATTACCTGGGATGATTCACGTAGTATATTCAGTCTTTACGTGGAAGTACCCTACAGGAACCCGCGATTATAGGCAATTCATAGTACAATTTATACTCTGAGCTGATTTTCTTTTCTATATTATGAAATCTTACCAATAAAACCCGCTCGAATCAGCTCACAATCAGAGTGTAACTAATTGTATGTATGTACATACCATGAGTCTGTGATAATGATAATACCAGTGTAGAAGATCCAAAACTTCGCTGCGGGCGGATCTATTCATGGATCTAGATTCTCTGTTTTCTGAGCAAGGTCTTACGATCATAGAGTTTCATCCCTGATTCGCCAAGATGGGCCCTCGATTTGTTGATCAAGATCCTCTCTTTTTTGAGTAAGATTTGCTGATCCTAGAGTCTCATCCCTTATTCGCCAAGCTGGGACCTCGATTTGTTGATCAAGATCCTCTTTTCGTCGACTAAGATCTTCTGGTCCTAGAGTCTCATCGCTCATTTCCCAAGCTGGGACCTCCACTTGTTGATCAAGATCCTCTTTTTGTTGAGTAAGATCTTCCAATTCCGGAGCTTCGTCTATCATCTGCCAAACTGGGCCCTCCACTTGTTGATCAAGATCCTCTTTTCTTTGAGTAAAATTTGCTGATCCCAGAGTCTCATCCCTTATTTGCCAAGCTGGGACCTCAATTTGTTGATCAACATCCTCTTTTCTTTGAGTAAGATTTCCTGATCCTAGAGTTTCATCCCTTATTCGCCAAGCTGGAACCTCGATTTGTTGATCAGGATCCTTTTTTCGTTGACTAAGATCTTCTGATCCTGGAGTCTCATCGCTTATTTGCCAAGCTGGCACCTCCACTTGTTGATCAAGATGTTCTGTTTGTTGAGTACGATCTTGGGGCATGGCATCTCGTCCGGATACTCCATCGTTGAAAAGTTTCTTGAATAATTTTTCCTTCGAATAACTCAAAGTGCTTATTGGCTTCTTTACATGTTGGCCTTGTTTTTCGTACACGTTTACATAACCCTCGGATGTTCTGTACTGGCTTACGTCCGTCCAATTTCCAGGCCTTGTATTATGAAAAAAAAAGCAAAAACAAAAATTATTGTGAGATCTGCTTCCTTCGGTTTGGGCTTATGGTCTTGAATCTTTCTAGTGTGCGGATCTCTGAGATAAATTGTTTCGATTTTTAAACCTGTCAAATCCTCTTGGAATTGGAGAGCCAATATGCCATTTCCAGTTTGGGCAATTTTTGCATGATCTCGGAGCTGAGATTGCTGTCTCGAATAGAAAGATTGAAAGAACCACCACCACCGCAAGAACCACGGGTTTGGGCTTCGACATCTGAAAGAATAATAACTTCATTATGCTTCAGAAAATCATGAAAGAAAATCAATTCAAATATTAAATATTTCAGCAACCGTAATGATTTATACTTTTTGGTCATCGTCTGTTGGACATTTTATTCCCCCTCTTACTGATAAGACAAAGGTAGATAGATTGAAGTTGTTTCATAAATTTCACTTATTCGATTGATTTTTTCTCATTATAATTTTGCATCTGTATATAGTTATATTGAGATTCTCACCTTCCAGTGATCGTTATAACTGTTAGGATAGATGTATACATACTTGTAGTATTATTCGTCTGAAATGGGCTAAAGATATGCAATGATCGAAAATTAACTGATTCTGTATATACTATACCATAAATTTGCTACGGGGACTGGATGATATTTATCCCTGGCGATGTAGATTCGATAGAGCTATGTGGTCAATGGATGGATTAATCTAATCCTACAGGTTCAAAAAGCTCACTAAAAATTCCGTTTGTATCAGTTCCTCAATTAAAACTTATCTGCGACATTCGCTCGGTATGGCGGGCCGAAACATTTCGTTTGCAACTGAATCAACAGATCGATACGATATTGAATACAGTAGAATCTCTATCGCCTGGGATCGTCTTAATTCTTCGAAGAATAATTATGAAGTTACGTAAAAATCTAAAACAGACAGAGACGATCACGTTTTTTTTTTTTTTTTTAATATAGTTTAATGCACGGTTAAGCCAGACTAATACTTGTCATTTATTGTCACCGAAAAATGACTAGTTATCACGACACTGATTGACAGGAAAATAAATTTGAAATGACAAGGGAATGATACGCGATTTCAACACTCCCGATGATCCCGGGCGTTCGAGGTTCTACTGTAAATGATACCCTTGAAATGATTCGCACATGTTTAGAATGTTTCGATACCAACGAAATTACAAATTACCCATCTAGAAATATAAATGATAATCAGCTCTCTACAATAAAACGAAAGAACAAATAAATTGGGGTAATTATTCCGAAAAATGTTCATCAGTCGCGAACCTGACCATGTTTTTTAACATAATCGTGAATCAAGCCTAGGTCAACAATTTGGGGGTCGCAGCTATGAGTAAAAAATGAATGAGCATTCTGATATTCAGTCTCTGACTTTTTTCCATTAACTAATATCAACAGGATACAATACAAGTGATCGTTTCCACACGATCTTGCAATCTGTTGTTGTAGGGCACAGACGGCTCGTTAATATCCGTTTGTTACGGTATTATAAAAACTAATCATCGTGCTATCCCGAAAAGAGACCGAATCCATGTTGGCTAGCTGTGGCGGCCGGGATGTTACGTGACGTTTCATTTATAATACTGGTCAGATCATATGCAAGAATCACACAAACGGGTCAGATTAACCTATGGCCCCGACCCTGCTATCAACTTGCTCCGAAAAGCTGCTTTCGTCAATCCAACGCGCGATACTTTTATCGAAAATGGGAACTGGCAGCAGTAATCTCGCTTACGATTAGTTCATTGCGGATGTGTTATACAGTTCTGGGAGTCTGAAAGGGCAGATATAGAGTTGACAAAATGTTTTCATCTCGGAATGGACACGTGGCTGCAGTTCTACAACTCATTTTCATACAAAATGTTGTTCTCGCCTCTTCGACCCCAAAGGAAAATACGGAGATCTGGGCGGAAATTGTTACCTCCATGCAAGTCCCGTGGGTCAAAGGAATCCAGTCAGCGATAGACTCTGCAGAATCTCCTTGCGCTAAAGAGATCGCCGCATTGTCAGAGGCTATCGATGCCAAGGAGATGTGGGCCCTGAAAAGTGAGGACATATTTTTCATTGATCTTCCTTTCAATCGATTGAGAAACGAGTGCCAGAATATCTTGCTACTGCAAAATTGATTCGATATATCGTGACGTAATGTTTCTTGGCAACTCAATCTTTCGCGAAATGTAGAAAATCTGTTGTCTCGTTACATTTAACAGTGCTGGATGCCTCGTCGAAGATTCAATCCGGAATTTTGCAAGGGAATGTCGTGGACCTCGGGATGTATGACCAGTGTGTCGCGGTCGACGGTGATTACAACCGCGTCAATGTTCGGGGGAAACATTGCATGGTCACGCTTGGCCACGACGAGCTGACGATGTCGTCTTCGGTCTGTCTTCCGTCGTCATGCAATGAAACGCAGGCTCTTCAAATCGTCAGCAACGTAATGAAAAATCTCTTATCGAACAACTCATTGAGAATCGAAGCCACTGCGGCGTCCTGTGCGCGAACAGAGCCCGAAGAATTTAACTCGGGAGAAATCCTCACGATGTAAGATAAATGGAAAATGATTTCTCTCACTTTTCGAGTACCTTTGATTATACTTTGTACTTTGATAGGTACGATAGCAACAGTGTGTTCGATGGTTAAAACTTTCACGTTTTCCAGAGTCTTATTCTCATCGGTTGTTGTTTTTGTACTTATTGGCACGATATGTGACTTTGCGAAAAGAAGTTTGCCCGAGAACACATCAGCTGACGCCGTCAATATGCTTGCGAAGTTTTCGCTGTATACAAACGCCCTTGAGATGTTCAGTACTCGAATAAAGCCTGGTACGATGACCGCAGTGAATGGCATACGATTCTTAAGCTCTTGTTGGATCTTGATCTGGCATCGTTATGCACTTTCAAGACGCGGGCTGTCAGTCAATCCATTGGACTATCACCGTGTAAGTAAACGTGACTGTTGTCACTAATTTATGAACGCGGATGTCGAAACATATTAGAGACATCTTTGTACTCGTCGAAAATTTGATTATTCGCGTTTCTTTTATCGCTCATTCGTAAGTTTGACAAATACATTATCACATCTGTCGATAAAAATTCACTTAAAGTGGTTCAGTTCGTGGAGTGCCGTGTGGGTCCGGATGGCGATGTTGGCGACCGACAACTTTTTTCTGGTCAGCGGATTTCTAATGAGCTACCTGTTCTTTAAGTCGATGCGATCAGGGGGCAAATTCAATTTGCCCATGATGTACCTTCATCGCTATATCAGGTTGGTTATTAAACCTTGAATGCAGAGGCGATGGCCCATTTACACTTAAAGTGCAACTGAAAAGATCCTCAATTTGGCGTGACAAATCTTTAGTACCTGCTCACCAACTAAAAGCACTTTGTCACGTCCTATGTTATTAGTCGTTACCTACATTCGCCATTTCGTTGGGTTTTTTCTTTCTCGTTGCTGTACCTATACAGACTCACACCCGCGATCGCCGTAGTGACGCTGTTTCTAGCAGTCCTCTATCATCGAATCGGGAACGGTCCATTGTGGAAGACGTTATCTCCGACAATACTAAGCGGTTGTAGAAAAAATTGGTGGATCAATCTATTGTACGTTCAAAACTTCTCACGGCTAAACAATATCGTGAGTCACTTTTCGCAAACGAAGATCACAGTGTGACGAATTCTGTCCTCAATAAGAATGAAATTATGCAAATTTTCAGTGCCTAAACTACAGTTGGTTCTTGGCAGCTGACATGCAGCTTTTTTGGGTGTCTCCAATTATTTTGTATCCATTACATCGTTGGCCAAAATACGGACTAGTGGCATTGAGTTTGTATCTTCTTGCTTCGGTGGCTACAGCAACTCTTGTTATTGGGCTCAACAATTACTCCATCGCTCCAGGTCCCATCTTATCACCGTAAGTGATTAAACGATCGAACTCTTGAGTAACTATCGTGAATATAATAACAAACGACTGTCATATTTCAGAGATAACTTCGCCGATTATGCCATTCAAACGTATACTCGGGCGTTTCCCTACCTGCTTGGCATTCTTTTGGGTTACGATATCGCAACTAATAAAAGACGTCTCTCACGGGTAGAGTGAACGGATTCGCGATCAGGAATCTTTTTTATATTTTCATTCCTGCATGGGTCTATCCAATAACTCCAACCTCTAGACATGGCAGATGAATGCAAACCATTCATTCGAATAAATTATAGTCAGTTATCACACCAGCTAAGTAATAAAATGTGCTGGCTGCGTTTTTTTTTTATTTGTATGTATTTGGAGGCGTTGTAGACCATGGGAGCATTAAAATTCGAATATGACGGAATGAAGGACCACGTCAGGTAGAATATAGAAAAGTAAGACGCTGTGCCAGAATTCGATTGCTTAATGGATTTTCATGCCGTTTCAGGTTGCTGTAGTATCGAATTGGATAGTGACATGTATTTTCATGACACTCTGTTACTTGGCAATCCGACATTTGAATAACAATTATATCGAGTACAATTTGGCCTTTGAAACACTGTGTGCCGCCTTGTTACGTCCATGCTGGTCCATAGCCATGAGCTGGGTAATTTATGCATGCACTCAGGGCTACGGTGGTAAGTATGATTTAGAGTAGCTGATTTTTCAACGAGTTTCTCATTCGATTTCTTGAAGAATGGGGCGTATCACGTCCGAAACATTTTTCTGATCCCTCAACAATCTTTCTATAGTCCCATAGGTATTACAAACATTAGTACTATACATTTTCTTCACAATATTTCAGGCGTGGCTGGAAGATTTTTGTCATTACCAATTTTCTTACCCCTCACTCGACTTTCCTACGGGATATATTTGGTACATATTCCGATAAGAGTTCTGAGGAATGGCTCGGCAGTGATTCCTAGTATATTTTCGGGTTATCAAATCGTAAGTCATTGTGTTATTTTGTCAATGTTAATGATGGTCAATCCTATTGGGCTCCAGCAATCCTCTCATCGAACTTATCTCTTTGCAGCTGGACTCTTTCTTGGGTGATCTGGTTCTTTCGATTGGAGTATCTGTTGTCATAAGTTTAGTTTTCGAATACCCAGTCATGGTGCTGGACAAGATGCTCAAAAACAAGACTCGCAAACCAGCTCCAGTCAATCAACTGCAAAACGTTGAACTTGAAGCCGCCAGAAGTATTCAAGACCGTGCGATGCCCGAAGCTTGATTACTGCACCATATCTATCACTTCGTCGCTTTATATTGACAAATTACACAGAATATCACTCTGGGTGATATATAATAATATATCCTATGTAAGAATTATTCTGAGAATAAACGGTTGATTTGCAACGACAAAACTTGTGCAATTCGGAACTCAAAATCCTGTTTCCTATCGGAAAGAAATTATGCGGATTTAATCACATTGAACACATAATTGATGAGATCTTTCTAATCGAAACAATTCATTTAGCAGGTAATTTTTGTATCTTTTCATACCCTGATATGAGAAAGTAATGTGATTTGCGCATTCGAGTCTACAGCTTCGTAGACTGAATTGTATACCGAATTTTACAAAGGCCTAATCGATCTTACGCTCAAACTTGAGTTATCCACTATAGTCAAAATGATCTTCGGTCAAAAACTTTCTGCAGCTGATTCAGATGATTTCGTATAATTAGTAAGGATTATTCAGTTGTCTGGGAATTCCCATCGAAACTTGAACAAATGTCTACAAGGTTAATAACAAAACATTCCAGAAATCAAGAAAGCCCATAATTATATTACCTGAAAATTCAGAAGTTTGAACAAGTTAGCTGTTAGCGATTTGACCTACTTCCTCAGATGTTGAATTTCGCAACCAGACTGCATATCCGAACGCTAGAGTTCCCAATAGCGCAAGGGCGGAAAACTGGACTATGATCCTACAAGAGACTCAGTGAATTTACAAGCTAACCCCAAATAATTATTTGTAATGAAAAAAATCGTATCGAATATTCAAATTAGTTGACTAATGGCCGGAAAATAATTAGGTATATCCATCGAGGGTCAATTTTACTGAATCCAAGATACCTTCAGTATAATCTGTTTCATCGCTTGAAAAATTCTTCGAGTTTGATGGGAAGGAGAAATGTCAAGAAGGAACGAGTTGTTGCTTGCAAGATTACATTCTTAACTACATTTACAATTTGCGGTGGTCATAATTGATTGTCCTTTTTGTTTTTTTCTTTTCTTCGTTAGATGATAGTATTCAGCATAAAGATAATTCAGCTGTAGATATTGCGCCAAGACAATCTGATGTTGCAATTTTTCAATACACATTGTTACGTTTTAATTAACCACGTGCAGGTGTACCAAATCTTCTACCCGTTATTCGGCGAGAAAATAGTGCTCTTCGACCGCCTTGGCGGGCACCTGGACGACCGGTATTTCCTGCAAACGCTGTTCCACCAGATCCTGTCGGTTGTCTTGATCCAGTTATCGAACTACCAGTATTTCCTGCGGACGCTGTTCCAGCAGATCCTGTCGGTTGTCTTGGTCCAGTTATTGATTCGCCAGTCACCACAGACTGCGATTGTGGGCTAGCCTGGATAAGGACGACCATAGCCATGAATGCAAGTACAATCTGTGAAAGAAAAAAGAAACTTAGAGTAGGTAAGTCAGTTTTCACCCAAAATGAGCTGACGAACTTGATCCATTCTAAACAATGAAATTCGAACACCTGTGAGATTTTCGAATCTGAATCCCTGACACGAATATTTTTAACAATAATTTCGGCAGGATTTAAGTTTGTCAGTAAGAAAGTTATTTCAACAAGCAAGATTCCATCAACTGACGATAGATAGATACGATAAGACTGGAACACACGATGGAACACTCACAATTAGTTTTCCCATTGCTCTGGTTTTTTTGATTCTGCTTCTCTGCTTTGTAGGACTGCAGGGCGAATTAGCCTCGTAGGATTAATGCCTGGTAAAATAGAAATAGGTAAAAGATATTTGAGTACGTTGAGGATAAAAACCAAAAACTGGTAAAAGTATGATAAAGCAAAATGAATATTGATCGCAAATCGTGCCTGGTAAGATTTCTCTCGGGGATTTATGTATAATTAATCCCAATCTAGGGCCAAGCTTTCGTAAATCGTAATCAAACCCCGAATCACGACACGTGACAAAAGAGTAGACCTTTTTTTTTTTTGAATTGTGCCGAAAATTCAGATGAAGCGAAGAATCAATCGTGACAGAAATTATTGTGAGAGATTTAAGGACAACCTATTATTAGAAATTTTGCCGAAAATCTACGGATAATTTCAGAGCTGTATCAAGACGATGAAAAAACAAACAAAAAAAAATTAGCAGATTTATTATCGTTTATCCAAGAATGTGAATTTTTTTTTGCTTTCTTGAAAAGAGTGAATGAATTATTAACTCTCTGAATTATTGTCTTCATCTTGTTATTCGTAGTTTCATTATATATGGCGTTGCCTGATTCCAAAAATCTGACGTCAAACTTTTGATCATAATCTTGTAAGAAATGCGTGAAATCCAAGCAAAGTCTGACCCCTTTATGTATTCGCATTTTGGCAAACTCTAATATGCGTAAAGATCTCTGGCCATTTTTCGGCAATAATTTGCAGGGAAAAAATTCGCAGCTCAATTATAACTTTCCGATTGTATGGTTCTTTCCCAAATTTAGCATGTGTTTCTTTCCTTTTTGTTTTTGTCTTTAATTAAGGATGATAATCTGAGTACTCGGCGTAACAATGACAACTCGTAATTTACTCGCGTATTCACTAACTGGATACCGTAGTTAATTATTGCACTAACCTTGGTTGTTTTTAAGCAGCTAGGTGATCAATTAATTGTCGATAAACTCGAGACGAACGAATCCTCTGTAAAATACGTCTGATTCCAAGAGGAGCACCTTGGCGATTTATATAGCGATGCTGTTTAGGATACCGAGGGGAATATGCGATGTGGGGTAATGAATCCGATACCTCGATTAAATTTAACGTGGAACAGATGTTTATTTGATAATGAATAATTAAGGACAATCGAATTACAAGAAAAGAATAAGACGAAAGAAGAACATACAGGAAATAAATGCTAACGAGCTCAGATCTGTGGCTTAATTCCATTATACCTGACGGTATAAGACATTGCAATGAATGAACGATATTTAGAAACTGATAACAAATGAAAGCAAAAAAAAAAAACATATTCTAACAGAAATAAAAATCATAATTCAGAGAAGATTACGGCAAAGATTTATCTCAGAATGCATTTCGGACTCTAATACCGAATTTGTCAATCGTTACTTCAAGATCTTAGGAATAATTACATCGTGACTAATGTCTCTACCAACAATATAAGACTTCAGCTGATTCAATGGAAGCTATAATGATAGCGCGGTTGTATATCAACGCAAATATTCACATTCGCACGCTTTGGTCTTGGCAGGAAAATAAGGAGAAAATTGAGCGATACTCGCATCTGATTTTTATGGAAGCTGACGACCACTGGAAAGTATCGAGGGTCACTTACTTCAACTCCAGACGCCCGGACGTACCGATAATTTGCAATACTGACCTTCTGGAGCAAGGGAGAACAATAATTAGGCTATGATCCCATAAGGGACGTAGTGAATTTACAAGATAACTCGTATGAGCTATATTTTACTTCCGATTAAAAAAATCGAAGCATATATTTAAATTACTTGATTAATTAGCCGAAAAATAGCGAGGTATATTTGAAACGATATGTGATATTAGGCAGGTAATAAGTAAATTATACCCTCGAACGTCAGACGTGACGCATGGAGAACATTGTCTGCAACTGTATCAACAGAATAATGCGCAGTATTGAATATCTGTGGAAAAATTTGCCTGTTTCTTCACTTTTTTGATACCAGCGAAACTCGTATGGATATGATGTTGACACAAGACGCTCAACTCTGTTCAATTTATCAGAAACTAGAATTCGCTCGAAACAAGCTGATCAAATATCCGCGCTATTCAAGCACTCTTATTGAAATGCCCTATGTGAAGTTCAACATCGGCGAAGACACGTGTCGATAAAACTTATTGAATGCTTGTGTCACACGGAGGAATTTTCAACTCAAATACCTGTTCGAATCGCACAATATTTCATGGCGAAAGTGCGACTAATTTTTTTCAGCAAGCATTGAAGACGCAGAAACCGTTTTTCGGTCTTTTCAAAATCTGGCCAATCCTAACTTGAGACACGATGTGGAGAATAATTCAACACTTTACAGAACTGCACGTATCTATACGGCATTTCAGACTCGCAGTCACATCATCTTTTTGCTTCGTCACATTTTTCGAAATGATGGAATTTGATTCTGCAATAAAGCACAGACATTATATAGACACTGTAGCTTATTATTGGCATTAATCGGTAGACCATGCTCGATGTGATTCTTCGTGTCATTGATCACTGCCCATGATGCAGCAGGATGCGGCAAGGATTTGCATTCTATCGATATTTATTTCTATTCTATCGATTAGTTTTTTTTTCAATTTTCTAGTCTTTTATCAACTATTTTTACCGAAGAATATATTTCCACCGTTCGCGCAGTTCCATTAGCACTTGTTGTAATGGAGGATAGAAAGAATTCTAAGTTATTGTAGATGCATCATGAGAAAGTACAAGTTCTATGCCAAATACCTGATATGGTTGACTAGATAAAGAATTATCCTTAATTTGAAAAATGATAGAACTGTTTTAATTCATCTGAGTTTAGAATTAACGCAGAACCCCGGAGGAATCAGGATTGAGAGTAAAAATCAAAAAGAGAATGTAAGCGTTCGAAAATAATTATCTCGAGGTTTATCGCGGATAAATATATTCGGAAAAATTACTGAATTATTACACGACGAACGTGAGAAAAACAAAAAATTAACTACGATTTCAGAATTTCAAGTGACCGGTTGACTTTAAATGGAATACATCATTTGGAAGGCATGATTCAAGTAATCTCATTTTCGTGAGAACAGAGCGTAATTAATTGATAAAAAGTGGATACCATTACGTGGCGCATGCATTTTTTAATCAAACGAGAAAAAAGAGGTTTCCTGGAATGCATTCGTAACGGAGTTATGAGAATTTTATTAGATCAGTTGGAAACTGTGGTAGTTTGACATATCTTGACGGTTGCTGGAGAAGATGGACAAGATTCTAACCAGAATATGGACAATACTAAAATGTGTACAGCCTTGCAATCAGATTTCATCATTTTAACTTTATTACTGAGTTCATTTAGAAAAAATAATGAATGATTCTTTTTTCTAAGAAAATAGCGAATCCAGATTCGGCGTTAATACTATCATAAACAATTGCTTCGAAACAAATAATTACTCTTGCTTGTGAGGATCCAACTATTGGGTCTTTGTTTTCGCCGTGTCAAACTATTGGCGTATTTTACCGAAACTGAGAAACTATAAGGACCGGGTGACATTCATTCCTGACGAATGGTCCGATAGAGATGATTTAAGGATATGGAAACGAGTTGAGACGGATTCAAAAAACTGTTCCAAAATCTCCACTCCATTCATTTTTAGTGTATCTAGTCGCATATTATAATAGAGCAGTAAAATAAATGTATTTGAAATAACATGCGAGATTCGCCTGCTAACAATCAACGACCAAGAAATTTAGTCGCAGCTCTGCAGAATCGACATCAGCAACTGTATCAACAGAACGATACGTAGTATGGAATATCCTTGAGACGATTTACACGTGCCTCGATTTCTCAGAGATCGACGAACCTGGTGTGACATGATGTCGAACGAGAACTTGATTCGGGTTAATTTACCGAAAACTAGAGTTTGCTTGAAAAGATCTGTTCAAATAGCCTCGGTATTCCGCATTGAAATATCATCTATGTTACGTGAGGGCTGAAGAAACACGTGGCAATGTTGCCTGTTGCATGCTTGTATCGCATGATCCAAATATAAGACTCATAAACTTTCCGTAGAGAATTTGAAATATCTGCGAAATCGTATGCGATTTATTTCCCATCTTACTGATTAGGGCGGAACAACCCTTTCAAAAATTTAAATTTATTCCATCTATGCAATTAGGGCTCATAACGTGCAGATTCATTCCCTGCAGTGATCATAAGTAAAGGTTCACGCCAGCCGAGCGTTTATCAGATTCTATCGATCATAGAAGAAAGTTGTTCTTGAACCTAGCCGAAATTTTCAAAATTTTCTAAGCCTCTTAATTAAGCCTGCGTTTTATTGTACATAATCGGACTTGAGGAAGGCTAGTTTGCATTCAATTGAGAACCTATTTTATTGTTAGACCCAAAGTGGGCAGAAATTTCCATTTTTTCCGCTTTTAGGTCCAAAATAATAATCCGCCCTTAAAACTTTTGGCTTCGGGAAACGTGGTTTTCAAAAATTCAAGCCAAACGGTCGTATACATTACATCGTGTCATGAGTTACATAAGTAATACAAGAAATTAACCAATTCGACCTACGATAAAGAGACCGCAGTTTTATCAACTCCAGACCCCCGAATTAAAAGAATACTTTGGAAGACGGACTGTGCGAATTCAAGGCTGCAAATTGGCCCACAGTCTTACGAGCGGAGCAACGAAATAACAGGCTGACCAGGTTGCACTTGATTTTGCAATGAATAAAGTGCGAAACGGCTTCCAAGCGCATCTTCTACGATTCACCAAATGCGCTCGAGCCGATTTCTCCCAAATTTGTATGATATATGACGTGTTATTTCCCCTTGGATTCGGTAGAAATCACGCGCTACGCCACACTTGCAAAAACGTCGTCACAATCCCCAACGGTTGAAGACATGGGCATGTAATGAGGATTTTTCATCTCTCTAAAAGGCGGATCTATGTGCCCTTAGAGTTGACGAATTATTGATAATATTATGTATGTATATTGTATACAATACGCCTCGCTGCTACTTTGAAGTGAGTTTCCATGCGAATGAATTTTTATGCGCTGTTCAGTTGTGAATTACAATTTTGTTAGTGGATCGGCCCTTTCCATTTTAGGCACACGGTACACATGTGTACGATAGATGTCAGGGGCTTAAGAAAAGACTAGTACGCAATTTCCGAAGTATCTATTTCCAAACTAGCTCTCACAGCGCAATTATATTTTCATTCTCTTATACCTGGTTATTATTCCTAACGTTCCTTGCGGTTTGCGAAATCTTGACGCGCGACGGCTGATTAAACAAAATAGAGATGGAAATGAATAGGTTTAGATCGACGAATAGTACCTATCAAACGTGGTTTCTATCACACTTGTGTCAACCGGTCTAATAAATGACGTGATCGCTTTTTGGGTATAAATACGTCGCCTCCGCGACATGTAAATCACAAATAAGTATTTCTTGCATAGTACTACTTACACCGAGACTTACACTCATCATGAATCAAGTCGTCTACTTGCTATTCGCCATGTTGGTGCTGTTCCAACTCTACGCTACATCTGCGACGCCTGCACCAGCTGACGGTGAGTAATTGATCGGCAACGATGATTGACTTGAACAATCAAAGTATTACCGTCACTGTCATAAACGTGTCGCTATAATAGTTTGTGACACTGTCAGCAAGACTTTGACTCTTATCTGAACATTTTGCGCAGTCGTGTATTTACAAAACAATCGCCAACTATACGAAAACCATATCATTGTTACAGATGGTACCTTTACTGCGGGAGATCTCATTGTGGGCCTTATCAAGGAGTGGTGGGCCAATGCGACATCATCTGGATAGGAGATTTGAAGATTACCGCCGGCACGAATACCATATGACTATACCAACATCATTACTATTATTTCATTTCTTTTGGCATTGGTGATGCGCCATGCAGCCTCCGCCGCCTTTTAGTATAACAATTCTCAAGTATACAGTTCGGACATTGGGATTTTATAGCTGACAATTGTTATCAATAAAGCATGCTTGGAACTCGCCACACCTGAGTTCAAATTTACGCACTACGATCTGTTCGTTTGACCCAAACTATTCCTATACCTAATCCAAATCATTTCTCGATTACCTGCGATTCTTTCATTCCTTAACAATTTTTACACTGACACTGTTCGTCGGTGTTTTTTTTTAGATGAATGTGATGCTTAATGAAACATATATACCCTAATTTGCAACGCTTTGGGTCCGCGATGTCCTGTATTCGACAAATTTGGTCCTGAAATGACCGGGCTATTATACCTACGTGACGGTATAGGAAAATGCAATAAAAAAAAAGCAGTATTCAGAAACTTATTAAAAAAAAAAAACTCTAACTAAAATTCGATTTTTATTTAAGATCATGCAAAATATATTTGCGACAAGAATATTATTCCTACAACGAGTTCATTTGCAATAGACAAATATTCGTCTTTTCAACGAACTCGATGATTTTAGACTGATATAAGCAGAAAACAAGGCCGTGTTTTCCTACTGAGGGATCGAACGAGAAAATGTCTCAAAAATTTGAATGAGCGTCTCTAACGCGATAAGGGTTTCAACCAACTCAGTGGAATCTTCTTTCTGAGAACCACGTACTTGGGAAGATGCAATCTGAAAATCTATGAAAATATGTACCTACTGCTGCTATGCAATTGAGAAAAAGGAGAGTTGCTTTTACATGAATAATCGTAACGAATAGCCCAAGACTTCCGTACGGTACGCAGCGCTCGTTAACCCTCGAAACATATTCAATCCTGAAAAAAATGTCGATACGGTTTCGGAAAATAATACGTTTTCATTGTCCTCAATTATTAGTTATTCTAAAACTTTTCGGAATCAATTTTTTCTAAGTATGGGCACGAAGATAGAAGCATTAGTAATCAATAAGAAAGCTAAGAAATTGTCTAATCGACGGGATTCAGGGAAAATTATCTAGTGAAAGTTGAAGAGAGAAATGATTTTTTTTTCATGGTCATCAAAAATCTTCGTCAGACTTGAAAATTTCTGTTTTCTTACCATGAATATGTCTTACTGGCGAAGATCACCGTAAAGATTCATCTCAGAATGCATTTCGGACTCCAATACCGCGTCCTCAAGAACGATTCTATAGATTATTGCAACGAATTTGTCAATCCTCACTTTAAGAACCTAGGAATAATTACAGAGAAAATTGAGCGATACTCGCATCTGATCTTTACGGAAGCTGACGACCACTGGAAAGTATCGAGGGTCACTTACTTCAACTCCAGACGCCTGAACATACCAATAATTTGCAATACTGGCCTTATAGAGCAAGGGGGAACAATTGGACCATGATCCCATAAGGGACGTAGTGAATTTACAAGATAACTCGTATGAGCTACATCGTGAGCTACATCTAGTATCTAGTCGCATATAATATAGCAGTAAAAAAAATGTATTCGAAATAACATGCGAGATTCGCCTGCTAATAATCAACGACCAAGAAATTTAGTCGCAGCGCGGCAGAATTGGCATCGGCAACTGTATCAATATAATAGAACGATACGTAGTATGGAATATCCTTGAGACGATTTACACGTGCCTCGACTTCTCAGAGATCGACGTACCTCGTGTGATATGATGTCGAACGAGAAATTGATTCGGGTTAATTTACCGAAAACTAGAGTTTGCTCAAAAAGATTTGTTCAAATAGCCTCGGTATCCCGTATTGAAATATCACCTATGTTACGCAAGGGTTGAAAAACTATGTGGCAATGTACCTTTATTACATCATCCAAATATAAGACTCATAAACTTTTCGTAAAGAATTTAAAATATCTGCGGAATTTTTCCATTTTTTTCACTTTTAGGTCCAAAATAATAATCCGCGCCTAAAACCTATGGCTTCGGGAAACGTGGTTTTCAAAAATTAAAGCCAAAAAGTCGTATGCATTACATCGTGTCATGAGTTACATCGTGATTCGTTTCCCAACAGACCAATTGACCAATTCGACCTAAGATAGGGAGACCGCAGTTTTATCAACTCCAGACCCCCGAATTAAAAGAATACTTTGGAAGACGGACTGTGCGAATTCAAGGCTGCAAATTGGCCCACAGTCTTACGAGCAGAGCAACGAAATAACAGGCTGACCAAGTTGCACTTGATTTTGCAATGAATAAAGTGCGAAACGGCTTCCAAGCGCATTTTCTACGATTCACAGAATGCGTTCGAGCCGATTTCTCTCAAATTTGTATGATATGCGGAATTTGTATGATTTGTATGATATACCTATGGTACGCGAAATCTTGAGGCGCGACGGCTGATTAAACAAAATAGAGATGGAAATGAATAGGATTCACACCGGTCGACGAATATTACGTATCAAATGCGGTTTCGATCACACTTGTGTCAACCGGTCTAATAAACGACGTGATCGCTCTTTGGGTATAAATACGTCGCCTCCGCGACATGTGAATCACAAATAAGTATTTCTTGCAGAGTACTACTTACACCGAGACTTACACTCATCATGAATCAAGTCGTCTACTTGCTATTCGTCATATTGGTGCTGTTCCAACTCTACGCTACGATATCTGCGGCGCCTGTACGCGCTGCCGGTGAGTCATTGGTCGGCAATGATAGTTGACTTGAATAATCAAACTATTACCGTCACTGTCGGAAACATGTCGCTATAATAGTTTGTGGCACTGTCAGCAAGACTTTGACTCTTATCTGAACATTTCGCGCAGTCGTGTATTTCCAAAATAATCGCCAATTATACGAAAACCGTCATTGTTACAGATGGAGATGTCATTGTAATCATTTTCAAGTCGTCACAAGATGAAGAATCGATAATATAGACTCAAGGTAGGAGATTTGAAGAGTACCGCCGGCACGGATACCATATGACCATACCAACATCATTACTATTATTTCATTTCTTTTGGCATTGGTGATGTGCCATGCAGCCTTTGCCGCCTTTTAGTATAACAATTCTCAAGTATACAGTTCGGACATTGCGATTTTATAGCTGACAATAATTGTTATGAATAAAGCATGCTTGGATCCTCGCCACACCTGAGTTCAAATTTACGCACGACGATCTGTTTATTTGACCCAAGCTATTCCTATACCTGATCCAAATCATTTCTCGATTACCTGCGCTTCTTTCATTCCTTAACAATTTTTCCACTGCCACTGCTCGTTCTCAAGTCGAATCAGCGTTCCAAACTCTACCCTAGAATACAGAATCGAACCTTTGTCCAAGCCTAAGGATCTGACTGTGACGTGAACCGGAAAACTGCGCACACCAATGCACACCAAGGTCCTGGTGATGCATTGTATCAGACTTGTATCCATTAGAATTTTTGTCAATCCTACCGAGAGCTCTGGTTTTATATTTTTCCGAAAACGGACGCAGAGATGATTAAAATCACGCCTTTCAATTCCGCAATCTTTTTCTATAGATAAGTATTCAATAATCCATTTCAGAATCCCATTGCATGCATTTATTTGACATCAACCAATAATCAGCTATACATATTAATCAATTATATTCAATTTCCATGGATTTCAGTTATGATTAAAAATCCGACCATTGTTTCCCTTCTTCTTCGTTCCTTTTATATCGCAATTTCGCAGACATAGTATCCTGTCGCTTCACAACGGTCATCCCCAAGTTCAGCGCCGATAGGCGATATACTAACGCAGTTTCCGCTGCCATCAGGATTATATTCCGCCCATGGAAGGGATGATAGAGGGAGGTCTGGTCGAAATGAAAATATCAGAATCAGATCATCTGACGCACGACACGTTCAATGCTCATGAATATCTTGGATTAGGTTTCAACTCACCGTTGTCAATTCGGGCCCATTGATTGGAGTCATTCAACTTATGGATTCCAACGTGCACCCCAATTATTGCTCCATCAACTCTCAAGCTTTGCACATGCCGGATTTTTTGTATGGTATCAGTAACCGCCAAATGAGCGCCTTCGGAAATGCATAGATCACGTGCGTCGTTCCAGGTCTTCTCTACTTCGTAAACTTTGTAGGCTGCACTGACATCGGGGAATCTTGAATAGCCATTGGCATCGACTGTTGGAGCGGGTGTCGGGCTGACATGTATTAATGGAACTGTCAATTTTTAATACAATGTTAGTATTATTGTACGGTGTAATAGAGAGGTCAGATTTCTTCACTTACTCGTAGCCGTAACTGGGTGAATATCGACGGATTCATTGAGAATTATTTGACAAACAAACAGCAAAAGACCGAGTAGCTTGGCGTACATCTTGCGACTTGTAGGAATACCTCTAGGTTACTGAATGCCTATTTGGAAATTTGCCCGCGTTATATAGCCCTTGAACGAGATACCCTCTGTGAACTTTTGCTTGTTTATCTTTTTAGTATCATTTCTTGATGATGCAAGAATGTTTATTGATTCGTGACGGATAAAAATCGTTTCCAAAGTCTCAACTGATATGCAGAAAGCTTTTTTTTATACCAGCTTTTGATGTTACATAATGCCTAAGGCAGAGGCCACAGCGGCTATCTCTCGTCTAATCGCTCGTATGATTTTTATTATTCCAGTATTTGTCAGTTATTATTGTAACTTACATAATATAAGTAATAATATTGCAGCTCCCATATTTTTTATCTCATATGTCCTGCTTTCAATCGTCTACACTTTTAAACTTCGAAATTATTGATCAGGGATTCTATTATTTCGTACTATAGATTGACGTCGTTGCGAATTCAGCCGTTGGAGAACTGATATAATTTTTTTCTCATGCATTTCCTATTTTCTTACAATAAGATAAAATCAAATCGTCGACATGATCGTTCTTGTGCATCAAGTCAAGAGGCAGAGTGGAAAAGCTTCGGTATTTTTCATCTTCATTCTACTGCGAGTAATTCTTCAAATACAGTCCGACCTCTCGATAAGCACGCCCGCAATAAGAACGCTTCCCCAACTTCTCGCTCGGGCACTACCCCCACTCCGAACTCAAATTACACTTTCGTGCGAATGAGAGAGAGAGAAGGACAGAGAGAGTTAGTGAGCGAAGGGCACATGCGCGGTGGGGTACTCGAATTCTCGGAACAACTCTTCCCCTTAGGGGCTTTTGCGTTCTTATTGAGAGGTCCGACTGTATCGACGTCTACCAATATAAAGCTAGAACGTGAATATAAGAAAAAACTGTGATGTGTGCGTATCGCATATCACATATTCTCCATATAACATTGAAGTCTGTATCTGAATGCTTTTCTCGCAACGTGTCATTGCAACATGTTATCGTAGCTTAATTAACTTCACAAGAGATATGTGATATCATCCTGAGTAAATTAAAAGTCAGTTTCAAGGAGAGCTTTTATCATTACATAACAGACGATAATTACGAAATATTTTTGGATTGGATTTTTACTAATGAATGTTCAAGATATGGATTCTAAATTTGTTCTACTCCGCTCTTTCGCAACTTATCATTTATATTATTATGTAATTATAGCCAATGCTCTCAGGCCGTGATAACGAATCAGAACGTCTACTAATTTTCTTATTTTTATTTCTATAAAAAATTAGATTAGAATTAGATTTTTCTCGTTGTCTCGGATAAGGCTGAAACTTTGTACTTCCTCGGAAATCACCGATTTTTTAATGCTCCGTACTTCAAGCTAATTTCCACAGATGTTTGAAAAAATCCTAATTTGGATTGGAACTGTGAAGAGAAAGCATAGAGTTGAAATTATTAGCATTGTAATCAAGCATTACAAAAAGCTGGAATCATTATCACCGATGGCACACAGCTTTTTACAATCACTTTGAAGTCGCCGAGATTTTCAACAGTTCTTCAGAACTTCAATCTGCATGATAAAGTTGTTACCGACAAAAAAGTGGCTCTGGCTTCTCTGCCGCCAATGGAAGCGGTGTTGAGACAACACTCCTTCAGAGTGCTGATCCCCCAAATGCGAAAGTGATTCTGCCAAAACAATTGTATGGAGCTTTGGGGATGGAGGAAAGCTAGCAATGGACTGATACCAGTGCCAGACTTTTTGCTCCAGCTAATATCTTGCAATTGTGAGAATAGAAACGGTGCGTGGCAGCTTGTGGTTGCAGAAAATCTGGTCTTAGATGCTCGGCGATTTTTGGGTGGTATTGTCTCAGGGCTTCCTGCCTCTTTTCGCGATACCATGTGGAGAATTTGGTGAGACTGGGTTCTGAGGTGGAGGATGACTTCCTCATTCCATGCCGTCTTTGAATTGACGATGACGATCAAGATGTGGGCTATTCAAACCCCAAAACAGATTCCCTTCGTGAACTTCTGTATATTGATACCGTTCGTATGATTTGCAAAATGTTAAGGGGTAGAAATACCTGACCATTGAATTTCTCTTCAGATTTGACCAGAATCTATTCAACCCTGTATTTAATTAGGACTTGTCAATTATAGATTTCTAGATACAGAACTGAAATTCTTCGGTTTCGTCTTACTCCAGGTATTTCAAGGTTCATATTTTGAACCAATGATAAATGATGCGATAAAAAAACTTGTGGATATTCGACAAGGAATATGTGCAGCAATATATATTCCGGAAATTGATTTTCTCATTTTTTATCTTCTCAGTTTTATTTCCAGTCCTCAGTGTGAAAGTCTCGAGAAATCTCGAATCGTCACATGCATAAAGTATCATCGCTTACATGGCTGTCGCGCACGAAGCAGGATGCAACCGTTGATAATCATTAATAATTTTTTTTTGTGCTCTCTTTCTTTCGTGAATCATTAATAAAATATCAACGCTGACGAAAATTAATTCAAACTCCGTCCACGAAAAAATATGACGTATCCATATCACGTGTCGTGCAGTAAAAATGATCTCTGCTGTGGGAGATCAATGACGTTCCGTATATTCTCATTTAATTTTCAGAACTAACAATAAGATATACAGAAAAAATGAAGAATTCGTTACACTAATGTAATCAAATATTAACAGGTATGGCACATGCATAAAACCCTTTCATCAATCGGTGTCAAGATTTTATTTCGTTTACTCGTTTATCAATTATGCATTCGTTTATTTTTCGTACATGTTTTTTCATTTGAAGAAATTATTTCTTTACTCAGAATATAAATTCATTTCTTACACGTATTATTTGTTCACATTCAATCTTCATCATTATTCTATCTGTACATTCGATATCATCGTTCCATGTTTTACATGTTTTCACATATATAGAGAATATTCGTGTTTCTTTGTTCGGTCATTTTATATCGGAATTTCGCAGACATACCAGTTAGTAGCCGATTGGCAGTTACAGTTAACTAGTGCATTTCCCCAGAAGGATATAGCCACGCAATTTCCCTTGTCGTCAGGATTACTTTGTAGCCATGGTATAGATTCGAGAGGGAGATCTGGTGAGAAAATTCATTCATTCATCAAAAGTAGCGATATTCATATATCGAGAGAAAAACTTGATACTATACAGTCGACCGCGCATGCGCCGAATAATTCAATTTTATTAGTCAGTGAGATCGTCCCGCGATGATATTTTAACCTGCGAGCATGGGTGCCAACTTGCAAGAAATGAAGCTAGAGCTGTCAGACTCTGGCTGGATTTTCGTGCGCAGTAGATTTCTGCAGTTGCAACAAAATTTTGCTGTAACGCTATTCGTTGTTGATCACGTGGTTACCTGCAACGAATAGCGTTACAGGAAAATTTTTCTGTAACAGCAATTTACTGCGCATGAAAATCCAACCTCTCGCGCGTAAAGTAGTCAATCGAGGTTATGCCGTTATCGAGTCGAAGCAAGCAATCAGCTGTTCGGAATAAATTTCAACGGTTCTTTCAGTTGCACATCGAATTTCATTCCCAACAACTGAAAACGGATTGAGATATTTTCAATACGATCTATTCCGATTTCTTTATCCGACAATTTGAATAAAAACGAATTCGAAGAAGGACGATCCGTATATGATGAAATAGAAACGGATAGAACAGAATTTTGGTAATATTCTTCAATACGACTCAATCCGACTGTCGTGGCCGGTAATTATATAGGTATAAGTATATTCTATAAAAATTACGAGAAAATAAAATTTCGTCATTAGAAATTATTTACTTATAATAATCATCGACTAATAAATAATAGTTTATCTATTCAAGAATAATAATTTATCTCTAATTTTTTTTTTTTTTTATGAGTAAATTCATAATTTTTATTCTAGTATTCATCATGATTTTCATTCGATTAATCATAACTTTCCATCAATAGACTATCTGAACTCCGTGGGTTTTACTATTACTGATTATATTTAGAATTAAAACGAATCCATTAATAAATGAATTTGCCGAAAGAATTGGTTCGGAAATTCTATCGCTGAGTTGAATTCGTCGTATAGAATACTATGACATTCATTCGGTTTGAAGCATTAATTCGAATTGTACATAACCAAAAGGAATCCGAAGGCTCGTATTAATTCGTCAGCAAATTTCCGTATTCCTTCAAAAGAATTCACTCGAATAGAAATAAAATATACTTTTTACCTCAGATGATTCGTATTCTTTGAAACGAATTGATTCGGATGGAGAGAACAAAATCGGATTGGGAATTGCGAACCTCTATTCTAAATAAATAGTTGAAACGAATAGGCTGTGAGAGGTGGCATTGTCGCGGATAGGATGGGATAGAAAAGAACAGATAAAATCGAATATAAACGAATAAACAGATTAAAACGAACAGTTTCTTATTGGAATAAAACATGCTCAATTCGGAAAACTGAAGAAACAAAATCCATAATTCCGCTAATCGTTCCGTTTCTATTCTTTTTCGATTGTTGGGTATCTTTACGAAGATCTCAGACTCGGTTTAAACTTACTGTTGTCAATTCTGACCCAATCGTCAGTAGTATCCGATTTCTGAATGCCAACGCTAATCCAATCTTGGACCCTAGGTTGCATGGCATATATACGCTCGATTTTTTCAACAGTATCGGTGATAGCCAAGTGAGCACCCTCCGCGATGCACCGGTCACGTGCTACTACCCACCTGACAGATTCCTTGTAAACTTTGTAGGCTGCATGGAGGTCAGGAAATCTCACATAGCCCTCGGGGAGGTGAGAAGATGCATGAGTCAGTGTCGGCGCAACATTTAGCACTGAAACCAAATTTCAAATAGCGTGGCAGTGATTTTATATATCGTACAGTAATGTGATTCCAGTTCGTTTGCTTACCGTCGTTCGTAGCTTCGCGAATAACATGGGATCCGTTGAAAATTATTTGACACGCAAATAGCAAGAAGCCCAACAGCTTAGCGTACATCTTGGAAGTATATAAAAGCACTTGTAGATCTGACTGAAATCGGAGAACGGTCCACGCTATTTAAATCCCATTAGACAGATGCCTTTCGCGAACTTTGGCATATTTGTGCTTCTGATATCGCTTATCGATGGTCCTAATTAAACTAGTTCATCTTATTCACACGTTCTGAATGTACAAAATACGCTCCACTCAACGAAAAGGCTGAGATAAGATAGTACAGTACTACCTCTCTAAGAGAGCTCTCGGTAAGAGAAAATTTCTCGGCCGTTCCGCTTGAGCAATTTTTACGGCTTTCCCACTACCCGAGGCCTCTTGAGTTTGTCGCGGACGCCTCAATAATTGAGGTCACTAGCGATTTCAGGAAAACACAACACTTTCCGCGACTCTTTTATAATTTTTGCTCGCAATGGCTCGTGTCCTCTTATCGAGTTCAAGTGGAGAAACACGGACACGCCACTGCATGCGCGGTTTTCGAGCGCTCTAGCCTAGTGGTGGGGAAAGGCTTCGGCGACGAATTTCTTTAGATTTTCTTCCCCTAACCGCCCTGGACCTATCTCTTAGAGAGGTAGTACTGTATATCATTAGGGATGTCATCATGCTGATGCTATGAAGTTTCGTAAATGTTTCATACTTTGAACCAATGACAAATGATGCGATAAAAAAACTTGTGGATATTCGACAAGGAATATGTGCAGCAATATACATTCCTGAAATTGATTTTCTCATTTTTTATCTTCTCAGTTTTATTTTCTGTCCTCAGTGTGGAAGTCCCGGGAAATCTCGAATCGTCACATGCATAAAGTATCATCGCTTACATGGCTGTCGCGCACGAAGTAGGATGCAACCGTTGATAATCATTATTAATCTGATTTTTTTGTGCTTTCTTCCTTTCGCGAATCATTAATAAAATATCAACCATGACGAAAATTAATTCAAACTTCGTCCACGAAAAAATATAACGCATCCATATCACGTGTCGTGCAGTAAAAATGATCTCTGCTGTGGGAGATCAACGACGTTCCGTATGTATTCTCATTTAATTTTCAGAAGTAACAATAAAATATACAGAAAAACTAAAGAATTCGTTACAGTGATGTAATCAAATATCAACAGGTATGGCACATGCATAAAACCCTTTCATCAATTGGTGTCAAAATTTAATTTCGTTTACTCGTTTAGAAATTATGTACCTATTCGTTTATTTTTCGTACATGTTTTTTCATTTGAAGAAATTATTTCTTTACTCAGAATATAAATCCATTTCTTACACGTATTATCTGTTTACATTCAATCTTCATCATTATTCTATCTGTACATTCGATATTATCATTCCATGTTTTACATGTTTTCACATATACAGAATATTCGTGCTTCCTTTTCCGATCATCTTATATCGGGATTTCGCAGACATACCAGTTTCTAGTCGTTTTGCATTGACAATTAACTAGTGCATTTCCCGAGAAGGATATAGCCACGCAATTCCCCTCGTCGTCAGGATTATCTTCTCGCCATGGTAGAGATTGGAGAGGGAGATCTGGTCAGAAAATTCATTCATTCATCAAAAGTAGCGATATTCATGTATCGAGAGGAAAACTTGATACTATACAGTCGACCGCGCATGCGCCGAATAATTCAATTTTATTGGCCGATGAGATCGTCCCGCGATGATATTTTAACGTGCGAGGCATGGGTGCCAACTTGCGAGAAATTAAGCCAGAGCTGTTAGCTTCTCGCGCTCAAAGTAGTCAATCGAGGTTATGTTGTTATCGAGCCGAAGCAAGCAATCAGCTGTTCGGGATAAATTTCAACGGTTCTTTCAGTTGCACATCAAATTTCATTTTCAACGATGAAAGCTTTCCAAGCCTTTCCGAATCAATATCGCAAGTGATTGAGATTCCAACCTCGAAAATTCCTATCAATTACATCAACGCGAAAAACAACGTTTGACAGCTAAAACTCGGGATGGTCAACCAGCTCTAGCAGACGACAAAACTCGCCCATGCGCCGTCGACTGTATAGTATCAAGTTTTCCTCTCGGTATAACTATATCTTTACGAAGATCTCAGACTCGGTTTAAACTTACTGTTGTCAATTCTGACCCATTCGTCAGTAGTATCCGATTTCTGAATGCCAACGCTAATCCAATCGTTCACCTGAGATTGCATGGCATATATACGCTCGATTTTTTCAACAGTATCGGTGATAGCCAAGTGAGCACCCTCCGCGATGCACCGGTCACGTGCTTCCACCCACTCAACAGGTTCCTGGTAAACTTTGTAGGCTGCATGGAGGTCAGGAACTCTCACATAGTCGTCGGGGAGGTCAGAAGGTACATGAGTCAGTGTCGGCGCAACATTTATCACTGAAACTAAATTTCAAATATCGTGACAGTGATTTTATATATCGTACAGTAATGTGATTCCAGTTCGTTTGCTTACCGTCGTTCGTAGCTTCGCGAATAACATGGGATCCGTTGAAAATTATTTGACACGCAAATAGCAAGAAGCCGAGCAGCTTACCGCACATCTTGGAAGTATATGAAAGCACTTGTAGATCTGACTGAAATCGGAGAACGGTCCACGCTATTTAAATCCTACTAGACAGATGCCCTTCGCGAACTTTGGCATATTTATGCTTCTGATATCGCTTATCGACGGTCCTAATTAAACTAGTTCATCTTATTTACGCGTTCTGAATGTACAAAATACGCTCCACTCAACAAAAAGGCTGAGATAAGCTAGTAGGTATCATTAGGGATATCATCATGCTGATGCTGTGAAGTTTCGTAAATGTTTATGTCATTTCAATGTCGACTAAAAGTTATTTTTAGACTTTTGTACGTAGAATAATAGCTGATACGTTCTGCACGCATGTTTTAGTTTCTATTTTTTAGTCTAAATGGCATAAAGTCTCTGCCTTGCCCATGGTTCCTCTGAAGGGTCAGTGGTGCAATGACGCAGTAATTATATGGAAATTCTTATTTCAATATTTGTTTTTCAACTAGACAAATCAGAGATGAGAATTATTGCGCTCTACTGATCGTGGCATTGCAGTGTGATTAGCGATACTATCTCACCAAGACGATTTTGTGCGGCCTCTCAGCTGTCAAATATATGTATTTCGGATTCTCGAGCACCCATGTATGTTGTTATCATGGATCGTTATAGGTTTTGTCTTTACTGTACATCGAAAAATCTTACCAATAACTTTTATCAGACATTGGTTTTGAATTTTTGTTTCATTCACTTGATTTCGATTGAATCTGCTTTTGGATTCGATCGAAATCTATTTTGTCCTGAATTTTGTGAGGACCTCTCATCTCATCTTTCCACAAACAGATTTGAACTCGTCCAGTTTCATCCGATCCTACATGTGGTCACATTAATGGCTTTATAGAATTTTATCTCTCGTTCGTTCTTCCTTATCTTCTTTCGCAGGGGAATAACTTTTGAAATGACTTTGACTATTTTATTAGTTAGTGACGAAATTTGATTCCGTTTATTCATTCATCCACTACATATTGATGTATTCGTATTCCTATTTTCTCACTCAATCATAGGTTTATATTGAATATCATGATTTTAAATTTCACTTTCATAGAACATCCGTTCTTCCCTTATCAGCTACTTTTATATCAGTATTACGCGGGCGATAAATTACAAAATCATACACAATTTTTTTCAACATCACGAACTAGTTTCTTGCTAATTATACTCATGTCAGAAACTCGATATTTCCATTTCATTATCGCGTAAGTCTCTTTTATTTCCATCGATATATTCAATCCCATTTCTGCTTCTGACATAGGTACAATCTACCTATCTAAAGTAATCGTCTGAAGCCGTAGACAGGACTGATTTCTAGTAGCAGCTAGTCTCGGTGCCAGAATCGTCATTAGTTTCTTCCATAGCGTATATGGTATCCCAAAATCGCATTCTATCTTCGAGGAATGAATATTGGAGCTCTAATGACACGTCGGAGTTACCTCCGATCCTGAGATAATTCCCCAGCTCGGCCGAGTACGGTTCCCACGTAGCCGAACAACTCAGAGCCGACGCCGTGGGTCTCCTGGAATGACGACCTTGGATTGAAGATTGTTCATTGCCGCGACATCAGCGGATCTAACAAGATGTTCGATAACTGAACTAGCTCACCCGTTGATGGCAAAAGATGTCCACAATTCCACCATCCTGTCTACCATTTCGTAGTCAGTTCGACTCATGGTTGAATTGAGAGATGCGAATTGTTGATCCATCGGGAAAAGATAAATTAGGTCGTCAGCGTGTGCTACACCGAAATCATCCATGGACCCGGCGTCAAAGTTTGTCCAGCTACGTTCCCCCCGATAATCGAATCGGTAGAAGTACTGCGGACTAACCGTGAAGGCATTTTTCTGCCGAAGCGCGTTGTAGGTTGGATAGTTGAAGACGGAATCACCGAGGAGCATCGTGAGGCTCTTGAGTAGCTGAGTAAGAAACGATCATTGGATTAACTATGAGTTGAAACCTAATTGGTTGAAAATAATATGCCCTACTTTGTTACTCACCACGCTCGAGTTTGACGTCAAATCATTGTTGAAGTAATACGATTTCACAGCGTTGAGGATACGAGCCTTCGAGCCCGGCAGAAACTGCAAGTTCCCTATACTGAGCAAGCGAGTGTCGATGTTTTCCACGAAATCGCGTAACAGTGTCTCATTCGTGTAAAGTGCTGGTATGGAATCGGAAAGAAAAGATGTAGACTCGTCAACAAGGAAATTTTTTGCGAGTTGCGAAAATTTGAAGTACTTAGTCGGATGATTCAGAATGGTTCAAAGAATTACAATTTTGAGATCATTATTTGCTCATTCATAATGTCCTACTTTTTCGCAGAAAAACAGCGCTCTTAAATTTATTTCGCAGATCTCTTATTCCGGAGGGATTATTTTTATTCAAAGCGAATTTCTGAGGATACGTCGACTTCTCCACTTTTAAAAATTTCAACATCGATGCGGCAGTGCTAAATATTATATCACTGATTCCAATGAGATTCAATCTTTGACATATTCGTTCGGTTTCAAACTCTAAAGTGAATTATAAATGAATTTAAAAATGATTAATCGTGATTGTGCGTTCAATCGATATACTCGCCTGCAGTGAATAAGAGTCCTTCGTCCCTGACGACACCGGCTATGCGAGGAACGTCACGAATTTTTCCAGCGACATATAGATTTACAGCAGTGTCAGTGATGATTGCACCCTCGATATCTGGTTCCACGATCGGGTTCCACGATATAGGGCTCGTTGACGGTTCCGGGATCCCAAATCGCGAACCTTCGACTGCCCGCAAACAGCTGATCAAGGATTTCGAAGTATCGTTAGAACAGCCGAGAGTCTCGCCAAGTTCGTAAGCACGGATTGCGTAGGCAGATGCCGTTATGCGGAGATATGTCATGAGAGCCGATCCGCTCTGAGTTATATATCGATGGAAGAGTCCTGTCGATACGAAGAACAATATTAATAGAATTTCCTACCGGTTTGCTATTTACACGTCCAGGATGTGAAAATTAGACGTTGCATTTTCGGGGATTGAGGCGAACGGTATCCTGTTTCAGGTTTTCGTCCGACGCAATGTCACCTACAAATCTTGACGACAAGAACCCTCACATGTTACATTATGTGACAACAGCATAGATTTGCGTAAGCTCTGTAAAAATGTCATAAGTTCACTCGTGACTCAATAACTAATTGCCTAACATCATTTTCAATAAAGACTTGAAGCAAGATATCTGTGTATAATTCATCTCAATCGCTACAATCCCTAAAAATACTTCCTAGACTGATTGATCTTTAGTTAATTATACCCACCAACCGTGCGATTCGTCAACGTCAAAAGATCAACGCTAACTGCTCCGGTACTCTCTCCGAAGATGGTCACCTGATCGGGATCACCGCCAAAGTTTTGGATGTTGTCCTGGACCCATTCCAGACCCAAGACTTGATCCTTGAGGCCCCAGTTCCCGGATGCAACCTCATCACCTGTGCTCAGAAAGCCTAATGGACCGAGTCGAGAATACAAAAGCACGAGGACCACATCCGCATCCAGAATATAATCCGGGCCATTGATTCTCGGATATTCCAGACGAAAAGCTCCGCCGTGAATATAGACCATCACCGGAAGTAACGATGAGCTTTTTGTCTTCTGGGAGAGCTGAATGTCCGAAACGTATCGAGTTATCAGTCAATTCCTCGACGTGGGATATCAATGTCGATAAGATTCTGGAATAACTACCGATGGTGTGTAAACGTTCAGGTACAGGCAATCTTCTTCTCCCAAAAGCACACCGTTTTCGTACTGTATGCATCTGCTCCCGGCGACACTAGCATCCCGAGTCCCATTCCAGCCACCCGCTGCCAAAGGGTTTGCGAATCTGCCGTACAGAAGCGTGGAGTTTCAGCAAACTACCGAGGATAAAGTTACTCGATCTGCCTTCTGCTCATACCTGAGATTTCCGACCGGTGGTTGTCCATAAGGGATCCCCAGGAAGGCGGAAATGCTTCGACCTTTGCGGGTCGTCAGGGTTGTGCCCAGCAGGGTCCCCTGCGAAATCGTGACTTCTGGTCGTATAGTATTTCCCAGGTGCGTACAGGTTTTAGGAAAACAATCGCTCAGCAAGAACGAAGTCACGAGTAGATATCCTTGCAGATAGTACGGCACCATGGCGAGCGCGAATCGTTCTTTGACGAGAGAGAACTTTTAACTGCTAAAATCGGCAGTTCCGAAAGCTTTTGTACGTGTACAGTGGTCTCCCGCGCTTGGCTACTCCGCGCTAGGTCTCATCCCCGCTTTTTCAGCCCCGAGCCGTGGCCTAGCGCGGGAGTCTACTGTAATAACATTTCTTTCGGCAAAAAAATTCCACATATCTCATGGCCATTGCTCCGAAACTGTGGGTCTTAGCGAACGAGTACTCGCAACGGTATTTGTCGATAATATATTTATAACAATATTTATGATGAATATTGTAACTGGTGAAAAACTGAAACTTTTCAGAAATTTACCAGAAAAGAAAAACAATTTTCAACCTACTTGTAATTATGTTTGTCGGACCAAATTTTTCGGCCCTGATCGCCTGACTCGATTTATCGGAAACTAGAGTTTGCTCAGAACAAGCTGTTTAAATACCCGAGCTGACTGGATCCATTTCAAACCGCCCAGCAAGGTCGGGAAGAAAAATTCAAACGACTTGTAAATGATTTATATGATTCTTTGGGTAATTTAAGGGGACCCGTATTGGGTCATTTTGCTCTAAAAAAATTTCATCTCTCTGCACAGCTATTACCATTTTTTGTCAAAAACTCGTTTTTACAGATTCCGTAAATTTACTGTTTTTTTTTTAAGTGCCATAACTTTTGAACGAATTAACGGATTTGAGTGATTTTTTTTCAAAATGTACGTATTTTTATCTTTTTTCAGAAAATTTCAAGTCCAGGAAGATCGACACAAAATCGCCGGAGTTATTCAACGTAATTTTTGTAATTATTATGTAATGTAATTATTGTCATTATTATTGATGCGTCAGGCCTACTCGTGCTCCCCAAAAAAATTTGTACTCAGTAATGTGTCCACACCGCAGTTTTCGATGTCCAGGTCCTTCGCTCCATAGTTTTCGGTATCCAGGTCCTTCGCTCCGTAGTTTTTGGTATCCAGGTCCTTCGCTCCGCAGTTTTTGGTATCCAGGTCCTTCGCTCCATAGTTTTCGGTGTCTAGGTCCACCGCTCCGTAGTTTTTTTATAAAGTTTATAGGGGCTTAAGGCTCTGCCCATATGATCTTCTTCGCGAAATTTCGATAAAATCTGCTGCGTGGTTTCTGAGATATAATTAACATTTACTCGGCAAATGTTTTTTTCTATACAATCATATATAATTACGTATAATTTGATATAATTTTATATGATAAAATTATTTTGAAATTTTTTTTTTTTTTTATATAATTGAAGAACCAATTTTGTAGAGGATTTACTTTTCTACAAGATTACGGAAACGAAAATCCGGAAAAAAAATTTTACACCCATTTATTTTAGAAATAAGAAAAAAAAATTTTTTACATGTATTTTAATTGGGAAAGGGGACTCCTCCTTGCGCCAACAAAATTTTCGAGATATCGAGCTGAAATTTTGAGGGAATTTTTTTTTCGTGACAAAGAAACTTTTAAGAGATACATTTATTCTGAAAAAATTATAGAATTTTTTTTCTGACACAGTCTATAATGTATATATTTTTTAGATCAACTTGAAAAATATTATAGAATCTCATGATGGTCTGTTTCGATTGGATATGGTTATTTTACTCAAGAGTTTCACAATCGAACAATTGTAGAACATTCTCCGTATTCTATGTTCGTACGACATCTAAATATGTTGCACTGTCTGAATGGAATGGGATCATGGGAAGCATAAACTATGACCGGAACAAGCTATTGTATAATTCTCAAGACGAAATTTCTTGGCCGAATAAAATAGCTCGTATCTTTTGCGTAAGTTCCAGAATACACTTGTTCATTGTGGCACATGCATTCCATCACGAATGATCGGAAGTTGATCTTTATACATGTGTAATATGTAGAATACATTAAAGTCAGCTTAGCGCTGACCCGTTTGCACATACAAAAAGTAATGAAATAACGGCAAAAACATTGTAAATGTAAAAAATTACAGCCGAGTTCCAAAATGGTTTTCCCAGCCAAAAACTCGAGAACATTATACTCTTTTTCAGCGTCAGATTACAAACATCATTTCGCTACAAAAATAGTACAAAATAATACGTGAAATCAGGCATCGAAGCCGAGCGTTCCCTTTGTTAATTTTCATACTTCAAATTATGTTCTTCAAATGCTAAAAAATGGAAATGAACGGAAAACCAATAGGATCATTGATAAAACCTGTGATAAAACAGCATATTGGCGACGGAAAATATTGCTGAAGGAAGTTAGCTCGTATGATGATACGAACTCGGCGGGCATAGATTGTTCTGACAATTATTTAAATTTAAATAACTATTCGAGAGAAAATTGGCGAGAGAAAGAAAAAAATATGCAATTCCCGAAAATCGGGGTTGAATTTTTTCGGATTATTTTACATTACGTTGAATAACTCCGGTGATTTTGTGTCGATCTTCCTGGACTTGAAATTTTCTGAAAGAAGATAAAAATACGCACATTTTGAAAAAAAATCACTCAAATAGCACATTGAAAAAAAAGTTCTGCTCTGATAGCGAGAACTCTGGCTGCCTAAGCTGGAATCCATTTTCTTCCGATACCTGAACCACTAGTCAGCTGTACGAGCGAAACAACTCTGCCTGATGTAGCTCACTTACTTGAAGAATACGGTATCGCTGTAGGAGCTGAACAACGAATACCGCAAACTCGACGCTCAACTTTTATTCATAGCACGAACGATGTCCTGTGAATTCACGCGCGCACAGCCAAAACTCCCGCTCGGTTAGTTTTACCTCGCCCTCGTATAGCTACGGTATCGCTGCCACAGCTATACCAAGCATCACTACTGCAGCGCACAAAATATTATCTCTCGGAACCTGATGTATTCCTATAGTATCAAACGTATGAATACTTGAATGATACGGCTGATGTAGCGACACGTATTGCTTGTATAACGGCATTTATTCTTGCAGTAATGAACTGTTTTCAGCGTAACTGCTCCGCTCGACACGCTATACTTTTTTTTCAGTGGCACTTTAAAAAAAAAACAGTAAATTTACGGAATCTGTAAAAACGAGTTTTTGACAAAAAATGGTAATAACCGTGCAGAGAGATGAAATTTTTTTAGAGCAAAATGACCAAATACGGGTCCCCTTAAATTACCCAAAGACCCATAGAAATTATTTACAAGTCGTTTGAATTTTTCTTCCCGACCTTGCTGGGCGGTTTGAAATGGAACCAGCCTATAGCATACAAACCAGTAGATTCGACCATGAAAGCGGTACTCTTTCATCACGTAAAATTTTGTTAAAAAAATCTAAGATATATACAGGGTGATTCACTGCTACCGAGCCAAATTAAGTGAATAGGTTCCTTGGGTAAGTCTAAAACGAAAGTTCCTCGGCGAAAACTTGAAAACTTGAAAAAAAAAATTTTTTTTTTCGTGGTTGACGTAGACGACAAAAAACTATGGCGCGGATGACCTGGTTGCCGAAAACTATGGAGCGGAGGACCTAGACGGCCGAAGACTATGGCGCAAATGACCTAGTCTTTGAAACTTATCTTGAGCTTCAGGGATGGAGGAAGGCTAGCAGTGCACTGATACCAGTGCCAGACTTTTTGCTCCAGCTAATATCTTGCATTTGTAAGAATAGAAAGGGTGCATGGCAGCTTGTGGTTGCAGAAAATCTGGTCTTAGATGCTCGGTGATTTTTGGGTGCTATTGTCTCAGGGCTTTCTGTCTCAATCCGCGATACCATGTGGAGAATTTGGTGAGACTGGCTTCGAATTGATGATGACAATCAAGATCAGGGCTATTCAAACCCCAAAACAGATCCCCTTCGTGAACTTCTGTGTATTGATACCGTTCGTATGAATTGCAAAATGCTAAGTGGTAGAAATATACCTGAGCATTGAATTTCTCTACAGATTTGACCAGAATCTATTCAACCCTATATTTTATTAGGACTTCTCATTCTAGATTTCTAGATACGGAACTGAACTTCTTCGGCTTCGTCTTGCTTTCAGATATTTCAACGTTCATATTTTGAACCAATGATAAATGATGCGATAAAAAGACTTGTGGATATTCGACAAGGAATATGTGCAGCAATATACATTCCTGAAATTGATTTTCTCATTTTTTATCTTCTCAGTTTTATTTCCTGTCCTCAGTGTGAAAGTCTCGGGAAATCTCGAATCGTCACATGCATAAAGTATCATCGCTTACATGGCTGTTGCGCAGGAAGCAGGGTGCAGCAATTGATAATCATTAATAATCTTATTTTTCTTGTGCTTTTTTTCTTTCGCGAATCATTGATGAAATATCGACGCTGAGGAAAATTAATTCAAAGTTCGTCCACGAAAAAATATTACGCATCCATATCACGTGTCGTGCAGTAAAAATGATCTCTGCTGTGGGAGATCAACGGCGTTCCGTATATATTCTCATTTAATTTTCAGAAGTAACAATAAGATATACAGAAAAAACAAAGAATTCGTTACACTAATGTAATCAAATATCAACAGGTATGGCACATGCATAAAACCTCTTCATCAATCGGTGTCAAGATTTTATTTCGTTTACTCGTTTATCAATTATGTATTCGTTTATTTTTCGTACATGTTCTTCCATTTAAAGAAATGATTTCTTTACTCAGAATATAAATTCATTTCTTACACGTATTATCTGTTTAGATTCAATCTTCATCATTATTTTATCTGTACATTTGATATTATCATTCCATGTTTTACATGTCTTTACATGTACAGAATATTTGTGCTTCATTTTCCGGTCATCTTATATCGGGATTTCGCAGACATACCAGTTAGTATTCGATTGGCAGTCACAATTAACTAGCGCATTTCCCCAGAAGGATATAGCCACGCAATTTCCCGCGTCGTCAGGATTATCTAGTCGCCATGGTACAAATTTGAGACGGCGATCTGGTGAGAAAATTCATCCATTCATCAAAAGTAGCGATATTCATGTATCGAGAGGAAAACTTGATACTATACAGTCGACCGCGCATGCGCCGAATAATTCAATTTTATTGGTCGATGAGATCGTCCCGCGATGATATTTTAACCTGCGAGACATGGGTGCCAACTAGCAAGAAATGAAGCTAGAGCTGTCAGCCTCTTGCGCGTAAAGTAGTCAATCGAGGTTATGTCGTTATCGAGTCGAGGCAAGCAATCAGCTGTTCGGGATAAATTTCAACGGTTCTTTCAGTTGCACATCAAATTTCATTTTCAACGATGAAAGCTTTCCCAAGCCTTTCCGAATCAATACCGCAAGTGATTCAGATTCTAACCTCGAAAATTCCTATCAATTACATCACCGCGAAAAACACCGTTTGACAGCCAAAACTAGGGATGGTCAACCTGCTCTAGCAGACGACAAAACTCGCCCATGCGCAATCGACTGTACAGTATCAAGTTTTCCTCTCGGTATAACTATATCTTTACGAAGATCTCAGACTCGGTTTAAACTTACTGTTGTCAATTCTGACCCAATCGTCAGTAGTATTCGATTTCTGAATGCCAACACTAATCCAATCGTCGACGCTAGGTTGCATGGCATATATACGCTCGATTTTCTCAACAGTATCGGTGATAGCCAAGTGAGCACCCTCCGCGATGCACCGGTCACGTGCTTCTACCCACACAATAGATTCCTGGTAAACTTTGTAGGCTGCATGGAGGTCAGGAAATCTCACATAGCCTTCGGGGAGGTCAGAAGATGCACGAGTCAGTGTCGGCGCAACATTTATCACTGAAACCAAATTTCAAATAGCGTGGCAGTGATTTTATATCGTACAGTAATGTGATTCCAGTTCGTTTGCTTACCGTCGTTCGTAGCTTCGCGAATAACATGGGATCCGTTGAAAATTATTTGACACGCAAATAGCAAGAAGCCGAGCAGCTTACCGCACATCTTGGAAGTATATAAAAGTACTCGTAGATCTGACTGAAATCGGAGAACGGTCCACGCTATTTAAATCCTACTAGACAGATGCCCTTCGCGAACTTTGGCATGTTTGTGCTCCTGATATCGCTTATCGATGGTCCTAATTAAACTAGTTGATCTTGTTTACGCGTTCTAAATGTACAAAATACGCTCCACTCAACAAAAAGCCTGAGATAAGCTAGTAGGTATCATTAGGGATGTCATCATGCTGATGCTGTGAAGTTTCGAAGCTGTTTATATATCATTTCAATGTCGACTAAAAGTTGTTCTTAGAATTTTATACGTAGAAAAACAGCTGACACGTTCTGCACGCATACTCTTAATTTCTGTTTCTTAGTCTGAACGGCATAATGTCTATGTCTTGCCCATGTTTCCTGGAAAGGGTCAGTGGTGCAATGACGCAGGAATTGTATAAAAATTCTTATCATTCTCTCTTGCCTCTATAGATTTCAATTCAATTTCAATATTTGTTTTTCAACTAGACAAGTCGGAGATGAGAATTATTGCGCTCTACTATAGTCGTGGCATTGCAGCGTGATTAGCGATACTATCTCACCAAGACAATTTTTTGCTGACTCTCAGTTCTGAAATATAAGTGTTTCGGATTTGGTATGGTGATAAAAAACGGGTTTTGAAAACCAATTTTCGAGCACCCATGTATGTTGTCATCATGGATCGTTATAGGTTTTGTCTTTACTGTACATCGAAAAATCTTACCAATAACTTTTATCGGACATTGGTTTTGAATTTTTGTTTCATTCACTTGATTTCAATTCAATCTGCTTTTGCATTCGATTGGAATCCATTTTGTCCTGAACTTTATGAGGACCTTTCATCTCATCTTCCCACAAACAGATTTAAACCCCTCCAGTTTCATCCGATCCTACATCTGGTCAAATTAATAGATTTATAGAATTTTACCTCTTGTTTGTTCTTCCTTATCTTTTTTCGCAGGGGAATAACTTTTCAAATGACTTTGACTATTCCATTAGTTAGTGACGAAATTTGATTCCGTTTATACATTCATCGACTACATATTGATGTATTCATATTCCTGTTTTCTCACTCAATCATAGATTTATATTCAATATCATGATTTTAAATTTCACTTTCATAGAACATCCGTTTTTCCCTTATCAGCTACTTTTATATCAGAATTACGCGGGCGAAAAATTACAGAATCACACACAATTTTTTCCAACACCACGAACTAGTTTCTTGCTAATTATACTGATGTCAGAAACTCGATATTTCCATTTCATTATCGCGTAAGTCTCTTTTATTTCCATCGATATATTCAATCCCATTTCTGCTTCTGACATAGGTACAATCTACCTATCTAAAGTAATCGTCTGAAGCCGTAGACAGGACTGATTTCTAGTAGCAGCTAGTCTCGGTGCCAGAATCGTCATTAGTTTCTTCCATAGCGTATATGGTATCCCAAAATCGCATTCTATCTTCGAGGAATGAATATTGGAGCTCTAATGACACGTCGGAGTTACCTCCGATCCTGAGATAATTCCCCAGCTCGGCCGAGTACGGTTCCCACGTAGCCGAACAACTCAGAGCCGACGCCGTGGGTCTCCTGGAATGACGACCTTGGATTGAGGATGGTTCATTGCCGCGATATCAGCGGATCCAACAAATGTTCGATATCTGAACTAACTCACCCGTTGATGGCAAAAGATGTCCACAACTCCACCATCGTGTCTACCATTTTGTAGTCTCTTCGACTCATGGTTGAATTGAGAGATGCGAATTGTTGATCCATCGGGAAAAGATAAATTAGGTCGTCAGCGTGTGCTACACCGAAATTATCCATGGACCCGGCGTCAAAGTTTGTCCAGCTACGTTCCCCCCGATAATCGAATCGGTAGAAGTACTGCGGACTAACCGTGAAGGCATTTTTCTGCCGAAGCGCGTTGTAGGTTGGATAGTTGAAGACGGAATCACCGAGGAGCATCGTGAGGCTCTTGAGTAGCTGAGTAAGAAACGATCATTGGATTAACTATGAGTTGAAACCTAATTGGTTGAAAATAATATGCCCTACTTTGTTACTCACCACGCTCGAGTTTGACGTCAAATCATTGTTGAAGTAATACGATTTCACAGCGTTGAGGATACGAGCCTTCGAGCCCGGCAGAAACTGCAAGTTCCCTATACTGAGCAAGCGAGTGTCGATGTTTTCCACGAAGTCGCGTAACAGTGTCTCATTCGTGTAAAGTGCTGGTATGGAATCGGAAAGAAAAGATGTAGACTCGTCAACAAGGAAATTTTTTGCGAGTTGCGAAAATTTGAAGTACTTAGTCGGATGATTCAGAATGGTCCAAAGAATTACAATTTTGAGATCATTATTTGCTCATTCATAATGTCCTACTTTTTCGCAGAAAAACAGCGCTCTTAAATTTATTTCGCAGATCTCTTATTCCGGAGGGATTATTTTTATTCAAAGCGAATTTCTGAGGATACGACTTCTCCACTTTTCAAAATTTCAACATCGACGCGGCAGTACTAAATATCATATCACTGATTCCAATGAGATTCAATCCTTGACCCATTCGTTCGATTTCAAACTCTGAAGTGAATTATAGATGAATTTGAAAATCATTAATCGTGATTGTGCGTTCAATCGATATACTCGCCTGCAGTGAATAAGAGTCCTTCGTCCCTGACGACACCGGCCATGCGAGGAACGTCACGAATTTTTCCAGCTGCATATAGATTCACAGCAGTGTCAGTGATGATTGCACCCTCGATATCTGGTTCCACGATCGGGTTCCACGATATAGGGCTCGTTGACGGTTCCGGGATCCCAAATCGCGAACCTTCGACTGCCCGCAAACAGCTGATCAACGATTTCGAAGTATCGTTAGAACAGCCGAGAGTCTCGCCAAGTTCGTAAGCACGGATTGCGTAGGCAGATGCCGTTATGCGGAGATATGTCATGAGAGCCGATCCGCTCTGAGTTACATATCGATGGAAGAGTCCTGTCGATACGAAGAACAATATTAATAGAATTTCCTACCGGTTTGCTATTTACACGTCCAGGATGTGAAAATCAGACGTCGCATTTTCGGGGATTGAGGTGAACGGTATCCTGTTTCAGGTTTTCGTTCGACGCAATGTCACTTACAAATCTTGACGACAAGAACCCTCACATGTGACATTATGTGACCATCAGCATAGATTTGCGTATGCTCTGTAAAAATGTCATAAGTTCACTCGTGACTCAATAACTAATTGCCTAACATCACTTTCAATAAAGACTTGAAGCAAGATATCTGTGTATAATTCATCTCAATCGCTACAATCCCTAGAAATACTTCCTCGACTGATACAGCAGGATCTCACAATCCATTTAGTATAAATTGATCTTTAGGTAATTATACCCACCAACTGTGCGATTCGACATCGTCAAAAGATCAACGCTAACTGCTCCGGTACTCTCTCCGAAGATGGTCACCTGATCGGGATCACCGCCAAAGTTTTGGATGTTGTCCTGGACCCATTCCAGACCCAAGACTTGATCCTTGACGCCCCAGTTTCCGGATGCAACCTCATCACCTGTGCTCAGAAAGCCTAATGGACCGAGTCGAGAGTACAAAAGCACGAGGACCACATCCGCATCCAGAATATAATCCGGGCCATTGATTCTCGGATATTCCAGACGAAAAGCTCCGCCGTGAATATAGACCATCACCGGCAGTAACGATGAACTTTTTGTCTTCTGGGAGAGCTGAATTTCCGAAACGTATCGAGTTATCAGTCAATTTCTCGACGTGGGATATCAATGTCGATAAGATTCTGGAATAACTACCGATGGTGTGTAAACGTTCAGGTACAGGCAATCTTCTTCTCCCAAAAGCACACCGTTTTCGTACTGTATGCATCTGCTCCCGGCGACACTAGCATCCCGAGTCCCATTCCACCCACCCGCTGCCAAAGGGTTAGCGAATCTGCCGTACAGAAGCGTGGAGTTTCAGTAAACTACCGAGGATAAAGTTACTCGATCTGCCTCCTGTTCATACCTGAGATTTCCGACCGGTGGTTGTCCATAAGGGATCCCCAGGAAGGCGGAAATGCTCCGACCTTTGCGAGTCGTCAGGGTTGTGCCCAGCAGAGTCCCCTGCGAAATCGTGACTTCTGGTCGTATAGTATTTCCCAGGTGCGTACAGGTTTTAGGAAAACAATCGCTCAGCAAGAACGAAGTCAAGAGTAGATATCCTTGCAGATAGTACGGCACCATGGCGAGCGCGAATCGTTCTTTGACGAGAGAGAACTTTCAACTGATAAAATCGGCAGTTCCGAAAGCTTTTGTACGTGTACAGTGGCCTCCCGCGCTAGGCTGCGGCTGCATCCCCGCTTTTTTAGTCTCGAGCCGTGGCTTAACGCAGGAGTCTTAATTTTTTTTGGAAATAAACACCACATATCTCGTGGCCATTGTTCCAAAACTGTAGGTCTTAGCGAACGAGTACTCGACACCGTTTTTATCGAGAATATAATTATATAACAATATTTGTGATAAATATTGTCACTGTGAAATTGGCATAAGCAGAGGAGTTGGTGAAAAACTGAAACTTTTCATAAATTCACCAGAAAAGAAAAACAATTTTCAACCTACTTGTAATTATGTTTATCGGACCAAATTTTTCGGCCTTGATCGCCTGACTCAAGTTATCGCAAACCAGAGTTTGCTCAGAACCAGCTGTTTAAACACCCGAGCTATCCAAACAATTCTATTGATATGGTTCTCAAAAGTGACGTTTAGAAAAAAGTATAGGTTGAATTCAATGATCACGTATTATTGCATAAAGTGATTCGCTGCTACCGAGCCATTTTGCATAGGCGAATTCCTTAGAAAATTCAAAGACCAAAAATCCTTTAGTAAAAGTTCTACAGACCCCGAGTTTCCGAGCTACGGAGGATCTGGATTAACCAACGACACAGCTCATCCGTGACTCAGGCAGGGCCGTGTAAATATCATAAATTAATAGAATGTGAGTTTTATTTCGTCATGAGTAATTTCGGCATCACTTGTAACTGTTTTATATTAGATAAAAAGTTTAGGGGGCCCATACTACTCCCCCTCGCTTATTTTGTTAATCACTGACACAAGGGAAAAAGTCTCGAAAATCTGTAGTACGTATTGTAGAAGGGGTGTACAGGAAAAGGGGAAAACTTGGGGAAAATATTCAGGTTTTTAACTGATGCGCTTTTTATTTTTGTAAACTATCTAACTCGAGAACGGTACGCAACGAGATTCCTATCGCCGTGAGAATTATTACAGAAACTATGGCTCATCTGAAAGTCAGGACTCTATCATATCGTCATTGACGTCCTTTTCGGCGTGCAAACCTTCGATTCGCTAAGAAAGCGGTAAGGTCAGTGCCTCCTCTCAACAGAGAAATTCTACCAATCCCTATGAACTGGACTGACGACGTACAGGGATGTGCGAGAAGCACGCAGGAATTCTTCCGTCATTCGACGAGCCGACTTTTTGAGCTAACGATAAGAAACTTGCGTCTATGGTTAATGTATCGAAAAACCTCGAGTCTGACTGATCGTGAGTTACGTAATTTACTATTCTATTATTATTCACATAATGGTAGGTTCGTCGCATCTAGGCGACAGAACCAAAAAAATACTAGCAGAAAAATTTGTCCACTCGATTGAAAGAGGTTCGAAAATCTTTTTCAACATCACGAACTATTTCCTTGCTAATTGTACTCAGAAGCTCGATATTTCCATTTCATTATCGCGTAAGTCTCCGTTATTTCCATCGATATATTCAATCCCATTTCTGCATCCAATACATATAGGTATGTACCTACTGCAGCTATGCCATTGAGAAAAAGGAGAGTTGCTTTTACATGAATAGTCGTAACGAATAGCCCAAGACTTCCGTACGGTACACAGTGCTCGTTAACCCTCGAACCATATTCGATCTTGAAAAAAATGTCTGAGACATAGTGAATTTACGAGTCTGGGACGTAGTGAATCTGGGACGTAGTGAATTTACAAGATAACTCGTATCAGCTACATGATTGTAAGCTACATCTAGTATCTAGTCGCATATAATATAGCAGTAAAAAAAATGTATTCGAAATAACAGGCGAGATTCGCCTGCTAACATTCAACGACCACGAAATTTAGTTGCAGCGCGGCAGAATTGGCATCGGCAACTGTATCAATATAATAGAACGATACGTAGTATGAAATATCCTTGAGACGATTTACACGTGCCTCGACTTTTCAGAGATCGACGAACCTGGTGTGATATGATGTCGAACGAGAAATCGGTTCGGGTTAATTTATCCAAAAAACTAAAGTTTGCTTCAAAAGATCTGTTCAAATTGCCTCGGTATTCCGTATTGAAATATCACCTATGTTACGCAAGGGCTGAAAAACTATGTGGCAATGTACCTTTATTACATCATCCAAATATAAAACTCATAAACTTTCCGTAAAGAATTTAAAATATCTGCGGAATTTTCCCATTTTTTTCACTTTTAGGTCCAAAATAATAATCCGCGCTGAAAACCTATTGCTTCGGGAAACGTGGTTTTCAAAAATTAAAGCCAAAAGGTCGTATGTATTGCATCGTGTTATGAGTTACCCAACAGAAATGCATATTGTATTTCCAAAATAATCGCCAATCATACGAAAACCATCATTGTTACAGATGGAGATGTCTCAAGAGGGCGTATGAAGGTACAGAATTGGAAAAATAGACTCTAGATAGGAGATTTGAAGAGTACCGCCGGCACGAATACCATATGACTATACCAACATCATTACTATTATTTCGTTTCTTTTGGCATTGGTGATGTGCCGTGCAGCCTTTGCCGCCTTTTAGTATAACAATTCTCAAGCATACAGTTCGGATATTGCAATTTTATAGCTGACAATAATTGTTATCAATAAAGCATGCTGGGAACTCGCCACATTTGACAATGAGTTAAAATTTATGCACGACGATCTGTTCGTTTGACCCAAACTATTCCAGTACCTAATCCAAAGCACTTCTCGATTACCTGCGCTTCTTTCATTCTTTAACAATTTTTCCACTGCCACTGCTCGTTCTCAAGTCGAATCAGCGTCCCAACCTCTACGATAGAGTGCAGAATGGAACCTTTGTCCAGGCCTAAGGATCTGACTGTGACGTGAATCAGAAAACTGCGCACACCGATGCACACCCAGGTCCTGGTGATGCAGTGTGGAAGGCGAGAGCTCCTCTTTCCGATGCAGTCGAGACACTGATCACACCTTAGTTCACGGCCTTCCTTTACTTGCCGGGCATTCTATACCAACTCAACCTACCATCGAAATTGACATTCTTGATTTGGCCTTAATTTTTTTTGTCTTTTTGTACTCTGTGAAAAAGAGTTCCATGAGTTTTTTCGAATTTACGATATTGCACCCATTTTTCAAGATGGCAGCGTTAGCTAGCTAGCTGAATCGTAACTAATGGCCCATGACATCCATACGGTACACATCAGCTTGTACCTATCCATTAGAATTTTTGTCAATCCTACAAAGAACTCTGGTTTTATACTTTTCCGAAAATCGACGCAGTGATGATTAAAATCACGCCTTCCAGCTCCGCAATCTTCTTCTAGAGGTATTCAATAATCCACTTCAGAATCCCATTGCATGCATTTATTTGACATCAACCAATGATTAGGTTATACATACTAATCAATTATATTCAATTTCCATGGATTTCAGCGTTATGATTAAAAATTCGACCATTGTTCCCATTCTTCGTCGTTCCTTTTATATCGCAATTTCGCAGACATAGTATCCCGTCGCTTCACAACGGTCATCCCCAAGTTCATCACCGATAGGCGATATACTAACACAGTTTCCGCTGCCATCAGGATTAGCTTCCGCCCATGGAAGGGATGATAGAGGGAGGTCTGGTCGAAATGAAAATATCAGAATCAGATCATCTGACGTACGACACGTTCAATGCTCATGAATATCTTGGATCAGGTTTCAACTCACCGTTGTCAATTCGGGTCCATTGATTGGAGTCATTCAACTTATGGATTCCAACGTGCACCCCAATTATTGCTCCATTAACTCTCAAGCTGTGCACATGCCGGATTTTTTGTATGGTATCAGTGACCGCCAAATGAGCACCTTCCGAAATGCATAGATCACGTGCGTCGTTCCAGGTCTTTTCGACTTCGTAAACTTTGTAGGCTGCATTGACGTCGGGGAATCTTGAATAGCCATTGGCATCGACTGTTGGAGCGGGTATCGTGATTGGTTCTGGAACTGTCAATTTTTAATACAATGTTAGTATTATCGTACGGTGTAATAGAGAGGTCAGACTTCTTCACTTACGCGGAGCCGCAGGTGTGTGATTCTCGTAGAATTGTCGTGTAGATTCATTGATAATTATTTGACAAACAAACAGCAAAAGACCGAGCAGCTTGGCGTACATCTTGCGAGTTATAGGAATACCTCTAGGTTACTGAATGCCTATTTGGAAATTTGCCCGCGTTATATGGCCCCTGACGAGATACCCTCTGTGAACTTTGCTTATCTGAACTTTGCTTGCTTATCTTTTTAGTATCATTTGTTGATGATGCAAGAATGTTTATTGAATCATTTCCAAAGTCTCACCTGATATGCAGAACGCTTTTTTTGACATCAAGTTTTGATGTTACATAATGCCTAAGGCAGAGGCCACAGTGGCTATCTCTCGTCTAATCACTCGTATGATTTTTGTTATTCCAGTATTTATCAGTTATTATAGTAACTTACTTACATAATATAAGAAATAATATTGCAACTCCCATATTTTTTATTTCATATGTCCCACTTTCAATCGTCTACACTTTTGAACTTCGAAATTATTGATCAGGCGATCGTATAGGGATTCAGCCGTTGGAAAACTGACATAATTTCTTCCTCATGCATTTCCTATTTCCTATAATAACAATAGATAAAATCAAATCGTCGACACGATCGATTTTATTGTCGTGTATAAAGTCGAGAGGCAGAGCGGAAAAAAAAGTGGCTCTGGCTTCTATGCCGCCAATGGAAGCAGCGTATGGAGCTTTGGGGATGGAGGAAGGCTAGCAGTGGACTGATACCAGTGCCAGACTTTTTGCTCCAGCTAATATCTTGCAATTGCAGTAAGAATAGAAAGGGTGCATGGCAGCTTGTGGTTGCAGAAAATCTGGTCTTAGATGCTCGGTGATTTTTGGGTGGTATTGTCTCAGAGCTTTCTGTCTCAATCCGCGATACCATGCGGAGAATTTGGTGAGACTGCTGTGCTGTGGGAGATCAACGACGTTCCGTATATATTCTCATTTAATTTTCAGAAGTAACAATAAAATATACAGAAAAAACAAAGAATTCGTTACACTAATGTAATCAAATATCAACAGGCATGGCACATGCATAAAACCCTTTCACCAATCGGTATCAAGATTTTATTTCGTTTACTCGTTTAGCAATTATGTATTCGTTTATTTTTCGTACATGTTTTTCCATTTGAAGAAATTATTTCTTCACTCAGAATATAAATTCATTTTTTACACGTATTATCTGTTTAGATTCAATCTTCATCATTATTCTATCTGTACATTCGATATTATCATTCCATGTTTCACATGTTTTTGCATATACAGAATATTTGTGCTTCATTTTCCGGTCATCTTATATCGGGATTTCGCAGACATACCAGTTAGTATTCGATTCGCAGTCACAATTAACTAGCGCATTTCCCCAGAAGGATATAGCCACGCAATTTCCCGCTTCGTCAGGATTATCTAGTTGCCATGGTATAGATTGGAGAGGGAGATCTGGTGAGAAAATTCATTCATTCATCAAAAGTAGCGATATTCATATATCGAGAGGAAAACTTGATACTATACAGTCGACCGCGCATGCGCCGAATAATTCAATTTTATTGGTCGATGAGATCGTCCCGCGATGATATTTCAACCTGCGAGACATGGGTGCCAACTAGCAAGAAATGAAGCTAGAGCTGTCAGCCTCTTGCGCGTAAAGTAGTCAATCGAGGTTATGTCGTTATCGAGTCGAGGCAAGCAATCAGCTGTTCGGGATAAATTTCAACGGTTCTTTGAGTTGCACATCAAATTTCATTTTCAACGATGAAAGCTTTCCCAAGCCTTTCCGAATCAATACCGCAAGTAATTCAGATTCTAGCCTCCAAAATTCCTATCAATTACATCACCGCGAAAAACACCGTTTGACAGCCAAAACTAGGGATGGTCAACCTGCTCTAGCAGACGACAAAACTCGCCCATGCGCAGTCGACTCTACAGTATCAAGTTTTTCTCTCGGTATAACTATATCTTTACGAAGACCTCAGACTTGGTTTAAACTTACTGTTGTCAATTCTGACCCATTCGTCAGTAGTATTCGATTTCTGAATGCCAACGCTAATCCAATCGGCGACCCTAGGTTGCATGGCATATATACGCTCGATTTTCTCAACAGTATCGGTGATAGCCAAGTGAGCACCCTCCGCGATGCACCGGTCACGTGCTTCTACCCACACAAAAGATTCGTTGTAAACTTTGTAGGCTGCATGGAGGTCAGGAAATCTCACATAGCCTTCGGGGAGGTCAGAAGATGCACGAGTCAGTGTCGGCGCAACATTTATCACTGAAACCAAATTTCAAATAGCGTGGCAGTGATTTTATATCGTACAGTAATGTGATTCCAGTTCGTTTGCTTACCGTCGTTCGTAGCTTCGCGAATGACATGAGATCCGTTGAAAATTATTTGACACGCAAATAGCAAGAAGCCGAGCAGCTTAGCGCACATCTTGGAAGTATATAAAAGCACTTGTAGATCTGACTGAAATCGGAAAACGGTCCACGCTATTTAAATCCTACTAGACAGATGCCCTTCGCGAACTTTGGCATATTCATGCTTCTGATATCGCTTATCGACGGTCCTAATTAAACTAGTTCATCTTATTTATGCGTTCTGAATATATAAAATACGCTGCACTCAACAAAATGGCTGAGATAAGCTGTATCATTAGGGATGTCATCATGCTGATGCTGTGAAGTTTCGAAGCTGTTTATATATCATTTCAATGTCGACTAAAAGTTGTTCTTAGAATTTTATACATAGAAAAACAGCTGACACGTTCTGCACGCATACTCTTAATTTCTGTTTCTTAGTCTGAACGGCATAATGTCTATGTCTTGCCCATGTTTCCTGGGAAGGGTCAGTGGTGCAATGACGCAGGAATTGTATGAAAATTCTTATCATTCTCTCTTGCCTCTATAGATTTCAATTCAATTTCAATATTTGTTTTTCAACTAGACAAGTCGGAGATGAGAATTATTGCGCTCTACTATAGTCGTGGCATTGCAGCGTGATTAGCGATACTATCTCACCAAGACAATTTTTTGCTGATTCTTAGTTCTGAAATATAAGTATTTCGGATTTGGTATGGTGATAAAAAACGGGTTTTGAAAACCGATTTCCGAGCACCCATGTATGTTATCATCATGGATCGTTATAGGTTTTGTCTTTACTGTACATCGAAAAATCTTACCAATAACTTTTATCGGACATTGGTTTTAAATTTTTGTTTCATTCACTTGATTTCAATTCAATCTGCTTTTGGATTCGATTGGAATCCATTTTGTCCTGAACTTTATGAGGACCTCTCATCTCATCTTCCCACAAACAGATTTGAACTCGCCCAGTTTCATCCGATCCTACATCTGGTCAAATTAATAGATTTATAGAATTTTACCTCTTGTTTGTTCTTCCTTATCTTTTTTCGCAGGGGAATAACTCTTAAAATGACTTTGACTATTTCATTAGTTAGTGACAAAATTTGATTCCGTTTATTCATTCATGAACTAAATTGGACGATGTATTGATGTATTCATATTCCTGCTTTCTCACTCAATCATAGATTTATATTCAATATCATGATTTTAAATTTCACTTTCATAGAACATCCGTTCTTCCCTTATCAGCTACTTTTACATCAGAATTACGCGGGCGATAAATTACAGAATCACACGCAATTTTTTTCAACATCACGAACTAGTTTCTTGCTAATTATACTCATGTCAGAAACTCGATATTTCCATTTCATTATCGCGTAAGTCTCTTTTATTTCTATCGATATATTCACTCCCATTTCTGCATGCGATCAACCGTACAATCAACCTATCTAAACTAATCGTCTGAAGCCGTAGACAGGACTGATTTCTAGTAGCAGCTAGTTTCGGTGCCGGAATCGTCATTAGTTTCTTCCATACCGTATATGGTATCCCAAAACCGCATTCTATCTTCGAGGAATGAATATTGGAGCTCTAATGACACGTCGGAGTTACCTCCGATCCGGAGATAATTCCCCAGCTCGGCTGAGTACGGTTTCCACTTGGTCGAACAGCTCAGAGCCGATGCCGTGGGTCTCCTAGAATGACGACCTTGGATTGAGGATTGTTCATTGCCGCGATATCAGCGGATCTAACAAGATGTTCGATATCTGAACTAGCTCACCCGTTGATGGCAAAAGATGTCCACAACTCCACCATCGTGTCTACCATTTCGTAGTCTCTTCGACTCATGGTTGAATTGAGAGATGCGAATCGTTCATCCATCGAAAAAAGATAAATTAGGTCGTCAGCGTGTGTTACACCGAAATTATCCATCGAGCCGGCGTCAAAGTTTGTCCAGCTACGTTCCCCCCGATAATCGAATCGGTAGAAGTACTGCGGACTAACCGTGAAGGCATTTTTCTGCCGAAGCGCGTTGTAGGTTGGATAGTTGAAGACGGAATCACCGAAGAGCATCGTGAGGCTCTTGAGTAGCTGCCGTAAGAAACGATCATTGGATTAACTATGAATTAAAATTTAATTGGTCGAAAATAATATGCGCTACTTAATTGTTACTCACCACGCTCGAGTCTGACGTCAAATCATTGTTGAAGTAATACGATTTCACAGCGTTGAGAATACGAGCCTTCGAGCCCGGCAGGAACTGCAAGCCTGCTATACTGAGCAAGCGCTCGTCGATGTTCTCCACGAACTCGCGTAACAGTGTCTCATTCGTGTAAAGTGCTGATGTGGAATCGAAAAGAAAAGATGTAGTGGACGCGAGTTACTCGTCAACAATGGAACTCCTTGCTTATTTGTAATGTTGTACTTTTTACGTAGAAAAACAGTGCTCTTAAAATTATTTCGGAGATCTCGTATTCCGGAGGGATTATTTTTATTCAAATCGAATTTCTGAGGATACGTCGACTTCTCCACTTTTCAAAATTTCAACATCGATGCGGCAGCGCTAAATATTATCTCACTGATTCCAATGAGATATAATCTTCGTCCTATTCGTTCGATTTCAAACTCTAAGGTGAGTTATAGATGAATTTGAAAATCATCAATCGTGATTATGCGTTCACTTGATATACTCGCCTGCAGTGTATGCGAGTCCTTCGTCCCTAACGACACCGGTTATGCATGGAACGTCACGAATTTTTCCAGTTGCATATAGATTCACAGCAGTGTCAGTGATGATTGCACCCTCGATATCTGGTTCCACGATCGGGACCCACGATACAGGGCTCGTTATGGGTTCCAGGATCCCAAATCGCGAACCTTCGACTGCCCGCAAACAGCTGATCAAGGATTCCGAAGTATCATTAGAACAGCCGAGTGTCTCGCCAAGTTCGTAAGCGCGGTTTGCGTAGGCAGATGCCGTTACGCGGAGATATGTCATAAGAGCCGATCCGCTCTGAGTTATATATTTATGGAAAAGTCCTGCCAATAAGAAAAATAATAATCATCGCAATTGCAACCGTCTAAGACTATAAATCTTGATGACGAAAACCCTCACATGTTACATTATGTGACCATCACCATAGATTTGCGTAGGCTCTGTAAAAACGAGATAAGTTCACTCGTGACTCAATAACTAATTGACTAACATTACGTTCAATAAAGACTTGAAGCAGGATATCTGTGTATAATTTACCGGAATCGTTACAATCTCCGAAAATACTTCTTCAACTGATACAGCAGGATCTCAGGATCCACTCAGCATGAATTGATCTCTAGTTAATTATACCCACCAACCGCCCGATCCGACAATGTCAAAAGATCAACGCAACTTGCTCCTGCACTTTCTCCGAAAATCGTCACCTGATCAGGATCACCGCCAAAGTTTCGGATGTTATCCTGGACCCATTCCAGACCCAAGACTTGATCCTTGAGGCCCCAGTTTCCGGATGCAACCTCATCACCTGTGCTCAGAAAGCCTAATGGACCGAGTCGAAAGTACAAAAGCACGAGGACCACATCCGCATCCAGAAGATAAACCGGAGCATTCATTCTCGGATATTCCAGACGAAACGCTCCACCGTGAATATAGACCATCACCGGAAGTAACGATGAGCTTTTTGTCTTCTGGGGGAGCTGAATTTCCGAAACGTATCGAGTTATCAGTCAATTCCTCGACGAGGGATATCAATGTCGATAAGATTCTGGAATAACTACCGATAGTGTGTAAACGTTCAGGTACAGGCAATCTTCTTCTCCCAAAAGCAAACCGTTTTCGTACTGTATGCATCTGCTCCCGGCGACACTAGCATCCCGAGTCCCATTCCAGCCACCTGCTGTCAAAGGGTTTGCGAATCTGCCGTACAGAAGCGTGGAGTCTCAGTAAACTACGGAGGATAAAGTTACTCGATCTGCCTCTTGCTCATACCTGAGATTTCCGACCGGTGGTTGTCCATAAGGGATCCCCAGGAAGGCGGAAATGCTCCGACCTTTGCGGGTCGTCAGGGTTGTGCCCAGCAGGGTCCCCTGCGAAATCGTGACTTCTGGTCGTATAGTATTTCCCAAGTGCGTACAGGTTTTAGGAAAACAATCGCCCAGCAAGACCGAAGTCACGAGTAGATATCCTTGTAGATAGTACGGCACCATGGCGAGCGCGAATCGTTCTTTGACGAGAGAGAATTTTTAACTGATAAAATCGGCAGTTCCGAAAGCTCTTCTATATATATGTACAATGGCCTCCCGCGCTTGGCCACTCCGCGGTAGGCTACATCCCCGCTTTTTTAGTCCCGAGCCGTGGCCTAACACAGGAGTGTACATTTTTTTTTGGCAAAAAAAATACCACATATCTCGTGGCCATTGCTCCGAAACTGCAGTAGGTCTTAGCGAACGAGTACTCGACACCGTTTTTATCGAGAATATAATCATCTCCAATATTTGTGATAAATATTGTCACTGCGAAATTGGCATAAGCAAAGGAGTTCGCGAAGAAATGTAACTTTTCTCCATGTCTCCAACATGGCAACCAATGCTTAAGTCTTCGGACCGGGAATACTCATACGTTCATCAGAAAAGGAAAACAATTTTCAACCTACTTTTAATCATGTTTGTCTAACCAAATTTTTAGGCCTTGATCGCCTGGACTCAATTTATCGCAAACCAGAGTTTGCTCAGTGCTGTTTGAATACGCGAGCTATCCAAATAATTGTATTGAAATGGCCGTCAAAAGGCACGTTTGGTGAAACATGTATGAAAAAAGTAGGTTAAATTTAATGATCATTGATCGTGTATTATTTTATAGGGCGATTCACTGCTAGCGAGCCATTCTGCAAAGGCGGATGCCTGAGAAAATTCTAAGACTAAAAATCATTCAGTAAAACTTCGGTGACCGTGAGTATATCAGCGAACTATTCGAACAGAATATTTCCCCCTAAACCATCTCAACTAAATAATTATTGTAACGCTAACTGATTGATTAGAGTAAACTAGACTCGATTTCATCGTGATGAAATTTCGCTACGCGAAAAAAAATCAATTTAGATGGTTAGAATGAATTTATTACAATGTGTGATGTCTTGATTAACACCCACGATTCGACGCCTCAACGTAGAACTGTGATATCTCAAATTGTGGTAAAAAAACATGATATCTTAAATTGTAGTGGTTAAAATCAGTGCATTTGCAATTAATTTCTTTAGGTAATAATCTCTCATTGAATATTTATCACATTTATGTATTCGTAAACCACATAAACTTCCCTCTAAAGCCCCATGCAAATGAATACCTATAAAATTTATAAACAAATACACAGATACGAATTTTTCGTCTTAAAATACTTTAAAATCAAGTAAAATCCATTATACTCGTTCGATTTCATTTCACGTCTGCTGATCTTGTTCACCAGCCTGACAACCATCCCTACTCACAGTTTGTCTATGAAAAAAGGTACACAATGGCCTTCCTCGTATTACCAGTCCAGGTGTATCTTGCTTTGTGCGCGAATAAGTGAACAGTACTTCTCGGCTCCGCTAGATGTCGCATCGGCATGAATCTCCCCCTGGATTTTTCTCGTTGTCAAAACCAAGCGAGTCTCAAGATATGCTCGGAACGTCTTCAAGGCACGGCATCGCTTCTCGGCTTCAATAGCTAAGATCAAAGTGTAGTATCTGTTCTTATCAGCTTAATATCTGATACGCTCCTCATCGAGGAGCCAGAATATTAAACTGCTTTTTGGAAGTTGACTGGATGTCCGGGGCTTGCTCCGATCCGGTCGATGGTTGACTCGACATTGCACTACAGTCGAGATCGGCCTCATTAATCAATCAAACATAATTCGCGAAGAATTTTGCTGATTCTTTCCTCGTCTGTATTCCCTTTCCCTTTCTTACGCTTCTGATGAAATCGACCCGCAGGGGAAAAAGCGATTTTTAGAAACGTCCCAATAAGTATATTTGTTCTTTTTTTCATTTTCTTCTCTTACTTTCTACTCGCCTATAAGCATTAAGACGTAATAGTGGATACGGAACAAACTTTGTAAATTATTCAAACTCTACTATTTTATATAATGTATACATCGCAAAATTTGATCATATACTCGAAAACCTTTCACATGTACTTTAACGCTAATCGTGAAATTCATTTTTTCAAACTACTACACTTTGGCAACGATCTTGTTTTTTTTTTTGTTTTTCTTTGTCATTCAATTCCATGATTACAGACCCCAAAATTCGTTAATAAAATATTATGATTCCAGCAGAGTATATCAGACCTTCTCCTCCTCCTTATCTCGAGAGTTATCGTATTGCAAATACATGAAATTATAAACATTAATTAAAGTTCTAAAGTTTGCAGAATATTTTGACTATGACCTCTGACATCCTGTGAACGAAAATGAATTTTGAATCTTTGAAAAAAAGATTTCAGATTCGGGGTCAGTGACATCAGCTAGATTACCGAACTATAAATAAAATCTGTTATTTTCCTATTCGCTTGGAGCTTATCGAAGTATTGACTTGATATTGAGAAAAAAACGTCCCATGTCGATCGTTCGATTTCGGTATTACTGCAATTTTTCTGACAGGTGTAGCCCTAGACTATTAAACTGCGATTACCTACTTTACGATTGAAAAATGAAATTCTGGATCTTAAGGATTGGAAGAAAAAATATATTTCGTCGATTTAACAAAAAAGAATTTTATCAATAGTTCAAATGAACGAAAATTCTGCATTGTACAGGAAAATATCTTCCATTTGTTTCACTGGCTCACCGTCTCACCGGTTTCGTGGTTGCACTGCATTTGAACGCGAATTTAAGTTCTTCCTTGATTTCGTCTTTGAAAGAAACCTGAAAGCACACATGAATATGAAAAAAGGAAACATAAGAAAAGAAAAAAATAACGCAAGTAAAAGTGCTTCAGATCAGGTGCAATATATGGATAAATATTTTTCGAGTATATACAACAGCAGATATCTGCGGATAGTTACTTTTTTCTTCACCGAAGTGCAGCAGACTTCCCAAATCAGTGTCCAGGCGGTGTAAATACCGGATAAAACTGTTCCAGTCATCAGAACAACGAAAACACCACCAACGTTGCTAGTGCCAAGAGGATTAGCTTCTAGAGTGGATTTTTTCTCCTGCGCAAAATCAACCAATGAAATCGTAAATTAGATTTTTTTTTTTACAAACTGTCTGCTATCTTATTATTTATTCGTGAAATAAAAATTTTTCGAATATCATTATAGGTTGCAACAATATCACATGAATTTGAAATATTCTTTTCAAAATCAAAGAGTCTTCGATAAATCGGCATATACTGCGACAACCAATTTTTATTCGATGCAATCAATTTGTGCAAAGCGAAGTCGACGGAATTTGAAATAATTTGGAATTATTTTCAAAGATACTAGGTATATACAATATAGATTATTTCTTCCACCTTGATTATCATTATCACTGCGATTAATTGTAAGTTCTATCGTCTTCTGCTTTGACAATGTCTTGCAGATTTCATAAGAATTTTTCCAGAGATTCTTACCTCACAACTTCCACCGCCACGTTTTTGAGTCCACCATTTCTTCTCCAGGTCTCTAAGGAAGCCGATTTCTTGAAGGTTCAATAAGGTTGTACTAAGAATTTGTCGATAGGGCGAATCTGAAATCGTATTCATTTCATAAGGAACGAATAAATGATCGGATATTTATCGAATAGGTCAATCAAAATCTACCTATCTAGGGGAAAGTAGGGTATTTTGAACCGCCAGATAAATTGGACCATTCCAATTTTGGTCATTTTTTCAGACCATATTTGCTGGATTCTCATGATTCTAAAAATAGGTTCCATTAGTTTTTCAAATGCTCCGAACACTCCTATTTTGCTAATCATCAAACTTTTGCTAATACGCTAGCAAAAAATTGCCAAACTCATAATGGTCCGATTTACTTGATGGTTTACTCGACGATAGCAAGCACTTACGTTTTTTCATGGCAATCCCGTAGCCCTTGAAATCTAAGAGGCTTCCGACTTGCACCAGATCACACTTTCTCTGAGATTCATATTCGATCGTCGCGGATTCCATCAAGAAGGCGTACTTTCCTTTGAGAACCTCAGCGACACCAAGTTCATTCGATTCCATCAAAACTTCGTCCTCATGATCCATCATGTATTTATACATCTTCGAGTAGATCGGGTCGGTCGATGCCTAGTTGAAATGAATCGATCGATTCGCCAAATTTTGAAGATTGTGCTTTTTTAAATACGTGAAAATGGAAGATCACTTACTTTGAAGAAATCGATCGTCGAACCACTATGCTTAGCTCCGTACTTAATCCCATGCGGATTGTTCGAAAGTTCCGCGGCGTTTTTTATCAGTACATCTTTCGATACGGTGAGCAAACACGCGGCCAAATTAGCCGTGTAAGACGGCACGATTAACAGACAGAAGAAAGACCAGGATGACATCAACATACGCGTTGATAATCCTCTGGAAATCGAATGGACTCGTGAAAAAGGAAACAAAAAAATAAGTTGTACGAGATTTCAATTCTCAAATTATTCTATCGAATGGTAATTATCATGTATGCGATAATTATCGCGGCTTTTTACTCACACTGGGGTAAGTTCAGACCCTTGCTGCATGATGAATCCTAAATTAGACCAGAAGGCATTCTTGCAGGAAAACTGATTCTCAAGTTCTTCAGGCTCGTTTATACAGGGATAAGGGTTGTTCCACTCGTCTGGACTGAGCCGTCCAAGAATGTACAAGAGCACAGAAACTAGCGTGTAGGATCCGATCAAATACATCCAAAGTTCGTAGGAGAATGGTGATAGAAAAGAGAAGAATTTTGATCCCGCCGGAAGTGGCTTTGTAAATAAAATACCGATGCCTGAAAAGAACCCAATTATTCAACATTTGTCTATAGGTTTAAGGCACACGTGATTATTGATTGCAAATAGAAGCTGTAATTAACTAAATTATTTATCAATCACCCAAGTTCATGAAGGGCATCGTAAAGTCCACGGCTTCCTGTCGTTCCGCAGTTATTGTCAGGTCTGTGATGGCTAGATCAGCACGCTGCAATCATTTGAAAATCAACTCCATTTCATTCTGCATGATTTTCGTGGTCAGCTATAGTTTGACATGTTTATTCTTTCAAGTTTCGACCCTCTCGGTTATTTTCATATTACGATTAACCATACTGAGTGAATTGAGATAGGGGATGATTTTGCGAACTGACATCTTCCATTATCTCGCGGATCATTCCGTTCCATTCTTTGGTCACTGGGTCCTTAGATCCGTACGTCGAGTCGTGCTCGAGAAAGGTGTAATTGAAACCGAGCTTTCTTGACAGTTCTTGGATAATGTCAATGCAGAAACCTTCGTATCGGTCATTTCCTGTTTCCGTGTTCGCAGATTCCTTCAGCATTCCGTACGGAGATGTCTGAAACACTCGGAAATTACTTCATGGCACATGAAACAATCTTTCGGGTTCGAATATACAGGGTGAGTTTTCTCCGGGGTCTCATCTGGGCGGAGTTTCGACGTGGCGAGACTCCATCTTCTTCTATTCATACTCGTTCCTTTCAGAATAATAGTAGTCTGATTATAGAGCAGATATCCTCGTCCCAAAATTTCTTCCGAAATACAGAAGAATAGAAGAAGGCGGAGTCTCGGCAAGTCGAAACTCCTCCCAGGCGAGACCTCGGAGAAAAGTCACCCTGTATATTTCCGTCTTTAAAATGATATGGAAAATATTGTGAAATATTTCTAGGACAACTTACGAGGCTTATTAGTACGATGAATGTCTTATTGCGGAGATTTAGTTCCACTCGATGATTTGGCGATACTCGGGTAGGAATGAACTCAATGCCACTAGTGCTGTTCCATATTCCAATCTTTTTCACACCATTCTTATCCAGGCTGATCAAATCCAGTTTAAAATCACTTCGGTAACCAGCAGGATCGAATTTAATCAGTCCTGTCATCCCTCCGAACTCGGTCTAAAATCAGTCGACGAGTTAATCACCGAGGAGTCACGCTCTTACGACGATCTCAAATCCAGAATTCACAAGCTTTGAAGCAGCGACCTCACTAAATATTACCAATCTCATGAAGTTCAACAAACTTGATCCGTGCTCCCAGCTAGAGAGATTGTCGCAAAGCGACGTCTTAACGTCGGCCACAATAGCGTCGTCCAGCTGCTTCAAAGCTCTGCCGAACAATTGGACGCCGTCGTAGATTAGGGCCGCCTCGACGGTAATCTGGGAAGGATCATCCAAATCCCAATCAAGCTCGGCTCTGCGAAACGCCTCAACGACGACGGGATCTTGAGGGTCTATCAAACGTAAGCCGGTAAAATTAGTCCCTCCGTATTGGTACGGTTCTAAATTTATCGTGTGGAGATCCTGCGGCGAGAAAGACGTGGAAATACATTCAGGAAAGTACGAAGTAAGCTGAATTGCAAGTTCGCGTTAAATCCGCGGGTCTTACCAATGTAGCGATTATGTAGCTGTGCTCGTCGGACATGACGCCAACTTGTTGCGCCTGTTTCAGAACGTCGGGTAGAACAGCAATCGAACAATCCAAAACTATGTTACGTTCACCGGAACTTTTTATCTCTCTAAAAGTCTCTCTGCAAAATTATGGCGTAGTTTTATCTTATAGACGAGTGAAAATCCACGAAAGGTGGTATTTTCTAGGTACGAATCCAGAGACTTGATCTAAGGGTAGTTTTATGACGCTGAATCTATTGGCGGTAATTATTTTGCAATCAACCACCGAGAAAAAAAAACATCGAAAAAAATATGAAATTTGAGGGTTTAACTGTTTAATTCGGAACCTAATGACCTCATCGAAAAATATGTCAAACAAAAGTTGTTGGGGACAAAAAGATACGTAAAAAAGTATTCCACGACTATCTTTGCATCTTCAAAAATAAGGGAGAAAAAGACGAAAAACCATTTAATTTTGGAGCGAAAATCTCGAAGTTTCAAATAATAAGAAAATAAATTAAATTCGTATATATTTCGGGTCTTTTTAAGTAAGAGTTAATCTAACTTTCCAGAGGAATTTTATCTTCTTATTTATTGCATAGCTATCGAACAATTACGATTGAATATTGACAAAATTACAGATTGAGGATCTCTGTTAGAAAGAGAAATTTCGTCGTAAAAATAAATGTTCATTCGTCTTTTTCTCTCTTATTTTTGAAGATACGAAGATGAACACGATATACTTTTTTGCGTATTTTTTTGTCCCCAACAACTTTTGTAGTACATATTTTTCGATCAAGTCATTAGGTTCCGAATTAAAAGGTTTAACCCTTTTTTTTCAACGTTCTCAGGGATTGATTGCAAAGTAATTAAACCAAGTTTCCGGATTTATACCTAAAAAGTGCTTACGACTTTTTTCCTCGACTATTACCTGTAATCTGGTCCTTCGGGTAATTGTCTCACGATTACTGTGTAGCCGGTGGAATTCCATCTCTTCAAAAGCTGGTTCATCCGGGCTAAATTATCGGTGGTTTCATAGATTATCGTGAATGCCTCCCACTTATAAGTCACAGCTAATTGCAAATATACCTGATAAAAATTTTGGAAAATTATTGACAAGATATCACTGTCCGTTTTTTGTTTTTTTTTCTCTCTTTTTTCTTTTCCCAGTTCATGACTTTACCGTGGACAGCGTGTGCAAGTGTGGATACATGTTGATTAGTCCATTCCTTCGCATTTCGTGAGAATCCCACCTAGCCGCTACGTGTGGAATTTCCATCCTGTCGCACATGCTTTTCACAGTTCTGGATGTGATTTCATCTTGTGGTCCGAAAATTGCTGCTATTCCTTTATTCGCCAGGTCACAGACTGAAAAACACTGTTCGATAAGTACTATTGAAAATATATCACGTTAGAAAATTCACAAATCATCCGATCATGCTTATCGCAATTTTGGGAACTCTTCCATGCCACGATCTGTGGACTAGTTGAAACACTTTCTTATTTAATGATTGACAATCATATCCCTAGGTCATTAAGCCGCTTGATAACGTCAGGAATTCTTTTTTTTATTTAGTAATCCGATTCCAAAATCTTACCATTGAGTGATATATCGTACGAATCGTTATTAACCGTGTTAACGGGCTGGGACTGAATGAATTGTCGTGGCATTTCCTCGTCATCGTGTCTATCAGCGTTCAACGAGATTATAGAAATTCTGAAGGCCTTCTCAGCGATTGAATTTTCCTCGAAAAGTCCACCTGTGGCAAAGGAATATATTCCGAATATATATTCTTTCTCCTGGATTTATGTCGTCTTTGAAAATGACGCTGCGATGATAGATCAGTCAAATATTCAACGGGGCGAGATACTTTCGATATCACGTAAAATTTCTAATCTATGTACGTACCGGTATAGAAATTCATGGAAAGAATTATTTGCTCACCTATGTAAACCGTTTTTCCAAATCCAGAAATGCCTAATGGCAAAATTACAGTTGCCAAAAGGAATCCAATCAACATGTTATAATCATTCTGAAAATGAACGTCCGGTAAGCGACGATGCGACATAATTAATCATATTATATATCTATGCTCTAAATAATGCAGGAAGTCGTTTCCACTTTTGGAATCTCTAGGGAAATGGGACGCAGTCGAGAAATCGCATCACACGTGCGAAGCTGTGCTTCTCTCTCACGGTTTTCTTAACTTCAACTCGCATTTTTAATCGTCATACAATATTCGTTATCGTCCCGTTATTTCGGAAATCGATTAGCGATACGAGCTGAATTTTTCGAAAGGTTCGACGCTTATTTTCGCAGAATTCTACAGCGAGAATAGAACCTCAAGGCATAGAATGAACCCTGGTATATTTAGACGGTCGTCGTCGCACTGGCGGTGTAATTCTCTGATAAACTGTTCGGCAGAGATTTAGGTTAATAAATTTTCATCGCTTTTTCGCAGGACGATCATTAGAGTGCGAAAAAAACTCGTAGATTCAATAAATCATCTCGAATTCGGAGAATTGAAAGTGAAAATGTTGAAAAATTATTCCCGCAGTATTTAACGTAGAAATTGACAGTGCAGGGTCAGCTCTGTTAGTTCGCGATAAAATTAGTGCTTTTTTGAACCAAGGACTATACTGAATCGTTTATTTTCAAAATTCGACGAAATTTTTAACGTTCGAAAAACAAAATTACAAAAATCGTTCAATCCAAGTTTTCGAAGTATGTTTGATTGGAAAAAGAGAAGAAAAAAATTGGAATAATAATTTTTCGAATCCACGAAACCGCATCGATTGATCTAAACGAAATTAATGATTTGTGAATTTATTGATTTGTTATCTCTTTCATGTAATTATACGCTTCCGAAAGGTACGAATTGTTTAAAATTTCGCATTTAAATTGAATCAGCTGTTGAAATAAAAATAAAAATTCTTCAACCGTTGAAAGTTTGTCTAGACGCGCTTCCTGTAACTTTTCCAAACCACACAATCACAAACTCGGATTCAAGAATCTCCAGCGATTTTCCAATTTTGAGTTTAGTCTTTTCTTTGTTTTTCTCTCTCTCTGTTTTGAATAACCGCCACTTTTATGTTACACTGTGAAAATCAAAATTTATGAGAAAAATTTGATTCCAATTTCGAATATAAAAAGTTTATTGAATTATTGTTTACATAAATGTGAAGAAAAAAAAAATAATGTGAAAAATTCTTATAAGACACTTTTAATAACACTTATTGGCACTTCTAGGCAAAACCCTATAACACAAAAACCGAAGTCAATCTGGTAGACTCGTGACTTTATTTATAAATTGTGTATTATTAGTCATAAAAATCCGTAGAGATAGCAAAAGTAACCAACATTCTTTTTATTTTTGTTTATTTATTTATATATATATGTTTTTTTTCTAATATGTAATAGGCATGGCAGATTCTAACGATTGATTAGTACATATATATATATATATATACAATTTCATAATTTGAAAAATCACACTGTTAGGGGAAACAGCAGAATACGAATCGAACCAGCTTCCTAAATTCAGGATAATCCGATCATATCGATATCCGGGATACGTTTAATAAAAAACTGTCTCTGAGTCTATTAGGCAAACTTCAAAACCCAGCTCACCAAAAACCAAGCTGCATCTGCTCTCGCGGATCGACCGTAAATGCTGATCGTGCTAAAGTTCCAATGTGCTTATTTTGTACATTTTCCACGGCTCTCCCTTCTCCACTTTCCATGCCGATATTCATACGCTGGAAATTTGACATCCCTTCCTCGCCTAATTTTCCTCATCGTCATACTGGATTTATTGTATTTTTACACATAATTTTTGCACAGTATTAACGAAAGAAAAAGTTACAGAGGTCGTATCGTTGATCAAAGCTTTTCGAAATTTGGAGGAAATGTTCTAAAATTATTTAATTTCGGAACAAATGAATGATAGATATGTATAGAGAGATAAGACTTTTCTCACAAAGTTAAGACAAGAAAAAGATCACCTAAAATCAACAAATTTCGTATCCAAAAATCATGGAATCATAACAATGTGGGATATTCTTTTCAAATTTGTGTTAGCGACGTTCCGATTAACGATGGGACTTGTATTTGACGAAAACGACTCTTTCTTTGATGCAATCAATCCATGTGAGTCGAGGTCCATAAAATGTCAAATAATTTTCAATCGTGTCTCAAAAAGCTTGTAAACAGTTATAAAAAAAAAAAAAAAAAGAAACTGAGGGAATCACAGGGAAAATAGAAAAAAGAAATTCTATTATATGTACGCGGAATCAGGAAACGAAAACGATTCACACCTACATCGTTAGTCCATTGACTCCCTTTGGTTTCTGTTAGGACTGGAATACAGAAGCAGCTTTTTGTTGAACTGAATGAACACCGTTAGTTAATAGAATTTTATTTTAGGGAGACGTCTGACACGATTTGTGACGCAAAATTCTCTATTGCACAAGTTGAAGACCCTTTGGGCTGTTTGGCTTTGCTTTTGGAACGGTTCTGTTCCTATCTTAGCGAACGGCGACAGGCTATTCGTGGGATGGATGAGTCTATTTTTAAATAGGAAAAATAGTTATGTAAAAATCAATTCAGTTTCACCAAAGAGATGCGTATATTTACTTCGTTATTTATTTAATAGACTATAATTCACTGTTTGAAAATGAACATTTTTTCGATAAAATCTTACGAAGGTGATAATTGTCAATGAAAGTTGTATAAACTTCTATGAAACATGAAACTTTTTTATCAAAAAATGAATCCTGAATATAATATGTGGTTTGCCATTTTTCAACAAATGTCGTAAATTTTTTTTTATTATTAACAATTCTGATTCGGAATCTAGTTTTATTCGCAAAAATTAAGTTCAGCGTTTTGCATAAATTAAATTTCCATGTATATATTCTCACGACAATCCTAATTGTCTCGAAAAAAAAAGAAGAAAAAGGTTTCAGTGCATTTGATTAGAAATCATATAATAGTTAAGATTTTTGTGAAAATTGTATTTTGCACTGTTTTGAATCCTCCAAAGATTTGATTTTTCCAAAATCATCAGCCGAAATTCGGGTGGATTTCGATCGAATCTACAACCGTTGAATGGTGTTGAAAATTTCGCATCTAGACCCCGAGAGTTTCCGTGATTTGGAAGAAGTCACTATAAGGGCCGAATTATTAGTCGTAAAATCAAACTTGAGATGGAACTTAAGATCGAACTTAAGATTCGACTTATATTCAAACTTATAAATAAACTTATTGATTAAATTATTATTTATTTATTATAAGTTCATTATCTTAAGTTCCATCTCAAGTTTGATCTTATGACTAATAATTCCGCCCTAAATCAGTTTCCGGTAGTCTGCATGAATTGCAAAACCCGGTATTTCGTACGCTACAAGTTTAGCAAAAATATAAGTAGTATAATTATATATACACCCAGCTTCGTGCTATTTCTGAAATTCTCTTCCGGCTCCTAACTATATGATGAGGTTGCATTTGCCCGTCAGTTTGGCTTACAGCCCAGAATTTTTGATGGTCTACAGATACTGGACGAAGAAAAGTGACAAAAATAATTTATCGTATCAAATCAAATTTCCGAAATTTTATTGCTGTCCCAAGAATTATGCTGCGATATTTTTAGCAGTAACATATATTTCCATAGAAAATATTCATCATCGTATACCTATGAAAAAAAAAAAAAGAAAAGAGAAACGTTGCATTTTATATGATATTGCAAGAAAAGAAGAAGAAGAAAAAAATACTTTGTGTATTCTTCACCAGTGACTGAGTATTTTAAAGACAGTTCACCCTGGGTTATTTCATGAGCCGAACAATTCGGCTTGGGGATTTAACGGTGCCCTAACTTACCTACCGAACTACTACTGCAGTATATCTATATATTTGTATACTATGCGACATCGAAATTGAACTTTGACCTCGAATAACTTTTGAACTAGTAGATTTAGCGAAAAATTATACAAGACCTTTTTTTGAAGCTTTAAATTCTCTGCAAAAATATCTATCACTCATTATTGTAGATTCATTTGTCTGCAAGTTCTAAAATTTTAAAGAGCAAAAGAAGTTTTTCCCATGTTATTTCGATAAGAAACTTTGGTTGGAATGCGGACTATCTAAGAGTTGATATTAAGAGCTCAAATTTTCAGGGGATTGTTTTTCACCCATTTGGAAGCGTTTAAGCCCCTGGGAGCATAGAAATTCAAAAACACCCCTGTTAAGGACTACCCTAATAGATATACTGCAATGCTATTTCGGTCGGTAAGTTAGGGTACCGTTCAATCCTCAAGCCCACTTTGCCGTGTCACATTTTACCATGAGGTGAGCCGTCTTGATATAGGGGAAGGAGGGGCAAAACGGGGTAGGAGGGTAAAATGGGGTACCCAACAAATTTTGTAAAAAATTTTTTTTCTTCTTAAATGTCTCTCAAATAGTCAAAAATAGTTTCTAACACCATTTTACGTTATTTTATTTGATAAAATAAATTTCGAAAAACTATTTTTTTTTTCTCGAAAATACATGATATACTTTTTTTTCTTTTATTTTTCACGAGTCACTCAAGTACAGAATGCACTTATTTTACCCAGTATAATAGTTCATTTTACAAGATAAATCCGATATATCCAAATCTTGGATTAAATTAAAAAAAAAATTTAAGTTGAAATTTTTTTTTTTCAACGGCAACTGAAAAATCGTTTTATTTTCTTTGAATAAAATCCAAAAAAAGGGAATCCAGCATATTTAAACCCCCCAAAACTGAATACTTTCTTAAGTACCCCGTTTTGCCCCGCCCTCCCCTATCTTCATTCAACGTCTTCGGTAAAAGATTCGTAGCCAAATAATATTTCGAGTCGTTCATTGATTCGATGAGAAAATAAATTGTTCAATAAACTGAATACGATTATTTATTTCTCACAATTTCGCTTTTATTATTCGTGCCGATATTGTTGCTAATTTTGTTTGCCGGCAAAAAGTATAACAATTATTAACGAGATTTCTTTTATGGTAAATGCGGGTTGATTGTAATTATAATAATGCAGGAGAAACACCGTTCAACTCAGAGAAAAGTTTGGTTAATTTAAACCACGAATTGTGTTCGATTTTTTTTTTTTGTTTCAATACAGAAATCAGATCAAGTTTATCAAAAATTTGATTGATTTTATTAGATACAATGCGTTTATTATGGTTAATCTAGAAAAATATTTCACTGATTTAACCAATTGATCTGATATTGTTCTTGAATACTAGATATTCTTCGATTGAACCAAATAATTCGTTCACTTCGAACAATAGTTTTGTTCGAACCAATCCTAGCCGATTTATTAGACAAATGATCGATTAATATAAATGAAATTCAAGTCTCAATCAAGTAAATTTGTTCTCTGAGTGTGAATCGAGCATTTCAAATAATAATCTTAACGATTTCACGTACAATTAGCAATAATTATTATTATTTACAAGAAAATATTACAAGGAAGACTAAAATTGACAGTACAATAAATATTATACCTACACGTATAACTCAACAATTTATATATATAATATAATATATGATCAACAATTATTAGGAGAAATAAAAATCCTTATATGTAATTATATTATACAAACTTCTTTCAGACAATTCAATCAAAATTATATATAATCTGTGTATAATGTACTATTTTGATGAATAAATAAAAGATTAGTTAAAATTTCTTTCATACCGACGCACTTTACTAATAATTATGAAATAAAATGTATTTACAACTTAGAGGCTAAGTAAATATATTTTATTACAATATAATAATACGCTCTTGGATATATGGGTATCATTGAGTCTGTAATTCGTATTTTCATTAATTTCTAAATTATCGGTAAAATTGTGAACCTTCGCGATTTTTCGCGGCGTAATTTTTCGAACAATAATCATTCCAAGCTAGTTCCGCACAGTATCTGTAATAAAGTTCGTCAATTTGCGACGGAAATAAAGAAAATAACAAGAAAGGAAGAAAAATTGGCTCCGTTAACACTTCGCACTGTGATTCCCAGTTCGATATTCGTCTCGATATTCCCCACTGCCAAACATCGGCTGATAAACATCGTTGCATATTTTCTAAGTAAAAGGTGCTTTGCCAACGAAGTGGACGTACGAAGGGTACAAATCCTCTTCCGATATCACGCCAGAATTTGATCGTTGTCGTTGCACTTGTCCTTCGAGAGAAATCTTTCTCATTGTAGGTCTTCTGTTTCCATTTGTAAAATTCAAGGCGTAAATGAAATCGCTCATCATCTCCGAGCAGAGAGATTTCTGGAATTGATAATAAGACGAGGTGTTATAGATTCACAAAATACGGGAAGTAACATCACGAATGATCATTTCATGGCTTATAATAAAGCGCAGAGATGAAGAAGCGTTCATCTCAATGATCTAATAAAAATTTAAGAATCTCGAAGTGCCATTCTGCAGTGAAGGGTGCGATGAAATCATGCCTTAGTGATTCTGTTTTGACAATCTGTTTTTTGATGGTAGGAATTACTTCTTCATGATATAATTATTATATATTTTAAGAAACAATTCGAAATTATTTTAGATTTCAGATCGAGTCTGACGAAGTATAAATGTAAGCCCTGCATCTTTTATGAAATTTTTTTGAAATTTGGTGAAAACGTTTTGGAATGATTTTTTTATCAAGATAAACCAACGGATGCAGGCACATAACGTTTTAAAAAAAAAGAAAAAAGAGAGATAGACTTATAGCGAATGAAATGTCTAGATGCGAAATGAATAATATAATAGGATATGTGTCAAAGTTGGATGTAAATGTGGCTCTATAGTTAAGACAGAGAATTAATTAGCGATGAATTCTCACTGAATATTCATGGCGAGATCTAAGCCCTGTTTCACGTACGCGGAGCATAGGTTATACAACGTAGTATGTGTACTACATATATATGTACGTTAGGGTGATTCTTCGAAACGGGTTCAAAAGTTTCATTTAGGCATAAAAATACGTCTGGTAAAATTTCAGCCCTTAATATTAACATTTAGAGGTTCCGCATCGCACTTTTCTAGTTTTCATAAGAATAACAGAGGAAAACTCTTTTCATCTTCTTCTGATTTTTATAACTACCTAACGATGCGTTGTACGGAAAATCTACAAGCATGTTTTTGTCCGGAATTGAATGCACTACAAAAAAGGTCTCTTGGTCTTTTTCGATAAATCTAACCGTTTCGAAGTTTCATTGGCGATTCTGGTCATTTAATGGCAAGACTAACTCCGAAACGGTTCGATTTATCGAAAAAGACCAAGAGACCTTTTTTGTAGTTCGTTAAATTCCCTACAAAAAATATGTCTGCAGATTTTCTGCACGACGCATCGTTAGGTAGTTATAAAAATCGGAAGAAGATGAAAAGAGTTTTCCTATATGTTATTCTTATGGAAAATAGAAAAGTGCGATGCGAAACCTCTAAATGTTAATATTAAGGGCTGAAATTTTAACAAGCGTATTTTTATGCCTGAATGAAACTTTTGAACCTATTCGAAAGAGAAAAAAAAATAAATAAAATGATGATATTATACTGCATAGAGAAGTAAATTAAAGCATACATATAATAGGTATTATATTGATATTTCCATATTAATTTGCTCACCTCCTGCGAGTCCGTACGGCAAGGTAGGCAAGAAACATTTCGACACAACTAACAATTTCATATAACTTGAGTGAAATTATTTTATATCAACTGCAGTTGCAGTGTTTTAACATTTTATAACCGATATCAATGTCACGAATCGTTGATCAATTATTAACACGTGTTATTTATTTATTTCTCTTTTCTTTTTTCGTTTTTTTTCGTTTTTTTTTTTTATATATAAACCACAATAGTTGCTGCAGTTTATTCATTTAACTGTTTATTTCTTTATTTATTCTATTATTCTTAATTATTTATATTCACGTATTTTATATAATATTTTACAAATGTTATTACATATTAAAAACTGCGACAGACACATTTTCAATATAAATTCGAAGTATAATAAGGAGCGACTTTATGGAGTCCGTAGATTCAATGTAACATATATATATATATATATGTATATATGAATTATGAAGTTGAATATGCGTTCAAGATAATGAGATAATTGCCCTAATTTTTATTCACTTTTTTTTCTCGATTCTTTTCGCTTCTCTATTTCAAGGATCTTGAAGAAATTCTCTACCAGCATGCGAGTTGAAGAATTGATACTTAGATGTGAATAATGAAAGTTTGCCAATTTTATTTCAACGACAATAATTCAATCATTTCACAAAGCCTAGCCGTCCCGCTCTTATCTATATTATACCCTGCAGCAAAAATTTCATAATCGTTTATATACTGGTATTTAAATACAATAATTATTTATTTATTATCATTATTACCGGACATTATGCGTTCGTCTGATCACAGTTATGGACGAGATATTTAACTATCGATTTTCGCTTCAACTCTTGTTTTCATCAAACAGAAATAAAAACAGAAAAAAATCAAAAGTAATGATTATATATATTCTATTACATGATATAATATGATATAATAGATAATATATATATATATATATATATATATATATACATGCATGTATATATAGCTACGTGTACATATTACAATCGAAGCATGAATAATTATTTAATATATTTTAATGGATTATTAATCATTATAAAAAAAAATTATATCGACTATGCGCGTTGTTTTTTTTTTTCTTTTTTTCTTTTTGTTACTTTTATCATTTTTTGTTCTTGTTTCTTCTATTTATTATTAATTAATATATATATATACATATACAAACTATAACCACGAATAACGGAACACGAAGGAAATAAAAATTGAAAAGGAAGTATAAAATAAAGAAACAAGAAAAAAAAAGATAAGATTCGATTTTTATTCAAAAGGCAAACCTACAGACTCCGTATTTATATATATATATTATATATATATATATAATATTATTATTATTATTATTATTATTATTATTATTTTTTTTTTTTCTTTCTTCAATGATTATTCATCGTAGTCCGTATTATAGACTGCTAATTAATTATATGATATTTACAATAACTTATCTATATATAGAACTACGTCAATTATCTATTCAGTATAAAATTGTGTGATTGTTTTTAGGTATTTTTTTTTTTTTTCTTTCTTTCTTTCTTTCTTCTCTTTATAATAATATATATGTATATATATATACATATATATATTATTCTTTGGCTGGGAACTTGTCACATTATTAATCATATAGATTTATAAGAACGATTTTCCATTCTCCATTTGTCAATTTTCATTATATATATACATATATATATATATATAGTAATTATCGCAATAATAATTATAAACTTCTCTGTAAACTCGATATCAATATTATTCTCTTTATGCATTGCCAGTTTAATATTATTATTTAATTATATAATACTAGTACTTGATATGAGCAAATGACAGATGTGTTGACCTCTCCAATTTTTATTCATATCTCTCGTATAATTTATCCGTTCTCGCATAATTATTTATATCATTGAATAACGTTAGAAAATTTTTTTGTTCTTTTTTTTTTTTAGTTCGAAAACAAAAAAAGAAACAAGAAAATAGAAAGAAAGAACAAGAAAAACCAATACTGAAGGAGAAGATACTTCAGCTATTATATTTTATATACTATGTTAATATATCGAATGGAAAATCTTGGACAGGTCAATTGTATCATATAGCTTTAAACTTTTGATTATTTATTTATTAATCGTTCACTGATTGCTCGCAATCATGAATATCGTGTTTGATGGAGTTCTTCTTTAGGTCCACGCAGTCAGCTCAAATGAACAGTAAACTTCAACTTCAATCACTGGTTATATTTGGAGTCTGTTTTCGAAGTGTAGCGATCGCCCGACTAGCAGCTAGTGAAGATCAGTGAAACCTTCGCAGATTGGTTTGCCGGAAGATTTCTGCTTCTAAAACAGAACACCAAAATCTCCCGTAAGATTTCTCTTAAGAAAATAACAAAAAATAAAAAGAAGAAAAAAATAAAAATAAAATGAATAAAAATCACATCGGCTAATGCAATTTCAATGAAATTATCTAAACGAATCATCATATATAATTTTTAAACAATCTTAGAGGAAATATAGTAATACGTATCATTTGTGGGTGAAAAACAAAAAAAAAAAGGGGTTCTTTCCCTCCTTTCCGCGATAAAATTCTCACGCTAGTACTTGCCTGAGGCTAGCCGACAAAAAAAAAAAAAAAAGAAGAAGAAAAAATTAATGAATGAATAAATTGATGGATAAAAGATTGGTTCTGATTGTCTCAAAGAGATTCGACTCACGTTCCATTCGCTCATTATTTTATATACGACTTAAGAATCTGACGAAACGCGATTACGATAAAGAAATTCAAGTTATACGGAGCTCGTTGATAATTTGATTAAAGAAAGAAAACGGTGTGGAAACAATTTCGGTAGGTATATAAACCTTGTGCATTCTTGCATAGCATAAACGCACTGAACCAAAAACGTTGTTATACATACATAAGTATATATGTATTATATAAATTGTTTTCTCGGGAATAATATATATACGAGAAATTCCATCCGAAATGTACGAAGCCGTGACCGTGACGTTCTTGGATTTGGCTAATTTTTTAGAATCTTTTCAGTTTCTTAAAAAAATGGCGTTACTATTTTGACTATTATAATAATTTTTTTTCGGATAAGGCTGTTTGGAAAAATCTAAGAAAAAAATTCAAGATGCTTTTTAGACCGAATGCAATCGTAGAAAAAAGAATTAGCCTAATCCAAGAGGATCAGGGTCAAATTTGAAAAAAAAATGCTGAAATTTCCCATATACATATAATACGAGGGTGAAATATTCGCGGCGTCTTTACCTAGCTGTGGGAGAAATTATTATCCCCGGGTATCTGTGCGTGTAAATTGAAACTTACCAACGAGCGCGACCGGGGTTTTGAAAAGCGATAATTTTCACTGACGTGGAAATAATTTGAAGAGTAAATTCCGCTGAGTTTTTAGACGGGTGTATAATATCGCTGTATCTGAGCCTGCTGCGGAGGGGGCGAATTGAATGATCAAAATATTGGCTGACTGACGTTAATTCGATAAGTGGATAAAGCTGCGTTGGTACACGTTAGGGTGGTTGTATGAAGAACAGGAATTCGTTAGAATCAGCTGCTCATCCGTGGTTCTGTACTTTTTAACCAACAAATAAGAAATAAAATAAAATAAAAAACTCCTTACTAAGATTTCAGCCCGAAATTAAACCGGAATCGAGATTCTCGGTGATTTTTCATTTCCCAGGATTCGACTGTTCGCTCAAAGAATTCTTCCTTTGTCAGAAAAAAATTCATTTCTATAAAATTAGAGGTCGGTAGGACAACGATTTCGAAAAACCAAAATTCGAAATCTCAAGTGCACAGGAGTTTATTTATTTATTTTATTTTTTGTGGGGAAAACGTATGGAACTACGAATGAGCAGCTGCCTCCAGAAAATTTGTACACTGACTGAAACGCGATACCCACGATGCGGAAGGAAGCTAATTTATTTTCGTTCTTCTTTTTCGGTTGAAAACAGGAAAAACTACGATCTACGAAGTCGTTAGGGATGAACGAAATCCGGAAGCGAATATTCAGGCCTTGGCAAGTTTTTATTTGTTCAATAAAACGGTTATTTGTTCACGTTATACGAATGTCAGGTGAACCGTTAAGCGAGACGTGAAGGGTAGAGTAAACAGAGTTTTATGTTTGCCGTGGGAAATTAGGCGCGGTAAAAATCATCCTACCGTACGTATTATAAAGCGAATTTCCGAACTTCCCGTCAGATTTCATAACCGCCTAGCGCAGGGTGGTGGCATTTCAGGAAGAATTTGTCGCTCAAAGTCGGGTTTCAACTTTTGTTTGACTTTTGGGTTTAGCCGCCTTCAACGTGCCACGAGTGGAAACTCCTAACTTTTACGATCTTTTGCCACATCGTTAAGAAGTCACATAGCCCAAGAGCTAGAGCAAAAGAAGGTAGGTTCATAATGCAATCTTCTACCGAAACGATTTTCCCGTTGGAAAAATGTTCAGGGGTGTTCCCTGGATGTAAATTCAAATTGGCGCGGCGGGGGAGCTTGTGCGTCAGCCGCCATCTTGGAGAACACGTTTTATCAAATATCTCGTGAACCGTGCATCGTACGAGAAAAATAGCAGAAATCATTTTCGTAGATAATAATATCCTCTAAAACTTTTATCTCAAACTTTTTCCTGTACAATGCATAGTTTTTGATTTTAAGCGCGACAAACTTTTCGATTTTTACTTGCAATTAGTACTAACCATATATGGAAAAGTTTGCCGCGCTATAAATAAAACATCATGCACTGTACAGGAAAAAGTTTGGAATAAAAGTTGTAGAGAATGTTATTATCTACGAAAATGATCCCTACTATTTTAGTCGTACGATGCACGGTTCACGAGGTATTTGATAAAATGTGTTTTCCAAGAAGAATGTTCGAACAAGAAAATCTTTTCAGTAGTAGATTGCAGAAAAAAAAAAATACCCGGCTCTTGGGCTAGCAGCCGAAGTTCGAAACTTCATACGAACTGACGCGGTCTTCTCGAATGATTTCGCGCCGTTTCTAAAAGCGTTATGAATTATAAAATGAAAATTATGAAAGGTATGTAAGTGCAGGGTTAAAATCTAGTGAAAATTGTCTTTGAAGTATGCTGAGAAATGACCGGCTCCAGACTCCCGCTAGACCTGAGTGATTCTGGATCGTGAAATGGACCTTTAAAGAGGAACTCCACCATCGAGCGAACATCAACTGATATATTCCCGCGGTATATCCGGGTAAATGGCGTCTGGGTCGAGGTGCGTTTCCGGTTTCCCGTGCCCCTTGACCTCAGGATCCTCGTGTTATCTGACCTCACTCACCCGTTCCTCGACGGCGACCTTTCGACTCTTCCAGACGAATTCGCAGACTGCTATTACACAGGCGACCCCCATGCCTCCCATCAGAACTACGAATACACCGCCAACGTTCGCCAGGCCGAGTTCATTAGCTGCTGAACTACTCTTGGATGTATCGTCCTGCAAGGAGGAATGTTTTAGACAAAGTAGGAACGGGGTGAGGGATGCGAAGCCTTGAATTATTGCTCCCTGAAGATGCCGAGGGAACACTTTGCGACATGACACAATGACGTCACCGGCGTCTAAACTAACCGGAAGTATTTTCGAGGAAGTTAATTGAACGGGTGTACATTTGGGACGCGGTTCTGTTTGCGGTTACCGCGTCACACCGCGAGACACTGACTTTTCGATTCTTTCAAACGTTTCCTGCAGCCGCCTAATGTACGACGAGGAAAAAAATTGGATTACAATTTTTTTCTGAGTTTTACGTGAAAAAAAAAACAAGAAATTTTTTTTTTTTTGGTCACTCTAATAAGCTACATCGTCCATCGGATAAAGCTTTGCTTCCGGAACTATTCGAGACCCGAATATCTGAGATCGGAGTAAATCCTTGCATCGAGTGTTAGTCCTTTGATCGCATTTAATTTCACGTGAAAAAAATTGGCGAACTATTAAATATCATTAAAATATTTGATCAAAAACAAATTTGGACACTTTTAACTTCTCGATTATAGCTTCAAGATCTTGAACGAAAATTTTTATCATTTCCTGAGTAAGTCTGTGGCGTTTAATATATCTGCGGTAAAACTTACCCTGCAAGATCCTCCGCCGCGTTTTTCCTTCCACCATCTGGTTTTGAGTATGTGGAGCTTGCCTTCCTCCTGAAGTTTTAATACGGCACCGCTTATCGCTGTTCTGTACGGTGAATCTAGAAATTGAATTTGCTCGGTGAGACAGACTGGCAATGCGAAGATCTTATTCGAGATAGAACCGGCTTAAGGTCCGTCGACGTAATGAACGCGGGTGAAAAAAACATCTTAAGTAATTCCCGCATCGTGATATAATACATTTCCCGCGAGTTTATACAGAGAAGCGTTTTATCGGTGCGGAAAAAGGACTCGCGGCGATTTCCGGCCTCGTCGATTCTCGAAATGCACGAATCTATATTCAATAGACGTAGATATCGAGTGTGGCATAAATTTCATCGCCTCAACTCACTCGGGGGCATGGCGATTCCGTATCCCTTCGAGTCCAGGAGGCCGCCGACTTGAGTGAGTTCGCAGTTTCTCTCGATAACGTATTCGATTGAAGTGGACTCCATCAGAAATGCATAACTCCCCTTTCCCTTGACCACTCTGTCCACGCCCTCGACATTGCTCGTAGTGAAAACAGTCGGCCTCGCCGATTCCATGAAGGACCACATCCTCTGGTAGGTGGAAAAGTTCGAATCCTATAAAACAAAGTCATGTGGGGACAAAGCTCCTTCGATAATCGTGTTCGTTGCAGGGCGCTTCGTCTCCGTACACAAACCCACCCCGGGCCCTTTCAAAGTTGGAAAAAATAAGGCCTGGCAAATGTTTTATGCAAACGACGGTTAATCGATATAACGTAGCTAGTTTTTACGGGGCGAAAAAGTAGCGGGTAAAACTCGGTTGACTCCGAACCAACTCCATTACCCACTTCATCCATCTTCACCGGTGAACCAGAGCCGCGACAAGATCTCTTCCACCTAATATCTTGTCCGCGTGTTCTATATTACGGTGTATCAATCAATCATTCACGTTTTCACGCTCGACTTATCCACGGTTATGCCTGGATCACGTCGTATATAAGTTCCGCGATGTTAGAGGCTCTAATCGGCGTGTTTATCTAACCAGAGTAACCCGTGTCAAAACTTGAGTTACAAGTTTTGCATAAAACGAAAGTATATTGCCGCGAGTTTTCTCCCAACTCCATTTCCTCACTTCCTCAAAAATAACCTCCGCTTAATTTTCTCACCCTGAAAAACGCAGCCGTACTTCCGCCCCTCAGAGCTCCGTACTTGATTTTCGTCTGCTTGGCCAGATCCTCGGCGCTCTCTATCGGCGAGTCCATTCTCTCTACGGTTAGAAAAGCCGCGAGATTTGCGGTGTACGATGATATCATAATCAGGGTGAAAAACCACCACATACCGGCGACCATCCGCGTCGATACAGCCCTGCGATCATAAATAAAACTGGGTACATTTTCCGTCGCCGAATCTATACGATTCACAGTTTTCTATAATCTACGGTAAAATCAGCCGTCTATAATCCCCATCGTCTTTGTCTAGGCTTTGGACGGGCCAAAGAGACCGTGATAATTAATTTCGACTGAAACTTCCGTGCAAATACTAGAAGTGAAAAGTTCCGGTTATAATCACTAGCCAGTAATGGGGGATTAGAGATTTTTACACAGTTTAAAAAGCGCACGGTTACTTTACCTCTTTCTGTCTGTCTGAAAGAAAGAAAGGAGCGACTATTGTCTAGAGCGAGAAATCAAGGTCCACTAGACGGAGTGAGGAGAGATAGAGAGAAGAAGAAAAACAATAATAAGAAGAAAGAAGAATACTAGTTTCAGTTACATACATGGATTTAGGACTCTACAGCGAATTATGCGGCCAGCACTAACACATAGTGCAGCAAGCCTACGATATAGCATCCACCGAAACGTTTTTACTCTATGCTAGAAAAATCTTCCTGGCCTACTCGTAACTCCTAGCTATACAGGTGTACGGGTGCGGATAGAGGAGCATGTGTGTACGTGTGTTACAATATGTGGGACATGAATCCGAGAGATTGAACCCGAACTTTGTGACAACTCGACGCTGCTCTCTTCGGAGGATTGGACGTTCTTAGGATTGCTGTGATTGCGGTACGAGGGCACGCGATAAGAACGAGCCGAGTCGAGCGGAACGGAGTCTTAGGTGCTAACCACGCGGCATGTTTCCTGGCTTAGTTACGAAAGGACAGGGACTTACTTTGGAGCTATATCAGAGCCTTGCTGCATGAGCGAGCCGATGGTGAACCAGAGCGAGTTCAGGAGCGTGAACTCGTTCTCGAGGACCTCGGATTGCGCGTTGCATGGGTGCGGATTCTCCCACTCGTAAGGGCTGAACCTGCAGACACGTCAAAGGAAGGGCTTGGGATTAAATGCTGGACTTTGATTCGTCTTATCGTTTCCTCGATCGAATTAATACTCAATTTTACTTTTATTCATATCAATTTACGATCCACGAGAGAATTACAGTACCCGCACCTATTCCTCGCACAATCGATCAACGTCGGATTAAACGCCACTGCAGGTGCAAAACCCTCGTGAAAACTTTTTCCTATATCCATATCATCACGTCACGTAAGTCGAAAACAGTACAGCTATCAATAATTGGCTCCTCGTAGAATTTAGGCTGTCAAATTTAATCATTGGATCGCGCGTTCATTATCGCAAAGGAAAATATGCGGTTCGATGAACTTATGAACTTTCCGTTGACGTGCAGCTTCGCCGAGTTCCCATTCCTCGGATTTTCGGGTTCTTTTTTTTTTCTCATCACGCTGATTGTGGATGGGACTTATGAAAGAGGGGGATATATATCGAGGGGGTTTTTAAATTGCACATAAAAAATTCCAAGACCAGTATCAGTGTTACAATACAGTGCAGATTGGACGGGGTCGACGGGGCTTACTTGGGCAGGATGTCACAACCCTGACGCATCAGAGACCCAATTGCGAACCACATGCAGTTGAGTAGCTTGAAACGATTCTCAAGGTGATCCGGATTGGCGTTGCAAGGATGCGGATTGTACCACTCGTATGGTGTGAATCTAAACCAATCAACTCGATGTCAAAAACCATCGATTACGAAAAAAGGATGAAAAAAACTAGGAGCATTCTTCCCAGGAGCCCCCTATTTCCGCTCGTACTTCTCTGCGTGGATTTCGTTCGCTAATGAGATCGTAGAGCCTTAGAAAATCGCTAATCCAAAGGGTCAACCACTTCACGATATTCCAATAGATTCTATTATCAGCTATCTTCGAAAGTGGTCAATCCTTCGACACAATCTTACGACTTCAAGGGATACTACTTGTGTGAAATTTCGAAAAAATCCATTTTCTTTTCTCATATTTCGATAGTATATACCTTGAAAAATAACACTAAAATTTTAAGTTCATATCTCAAATAGTTTTTGAGTTACAGCCATCTGAAGAGCTACTAGCTTAGGGACGCCTCAGTTATTGTTCGTCAGTCTGGAATAGCAGATTAGCAGTAGATGTGATATTTCTCGACTTATAACCGTGGGATCAGTAACTCAAACTTTGAACGCGTTTTTCTCGAAACTACATTTTTCAAATTCGCTGCAGTTATAACTCGAAGACAAATCATCCGATCGACTTGATTCTTATTGCAGCTTCTTTTATTTATGTTTCTCCATACCATGAACTTCCAGTTTTCCGATCGAATAAAAAATGTAATTTTGGCGGGCCAAAAATCATCAAATTTTCCCGCGAAATTTGAAACTTTTTTGCAAAACTCCGCCATTTTGTTAAATTTCAATTTTCTTTTTCGATCGAGGGTCATCGTACGGGCAATACCTTCTAGTTCAATAAACTGTTTCGTTTTTTTGATTTCGGGCACCGCGAAGGTCGCTATCACTGCAGCAGTGGGGAGACTTTTTTTTTAGCCTTGGAAGATTGCGGATAACTTGCTGAATTTTCAATTTTTTTGTCCAAAAATTTGATCATGTATTCATTATATACCCACAAATATATCCTCAAAACATGAAAACATTTCACGCAGTAGTTTGCTTGAAAAAAATTCCCAAAAATCGTTTTTTTTTCGTTCGGTCATACTAGTAGTGCCCCTCAAGCCTTCACCGTAAAACCGAGTTAAAAATGTCGTGAACTTGCCTGGCCAGTATGAAGAGCAGAACGGAAACTCCTAGATATGCTGTGGCCATGTAAATCCAAACGTCCAGACTCAGTGGGCTCAGGAACGAGAACAAGTTCGGTGGCTGTTTGATGGGCTTTCGATAGAGAATACTGATTCCTGAAAGAAGAAGAGTCGCGTTTGATGATCGGCGTCGGTTCAAAGTCTGCAATCATCTTACCAAGGTTCATGAAAGGCATTGTAAAATCGACGGCCTGCTCCCGGTCGTAAGTTATGGTCAAATCGGCAATTGCGAGGTCCGCCTTCTGGTCGAGAAGCTCCTTCATCATCCCGTCCCATTCCTTTGTTTCTCTATTCAACGATCCGTACCGTCCGTCGGGCACGAGTCTGAAGGTATAATTGAAGCCGAGAATCCTCGATATTTCGTGTATCAAATCGATGCCGTACCCCTCGAACTGCGAATTCCCAGTCAACTTTTCGCTCGAGTCCTTCCGCATGCAGTAAGGAGAGCTCTGTGAATGGGGGTATAGAAATTGGCGAGGGTTCGCTCCAGGTAGAGAGGCGGAATTATGTGTTTCCATTAAACTCCGGTGCGCGTATATCCGCAACAATTGCAGTTCGAAAGTTTCGAATTAAAGAATATGAAACGTACGCGGTATGGCGGGTAACGAGGAACTTGCACGCGGCTAGTCGGAACGCAATGAATAAGAGCTAATCGTAAGTCCAAATGAGAATTACATTGCAGCTCTTCCACTTTCTTCTCGTTCTTATTATTCTCTTTCTTATATTACTCTTATCCTTCTACCAGCCACTGCACCTTATACTAGGCGACATTATAGCCGGAGGTAAAAGTTCTTTTTTACGAGATGCTGAATAACTACTGTTATACTAAACTTCTCGCTGGTTTATTCAAAAACTTTAACCAGTTCAGTTTCATAAGTACATTACTAGCTACTGCAGCAATTAGCATGGGAATAAACAGGGCTTGGGTTATACGCTGCCGAGTTGAATACGGTCGTTCGTCGCGTATGTATATGTATGAGTCTGCAGACAGCTGGACTGACGAGGAAAACATTTTTACCATTCATACTGCACGCGAAAAGCTCACCAATATCGTTGTCACGATGAAAGTTTTGTTCTGAAGGCTTTCAACTATCTGGGTATAAACGTCGCCGTAAGTTCTCGTGAAGTTTACACCCTCTGTGCTGTTCCATGTCCCGATTTTCTTCAATCCTTCTTTACTATTCAACTCCACTATGTCGAGTACGAAGTCGGATCTAAAGCCTTGGTGATCGAACTTGATCACTCCAGTCAGCCCCCGCATTTCAACCTTTTCAGAAATACGCGATTACTCGTGTGAAGAGAAGAGTGATTCAAAAATATATATATATACATATATTTTTGTTTTTCAAATCTTATCAGCTCAAAACTTTCTTTTAAGTATGAAAAAAATCGGAAAATAGTTGAACGTCTCATAGACTTGAGATATCGAGCTGCGTTTTTAGCTGAATTTTTTTCATATCTAGAAGAAACTTTTGAGATGATAAGAAGTGACTTCTTTCTTCTTGGACAACCCTAGTGAAGAGGTCTCGATAAGATCTTTTTATACTCACAATCTTCATGTAATTAATTAGCGAATATCCGTGAGGCCATGTGTCGACCGATTCGCAAGAGAGTGGTTTAATGTCAATTTGTTGTGACGTGTCGAGGTCGTGAAGAGCCTTGGCGAATAGGTGGACGGCGTCGTACATTAGCGCCGTTTCCGTCTGTGGGAATATAATTCGTTCTAAATATTGGTTACGGTTAATGGGAAAAGTGTGCTCCAAAGTTTGGATTAAAAAATTTATCCAACTGATAAATTGCGCCCGGGTTTCGAAGTAAACGTTTCGAGTAGGGCGGAATCCGGAGTCCGGAAACTTTGAGAAAATAAAAGGGCAACTTTTGGTGAATAATAAAGTTTTATCCCTCTAGTTCCGGCTAGACGTATATTAAAGCTTTTTATAGTCAGCAGCCTAAATTTCATCCACCCGAAGTAATGCCATCCGGCAACGTTTCATAAAGGTCTATTTTATCACGTAAAGTATTTCTCTAAAGTCTAACGTATCTCGGGGGGCTAAAGCTGCAAGCAAACGGGCAATCTCGCTGGCAATTTTCATAAGCTTGTAAATTAAAATGATAAAATGCTGCCTGAACTACCTTATCCTTAACCTTTCACCTTTCACCCTTTCACCCTTTATCTTCCCAAGAATTAAACAATTAAAACCATAATCCAGGTCTCTTACCTTTATGAACGTGAGGTTGTCCTGGTTCCGAGTAGATTTCATGAAACATAGAAACACGACAGAGTTATGTAACTTGTGGTAGCTATACACTGGCATGATTAGACAGATTACAAATTTCCGATAAATTAAACGATCATAGGGGTCTGACGTAACTGGACGCCTTTGTCGAGTATACGTTCGTAATCGGAATCGCTCCATTCGATCAGTTTGAAAATTATCAAAAATGGGCAAAAACGGGACGAATTTTTTCCCCTCTGATAACCAAGCTCTCAGCGAGTCATTCGACGTGAATAGAATATGATGAACAATAAATAAATTATTGGTATGCGATGCGAGCATGAATTATTTAGTTTTATCGCAGGAGATTGTGGCGTGGAAAATCAGGCGAGAAAATTTATCCTTCAAAAATTGAATGACAAATGATTGCTTCATTGTAACGATGAATGGGCAGTCGTGTTCGAATCTGGCTGCATTCTTTTTTTTTTTTTTTCAAATCTAAATTAATATACTGCGAACGTGGATGTGAATTTGCAGCAGGAAAGTCGACGAGAATTTTTTCCATCTCAACTAATGTGTTTCCAAATCCGTCGATCAATCAATTATTCCATTTAACTTATGACGAACTTTTACTAATTACTAAACATGCGGAGCATTAACTGGAGTTTATTAATGCGAGTTCGTAGGCTCGTTGACAGAGGACGAAGCGAGCCATTTCTATGTCCTAGAGTACAAGCTGGTGTTTTCTAGGTAATATATGGAAATTCGCGTAAAGAATTTCGGCATACTTTGAGAAAAGAGAAGAAATATCTGACTGGTTCGATGTCGATGGCAGTAAGCGACTGTGTAGGATATACGTATATATATATAGGTACGATAAATTTTCTCCAATGTACAGAATGAGCCAGGGAGTAAGTTTCTTGGCGGTAGAGAGTAGAGAATCTAGGCAAGCAAAATGACTACGAGGCTTTCTCGTATATATATATAGTGTATTGTATTATAGTCAAGTTGAATTCCAGGACTTTGGTACACAATGCTACAATTTCAAAGTGCGCCCAAGCGGTTAAAGGCGGCTCTCCTCGTCCCTTATACTCGGCCCCTGCTCCTTCCTTCGCCAGTTCAGAGTCTAGACTTGATTCCTACACCTGGTAAAGTCTTGGCTGCTAAACTTACCGGGACTTGTTTGACTTGTATTAACCGAATAGTGTCGCCCGTAATTAACCGTGCATGAAAGTGCGTGAGTTTCCAGTCGGGGTTTCTCGATTTTTGGTTACCTAGCAACCCTCTCACCGCACTGTAGTCTACGACAGGCTATTTTCTCATGGAAAATCCTGTACCCTCAATACGGAGAATCTTCTACCCTACATACCCGCGGATAACGATTCCTCAAATTAGGAACCGGATCAAATTACCGTCGTCTGACTTCAATCAACTCCTAATTACGAATTACATACGTGTTTAACGGCTTCTATCGGATCAGATAAAATCCACTGCATTGATATCACTCTAGTCTCTCAATTGAATCGCGCGATAACCATACGCGATACAACAGATCGGGGTGAGCAGATTTTCGCTCAAATAAGCACAGGTGAAAACCAGACATGAGAGCTTCTACCTGTCTACTGTACCTAACAGGATTACCTCCACCCCATTACGTCTTACAATATAGTGACACACTGGAGCGTTGCGAAGCAATAAAGGGACGCCTACGAGCTGGTTTGTTGGTAATTATTCGTCCTCAATTCGCTCCAGTAAGTATTTTCAAGGAAGAAACTGGCGATGCGTGCTTCACACGACTTACTTAACAGACGAATAATCATCCTGCAAGGGATGCGTTCGGCTCCGGAACTAACAATCAACGAATTTAGTGACATACGGTGGCTTGGGTGAGCACTAGGGCGATTCTACGAAAAAATTCTTGGTTGAAAAGTTTCGTTTAGACGTGAAAATGCGCCTGGTAAAATTTCAGCCCTTAATATTAACATTTAGAGGTTCCGTATTTTCTATAAGAATAACATAGAGAAACTCTTTTCATCTTCTTATGATTTTTATAACTACCTAACGATACGTCGTACAGAAAATCTGCAGATATATTTCTTGTAGGGAATTGAACGCACTACAAAAAAGGTCTCTTGGTCTTTTTCGATAAATCGAACTCTTTCGAATTGAATCGAAGAACAAAAAAAAGAATTTTTTTTCTTACAATCACCCTAGTGGCGCATATAGGTGTGTGTATGTTCGGGACGTAAAAATTAGACGCATTTTCGGACTGAGCTGAATGATACACAGATATCCCATTTCGATTTTTTATTCTGTCCAATATCACCTACGAATCTTGATATTTGAAACTTAATTCCGTATCTTACGTCATGTGAGAATGACATAGGATGACTGCTGACCCGATTTCGAATTCAATTTTAGTCCGAACTGAATCCAGCTTCGTCAGCATATTCAAAACTAATGTGGTTCTAGCATGAACTAAGATCATTGAGAAATATCCGAATTTTCATACATTTCCAGATTGGCAAAGACGGTGTATTAAACGATCCAAAAAATGAAATTTTCTCGAATTTTTTCGTAGCTGAAAAAACGCATATTTTTTAGAATCTTTAGTCTGCGTCAGAATTACATATGCGCTGTGTGCGTACAAAAAATAATAGCTCGATTGAACTAACGGTCTGGAAATTATCGGGTCAACAGTTTACCTGCGTCAGTTTTACAAAGCTAATTTCAATCCACGCCAGTGGCCAGGTGACATAGGATGCGAGGATCTTTGATACCGAGATTTGTAGGTGATATTAAACAGTCTAAATGCCTGAGATAGGATATCTGTGTATTATTTACCTTAGTCGTTGCAATCCCGGAAAATATGTTGGAATTATACATCCCTGACGTGCAGACTTACCCCCTTAAAGCTCGGGGAGAAAGGAGGCGATATACAGCAGCAGATTACGTCTTTTCCATTTTTATTCTTCTCTTCGTCGACTGCTCGCGAGTTAATTCGCGCTTCTATAGTATGAAGAAAAAAGAAAAGGCAAAGAAAAGAGGCGAAGCTAGCTTTGAATTATAAATATATCTAGATATATATATCTGCTAGCCCTTATATACTCTGGACTTATGGACTTATGGAAATTCCGCCAAAAGTCCAGGCATCCATCTTGTTTTGGAGAGAAAGGCTTGTCCGTGACGCTACGAATTACGGTTCTTGTCAAGCGGCAGAAGGGCTGAAGCCAGGGAGAGGATAGGCTAAAACGATCCAGATAAAAGCTCGGTGATTTCTTTTATTTATCAAAGCCAGCTCCCTGGCTTGTATCCATACGCATAAATACACGTCGTACATGTACATAAGTGTAGGAGTAATGTAAATGCATTCTTTTTTCGATTTCCATTTCCATTTCCATTCCAATTTTTTTTTTTTTTTTTTCTATTTTCTTTTTCTTCTTTCGTTTCTCTCTTTAATTTTTGAACGCTTGCCAAGTTTGAAACCAGTTCGGGTATAGGTACCTACTTCGCGTGTAAAAACGTTTTCTTTCGTCTCGTTTCTTTTGGTTAAGTATACGGTTGAATAAATTTTCAAACTTTGTTTGAGAATTTTGATGAAAATTTATCTGAGAAAACCGAAACAGAGCGGTCATGGGTGTTGGCCTGGTAATAGAAAACCAGCTGCGCAGATACTTAGGTTCCCGACTAAATTCTTCCCTCGGTCACACAACTGGCGTTATAACATTATAGGGAGGATATCTCTGACCGAAAAGAAAATAGAACGGCTGCACCTGGGGTTCAAAACGAAACTATAAGGAAGAAAAAAGTTGTCCAAAACTTGTTTTTTTTTTTTTTTTTTTCTCTTATCAAACTACCGCAGCTCGCTGACCCGCAATCAAGCCGGCCTGGGTATATAATATCGTCCTTATATTCCGTATCGTGGAATACGGGTCGGAACCATTCGAGAAGAAGAAGAAGAAGAAGAAGAAAAAAGAAGAATAAGTAGCAGAAGAAAAAGAAAAGTGAAGCAAGTGATGAGAGACAAGATATAAACGAATAAACCACCGCACCCTGGGAAGCTACTTTTCTAACAGATGTGACGAACGCTCGACTGTACAACGCGAAACAAAGTCATTTTGTTTTTTTGTTTTTATTATTTTTAATCGAAGAACGGCAACAGAGAAAAAAGTATAGCAAAAACAAAAACAAAAAAAAAAAAAAAACGGAGAGATAGAGTCGAAACCCGAAACGTTGTCGTTGCGATGTTCAGCTCGATTAATTTTGATGTAAGTTAGCATAAGCTCATTAGCATGTCAGCAGGAAATTAAAAAAGGGAAGAGATTGTGATTTATGGAAACGCTGGACTTCGGTCGGATGAGTTAGCGGACTCCTACGAAACGAATTTGAAGTAATTAATTTCATTGTATAAAGATACAGTGTCTGTAATTAGACGCGGGATATTGGCAAGGATTGAATTGTTCTACATATTTAGATTCTGGAAACTAGAATTTTCACTCTTCTTTTTTTTTTTTTTTTTCTTTCATCCAAAATACGCATTTGGCTTACAGTTGCCTGCAAATCTTCTGTATGTATGGGTTAGTCCTTTCACGTTGACACTTTCGCTTGATTTATGTCCCCGGAATGACTTGGGGTTTTCATATCTATACCGTAGCAGCGTTATTTCGGGATGTGGATTACGCGGATATACTATCTTTTGTAACAGTCAACAAATACTACATCTCCGGGATCAGATATATGTATACAGACAACGAACTGGGCTTCAAATTGCACGATATATTGGAAATTACTTCATATATATCGATTTGCGGTACGGTACACCGTCAGGATTGGCACACTGTCAGATAAAAATAATGCGGTTTCAAGACAGTAAAATCGTTGTTTAAAATCTTTGATATTTGTCGCTCTTTTCAGGCATGAGGATTTTATGAAATTTGGTATAATGGTTAAAAAAGATTGACGAAAAAAAAAAGACTAATCATCAAATCATCGCCAATTATTTCGGATAAAAAATCTGGTCAATTTGACTATGAGATCGATATCTCATAAAGGCTGTAGACCCTGGCGTCGTTGAATCCACCGATTTGCAAAATTGCGAAAAAGATTATTGAGGATCCGGAAAATGGCTGTGAAAATAATTTTCATTGGAAATATTTCCGATCTAAATTCCGTCCAAGTATAAAATCTATTAATTTCTGGACGGAGTAGGTAATGAACATCTGCGAGCCCTCTTTAAACCCATCGGAAGCTGTCTCTTCCGTTCGAAAACGGATTAACGATATCGGGTAGGCGGGTACAGCGCCCTTGAAGATATATTGGCCGAATATCCTGCATCTCCGATACACGCTCGTATACCTGTACATATTACATATTATAGCTGCTTCGCCCGTACCAATCTATCGCTCATTTAAACGGGTTGGGATTTTCCATGGCTATACTTTACTATCCGGTTTCCACCTATCTTTACCAATATACCCATACCGAGAGTGGTAACCCAGCGATTGCCGGAAGGATGCTTCCCGATCGAGGCCAACGAGTGAGCAAACTGCATAGGCAATTTCCTGCCTATGACTCATGTACTCTATACCTACATAGGTACATGTATATATATTAGGATGGTAATGCGTTTTCGAATTGTATTTTTTCAAAAAGTTCACATCAAAATTTCTCACTTTTATGCATTTTAGAAATCCTCTCCGAATAGTCCAAATCATTTATATACATTTTTTGGAGATCGCTGAAGAATTTGGAAAATTTTAAAATTCGATTTTTTTTTTTGTTCTTTTCTTCGAATTTTCGCTGATTCAATATTTTTCATTCAAATTGTAGAAGGACATACTAAAATTTCGAGTCAAGATATTAAAGAGATTGATAAAGTCTTGATATTAGTATTTAAAGGCCGCTCAAAACCATTGTCGGTTTATTGGAATTTTCCTTTTTGTTTCTTAATGCTTGAGCGACCTTTGAATATTAATATTTTAACCTGGATTTTTATTACGGTCCTCTACATTTCTACAATCTACATAGAAACGATTGAATTAGTGATATACTGAAGAAAAAAAGAAATAATGGATCTTTTTTGAATTTTTGAATTTTCCAAATTCTCGAGAGACTTATGGAAAATGTTTATGATTGTGCTGAAATTTCGAGTGGGTTTTTATAATGCGTCATATACCAACTCTAATTCCCAGGAAATAAAAAAAAAAAAAACAGAAAAACTGAATTATTCAATTTCCTTACGATCAGAATAATTTTTACGAAATGTACTTATAGTCAGTATCATTAAATCATCAGCTTCTTATTTCATCAATTAAGTTCAATAATTTTTCTTCTCTAATTCTGATATAGGTAATATATTGTTGGATCTTTTGAATTTTCTGAGATTCGTCATTCCCTTTTTTTTCTTCTTTTTTTTTTTTATTACAAGAACTTGATAACGTGAAAGTATTATAGCTATAAATTTATTCGTATTCTTTCGAACTGCTTTCGAATTCCTTGATAAAAACGGAATTATTTCATACTTATGTATATACGCGGTAAGAATAAATAGAAATTCTGCACCCTTGATATGGATCTTTCAATGTACATATATATACATCTGTAGGTATATATAGCATCATCACGCAATCGGATATTCGTGGCTTGATTATGAAGTTTAGCGCCTGAAGTCAAGTTTTCTCAAGGTACGTCTGTGTACGTAGGTACTTTGAAAACTGGATGGGAGTTAGTTCAAGACTCGAAGACCGCATATTATATGCAAAAGGCTTGCAGATACTGATACACACTGTATAGGACTATGTACATTAAATTATGAATAATAGATGCTGGTCTGTTGGTTATATATATCTCCGGTTTTTGCCATTAATACCCAAAAGCCTCTTGCCTTCAACGTTCTTACGTAAAAGTGCGAAACTTGACGGTTATTCTTATTTGCATTTTTATTAGAAATCCAGAAACACGGTGCAGCACAACAGGGAATTGAAATTTCTGCAGTCAGCTTTTGAATAGGTAATATCCAATTATCATTCTTCCGCAATTCACAGAAGAATTTCTCCACTCTATTTCAGAACGGAATTCTCTTAACCGTACAAAATGCTTGAAATAGCATGATTCTCCGCTTGGTAGCTACTCCTACTCAAACACAACGTATATATATTATATCAACATAGTTTTTCGACAAATATCTATTCAAAACTGAAGGATTGAATGCGATAAGAGGGAATCACACGATTATAGCAGTGGTTCAGTTCTGGTCAATTACTTGACGCAATAATTGCATCCTACAGAAAAAAATGTTAATAGTCAATATGTATCGTATAATACCGGCGATATTTTTTTTCATTTTAATTTTCTTCTTGTTTGTAAATGAGTATTTATCGATACTCTTATTTGCGCTAAATTTGTATGATTTGTATATAGGCATAGGTGATACACATCCATACCTACACGTGGGTACACAGTAATTTTAAAGTCATGTTCAGCTTGGGCAAATATTGAAAGTAGTTTCCGAACGTAGCAGCTGGTATGGGAACCATGTTTATACATACGTATACGTATGTATATATGTACTCGCAATACGAATATGCACACTTCTAGTTAATTCGGTCTAGTCAATCCACACGTACATGGTACATTCTGCGTCACTTCAGCCACTAAAGAATAGCGATAAAAAACTTTAGAAATTTACAACAAATCGGGCTGTACGATGCGAACAAATTGACGAAATTTCAAATTTTTTGACGGTTTTTCACACGGAATATTCAAGTTTTTTCAAGTTTCATTCGAACAGTGATAACTTGGGAATGGGTAATCGTAAGGACGATGTTGGAGAACAAAAATCTGCCGTTTTTCAAAAGGATAAAATTTGTTTGGATTTGACTTAGTAACCCTGACCCACATTTCAAGAGAATCGAGGGAAATTCTGTACGCAAAGACAGAGTTTTGAGTATTTTTTTCTTTCTTTGTCATGGGATTCGAATTTTTTTAGCGGATTTTTAATTTTTCAACATTTTTTAAGATTAGTATCTCCGCACATAACTTTCCAGCAATAATTGTGGTTGTCAAAAATAGAGCTTTCCCTTGGTTTGTATCGAGAATATGACAAGGAAATAGGAATTGGTGACAGCATGTGCCCTGTTTGTCAAAATTTATTATTATTTATAAAAAAAGTTGAATATCTTGTAGAAAAATTCGAATCCCATGAAAACAAAATTACTCAAAATTCTGTCTTTCCATACAGAATTCAAAGATATCATGTCGGCCTTTATATCAAGCCTAGTTTCCTTGGCAAATATTTTTTTTTTTTGATGATTTTGCCCCAAAATATCAGTCAGAATTACTCAGTCAAATCGACGTGAATTTTATTCTTCTAGGCCCAGAGAAACCACAGATTTTTATTTTTTATAGAGATATCGCTGTTTTAACTTGAAAAAATTTTAAAATGTATGTATTTCGTCCGAAAATTTTTGAAAAAAATTTCAACTCTCGTGAATTTGCTCGTATCATGTAGCCCGGTTCGTTGCAATTTTGTGAGAATTTTTTTCTTTTTTTGATGGTTGAAGTGACGCGGAATGGCCATATATATGTATAGAAGAAATTACGAGCTTGAGTCCTTCATTGAAAATCAGAAAAATTCACTCTCCCATTGCATCGGAGGGTAGGTAGAATTTTCATTAGAGAATTCCTTGCACGATCGCAGCTGTACGTAATTAAGAGTAAAAAAGAAAAAGAAAAAGAAGAAAAAAAGGCAATGAGATAGAGAAAAACGACGGATGGAAATTTCCTCGTAAAATATTATTAAGGTGTTGTATATATATATAATATATATACCCAGTTTTATATTTTGCAATAAAAGCAAATCGACAAAGAGAAAAGCTTCTTTTTGTTTCATTCTCTGCCATAGCTCATTGTTGAAGTTATTATTCGTCCATAGTTTATTTCTAATACAATTTTTTACACACTAGATCGAACGACGTTAAATTAATGGAATTCTTTTCAAGCTCATTCCTACCTTGTTAGTGTTTTGACCCATGTCGAGCTTGCGACCGTAACGTTGCTCGCCGTAGATCCAATCACGGACGACCCTCTGAAGCTCAGGCTTTTCCGGGTCAACCAATCGGAAGGCAGTAATATTGGTACCACCATACTTGAATTCTTCCAGGTCAACGCTGTGCAGGTCCTGCAAAAGGATGTGGTGGTTCCCTTTATGAATAACCTTTACTACTTGAGGCTCTAGTCGAAGACTGCAATCTTCTCTTGAGCAGTTCACGATTATCGACAGGACGCCAAACTACGTGAAGTATATGGATACAAGGAGGAAAAAAAATTCTACATAAACCTCAGCGTAAGGGATGTTTTTCAATTTCATTTCATCTCATTTCCCACATCCGTTTATGCCCATTTCAAGGAAAAGTAATTTCACAATCATTTCTATAGAATATCGAGTTTTTCGACATTCAAATCTTCGGACAAAAGAAAAACGAATATAGGTACATAAAAAAAATTCTAATTTTCAAAGTAGTCCTTTCCTTTCCTTTCCTTTCCTTTCGCTGCAGAAAATAGGTTAAGGGGGCTTTGATGGACGCTCTGATCACCTCGAAAACGCGATTGGCAGTTTCTCCTATACCATAGGACCGATTGGAATGAAACTTTGAGGATTACTGTTTCATGATGGCAGAAAATGGCCAAGTATTTCGTTTTTGAAAAAGTTTGAATTTTTTTTTACAGATTTAGTTATCATCAGAGAAATGGTGGAATTATTCCCATATGCACACGATTCATTGCACTTTCGAAATAAATAGCTACTCGGCGATGGCAGGCCTCACATTTTGAACACTGTCTCATCTCATTTGACGAAGAAAGAGAGACGTATTACGAGCTGCCTAGGGGTGCGGTAGAAAAAATACTGAGTCTTGAATCAACAGAATTTCCTTCACAGCAGAGTGGCGGGTCTGGGTCGTCGGATAGAAATAACAAATGGTGTCGATTTGATTTTGCGGGTAAATCGTTGTTTTTAGATCTGCAAAGCAGGTCAGTTCGTGAGCGTAAATAATGAGAAAATGGCGGATCCGAATTTTTATGAAATTTCAGGAAATATTTGAAAATCTTAATATTATAAAGTCCGCCAAAATTTCCAAGGTCTCTTAAGATTCTATGGAATTCTACGGAGACTTAAAAAGTCTTTATGAAATCATATGACATTTCATGAAATCCTACCGAACCCGGTCAAATATTTTTCAGCCTTTGAAGTCGTAGGGAATTTCTAAAGTCTAGATGAAATTAATGAAATTCAATGAAATCTCTTGAGTCCAGTGTAAGTAATTTTCCAAAGTGATTAAGCTCCTCGTATTTTTCTTGAAACCTTTCAGAGTATTTACCAGAAAAATATACGCTCCTAAAATAGAATCCGAATTATTCCAACCCCAATAATCCACTCAAGATATAAGATAATCTATAACGTTGATTACCAATTTCATTTATCAGATTGACAGACGTTGAATTAATTACTTATGTCCAAATTTGAAAACTCGCCGAATCAACAAAACTTAAGGGATTTGACCGACAAATTTCTAACCGAAAAAATGTATTGACTCATGTTATGCCATGGCACAAAACGTTTTTTCCAAACTCAATTACTCCCACTTTCACATTCATAACTTTCACATTTATAAGGAGTCACCAACTTTCCGCACTAATTTCACAATATACTCTTCCCGAAGAGGGGATCTCACTGGAATTTCGGCGAAAGCCATTCCTCTTTTTTTTAACATTAGAAATAAAAGTCTAATCAATTATTCTTTCCCACAAAATGTGTATTGTGTTGATACCTGTATTGAAAAATATTTTCAATCTTCAATGACGAAAGTTTAGTATTGGATATTTTCTGTGGAAGTTTCATTCGCAAAAGCCAATGGGTTGAATCTTTTTCAGTCCCCTCACAGACGTGATCTCTAAATTTCGTAAACAGGAATTTTCGATTGGCTATTTTTTGAAGAAATTTAAAAAATCTCAACGAAACGTATAGGGGTAGGCTTACGTCAGTCTTGATCGCGGTGGTTGGAAAAATGTTCTGTTTCAAGTGCAGTGTAGGTACGTCTATCAAAGGTGTGGGTCGTTCCATTGAAGTAGACGAACTAAATGCCAGGTTGATGGATGTTCGCCATCGGTTTTCCGGGCGACGCAACGTCTTAACTAAAATTCTGAGTTGTTCGTCTTACGTGGGGCATGCAGCCCGGAGCATGCTGGTGGTCTTTCATCCCCCTCGAATCCCTATAACTTTGAAAGCGTTTCTATGCCCGTCGTCGAAACGGGTCGCGTCTTCTTGGCGTCGCGGAATGACAAAACAGGGATCTGGCACATAGTCCTATATATCATTCATGTACACATATACGATGTACGTATATTCTTCGTACTTTTTACTACTTTCCAGCTGCAACACCCCCGCCTTTTACGCGTCGTTGCTCTTCGCCTAACTCGGGCATATTCATCGCAACTAATAAAAGGGTAGCTACGTAGCTCATAAAACGCGAAGAATCCTCGGCAAGCATAATAATCAGGCTGAATCCAGGGGCATGAGTATTAGGGTGGTCCTTATCTGGGGTCTGAAAAAAATTCATGTTGGATCCTGCCATCGGCTCCAAATAGTGACTAAAAAATTCCCTGATTTTTTCACATTTTAAAAATGTACGAAATAGCTCTCCCACTTCCATCACGGGCGGAATCTTAAAACGATCAAAATGAAGAGTGAAGTTGTCAAGAATCTTTCAACAATTTTAGAAAAGGTGATAAAATATGATAAAATTTAAATGTCAAAAAAAAAGAAAAAATAATAATCTGGGGTTAATTAAAAGATACTACCTACTGTCAAATGAAAAAATCTCAATCAGATTAAAAATTATGAGGCTGAAGCCTCGTCAAGCTGGTATGGGATCAACTTGGCACTCATTTACTCACTCTATTTTCTATATACACGCGATGAGAATAATTGGTTCGGAGATAAAATATTTCATTTCAAACTGATGATAATATAATGATCAAGATAACAATAAATTAGTCGCTTGGCCGTTAGAGGAGGTATGTACGTAGATACATACAAAATATATAGCTGTGCAGGTTATCGCAGCGTCAAGTCGTTCGTATCGTAATTTATTTGAACGTTGACTAGATTTCAATTTAGATCCATTAAAATGTAAATCAGGGTGTAAAATTTGTGGTACACTACAGTCGTTTGCTTTTGTTCGTTGTTAAAATCCACTCTACTATCCCACCCTCTCTCTCTCTATCTTGAACTGATTTTAAAGGTATGTCACGTGCGATTGAACCCGAACAAGGATCCCTCCTTGGAGGAGACAAAAGAGCCTCATGATAATTAGACACGAAAATTAATTGTACTTGGACTCGCATTGACATTCTGATTATAATTATCGTCGCATTTCGGACTATTACTCGATCCTATTTACTCTCATCGCACATACCATCGATCCGCTGGTCCTTAGAAGTCGCAAATTCACTTTTGAGCATACGTTCGTTGGATAAAGGCTTTCCTTGATTGCGTTTTCACTTGATTAAAGAACTCACCAACGAAGTGATGAGGTAGCTGTGGTAATCGCTCATCATTCCAATCTGCTGTGCTTGTTTGAGGACTTCGTAAATCCGCTCGGTAGAACAATCCAGGACGATGTGAGACTCGGCAGAGTTCTTTATCTGCTTTAGCAACGGCCTGAAACAGTAAACGTATAATACATGATTCGTATATAGTTGATATTGCCAGTCAAGACGAAGCCGAGACTTGGAAGAGCATTGGCCATATTATAGGAATAAAGAGGATGTAAAAGTCGGATATATCTTATGATGATGCAAAGATTTCATGTCTCATGCCTCAAGTTTAGTATAATGAAACCCGAAGGACCTTTCCTCGCGCCTTTCCGATTCGCCAAACTGCGATAAAGTCCTCATACCAGAGATTATATTAACTAAAGTATTCGAAAGTTCGTTTAATAGGCAGGATCGTTGGTAAAACGGTTGTCGTAGCTGAAGATTCTCGAACGAACTTTGAAACGCGGTTTATCAACCAGTCTTCAAACATCAGCTAAAAGTGTTATTTAATTATAATACAAGATTTAGTTCCATCGAGATATTCATTTTTGTGGAAACACAGGCTTTCAGAAAATACTTAGGAATCCATTTTGTACACAGACACGCGATACTCTCTAAATTCTTGGGAATTAAGAAATATTTTCAGAATCTGTCGCGTGCCAGTGGTTCCTTGGATACAAATTTGATGAATATTTCAGTAAAGTTGGTCACAAATGAGCCCAAAGTTGCAATAAAATGTCGATAGAATGTCTCCGTAGCACACGGATATAAGCATCGACAGAATGAAAATGGCCGCCGCGTCGTACGACTCGAATCACATTTTGGCGATATAATTGTTCCTCGGACTCGCCAAGCACTGCGGACTATTTCACGCCCAACAATGCGACGGCAGGAGTATTTTAACCACAATTTCATGTCGAAGAACAATCCGAATTCTGAGAATTTACTGGGCGAAAATTCATAGTCGATAGCAGGCTTGGTGTCAGGATCCATAGCTGGCGAAGAATGTCTGGGAGTCCCAGTCCTATACATTTATATCACATACAAAATACATTTGGATATAGAGGGAATTTCGGCGTTATGAAATATAGTCTATTTTTTGTTTTTTTACAGATTCAGTTATCATCAGAGAAATCGTGGCGTTTTTCACAGATAGACTTGACATCCGTAAAATACCGGCATCTTGGGGAGGCGAAATTTTGCAGCAATATAATCACGCGACAAAATTCGCCCTTTGAAGCCGTATAATGAAGCCTGATGAAACGTAATACTATTCGCGTTTCAAATCTCAGTTTCCAATACATATCTGAAATTCCGAATGCAGTACGGGATTCCTCCAACTAAAGTAAAGTGCATTTGGCTATAAGCTGTAATGTCAAACGTTTCCGTCTCGTCACCGGTATGTTACAGTATCTACTCTACAAGATTTCCGTAGTTTTCTGACAATTTATTATCAACTTTGGACTTCATGAAAAGACGGCACTGCAGCAGTACAGTATGGAAAGGCAGAAGCCAGTTTCTCCGATGCACTGAAAGCAGGAGAAATCTAACTCTGATCAATCCGACTGCAACTTGCGAACATAATTCTACAATCTGGGTTATGATTGGATTCTGGATTGTCGCTGCATGGCCGGGTTATAAATGGATAGAAGTTCCGCAGCTTTTGAATCTTTAACGAGGAATCCTCCCCTTTGTAAGGGGTAAAATTTCATTGAAATGAATTTAGACGAATTTAAACTCGTGCCATTCTGCTCTCCAGATGGTAGAACCGTGACATTCCTGAGGTCTTGGGATGCTGGGGTGCAGGGGTGCGTAGACCGTGAATTAATCCTCTTCTCTAGTAATTCCTTCGCTCCCTAGAGAAAGTAAGGATGGTTAACGCGTTAACTTTGTCAGCTTTAGAGCTGGGATCTCGTTTTAAATTACTCCATAGTTCTTAACTCTTCGTTCACTTGTGTGCAAACTGTTGCCCACGGTCTAATCACCCATCTATAGATAACAGATTAAAAAACTAAAAGAACAACTCGACTTATCGGACCCTTCGCATCAATTGATAATGATTCATCAGCCTAGAACGATCGGCACGCCATATTCCGGCCAACTAAATTTCATCGTACACAAAACACCTTGTCTAGTACCCAACAAACTTTGATTAGTATTCTGCTGAACAAGCTCCTGAGTGTCGGCCCCGCGTAGCGTAAGCAATAATTGCTATCGAGTGGCTTTGGTAGGGTGGATTTTAGCTCAATTATTAACTACCAGGTATGAGGGCTGGAAACTTCTAGCGTAATCCGAACAGTCTTTCAGGAATTTATTTTCGCTCTTGTTGTTAGCGAGAAGTTTTCAAAAGTACTACGCCGACGATGGGTATAAAGGAAACACACCGTCTTGGGATATGTAGTACTACATCTTCTGACAATCGTGGAGCAGATGTTTCCCCAAGATATTGTTTAAAAGGAATTTTTTCCTCCCTCGACGTTCCGTGGTCCGATGGAGTGAAAATTTTTCATTAAACTAATGCGAAATACGAGGCTAAATATCGCCTCTGGTGTTATTACTTATTATTCAGCCGGGGACAAAAAAAAAAATATTTCCTGGATACAAATGACGCACTCTTGTTTAATTGAGGAAGAAAACAAGGTATCAGATTAATGGCGCATCAGACTACCCATTTATTTGACAATCTATTACCGAGTGTACAGAGTACGTTTTTCATCAGAAAATATACTACAGCTGGCTTACGATGAAATATCTCTCGAAATTTGTCGAAGAATAACGCGCCCTGAAATTCATTCGTTTATTCAGCCATGTATGGGAAGAAAATCGAGTGAAACTAGGAGCACAATCTCTCGCACCCTTCGGGACTCGATATACCGACGAACCCCATTGTAGAACGTGAAACGCAAGGTTGTCTAGGCTACAAGGTTGCCTGCAGGGAGCCAGACGGTATATAGCCAGGGCCCTGAAATCCGAGCACCGTTTCCGTTATAGGATGGAATGTGCCCATCCTGCAGAGTGTCGTTTTACGTTCAGAGAAAACCATTTTCTTCACAGCTTTCCTACGTCGCGAAGACTCGCCGTCAAAGTACAGGGAAGGATTCGTTTTGTCAGAGCTTTTGAATTCGCTGAAAGTATGTTATATCTACTGCCTGCAGTTATTCCTGCTATTGATTATTTCAGGTTGAATATCGACGAGAGATAAATCCCTGCGACACTTCATGTGACATTCGCGAAACGACAACCGATATAATCATGCCAGAATCAAGTCGAGACTCACGGGCAATCCGGAGTAAAAGCACTTAATGCAAGGAAAGGACTTGGAGCAATAGATATCCGGGTCTCTGATGGTGGAGAAAACAAACCTTCATTCGGTGAAGAGACAACTTCTTCGTCTTTTTATTCTCGGTGTAGAAAAATCGAGTGATATTAAAGGGATAGGTTGTCGACTGGAAAATTTGACGTCTAAATTCTTGCATTAACTTCGACTTAATTGCTCAAGAATCAAGAAGAGCTTGGACACATGTCCTGCGTTGGATAATCATTCATTAAAATGCATGATTCGGATCATAAGACATTAAGCAGCGGGTGAAATACTGGTGAGAGATAAACTGCCAGTAGAAAAGACAATTGGTGATCCAACGGGATCAACGAGGACATATATTCTCTCGATCGTAAATGTTAACAGTCCAAGGGGGCAGTTATAGATTCCACATTCGGAGAGGTGCTTAAGCGGAGAAAAGGACTTGCCTAGTCCTCCGAGAACCGGGATGAAACGGCACTTTAAGAAGCTCTAGGTCATCGTAGTTACACTAAACTTTTACCGTGATCCATGGGGCCGAAATATGGACCGAGAGTCCTTAGGCGAAGCGGACAATAGACTCTGACAATTATTACACCACGGTTTATACGTGAGTATGGAAGCCGTGTGATTGTTGATTAATGTCTACCTATACAAGAGAAACTATTTACCAACCCGCAGGATGAATCGCTATGTCTGATACAGGCGCAGGTTTCCCTATGAGCCTGAAGTTTCGAGTTAAGGATCTCTCTCCGACTTCTGGACCCTAAGCCTTCTCAGTGCACTGTATTGAATGTGGAATATGTTCTGTTGGTGGAATGTAGATGAGGAAATCTCGCCCCTCTTTCGACATTGTTTATTTTTCATCCCTCTTCCAAACGCCGTGATCTATTTGCCTCTAATTCGAGACTAGCTCGGAGAACTATTCGAGGTATTCGAGCACCGATTTTCGTCGCGATAGATCGAGTCATTTGAGAGTCATTGAACGGAATATGAGAGAATGAAAAACAGAAAAACATAAAAAGCCTCGTAAAATGAGGGAGTTTTTTTTGAGTGAACAAAATTCTGACAATTTCAAACTCAAATATTAAGGGGCGTTCTTTATAATGCAGACGATAAATTATTCAGAAGAAGGGTTGCGGATTCGTGGCCGAAAATATTATGCCTGTGAATAAAATACTCCAGCTACGAACCAGCTGCACCAACTTCACTCGACATTTTCATCAATTATTTAACCTTTTTTACCCTCGAATATTTTCCGACGACAACGTCAGAATTTATCAGCCTCGTAAATATCACGGGCTTCACTCGTCACACGGTGTTTCATCAGAATTCGAAAACATCAAAGGACTCCATAGTACCGACTGGAGTTTCTACTTCCTTTATTTTTCCTCACAGACTAGGACAAGCATGGAACTTGGCTCCCTGTCTCACTAGTCCAGTCGAGATAGACATAAAAATAGCTCAACCTGGAAATAATTAGGGGGAGCAATTTTTTTTTTTTTAACTTTCAGGGGGGTGGTTGGGAGTGTAAATTTCGATTTTCGGGAAAATCTCGCCATTGCGTTCGCCGCCATCTTGATTTAAAGTTGAATTTTTTTGTTTTTTTGAAATAACTCGCTTATTTGCAAGTTTAGAGCGAAAATGATGGAATCCAAAGTTGTTGGGAATTCAATTTCCCACAAGTTTGATCATTGTAATTTTTACCCTAGGATCGATATTTGCAGAGTTATACTCAAATCAGGAGTGACATTTTTTTTCATTATACAAATATCTCGTTTATTATCAAGTTCATCGAAAAAATGGTAACAGGTAATCAGGTAGGGAATTTTATTTCCTACAACTTTGGTTGTCACCATTTTTACCCTACGATCAGTATTTTCGGACTTATACTCAAATTAGGGGTGGAAATTTTTGAGTATAACTACACCCCTGATTTGAGTATAACTCTGCAAATATCGATTCTAGACTAAAAATTATAATGACCAAACTTGTTGGAAATTGAATTTCCAACAACTTTGGATTCTATCATTTTCGCTCTAAACTTGCAAATAAGCGAGTTATTTTGAAAAAACAAAAAATAATCAACTTTAAATCAAGATGGCGGCGAACGCAATGGCGAGATTTTCCCGAAAATCGAGATTTACACTCCCAACCACCCCCCTCGAAGTTTAAAAAAAAAAAATTGCTCCCCCTAATTATTTCCAGGTGAATGTCTATTTCGACTGGACTACACCCAAAGTGCATTAGGTTGTTATTTTCGCTCTCCTTCTTTCTGATTCGACGTTCATCGATCTCAACGAACCAAATTTGTAAATTCACTTTTGGAATAGAAAAGAACCAGAATCGACCCGATCTTGTCTTTTTTTACTTCCCATGAAAATTCTGCTTTTTGGAACTCACGAAGGACTCGGATAAAACTGATCCCGGCTCATTCTTGCGTCTGGAAAAAGATTCGAGAAGAAAAAAGGAGGAAGGAATTCGGCAAGAGAAAGCAGAGAACGCCTTTTTGATCTACACGAGACTTTGTGCCTTTGTTTTTTTTTTAAAAAAAAAAAGCTTGTTCTACAAAAGGCACGTGCTTTTGCCGAGCGTCAAAGGACGATCCGTATTCGGTACGTTCGGAAAATAAATTCTACGAGAATATGGTGGCTTCAAGTTACCGCGGTAATTGATTTTTCGGAAACGCAAAAACCAGGTTTTTTTTACTGATTTCGCAACGCGATTTCTCGCGCTGTTTACACTACCTACCGCGATTTTTTCACCTATTATTATGCCGATTCAACTCCGACTGCGAGGCATTGTGGGACATCCAACCCCCAAGGGCCAGTCCCCACCAACGTCCCTATGGTCCAAGTGCGGAACTCTCCTGGTGGTACGAAGCCATTGTCTCGAAACGTCGATTGAAATGGCCCGCGCTCCGTCCTGCTGAATATTGGATTTTTCGATTTCCTTTCGTTTGATGAAATTCTGCGGTCTTCTATGCGACTGCCCCGTTACCGCGACTGCCACAAAGGTCACATTCCAGTTCCAGCCTCGATTACCGATGTCCGAACACGTCGTTTCCTCGAAATCAACAACCGTCATGACGCCACTAAATCGCGTTTAACTTCGGTCCGAATTTTTTTAACTACCCTTTTCGAAGAACGAAAAGTTATAACTCCCCCCGAGCTTTCACCGGATCTCTGACCATTTTCAAACGGACGTTCGAATGTTCGCATTTTTGGGCAAATTTTTGGCTGACAATATTTCGAAAACGAATGAACGGATCTCGTCCTTCCCAGTATCAATCGATGCGCTTTTTCCTATCTTAGAACTGATGTGATTTCGGATTTCATCGGTCTAGTAATTCTCGAGTCATTTGAAGAGCAAAATTTTAAATAGACGATTTTTGATTCGTGGATTTTCGAGATTTTTTCTTTCAATCAATAGGATCAGCTCCAACTCAAATTTGGTCGAATTTCGGGCTCAATCGATTCGGCTAGCATTTTTACTCATCGGATATTGTTTTTTTGAGCTTTTAAAATCCGGGCAAAAGATGTGATATGGACTTATGGCTATTTTTCGAAGTTTTTCGAACGACATAAATGTCAATCAAAACTGCAGATATGAAAATCAGCGAGTATAATTATCTGCCTGGTGCACCGATTAATGACCTAGAAACAATTATCACTGATCAAGCCTAAATTGAATTGAATTCAATCAACTTCCATAATACGTTTCATATACCGTATTAGACAGAGCTACATTAACGAGGATAATTAATTCCGCAAATTGCATGCGGATGTTGATCATCTGTTCATTTGAAATACCTGTGGGGTATCAATGACTATCCCCGTTATACGGCCTGGTGTATGCATAGGAATATAGATTATCATATGTTACGTGATATATTCACTCAGTGAGGGAGATTAAGTCTGTGAAAATAACATATGCCTATATAAACACGTTTTTTCCGTTTGGCAATTAGTTTTCCGGTACCTTGAGTTCAGAAAGAGTATTTTCGAATTGATAAAACAAAATGTAATGAAAGGGTTGTAAAGAACAGAGGTAAAATAAATGTGTATTGGCGTTATTCTGTTTGATGTGATAAAAAGAAGAAAGATATAACTCGTGAATATAGGTAAAATATAGGTGAAAATTAGCGAAGTTAAACGCGAAAAGTAAAAACAAAAAAGGCCAGAAACTGTTCGTCTGACCCCACCAAAATCATGGAATAAAATATCGCGTAAATCGGAATCACAAAAACGGAGAATAGCTGTAATAATTCCTTCGCTTTCGTGTATTTCACACGTCACATTGCAATCGCTTGATCCTCCAGGTGTTGGAATAAACCTGGACTAAATCTTGGTTGACGTGACACGTATAACTTCAACGGGGAAAAAATCCTCTAATAAATTCTGATGGAAAAAGAACTGCGAAGATAATAAATTATCGTCAGGATTTTAAGCTATTTACCTACCTTCGTCAAGGGACGGAAAAAAATCTATGATTTTTGAAAAAATACTCGCAATTGAATTTATTGGCCATTCCCAAAAAATGAGAACGGATGAAATCTGTTAAGGGGCACCACTGGCGTGACCGAACGAAAAAAGGTGATTTTTGTGAATTTTTTTAAAGAAAACTACTGCACGGAATGTTTTAATGTTTTGAGGATATATTTGTGGATATATAATAAATACATGATCAAATTTTTGGACAAAAATATTGAAAATTCAGCGATTTATTCGCAATCTCCCATGGCTCGAAAAAAAAGGCCCACTGCTGCAGTGATAGCGATCTTCACAGTCCCCGAAATAAAAAAAACCAAAAAGTTTATTAAACTAGAAGGTATTGCCCGTACAACGACCCTCGATCGAAGGAAAAAATTGAAATTTAACAAAATGACGGAGTTTTGCAAAAAAGTTTCAAATTTCGCGGGAAAATTTGATGAATTTTGGCCTGCCAAAATTACATTTTTTATTCGATCGGAAAACTGGAGGTTCATGGTATGGAGAAACATACATAAAAGAAGCTGCAATAAGAATCAAGTCGATCGAATGATTTGTCTTCGAGTTATAACTGCGGCAAATTTGAAAAATGTAGTTTCGAGAAAAACGCGTTCAAAGTTTAAGTTACTGATTCCACGGTTATAAGTCGAGAAATATCACATCTACTGCTAATCCGCTATTCCAGGTCGACGAACAATAACTGAGGTCCGGTCCCTAAGCTAGTAGCTCTTCAGATGGCTGTAACTCGAAAACTATCTGAGATATGCACTTAAAATTTTAGTATGTTATTTTTGAAGGTATAGACTATCGAAATATGAAAAAAAATCTTTTTTTTTTTTTAAATGGTTGGAGCTGATTTCCTGGTTCCTTAAAACGCGAAGATCAGTCGAGAACTCACGGTTTTATTTTCAAGGTGGATAATAGTAACTTTCTTCATTTAAAAACGGGATGTCAAAAGAGTCGAAATTACCTTCTGAAAACTGTCAGAGCTCGTATGCAGCGCTTTCCTAATTTATCGAATCACTTAATCGCCCGAACGTTATAACCATAAAGGGTCTTCAACGAGGTCCTCAAGCACCGAAGTGGGTAGAGCTATCAAAGTGCATTTTGTGGCCCTCGATACGACCTCGTCAAGGGGTACATAAAATTACGCAAGCAAAACTACACACCTACAGTATAGAAACTATTATGTCCTTGGCTAATTGATTATTCTCCAACGGTTTTGCCGGCTGAATAATCGTTCTCGTAACGACAAAGCGAAGTTCACGATCCGCCATACGAGAATAAGAAAATTAATTCACCCTCAAATCGAGGGCAGTGAACTAGTGAAAAATCCTGTTCCTCTTGCTATTAGTTGAGGAAATAAAAGTGCACTAGTTGTTCAGTTGGCCAAAGAACCAACGAGCTGGGTTTGTTCTCCGTAAAAGGAACCGCACTTGATGTGAGCAGGGCGCAAAAATTGAATACAGAAAACTGGAATTGAATGAACCGCGATGCGAGTAAGCGGGCCGAAAACATACGGCAATGGATGATATCAATTCCCGGGATATTTTTTCTCTCTGTTAAGGTAGTTCCAGCGCGAATGCAATGGCAACAGTGAATAAACCGAAATAAGCAATAATAATAATATATTGGTATATGCTTAATTATTCTGAATTTCTTTATTTTTGGGAAAGTCATACGTTTCGCCCCAATTTTAAGCCCGTATTTTTTTCGCGCGTTCCCCGCCTCGCTTCCCATCTAACGAGGAAAATAAAAAATACTTGGGGACTGATATTAACGTTAACAAATTGGAGTAGCTTGCAGGAGATGTAGAGAAGCCATTAGAGCATCGTTAAAAAGGAATTGGTCCCATAATCAATACCAGTTACGCATCATCCTCGAAATATCCATCACGCTGCTCCTTCGTCAAGGACTAAGGGTCGCAGTGATGAATCGCGACCCCCAGCGGTACATAAATTAATTTCTATGTATTATAAGGAGGCGTAGGTACTCAGCCTTCGTGTTTGGTTTTGTCTTCGTCTATTTCTCACTTTTCATTCTATAGCCAATTAAATTTCTGTCATAGCCGCACCGAAATCGTCGATGACAATTAATTCCTCCGCGTACAAGACGGGATGAATTTTCGTCCTCGTTATTGCCCTGCGTTGTATTCCGATGGGAAAATAATGCGATGTTAATTCTGAGACTGAAAATGAACTTATAAACTCTTTAGCCGATGTTTTATCGCCCGAGAAACGGGATTAAGGACTTTTCAACTCGAAACTTTTCCGCCCCTATACAGCCGGGCGGAAACTGGCGAAAGGGATAGGCACCGGCTCGATTCATCATCTGGAAACGAACGAAGCTGGATATGAAAAGTATCGGAAATCTGAAAAGCCCGCAACTATGATCAAAGATAGAAATAACGGTACTTATTATTGGCGGAGGTAATCTGGAGCGAGAATATCCACGGGTAAATATTAAACATCAACCCCGTGAATATTTCTAGTCCGATATACAGTTCGCTGATAATTACATGCCGTGGAAAGTCCGAAAAGAAGAAGCAGAAGTAGTAAAAAAAAAGTAAAAAAAAAAACAGGAGAAGAAAAGAAAGAGAAAGAATTGGAATTGGAATTTTTTAATAAGAGAAGAATTTGAAAAACAGCTGACACATAAATTCAGAGGTAGGTATAATTTCGCGAGATGGCAGCGAAGGTTTGGCAGGAAAATTTTGACGAGGATAAAGTATAAAAATGTAAAAGAATAGAGAGGCGGTTATACCTCTGCCTCTACTCGTATTATCATAATTGAATAAAGTTCCTCAATTCCACTGAGCGTGTTGGGTATGGGTTAGGCAAGTTTTTCCACGGTGTATCTGAAAAATTAGCAAAACACTCGGAGCGAGGGGAAGAAAAAAAAGGTCGAACATTATTTTTCGTACAACAATAATGTACACGTGGATATAAACTGGTATAAAATAGACCTTTGCTCAACGAGAGACGTAGGTACATACGACAAGTTGTGTAAGTTACATTGCGGACGAGTAGCTGCTGTACGGTATTGTCAGACTATTTTTCATCAGACTGGGGAGAGGGTGGCTCGATGGCGCCGGGAACGTGAGGCCAGGATATAAAGAGGAAATAAGTAAACAGGGAGGAGAAAAAAAAGCAGAGGGAGTCGGATTATAGAACGTGAGAAAAAGCGGAAAAGCTGTAAGGCGGGAAAACCGTGAGAGAGAGTAGAAAGGGAAAATAGAAGATTATGCAACGTATCGTTCACGCCTTATTTCCCTAAACACCATACCCACTATCAACGCTGCCACACGACACCGTCTACCTACTCGAAACTCGCGAACCGTCCTCCATTCGAATGAGGCTCCTTATTTTTTCGAATAATTCGCCTTTCCACCCATTTGAGGGACGGCAATTTTCTCCGGGATCTATAGCTCCGAGGGAATTTCAAGACCTGGATGGAGTCAGGGCGTGTATGGATACAGCGAACTATTGCCATTCTTTCAGTCACGGATATTTCGAGAGGATCTTTCTTTCAGGCATGCCAATATCGAGAAGAAAACTAGATCCTATGCAGTCGACTGCGCATGCGCCGAATAATGCAATTTTATTGGCCGGTGAGATCGTCCCGCGATGATATTTCAACCTGCGAGGCACGGGTGCCAACTTGCGAGAAATGAAGCTAGGGCTGTCAGACTCTGGCTGGATTTTCACGCGCAGTAAATTGCTGCTGCAGCAAAATTTCGCTGTAACGCTATTCGTCGTTGATCACGTGGTTACCGGCAACGAATAGCGTTACAGGAAAATTTTTCTGCAGCAGGAATTTACTGCGCATGAAAATCCAACCTCTCGCGCGTAAAGTAGTCGATCGAGGTTATGTCGTTATCGAGTCGAAGCAAGCAATCAGCTGTTCGGGATAAATTTCAACGGTTCTTTCAGTCGCACATCAAATTTCATTTTCAACGATGAAAGCTTTCCCAAGCCTTTTCGAATCATTACCGCAAGTGATTGAGATTCTAACCTCGAAAATTTCTATCAATTACATCAACGCGAAAAACAAAGTTTGACAGCCAAAACTAGGGATGGTCAACCTGCTTTAGCAGACGACAAGACTCGCCCATGCGCAGTCGACTGTATAGTATCAAGTTTTCCTCTCGGTATATTTGGTTCAGTGCAAAATCAAATATCACGGATAGAGCAAGATAAATTCTTGAAATATGAGCTGTATGCCCATTATGGTGGTTCGAAAAAACACGAGTTTGCTAGAATCGATTGCTCATCCGTAGTTCTGTACGTTTTCATAAAAAAAAGAGAAAACATGAAAAAAAAAAAAAATAATATCTCTAGCGGAGGCTCCAGCCTAGATACGAGTAATTTTAGTGTACTGCCTCGTCGACGATAAAATTAAGCCGAAATCGACATTTTCGGTGATTTTTAATTTCAAGGATTCACCGTTCACAGATATATAAAAAACATAGTTTCTGAAGGAGAGATCGGTAGGACAATAATTACTAGCGCCTCATCAGGGTTGAAATTTTGAAAAAAGCAGAATTCGAAATTTCAAATTGTCAAATACAGCGCTGCTCGTCTAGAAATCGCTTGGTTTTTACATAGAAGAACTCCCTGTGGCACCTAGGCTCTGTAGAAAGAGCAGCATAACTCGAAATTGAATTTTTTCGCATCTTCGGATGGTTGAGATCGATGAGGCAGTATTAAATATCATTCTACAGAGGCCAGATCCGACCGGAAGTGATTTCCAAACGAGCAGCTCTATATCTGACTATTTGAGATTTTCAATTTTACATCTTTATGTCCCACCGGCCTTTCCTTTCGCAGTAATTATCATTTTGGAGAAAGTAACACAAGTACCTCGGTGAACAGTTGATTCCTCGGAACTAGAAATCACCGGAAATGGCGATTTCGGCATAATTTTATCGTCGATAAGGCAGTTCCAAAATTGCTTCTTCAGACTGAAGTCTCCGCAAGAAGTTTTTTTAATGTCTTTTTTGTGACCAACTGATTTCAGCAGATTCGTGGTTTTTGTTTTGACCACCCTAATGCCCATATTGCGAAAAATTGCACAGAAATACAACATTATGGCGTCTAATACGTTCGGCAATAATTAGCGAAGAAATTCAAAGACTGGCTTATAGTTGAATCTTACAAGTCAAATTTTTGGAGATCTGATAGCAATGGAACTTTGAAATTAGGTAGTCTTCTTCTCGTTCTTCCGAATCATTCCTCAGATTATTGGATGACTAAATCTTCTGAATTGGTACAGCTACGTGATGTTCGATTTTCATTTCATTAAATTGCAAATAGAAAAATTTGGAGAATTTCTCTAAACTGCAGAGGGCGAAGTTGTGCGATCAGGAAGAAAGGAAATATCGGAGAAAATGGACTAACCGGGAAAGCGATGAGTGAAAATCGTGTTCCTCCGAGCTTCTCCAAAGGCATAACTGATTCTCCTGTCTTTTCGCTCCTTCGAGAGAAACAACTACTCGCGGCTATACTGCAGGGAGACTTGGAATCCCCAGCTTAATACGGTACCAGCCAAGGGACAATCTATATTTATGACTTTCCTTCACGCGATAAGTTGCACCACGTATTCTTACCGCGTTTTAGGAATAAAGGTCTCGCGCTATACTTCATTCACACTTCTTAGTATCGTACATATATTAAAATACTGCAGCATTTACATTTCTTTCTTCAACTTATACCTTTCAGAATTTTTATGGGAATCGAGATGTCCGAAACAGCAAATCAGTTATGGCAAAAAAAAAAAGATTTTACAAATTTTCCGACGTATTAATGCTTATTGAAATCGGTCTTCGAAAGTTTTTTGAATCACTGATCTCAGAATTGAGAAATTGAGAAATTGAGATTCACACATTCATACAGATTCCTGATCTGCGACCCCATAAGCCCAGAAACTGCATTCTGTAGAAGTTAATTTAGTAGATTCTTGCCCTGCTGAAAGAAAAGGGTTAAGCGAAGTCATTCCCGTATAAGAATTAACGTTTGGGTGATTTTCAAAGAAAGTCGCAATCGTCACGAATTTTAGCAGGCATTACAAGACATCATAAAATTAGAAGACATTATTTTGGGCTTTTTATCACTGTAGGAATAAAGACTGACTCAATGCAAAGAATAGGAAAAAAGCTGCAGCTCCTTGAACGACTCGATAATACTTAACACCAGTCAAAAAAAAAATTGTGCCTGGGTTTACTTCATAATTTTTATACTTATCATGCATCAAATTAACAAAAAAATGTTTACACCCCTTTCAAAGTTTGCGGGAGGAATAATAACGAAAAGAAAACGGGCATCATTTCAAAAAACATCTTTTTTTTTCAGTTTTGTTAACTAATTTAATGATTCAAGTTAATTGACAGAATTAACAAAAAGATTCGTTTCATTTTTTCATCAGTTGAAAAACTTAAATCATAATTTTTGTTTTTTCAATTTCTAATAGGATTCCCCTGGCTGCAGCAAAAGCAAACTTTATCTAGTAAAACTATTTTATCTTTCATTATAGTCACGTGGATGAAATCAAAATTTGACATGTAGAATCCAAACTCAAAATTAATGTTCATCGGTGTAATTGGTAGGGATATCAATTCGCAAAAGAGAGAGAGAGAGAGAGAGAGGGAGGGGGGATGTGTATGCGTATCTGTGATTCTTATACTCATCATGAGAATATCTTCCCTGACGACTGAAAAAAGCAAAGTCTCTACGTCCCTGCCCGAAGGGCACCCCTGAAAGCTATCCTCCAGGGGTTGAACATGATTGTTCTTTTAGCCTCTTTTCACGTTGAGTAGGAAAATACGGTGGTCGGGGTTCGTGGAGTTTAAGCATACCCACTTTTGTGCCAGAATTAACGTGCTCATTTGTTTCCCAGCAATCTACCTGCCCGAAATTCTGCCCTCGCTGTTACCTCGTGCGAAATGAAACCACTGCACAGTCACTGTGCGGTCCTTTTTATTCATAGGTCGTATGGTTTATATACCAAACGACTTGATTATGCAGCTTAATTTTCTTCCTCTTCTCTCCTTTCTTTGCGTCTTTTTTTTTTTTCTTCTTTTCTCTTTTCCTTTATATCCTTTTTTTCTTTTCTCTTACCGAGGTCCTTTCACTCTCAAATTTGACACAGGCATTTATAAAGGTATGCAATATACGTATAAAGGTTTTTTCGACGATTGTATATAAAAGTGTGATAAAGTTTTTTTCAACTCGCAATTGATATCAAAGTGACAAACGTACTTTTATCTCTTCTCTTAGTCTCGAGAAGTCTGAAAACATTTCTTTCTTTCCTTTTTTCTTCTTTTTTCTGTAGCCAATTGAACCGCGCTACTATGCCGTGGCGGAGTAGCTTCAAGGATCATTTAGCTAAGAGGATCCTGCCTTAATGTGGTGAGCGAATGGATAGTTTGTCTTTCCCTAAGATCACGGGCTCAGTTCAAACTTTGAGTTTAAAGTTATAGCAAACTTTCCGGCCCGAGATTGAAGGGTAAGTAGATGGGGGTGTATGCGTACATGTGCCTACCCACATAATCAAGATTATATATATTCACGATACGCACATAATGAAATGCAAATATTGAATATGTTGTTAATAATATACATGAATAAAATACATATATAATTTGTTTATCTCGTCCCGAATCTGGTCGAGAAAAATTCCAATTACCTATAAGTACGTTATAATCTTATCAGCTCGTTCCCTCCTTCGTATTTTGCTTTCTTTCCCTTTTCAAACTCCCGTACCTACCTATCTACCCCCGACAGGGTTTTGTCAAACTGACAAGGAGCCAAGCCAGGCACGAAATTCAGCTACATCTTTGTTCCGAAAATCGATGGCATGGCTACACACGGAGTTTAACTTGAAAATTATACGATTTGTATTCCGGGCGTTGAGTTGCAAGAATATTTATTATTAATCCACGTCGATGCCTTCTCGAGTCAAAAATGACGGATGCTTTTTTTTTTATTTCTTTCTTTTTTTATCTCATTTATTTCCCCCCCTTTTTTTTTTCGTTTCTTCACATCTTTCTTCTTCTACTGCCTGCCTTCTTTCGTATGCACGTGATACACGTTGGTCTGGTGAAATTCGTCTGCAGTTAGTATAGGTATAGGTATCTTGTTATTTATTTTTTGTTACGTGCCCAGCGTTTTTATATCGTATAATTTGATTCCTTTCTACGCTGCTTTGTTTCCCAGACGATTGTGCTCGGGGATCACTGTTCCCTCAGGAACTCGCGTATCTTTGAGAACAGGTGAGGGTGGCGCGAGGGGAACTTTCTACCTCCTTATCTCGCGAGGCATTGTAAACGCGAGTTAGCTCGAATCTTTGACGAAAATTTCACCTTAAAACCCCAATGCCATATAGTTTCTAGCAAACATATATATATATAAGTATATCTGTCTGGACATCGTAATATGATCTGACTTCTTTCATCCGGACTTTAAATCCAAAAAGCTTTTCTTTTTTTCATTTCTTTATTTCGAAACTATTATTTTTTTTGGCATAAATGGAAAGTATAAGGTTCGAAGAAATTTTCCCAGAAATTTCACTTTCGATTTCGCAAAATTGACGAAGTTATAGTCCCTTCAGTGAGACGATTGCAAGAAGGTCAGACGGCTAGGCACGTGCAAAAAATGATCCAAGAAGAATTCTTTGAAGAAGAGAAAGGTTTTTTGTGTGGGAAATATGAAAAGACTTTAGTTTTCCAACTTCAAGCATCGCGAAAACGTTGAAAACTCGAAAGGCGATTTCTTAGAAATTACGTTTCCTAAATTGTCCTCGTAATTTTCTCCAAAAATTAGACTCCCACCTCAATATACTCAAACGAGAATGTGCAAGCCAAGCGTATGTAGCTTTGAATTGTATTACAGTAATGCCTGTGTATAGAGTCGTTGCTTGGTGAGAATGATGAATAATTAAATACCCGGGTTTGCGAGAGGGTCTCACCTGTAGTCTGAGCTTTCGCCCAGCTGTCTGACAGCGATAGGAAATTCGCTCGGTCCATGAGCTTTCAGAAGTTCTTGTAGCCTGACCAGTCCCTCGTTGTTCTCGTAGATAATCGTGAAGCTCTTCCAGCCCCAGGCCTTGACCAGGTCGACGTACGCCTGCGAAAATAAAACACTCGTTTAATTGCTGTTACTCTTTAGCACGGCTTTGTTTTCCGCAAACGTATTCTAGACACATTGGACCGTGAAAGCTCCCCGATTTCTCAACAGCGTTTAGTCTGATCTGAAAATGGCTTCTTTGAAAATCTCTCAATGAAATAGATGCTATCGAATTTAGTACGGGAGATTTTTTCACTTCTTATTTACTTACTACGTGCGTACATTGGTATGCAGGTATATTTAGGGCAGTGGGTCTAAAAAACTCATTATATATTAATAGGAAGATCCTCCTCATCATAGTTTTCCATTTTTACTTCAGTCTCATATAAAAAAAACCATATCTCACTATTAATCGACTGTTTAGCAAATCTCTATACACATTTCCATGGGAAATTGAACGCTCTACAAAAAAGGTGTCTTATACTTTTTTCATAAATCTAACCATTTACAAGATATTTAAGGTCAAAATTTGATGAATATATTTTAAAAAAATTTCTTTAATTATAACTAAATTTTTTTTTTTTAATCTTCAAACTTTGACCTTGAATATCTTTTAAATGGTTAGATTTATGAAAAAATTACAAGAGACCTTTTTTGTAGATCGTTCAATTTCCTATGGAAATATGTATAGAAATTTCCTAAACAATCTATCAATAACGAGATATGTTTTTTTTTTATATGAGACTAGAGTAAAAGTGGAAAACTATGACGAGGAGGATTTTCCTATTGATATTGAAAGCTCATACAATTTTTTTGACCCACCCTAAGGTGTACACGTTATTATGTACCATTGAAAAAATCCATTGAAACTGTATTTACTCAGTTTTCATTTATTTGTTTATTTGTTTATTTGTTCTCACTCACTCGCTCCCAAGTTCGGGAAATCTTACGTATATGTATATACGGATCGAGTTGATATACGTATGTACAGCAGAGTCGTGAGTAGTAAATTGCAGAATCAGATTCGAGAACTGAAGCGTAGAATTTTTCCACCCCTGACCGAATCTCGTCGAATTGAGCTACTACATATTTCATAAAGTGCGCGAAGCTTTTCAACCTTTTAGCCAACAAATAGCGCACCACCGCCCCACTTTCAACCATCGAACCCCATCGAACGCTTCTTCGAGCTTTTGCCAGTCCGCGCGTTTGCTCCACTCATTCCAATTACGTTTTTCAACGCATCAAATTTAGCGTGATATATGCACCTTAGGGTGTCTGAAAAAAGGATCGATATTTCATTTTCCTTTTTTTTTACCTTCACTCCCACGACTCTGAACGTTAGCTTTACCTCGACTTAAAGTAGTAGCGAAGCCATTCTCTTATATTCGTTCAATTTCTTGCAGCCTGCATTCTCCCTGGCATGCAGATTTTTCGAAAGACATTAAAAATCGATTTTTTGGATCACTCATTCCGAATCTGAAGTCAGAATGCCAAAATTAGAAAAGATGTGAAGATTATTTTAAGTCCTGCGTTCCCTGAGTAGGTTTCGGAAATATCGGACGTCCGGCAATCCGTAGGCTTAGAAAACTTGGATAAGTATAGAAAAACGGCTTGAGCTACTCTCAGAGTTGAAATATGCAGCTCATCTGTGCGAAGACTTGATTCCCGTCAAAAACTAACATCCTGAGTGGTGGGGCGGATGGGAATGCATAAAACGTCGATTATTTTTACGGAGACCTCAATTCACGAAAGAAGGAAAAAAAATTGTATGAAAAACTGAATCTATGCAAAGAGAGTGTTTTTTGGTATATATGATCGAGTCGAATTTAGATAAGGGATGAAGAAAAAGGTTAATAAAGAAGATCACAGAATTTTATCCGTTTTCGTTTTATTTTTGATACGTATGTATGGTATATACGTACCTATATACTATGTATATATATTGACGAATGTGATTTTACACTTCAAAAATACAAAATGTATGCGATATGTATGTAAATGTAGGTGAACGTTGTTGCGGGAGGTAACAAAACGCGATTTAGTATGTACGTGGTTTATTTAAGGGTAGATATACACGTATATTTCTCTTGTAGCTGCTGGCAGCTAGGGAAGAGGTACGAGGGGGTTGGGGAGAGGGACAAAATTTACGATAAATTTATGTATGACAGAACTGTACACGGCTCAACCGATATACACATGTATATATGTACATGCATCAATTCCTGCGAGTGATTGGGAGATAAAAAGCTTCGGAAGGATCTTGATTCCCGAAAAAATAGTGCCTCAATTTTTGGAATTTTTCTCTAGTCTTCTGGAAATTTGAAAATTTTTAAATTAATCTCAACTCACGGATTAACCCCTGAATGACGAATTGACGTTTGCGAAAAATGTCAGATTTCCATAAACGACGAGAAAAACTGTGTATAGAGAAGTGTGAAATATAACCTACCCTGCGAAACGCATACTTTGCACGCTGGGTCCATTAAATATGTATACTTATTCCTCGGAGGATATCGTGGGCATATATCTAACTGAGCAGTCTTTAACCAGTTCTATACCCAATTCCATATTTTCTGGATTCTGTATGAAATTCAGTTATGAAATCCCCGTTTTTCCTTCCGAGATTTCGACTTGATCTTCAGCTTTCTCTATCTCATATCCACCTGGCTTATTTCCTCTTTACTACGCCCACTCGATCATTCCTAATTTAACGAGGTGGGTATGAAATAAGGGTAGGAAAAAAGAAATTATTCTTCTGCCAAGCCTGTGAGATTTGGAAGCAGAATTACGCTCCGGTTTCATATGAAACGGACCGGTTTTTGGCCGGACGTCATCGAATTTGACATCAACGCAGATTCAGATTTCTCGTTACGAATTTGAATTTTATCGATCTGCAGATATTACGTATAGTTATTGTTATTTTGAAGAAGAACATTTGTTTTCATCCCTCATTTTGGACTTGTCTTTTTTGTTTATTCTCTTTTATTTCCGGCCCCACGATCACGCTTCTAACACGACGTTCTTTCTGAATTCTTTTACTCGCGCTCCGGGAGCTAGGAGCCATGAGACACCCTGCAGACACTGTGCATTACGTATTCGCCGGGCGACTAGACCGCGTCGGCGTTTTTACGGTGGTTGTAAATTACGCGGAAATATTTCACCCTCTATATCTTTTTCCTCTATCTCGAGTCTCACAGCTCGCGAGTTATTCCTAGAATCCTAAATTTATTATTGTTGCATTTTGACTATTTCAAGCACGTATATGGTAAACCCTGTGGCAACCCTCAATACATGTAAAATTGCTTCATTTTTTCGATAACGTCGTTATTAAGAAATAAGAAGAAAAAAAAAAAAGGAATTCATTCCAAATTTCAAGAAATACCATCAATAATATGCGAAGAATTTCATTCTTATGGATACGAAAATTTCCTACGTTTCAAGCCATTTTTTTTTCGCTAATATTTCGACAAGAAAAAATAGAAATAGAAGACTGACCTTATCTAATTTTTAAATATTTCCGCAAAATTTCACAAACTTTCGCTCCAAAATGTATACCAGGTGTAAATATACATCTAATTAATGAAAATCCACACCTCTTGTGTCACCATATTATTAAAAGCCTAATCCCATGCGGCGAATCTGCTTTTCAAAATATTATTTCACGATGTTACCGTGCGTCGTTTCGAGATTAAACATGTACTAAGCTTTGAAGAACCCGGATCTCTTCTGTCTGTTATACACATCATATGAATACGACTGCGAGTTGAGCTACACACTACTCGAAAATAATAATAATTATTTTTTTTTTGTTACGTTTATTTGTAAAATAAATCTCCGATTTAACTGCAAGCTGAATGGACGGAAAATCCCTGTTTATCATCGGTAATAATAATGCTTATTTCCACATGCTGTATAAGTACACATGTGTGTGTAATATAAATGTTATATGGACCGTTCGCTTGGCGTCAAACTGCACTTGGAATAATACGCTTCACCTGTTACCGCGGCATAAAATTTGCTGCAACGACCCCCTGCAAGTCTTTATTTCAATACATATGTGTAATTTATGTGAATGAAGTTGAATGCTTTTGAAGGATGCCGTTTTGTCGCAAACTGAATACCTAGCTTACCGCCGATATCTACAATATCCTAAAAAAAAAAAAAATGGGAAATGAACGAGGACCGTGGCTCAATAAAGGGGCAGCAGTTCGCCAAGCCCAGAAAATGTTTAGTCAACTCAAGTATTGCATATATACCTTAGGGTGATTCTGAAAAAAAAAAAAATAGGTTGAAAACTACCTAACGATGCGTCGCACAGAAAATCCGTAGGAATATTTTTTGTAGGGAATTTAATGCACTACAAAAAAGGTCTCTTGGTCTTTGTCGATAAATCGAAACGTTTCGGAGTTAGTCTTGCCATTAAATGACCAGAATCGCCAATGAAACTTCGAAACGGTTAGATTTATCGAAAAAGACCAGGAGACCTTTTTTGTAGGGCATTCAATTCCGTACAAAAACATGCTTGTAGATTTTCTGTACGACGCATCGTTAGGTAGTTATAAAAATCAGAAGAAGATGAAAAGAGTTTTCCTATGTTATTCTTGTGCAAAATCGAAAAGTACGATTCGGAACCTCTGAATGTTAATATTAAGGGCTGAAATTTTAACAGGCGTATTTTTATGCCTGAATGAAACTTTTGAACCTGTTTCTGAGAAAAAAAAGGATTTTTTCTTTTCTAGAATCACCCTAATATACATGCTGACTTATGGATGCCGCTTTTCACGCCTTACGACTCGGAGTTCGCGTTTGTGTGCTTCCTGCAATGTGCCTTGGGCATTGTGTGTCTTGAGCTTTACTCCTGCATCTAGTGTGCTTTTTTACTCCTTATTTTCGCACCCCGTTATACCAGAGGGTCCTGGCACTGTAATTCTAAAGCTTTCTGAACGTGGAGTACCTATCTGCTTCAGCTACCAGCTACTCGAGTAGTCAATGCGAATTCACGACGAATTAAACGCGAAAATAAAAACGAAAAATCACAAGACTCGCACGCGTTACTCACCTTTAATTAATATTTCCGCTCTTCGATTATGGCGCGATATAATGAAGAGAAAACATTATTTTCATCACCTGCGGCCATTCGAATTTTGAAACATTTTTAACAAATGAATTTTCCGAACTCGGACAACCGCCGGCTGTCGATCTTTCCCCATTATTTTATCATCCCTACTGTACAAGCCTCCTGAAGGATGCACTCGATAGAAAAGGGAGGATTCTACCTTTCCGTTTTATTCAGAATTGCTAATGCACTATAGTGGATCATGTATATTCCATGGGATTCCCTAAGCGTTTTCCGGACATATATTTTCTTTTTTTTTGCCCTAACACATAATTCGCCTTGAGGATAAAAAACTTGAGATGAAATTCAGTAGTGGCGAAATAAAAGGTCAGGTAAAAACGGAAATAGTCCTTAGGTGTAAACGTTGACAAAAACGTTTGGTCCCCTACGTCGTTAACTTTTTTATTTTTATTTTATTATTATTTTTATTTCTATTTAGGCTATAATAACATTAATAGGTAAGAAAGTTTCGCAAAACGACCGGGTTACCCGAATTGCAGATTTCACTTTTCTCCTTTTTTCCTGCCTTTCTTATCCAGAACTTACGACGTCACTGTGTCGGCTACCATTTATCAGCCGATTGTAATTTCAGTCTTTCTCATCTACCGGTGGAAAAGATTTTCCCAAATTTGTTTCGCTATAAATTGGCTAACAAAATGACGCGACTAGGTCGATCGTATGACGATTCGAAAAAAAAAACATGGAATTATATTCTATCCTCTATCTCCTTAAATAAAAGCAAAATGAAAAATCTTTTCAAACAAAAGTTTCAGAGCTATTCATACTCGACATTAAATGTTAATAGAAATTTTCTACAGCTCTATTAGATTCGAAGTTATTCCGGTATTTAAAGTTTCGAAATAGTTGTCATTCCTGATATAAATTCGACAACCGAAATCCCGCTGAGTTCATAGTGACAAGCTAAATTACTCCGCTAATCTTTGGGCCAGTTGTGTCGAAATCTATGGCAAATTTTTGACGAAAATTGGAATATTAATCAAAAATCGGGAGAGGGGGAGGGGGAGGGGGTGGTGATAGCGAATTGAGGGATACTTTGCAACGCTGATCCATAATTTTCGGCTCATCTAACCCCTACTTACTCACTGTCAATAGCGGTGCTGTCCATTGTTGTACGATCCCTGTCGGGTGATCTTAACGACGCCAATTTCTCACGTCGCAATCAGTTCTAATCACCGAGCGGAGCTCGGGAACTCGACAAAGTCTTCTAAACATCTATGGGACAAGGAGCCTAACGACGTGATTACCCCCAATATAATCGTGTGTGATTTGTAATTAACGCGTCTATACAATTTCATCCCGTTATACGAATACGTGTATAGGTATGGCTGTAGTGTAGCTATAGATTAGGTGTATGGTAATTGTCCATCAGTTTATGTATACATACTGGGTATTCTGTGCCAAATCGATCTCAGCTTGCAGTTTGTATGTTTATATAGAGGAGCGCGAGGCAAGACGGAAAATATAAATTTCGAGCAAAACGGGTGCGTCTTGATTTTTTTAAAAACGACTCGTTTCAGTTTCCTGACATTCATCACGTGAAAAAAGTTCGGGAAGTAGGGTTCATCGGAACGAAATAAACAGCGGGCCAAAACGGGCGCTGAGTCAAAAAATAATAAGCTGTGGTCTTGACGGATTTTTTAATGATATTCCGACGTATTTTTTTACCAGCAATAACACGGGAGAGAAAAAAACTCGATGAATTTGTTTTGCCCCGCTCGCCCCTAAATATTCATTTTCTGCGTTTTTATAAAAGTCAGTCACATAAAGTATACGTAGATAAATTTATAAGACAATCGTTTTAATTTCAATTCTTGTCTGAGAAGAATCTTAAACATTCTACATTCCAAACCTTTGGAACATTTAATCTTTATCTGTTTTATTAACAGAATATCAAGGCTTATTGTGATCTGATGGTAAGGGGCTTTGGTAGTCGCGCAGGAACTCAGACGCGAAAGACTCTTACCGCGAGATTACGTTGCCACGAAGCCTCGCCTTCGTAAGATGCCGGTATTTTTTCAAATTTTTCATTCGTTTGTTTGAAAATCGTCATTTTTCGGTCATTTCTTCGTCAAATGAGATGACATAGTGCTCAAAATGTGTGGTTCGCCGTCATAAGGTGGCTAAATATTTCAATAGTGCAATAAATCAAATGCGGCTGTGAATAATCCCAAGATTTCTCTGACGGTACCTGAATCTGTAAAAAAAATTTCAGAATTTTGAAAAACCAAAATATGGAGCGCCTTTCTGCTGGACTGAAGCAGTAATTCTCAAAATTTCATTCCGATCGGTTGTATGGTACGGGAGAAATTACGATTCCCGTTTTCGAGGTGATCAAAGCGTGTATCAAGCACCGTAATGGTTTCCGAGGGAGTAAACTAGCGCCGCTACATGTTTATTTTTCAAACAACAGCCGGAGAGCAGAGTTCATAAAATCTTGCAGTGCTTTTGATTATTAAATCCACACATGTGTTTCGTATTCGATATGAATGTATGGGACCGCGTGGGTGAAGCAGACAGGATTGTCGGACATTTTTCGCCAGCCATGGGTCCTAACACAGAGCCTGTTATCGGCTCCGAATTTTCGCCCTCTGAATTCTCAGGATTCTGATTGCTTTTCAACATGGGATTGTGATTGAATTATTCCTGCCGTAATATCGTTGTGCGTGAAATAGCCCTCGGTACCCGGCGATAACAAGAAATCATTATATCGCCAAAATGTGATTCCAGTCGTCTGACGCGGCAGCCATGTTTATTACCTATATCCGCGTGTCAGCTGGCACAAGGAGATTTTATTAACATTTCATTACAACTTCAGACGCATATTTATTCGAGACCGAAGAATAATTTACACACAGCAAATCTTTTAGATAATCTAGTCAATAACTAATATTGCACGAATAAGGTTATTATTAAATGGAATAAGAATCTTATACTTGAAGGTAGCTGCGATAGAAAAATAAATAAACGCCACGCGTTGTATAAAATGTTTATTATGATTATTATTCCCTTTTTAACGTGCGAAAAATCGATCTATACGACTTTCAAGATATTCTATTTTCGGAACCTACTTGGAGCCTGACGACAAGTAGTAACAGTCCGTGAGTGTGGAGACCGCACTGAAGTAGTCGAGGTCGTTATTTGTCAGGCTGGCGCCGGTCGACCGCCCATTTTCTACGGCGTAACGGACTTATTGTAGGCTTCGAAATTGAATATCCCAGTAAACCCAAACTTTACCTCAGATTTCTTCTACCGAATATTGAAAGAGTTTCTACATATCTTTTGTCGACATTTCCTTTTTTTTTTCAAATACTATTATACGAGGCGAGCTTGAAAAAGAAAGAAAAAAAAAAAGTAATAATACATTTTACAATTGCTTTTTTCTTCTCATCTTATTCATGATCGATTCACTAGTTTTGCAACAAAAAATTTGCGGGGTGTTCCATTTAAAACGGACCAATTATCTACCAGAAAAAAAAAAGGCATACTGAAAATTTGATCACATTTTTTGATCAATTGCATATATATCTCAACGTGATAATTGACTGTATGTACTTATTGCATCCAACTTCTCAATTCCTTGGAACAAAAGCAAAAAAAAAAAGAAGAAATCGGAGAACGATTAAATCCGATTTGAAAGATTGTTCATCTAGAATCGAGATCAGTGATTCACCGTGGATATTAGTTACATTGCTATAAATAAACGAGGAGAACTTGTGGAACTCGAGTCCCGTAGCTGTACTAGAACGAGAAAGAATGGTAGAATTCAAGGGTGGTGCAGTGGGTATGGGTAGGTATAGATGTACATACATACATCGCTGCAGAGAAACTCTGCGGTAACAACTGATAGCTCTGCTCTGCCCGGAAAACGATACAAATTGAATTCCGAGGGAAACACTACGCGATATAGTCGATTTAACCGATCTTCTATACCCATACATATATCCTCTGAACTACCGATTGTGTGTAGGCATGCGGGTACTTGTTCTCCCTTATATAGTTCCCTTCTTTCTTTTTCTTTCACTTTCTTCGGCTATAGAACGCGAGAGACAGAGACGACTGGGGTCCATTATCGACAAGGGATTGTTAAGTTATTGGCCATGGTTATACAGCTCCCTGTGCTGGAAGAGGTCTGATATTTAACAGTGCTGGATTCAGGGTTACAGGAGCCCAGGATATGACCAAAAAAAAAAAATCTAAAAAGGTTATAAAAAGTCACGGCAAAATACAAACTCAAAATTTGTTATTTCTACGATTTCTGGGACATATATCTTTCAGATTTTATCCACAAGTCATTATTTATTTCTCAATCTTCTAGACTCAAACTAGAACGTCAATTTTCTTTATTTTTAGTTATGCAAATCTTAGAAATTTCAGTCTGTTTCGCGACGATAATTTTGCAGCCATAATTCGAACGAGTCACTCATTTTTTGTACATTTATTCAATCGATTTCAAGCAATAATTCGCATAAATTATCATTCTTATTCGCTGGTCAAAAGCAGTGTCACTTATTCCCAATTTTTTTGTCACTATTTGGATCCGATTTGACAGGATCAGACAAGATTCGTTTTAGCCTGTCCAATTCGAATGACAGATTTTTAAAATTGACGGTTACAATGGAATTCTTTGTTCTGTGAATGTTAATTTTTAGTCAGATTTAATGAAATTCGAAGTTTTCTCCAGAGATACATCCTTGTAAAAAAACGTCGTTTCCGACGAAGCAATAACTAATCCCATTATAGTTACTTACTCTGCTGAAAGTTTGGGAAATTTCCATTAATTTTGTCAGAACTGCGTGTATTTTTCCGTAGATACGTTGTTTTGGCGAATTCCAATGAACATCCAAAAACAAAAGAATTTTCCCCCCAAATAAAAAAACCGTTTCAAATTTAAAAAATCCGATCTCCTGATATCGAAATTTATTTTTACACGTCGACACTTAAATCCAGCACTAAAAAGATGTCTAATTTCATCTTTTCTTTTTGTTATGAGAAAGCTGTACAAGAGAGGGTTTCCCAAGGCTTTTTCGCTTTTGGTCAAGAAGTCTGTGACGTCAAGTGCGCCGCTCGAAAAGCTCTCTGCTCGTCCCGGCTCTTTTTTTTTTTACCTTTCGCAAAATTCAAGTGAAGAAATTTTTCTCTCTCTCATTTCCGTCCCGTGTTTATCGTCGACCCGACTAAACCGCACAGAAAAAGAGGTAAAATTTCCAACGAATTTTCCTAAGAAAAATAAAATAAAAACGTTCTTTGGACCGAAAAGCTAACCTAATTATTATCATCAAATAAGTATATCTACGTTTGTTACTTAATGAGAAAAAAATAAAATAAATTAAAATAAAATAAAAAAAATAGCTCCGACGTTTCCTCGATGAAAAATTCCTAGAATGTTGAGCTTTTCGAAATACCGAGTGCCTGTATACTCATTGGCAAAGATCTCCTCCGGTTCCAGTGCGAACCATTAAATCAAAGAGCCGTAAGACGACGTCTGGGTATTGGTTTGGTTCCTTCACTCTTTCTCAGAGTACCTATATTGCAATTCCGCTTTGATCTCTGGCAAAAGATTGAGCAATGAAGTAGGATCTTTCCTTCTTGTTTTTGTACCGCAGCAGCACTCCAGGGAGAAACTTACTCTGCGGATACCTACCCATTGAATTTTATATATCTGAGCAGCTAGTTTCTGCCCTCAGACTAATCAACCTAGTGATGTCAGATACGTGGCTCATGCGCAATACGGTATATGTTCTAATAAGGAAAGAAAAAGACTATTGATATAGCGGGGAAAAATGATAAAGTGTCAAAAAGATGTTTTTCTTCCTTTTCTTTAATTTTTTCATCAATTTTTAGTCCCACGACTAACATCGACATTATTTAGCAACTATTTCCCTACTTTAAGACTTCTTGAAAAGTTGCTAACCCTTTGACACATAGATAGCAACGTTTGGATATAAAAGCTAGGTATTATCCTTCCGGGTTTTAAGATTTAATTGAAAGTCCTGTTGAAGTTTCCTGCACGGTGGTTTTTTCTTTTTCTTTGTTTTTTTTTGTGGGAAAAGAAAGATCCTCGAGGTTCATGGTATATTCGTTAGGTATCTAATATTAATCCACAAAGTGTGCGGACTCTGTACAACTTTTGGCTTCCAATTAAAACTCATTCTCCTCTTTTCCAGCAGAGAGAACTCGCATCGACCCATTTTCATTTTATTATTTAACATCAAGCCGCGAGTTTACTTTGTCCATAAAGGACGAATTATATAAATCTAATACACAACTGCTAATTGATCAAGTGTTAATCGCATTGGATCGTTATTATTTGCAGTTTTGAAATTTTCTTTCTTTTCATCTTATAAAAAGGAGCCAGTCGTTCTGATCTTTAATATTTGAATGAAACTGAATCGTAGAGCATATTTAATTGAATGAGAACTGCTCAGGACTTATCGACGACGAGCAACAATTCTCTCATTGTGAGAAAAAAAAAAAATAACTCTACTATAGCACTTAAACGATACACGTTATAATTTAATATCAAGAAACGAGTGTATTTTTTCAATCGCATTTTATCTCTGGTCTAATTAGTCTAATTGGACGAATTGGTTTAATTGGTCAACCTCAGGACTGATTGAACATCAGTACGAAATTCACCATTCAGCACTATATTACAAATTGAAATTTGCTCGATCTATAGAAACGGAAACCTATCGGTAGCAAACTCTGGCCAATTCAAACGATTCAGAACTCTTCAAACCCATTAGAATTTAATCGTTTTTCATTACGTTCAATTTCATCTTTTTTTTTTCACCCGCAACAGGCTATTGGCAAATGAAGAGTGCAAAAAATTGGATATACCTTGGACAGCGTTGTCGGATGTGGATAAAGATTGACCAGGCAACTCTCTCGGCGGAGACGGTAATCCCACCGTGTTTCTAGGTGCGGAATTTCCATGGTGTCGCAAATGCTTTGTACATGTGACGCTGTGTGCGGACTCTGAGGACCAAAAATGGCCGCGACACCATTCCTCAAGAGATGACAAACTGGAAAATATGAAACATAGATTTTTGTTGAGAAATTCTGTACAAATATTATGTATATTAGGGCGGTCCTTATATGGGGTATGAAAAAAAGTTCATGTTGTATCCTGTCAAATCGTCTTGAAATGGTGACAAAAAAATGTTATTTCGCTAGTCTCCCTGTTCGAGTGGAAATTTTCAAATTACCCAAAAACATGCTCATTCACTATATTTGGTAAAAAATTGTATTTCACGGTTAATCGTAGGCAAAAAATCAGACCCCATATAAGGGACACTCTGATGTAATATCAAAATTTTGAAATAGAAAAATAATTACGAAATATACTGTATTTCGAGGAATTGTTTAACTATCAGTTTTTCAATTTAAGGACAAAATTTACCCCGGTCAGAATATATATCACCCGATTCAATATCGTATAGAGGAGTTGATAAACGGTGTATTATCGGGGCTGCAAACCTGTCGAATTGTCATCGAACCCGGTGCACCACGTCAAGTGTATTTTACAGCAACAAATACGGTAGAATTTATGGTCACCGGGCCATAACCTACGGTTACATTCTGCAGCTGAATTTGCACGTTATTGTTATTGGGAGAACTGCTGATCAAGCTGCAGTTAAGAAAATCGATTCCACCATATGAACGAGATAATTTATAGATTATTAAACAACTACAGAATATTCCCTGGTCAAATTTCCCTTCGTCGTACCGGAGGAAGAAATAAAGAAATTCCATTCAACTCGGAAATCCGTTTCATCACTGGTACAATAGTTTCCCAACATTTTCCAACGCGCGTTTCTCGTTCATACTCCTGGCTGTTGGTACAGGTACGAGTATATAATCGTGTAATTGTCTAGAGGAAGTTTTACAAGCGTAATATGATAGTTGAATAACTTTTTGATCAGCATCTCCATCAAACTCCCCCCGATGAAACTCAGGCTTGAAACTACCCCGGAGTAAACTTGATATTTAAGTTACCGTGTCTGACTAAAGTTCTCGAGTAGACGAGGACTAATTTCATTCTGTTTCTGCTGCGTCAATTTATGCCCGATGTGTACGTATACGTACGTGTCTGGATATTCACGTATGCATATTGCACACACGCGAGTCTCTAGCTGCGCACATATTATAATATATGTATAGATAAACGTTTCGCAGTAGAGAATGTTTAATCAAGAAACGTAATCGCTAATTTGTAACCACCGCTGGTACATCTCGCTGCCTGTAATCCCAGATGACAGAGACTGAGATCAAAGACTTTGGTGAATTATTCAAGCCGGGAAGCTCGAATTAGAAAATTAAAGTATAGGCACTGTCACGGAACGAAGACTTCGGAATAATCTTCCCGCCTTTAATGAAGATAATGGCAACTAATATCCTGCAAGTTTCTCGCGAACATTTTTCAACAGTGATAAAATACACTCATTATAGAATACGAGTATCTTTCAGGACGTAAAGATCAAAGATCGAACCAGGCTCTACGAAAATGGCATAGAGTAACGGTTGGCATAATAACGTAGTCGATTTTAGTCCCAACTCGATTCAACTTGGTGAGCTGACAGAACACAAATGCAATTCTAGCGTGGACTAGGGTTATCGGAAAGTATTTGATTTTTCATACATTTTCAGATTTTTACTTTTCATCGGGTAAGGTAAGGTAAGATTTACAACTCTGATTACCCCAGAGGTTTTGACGTTTATTAATAAGTATTCACCGATCCTAGCACGCGATTATATCGAGTGAGAAATAAAAAAAAAAAATCTCTCGTATTGTGTTATAAATGGGTGAAGCTGTAAAGCCAGCTGTGTTCCGAGGGATAAATCCTGATAAGTTGTTTCCTTTCAATCGACGGCTTAATTTACTGAATAAATGTTTCCACTTGGCTTTTGTGTAGGCCTTGTCGAGGTTCAAAAGCAGGCTTTAGCGCTGCTCTACCGCAGAAATTCTCTGCCCACTTTCCCGAACTTTATTCAGTATGAGAAATAATTCTATTAAAGTATAAGAAAAAGTCTGGCCAACTTAACCTGACGATATAAGTTCGAGCAGAGGGTGTAAATGCTCGAGGAGTGAATATCCGCGGTTTGGTATCCGCTCGATAAATCCATAACTATAAAGAGTATTATTTGTTGAAAGAAAAAAAAGTACATCCCTACTTTTGAAATTGAATTCAAAAATCTTCCCGGATATCCGGGCTGCCCGGCTTCTCCGTATTTAATACAGTTACACAGACATTCCCCTCCGAGCGTCGAGTATCCGTTTCCATTTGCGAGATATCCAACCTTTCTGTAATAAGTTCTCTCTTTTTTTTTTTCTTTTTTTTTTTCAGGTACACAAATATTTTCGAGGAAGAATTTGCCCCCAGGATTTCTCGTCCTGCCCCTACCAAGGCCGGATATACCTACCGAGCGTGTTTGCATACCACCAGAAAGATACACATCATAGAAATGTAGGTATGCAACACATGTCTCCCGGCTCTTTCAACTCGGGAAAAGAAAAAAGCAGCAATTTCTTTTCGCGAAATGAATTCGGCATGGGATACGAAGTCATGAAAGAAAAAAATCTACACATCGAGAATAACTTGGATGCCATATATTGACGAGCCAGCCCTTTGTTTTTGGAATTTTTCTAGGCTTTGAAAAAATCAGAAAAAATTTTGTAACCTTACAATAAACAAATGTAAAGAAAAACACTAGATTTTTTAGGGAGGTCAGCCAAATCCCGGCCTCTATTCGTAAGCCAAATTGCTGAGGCATAGCGGAACACATCTGCCTTGTCTCTCGTCATTCATATCATTTTTGACGGTGCAAAACCGGCCTGCAAATTACGCAGATAATTAATATCAGCGGATCTTCAATCTCACGGAATGATGTAGTCCACCGACTACACGTGCAATTGAACCCCAACTCGGGGCAGAGTCGACTGGCGACTAGAAACGCTAATCTGCAGGCCATTAAACTGCATTGTGCTACTAGATCCAAGCATCTTCCTCGATGACCACTAAGTCATAGAACAGCCTGTGCACTAATCGCATATCTCTGTAGACCCCGGCTTGTAGAATGCCATTCCACGTACCTTGATCTACATCGAGTACAGGGTGTTCGTAAGCGTTGTTTCGCGCGTGAGTATAGCTCGTCGCGTTGACGCGATATGGACGCGAATTCGAACGAGAATTTTTCGACAACCTGGATGTCGAGGAAAATCATTGAATTCCAAAATCAGGGTGTCGTCGCGGTCTCGAAGTCCGAGATTTACGAAAATCGAACGGGTTTTCCTTGATCTGTTACAAAATTTCACACGAATTTGTTCCTCAGTTTTTGACACCCGATGAGATCGGAAGTACCGTAGCTACTCGTGTTTTCGGACCACCCTACCCATGTATCTAATTGTGTAACCACCGAATGCCTCCGCCACAATGGCCTAGGATATCCGGCACGTTTGCTGATAGGATTATCACGCGGTAATGCATCAAAGTGGTATACAGGCAGTAATGCAGGAGCAGCAGCAGCAGCGGCGGCAAACCGTTTCAACAAAAGTTTTGCCTACCTCGTTGGAATATCCCATTGCGATTCGGAAAGTGAGAAAAAATTGAATGATGTATGTAAATTTCATATTGATTCTGGAGTTTTCTTTAAACTCGTATCTTTTTTTTACTCGTGTATAGAGAAGCGGGAAATCGCGGCGATCAATCCACTCGAACAGGGAGACTAGCGAAATAAAATGTAAGTCTGAAAAAATTGTGTAAATTTTTTTGTCACCATTTCGAGCCGATTTGACGGGATCCAAGATGAATTTTTTTTCAACCCCAGTATACCTAATGGATACATTGAATGGGACGAAGAGGCTGCCCCTAAGCCAGCATGTATAGGTATAGAACCGATCTGGGTTACGGTTTATATCAGAAATTTATAGTAGTCGTAATTCAAAGCCCAAACAATTTCTGGGTGTGTATAGTTAGCCGTAGAGTCTTTTCCTACCTCGTAGTTAGTGCCGCAGTTCGGGATGATAATTTAACTCGGTTGGTAGCAGCACGAACATTGGGTCAGTGCCGGTCTACCCTTTCATCCAGCCTCTTGACCAGAGGGTATTATTAGTCTTCGACCTTCATTAGTGCGAAACGTACACGGGAACAATTCGACCCGTAACACCATCCGGGATCATTTATGCGAGGATTCGAAAATTTATCAATAACGTTTTGCAATGGTTCGAAAAGTATTTCCGGAAAGTAGGTACCTAGTTACGAACCAACGGAGCGCCCCCGAAACGAACGGTGAAAAACTTTTCTCACCAAACTTATTACTCGGGTTATAGAAATAAAAATAAAAAAAATTGGGGTGCATAAATTTATTTTAGATGGAGAAAAATTAAGAGGGTCATTATAAATGCGTCTCATTGTTTGGTAGTATCTTCTTTTTTTTTTTTTTTTCTGTTTGTTCTGCAAAAAGCAGAAAGAAACAAAGTCTCGAAACTTTTACTTTAAACTTTCGACGATTATTTCAAATTAATATTCACCACTACGTTTCGAAGAGGAGAAAAAAGTAAGAAAGAAAAAAAAAAAATTAAAAGAAAAACTTGAAAAATTTTCAAAAAATTTGAACATCGCAATTTTTTCTTCCTTTTTTCGTTTCAAAGGAAACTCCGCTTCCACTGGTATTTTAACCGTCGAAAAAAAGATCCTCAGCAATGTGTCACACGTTAGGGTAGATGTATATTGCTTCTGAGACGAAATTCTTACTTCCTTTGCCGTAGCTCTTGACCGTTTGTTAGTGGGAATAGAAGCTGTTCCTTCAAAGGAAATTCGTGCCCTTTGTTGTGTCGTTGAGGGAATATCGATTGTCGGAACGAAACGATGGCGTATCAGAAGAATAAGGATGAAATTTTTGAAAATAGGTGTGTAACCTGAAATATACATGAATACGTATACGCATTGCTTGCATAATTTATTCCTCACCCGCATTATAATTAATGAAGAAAGTAATAAACGAACAAATATAATAAAAGAATAAATAAATAAATAGATTAATTAATTAATCAATATATATACGCTAATTGCAATATATAGGCTCATTAAACAATCCAATTAAGACACCAATTATAAACGTCAAATTCACTGTTATTTTATCCAACATACGTATATACGAAAGAGTAAACAATTGTACAGGAATGGAAATTCCTATGCGGGAGGATGAGAAATATTATTTTAAATGAATTTAGTGAGCGTGAACAAATTAAAGATCAATATCAATTAAGCACTAATTAAACAAAGTGAAATGAGCACGGCGACAGTTTCAACATTCTCTGTTTTTTCTTGTCTTTTCTTTTTTTTTTTTTACACATTTTGCGACAATTTTCCGAACTCCCGGGTTTGATATTTAAATAACTGAGGTTAATCCTTGTCGTTAATGGAACAGATTCCTTGATTTTTGAAGGGAAGAATTAGCGACCAAATGTGGGCCAACTTTCGTCCCTATTTTCTCCCTTTAGCTGAGGAAGTTCAGTGCAGAGATTCTGAACAGTGCTGAGATGCTTTCTCCTCGTTATATGACGAGGGAGATCCGATTTCGTTGAATTCCAGAGACTCGTGGAGATTCTTTTCTCCGACGAAATAGGATACCTATCTCAAAATACGTTCGGGGGTAAAAGAAAGAAGAAAAAAAAAGAAAAAAAAAAAAAATATACGCCGCTTACACATATTCCAACAACGGGGAGAAAAATTTTTCATAAAATTTGTATATCAAATATAAATAGAGGTGAAAATAGAGACGAGGTTTGAAATATTCGTTGGAATCCGTTCTACAATATTTGACATTTCATTTTGCCCTTAGCCTTAGCTGGTGCCAAGGAATTGGTGAAAATGTCTGATTCTGACTGTAAAACGTTGTTTTCCGACCGTCGAACCGTTTAGAATCTACCAATTAGTTCCGAGACTCTGGAAGAAAATTACTTCGCTTAATTCGTCTCTTGTTTTCTCATTTTCTCCGCCTAGTTGTTTCAAGCTTTCGTCAGTTTCCACCTGATCATCGTTTTTCATCGTTTCAAACGTCTTGGCTAACGCCAGGAGGCTCGGTGTTCAAGATGGATAAGTTTTACAGAGTGAAAACGGAAGAGGACAAGGAAAGAAATTCCGTACGATAAATATACCGGAGAGAAATATCCGGGCTTCGATGAATCCCTTTTTGACCTTTGCCCGAGAGACTATCTAGAAACACAATCATCCCCGTGAGCATCGCGTCCTAATCTGGTCATCCGTTTCTCTTTGGCAAACCCTTCAAACTGTATACACCAATCCTGTGCTGTGCAGAGTCACGCGGGAAAATAGTATCGACATATATATATCAGCCTTCGGTGGATAACGAGAGTTGAAAGAAGGTGGAAAGACCTCGATGGGATTGGTCAGCCAAAGATTTTCCCACCCGGATTTTCCAAGCCCTATGAATGAGCAGAAAGCCGATTATTGGATAATGTAAGGATCCATGTTTTTAGGAATTGAGGAATTTTTATTTTTCAGTAACACGGTAATTGACAGTATTTTTATGAAAAATTTGAAGAAAATCGATGGCTACGTGCTTTTCAGAAATCAACATTTAACTCAATAGCAATTAGAACTCAACAATCTTATAGAAACACGAGTTTTATAATTTTGTAAAATTTTTTCTTCTTCTAAAAGTTCTAAATGCCCCATATATAAGGTTAAAAGAAAGTGAAAAAAAAGAGGATAAGGGATGATCTTATGACATCGAATTAAGTACAGGATCGAAGATATAAAAGTGTGATTCAAAGCTTGTGCGGCTTGTAAATTTTGTCGCAATACTTTGCGAGTATAATATATAACAAGTTTACCAAAACGGCGCATCCTGGATTGATCTTTACGTTTGAGGGGTTGTTTGATCTCGGAGCTTTATGATTTCAAAGGTAAAAATTATGAGGGGGTTAGGTAGGTACTTCCGTGACACTTCGAGAACTCAAGTTCTCATTTTATTGGTTGTTTAATTAACCGATAAATATATATTTTCGAGAGAAGAATTAGGCAGAGGTATATACGTATATGTATAGGTAAGGGTAGTTAGATAGGATAAATGGGCTGAGTAATGTATACTGTTACGAAAAGCTCCGTTAAGTCCGGGGCTTTCTGTCCGCCTGTATACAAGGAGAAGAGGAGAAAAATAAATGAGGAACAAGAATAAGAAGAAGAAGAAAAAGAATATAAAAAAAAAAGAAACAGAAAAATAGATAAGAAAAGGAAGCAAACGAGGGGCGGAATTTAATTGAGCGAACAAAATATACAGAGAATCATTCACAGTGAATAAATATATTCTAATGGAAATAAATGAGTTAAGGAAACCTTCGGCGGCGAATTAATTTGTAACGTACGGCTTGGTCTGTTTTTTTTTTTTTTTTGCACCCTATAGTCGAATAACTGAATAAACTTGTAAAAGAAAAAAAAATAAAAAATAAAAAGAAGAAGAAGAAGAGGTTCAATCGATTTTATGCCAATGGATAAATGAGCAAATCATTAGGAACGAGATTGATTGACATTAATTGCAAATCCAGCAAGGCGCGAGCAAACGGCAAGAAAAAGCCGATTTTAGAAACGATAATACCCAACGAGATTTACCCGGGAGATCAGGAAAAGGTAGAGAATTTACTGTAACAACGATTTACGATAAAAATGAAAAAAAAAAAAACGAAAAAAAAATCCTCAAAAACTGAGGAAACAACGAACAGTCGCCGTTCCCGTTAGAGTAGGGGTAGGTTTCCCATGGTATTTCCCTTTTTTTCACAAATTCAACAAAAAATAAATTCGTTTTCTTTCTTCGGAGGTAAAAAATGAATAAATAAATAAAAACAGGACGAACTCGCATTCAAGGACTGAAAATCTTTTACGAATTTTTGTATCAGTCGATTGATGTTTTATTTTTTCTATTATATACGAATCTTTTTTTAATATTTTTATTTTATTGAAAAAAAAAAAAAATTTCTCTTCCCTTCCGTTTCTTATTCTTTTCTTTTCTTTTTCTTTTCTCTCTCTCTCTCTCTCTCTCTCTCTCTGTATCTCTTTCTTCGTTCCCTTTTGTAACGAAGTCTTTTGATCTGGTTATCCAAAACCGCGGACGTATTGTAGAGACGAAATCGCTTCCATAATCCCATCTCTTTTCCCGATTCGACCCTGTGGTAGGTACGTCGCGTCGTCGTTGCTGACCGGTATTACGAGCTTCCGGGGTTAATCGGCATCCAATCACCACCCTTGAAATACACGAATGACCACCACCGACCACTGTCCAACCCCTTTTCACCCCCAGCAAATGGATTTACCGAGTCACGTGACGCGCCTTCGTAAAATGACAACAACTAGTCGTATATTGTCTCAAACGAAAAGAATTTCCTACCCAAATATAATGACGAAAAGGATAACCCCACGATTTTTTACCTATCCTACGTACAGGGTTATTTATTCATTGATATACAGGGTGAGACATTTATAGTGACCCAGGCAATTTGATTTTTAATTTCATGGTTTCAAAAGGGACATAAGATAGTTTTCTTGAATTTTTTCTAGTATCAAGGTCATTTTAAGGTCAACTTTGGTTTCTCAAATAAAAAGCTATATTTTTTTTCCTGCAGATCCGTATTTTGCATTAAAAAAAAAATGAGAAACTTTTGATCGAAACAATTTTTTTTTTTTTCAAGTTTGTTGTAAATTGACGCGGCAACTATAAAGCTACAGTATATATTTAAGATAGAAATTTGTAGGTGGGTTGAGACGCGTAAACTTTTAGATTTATTTCTCTAAGGGAGTATAATATCCTCTTAATGTTATGGATATTAGCGTGAAAGTTGTTAATACTACTATAGGCTATTTCTGCGTCCTAGCTGTTTTTGGGACTACAACATCGCAGTGTAAGCGTTGGATTATACTAATTCGAAAGATAAACAAACGGCACACTGAAACTTTCGAGTATACTCTCTTCCCGCTTGCAGGATACCTCCGGATACTATGATACTCGACTTTAGAGTCGTTCTTATTCCGACCCCAATTCATCAGCAATATCAGATAAATAAACTTTTCTAATTTTCGTCACTTATAGGTCAAGTCCGGGGGACATGGTCCAATTTTTTTGAAAGATTTTAATGATTGAAAAAACATTTTCGACTTTAACGTAAACTTGCATTATATATCTTTATTAGAAAATTAATAAATATTCAATTTCCGATCAATATTACACAAGAAAAAAACATCTTCAAAAAAAACTTACGACTGGTATGATTTGGGGTGTTAGATGGTCAGCCCCGTTCTTGCCCCTTCCCCTTCCCCTTCCCCTTCCTTTATCGTTACTCACGACTTTTTTCATATTTTGCTCTCTCTTCTCTCTCCCATAAATTGAACACATAAAATCAAATTCTGTGCAATTTTCATGCACCCATGTCGGCAAGTTTAATTCATGCTCTAAAACAATTGCAATTCTGTGCAAACTGAAATGCAATTGTTCTCACATCGCCAATTGTTTGCATCAATTTTGATTTCAATTTAAATTGGAGTTAAGACAAATTTGAAAAAGAAGAAATCAAATTGAGAACCATATAAGTACCACGAAGAGATTTATTCGTGTAGAACACGGTTCTAAAGATTAGAAGCATGGGATAAAAAATTTGATAAATTAGCAGAAAAAATTAAAATTCAAGAAAAGAAATGTTTTGAACAAGATTTTCTTATTTTTTTTATGCTTATTTATCTATAAATGCCTCACCCTGTATAAGAAACTAAATTGGACAAGATGGTGGCTAGAAAGAGTTACACAAGATGAATGTAGTCAGCATGGCACCCCGAATGATCTAGAAAACGACTAGCAATAAAAAAAATAAAAAAAATGTCTGCAAATTACAGGATTTTTGGTGAAGATAATGGGAATGAATATGTGCCACACTTGGTTTCATTTCAACGTTTGTTTGCCAGTTTTCGAAATTTCGAAATATCCTTGCTAACAGGTAACAGAAGAATTTTCGAGTTATCCTATAGTTGTCTCGGAAATTCCACATTCCATATAACATGCAACATCAGAGTATGAAACTAGAAACTTTTGTCCCAATAGAATATTTTTGTTTTTTAAATTATTTTCTTTATTCTATTGAACAAACAGCGGATACCTATATGCGGTAAAAATTCTACTATATCTCAGTTTCGTCTGGCGGTCTTATTTATCATGAACTTTGTAAATAATAAATCAGTTAATCCAACAGATCTGCCGGGCACTTTGGCACAGGTATAGCACGATGCTTTTCCAACTGGCATAGCATGGCATTTGGTTTATAAGTTGGGTGTTCATCGGCACTGATTTCCCCTGCGAATCGAGAAAAAAAGGTGTATGTATATATACATACGTATGTATATACGGTATATACCCATATATATACAGTACAGGGAAATTGTTTGGTAAAAATACGATTTTAAACTCGATTGCATTGAATAAAAATGGATCAATAAATAACAAAACAAAATTACAGCCCCTCCCTTTTTTTTTTCGTTTCTTCTTCTCTCTTTTTTTTTCTTTTTTTTTCTCTTCGTTGTCCAGAAATCAAATTCTGAAATGTCGCGTTTAAGCACGAACGACAGCTGCGCAGGATCTCACAATTCGAGTCGAAAATTTTATGTAAACAGGCCTCAGGGAGCCATTGGCAAAGTCGTTCGTGACATCAGTTCCTCGGCTAGTATACCTATTTACACTGAAATTCGGAATTCTCTGATACTGCGAGCTTTCGATGTTTCAGCAAAGAATATTCATAGTTTCTCGTTTCTTTCTCTATACATCTCTCCCTCTCTTCTCTCTCTCTCTGTATTTGTCTTCAAATATATGAGCTGTTCCAAACGTTTTTTTTTGATTATATTTTTTGATTTAATATATGAAACGATTAGAAAAAAAAAAAAAAAAATATTGCTTTAAATTGTACGAATTGTTTGTAATAACGAAATTCTATGAAACGTCATAAAATCAATAAATTTTTGAATTTAGTTTCACTCCGTTTGACTTAATATTACAATAACGTCGTTGGTCGGTTGCAGTTTATAACTTTAGTTCGCTGAAAGCTAATTCTCGCGAAGTGTTAACCCTTTTTCACACCATTGTCTTATACTGCGGGTGATATATGGCTCAGTGTTTCTACATGTGTATAATCCTAGTTCTTCGCTGCAGCTTTGTTCCCTAGGTAGGTATGCTACACCGTTACGTGGTGGTTTAAACCAGTTATATAATTTCAAACCCACTGCCGCGATACCCGCGACTATTCTACTTCCCATAAAATACTATGCGGTAAACTATACACAATAAATTATGACAATAAATTATAATGAAAGGAAATTCGACGAGGATATAAAAAAATGATTAACATCTCATTTTAACCCCGTCAATTATTTTATGTACTATAATAATATTAGGGTGGTAATATTTTTTTCGACATTTCTTTTTATTCACCCTCCAGATTTTTTTGCTTTCATTTTTTCAATTTTCAAATCCAAAAAAATCATTTTTCTTTTTTTTTTGTTTGTTTATTCTTCAGTTTCTCACCAATTCAATATTTTATATATGGACTGTATAGAAATGTTAGAAATTTCAAGTCAACGTAATAAAGAAATCAAGTCTTAATATCAATATTTAAAGATCGCTCAAAACCATTGACGGATCATTAGAATTAATAATTTTGTTTTCTCTTTCCTTAATGATTGAGCGACCTTTGAATGCTAATATTTTGACTTGAAATTTTAGTATGTTTCTTTACAATCTACACCCAAAAGATTGAATCAGTAAGAAACTGAAGAATAGAGAGAAAAAATAAGCGAATAAAACGATTTTTATTGAATTTTGGAAATTTTTCAAATTCTTGAACGAGATCTGAAAGTTTTCTTCATTGAGCTGAAAATTGAAGGTGGATCTCTAAGTGCGTGAAACTAGAAAATTTTCATACGAGCTGTGAGTTAAAGAAAAAAAAAGTCTAAAAAAAAAATATTGCCGAATAACGAATAACTTCGTTGCAATATGATATTTTTTTAGTTTTTCCAAAAATACAGTTTTTTTATGAACAAAAATCAGGTTATAAATAGCGTTTCATTAGCAAACATAAAACGCAACCATTCACTGGAAGACAAAACACTTTGAGTCAAAAGAGTAAGTCAAAACGATAAACAGTCAATTTTACTGGTAGTAGATGTAACGCAAAAACTAACCTATCGAATCCATGGTCTTAAAAGGACCTATTTAGTGAGAAAGAAATTCCCTCAATAGGAAAAATTTTTATTTAAATTTTCGAGGTGTCGGTAGCCGTTTGAAATTTCCTATTTAAATAACACGTAAATAAAATTCTTTTTCATTAAAAATGCTGTAACTATTGAACCGTTTGAGATAAAAAATATTTCCAGGCATATTCTTGTAGGGCATTAAATTCTCTAAAAAATGACCCCCAAGTTAATTGTCTAGACTCGAAAATTCATATACGTCGTCGTATGTTTCAGAGCTGTGAGAACTATTTGGGTAGCAAAAATTTTTGTTCAAGTTTGTAAATCTGTTGCGTATGGGAGAAGGCGATAGTAAAATCATATTCTTTCTGTTTCAATTCGATAAGCGATTCTATGTGAGTTATGAAAAAAATAATCACCACATTCGGTTTCCAAACCCGAAGCGCAATATACTTTTTCAAATTAATGTGAAACGCATTAATGCGAACCGTTGATGAAAATTCTAGATTAATTTCGCTCTTTTTCCCCACTGACTGAGAGAGAGAGAGAGAAAGGGAAACAGAAAGAAAAAAAAAAGAAGATTTCAGTATGTTTATAGACCATGATATAAAGCCTGGTGGACGGGGGTTGGAAAAAAGCCTGGTAGGGTTAATAAAATAAAAAATTATCACCCTTGGGCGTGAAAATTCGTCAAAAAAAAAATAAACAAAAAATAAAATAAAATAAACAAAAAAAAAAAAAAGTTTGTCACTCCTTTCTTGTTTTTCTTTTCTTTTCTTTCTTTCTTCTTTTCTCTTCCTTTCTTTCTTTCTTTTTTTTTGCGTTTTGTTTTATTTCGTTTTTATTTTTACCTAATGGATTCACTGCAGGAATCGAGATAACTTCAACAGCACGTGTTTCAGCGTGTAACTATATACATGTATATATAGGAGGTAAAGTTGCGTCGAGGGCAGCACCAAGCATGTGATAAAAACTTGAGGTTGAAATAAAATAAATTTAAAAAAAATTCAAGCCGCGGTCGAGCGTGTGGATAACATATTTTAGAAAAAAAAATAAATACTTTCGTCGTTAAAACGGGGAGCTTAATAGCCGTGCCGAGGCACAAAACATTTAGATAAAAATGAATCCATACGACTTTTTCTCTCTACCATATATGTATACCCTAACTCTTCATAAACACGAAAAGAAACGAGATGATAAACTATATTTAAAAATTAATTAGAAAAAAAGTGTTAAAAGCACAATGTTAACAATTTCGACAGATTTATTGTCACACACATATAATATACGGCTAAATGAGTATAAGTGTGTACATTTTCGATATTTAATATCCATACGGTGATGAAAATCTATAGGGGAGGGGGGGGAGGGGCAAAACGGGGTAGGAGGGGCAAAATGGGGTACCAAAAAAATTTTGTTGACAAATTTTTTTTTCCCTCAAATGTCACTCAAACGGTCAAGCATAGTTTCTAACATCATTTTACGTTATTTCATTTAATAAAATAAATTTCGAAAATATATATTTTTTTTTTCGAAAATATATATATTTTTTTTATTCTTTTTTTTTTTTCACGAGTCACTGAAATACAGAATGTACTTATTTCATCCAGTAAAAATTAATTTTACAAGATAAATCCGATATATCGAAATTTTAGATTGAATTAAAAAATTTAAAGTTGAAAATATTTTTTTTTTTGCACGGCAGCTGAAAATTCGTTTTATTTTCTTTGAATAAAATTGAAAAAAAAGAAAATTCATCATATTTAAACCCCTCAAAACTGAATACTTTCTTAAGTGTCCCGTTTTACCCCCCTCTGCCCCTACGTTCGTACGATTTTCACACGGTTTTGAAAATTTTCTTATTTTTCTTATTTTTTTTTTTCTACTCTTTTCCTCTTTCCGCAAACGTTATACAACCCCACCTTCATTCGACTATTTAAAAATTTATAACTGTTGAAAATTTGGTGGAAATAATTTAGCCGCATATATATGTGTACGTAGATGTGTTTTTTTGTTTTTTGTTTTTGTTTGTTTAACGTTCCTTTTCCCTTTGATTCTGTTTACTCACATTTTATAACATCCATATCCTTTGTTACTTGACTCGGACAGGCTGGATTATGGATATATAAAAAAATCACACGCATTAAACTCCTGCGGGGCGTACATAATTTCTATTCTTCAATGTACTATATCACTCTCTTTGTGAGGAACACAGGAATACAGGATCTGCCAAACAAGACAATTTTAAAAAAATTTTTTTCTTTCTTTTTACAAATATGACAAACGAATCCTACTTTATTACACTTTTTTTCTTTTCATTTTTCTATCAATCTATAAAACTCTCGCCATCGCATTTTTCGCAGTTTCTATCAAAAGGATAAAATTCCGAAACTTGAACATCGATTGATTGTACATAAGATATTCTCAAATTTATCATACCTTATATTATATTATTTATACGAAATATTGATTCGAAATATCGGAGATTTTTTACCTTAACGTAAAAACATCTCATTTTTTACTTTTCATCGAGCGAGTGATAGTTTTGTGTTGGTTTCGTATCAAAAACGAGTTTTGCCAGAGATGGAACGTCTATTAGGGCGCAAGCTGACCGAAGGTTGACCGAAGTTGAATTTGTCAAGCTTTAATAAAACTGTGTATCTATACGAGGATTATTTCAGCAACGATTTTGCTTCTTTTGATAAAATCTGTGAAAAGAGAATAAAGGGGGGGGGGGGGGGGAATGGAAAAAATAAAAAAAATGAAAAAAGGATGACAATTTTCATGAATTATATATCTTAATCTCGATCTTCTCGTATCATAAGATATCACTAAAGATCCCGTTTAATCTCGTGTATTTATTTTCTCATCAATTTTCTGCAGCCCTTCTTGCATTTGAATATCACTGCACTTTCTGCTTCAAGTATAACTACCGCGGTTTACCTGAAAGTTTTAATTAACAAACACCACTGAGGTATGTGAATAGATATATATACGAAACGAGAAGATGAGAAGCAACTAATTATTTTAGTTGTTAACTTTCGACGAAGCTAAAAGAAATATGTCTGTAGGTATATATATATAGGATATATATATGTATATTATGTTGTACAACGGTAGTAAAAATGGAGGAAGATATTTCGGTTAGTAATAATTTTCCTACCCCGTTTGTAACTACCCCGAAAACCTGGAGGAATTACGATGAGTTTAGAAATTTCTCGGGCTTCCAGGATCCTGTGATGGACAAGGAAAAGCTTGCCAAAGTATAGAAGACTGATGAGAAGAGTGAAAGAATGAAATAAGAAGATATAGGTGAGTATGAATAAATAAAGTGAAGCGAAGTAGAAGAAGAGGATGAAGAAGAATCAGAAAAAGAAGATCCTGCTAAGAAAAAGACTGAAGAATTGGGGCCAGTACCAGCAGCTGAATCGAGGAATAATGAAGAAGCACGTTCATCTCCCTTTGTATTATTACAGCGTGTTTAACTCAGCTGCCTTTTAAAACCGATTACCTAACAAGCGAAATAAATAAACGAATAACTAAACCGGTTGAATAAATCAGGTGAAGTTATAAATCTGTACAAAAGAAAAAAAAGAAACAAATTGCCTCGTAACTATTTTAGGATACCGCTTTTTTTCTCAAGCTCGTCGAACGAAAATTTCTTAGTTTTACGCATTTCAAGAACCTCCCACAAATTTCAACTCGATTGAAAATTTTTTTAAAGATCGCTAAAGAATTTGCAAAAATTGATTTCAACCTTTTCCATGCAGATCTAGCAGAGAGACATTTTTTAAAATTATATCTAAGTATGATAGCAAGCGATAATTTTCACTGCGTGTAGTAATTGGCAATGTTTTTTTTTAACGATCCTGCAGTTCGTCGCGACGGGTCAACTGGACACTTAGCCCTGCTCTAGGTCCTGGGACATCGCATCGTGGATGGTTCTAGGCACTAGTCGACATAATTTTCCTCGGGCTACCACCGCATACAGCTATATAGAAGCGGAAAGTGACCATTTTATGATCGCCTTACTTGCCATTACCTCATGCCCGCAGCCACCCGGCTACCTAGCGACATTATTACTCCGGCTCTACGAGACTGTTACATATTTTCATCAGACATTCTGCCAGCGGCTTACTTGAGCAGGAACTAAAACATTGATGGAGAAAAAAATAAATAAAAAAAATTCAAGAAGGAAGAATAGAAAAAATGAAGAAATAAAAAATGAAATAAGACTTCAGGCTCATTTTTCTGACAGTCATAAAAATATCGCGCAATATTTGCTACCCCGGTATGAATAAGGATCGTGAAATGTCGAATGATCGGTTTATTAGCTGGGGATTTGGCGTGAATCGATCAAACCCGCGAAAATAAGACGTAAAACAGTATTTTCAGGGTCGAAGTATTTCTCATTATTTTAGAAAGCCGTGGAATCGCCGGAAACACTATACAGAGTATAATATGTGAAGGATATAGATTGTCAGTCGGAATTGAAAGTTTAATTTTTCATCGTAGAAGCAAGCACTCGAATCGATAGGGACAGCAATTTCTCATGGCCGTCATCCGGACGTTAAATCCTGTCAATTTCGGATTTTTTTGCCAAGCCGTTTTTGAGATCTTCCTGATAAACGCGAGTATGTAAATTTTCAAAAAACGACTGAAAATAATCTACGATTTAGAAAAACCCCGGGAAAATGTTTCTCCCCACTCGTTCCGATTCGAAGAAACATAATCTTCGATTTGAAAAGAGAAAAAAATAGCCCATAGTCCGTATGGCCGATAGAAAATTGAAGATCGAATTTTTTCGGGTGGAAACTGATCTTCGAATTAATCGAGACAAGGACGTTTTTCTTTCCATCATTCGAATGCATGATTCCATAAATTTGGAATTTTTCATCTCGCCATTTCTGGGATTATTTCTAACCAACCGCAAAGTGGAAGAGATTTAGGAATAGGGAGAGCGGAGAGATCGAATTGGACGAAATAAGCGGTAAAATCAACGAGGAAAATGTCGATAGGCTCGGATTTGATGATTTGATGAAACACGCTCACAGTTGGAAGATTGGTGTTTAATATTTCCGAGTTTGACGCGCGTGCGAATGAACCAGTGAATCACATGAATTGGACTTTTGATTGCAGAACGTATTGTAAAGCGCATTACAGTTTGTGGTGATATTGGCAAACGTGGAAAACGTAACTTACCAAGAACTCGGTGCCAAATCGTTTGCATTTGGAAGCAGGTTCTGGCATTTAAAAACAGTTTTTAAATCGGGTATGTACATGTACGTAGTTCTGGTCGTAAAAATTTACGATTTACCCAAAATTTTTCGACCCTCCAATTATTCCGGGCGTCCAATTTCCTCGGACTCATCAATGGTCTATCGAATGAATTGGCTCGATTGATGAGAACGAAAATATTCTACGGAGCGAGTATTTATTCTACGTTAAATATTTTTGTGGATTTTTTTCTTCGAATACAATTTTTCAATAAAAATGAGAATATTTCAGTCAAAAATCGATTATTTTCTTCAAATTTTATAATTTCTTTTACATTCTTACGAATTTCAATTTCAATTTCAATTTTCAATTTCAAATTTCGAGAAAAATTTTCGGATTTTTTTTTAATTTAAGGAGATTCTGGAAGATGGCGACAACTTTTTAATGACTAGGATGTTTTTTTTATCACAATAAAAATTGTCCTTCGAATTTCTCGACGATTTTCGAATAATTTGATCATTAAACAGTTCGAAATTTCCGAATGATGAAAGGCTGAAAGAAAAAAAAGAAAATGCAGTGTTTCTGGGTGCTTTTTGATTTCCAGAAGAATTGCGTTTCGTGTGTGAAATTACGCGAGGGGTTCGCCCTCCGCTGAGAAGAATTCTAAACTAAATATATATATTTTTTTCCTTTTTCCTTTCTGTTTTTTCTTTTTTTTCTTTTCTTCCCTCAACCATTTTTCGCGATTCTACCAATAAAGCTGAGACCTTATTTCGTATACGATATATAGGAGGGCCGCGGGAGGATGGTTGGAAAATTTTCATGACCATACCGCTACGCTTGCCCATGAATTTTATGAAGGTTTCTATGTAATATCAGCAGAGACCGCCAGATTATGTAAAAACAGTATTATCGATCGAGACAGCTCGCCTATAGCTTCTCTACACTCGCGTTGCCAACTCCGAGACTATCCGTTCACACCGTCGATTTAGATATTTTCCCACAGAATTTCGACACCTTTAGTTTCACCCCACTTCAATACACCCCCATAAAATTTCCCACCTTCTAGACTCCAGTCTACAAAATCCCTTCCGTTAACCTCAATAATTAATACACTATAAGATACAAGATTGATCAAAGGCTTGATTTTATCAAATTATTGTCACATAGAAATATAGTATCCACGGAATATACAGGGTGACCTTTCTCCGGGGTCTCATCTGGGCGGAGTTTCGACGTGGTGAGACTCCGCCTTCTTCTATTCTTCTGTATTTCGGAATTTTGCTATACGTGTGAACGTAAAGAAATTTTGAGATCAGGATATCTGCTCTATTATTACACTACTATCATTCTGAAGCGAACGAGTATGAATAGAAGAAGACAGAGTCTCGCCACGTCGAAACTCCGCCCAGATGAGACCCCGGAGAAAAGTCACCCTGTATATTCCGTGGATACTATAATGACCTGCAGACTGTGGGGTGTGAAATCCGAAATAATTCATTAATTGAATCGCACGTGTCATTTTTTTTATACGACGTTAAATAATTGCACGAAATCCTATGCGAATCAATTAAACTGGTCAAAATTTCGAAGATTTTAGCAAAACTGATAGCAGATGAAAATTCTGCTTTCGTTATTCTCCTCTCTGACCAAAGCGCGTTTTATAAGTACACACGTCACGTTCCGCTCTAACCTTGCCCTGGAGAGGAGTAGCTGGACCATTGCCAATGCGCCTCATCTTATACGGGGCATTTGGGACCTTTATAGAGAGTACGAAACGGGACTTGGTTATTATTAAAGTTCATTAATTATTAGAGTAAACCGAGCTCGGAACTGTTCTACTGCAGGATTCATTGGGCAGCCGCTAGATACAGGTCTGCCTTTACGATACACACATTCGTATATTAGATTTGAGAAGAACTCACGAGTTGGGAGAAAATGTGCACCGTATTTCGGTGGGAAAAGTAATCTGCATTACAGGTGTACACATGTACACATAGGATGGGCAAAGAATAAGAAAAGCAGAGGAAGAAGAAGAAGAAGAGGAAAAAAAAAAAAAGAAAAAAGGGAAGTAAAAGTTGCAGGAGGAAAACAGGCAAAGTTTTAAGCATACAGTTTCTCTGAAAGTCGGATGGCAAAATGCGAGGCAATGTCAGAGCTTGAAATTGGGTCTTAGCTGTCTGTAAAGAGTTTTTCCCCGTTTAAAGTACAACCATGAATTTTCCTCCGCTGCATCCAAGTAACAAAGTGAAAACTTCTTTTCTGCCCCGTCAAATTCAGTGGGCAACTTAATTCAATCTAACAATAAACTTGATTTAATAAAAAGCTGCGAGTTAACATCGGATTTCAACAAATTTGGCTTTTCATCGCCATTCGTTTTCATTCAATCAAGAATTCAATGATCTTGATTGGACAATTTTTCACCTTCATAACGCAGGCCATAATTCTGCAAAGTTTGGAATTTTCGAAACTTCAAATTCAAAGACGGGATCATTTCATCGACGTATGAATCGATTCGGAGAAATTCTGACATACCACTTTAATTCCTTCTGGTTTTCTATTCTTGATCGTATAAAATGTCGACCATCCCCCACGGCTGTAAACTCGGATATATATCTCCGACTAAATCAATTTTCATTCTCGTTTCGAAGCTCATACTGCGCTGGTTCATCACGGTCTAAACTTTTCTCAGCTTTTTTTTTTTCAGCGAACGAACGAATAAAGGATCTGCGAGGTAAGGAGAGTTTGCGGGATCGCGGAGTGGGTATAGGTAAGCTCTGAAAGTTTCACCCACCACGAAAAGTGGATGGGTACCTATATCCGGCGTTTTTTAGTATAAGTGATTTCGTCAGAACTTCGAACGGTAAATTTCCACTTTTCTTACTTCAAAAGGAGTTTCTATACCCCGGGAATAATTGCTCGGCCACACGCGTCCGTGTGTGTGTCTAATGGATGGATTTTTCACGTTTGGACTAATTCCGGCCTCTTAATTCCCGTTGTAATAATCACCGTTTATCATCATTCTCGGTCGCGGCAGGGTAGCCAGGGGATGATATTTAGCGCGACGTTTAAAAGGGTAGAAAAAAAAATAAATTTAAAAAAATAAAACTCTTGGCTAATCCTCGCCGAGGGTTGAAACACCGGGGAAAGCGCTTTGCGCGTATTTAAGCGCTGATTCGTTTAAGCGTGCCTCCCTCTCTAACTTGCTCCTAAAATTTGCATTCACAAGCCTTTAGAATTTCGGATAGTTTTCCAGTTTTTACAACCCTTTCCCTGACCCGTAACCATCTATCAAATTCCCCCTGCGAGCAAGGCGAGGGAAGCCCGAATGGACAGACGTTAACCTTAACCAAAGGCGAGGCTATCAATTGCCTCGAATACTTGGGATTTCACCACCGATACCTCCCTTTGTTTAACCAACCCTAAACTGATGTTAGAGAGGAAGAAAGAAGGGAAAAGAAATAGAAAATAGAAAATACTTTGAATCGAAAATTATTGAGACTTTTTTCTATTTTTTTTTTTTTTTATTCTGGAATGATTCGTCGATTTATTATTTATACAGACGTTCTACTCATCTCTTCTGGGGGTTGTGATTTGAAGAAATTTTACCCTCGAATTAACGCTTTAATCTTTCTATATAATTTCGAGTTAACATAATGTTGGTTTACGAGGCAGACAGCCCATTAAAAAGGCTCGTTTAGTATATGTGCTGACCGTTGCTTTGCGTTGCGTTGCTCCCGGTTTGAACAAGACAAACGGCTTATGTATACCCACGCATTTAACCTACCGAAAAATTTCAAAGACTCTAATTAACGCTCGCAAATTGCGCCGGTGATTAGCGTCGAGAAAAATTAAAAAACACTTTTCAATTTGTTTAGACACTGACTGGTGGACTGATGCGCAGAAATAGTTGACCTACACCTGGAACGGGGATGTTTTTCAGGGACATGTTTAAGGGTGGTTCTCGTGGCACATATACAATCGGCATGAAAACAATAAGACAGACGAAAACCGAATTGGATAATTTCTGATGATATTGCTGCGAAAAATGATCGGATAATATCGAGGATCGGATATTCCCACAAGCTCAGAAAATGAAGAAACTCTCAATTTACTGAGGGAATTTCGAAAGTACCGACAATCATGATAAGTTGTGAAAACATTTTACAAGTATGGGCTGAAAATTGTTAAAATTGTTGATTTTTGATCCGATTCCAAAATTACAGGGCTTGTTATACTCAGTGATAAAATCTCTGCGATTTGAGTCAAATATAAGTGTTTTATGCAAAACTTTTTTCAGTGAGTTCGTATAGAGATAATTTTCAGGTATACAAATAAAACTACTTTTCACCCTTCTTGTTTTTCGTTCTTTTTTTTTTTTTGACAAAAATGAACGCAGTACAAATTTGTCTATTTATCGGATAGAGATTTTTGCGAACGATTGGAACCGAAATATAATATCTAGGAGTGAAGTTAAAGCAGCGCAGCCAAGTCCATGCATTAAGTGCTTTTACTTCGACTGCATCCAGCTATGTGATACCACTCTACTCAGAACTCCTAACTTTTGCTTGATTATGTTCGAAAAAAGACTAAGAAACTTCCGTAATAAAGCTGTTCGTTTTGAAAAAGATATTTGGACAGGAGCCAATCCTTCAGGAAATACCTCTTATCTGACAAAGGTGGCGATGTCCCTCCTAATTTCTTTCGTGAAATTTCAAGCCCCCAGAATTTTATAAATCTCGAAATTTTGGAAAAAAAAAAGAAAGAAAAATGCCAACGATTTTATTATTTCACGATATCATTTTCCGGTTTCAAATTGATGCGTTCTTCCCAGATTCAGATTTGAAAATCGTTCAGGGTACAATACACAGGGTATAATATCTCTTGCAAAAATTCCAAAATGTACAACTTCTTTGCAGAAATAGTCCACGCTGTGAACCCGAAGACAAAACTAACCCTGTCCACAGTCAAAACTTGAGAATATACCTGCTCATATATGTATATATGTACATTGCGTGCTAATAGGGTGCACACAGTGAAGGGGATGTTTCTTGGTGGCTGCGACATAGGCGTGTGCTTTCTCCACTCGTTACCACCCAGAAACTACTATTCTCTCTCTCTCTCTCTCTCTCTTCCTCGTAATTAAGCTTCAGTCTATACACTTAGGCCAAGTAGTGAAATGAGACGGGAGTTGCAAGGTATATAGGTACGGGGGGATGTTTAGACTGTGTATACATACAGGCATAGATGTACAATGAAACAACACCATCGCGTTATTTCGACTGACTCGATTACATCTATTATCAAATATGTTTGTACTAGAAACAATCAATTTTACTTGAAAAAATATAGGTATACAATATACTATATACCTCACATTATACATACAATTCCCAATTACATATTTTATTCCATGTATAAGCTATAAAAATGTAATAAATTTCAATTTTTCTTTTTTTTTTTTATGTCTTTTTTTATTTTACCAGAGGGATTTTCACTCCCTCTATCATAATCGATCGTCATTTTTTTTTATCCACTATTATAAACGGTTTCGGTGATTTACAGCCCTGTTTCAACTCATTGTTCAAATTTTTTATCGCTTTTCATTGCGAAACTGTTCAGTCGATTTCGGTGTAATTTGGTCTCCAGGGGTCGTCCATGTTCATCTTTAAATTTTTCGTATAAATTATCATGAAATTCAAAATAGTCGGCCCAGAATACATGCATGAACCAAAACTCATTTGCTCATCAATTAGGACAAGCCTAGACCGCAGCTTTCGGCCTTGAAGTTTACGTTTCATGCATTTAATTAATTTTTTAAATTTTTTTGGGAGACTTTTGGAGAATGCTTCTTCACAAATTAAACAGAATCATACCTGTCCGCTTCGTTAGTCTTTAGAAGAGATTGGTTCTTGCTTTTTTCGATGAAAAGATAAAAATTGAAACAACAACTTCTCGGAAAACAATACGAAAAAGTTGGAACGGGGACAACTTGCCCCAATGATTTTGCGACAAAATGCCTCAACCCGCGATTATTATTGCGAAATATCCCAGGGTGTCAGGAAAATGCGAAAAAACACGTTGGAAGATGGAAAATAATTAGTTGCGAGGTCAAATTTCGGTTTTTCATTTCCTGCGATATTCTACCTAACGGCATAAATTCGTTTCAAACATTGAACTACTAATTCAATCTGTGGCACCGCTCGTTCCGACATTTAGCAGCGGAGATATGAACCTTGTGACAACTGGCCCCGGACTCCCCTACATCTCAAAATGACTAATTCGATCACTTATTCGTTTCGTTGCGATCAATACAACCCGAGCTATCGAACCCTGAATGAATGCATGCGTGAATTTCAAGCTTCGGAGTTTCGGCCTTTCGGATTTTTGAACCTTCGTTTCGAAGTTTTTGAAAACAACCCTTTCCAGAACTGTCAGTCGATGACATTGAAATCCGGAATTCGTACCGTCGAGGAGTTTCAAATTTCGGAACTCCAACCCTGGCCGAAAAATCGAAGACTTACGATTTATGGATTATGAGAACTTGAGGGACACTCTGAAGCAGGATTTTTGAGAATTGAAGGAATTTGTCTCCAAAAAGAATGATAAGTTCTGCAAACAATAATCCACTCTTCAGTCCTTCTTGCTTTTGATTCTGTGATGAATGCAGTCTGATTTCCTTGATCCATGTGCCTTGATCAGGGTTTAATTAGAATTCTAACGAGCGTGAAACAGCAAGGTTCTTAGACTCTCGTAATAATTATGCAGTGAATATAAAAGCCAGACTAGAGCCAGTCTCTCATTGCTAAAGAACAGGTCTGGCAGTAATAAACGCCTTCATCATTTTGTCAGAAAAAATAGAATTCAGCCGCTCGACGTCACTTCAACCGTATGACCGAAGAAAAAAGGAACCAATAAAATATCAGGGCGAATAAAATGCGCTTTTATAACGGCAGAATCGTCCTAGTATGTAGAATGGAACGCTTTGTACGTTCGACGTTATGGGAAACGTCAGATCTCAGAAACTTCACAAATTCACAAATCCATTTCATCGCCCTGAAGAGGTCTTCGAAGTGATCGATATCGGCGGCGATTGAAGCGAAATTTTTATGTGAAATCGTGACTTCGGGGATCGATGCGAAAATGAGATCGGGCAACAAAAAAAAAAAAAAAGACAAGTGCTCTTCATGAATGTAATGCGATTTCCATTATTCACAGTGTGGACACCGACCTGTCGAGAATATTCATGTGAAACTCGGTTCGTTTCAGATGATCGGCGCCGGAGTAAACCTGCACGAATCAATTAATTATGGGTTTTGCTTATGACAGCTGTGAAAGCTCACTAGATGAATTATTTAAATACATCGAGACGGCATTCGATGCAGAAATAATGAATGGAGCATATAATCCGAAGCCGAATCGATCGCGTCTGCATGTAACCCACTCGCAAACGTATGTCGAAAAATTTCATGCCAAGATTGATGCAAGCTCTATTAGGGATGCTTGGGAGGTAAAATCGGAGACAAAAGTACCTAAAATTAAAAATTCGTAAATAATTACGTTGTACAGGATACTTAGGTAAATAAATAGTATCGATACTGAAAAAAAACTTCATGTAGTTCGAACGAAAATCGGAAATTTTATCACAAATTTGAAAGGTATGAGACGAACGAAAATTTAGTAGAATATTCCTCGTTCAATTCTAAAGCCACTGTGAAAATTTCAAACCGATTCACTAAGCCGTTAAAAAGTTATGACAATTCAAAAAAAAAAAAAAAAAAAAACAGTTATTTTACAATTTTGTGTAATCTTATGGAGATTCGTTGACCGAACGGATTAAATTTATTTTTACTAGCAAAAAGAAAGCTGCCAGGTATTCCAAACTTTCATAATAACTGATTTGAACTCTTTCGAGAACCTCGGTCAATAATTATTGTGAAATTACTGTTTTTTTGAAACTGCAATAACTTTTTAATGGCTTAGTGAATCGGTTCGAAATTTTCATAGCTTTAGAATTGAATGAGGAACATTTTGCTAAATTTTTCTTCGTCTCTTAGCATTATGACACACCTCCCAAATTAGTTTATTTGTTTTTTCTTATTTTGTTGAAAATTTGTGACAAAATTTCCGATTTCCTCTTGAACTACGTAAAGTTTTTTTAATATCGATGGTATTTATTCACCTCATAGAATGCTACATAAATTTTTCTACCCTTAGGTGAAAATCGCCGGATGATTAAATCGCGAGATGTGTTCCACCTCGTAATCAGATAATTAAAAGAAGAGTTAATTAACGAACGATGGGACCCAGTCTCATGTGTGTAAATTTGTTACTGGGGTGTTCACTGCTCATGGGAAACCTCTTCTGAAATGTAACAGCTATAACGACGGCTTCGTCCAGTCGGGGGAGTAATTAGCCGTGAAAATTATATACACGCATGTGCAGTCAAGGTGGGAGCAGTTCTAATCCAGTTAATTGGAAATTCTGGGTGGTCTCTGGCTCCTGATTGGCTGATGTTATCCGATGATTAGAGACGACGGACTCTGGTTGGTCTAGCCCGTTATAATAGTCGTTGGAATTAATTAATGCTAATTGAACGAACCACCTCTGATATCAGCGCATCCTATGCCTTATATTAACTATTGTCTCTTGAACTCGCTCTGCATTCACATATATATATATATATATATATGTATATATATATGTACCTGTTCCATGTATATTATACAGTAATAAACATGGACTGTCAAGCCCTGAGTGGCTCTTGACCACAGTCACCTGTCGTCAAGCGTAATTAGTGACTCATGAACTCGTCGAGTATAGCTTTCCCGCTGCACTGGCAAATCGTGAAATTGCGGATAACTGTTTAGTCCGTTAAAGCGGAGTTTATTTACACAAAGTATACTCGGTAGGCTAACAACTTTTTAACATTAAATTTCCAATTTTTTATTTCATTCCTAAACTTTGAGAGGCGATCGCGTTAATAAATAATTAGTTATGCGAAATATGTAGTAATGTCCGATATCAAAACTTTTCCGACCAAGTAGAATAATTAGATGCATTTATACCGAGCGAGATCCTTTCCTGAACTTTGATTAGTTTCCCGGTGAAAGGGAGTAGTCGTTTTAATTACTTTGGGATTTGATCTCTCATAGTTTCAGACAGTTATTGAAAACAGGAAGACGCGATTTTTGTTTTTGCTTATCGTACTCGGCGTAGATTTTTTTACATTGTTTTATCAAAGAGCTGAAACGAAATTGAATTTATAATTATATGATTCTAATTGTACAGAGGCGTGGGAAATTTTGAATGTTATTTATGAAGCAAGGGAATCGTTCGGGCAGTTGATATTATATACAGGGTGAGTTTTCTCCGGGGCCTCATCTGGGAGGAGTTTCAACGTGGTTTCTTCTATTCATACTCCTTTGCTTCAGAATAATAGCAGTGTGATTATAGAGCAGATATCCTCGTCGAAAAATTTCTTTACGTTCACACGTACAGCAAACTTCCGAAATACAGAAAAATAGAAGAATAGAAGAAGGCGGAGTCGAGCACGTCGAAACTCCGCCCATATGAAACCCCGGAGAAAACTCACCCTGTATATGTACATGGTATGAATCCTTCGTAATTAAGCCTGAAAATTTATCCCTCAAAATCGAGGGTTAAGACGTTAAATTGTTATAACGTTGACAAAATCCTGCATCATTGAATAATGCGTCGCACAATTTTCCCGTCGCCTAATCTCGTATAGAACTTTATCGAAACTTTATTCCCAGAGACCAGGACCGCACCGCGTGTTCTTCGAAGAGAGCGGAGTTTCGCGTAGAGGAAAAACTTTTCTCATGCCAAGTAAAAGTTCCATTGTCAAGCGAACACGCGCGGTAGCCCATATACAGCGAGAGCGAACTTGCAACGTTCAGTTATCGTTTTTTTTTTCTTTTTTTTTTTATTATTATTTATTTTCTTCTTCCATTTCATATTTTTTCGCTTTTCTTTTCCTTTCGTTTTTTCCTTCTTTGTAAGTAAGAAATTTTCCTTCTCTCTGCACACACACAGGAAACTCAAACTTCGTGTTACCCGGAAGGAATTGAAATCGCCGACGAAAGAATTGGCGAGAAAATGAAAAAAAATAAAAACAAAATATACGTTTTGTGGTTCGAACTGAAGATTGGATTTATTGGAAACGACGTGATGCGTTTTTTAACTAATAAGTAGTTTCCGAGACTTTTGAGCTTAAACTGATCGCGGACGGCGATTTGGAAAGATTTCTATTCAAGGTGTGCGAAACATTTGGGAATGCCGTCGAGGGTGTCCCGATATTTCTTCGTTAATAAATGTCATTTTAGTTCCATGTCATAGAAGCGTTAAAAGCTTGGGAGAGACGAGCCCTCATGGAAAAGAAATAAAAGGAATGAGGTTTTTCCTGGCTTTCCCTACGACGCCGGGGCTTGAGCCTGTTAATTTTCCGCCGGTTTTAACGGAGATCTGTGCCCCCAGAAATTTGCATTCTTGCAGGATTTTTCTCCTCAAACTCTACCCAGGATACCTACCAGGCTACGCCGTCCTGCAGATTTCACCAGTCTCGCAGACTTTGCAGAGAACGTCGCATCGATTTTTCATTAAGCTTATACCGCTTAGCATATATATACATATACCTACCTATCTCTATCCATTCGACGTCCTTATGTAAGTACCTGCATGTGGGATTGGGGACACGTCAAATTTTATCGCGTCGATATCGTTAGATAATAAAAAAAAAAAGAAGAAGAAGGAAAAAAAAAACTCAAGAAAATAACCCGGAATTAGAAATTATATGAGGGTAAAATTTTTTATTCAAGATTGAAAAATAATCATAAATATATGATGTATGTCTTCTAAATGGAGAAAAAAAAAGAAAAGGATTGAATTCGAAGTTACTTAATACAACATGAATTCTTTAAGCCTAAATATACAGTCAGCAGAGATTTCATCCTCTAAAGTTTGACAGGAGTGATTCTGTGACATTAGGTATATAGGGAAGCCGTTAAAGCAGTGGAGACGAACTAATCCTTACGGGTAAAATGATGTCACGATTTCACGCGGTCCTAAAGTCATGGTACTTTGATAAGCTGAAAACTAACTTTGAGGAACTCGACTGTTCCCATTATCGTAAATTGTTACGTCACGTAGGTAGGTATACGTCTATCCTTATACCCGAGTCATCCGAGTGAAATTCTCAAACTTTTGGAAAGAAAAAAAAAAAATTCAATTTATGTATATAATTGCAGTTCTAATCGCTAATCGTAACGGTTCACCGCACCTAATGTGAGCTTCATATACCCCAAACTCTGATCTCGGTAACCGAGATATGACGCAAGTAATATTATACTCGTTAATTAATGAACAGCGAATAGGTATATGAGTTGATCAAATTTTCACGCAGTAAATGAAAAAGGAGATTCATTTTTAAAACGAGAATATAAAATCTCAAATAATTTCTCATTATTTTTCTAAATAGGATTAAAAAAAAAAAAACTGAGTCGAAGGAATATTTTCTGAAAGTGTATATCGGTCGTTTGAAAATAAATGATGTTCATAAATATAACGTTGTCGCATCAAATTCAACGATATCGTCGAAATTTTCATACAGCCCGAGCGTCGATTGTTCAGAAAAGTTTTTTTCGACTGCTAATATAAACGCGTTATCAGTTCTTATGTATTTCCTTTTCGCGAGATGAATTCGAGTTTTAGACTATCGGTTTTGCTCCCAAAGTTTGATATTACGCGTTTCTAGTAGAACGCCAATTGTATTTATATTCCTGAGAGAATCAGTCATTGTACGAGACAAATTTCGTTACTTCTTACATCACCGGGTCCAATTTTAAGCCATCAAAAATGTCGACGGTACTTTTCTGCCTTTGAGAAATCGCAGTACGCACGCTATGAACTGCTCAAAATCTGTCACATTTCAAAATGACGTATCGTGTAATCCCGAATGAAATTTTAACTGACACAATTTATTTGTCAGATTGAAATATTTTGCAGAATTTTCAAAATAAACCATATCTCACATACATGGATTATTTTGTCAGCGTCAATTGAGGAAAATACGCGCGTCGTGGAGCCGTACATAATATACAGGGTGAGCTTTCTCCGGGTCCGAATGCGGAGCTTATCAACGCCGATGCCCCGCCCCTTGCTTTATCGTGCTGTTATCAAAATCTGACTTTACAATGAGAAGATTAGGACCTTTGACTTCAGTTTATTGATTGTCGAGTATTTAAATACCACGTTCTAACTGATTACCGTTTAAAATGTATTGAAAAATTGTCATCATGATGAATATAATTTTTTTCCACCATTTGGAGCCGATTTGACGGGATCCAACATGAATTTTGTTCATCCTACTGCGGACCCTTTTTCACAAAATGGCGATTTATTACCTCGGATTCATGCCGGACTTGCCTGTACAATTATTCAACGGTCTGATTTTTTTCGCGTCAATTTTCCGCGATATCAAAAGACGACGCAGATTTCCTAACGTCTCCAACTCGAACCTCCGCTGTTCCGAAATACGTCAAAGAGAATATTTGCGACAAGTAGGTACGTACATCATCGAGCCTACTCGGCAATTAATTTCAGCAATTAAAACGTCTGCTAACGGTGTTCCCGCTTACAGCTTCGCATTTTCCATTAATAATTTAATACCAGATACGGTATGACGGCTACAGGCACGTGTTAATATTAATAGTAGCTGAAATTTGGAGGGAATTTTCTTTTTATGAGTCTAGAACCAATCCGGGGGACGGCAGGATGAAGATTCAAGAGAACTTTGGTCTATATCTAATCATAATAACTATTTTATTTTACGCAGACTAAAAATGCGAAAGAAAGTAAAATTAATCCGACATTACTTTTTTTTTTATAGAAGCCGTCTATATACAGATCCTGAAAAGTAAATCATCAGGAGACTGGCGCGGAGGTGCGGTTGAGCAGGGATTATCGTTTTTGTATAAAAGCTTACGGGGAATAAAGCTGATGAATTAAAAGTAACTTTGGCGTACTACTTTGGCTATGAATTATTATTCCGGTCTATGTGACTTAAAAAACTGAACAGCCTCAGGATCGGACACGGTCGGTACAAATCCTGTGAAAGTTGATTAAAATTTCAGCCTCGCATCGGTCAGATATATAGCGTCATTATTTAGCATCGGAAATTGGTGCAGCAAAAACACGAAGTAGACGAGAGATGTTGATTTATTTATGAAAGCCCGGAGCCCGGGATGGAAATTGGCCACCGACCCCGCGGGAATTATTTTCAGTTATATTCGGACACAAAAATCGGCGGATTTCGACACGGTTTTATCCGGCAATTATAAATAGTTCATATAATATGCGAAGAGATGTAATCAGCGACGCAGTTAATCAACCGATACAAAACCTCGGGCTGTGTCTCCATCCGTATGAAAAATATCAGCCAGCGAAATGTTATAGAAATCAAGGATAGAAAATACAATATTTTTTTTTTAAAGTTTTTTTCTGTGCTTTCGGATAACTTGTACCACATATTGTATTTAATATTAGCTTTCGTCCCTTGATACATATCTTTGTCAATTTTTTACGAAGAACCTGCTTCTCCTCATTCAATTTTTTTTTTTTTTTTGGAAAGAACGACAATTTTTCTGGTGATTCATAAATGAATGTAAAGTACGAAAAAAAAAAATATGCCCGTGATATTCGAATTGAAAATAGAATTTAAAAAATTCCAAAGTCCAAAGTGGTACAATATAGACGACTCTCCCCTAGATAGGTAATTTATCTTCGATAGATGCGAACGATAGATGCAAATGCGATGGGATATGCAATTTTTCGTTCCCATCATTCGAGTCTGAAGTTCTCTAAATTTCAGATTCGTTCATCGTGCTGTTTTCAAAATTATCGTGCGAGTCTGTCGGGCAGATTGACAGATCGACATTTTTCTGAAATACCCGTTTCTCGGAAATCAGCAAAAGTCACTCTTCGATGTTATATAAAAATTCTTTTTCTCTTTTTTTCTCACATTTTTTGTAAGAGTAAAAAAAATCGGGTACAATCTGCAACGAAAAGTATACTAATGAAGTGATTTAATTCGCTTGATATACGTCATAACAGCGGATATATCGTACTTCCACACAGTATAGACAAGTTTACTTCCATCGTGGGGTTTCTTGATTAAAACTTTCTCGTATCTGTCGAAGTTTAGATCGCACAGTTAGTTTGCCACATAGCTACGTCTACGTTTTGGTCCAGTTGAGGTTAGCCAACTAGTTCAATATACAGGGTGTCCGATTTTAATCTCACACCTGATTTATCTCGGCAAATACGACTTCGAAGGGGGACGTTAAAAAAAAAAAAATTCTCTTGGTCCAAAGCAAGAAATGGCGGAGTTGAGATAGCCAACATGTTTTTTTCAAGAGGAGACGTGACTTTCTTTTTTTTTTTTCATTTTTTTTTCATTTTTCTATTGGACTACATTTTTAGTTCAGTTTTTTTACGAACAGTTGATGGGTCCGAGAAGAGAGTTCGGCCATGTTTGAACATCTAATCCTTGTGAGTGTCGCACGCCACACGCGCACGAAAACTTGTTCTCACCTAAAAATTATGAACTCTAATGGAAAAATGTTTCCCACAAAAGTTGTTCGTTTTGATTGGACAAATTTTTTGGTGAAAGAAAAAATCACGTTTACGTTTAAGAAAAAACATGTTGGCCGTCTTAACTCCGCCATTTTTCATTTTGGACTAGAACGAAATTTTTTTTCGAACGTCCCCTTCCGAACCCTCAAAATTTCATTCTACTCAATACTCGATCGGAGTCGTATTTTTCGAGATAAATCAGGTGCAAGATTAAAGTGGGACACCCTGTATAGACAGGCGTGGTTTAGTGGACCCCGGTGTACAGCAAAGATCTTCACTGTCCTAACCTAACCTCGAGAGTTCGTTATTATGTCAAAAAACGGTTACCACGGCGAGAGAAAAATCGGCGAAATAATAATCCTGCCGGAAAAAGTATGGACGGTTTCAAAAGCAGCTTTCATCTCTCATGATTCGAGGAGAAGGAAAATTTGTTTTTTGTTTTTTAATGAATTAAACAGACATAGGGTAAAAATGGTTTAATTTGAAAAAAAATCCCTGAAGTGCAACAAATTGAATAGGGGTCGAGATTAACAGAGTAGATTTCTGCGTTTCCGCAGCTCCTCGCAATTACCTGGCCAGAATATTTCTTGCGGTTTAAGGGAGGTCTGAGGGCTCAGACGCGCGGTACTCCTGTCGGACCCGAGGCCATTCAATTTGTCCTCAGAAAATTACCAGCTAATTTACTCCGGGCGACGACAGGCAAAGAAGTCCCGCCCCCGCCCCCCATCAAATTTCACTCAGATTAATTAGATTTTGTTTTTAATTTTTCACCCAAAGGTATATCCCGATGTTTAAACCCCGTTCTTCGTTGATCCGATGGATAGCGCGAGAAAAAAACTCTCTCAGACTCTTCAGAGGATCGTTTTAAAACGGGGGTAAACTACAGGGTAAATAGATTCCTTCGAGATTTATTCTTTTCAATAAAACTCTCTTCTTTTTCCCTTCCTTTTTAATTTTCATCTGCTATGCTGATGAAACTATACTCCTATCCGGCGTTTCTATTGAGATAGTCGAGATTCTGAGATTCACGAAGTGGAGGAACGGAGATTCTGAGAAATGTATTCCGCCCACAGCCCGTGACCGGCTCTATTGAGGGGTTGCAAAGTATCGGTTTTTGTGACTTTTGCTAATTCCAACGAATCTTCACGCTTCCGACTCTCTAGATTCCGGAAAACAGGTTTTCAGAAGCATGACGATCTGTCAGTCCGTCCAAAAAACTCGCGCGATAATTTCGGAAACGGCTGGATAGAAAAATCTGAAATTTATAGGATTTCGCATTCGAATAATAGGCGCGAAAAATTGCCATTTCCTATTGAATTCGAACATCCGCTTCTATCAGAAATAAATCCCCTCTCAATTTAAAGCATCAGAAATTCGTTTTTTCGATACGATAATGTTTTTCGAGTTCGAACCAATCTCCGTATTCCGTATCCTGTAGGTTTCTGAATAAAAAAATATACTTAGTCCAGTCGAGATAGACATAAAAATAGCTCAACCTGGAAATAATTAGGGGGAGCAATTTTTTTTTTCTAAACTTCGAGGGGGGTGGTTGGGAGTGTAAATCTCGATTTTTGGGAAAATCTCGCCATTGCGTTCGCCGCCATCTTGATTTAAAGTTGAATTTTTTTGTTTTTTTGAAATAACTCGCTCATTTGCAAGTTTAGAGCGAAAATGATAGAATCCAAAGTTGTTGGAAATTCAATTTCCCACAAATTTGATCATTATAATTTTTACCCTAGGATCGATATTTGCAGAGTTATACTCAAATCAGGAGTGACATTTTTTTTTATTATACAAATATCTCGTTTATTATCAAGTTTATCGAAAAAATGGTAAGAGGTAATTAGGTAGGGAATTTTATTTCTTACAACTTTGGTTATCACCATTTTTACCCTACGATCAGTATTTTCGGACTTATACTCAAATTAGGGGTGGAAATTTTTGAGTATAACTATACCCCTGATTTAAGTATAACTCTGCAAATATCGATTCTAGACTAAAAATTATAATGACCAAACTTGTGCGAAATTGAATCTCCAACAACTTTGGATTCTATTATTTTCGCTCTAAACTTGCAAATAAGCGAGTTATTTCAAAAAAACAAAAAAAATCAACTTTAAATCAAGATGGCGGCGAACGCAATGGCGAGATTTTCCCGAAAATCGAGATTTACACTCCCAACCACCCCCCTCGAAGTTAAAAAAAACAAAAAATTGCCCCCCTAATTATTTCCAGGTGAATGTCTATTTCGACTGGACTATTCTATGAACAAAAAATTGAAGAATAATCAAAAAACATCAATAATACCAGAGGCAAAAAAGAAACTAGGTACAACGATGTGGTTTTTCTATAAAAATATTCAAACACATATAATATATACGTACGTGGGACGCGGTGTGCAAGGGACTATATAAATAGAATGCTATAGGGGTTTACCCCGAAGCCTAGTGAGAACATGACGTCGTTGTGGCTAGTTACATCGTCCGTGCGGTTAATCCTCTCTCTGGTCTCGATACCCTTGTTAAAGGGTACGTATATGTCCATGATATCGTATGACCGCAAGTTTGATATCTCTTTGATATACCCACCTACCTTTTCCGCTATCTCCGCTCTCCCCTCGCAAGAAAACGTTTCGGCTGATTTTCAAATAGCTTTTCTCAAATCACTGCGGTTCGCTTTGAAGACATGCTCGATTGACTCAGCCTTTTCACACCCGATTACCACCGTTTTCCACCAAAATTTCAAACTATTTAAAACTCCATAGACTTCACGATAACGTTCTAAAATCATTTCACTTACAGGCTCAGCCTTCGATTCGATTTCGATTCCATGTTTTCTACTAATAATCGGCTGTAGGCATTCAGAGGCGGATAAATCACCGAAGAGCTGTTTTCCCACGCCGTTTTGAACGTCCAGGAAAATTTTCAGCCCTGGATCGAGGCCTTTCAGGCGGTTTTAAAACCGTTTAAAATTCGGCTCCGTTCCTCTTTCGGCGTTGGCTCGATGCGTCGACGATACCGTCAGCCCTGAACCTTTTTCTGATGGTTATAGTCGCGGGGAATTTGCATAGATAAACTGTAGATGGTATCGAAATTGTTACCGCCGCGCGATATCGTTCATCCGAATTCCCCACTACGATGATATAAATGAACGTATTTCATGCTCTTATGCTCGCGGACTTTACCCGACTATAACTTTTCTGCATTACAAAGTTGAAAAATTGTTCAATTTTCGTCGAAATTTGTTAGTTTTTTTTCCCCCTTTTATCCCGCCTAATTACACACCGCAAATTTTTATCGGGTATACCGAAAAGAAAAAAAAAAAAACTCGTTAAAGAATCGGGATCAATTTATACAGGTCATTAGGTAATTAGCCAGGTTTTGATAGGGTTAAACTTTTAACGGCTGTTTGCTTTTTCATCTTTGATACCGACGATGAGGTGAATTTAAAAGGCGCTCGGCGGTCTCTTTAAAAGGGATTTAAACCGCCAAAATAAATCGTGGCGAAAAGTGGCGCCTTTTATTATACCGAAGCTTTTGAAATTTGAAGAATATTAATTGCGTCTTGGATGCGCGAATGATTATTCAGAAAATGATGAAATGATCGAATCCGAAAAATTTCGGACCACGATATAGTCGAAGCTTAGTTTTGAAATTTTGAAAACGACGGGAGAAAATCCTATTAAAGTTCCTGGCCACGGTTGACTTCTAAACCTTCTCGAATCACCATAATTTTAATATGTGCGCATATATACGGTTGGAGGCTAATTTGAAAACGGCGTGTCTGGATATCGCGTTAGCATTCCTGATTTCACGAGTTGGAATTAACATTGGTTTGCACTCGTCATGATGACGCGGGGTATTCAGGTCATGCGGACCACTGCGTGCATGTATGAAGATACGCGTAACTTGTAGTCGAATATTTTATCAGTCATAGGAACTTTGACAGTTCTGAGGCGCCGGAAATTCCCTTTTCAAAACTACCAGACGCCTGACAGGATCCGTACTTCCGCAACTCGGTACTTTACTCGCCGCTGAAAATCTGCGCTGAATAAATTCACGACACCAATCAATGAAACCGAACTCACAATGCGGTGAATAATTTCATTATTTTTCACCAAAATCCAGCAGCCCTATTTAGATGAAAACAAAGCCCGCTAGGAAGCGGCTATAGTTATTTGTGATTCATTTCCGGCTGCACACTGACACTCACATGGCCTTCCATTATATAAATTCACTAGCTTGGACACCGTTTTCAGACTAATTTCGAGATAAAAATGTCAGCCGCGTATACCTATTCGAAATTATATTCACGAGGAAATTTTTGCTTTTTAGGTTTTTATACGAGAGTCGAATATTTTGATATCAGAGATTGATGTATCCCTCCATGAAGCTTCCGGAACCGTGGGAAAAAAGAAACGAGAAGCATGTGAGCAGCTCTGGAAATTCTCGTTCAGGTAAAGAGTCTGATGGGAAGAGAAAGAAGCGTTTTGCGAAAGGACTGCGTGATTCCGAAATTCAGCCAAATTTAGGTCGGAGCAAGTGAAAAGTGAAAAGTGAGACAAAAATCGTCAGAATCCGATTATCGGTTCTCTAGATATCGCATCGATGGAGTATTTTCGTTCATATTTGTTCTTTGAATAACTCGAAGACTACTAGACTCATCGGATCGAAAATCCGACCAGTTTTTGAGATACGAAGAACGGGGTGGAGGTCGAAAAACCGAAAGACCAAAATTCATAATGACCGAAAGCTACATGAAGCCAAAACGAAAAATGTGGAATAAGAAGATGTCGAAGGTAATCCGATCAGATATAAGCATACAATTCAGACTGGGCGAATTTTCGATCAGCCAAAACCCGAGTGACTAAAATACTAAATATTCGAAAAAGGAAATCAACCATTTTCAGATGCGGGTTAAAAATTCAGAGAAATTAAATACTGCGATAAAAGTAGAGAATTAAGACTAGATAAGCAAGTGGTCAAAATGCCGAATGATTATTGCCGGAGGTTTGGAATTCCGAAAATGGATACCAAAATATCTGTGAAAATATTCCAATTTAATGGAAATTACAGCACACTGCGCTTGATTAAACGAACGAGCATTCCTGCCGTGGCTTTTTCGGGATTTCCATTTTTTCAGACTTCAAATTTCTGTATTTTGACACACATCTGATCTTTTCGTGTTGACATATCGAACTTTCCGTTTTACAACAATCTGCATTTCGCTACATCGATATTTTTAAATTCGGAAGGAAGCTTTTAGGAAGGCATATTTTCGTGAATTGTGAAGATTTGATGAAAGTCCAAATTTCCATTTCCGAGGCGATTGTAATAATCGCCTCCCCATTTTTTTTTCTCTTTTACTGGAAAATTAAAAATATCTCTATATACATGTATACAATATGAGGTGGTAAATTCAGGTTCTCACCGCGTACAGAGAGGGTTGTAAAGCCAGTCATCTTCTGAATAATTTCTCAAGCCAATTTTGCGATCTATAGCCGCTGTACTAGAAACCTCGTGAAATATATGTAGATTGTGTAACTAAATGCAAATCTGTGACACGAAGGGTTCAACGCAACGTATTAATTCATTTGTGTTGCGGTGCAGCGTTGATCATTGAGAAAAACCAATGAATGAATAACAAAAACGAGACGAAACAAACTTAGAGAATAATCACTTATAATACCACAAGAGCTTCAAAATTATCGGGTATTTCCCGATAGGTTCGTTGCAAACAAATGAAGGAGTCCTGAATTTTTCCTGAAAAACTTGACGATTTTATTTGTTTGGAGGGAACCTTGAGGGAAATGCCAGATAATTTTGAAGCTCGTGTGGTATTCGGGGGATTATTCTTCCGTCCCAAATGTCGGCCAATAGAATTGCACCATGAGACGAAATGTACAGTTAACAAACTCCAAATCGACTCATTTTCATGCAAAATCTCCAATTTTCACAATTGAATTCAACCTGTCAGTTTGACGTGTGGTTAATTTGACTGGATCATGTTTTGTTTTTTATATATAGCAACTACCAGAGAAAATTTTCAAAAAATTATCAGTATAATACCATGTAGGTTGTACCACGTGACGTCGAATGGTGCAATTCTATTGGTCGATATTTGGGTCGGAAAAATAATCAATGAAAGCTCCTTTTTTTCTTTCAGTTTCCCGTTTCCTGATGAGATAAATGGATGAAAGAATTTTAAGAAAAAGGGAAAATGAATTAACGAAGTAATGATAATTTGGAAAAAAGAACGAAGAGGTTTACTCGAAATACTGAAAACTTTATAATAATCGAAAGTGTCAAGATGTCAATTGTCAATGTCAAGAACAATTAATTAATCTCGTCGAGCTTGATTCAAGCTTAAAACCAAGAGTCATGGGAACGATATAGATATCTGCTGACTCGAAGAATGATATAATTTCATTCTGTATTGAATGAAAGTGAAATTGAAATAAAGTAAGACGAAAAATGATCGTCGAAATAAATTCATCCCCAAAAACTGGTCGAATATACATACATAGTGTGTATGGGAAATATATTTCTCGTTTTTCGATTCAATTTTCTGTCTTATACGAGTTAGATGTATAGAAATGTGAATGGAGATTTGAAATAACTTTTCATTTTTATCTCTTTCTAAGAACACGTTTTTTTTTTTTTTGTGAAATATTTCGACGGTTAGTCAATGAAGTGAATTTTTAGTTTAACTTTTTTTTTTGTCTTTACGTTTTGTCTTTCCCTCCAAAAATTCATTTGGATCCTGTCAAATCGGTTCCAAATGGTGACAAAAAAATTTCCCCAATTTTTTCAGATTTTCATTTTATTTCGCTAGTCTCCCTGTTCGAGCGGCAATTTTCAAATCACCCAAAAACATGCCTAGTCACTATATTTGGTGAAAAATTGTGTTTCAAGGTTAATCGTAGGCAAAAAATTCATAATCGCCAGGGAGACGAAGGGAATGAAATAAGAATCTAAAAAAATGAGGGAATTTTTGTGTCACCATTTGGAGCCGATTTGACAGGATCCAAAATGAATTTTTTTTCAGACCCCATATAAGGACCACCCTAGTGTATATATGTATATATATAGAAAATCAGTTAAATTTATTTTTGTCGAATTTTTTCGAGAGTAAAAAAAAAAGATCCAATTTTGAGATGGGTTTAAATAATCATAAAAATATAACGGCTAGAGGATAAAATCTGAGAAAATGCAGAAGTGCTTTTTGAGATCGGAGAATCGCATAGAAGATCGCGGAGAAAATGACAAGTGGCGAGGGAAAATCATTGACGTGGAATTCCTCGTATATAATGTATATATATGTATATACACATATGTGTAAAATGTTTGTATAATCTTTTTGTCATTTTGACGTTGGTAAAAGTGACCGTCTACCAAATCCTCTTACAGAGACGCTTCGCAGTTTCGTATACTATTTCACTGGCTTACTTTCATCCGGCTGCATTATTTAGCGCCATGAGTCCCGCTAATACAAAGCTGACCCGCAAAACACCGAGTAAAGCACGCGAAGGACCTGAAAGCATACTAAACATTCTATATATAGATGCTAGGTACACTTTTCTACGAAAGTATATACGTATATTCCCATGGTTTTTCTATCTTGTTTATTTTCAGAAAACTTTGGAACCAGTCTACCGCGGAATCACATAGGAATAATTTTAGCAATTCCGAGAATTTCGTTTGATCAATTTGTAAACGGTTACATTCACCTTCAAATAACTCCATAAACATACACGCGTTCTGATTTCTTCCGTTAAACTTTTCTAAGACCATGTCCTTTGCTCGTTTAGCTATGTTTACATGCGAAGCAGTTTCAATATTTTGATTAGGAACAGTATTGGGATTACCGTACTCTGTACACTCACTCAAATATAATTCTCCGTAACATACATTATCCTCTTCATCTAAATATAGGGCTTTCAGTTCATCGCTTAACGTGATGATCACTTTTCGAAATTTTCCTCGTGATGTTAACGATTTTGTTATATTCTTCACTATTGTATTCTCGAAAAGCTTTTTATGAGATTCCTTAGTAGAAAACTGGTCCGGAAACTCATACGTTGTTTCCTCTCCTTCTAGTTGAATTGTTTTCACCTTCACCATTGTGGTTTTTGTGGATTGCGCTTCAGCGGCAAAGCAGAATTTGGCTCGTATCTTGTCTTCCATTTTAGTGTAGTTGATTTGTAAGACAGGGGGTTTTGTCTTATGGAAGTGGATATCAGAATACTCCAAAGAAGTACCGTAGGTTGATGTAGTGATAACTGTAATTATATTTACACTATGTACAAGATATTACAGGTAATTACAGAGTAATGCGTAGATACGAAAGCAAGCTTACCTGAATCAACTACAGGTACGCTTTTTGTAACAATAATTTACACACTTAAATATACGGGTGTTACAATTATTGCTTATAATAATCAGCTAAGGCTGTGAGTGTGTTCACTGTATATCAGCGTGCTTCCTACTAGCTCGCGCAGTGGTAACTACTCCCGTGTTCAACGGCTTCTCGTCTCGAGCCGTTTTCCCTTGCTCGGCACGACATCTAACCGTCGTGTATAAGTTTGAGTTGTCTCACACTTACAAGTATATACCTATGGTAACGCGAAAGAAGAAAAAAAAAAAAAAGAAAAGGGATTCACGTTCACCTAGGTCAGTACAGTGCATCAAAGCTCGACTCCAAAGTAACTATAGATTAGGAAAAAAAAGAAAGAAAAACTACGTGCAACTCAGGGTAGCAATATTTGTTCGATTCTTTCCTTCTTTTGAAAAGCTAACGTGAAAATTTGTCAGTTTTATGCATTCCACGAGTCCTCTCCGAATTTCAGGTCGATTGAAAATTTTTTAGCGGTCGCTCGTGAGTTTTGAAAATTTTGAAATTCAGAAGCGTCGTTTTTAATGTTCACAGGTTATGCTCAATCGTTCGAAATAAAAAATTCTAACGAGAAACTGGAGAGAAACGAGACAGAAATCGATTCTTTTGAATCTTGACAATTTCAAAACTCCTGCGGGTGACCTCTAAGAAAATGTTCAATCTAGCTGAAACTTGGAGAGGGCTTTGTAAGTGCATAAATTTAACAAATTCTCATGACGTGACCTTTGAGAAAAAAAATATATATACGTATATATATTGCCATCCTAATATTTACATAATTATACGTATAATATATTTATATATAAGGAAACTTGAATAATGGTGTAGCTGTTCCTCTATAACTTATATACCTACCTATATATATGCTATAGTATACGACGATGAAAATTTTCTCTATCTGGATTTATTTTATCGAACAAAAATATCTTTTCCTTCAAGATTCTGGAATTACAAGGAAAGAATTTTCCTCTCTCTCTCTCATTTCCATAAACTTTCTTTCTTTTTTTTTTTCGTTTTTTCGTCTTCTTCTTTTTTTTTTCACTTCTCTTTCCAGCTCTCTCGTCTATAAATATTATTCCCTTCCACAGCTCTGTTTTATTCGCTTCGAATCTATTCGCGGAGAGAACAGAGATCCCTTCCATCTCCTTTCCTTTCCTTTCCTTTCCTTTCCTTTTACGCTACAGGGTTTTCCTTCGATGCGAAAAATCAGCAGAAATCTCGTTGAATTTTTAAAAGCTCAGCTTTTCATATATTCATACATACATACATACATACATACATATATACACGTACCTGAAGCTATACATATATAGGTATATACTATATTTTCTCATAAAGTTTAACCAGCCTCAGAAAAAATCACCCCCGATCCTGTGTTGGACCAGATTTTTAAACGCGTAGCAATTTACCTCCTATACATATTATGACCTAATAATTATCCTGAACATGTTTTTTCGATCTATGGAAATTTTCTTTCCACTGCATTCGTCAGAACTGCAGTTTATTTGAAGACAAGTTAAGAAACTAGAAAAAAAAAGGAAAGAGAGGCAGCACAAAAAAAAAAAGAAACGAATGAATAGATGACCCTCGAATGAATTTTTACTTTTTCCTTCATCTTTTGTTGCCCAAGTTCCATTAATGCCAGTGAATAATTTGATAGCCAGAAAAGGATCAAAGGACTTTCTTTGTAGGAACAAAAGCCAGGAGATAAGACGCACGGCGGGATCATCCCTTAGAAATGAAGAATCTTGATTCTTGTTTTTTTTTCTCGTTCCTTCTTTCGCCTCCTTTTTTTATTTTTTTTTTCTAGTCTCTCAGGCGCGTACCAGAATTACGATATCTCGTTAAAGGGCACACCATGTATTTTCATCCCTCATCCCCCAACCATATTAACTATATCCGATAATAATCGGATTACGAAGGGAACACGCGTATTGCTGCAAAAAGATACGTTCTCGCTATTCATTCAGACTTCTGGCCAATCAATCTTCTTCGGTATAATCGTAGTAGTAATAATTACGATGGTCAATATGAAATTATAATCATTGATAAAGCTGGGAGAAATAGTAAAATAATGTGTAATGCAACTTTGGAATACGTAAGAAATCGCCAACTTCCCGCACTCGTTGCACAATATACTATTTTTCATTCGCTGATTTGCAAACCCTAATTGATAGTCAAATTTTGGCTGGATGTCAAAAATTTTTGCCGCCAATTATAGATAAATGCGATAAAATAGAAAAATAGAAGCGAAAAACTATATAGCGAAGAAAAGAAAAGCGAAAAAAGAACCGTGGACAGAATTTGCAAATTATTTATCGTTTCGATTATCATCGTCCCGTGAGAGTTGGGCTGAATTGACCCAAAACCGGGATGAATTTTACAGCCGGAAGTTGACCAGTACCGCGCACTCCCATGTTGCTTCAAAACTTTGGTTAAACCTGGCACTAGGAAGCCCCTGTAAAGTTGTTCAAAATTTAAACCGCCTGCTATGACTCGTGTGTGGAAGTATGTGCCTGATGGTTGGTAATACCGGACTCGTCCAGCTTTTCTGGACCGGAAAGCGGAGCTTTGACTAGTATATGCATTTGCTATGTCATGGCAGATGGGAAGGCGGTTTTCCAAAATTGAAGAGCTTGTTATTATACAAATTTCAAACGACTAATTATTTTGATGCAATCAAAACTCGGCGATGGCATTCGCCGAATTGATATACAGGGTGAGACATTTATAGCTTTTAATTTTCAGAATCGTGTTCTGTATGAATAAATAATGAACTTTTGTCCGAAATCTTTTTTTTTAAGATGTCAACTCTTCGTGGTCCGCAATTCGATTTTTTTTTTTCCAAATTTGTCTTAACTTGAATTTAAATTGAAATCAAAATTGATGCAAACAATTGAATAATAATATTATAATAAAATTCATGAGAAATAAATTATTTTTGAATTTTCAATAAAAAAGTATCATGAAAAATTTCGATTTGAAAAAAAAAAAAACTGATTACATTGATTTGTATAAGGTTATGAAAAGCACTGCGAAAAAAGCCTGTCTTATCCGTCCTGTTTTTCGTGGGATATTGAACTTCACAGTAAGGAATTTAGGGGCTGAACTGAATCGTTTTATTTCGCCAAGATAATTTTATCAATAAAGGTTCCACCAAGTATTTCTAGGGTTGGATAAAAGCCAAATTCGGTAGAAACGACCCTCGACTCTACGAATATAACGGACCCTGGCGACGCCCCGGAAGTCTTGCCCCGTCGTAAAGCCACGTCCGCGCCATTATACTCGTTTGTATTAAACTCGGAAAGAGTTTATTTTTTTTTATTATTACCCGTTATAATATATATATAAGTAGGACGAAATTATACATGCAAAAAAATGACTCAACTTGTCCCATAAATAGAACGACGAAATCTCATCCTTCGTACAAAAACCCTTAAAGAAAGAACGAAAGATGAATGAAGATGTGTTAAATTTGTATAAAACCCATCATTTGTCACATCGTCGTCGTGGGAAATTTTCCAGACTTACGTCGTATCTCCACGTCTTTATTTCACAACATATTTCCAACCCTCCGTTTGCCTGCAACGGTTCTATTCACCCCTGTGCCTTGTGTAACTTTGAAAGTAATTTGCGAAGGTATTGCCGTCGTTTGTCTTTTCCCTTTTCGTATTTTCACTTCATTCATTCGTCAAGATATTTACACTATTATTTCTCCAAACTGAATTAATATACGCGAAAAGAATTTCAACTATACAGGGTGAGTTATTTTCCCGCTTCCGAATGAGGGAGGGGCTTGATTGCTTTGTCACACTTTTATTAGAATCTAATTTCAACACTAATTTCAACACAACATCGATACGAGCGAATAAATCGGGAGTGATAAGCCCCTCCCTCATTCGGAACGGGAGAAAACTCACCCTGTATATCTCGAATCGTATAGTAATGGATTCGAGGGCAAGAGAGAGGCAGGTTGGTAGAGGGAAAGGAAATGAGAATACTAATGGAAGGAATAGAGTTGAAAAAGTTGTATAATCCGGTAATAACAGGTGGGTAGGTGTTGTTTGATAACTCACCGCGTTTAGAAGCGTGAAAACTGTCCTGCGGCGAAATCTGTTCAATCTGAGCGCTCAGACGAGGCCGCGGCAGGATTTCCCTGTTGGCATTTATCTTTTCTACGGCGTACCGGAAGGCCACCTCTTGCTTGTCGTCCACGGGGTGAAACAACCCTCCTGGGAAATCATATTCATATTCAAAACACAATTATTTCAAAGACGTTACCCTGTTTTTGTTACTGCGCTTATACTCCCATTCCCCTTCTGCAGACACGATTTCTTTATTATTCATTCATCCCTTTCGGACTCGGGGACAATCTGCCGCGACAACGAAAATAAGAAGAAGAGTGATGATGACAAGAAGAAGAAACAAGGTGAGAAATAATACCTCCTACGATATTTTTCATCAGCACAGAAGCCCGCAGAATTTTCGAGTGGTTCGAGCGTTGAAATCAGTGCATTTGTAATGAATTTTTTTTTGGCAATAATCTCTCATTGAATGTACTAAGATATTGTTGAAATTTTGGAATGTTTTTTTTTCATTGTAAGGGATTATCATTGTTATCTTTTTTTTTTTTCTTTTACTCCAACTAAGGGAGGAATTAAAGTTTGATGTTTTTCCTTCAGTCCGAATGTACAGGTAATATTGTTCTCCAAGTCACGACGCAGATGTTACGCCTAGTCCTGACGTAAGACCTTAGCTCTCCATCGCGCTATTTAGTCTAGTAACGAGGGTTTCTATGTTTTAATTTAATTACAGGAACTCAAGCCCTAACGACGTTACGTCATTACCGCGTGTACGAGGCAGACTACTTAATTTATTTACCCGAAGTAGTTCGCCCTCGCCTACGTAAACTACGGCTTACCTTAAGCGCGGAAAACCTCACCTGAATCTTTGGTCTGTATATTTATACATATATATATTAGGGTGGTCCTTATATGGGGTCTGGAAAAAAATTCACGTTGGATCCTGTCAAATCAGCTCTAAATTGTGAAAAAAAATTGATGAAAAAATTGACCCCCATGTAAAAGGACCACCCTAATATGTATATCTATATTCCTAAGTGACGCAGCTGGATATCGATAAGGCACAATAAGAGCCATTAAAAAAGAGGGGTTCGTATCTCGATTAAGACTTTTGCGGGATTATTAAATCCGATATCAGCAATTGACACTTTTTAGTCAAAGTCAAATTCGGGACCTATCCTCTACATATTCTGAGAGAGGTGCTAACTGCTCTAGGATACGTGTCTAATTTCGGATTACAGTGTAATCTAGAAATGAACAAGGTCAAAGAAAAATCAGAATCTGTATAAAAACTTTCTAATAGCAATGGCAAACCATGAAAGTTTGAAATACTCAAACTTTCATACTTGACTAGTCGATTCAAGGGATACATATGTTCGGAATGTGAAAATTAGACACGTTTGTGGCGACTGAGGTGAATGGTACACGGATAACGGGTTTCAGACCTGCATTCTACGCGATATCACCGACAAATCTCGATGCTCAAGAACCCTCGTACCTCACAAGATATGGTCAGGGGCGTAGATCGAAGTGAGCTCTGTTAAAATGATATTAGTTCACTCGCGACTCGATTCCGAAGTCAATTCTAGTCCGAACTATCTACGACTCCGTGACGTTACTTGATACTCATGTGATTCTCGCGTGAACTAGGGTCGTCAAAAAATCTTCAAATTTTCACGCATTTTGCGATTTATTGACCCCGTATACCGATAAATGCGAAACTTTGAGTTTTGTAAATTTGTGAAATTTTATGCAACCAGACCGAGAAATATTTCCAAAAATTTCTAGTTCGCGCTGAAACTGCATGCAAAAACTTTGTGGATAAAAAATCAGAGATTGATCGGACTAGCATTCGGTCAGTTTTTCAGGTCACAATGAACATGTGTCGCTTTTACACAGCTTACTTTAATCTATGCCTGTGGCTTGATGATTTAAGATGGAAGGTACCCGTGACTGAAATCATCTCGAATTTACCTCGTTTGAAATTCTTCCCGGTCCCGTTCATTAGTAAGGAACTAGTTAGTTAATTAAGTAAAGGGAGTAAGTATTCGGTGAGACCCTTTGCTCCAGGTCGTTATACACCCAATGAACAGATTGTAAATGTGGTAAGAAATGATGGGGAAAAAAGAGACGGTGAATATTGCGGGCGAATTTCAACCGGAAGTGCAGAAGAATCGGTGACGTTTGTCAAGTGCGTAAATGGAGGCAAATTATTCTACAATAGGTACGTCGAGATGAAAGAAAGTGGTTTCCGGTACGAGGCAGACTCTCACCTATCCTAATGAAATCAGGAAGGGCACTAGCGCAGGCGACGAAGACCGCCAACAGAAGCAGCCTTGTGGCCATTTCCGGTTCCGGCCCGCCCCAACACTTCCTTTTCCAGCTCCACCTTTTCCTTCAACTTCACCTTATCAACAACCCACTTCAACGCTGCCTCACGCCACTGCAACATAAAGGAGAAAAGTCACGTGTTAATTATCATTATCACTGACAGAGCGAATGCCACGTTATAATTTAGGGTGACTCTTCTTACTTAAGATTCTTAAGTCTTGGTCTCGCCAAAAAATTCATTTCTTTTTGAATTTTGATAATTAGATCGAATAGGCTTTTTCTTTAATTGTTAGAGAATTTGTAAAATAATTAAATTCACAACCAATCAATTTTATCATCTTTTTTCAACTAATTACGACAATCTTTTTTTAATAAGAAAAAATTTATGGAAAACGGAATTTCGAAGATTTAGAGAAAAAAATTTTACAATTTTTCGAGCGACCCTTAAATATCGATGCTAGGGCGAGACTTGTGATAAAAGAAGAAGAAAAAGCTTTATTTTCGTAAATAAATATTCTCTAATCTTTGGAATATTTGATGATTTCTTTTTTCTCACTTCATCGTTAATCTCACCCTCTGTATTTGTTCGTTAGCCACACCCGCGAAAACTGGACAAATCCCGGACCTTCATAACAATATTCAGGGTTCGCCGAAAACTTCTAAAATATATTTCTCGAAACCAAATTTTTAGAAATTCTTTCACGACTTCAAAATATCATTATTTTTACCGAAATTTTTCCGTACTTCTGGGGTTATTGACGATTAATAAATACAGAGGACGAGAGTCGCGAATCAGAAGACTAAGGTGCATGGATTTTTATTTAATTCAATTATTTTTGTTATTCTTGAACGAACTTTACTTCCAGAATTATTTTTTTTTTTCTTTGCTGAAATGTCAATTTTATGAAATTTTTTAGTGATACCGAAAATATGAAATTCTAAGTGAAAACGTTGTTGCTTGAGTGTGAATGGAAATACATGTGCCAATCAGCTTTTCAAAAAAATTACATTACTAGCACGTGGGGTGTTTGACACCCCCACGTGTTTAAACGTGTATTGTGAAGCCTGTATTGCATATTCCTTCACAAAAATTTTATGGGATATAGTTTAACGTATCTTTTAAATATTCCAACAGGTTTTATAGCCATTTTTTCTATTTAAAGTAGTTAAAAAAAATTAAAAAAAAAAAAAAACGGAAAAATGAGTTTTCTACATAAAAATTTATAACTCGCGTAATTTTTAATATTTTTAGCTAAAAATTTAGTGGCATTCTCTTGAAATGTTATTATTTACGAAAAAAATTAACTGCGATATATTGTACGTTCCAGAAAAGGTATTTATTTTCCGATATGAAAACGTAATTTTTGGTAAAATTGAAGACTATATTTTTTAACCCAATAACTGCCGGATGGCAACATATGTTCAATTTTTTTGAATTTAATATACTTAATTGAAACGCAAACTTTGCTCGGGGTGTTGGACACCCCGTATGCCATTCAAGGGTTAAGCTTGTAATTGCAATGTTGTATGAAAATTCGTGTGGAAACCGACAAGACTGCTTGTCAGTCTTCGAATTTTCGTTCGAACCGTAATTTGAAAATCTAATCTTATCTTGATTGAAATTTTCTAGTAACTATTGAGCGAAATGCAATGAAATTGTCGGTGGTATTGAAACGGAATTCAGGTTCCGCATTTCCCAAGCTCTACCGCAATTCGCGGCGAATTTATGCGATTCCTAAAATTATATCTTATGCATCGAATCGATTGAACAACGAGCAGTACTGCTAGTCGAGCTCCTAGCCCCGTGCCTGCAACTATTCAAAATGCATAATTTAATCAGAAACGGAATTGCGCCTCTGTTCAATTCTTTGCTCTCGCACCTGTGGCCTGCAGTAGCCTCCTCCAACTTTAAACTAACGATCTACGTTCGACAAATTGCAACGGCACACCTAATTCGGAGGTAATTCGATTTCTCCGAGGCCGGGTGAAATAAAGTTCGCGAGAAGTTGAACGAAAAGCGTTGATGAACCTTTAAAGTAATATTTACGTAATCTAGTTTCGGATTTTTTTAATCGTAAAAATCGTTTCCCAATTAGTCTGGATAATTGATTACTTTGTTAAAAAGGAAAATCAAGTTTTTCCGCGCGGCGCGGGCGCGATAAGATTTTCGAAAAACTGTTTCCCTTCGACAAACGGGATTTCACCCCTAGATGACGGGGTCTATCCAGCTTGTTAAATCCCAGACTAGAAATTGCTCGTTCTCTTGAAAATGGCTATCCTGTAGCGCAGAGAGAATAGACGATATAACCGGTATAGGTATACGTAGGACAGGATAGGTAGGTAGCTGCAATGTTTTCTTGCCAGGAGTTTCAGGCGCTGGCTACAATAACCAGGGGTTCTATCGTCGAATGGAAAAGAAATTGCCGGGAAAACTCCGGCTGTCAAGTACACGAGTATACATCCCGAGACGAAGACTTGATTCTATACAGTCGACTGCGCATGCGCCGAATAATTCAATTTTATTGGTCGGCAAGATCGTCCCGCGTTGATACTTCAACCTGCGAGGCACGGGTGCCAACTTGCGAGAATGAAACTAGGGCTGTCAGACTCTGGCTGGATTTTCATGCGCAGTAAATTGCTGCTGCAACAAAATTTCGCTGTAACGCTATTCGTCGCTGATCACGTGGTTACCCGCAACGAATAGCGTTACAGGAAAATTTTTCTGTACCAGCAATTTACTGCGCATGAAAATCCAACCTCTCGCGCGCAAAGTAGTCGATCGAGGTTATGTCGTTATCGAGTTGAAGCAAGCAATCAGCTGTTCGGGATAAATTTCAACGGTTCTTTCAGCCGCACATCAAATTTCATTTTCAACGATGAAAGCTTCCCAAGCCTTTCCGAATCATTACCGCGAGTAATTGAGATTCTAACCTCGAAAATTCCTATCAATTACATCAACGCGAAAAACAACGTTTGACAGCCAAAACTAGGGATGGTCAGCAGACGACAAAACTCGCCCATGCGCAGTCGACTGTATAGTATCAAGTTTTCCTCTCGGTATAGACGGCTACATTCCATTCTACACCTTTTCGAAATCCTCGCGTCGTTAGATAATTAGGGGTTTTAGACTAATCAGAATCATGGAATGGGGGCGGATGAAATCTGAGGGTGAAGTAGTTGGGCATCGGGGAATCTATGTCGAGTTGAAGTCTTGTTAGGGTTCAACGTCTTGAGATTAACACGGCGAACCGCAGAAGTTTGAAAATTGAATAAAATCACTTCTCAGTTCTCGCCCGCTATGGTAGGCCTCGGTTAAGTGAGGGTACGGGACACGGCCTCTCAATCCCTTTGGCGAAAGGGATTGAGAGATCGAGAAGCAGCGGAAGTATATATCAAGGGTCAATCATTCTTTGATACAAGATTGCTGTCACCCTTTCCAGCTTTGATCTTCTATTTCCAAGTTTTACTCTCACCGTTCCGTGACGCGCCTCTCTTCAACTTTGTCCCCGACCCAAAAAACCCCGCCAAAACACTTTGAGGATTTCCTATGTCAACTGTTTCGACATCTTGTGGCCTTCTCGATACTTTCGAGCACCGAGAGAGTCCCGCTCTCAAAACTTCAAAGGAATCAATTTTTCATTCATTTTTCCACCTGTTCGAAACTTTCGAACACATGACGCGCGTCGTGGTGTCACGTCAATCCTCATAGCTCGATAGAATTTCAACAATTTTGCTTTTTCTCCGAGCGATAACTGGGTGAGAAAAAATTCAGGGGATGAAAATATCGTCGGATGTAAATAAACGAAATGATTGACCTTCTTCGTACGTCAGTAACGCCTTGGACCCGGAAGCTTGTACGATCTGTCCCTTCCCGATTCTCGATGAAACGAACCTTCGCAATCTACAATCTAGAATCTAGAGACTACAAATTCTACAGTTTCTACAGCCAAAAAGCTTCCGCTATGCTATAGGCGCCTACAGAATCCATATCGATTCACGTTTCACATCCGGGCGAGCACACCGCGAATAAGCCCTCGGTGAATCCCAAGGCAAGTCAATGCAAGGCAAGGCAGGGCTGCCGCTTGTCAGAGCTTTAGGGAAAGAGGCCAGAGGCTAGACCATCGACACCGCCGGAAATGTGGTCTGAATTTTAATGAGTCTCTCCTCCCTTTGTATACGCTAAAGCCCTTTTTGGACTCGCCAGCTATGAAGAGCTATGGGCAGCTAGAAGATATGAAATTTTTATGAAATCCTTCTCTCGGATTACCGGCCCTAATCGACCAGCGCGTGATGGGACTTCCGGCGGAAAGAAGAAGCGGAAAGAATGACAGAAACGGAGGGAAAGGGTCGTATCAGTCTCCCTGTTTTTGCAATGAGACAAATTTGAGGAATTGGAGAGAAGGAAGAATGGATTTCGGATTAATTAGATGGACAGTGAAGGCGGGGAATGTAATCTGCATTTTCTGTACCGGTAGCTGTAATGTATTTTTAAAAATCGGGGGATTAGATTGGCTGGGAAAACGAGTTTCAAAGTTTCCCTCCGCGTTTCCTTGCGAGCGAAAGAAAGAACGGAGGAGAGAAATAAAAAGGGATACCCAGTAGGACGTTGCGTCGTGGAAGGAGCCGGGGGATTGTTTCCTTTAAAGGATAATTAACCTAGTTTCGAAAAGTCGTCGTAGTCTGACCCTCTCGGTTTCGGTGTAGCTGGATATCTTAGAAAATAGAATAGAAAGAATAATGAGATCGATGTGTACCCATGTCGTTTTGGTAGACGAAAAAGGATCGCCTCTTGTTAGTTTCGAGGATATCCTCGTCTCTTCGTAGCTAGAGTGACAAGAGAATTTGGCACCATCCACTTGGCATACATCGACCTTTTCCCTCGCGAAAGGATCGTGGGAATATCCGATCCCCTGGGTATTAGAGGATGGAGTAATCCTCGACTTGAACCTGCGAATATCCCTCGAAATTCTTTATCACCAGAAAGACCCGAGTGTCTAAAAAACAGAAACAAAAAGAAAAAAAAAGAAAAGCTAGCCTTCTGCTTCCCCGGTGTCTCCTGACTCGATACATAACGAAAATAAAATAAAGATAAATAATTCTGGAAAACAATAACGCTTCCTGGACAAAGCCTGCAGAGCTTCGTATCTGCTTTAACACTTTTTCGCACATACCTTTGCACAGTTCACTTTGCATAAAATCTGACTCCAACCCATGCAGACAAAACGGCGTGTTGGTTTTATCAGAATTTCAGCGATCCTGCCTTTTCAAACAATTCCAAATCACATTCCGCTGTTTGCAAATTATTATGCAACCGAAATTGTGTAATGGCAGACCTTTCAGCGGGGGCAAATATCCGGGATATTCATTTTATCCCGTAAAAACAGCTCGCCGAGCTGCAAAGACAAGCGAATCTGATTCGAATTCGGGACATTTTTTCAGCCCGATCTCATAATTGGAAAGAAAGTGATAACCAGGTGTGGCAATACGGAAGTAGTCAGTTCGAATCAGACGATGATTTACCGAGTCAACAAGAAGCGAGAGTGGCAATTGCCAGCCCAACCCAGGGACCACTATCAGTTTGTATTTGTTCTGCACCCCTTGTTTTCACACGTGAAAAGCACACAGGATGCGACTAGGGGTTTTTGGGCCGCCCACGGAAACGTGCGTAACAGGGGCTAGTGAAAATGTTCCCTTGCTTGGTGGTAGGGGCTGAATATGCATGAGGGACTAAGTGTGCAGCTGATGCCGTACTGCAACGTAAGCCGAACGAAACACTGGCCCCCAAGAGCCCGGGAAAACAAACCCGGAAGTTTTTTCTCACATTCTTTCACGATTCCGATGGGATCTGAACTCGCGAATCCTGCGGGACGATATTTTCGAAATGAAACCAAACGGGACAGTCGAACAGGTTTCGAGATATCGTCGATCGAAATTCGCTTCTAAAAATTTTGGTTCTTGAATAACTAGGATACTGCAGCAATCAGGTCCAAACTCCATCCAATTCTGAGCTCGGAGGAACCGCATCGATTGATATAAGAAAGGGTGAAGCCGCGCTGATTCGTTCTCGAGATATCTGGAGGAAAAATTGATCACGTAGACGGACCCGCGCCCAGCGTGCATCTGAAAATTGTCGGAATTGATTGGATGGACTTCAGCACGTGAAAAGTCGGCGAAAACGGACTCTTCAATTTCGTAGAGTTTTGGAAATGAAAATTGGAAGAAAAAAAACAATGGCATCTCGAGTTTTATTCAAATGCCAAACACAATCGATTCGGGTCCAATTTTGGAAACGGACTTTGGTACTGGGAGGTTGCAAAAAATGTGAAAAGGACTTTCTTTCACAAGTTCGTCGTAGCATTCAATTCCAGGGATGATATTTGTGCAGCCTAAATATTCAAGTTCTCGTTTATTTTTTTGCATCTCATCAGCCCGCCGTTTCTGTCAAGCTTGTCATGCGCAGTCGACTGTATAGTATCAAGTTTTCCTCTCGGTATAAAGATTCTCTCCTCCATCGATAGGGCGAAATATTGAGGATTTTATTTCAGTCGAATTGATTTACTTTTTCAGTATTTTCTTTCATTTCGTTTCTCACTTGTATCGCTCGTAGAATTTTGACAGCCTTTTTTTCGCTACTTCGTGTCATCTATACACGCATGATTGCATTTTGTCGACCTGACAACAGGCGTAAGTAAAAACTCCCGAGGATTTCGCGGTGCAGCTTACGGGACAATAACAAAGGAACTTTTTGAGCTCGAAAGTACGACTCTGCTACTGAACCGAAAACCCTTATTTCTCTCTTTCTATTTCTTCGCCGAGTAGCTTCGACAAGGGTAGAAAAGTTTTCTTCGCCTCAAGATTATCGGAGAGTTGACGTATTCTCTTCCCCGCGCAATATTATCCCTATAACTCGGGAAACTCACCCTCAAATCCCTCGCGAATTTCACAAGAGACTTAGAGCTAATGGTAACGGGTTTCACTCGCGATCGTCAACCACGGGTCGTCAAAATCTTCAATAAAAACCTATTTCAAGTAATTTTTTGACCAAGGATGACGAAATGAAAAAATCTACGCGAATCTCTTAAAGCTAGATCTAAAAATGAACCAGAAAAGTTTGATTAAAAAAACTGAAATTCAAAGGATTCTACATTCGAATGATGGAAATGAAAAATTTCCATATATATCCCATTCAATTTGGACCTTTCCGTTCACGTTTTGTTCTAAGCGATAAATGAATTTATAACCACACAGTCTGTCCCCGGATTGAGAAGTTTGGACTTAGGGCGTCTGGGGGAAGCGTAAAAGGGGGAAGAATTTCACACTCAATCAAAAAGTGGTCCCAAGACTTTTTACGAGACGCAGTTACGAGAAGGGTGCGGATACCTAAGCAATTCAGGTGGTTGTTTGAGCCGATGAATAGGTAGCTTATGTCGACGTGTCGATTGCTCAACTTTTATGAAACGTTGGAAAATAGTTTGTGAAAGAAGTTTCATGTGGATTGATTCTCTACGGATTGAAGCATCGCGTTTCCACCGATTTCTCTCAGCTCGACGTCCGAGATCTTTACTATCAACACTAGGGCGGTCCTTATGTGAGGTCTGAAGAAAAATTCATGTTGGATCCTGGCAATCGGCTCCAAATATTGACAAAAAATTTCCTAAATTTTATCAGATTTTCATTTTATTTCGCTAGTCTCGTAGGCGAAAAATCTATAATCTTGAATATACAGTGAGATTCATCTTCTGTCTCAGTAAAAAAATCAGAAATTAGGTATCTCGTGAGAATCCTGTGCAGTATTCAATTAAAGGGAAGCCCATCTTCGTCGAAAACTAGAATCCTTTAACGAGGAACGAAGATGAAAAAAGTTTCATGATACAAATCATCAGTGAATATCGTCGAGTTTTTCCTCATTCAAAAAAGGAGACATTTCTGGAAAAATGTCAACTCGGTGTATCGTGGATTTTATTTCGTACTTCAACGAAGACAGGGAGACGGAGGGAATGAAATAAAAATGTTAAAAAATTAGGTAATTTTTTTGTCACTATTTGAAGCCGATTTGACAGGATCTAACATATTCAACGGATGCAAGTGACATGTGGAAATAAAAGTTGAGAAGTTGATCTCCAAAGCCTCTTTGATCTTGTATCCATCAGCTACTTTCTCGATCTGTATTATAGCGCAGGGTATTAAATTGATTCATCTGTATACAAAATTCTGACAGCTGTCAAATCCAAGAAAGACCCGGGGATGTTCGGTGTAGTCAACTTGTCGTGTCGGTGGTTCCACGTTTTTCAGACCTGGACGAGATCCCCAACCCTTATAGCCGTGTGTACCCTTCTTCCAAGCTCCAGGGATTTCATTGTGTAATTCAATAGATTTTGAGAAAACTTGAACGCAATGATATATATTTTTGTCAAACTATTCAAAAACGTGATAATTCGCGTACGTGTCCTGATTGCATCCAACCCCTGAATCGGTAGTCTGGAATTTTATATACTTTCAAACGAGCTACCTCAAGGCGATAAAATTTCGATAGTAGGTTCGCTGTAGCCAAATTTAGTAAACAGAATTTTATTATTTTATACTGTTTTTGTCCCAGTATCGAACGCCCTAAAGGTATAAACAGTTAAATAATCGCCCGTGTATAACCCGGGATAAAAGTTGTACCTACAGCTTGTAAAATTCACGGTTGTGCGAATATCTTCAGCCTGTCGTAAAACAATATTATAGCAGGTATCGTATATTTGTTATTTCTACGGGGGGATCGGGCGATAAAATTCCTATTCTTTATAACTGAACCCTAGGCTATACGGGCATATACTTCACCCTGACGTGCAAATTCCTGTACATAATACATCGCGGTGTTAAGGAAATTGTTTCCGAACACGCATATTATTTTCAATTTTTCCCCTTTTCTCTTCTACCCCCGTTGAAAATTGTCAAAATCTAAAGCCTCGAATTATAGCATTGAATATTTTTCGCATTTCGAGACAGCGGCTAGATGAGAAATAATCATCCGGCTCGAGAGCCTCTTCGACGTAAACACAAAGCAAACCAGAACGATGCATTACCAGAGAGCCTGTGGCAAAGCCTTCTGCGTCATGCGGTGATATAGAGACCCTGACATGTGTACGGGCTGGGGGTGTATGAAGAAATATATACACACGTATGGCGGCTGTGAAAATACGGCTGTGTTAGTATTCGGGGTTGAGCTATCCATAATACAACCACCTCAAAGTCCGAGACCCCAAGTTCTTGAAGCTCTCGAGCGAAATAGTACTTCCAGAGAAAAGAGAAAATGGGGATGATATTTTTCCTCCCATACGTACCTATGTGCGGGTTAAACCAGAGGTCAAAGTTTCGCGAGGAATATCATCGCCAATCCGCTTGAAAATTATTAGAATTTTATTTCCCCCAGTTTTCCTTTGCTTCTCTCTATTCAGCGGCGAATTTCGCGACCTAGGTATATTATTTCATTCATTATAATCGTTCGATTCCATTTTCCACTCGACAAACGAACTCTTTGATAACAATTCAGCCGTTTTTTTTTTTTTTAATTTTTTTTTATCCTGTCTACGATTCTTCACAAATTGAACTTTCATCAAGTGAATAAAGAACTTTTGTACACTGAAAAATTCGACAGACTTTGTTCTACCCTTCTCCCCAATCCTCGCCGATAAAAACAAGAAAAAAAAAACTAATCGCTTTCAAAGATTCAACAATACTCGTTGTAGCTGTATACCAAGAAAAAACCTCGGGGATTCCTTTTTTCAACCCTTCATTAAAATATCGCAGAAAGTTCTATCGCTGCGGATCGTTAATCGAATATAAGCGTTGATATCAGCGTTCTTTCTAGTCTATACCTTTAAAAATAACATACGAAAATTTCAAGTGCATATCTCGAATAGTTTTTGAGTTACAGCCATCTGAAGAGCTACTAGCTTAGGGACCGGACCTCAGTTATTGTTCGTCAGCCTGGAATAGCGGATTAGCAGTAGATGTGATATTTCTCGACTTCTAACCGTGGAATCAGTATCTCAAACGTTGAACGCGTTTTTCTCGAAACTACATTTTTCAAATTTGCTGCAGTTATAACTCGAAGACAAATCATCCGATCGACTTGATTCTTGCAGCTTTTTTTATGCATGTTTCTCCATACCGTGAACCTCCAGTTTTCCGATCGAATACACCCAGAAAAAAGATTTATTTGATTTAAATAAAATTTATTTACCGCGAATAAATCTTCTTATTCGTATATGAACCTAATAGGCAGTTATTTGCCACAAATATTTAGAAATATTTGGATTTGTTTATTTCTTATTCAAATTTTTTTATTAAATCCAAATAAAAATGTATTTAGATCAAATAAGGAATTTTTGCGGCATGAAATAAATTGTTTTAAATAAATTACAAAATTTATTTGGATGAAATAAATTGCTTATTCGGTTGTAATAAACTTTTTATTTGATCCTAATGAATAATGAACGAAAGGCAAGTCTTTATTCGCCATGAATAAATTATTTATTAGGATAATTGAATATTTGTTTTATTCAAATCAAATATACAATTTACTTGATTCTAATATAAAAATAATTTTTGTATTCGATTCACCAAAATTGATAAACTGATGGATGAATCGCATCACGTATCACGAATAGCAGGTTATAAGACAAGCAAGATTAATAATCATACGAATAAAATTCTACACCAGGTACAAGTTATTATTTTATAAGATAATTTACGGAACAGCACGTGGCGTGTTGATTTCGCCATTCAGATCACCAAGCAACGATGCAAGTTACAACGCGTAGTTACAACAGCAGCGAAATCGCGCATGCGCGTTAACACATCAAATTTAATTTCTTATTAGAAACGAATATGCCACTTCTTTGATTCAAATAAGAACATATTTGCCCGAATGTCGTCAAATAGAAGGCTTATTCGATATCTAATATATCGTTTGTTTAAATGCTTGTTCAAATAAACATTTATTGCTAATAAATAAAAGTTTATTTGCAGGTAATAAATTACATCCTTCTTCATGACATTTCAAATAAATAAATTGTAAATAAATGTATTTCTTAGAGACAAGTAAGTCATCCCATTTGATGCAAATAAATACTTCTTTGGTTTGAGTAAATATTTCTTTGACCCAAATAAAAACATTACAAATATGGTAATTTATTTAATTTGAATAAATCTTTTCTCTGGGTGTAAAAACTGTAATTTTGGCAGGCCAAAAATCATCAAATTTTCGCGCGAAATTCGAAACTTTTTTTAAAAACTCCGCCATTTTGGTAAATTTCAATTTTCTTTTTCGATCGAGGGTCATGGTACGGGCAATACCTTCTGGTTTAATAAACTTTTTGGTTTTTTTGATTTCGGGCACTGTGAAGATCGCTATCACTGCAGCAGTGGGGGGACTTTTTTTCGAGCCTTGGGAGATTGCGAATAACTCGCTGAATTTTCAATTTTTTTGTCCAAAAATTTGATCATGTATTCATTATATATCCACAAATATATCCTCAAAACATGAAAACATTCTATGCAGTAGTTTTCTTCAAAAAAATTCACAAAAATCACCTTAACCGCCCCTTAACCGAAAATCGAATGTCTTGAAATTTTCCGAGTGCAGAGTATCGATGGCGGTGCCTTTGATGTGCATATCACTAATATCGCAGGCATTATATTGAGCTTGAAGAAAAAGAGAACCCGAAAACCCTCGACTGTGTGAAATAAATAGAAAAAAAGGATGAAAGGAAAATTTTCGACGCGCATAAAAACTAAATGCACAAGCATACAATCAGCCGGATATCGCCTGGAGGTACAGGAGGTGATTTTGAGCGAAATTCGAGGGCGATTTCCGCGGTGGAACCATAACTTAACCCTGGTAGGCGTTGCGTTATGACCTGAATTAATTAGAGGCTTCCCTAAGCTTGAGTAACGTTAGCAACGGGTTGGTTGAACCTGCCTTTTCCCTGCCACAAGGAACAGGAACAGGCCAAACGATGCTTCTGCATATTTTAGATCGCTGCCCCTATACCTGGCGTCGCGATGTTAATGGAAAATAAAAATTTCAGTTTTCGACATTTCATCAGCTGACTAACTAAGATCTCAATCAAGCTAAATCGCCCCGTAATTACAGCCCCGAATAATTAACCTCGGCATGACGGAGCGAAGGAGACTGGAGACGATTTCATATCGCTAAAAATATACAGCGAGGATCGAAGGCCGCTGAGTCGAATACCTCTTCACCATATAATCAGGATGTTTGATTAACGAGAGACTCGAATTTCCACGCATAGATAGGCACACATAATGAATGCGAAATCACCGAGGTTTCAGATAATCATTACTCGCTCTCTCTCCCCCGTTCAAATATTCTTCAAATAAATAATACTTCGAAGTTTCGAGATTTATTCACGGTAATTGTTACTCCGATTCGGGCGAAGAATTAGCAAACGACACACAGATATATATATACATATATACAGATGCTATGGCATAGTGGAATTAATTTAGCGAACTGTAAGGACGCACGTGGGCTTCAGCTTAAATTATAATAAAATTTCCTCGTGAAGTTAGGTAGGTACGAAGGCCCGGAGCGGGCTAATTCTGCAGTAGAGTTGAAGCTGGTAGAATGTAGAATCGTCGTGAAATTTAGCTAATTAAATTGTTTTTAATTAAACCCTATACGCTATTTCTGCAGCCGCTTATTCTACAATAATATTCGTACTAATTTGAATTCCCTAGGTATAATATGTATATAGTATCCCGCAGAGCAGACGCTACACCGAGTCCTTCTCACGTTTAATTTTTTACTTTATTTCACATAGATTTTTCTCAAGCGGAGGTCATATTATTGGGTACTTCGTCTTGGCTGCTTTAATTTCCCCTCATTTTAACAGATACAAAAACAGCGCACAGACGAGGGATGAAGGGTTCAATTTTTACAGCGACAACCATCCTTGGTCGTAGTTGAAGTATGGCTTTTATTTCGCCGTATTAAAACTGAGCTTCTGCCCATCGAAAATGAAAATAAAACTTCGTTCAATCGGGCGAAACGTGCGGAGAGATGATATACAGGGTGAGTTTTCTCCGGGGTCTCATCTGGGCGGAGTTTCGACGTGGTGAGACTCCGCCTTCTTCTATTCTCCTATTTCGGAAGTTTGCTATACGTGTAAACGTAAAGAAATTTTGAGATGAGGATATCTGCTCTATAATCGCACTGCTATTATTCTGAAGCGAACGAGTGTGAATAGAAGAAACCACGTCGAAACTCCTCCCAGATGAGACCCCGGAGAAAACTCACCCTGTATATTTCTTTTTCCGTCCTTGAGCTGCTCTTGTTTTAATTAATTGCAATGATACAGTGGAATTGAATAATTTCATCCCTGTCGTTGTTGAGTGGATTGAAAAAACAGCTTTAATAATTTGCATATTGCTAGTTCCGCGAACAGGTGTAATTAACAACCTTTTGGTTGATTAATTTCGATCGACACAAGGCGTAGCCACGGCTCAAAGAGTAATTGAAACCTGCGGATACACACGCGGTAGACCTAATCACAATTACTTTTATTATTATTATACCGGAAAGCAGGCCGAGTAGCTATAATTTTCGACGAAAATTAATTACCGTAAAGGTTCTCGCTTCTTTCGACTCTGGAATAAATTAGATACAAAATTGATTAACATTGACGGGTAATATTTGAAGAAGAAAAAAAAAAAATGTAATATAATACATAATTGAAAAACGGTACTCCGAGTTGAGAATCACTCGAATATTCTCGCTTCGTTTAAATCATGAGAAAAGTAAGCCTATGTAGTACTTGAAGAGATTTAAAAATTTTGCAAGCTAAGGTAATTCTGGTGATTCAATCATAATTTATTGCACTCGAAAATCCGCCCGCAATTCCCATTCAATGTCGAGCTGAAAAAAAATAAAAAAATATCGAACTTCTTTTTTTAAGCTATCACTAAAACTTTCAACCGCAGTCATACATAACTCTGATTTGATCAGTGGAATTCATACCTCGATCAGTATACGTTCTAGACATTTTTATTTTTCTCATTATCAGGGGTTTTTATTTTTTTCATAGGGTAGTTCTATATTTAATCAAATGGGGTAGTTCTAGAATCTGCAGGGTGTCCCCTCACAAGCCAATTGAAAGTCAAAAGTTGAAAAAGTTTTTATCCCATTATTTTTGTAATTTAAGTAAAAAATCCAAAAAATGAAATGCACTTGCTTTTGTATCAGAATGAAAGTCGAGTAAAAAAAAAATCACATCCGACAATTTTTACATGTTTTTCACGATTTCGGACCAAAAAAAGAATTTCTAGCTGGAACTACCCCATTTGATTAAATATTTATTTAAAAAACGAGTGGGCCACCTCAAAATGACGAGCAAAAAAAAATTTTCTTTTTTTATAAGGTACAAATTCCATCCCCATGCTGAGGAAAAAAACAAATCTTTTTTTCAACGCACCCTAATATATATTATATAGGTTTGCGGTATACTTGATCGAATGAATTATTTATATATACGTATGGGAAATTTCGAAGGGTTCAATTTTTACCGCTCGATCAATTTATCGATGTCACAGCTAGGAGACAACTAGCCCGTAAATGATTTGAAACAAGGGCTGCGGCGATCGCTTGGGAGCGCATATATATCACTGATTCAACGTACACAGCCCTATACCCCCGAACCCTGTTGGTGTCCGGTTAGGAGTTGGCATCCGAATGGCGAACTTTTTCACGCAACGCCAACCACGGCATCAGGGGTAGCGACGTGTGTGTATCCGGAAATAATTTGGTTAATGAAAATATAAGAAAATAAACGGAAATTATTATCGCCATTTAATTGGGGCTGAAAATTTTCGGCTCTTGTTACACAATCGCAGAGTTTTGTTTCTTTACATTTTGGCCAAAACTTTTACTGATTGTTTGATCATTTTTACTCGTTTTTCGAAATGATTCCTCAAAATTGCTGAAGATCATTTTCGGATTTTCTAAACGAGTAAATTATCTTTTGATACAGCTGACTGATGACTTCGAAAAACTTTTCTCAAATTTTTCTCCCATCATTTTGACAATCCTGTTAGATTATTCGTAAAAGCAGATCGACGAGAGTTTTTCTAACTTCTAATCAGATGGCGAAAGTCTGTTTCATCGCGAGTGAAGGTGGTATGATTTTCGAAAAGATAAGGTAATCTCCACAGCGTGGCGTAGCTGTAGTTCGGGTTTAATTTCGCAACACACGTAAGTTTTGGCCAAATATAACGAGCGTTTATATCGCGTAGGTTGTTCGCCTTTGGATTTAGGGGCATTATAAACCCTTCGTAAGCAGCGAAGCACCCTGCAGCCACACCCTATTATGCCGTGTGAAGTTGCCTTATCTGAATCACAAATGGGACTTTATATATACAGAGCTATGAGAGTCTTGAGCCATGCGCGTGGCGAAGCTTAAATATCTCCGACTTAGAAACGCGAAGCTCGACTATTCTATATCCGTACCTATTATACGATTACATATACAACTCCGAAAACTAATATAAATGGGAATAATCCAAGTCTTCAACGCATTCTATAAGAATAAACTTCGATTTTTCACGCATCTATATATACTTCTTCTCGATTTTAAACTTTATTCAATTTATCACCCATTCCATTCCGAAGTTCGGGTAAAAAAATTTAGAGGTGAAAAAAAAAAAGGTACGTAACTTTTCAACCCTCTTCGAAAATGATAACGATCATTCTTTCAAGGGTGTACAATTTTTCGGTACGCCATTAAAAAAAATATTCTATCGACTCGATTATTTTCTCGATTCACAGATTGATTTTGTAACGAATAAAAAAAATAAAAAAAATGATAAGGATAATAAATTTTTTTTTTTTCTTGCAAACGTTGAGGAAGAAGACTGCGTTACTTTCTCACAACGATAGAAACGACTACCCTTATTCCTATATATCATTGCTTTTCCGTGAAACGACATCATATCTTATAATATTGAATATTGAAGTTATTTTCAAACCCCCTTAACCAAATGCAATATTAGCCAATTTATCTTGCACTACGAATGTCTCGAAGACACTCTGTATCTTGCCCATAATTTGCCCCAAGCTTTCACGAGCATCGAATATGTACCGAAAGCTCTGTATAATATATGAACAATGTATGCAAGCGAGATCCTTCAAGGTAAACATACGTCGAATCAGCTAAATTGCCAGAACCCATATCTGTGGCAAAAATTGAACCACCGAACGTTAATTTAATTGCCTTATACAACTTCGAGAGAATATGATCATAATTGGGGGGGAAATGAATTTTTCTTGAATAATTAATTTTCGAATAATTAAGACCCACATTTTTGAAAAAATTTCTAAAAATATACTTCCCAACGAATTTCTATCGCATATAATCACTCCACTCTCACCTGCAGCAGTGTAGAGCCGATTTAAACGTCGGTAATCTCTTTTCAAGTATCGAACAATTGCAGTTGTCAGATTTATCAAACAGAGTAAAATATTTTAACCGATACACGTTATGCAGCTTCATGATATTTACCCGACGGCTGACGTGCGTTGTATAAATACTAATTCACCTTGTCGCTTCAGGCTGACAATTACAGCACGTAGTGCACACTCCAATATGTACAGCTGTATATGTACAAAAGGATGTGTAAACAGATTGTCGGCTAATTATACGTCGTAGAGGCAGGAAGCTAGCCATGTGCAAACCTATATTCAAATATATGTGTATGTATATTTCGTATGGTGTGTGTGCTCATCTCATTATTTAGGCAATATTTCGAATTTCGAAATGTATTATCTAATCACGGAAAATAGAAGCCGAAGGCTGTACACGTCGGCCAGTTCGCGCCAATATCTATTGGTCTCTGAATGCCCGATCTTTCGGAGAAGATGTTATGCCATAGTACCGGCGAAACGAGCAGACGAGTACTTTGGGCTTTCTTGTCTTCATTAGTTTGGGAAAGCTGTATATTAGGGTGGTCGTTGGTTCGGTTATAATCGAATTCCAATGCTCCCATGGGCCAAAACGTTTCCAAACATGTACAAAAAAAAAATGTAGCCAAAACCCCAGGCTCCTATCTTAATTCCAAGCCCCATTTCAAAGCCTCAGAATTTTCTCATTCGAATAAAACATGATTTTCTTAGCACCAAATTGTGACGAATAAAATTGAGAATTGAGAAAGGAACCTGAGACTTCGGAATCATTTCTTATATATATATTTTCAGACATTTTGGCCTGTTCAATCATCAAAATTCGAATAGGACCGAATTTGGAACCGCTCAAATGTATGTTTAAAGAATGGGTAGACCCAGTAGCCGTGCACTTCGGCGTCAATTATTCGGGAAATAAAGAATAGAGAAGATTACACTTGGGCAGCAGAGGTTCTTACGTCACTCGGAATAACACTAAACTATATAATTTGACGGCGGAAATTGCCAGTTAGCTCAGGATATACTGAAATACACTGGATGGTAGAGAGCTTGGGTTGCCAGATCAAACAAACAGAATAATAATTACTAATTTGATCAATTCATTCAAAATAATAGGAGATTGACGATATGAAAGTCAACAGAATCAGAATTTTTACGGGAAAAAGTCTGTTATTATCGCTTAACTATGTTACGTGTCTCATCGTCAGATATACAATCCTAGTTTAAAACGGAATAACATGTATACTGTCTTCAAAATACAGTAACTTTGAAACTAATGGAGGAAAATGAAATCGGCCGACGGGATTTGAAGGTATTCAAATTCGGCTTTATTTCGGGATAAAAAAAATTCATTTATCTTGAAAACTGTGCTCTCCGTAGGCCGTTCAAGTAAAAACTACGCAGTGTCTGAAACCCAAATACCAAAATGCATTTTATGCGTAATTGAACCCTTCAAGCTCTTACACAGCTGATTTTTGATAAATTGTAATTTGGTCAAAATATAGATTTCCACAATGAAAAAAAAATCTATTTCATAGTTTTTATCTATATTATTTTTGAAAACCTGAAAGTCAAATAAAAAATCAGTTCTGTGAAAGTTTAGAAGGTTCAATTACTCATGAAATGCATTTTGGTATTTGGGTTCCAGACACTGCGTTTGGCTGCAATCATAGTCACCGTTTTTTTTCGAGAGAGAAATAGAGAAGTTGAAAAGAACCTAGAACATGCCAAGCATAAGAAAATCTATAACATACCTAATCGTAAGCAAGAAAGGAAGAACCCACGAATAATCACGAAACACGAGTAAACTCGGGAAATCCGTTTTTAATCGGACTAAATACTAGAAAAATTATCGGGACGAAGGAGGAAGACTTAAATCCGTGGCCTACGTCACACGAAATATAATAAAATACAGACTAAATGGTATTCGGGAATTACCTCGTGGTTTTTACAGAAAATGTGTATTTTTTTATCGACGAGAAACACGCTTTTTCAACGATAAATAAACGATATAAAACGAGATAAACGGGAAACTAGACCGAACTGACTCTAAATATGAAAAGAAGTTAGATTAACAAATGACTCTGGATAACAAACAACAAAATAACACAATAATTCGGGAACTCGAGACTGATGTTCGCTACGGTAGCTTCGACATTAACGCGAGGACGAACAAGCGTAGAAGTAGGCCGAGTCCTGCGTTGTTGACCCTTTTATAGGTGTGAAATCCCCTCGTGGCAATGATCGTCGGTTGTTAGACTCGCGATTTTTAGTTAGACTCAAAGTCGGTAGATTTTAAGCCCATCCGTACCGAACGTGATGAGTTTAGGGACGCGTTCTTCGGTCCGCCCATAGACTTACGCATCGACATAGACATAGACTGAGCGCTCTTATGGGCCGCTTGAAGCCAACATTTAGAGGACGGAAATATGTCGAGCATGCTCCTCTCTCCATCTGACGATATTTGTGGCGGGGATTGAGGCAGTAGAAGAGAATGAGGGGAAGCTATTGAGGCTGTTCCATTTCCACTGTTCCGCTGTCTCCCACCATGACGCCGATTGAAACGAGAGAGGAGTACTCCCGGCATGTCTCTGTCCTGTATATGTTAGCTTGCGTGCCTCGTATGGGAGCGCTCAGTCTATCTAGTCTATGGGCCCATCTTGGACTTGGAAATTTGTCCAGACTTTTACGTCGCTACAATGTTACGGCGGGATATTTAAAATCGTACGGGATATCTTCTTCCTTCTGAGGCTGGCACTCGTCGCGGGAAGTCCTTGATGACATAATCAGGACGAAGTCCGTTTGAACGGGAAAAACGGGAATTTTCTATTCTTTGCAAAGTAGGAAAATTTCCAAATTTCATATCTCAATGACCATTAGCTTGAGCAGAATGATTGTTAGGATCAAATAATTAGAAGACAGTACGTATAATCGTCTAAAAATAAGGGAAATATTTACCCGATTTTGTGAGAAAAAGTATGATCATCGTCTGCCATCGATTTAGTCTTTCAGAAGAAGGTTGGCAATCCCAGGATACAGGGTGGCATCGTTTATCGGAACTTTTTGGAATCAGAAGAAAATGAAATCCGAAATAATGTTCGTTTTCATATTTTCCGAAGTTTTCAAGTTTTCACTGAGGAACTTTTCGTTTTAGAATTCGACAAGGAATATCGGGGTTCTAGGTCACCCTGTATATACTCTCAAAAATCTGAGTAAAAATATGATTTATGTATAATAATTTCGCGGCGTTATTCGAGAGGAAATAAAAGAAAGAGTAGTTGTTTTAGAAAATCGAGGCTGGAATATCTCTGACCAGGAATATGATGTCGTTGGTAGAAGGGATAGTACACGTGAGGACGCTGGGCGTGAACTGTATCTTCTTTATTTCCCCAGCGCCTTATAGCACCCGAGCCGAAACACCATTCTCGTCATCCTCACCCTCGCATAAATATTAGAAGAACCACCTTACGGTCTCGGAAAAACGATCCTCGCAGCTCGCAACTCGCGTCTCCCTCATCTCCTGGCTGTATCTTAAATTCTCTTTCATTTCCTTCAACTCGCCAGTCTGCCCTTAAGTTTCTCATATTTTTTGGATAGCTGGTTTTTATTTCACCCAATGCTATCTCGAAAGTGTGAATAAAATGAAAATGGAAAAAGCGAGGCGAGGATGAAAATGAGAATGAAAATAAAACCGGGGAAAGTTGTGTAACACGCGAATCAATTAATAATAATCAACAAAGAAGAACACAATGATAATTGTAAGAGAAGAAGTATATGACAGCCTTAATCATTCCATAATTCAATTCCTAAACATCGCGGTATAAAATTTCGACGCCATAAGGTTCAGGTATAAGGTCTTAAAAGACCGTCGAGATCGGTGAATTATTTAAAAACCGTACTATAAAAACGAATTTTAAATAGAGTGGGAAAGAAATTGGTAGGTATATAAAAAAGAAAAAGAAAAAAGAAGTAAAAAATAAAAGGCCGGAAAGACACACGTGTGTCACTTATTTGCATGCCCTAAAGGAGCCCCTAGGGATCAAGCGGGTAAAAAGCACGATCCCCGCAGCTTCGCAGTTTCTACGTAGGTGGGTATTCGTTTGCAACTCGTTACGGTAATTAACTCATGGTAAAAGAAACAGGGATGGGGGGAAAAAAAAGGGAGAGTTAAAAAATCGGCTGGAAGTACAATAATAATAATAATGATAATGATAATAATTCTAATATAATAAAAGGCAAAGTAGCCGGAGGGGGTCGATATATGATTATTTTGTCGTTCTTTACCCCGTCACTGAAAAAAAAAGGATTATTATTACAATGGTAGAATTATAATTGAGGGACTGGATGCAATATGGCACGTTTTACAGATATTCGCTAGTTGAAATAATGTGAAGGATTATCATCTTCAAGAACGTAATCCACCTACTCGAGTCTCAATAACACTCTGAGACGAGCCTACACTGCAATTTTCGCAAGTAGGGCATCATAATTAGCACTACGTTGGTATACGCTTCGATGAACTCGTTTTAAAACGTGTGTAATGCCCAATTAGACGATCACGCAATATTTAACCTGCACCTAATTCCAGAGCTCTGTTACTATTCCCAAAATCAAAAAATCTTTCAACGAGGAACGAGAATCCAAAAAAATTTTCATTATGCAAATCGTCAGCGAATATCGTGAAATTTTCCGTGATTTAAAAAAATTTTAATTCGTACTTTATAGACCAGTCACTTTACGCAATTTTAGAGCTTTGAATGATACTAATTGTGAGCAGTATGAGAAAAATACTACGAGATAGCGATAGACGTAAATAATATAACGCATAAGTTTTTAAGTAAAAAATTAAAAACTAGAAAAAATCTCGAGAAAAATACGTTTCTGTACCTTTCGCCTGGAACGCTGATTAAACGGAGGCAGATAGACGATAGTTTTACTAGACCTTTTTTGTAGAGCGATAAATTCTCCACAAAAAAGTCCAGGACGGCATGTATCTGTAGTCGATATCTCACGCGTTTGAGGCGATACAAAACATGCCTGCAAGACTACGCTTTTCCGATGACAGACAGCAAAATAGCGGCCATGTTGCTGTCAGTTGACGGAAAAGCGTAATTTTGTAGATATGTTTTGTATCGCCTCAAACGCATCGAATATCGACTGTAGATACATGCCGTCGGGGACTTTTTTGTAGCGAATTTAACGCTCTTCAAAAAAGGTCCAGTAAATTTATCGTCTATCTGTCTCCGTTTGAGCAGCGTTCGAGGCGAAAGGTAGAGAAACGTATTTTTCTCGAGATTTTTTCTAGTTTTCAATTTATTTTATTCAAAAACGGCTGAAAACTGAATGGCACGGTATATTATTCACGTCTATCGCTACCTCGTAGTATTTTTTTCATACTGCCTACAATTAGTGTCATTTAAAACCGTGAAATGATTCGTCTATTAAAATAAAAACGGGAAGACGAAGGGAACGAAGGAAAAAAATCTAAAAATACTAGGGAATTTTTTTCACCATTTCAAGCCAATAAAATCGGTCGATTTGTTTTTGAGTAGGGTCCCTCAAAAAGTGTCGTTAATTTGTTGAGATGCCATTGAGTTCTTTTCATCATCAGAATTATTTCATTTGATGAATAAACTCGACTGAATTTGCTTTTTTCTATCGCCAGATCATGTCTCCTTCCCCGAGTACTAATATCCTCGAATTTAATTCACGTTGTGGAAATACTGACTGAGCGATTACTCGACAACAAATCGACCGATTTCGATTTACTTTGGACCAAAAAATAGCATTTCGCAAGAGCTCCAATTTGATATGTCACAAAGGGGTGCGGGGTGCTGCTCGAAATTTCAAGGTCATTTTGCTCGTTTTGACCTCCCGCAAACCACGTTTTTTAAAATCTTTTCCGCGGCTCTCGGGGTGTTGAGGTGGAAAATTTTCGAACGAACACCCTGTACAGTAAATAACATATACGCGTGGAGAATTTACAGGCGTGCTAACGTTATCGTTCAGAGCGTTAAATCCCCGTCGTCGTTATTTGATATATCAAGGGTCGCGAAGTAGGTACGGGAGGAAAAACTCCACCGACGATCATAAACTAGAACTATGAAGTGGCGGAGTGGCACAGGCCGAGTTTTCATCCCATAATGTGTCGTCGAGAGATTGCCAATCCGAGCTAGACATCAGGCTCGACTAATTTCCGGTATCCAAATATTTTCGAAAAATTAATTCACGCGGTTAAATCCGTGGAGAATTGGTGCAAAATCGATCAAAAAATCTGAACATTTAAAATCAGCTGAACTTGCAGAACTCTGAATATTTCTTTTCACGTTTGAATCAGATTTTTTAAGAAATTCCTATAAAAATATACGTTTTTTAAATAATAAATAAATCATAGCTTTTATTGGGATACAGAATTGAACCCTTTAAGGTCACACGCGGGTCAAATCGACCCGGACAATTTTTAAAACACTCGCCACGTGGAAACTACCCGTCCGATTGGGACCAAAAAATTATGGTACATACTTTGAACATTGTAAAATGTCTAAGAAAAGTTTATACTATATATATACGAGAGATGAAATGACAACATGTTCAAAAAAAAAAAAAAGAAATCTTAAAAAGACATTTTTGTAGTTAAAAAAATCATAACTCTTTTATTTTCGAAAGTTTTTCGATAGAATTTATGGGCGATATTCATGGGATGTTATACTTTGAGGAAAAAATACTACACAAGATGTCGGGCTAAGCCCTATCATAAACCACGGATTTGCCAGTATTTATCTTTAGAATTCAAGCTCGAGTAATTTCGACCTGGAGAGACCACGAAGGGTTAAGCAAAACCGTGTTCCTTTATTGTTCAGCCGCCTAGGCGTGTTGAGAATTGTCCAAAAATGACGGGCAGGCAAACTGTCTATTTCTTATATTTATAAATTTCAGAAAAATGGAAATCCATTTATAACCTAAAAACATGCGAAAAAAAAAATAGTAAATATTGAGATTCCATTATCCTGTCATGCTTGAAAATCATATTTTAAACCATGAAATCAGTGTGATTTTTTTCAGATTTTAAAAAATGGCGTTTCCAAAAAAATCAGAGGCCCTTTTGGGCTGGTTGCGAATTTGACGTGGAAATCCCCATACATATACGTGTATACGAATATGTCTAAGCAACAATCATAAAGATAATCGCGTATGCGATCCTTGTTATAGATAGGACATGGGTTAATCTAGATGATAATCCGGCCAGTAATGACACGGTCATCTAAAATCTAGATAGTCATAAAGCACTAGTCGCGTAAGTACCGAAGGTTAATTGCCGCCTAATACCAACGGAAAATTGAATTAAGTTCGGGGCAGGTATATACCTGAATAGTGAATATGCATTACCCTGATATACGCGAGAGCTTTGCTAAGCTTGAAATTCAATATTAAATGATAAAGAGAAGCATGCAAGGCTTCATGTGTGTCTGATGCATTAATTTTGAGTTCTAGGAACACGAGAGGCTCGCAGAATGGAAATTATGAATTGTTTTAACGCAAGATATAATATTTCGAAACGGAATATATGAATAATATCAGTTGTAGTACAACGCGACGATTTTCTCCGTTCTTGATTTTCCGCGAAACTCAGACGCAGAGCTTTCGATTTGATCCGTGAATTTCCTAGCGACGCGACGCGACGTGACGCACGTAATCCGCGAATTACATGGCTATTCGCCTCACGTAAATCTAAAGTCGTAACTCCGATCGTATCGGACTCGGTAGGCCATAGAATCAAACATTTAGAGTTTAGAGTTTAGAATATAAAGGGAAGGCGCACCCGACTCCACCTCCGGCGAGACTATGCTCTTCAAATTCAATCCCCAATTACAGTTCCGATTCCCGCGATCCTGTAACGATCACGACGTCGTATATTTATTCCTCGCTAAAATTCCATGCAGCTGTATACATTTATGAGTCGTTGACTAATTTTTATTCAAAAAGCAACCCTCACGGGAGAGAATATGAATCCCAATACGTCCAGTATACCTTCACACCTTTCGCGGTCTCCCCCTTGAATCATACAATTATTTTCTCACTCCTAGATTTCATAATGTCGGGAAAAACGACGATACCAAATAGGCCCCATCTCAGCTCCACGTGTTTCGGCGTTTTTAGACTCGAATGGATCTGCTACGATCACAGTTCAGAACATGCCCCAGGCTCATATGCTCCTATTGCATCCAATCCCTCGATTTCAAATTTTCGAATATCCGAATGGGTTCTGTCTGTTATAATCCGACATTATACCTATCGTAACGTCTCTGGAGATATTGCAACGGGATAATGGGCTAGGATCGTGGCACTAAATCCTGGCAATAACAACACAACTTCGAATAATTCCGGATGAGAAATATTGAAGAGGAATTTTCTCCGAGAGACCTCCGAGTAACTTGGATTTCAGTAGGCGGAAAGGACTGATGAGATGCAGACTAAACTCACAGTGGAAGAGCCATACGCCATGAGACTAAACCACGTGTTGAAGACGAAAATCAAGTCTGGAAATATGGCAAGAGCTATCAACGCAGGCCATGCAGTGCCAGGCCTAACGCTACCTACTCCTTTGAGACCATAAATTGGACTAATGGAGACCTGGCCAAAGAAGGATGTGGAATGCCACAACCAGGCTTCATGAACCCAAAGGTCTACAACGAAAGGCAGACCCGAGGGGCTAGTCGCTGTTGCGATCTAGTGTGAAAAGACTGTATTGTGTAATCTCATGTAATCTCTGTGTAATCCATTCGACATATCTATGTCTTATTCTACGGTAATCTCAGTGTAATTATGTAATCTTGTGATCGACCTTGTATGGGGTCTGAAAAGAAATTCATGTTTCATCCTGTCAAATCGGTTCCAAATGGTGACAAAAAAATTTCCTCATTTTTTCACATTTTTATTCCATTCCCTTCGTCTCCCTGTCTTCGTTGAAGTACAAAATGAAATCCACGACACACCGAGTTCACATTTTTCCAGAAATGTCTCCTTTTTTGAACGAGGAAAAACTCGACGATATTCACTGATGATTTGTATCATGAAACTTTTTTCATCTTCGTTCCTCGTTAAAAGATTCTAGTTTTCGACGAAGATTGGCTTCCCTTCGATTCAATACAGCACAGGATTCTCACGAGATACCTAATTTGTGATTTTTTTACTCAGACAAAAGACGAATCTCACTGAATATTCGAGATTATGAATTTTTTGCCTACGATTGATCTTAAAATACACCATTTGACCAGTGGTCGTACTTCGACAGACAAGACTCGCAACTACACGGCACGTCGTACCGTACGTATCATTGCGGAGAGAAACAACAGACCCCGTCTAAACTCGCCGGACATAGCCATCGACAACTTATACAGTGGAGAACAGCGAACTTGGGTAAAAGACAAGCATGAGGGTCCAGAAGACGAGACACTTTACTCGAGGAATAGCCATGGCCCGAAGCATCGAGCCATGAGTCAACCGTGCGGTGAACATGTTCCCGGAATCCTTGACCGAAGGATTCCTGAATACAGGAGTAGCACTGGCAGGACGCGAGTCTGTACCGGGAATATAGATGCTGTAAAAGTCAGAAGGATGCGTGCCAGAGGCGAACTAGTGCGGAAAAGCGCAAGAAATCAGAACTGGATGGAAAGACAAAATAATATGGGCTGTTATGCCCCGAGGCCGTACTGCGAATATACCAAATGCTGTGGGATAGAAGCTTGTTGTGACAAATTACGCGGTGAAGCAGAACAAGCTAGATGTCAAGCTAGGGGTAGAAAAAAAAGGACGAGACCACCTGTCTGGCAGATGTATTTATTGCGCTACGGACGTACGGAGGGAAGTGTGCAAAATTTGGCAATCAAAGTCTGGAATTAATGGCGAATATGAAGGTTCAGGGCAGTACAGCCGATATAGTAATGTCTGCTTCAGGGGCGTTGGACCGAAGCGCTTCTCGGAATGGAACTTTGATCAGATCTGTAAATATTGAAGCTATAAAAAAAGATGTTGAGAAAATCCGTAAATTAACGACGACGTGATTGGAGCTGAGGAACACTTGATGAAGTTCTTGATGCCTTTGGAGGTTTAGGGCCTGCATACACTTCGACATGGCATTTCTAGAACCGTGACGTTCGGATGTAAATTATGAAATGATGAAGTATGGGGTAGATTCTATTCTGAATTGTGTTTTTCGTTGATTATTCATCGATCAAATGTCATTTCGATGTATTTAAATAATTCAATTAGCGAGTTTTCACAGCTGTCATAACGTGAACCCATAATTAACTGATTAGTGCAGAATTACTCCAGCAACGAACCGAACTTCGCACGAACATTCTAGACGGGTTATTCCGTAACGTGAATAACGGATATCGCATTACGTTCGTGGAAAATACTCGTTTTTCGAGATTCGCTATTCTTTCTTCACGATCATCGGGTTTGTTATTTTATTCATGTAATATTATGCAATATTTTTGCAAAATATTCGAATACGAAAATGACCAGGAATTGAATCTCGAGGTTCGTGTGATATGAACTCTTAGACGCAGAGAAACTCCGAGGGAAACGATATAGCAATAATACCCTTTGGCAATGGCGATGATAATAATAATAATGATAAGACAGAACGAAGTTTGACCAGCGCTTGCGCCATGAAAAAGGTCAGAGTTTTCCTGAAATTTTCGTCAGTTAATTTCCGCCCTGTGATTAGACTTGGCGTAAAAAAAAAAAAAAGGGGGCATATAAAAAGAAAGAGCATCCAGTTAATCGGTATAGAATAGCGCGCAGTTCACGTTTTATCTCCGGCAGAATTCGATACGAAATTACATTTACTTTACCTTCGATAATTACTATACAGCTGGCCGTCCGAATATCGTATGGATAAAATAAAGGAATCGAGTTTAATTTGAAAAAGAAAATTGAAAAAATTGAAGTAAAAAAAAAAAGAAAGACGGAGGAATATTAAAAAGCAACTGAATCGAATATCATTGTTTATTCTTCCGCGTTTACTTCGATCGAAACATATTTTTAATATTTGGAACCTGGAAATAATTAGGGGGAGCAATTTTTTTTTTTTTTAACTTTCAGGGGGGTGGTTGGGAGTGTAAATTTCGATTTTCGGGAAAATCTCGCCATTGCGTTCGCCGCCATCTTGATTTAAAGTTGAATTTTTCTGTTTTTTTGAAATAACTCGCTTAATTGCAAGTTTAGAGCGAAAATGATGGAATCCAAAGTTGTTGGAAATTCAATTTCCCACAAGTTTGCTCATTATAATTTTTACCCTAGGATCGATATTTGCAGAGTTATACTCAAATCAGGAGTGAAATTTTTTTTTATTATACAAATATCTCGTTTATTATCAAGTTTATCGAAAAAATGGTAAGAGGTAATCAGGTAGGGAATTTTATTTCCTACAACTTTGGTTATCACCATTTTTACCCTACGATCAGTATTTTCGGACTTGTACTCAAATTAGGGGTGGAAATTTTCGAGTATAACTATACCCCTGATTTGAGTATAACTCTGCAAATATCGATTCTAGACTAAAAATTACAATGACCAAACTTGTGGGAAATTGAATTTCCAACAACTTTGGATTCCATCATTTTCACTCTAAACTTGCAAATAAGCGAGTTATTTTGAAAAAACAAAAAAAAATCAACTTTAAATCAAGATGGCGGCGAACGCAACGGCGAGATTTTCCCGAAAATCGAGATTTACACTCCCAACCACCCCCCTCGGAGTTGAAAAAAAAAAAAAATTGCTCCCCCTAATTATTTCCAGGTGAATGTCTATTTCGACTGAACTAATTTTATAGAAAAATTTGTATATCTGCTCGACTCCATTTTAGGATTGAAATCGATATCCTTCGTACAGTTATTCGCGAATATACCTATATAATATACCTATAGGCTATACTGTTGTAAAACTCCTTTGTCGCTGATAAACTAGGACCTGAACCCGATACGAAAACTCGAGGGAGTTTGAAACGACGTCTGAAGTACCTATCTTTCATACCCTTGGCGTCGGGACGACGCGCGGCCGTAAATGGCTGGTGACAATCCAGACTCGATTGCCTCCCGGCGAGCAATTAATGCCCTCGTTCACCCCCTTTTTCACCGATCCAACGTTCTTTCTCCCCCATCGTAGGTATATATCTCTTTCTCGCTTTCCGTCGATGAAATGGAGCGGTCAGCGATGAGAGAGCGAAGAAGATTGGAGCATGAGAGCGCAGATAGAAAACGAGTTTTGTCGCAGACCGATTCACGCAGCGAATAAATGATTCGAAATTACATCGATTTTCGTGACGACGGATCAAAGTCGGTTCGAAATTGCGTCAAGGTGATGTTCGGTGTAAACAGGTAGGCACTAAATAAATGCAATCAAAACTTTCGGGCGTTTCTGTTTAGGCTAGCAATTAGCCATGCTAAACAGCTCTGAACGAATTATACCCACCTACCTCGAAGTTTACTCAATAAATTAAGACTGATCGTTTTATTTCGAAATTTCATTACCCGGGAGGCTCAGGCGGGCGATTATTTTCCATTTATTTTACACACAATATCGTATCATTTATATACCATCGTATAAAGTTACAAATGGCCAACAATTTCGTCATTTCTTTCAGTCGAGTGGTTACAAAAATCTGACGAATCATTTCGCAACAGAGGGCGTAAAATTCGATTTTACGCACTGTTCCTAGTGCGTAAAGTGCTACTTTCCGATACAGCTTGTCTTATTAATAACAGTGTGTAAAATCGAATTTTACGCACTGCAGTTGCAAAAAAATAGCTAGTGCTTGAAATTTGAATGGACTATTCTTCGCGAATAATGGCAGTTCAATGATTTTGCTACATATTGGATGCAAAATGTTGCGTTTCTATGCAATTTTTTCGCAATAAAGGGATACAGTTCATATTTGGACAATTTGTTTGGCTCGTTCGGTGATGTTTGCTTTTGCAGTGAATACGAGGTCCATTTCGTATCGGAAGTAATTTTTTTCTTTTGTAGTTTTTTCGAAATTCTATTTCAATTATAAATTTCTTTCGTTCGCTGTGGATCGAAGTCCGCAAAAGCGTGTCAAGACAACTTCCCTTTGCCATATCAGCTTTCAATCTCGTTTCAACTCGGTCGGATATTCCTTGGGTCAAGACCGGATGCGCCTTTTCCGAGTTTCGCGTAATACCTAGCGGGACGTAGAAATATCTGACATATATCACGCCGGTATTACCACAGGCTTTTCCCACCTCTCTCTCTCTCTCCCGTTTCATCTTATTCTCCTTTTCTCTCCCTACATTCTTCTCTCACTTTTTCCGCCTCTAATGGACAATATTTTAGCTATTCAAAGACGAAATTCTATCTCTGTACGGACTGCGCAGATCCACAATGCGTGGGCGATACTCTACGTGCGTTTACGTCTCTCTCTCTACGAGAACCTGGAGAACGGACGCGTCACGAAACGTGAGTTACGAGAGGTTACCTAGCATCGAAACGCGAGCGACTATACCCACCCCCAACCACTACGTGCGTGTGGTGTGATTGATAAGGACAATCCCTCCGGCGTGCAAAGCTTAACCGCAGTTTCACGTCACCCCGTAAAAGCCACTTACAAGACTTGGCAGTCAGATGGCTGGAAAGTTTTAAGGGCGCCTAGCGAGGCATATATAGTATGCCGCGTTTCAAATTATTACAGAGATCCGTGGAGAAAAAAGAAGATTGAAAAAATGTTTGGTTAAAAAATTGCTCATGTTTTTTTTTTTTTTTTTGAAATTTGACATTTAAAGGGACGAAGAAACTTTTGCTGGCCAGAACTGCTGCTTTTCAACTTGGAATAAAAATTGTGGATATCGAAATTTGAAAAGCATTTCGGAGTATGGATAATTCCAGTCTAGATTGCGAAATTCTTTCAGGCTGTCCGACGCGAGATGAAAAGTCCAATTCTTGCAAATTCGAGCCAGATGTGCCTCCGGAATAAGAATTGCGTCTGCCGCTCAAGTTTGTCTCATAAAAGACTGAAATCTGAATTCTGAATTTCGTCTAATGTGAAAGCGATGTAGTCGGTTAATCGAACGGTTTAATATCGAATTTCCGCGCGATAAATCAATGCATGAATTGCTTCTCTTTTCCTTTTTATTCGTGAAAACCGATGCAACTAATTTTACGATCGATACCCAACGTCGATCCCGAAGTGAACTTGTTCCCAAAGTGTTCCTGAAAACATTCTTCACTCCCTGATAAATCATTTAACGAAATTTAATACTTCGCTTCTAAGATTAATCGGGTAATATAAATCAAAATCGTTCGAACCACTGCACAGAGGGAAACGCTAGATTAGTCTGCAGATTCGAGATCGACCACTGACCCGTAAAACTTACCCCTAATACTAGCCAAAGATTTTCTGAGGCCGTAAGCCTCACCGGGTGATCCTTGATTATCGTAGTGATCATGTGTGATAATATTATGTTCACATATACCAGGTGAGAAAATTCGGGAAAGTATTTTCCACTCATTATGAGGTATATATATATATATAAGCTCGGAAGTTCTCGGTCAGAATTCGCCGGTAATATAAATGGGAAAAAGTTTATTTCTCCGAAGCTAATTAACTGATCGATTCAGGGCAGAGAGCAAAAGGAAAGTAAAGTCACGGAAAGTAGGAAAGCTAAAAGGCAACAGAGGACGAAGGACGAAGGCGAGGGCCTGAAGGCAGATTGGATTTAGAGAGATAAGCCAATCGGATTTCTACAAGATTCTATATATATACGTGTGTATATAATATATATATATATTCTCGGCAGAGATCTGGGCCGAAGGACAAGACTCTAGAATTTGGATCGAAGGACTAGGCCAGTCTTGCCTCTAGACGTTACGCGGTCAGATTTAATTGGAGAAAATGACATTATGCAGAAGTTGGCCACGGACGTCTGCCTCGCAATCAAGTTTAACTTTGACATTGTCTGTATAGATTCACCCCCGACGTTCTCCCTCATTCTGAGTTAATTCGGGAGATCTAGAATCACGCGCGATGTACATACAGCCGGTCCAATTCTAAATCCGCTCGCATAAATAGAATGTTTTGCTGCCTATCGATCGAATCCAAGAATCCCAAGTTTTGCACTAAAATTTTTCTCCAGTCTCACGAGACGCCAAAGATAACAAGGATAAAAATTTGTACAACGAGAACCCGCGATCTGATCGAAGAAAAGGCTACGCGATTAATTTGCAAATGGAAAAGATTAACGTAACTCTTTTTTTCTTCTAATCACAATCATGCGCTGGTTGTAAAATTGCTAATGATCGAGTTCGAATCTTTTTTCCTCTCTCAATTTTCTCATCCCCGATAGGCCTGCGCCCTTCTAGACTTGCCACTTCGAATAATACGGTCTCCGTAATCCGAGACCGTTTTTGAACCACCCTAACGTATGTACATACATACGTTTTGTCTATAATTACCCTGAAGTTTATTTCCGCAAAGTAGCGTGTCTCGTGTCCGTGGCGAAGGAAGCGTTGGCTTGGGCTACCTAATTAGCAGCTAAAGCCCCTAATTGCACGTGCAGCAGTACCAGCTACGAACCACCCCATGTACACACATACATTAGGTACGCGAGCTTTGATCGTTGCCTGTTATTCGCGGCTCCGACTTCCTAATTAACTATCGCATTTATACGAATGTATGTATTCAATTTTTTGTTCTTGTTGGATTCTTTTTTTGTTTTCGAATTTTTTTTCTTTTCTTCCATTGAGTTTCCTGTTACACGATCCCTCGCCACGAGTGACAGATTATACCAATAGAATAGAAGACGGACAGGCAAAAACGAAAATAGACATACATAACTGGTTATGCTTGAAAAAAACGCATCGGGCATCGCAAATCTCAATTTGGTATAATACAAGGCACTCGGCGGTGATTAACGCGGACAACGGCTTTGTTTCGTCTCTTAACGACCCGCGCCCGAGTTATAACTATCTAGTAAATGTCAAACACTAAACGCCGGGCGTCATACTGGCTCGTATAAAAAAGAAGAATAAAAAAAAAAAAAAAGAACATGTCATCAGCTTATGGACCGAATTAATATCACTTCCGAGGACAAGGGTAGATCCAAATATCAGTCTATAACTCATGTACAACAGTATTACCCCCAGCTGCGACGATATTGTCAAATTTTTACGACGAGCGAAAACCACTCGAAATATCAAGATCATTTAAAATTAACGCGTTTTTGTTTTTCCCCCGTGATTTCATGGTAATATGTATTTAATTAGTGGAGTTTTTAGATTCTTGAGATGTATAGAATTATATTATCCGTTCGATCAAAATTATGAGGAATAGGTAATAATGCTAATTTCTTGGTAGAATATAACCGCTGGAGTCTGCAAGGCCTATAAAAGATTGTTAAAACGTAAGTTCGGGATATGAAAGGATAAAAGATGAGAATACAGGCTTTTCGGACAACCCGAAATGTCGTTATTCATTTTATATCCGGGCCCGATTTTAGGGGGCAATATACATCTCATATACTATAACTACCGTGCGCTATGTAACTAGAAATTGAATATGGGTTTTGTCCATAATGGGCCGGCATCGATTTTTCCTATTCATTTGTTTTCGCATTTTGTAGAATGTCGCCGTATTCAGCTAGAAAAAAAGGCGAAATAGGGATTTTTATTTTATTTTCTATTCTTTTTTTTATGCCGCAGTGTCATAAAACCCGTTATCTATACTACCGCGATTTTATTGCCGCTGTAAATTTCGGCTAAACTTTTCGAACCGTCAGGGACGGGGGGTTTGGTATAAATTTATTCAATGATTTTCAACGAAACGTACCTATAATAAACATAATAATAACAATATTATGAGGGAATGAACGACAACAAGATATATATTTATCTCGGAAAATCAAAAATTTTCATCACAAATTTTTACAACTCTATATATATATATTTAAATATATGCTAACGAAGTATGATTTACCTGGGGGCAAAATTACTTCGATTTCGATATCTAATTCTCTCCATTTCTCTCTCTCTCTCTAGTTTATACCGATATCTGTATTGTTTCTCGATAATTATTCATTTCCACTGATTCGTATGCAATTTTGTTATTTTTTTCAAATTTCATCCGATTTTTTTTTTCTTCTTCTCCTTTTTTTTCCAACTACTCGGTGGTGAGGGCGGGGGAATCGAACCAGGTGGTTTATTTCTCACGGTTTTATTTCTATCTCTGGTTGTATCTAACTATACCTATATATACCACCACGCTGCTTACGAGCTTAATAATACGTTAATACACACGTATTTCGTGGCTTAAATAATCTGAGAAAGTTTCAGCCTATATCTCCAAGGGTAAACCTGGCAACACATGTTTTCTACTATTCTATTACATTCCGGCAAATTCCGTACGTTTTTTTTTCTATTTTTTTTTCCTTCTCGTTCCTAAAAGAATACGTTACGATTGTGGATTGTGGAAATCGTTATATCATGTTCACTATTTCTTTTTCTCTTTTTTTGAAAAAAACTCGAAGATCTGAAGATCAGTATATTATCACAAATATGAGAATAGTTACAAGGAGTAAATACGACGGACAAAGCAACGCAGGGGAATAAAAATTTCTTGAATTTCTTGCGCAGCGAGGATTCAAGCACCTTTATAAGTCGTTCGCTGCTTCCATTTTTACTCGTGAAAATCCGGACTTTATTCTGTCTGGATATCGCATCGTCGGAGTGCTTTTTACTCTGGCGCTAAACCTGCAGGTCGCGTGGAAATGAGGTTGAACCGCCTGCATACGTGTAATTTTTCCTCAAATCTCGTTCGCGGTTGAATTTGAAAACTGCGGAGTTAAAAACGTGTTGGAAAAACCGAAAGATATGAAAAATCTTTTCTTTTCTTTTTCTTGTCGTCTTCTCTTTCTTCTCTCTTTCCATTTTTCTAATTGATAAAATGAGAACAATATCAAGGGATGGACACGGAGTGAACATATTTGTCTCGTTCTTTTATTTTCTCGTCTTCTTTTCTCCCGGCTACTGCAGCACTAGCTGAAATTTTCTTCACCCAGCCTTTATCCTCGAGCGTCCTGGCGCACGTCTCGCTCGTTTTGGTCGAAGTAGATTAGAGAGCGGGAAGAAACTAGCTCTCGGTGTACCACCGGCCCCTAAATTCAGCAGGATGTGCCGAAAGTCTCGCGTGGCTCGTTTCCCCAAAAAGCCTGAAAGGCGGCAAAGGGCGAAGGAAGAAAAGTGAAAAACAAAGCCCTAGTTTCTACGCTCTAAAAAAAAGTGTCAATAATTACGCGAGACCCTGGAAGCGAGGAGTCCCTAAAAACCGAAAACAAAAGGAATAATAAGAAGTCTCGAAGCTCCGGGTCCTGGAAGCCGTTAGGCGAGCGAAGCTCGGAAATTTAGAGACAGGAAATCAGCTGTCCGCGCGCAGTCGGTGTAATATCCTTTCTCGCAAAGTCCTTTGTGAAAGTCAAGGCGGGAAATTCAAACTGCGAGGCGAAACACTGATGCAAGCCAGTTCGTTTAGTAAGAGTATGAAATATGATCAAACTGAGTCGAGCTGTCGCTGACTAAAACTCTGCAGCAATATAAACATACCGTATATTACTTGAACTTTGAAATTTTGTTTTTCCCCTGATTTATTTGTCTTCTCTCTTTCCCTTTTCTTCTTCTTCTTTTCCTACCCTACGCCGGTTTTATTATTGGCTATGTCAGAAAGTATAGTTTAGCCTCGTATATACCCACCGTCAAAAATAAGCGACACGTGTATCATATTGCATATGCGTGAAACCGAACGTAAAATATTTCATAATTTCGCAAATTTTCTTACCTAATATACTGAGAAGTTATTTTCAATCGACTGATTCTATTCGATTCCACGGAAAACGTATTCAAGCTTCACCAAAAACAATGTCTTAAAATCAGAAGGATTTGTATCCAAAAATGAAATTCATCCGATATCAGTGCGAGTGTTGAACGATAGTCCGGTCATTATATACATTTGGAAATGCAAGTGAACCGAGCAAGCTAATTTTTGGAAATTATGTGGGAGGGGCTTAGAAAAGCTCAACTTCAAATTGTCGACCAAGATTTCCTATGTGCATTTTTCGCCATCTTGAGAAAAGGGTTAAATTTTGCAATAACTCGGCTCTCCGTTGAGATACGAAAATAGCGATGGTATACTTTTTTGTTGTTTTTTTTACGCTCTACAATTTAGTTCTTATACATTTTTCACCTATCGTTCATCGTTGTTGAGATATCGAACGAGAAAGTGAAAAATTCGGGTATTACGGGAAAGAATAAAACAGCAAAAAACAAGTTTCACCACCTGAATTTTTGACTTTCTCGTTCGGTATCTCAGCAACGATGAACGGTAGGTGAAAAATGTATAGGACCTAAATTATAGAGCGTAAAAAAAACAACAAAAAGGTCTGGTATCGCAATTTTCGTATCTCGACGGAGAACCGAGTTATTGCAAAAAAACAAAATATAACCCGTTTTTTTCGACGTAATGACTGGACTACGACACGAAATAACAGGAAGAGAAAGAGGAACAATCGGTCTGAAAAGTGTGGGAAAAAGACAGGAAGTGTATCCAGAGAGGTAGAGAAAAAAAACAATAAAAAGGACACCAACAGCTGCAGTAAGGAAATGGAAATGTACCTTGGAACTTGGAACGGAAAAGAAGATGTAGGTACTCGGTCGCGACGTAACGGCCAGGGGCCGATGAGTTTTTTTTGTTCCTTTTTATATACGCGGACATATACAGAGTATGTATGTATTTGTATGTATATATGTGTGCGTAAAAATATGGCGTTACGTTTCCCTCGGGGATGAGACGAATGGTAATAAGTGAGGGAGATGGAGAGAGTCTCGTCTCTGATTTTCTGTTCCTTCGCTGAAAGCTTGAGTACGCGATGATCCTAATGGCGGTTTCGAATTCTGGAAATATTTACTTTTTATTTTTCGCATTCTTATTCTCTTCGCCTTTGCCGCGTATCCCGCTTCTACCAACGGGAAGTAAAGAAAAGTAGATAAAATACCGCCCGTGGGAACGCCCTGACCTTTTGACCTTTAGAATACAAACTGCTCGCTTAAGACTCCCGATCTTTCAAGGCTTAAGAAAAATTCTAGCCTCAAGATCGATCCTGCCAATAGTTTACCACCGCTTTCGCAATATTTACGAACCCCTCAGAGAACGGAGGAGTAAAAAAGAAACGAAACAAGTAATTCCCGAAGATCTGAAGGTCCGATCAGAATTGCATTGAGATATCATTCCGTTCTGTATTAACTTTTCAACAATTCACAAGTTTCTCACTTCCTTAAGATACACCGAATCATTTTACGCAACGAATTTTCTTCATAATCGAAATTCAAGTTCTGAGTAAAATTTCACGGAGAGATTGCAGTGCGGCTGATCTTCTGATGGGATCTTCGAATCCGCGAGCCCTCAGATAGGCGAGTAGAGTAATTCGCTCTTGATCATCTAAGTTAGCATAATAACGGTGAATCCGTTCGTAGATTTGATCAGTCTGAATTCAACAATGACATTAGTACCCGCGTTCCCATTCCAGGCCAATTTTACCCTAATTTCTTTCTACTTGGCATGAAACGCCCCGGCTGGAGATTAACGAAGTAGTTCATTTCTTGGCTGCTTACGTTCCGTGCAGACTACGGGTTAGGGTAGAGTCGATCGATCAAGGGGTTACATACATATGAAAACCCGGCCTCGTAATCGAGGGATGATTTTTTCCCAGAGAGGATTAGGCAGCCTTTCTCGATCGATTCAATCTCCTGACATGCCGGGGCTAAATCTACGCTAAAACTTTTTCGCGTATATATATATACATATATAGATATAAACTAGACGTATGCAAAGTGTGGGAGAGAAATGCAAATGCAGATTATAGAAAAACGGATACTAATCTATCATCTCGAAGGTGAATTTCGGGGAAATGGTGTTTCGACGAAGGAGTTATCCAGGAAGGAAGTGAGGTCTGGATGGGTCTTTTTTTATCCTGTTATAAATTTAAGGATGTCAAATGACTCGATAATGTCGTGATATATTGAAGATGTCTGGATATGGTATTAAACCTGCTCTTGTTACTCCTGACGGATATTGGAAGTCGGGATTTCGGCACGGCTGTACTTTCATTTCGGAGCTAATATACCGTGAAAATGAATTTTTACGCCCCAGGGAATTGCGTGGAATAAAAGTCAAGCCCACACGGAATAGAATTCGATAGAACATGAGATGATGAGGATTTATTATCCGATTCATCTGCCGATTAGCCCTGCAGGAAGAACCGCGCACAGATTTATATACACACTTATCACATACCTGTCGAAATAATGTATAGAATATATAAAGAAGATGAAGAGGTTCGATAAATTGACTCGGAATTTCGCATTTAGAGCGTTCCGTGATAATTAGGTATAAATTCAATTGAACCCAGTCCAAAATCGCAACATTTTGTTTTCCAGACTCTCCAAGCCAATGAGAACCGGTTTTGTTCAAAATTCTTCCAAAACTGTTTCCAGAGAAGAAGTTGAAATTGGTTGGTTCGTTGGTTAGGGCCAAGGTGTGACCGCTAACAATTTCAACTTATAATTGGCGTTTGTGCCACGAACGAGAATGAAATAAAAAAAGTGGAAACAGATAACTTATTGTAGCCAGTTCCGCAAGATTACATTTCTCAAAATTTTTAATTGTAATGCAGAGTTTTCCGATTACGTTTCGGTTCGTGTTCTTAATTCTTCTCGAACTTACGTCATCGTGATTCGTATTTTCCTTGAAATAACTCCACGGATTTTTACCTTATTAACCAGTTAAACGGTTATGTAATATGTATGGATGTATAAAGGTGAAATAAAGCATCCTCAAAGCCCATATTCGTCGGATCTGATGAAACTTCAATTATTCAAAACCTCAGGAGCTCCACTAATTTTAAGACCCTCGGAATAGCTGTGTCTAACACCGTTGTGTAAACTTATTCGTTATCCGAAGCCAAGACGTGCGAGAAGAAGGGAATAATTCATTAATCAAAGCCGAGGAAAGCTCCAAGGAGTTTGATGAGTTCGCTTTGACTCCCTAATTGATACACCCACCTGCATTGAGCCCAGGAAATATGCGGGATCCGATTCTCTACTCGGAATTTTCAAATTAGTCTTAATTATCTAATTGCCTGATACCGCGGCATGAAAGTAATCGGCTTTTCGATATTTCTCCTTTTTCATTCTTCATTCTCCATATTTCATTATTATAGCAACTTCTATGTATCAATTACAAGCCAAACTTTCCTGTAACGCAGAAGCCGTAGATGGGGGTTGAAACTCAACATATTATCAAACTCTGTCTACTAAGTAAAGTTTTAATCCTTCCGAAGCTCTTAATTTCAAGGGATATGAAACTAGATCGGTTCGTTTGTATTACGGAGTGTTAATTCCTTCGAAACTCGCATATTGTCTTCGCATGAGTCTACCGCGAATTTCTAATTGCTAGGATAGCCGGAATCAACGATATTCGAACTCCTATCCGTTAACAGAAAAAGTTATCCTTGGACCTCTCTTTCTTTATGATTACGAAAAGATATTGCCGGTAATTTCAATCTCGGATAAGTGCACCGGTTAATGTAGGAAACCCGTAAAAGAAATCCGAAAAACTGAATTGTGGAATAAGAATGTCACGTTTCGTGGAAATTCGAGTTTCAAAAGTCTTGAAAATCTTCATCTTCCTTAAGGGGCTATGGTAGTCGCTTGGGACCTCCGAGGCGAGTGACTTTTACCACGTGATTATGTTGCTGCAAAGTGTCGCCTACGTAAGATGGCAGTAGTTTTTTTTATACGACACAGAATCGTAGTTTCTCGGTCATTTCTTCGTCAAATGAGATGAGAAATGTATGGTTTGCTATCGCCGAGTGGCTGAGTATTCCAAAAGTGCAATAGATCTAGTGAATAATTTCACGGTTTCTCTGATGGTAACTGAATCTGTAAATTTTTTTTGAAAATTTCGAAAAAACGAAATGCTCAACCGCTTTCTGCTGCGATAAATCAGTAATCCCCAAAGTTTCATTCCGATCAGTCCCATGGCGTGGGAGAAACTACGGATTGCGTTTTTGAGGTGATGAGATAGCGTCCATTGAAGCGCCTTAAATTGGTCTGGAAGAATGCTGATTTGTAATAGATTGAAAATGGTTATTCGCTGGGTTTGAGTGATCGCAAGGTGGTGCAGTGACCCTAGTGTTCGCCCAGAAATAAAAGACCTGAAAGGCGAAAGCAAAAAAAGAGCATCGCCTGGTTTAAAGACTCAAGTCTTGAGTACTGCAGTAGTTTTTTTTATACGACGCAGAATCGTAGTTTCTCGGTCATTTCTTCGTCAAATGAGATGAGAAATGTATGGTTTGCTATCGCTGAGTGGCTGAGTATTCTAAAAATACAATAAATCAAGTGCATCTGTGAATAATGTCACGATTTCTCCGATGGTAACTGAATCTGTAAATTTTTTTTGAAAATTTTGAAAAAACGAAATACTCAACCGCTTTCTGCTGCGATAAATCAGTAATCCCCAAAGTTTCATTCTGATCGGTCCCATGGCGTGGGAGAAACTACGGATTGCGTTTTTGAGGTGATGAGATGGCGGCCATAGAAGCGCCTTAAATTGGTCTGGAAGAATGCTGATTTGTAATAGATTGAAAATGTTTATTCGCTGGGTTTGAGTGATCGCAAGGTGGTGCAGTGACCCTAGTGTTCGCCCAGAAATAAAAGACCTGAAAGGCGAAAGCAAAAAAAGAGCATCGCCTGGTTTAAAGACTCAAGTCTTGAGTACTGCAGTGCCAGTCCACCGACTCTTTGTCATTCGAAAAGTCAGACGTTAAACTCTACATAGACTGGAGGGTTCATTTCGCGCACAAGCCACGTCGGCTGTTTTCTGGGGCGTAAGAAAGACACGCAAGCGCTTGCACGTGACCCTCGTTTTCTCTTCCGCCAGTCGCCACAGCTCACAGTCTCTTTCTCCTCGGCTACAAGCTCCTGTAAAGCTCGCCTCACCGCAACAGACAGAAAGACCTTAGTTTCCCTCAAACACTCCCTCGTCGACTCTGTCCACCAATTTAGGCGTTGACTCGCTCCTTCTCTCTCTCCCATTTTCCAAATTCTATACATATATACAATATGCATGTACGGAGGATCGCGTCTCAACTAGACCTATCGAAAAACCCGACCCTCTTCAAAAATTCTCAAACTTTATTATAATTGAGCATTGGATCGCACAAGTATCTGTGATTTTGTCAGATTTTTCGGACCAACCGTTGTCGAAATGGTTGACCATCGATTATTCTGACTGAAAATTAACATTTTCATCGCATTGATCGAGAATATCTCGGAAACTTTTTGTCGTAGAATAATCTTGAACACACAAAAAAGTTTCGATTTTTATTCGACTTTCTGATACTAGTTTTTTGAAAATTTCAAAGCTATTCAAATTTTGGGTTGTAAAAAAGGATTAGTTCTATGTTTATAATAGATTCTTCTTCTTTCAATTGAACTTTTTACTAATAGGTAGAAAGCTATTTTTTTAATTTTAAAAATTCTAGGGCTCGTCCATGAAGCGCAGTCTTTATCTGTTTATTTTTTCCTATCGTTTTGGATGAATTTAGAATAAAGTTTGACGTTCAGTTTCTGATTCGGACGAGATTCCTGATCAAAATTTTATTTCATGCTTCGGATCTCTCTCTATGTAGATTTATGAGAAGCTGATCATCCATCAGCTTCCCATCAGTTGCAGTACCTGCCTTCTTGGCATCGGGATAGATTATTAGCTATGCTGCAACCTAGAGCTCCCAGAATCGACAAGAAGTAAGTTTGCTGCTCTCTAACACGTCTACGTCACTACCACGTAAAACATCTTTATGACTACGGGAAATAGGTACATGCATACGTGGGTGGGTATAGATTACCTCGAATAAAAAGAAAATGTAGAAAACAAGCAAAGTTTATTCCTACGACACAATAATCTTATTTTTTTCTTCATTGTGACATTTTTGTTTCCAAAACTTCACCTCTTTTTTTGAGTAATTATTATCCTCATCATTTTCTCTATCGAATGAATTTTTCAAAATTATTTCAACACCGGTGTGATGATTTTTGAAAAATTCATAACTCCGTGAGTGTTGATCGTGGGGATAATCACCAAGAGCACTTTTCGTAGCAGGATTGATAGAGGATTGAGAAAAAAAATGAGAAAAATTTATTAAGTTAATATTTGACGTGAAAACTGTTTTAGCAATTATACAAGCACTGTATTCTACGAGAGTAGGTATATAATTGAAAAATTCATATTCAAAAGATGGAAGTCTGTGATTAGAAAAAATTTAAGCTCCTCGAGAGCAGTCCGGATTAATTAATATGCGTCGTTGGTTTTGCTAGTGCGATATCCATCGTAGTGCAGCAAGTTGGGCTGCTTCTCTATTCCGACAATCCGATTACAAGCAAAGCCACTTAGTTTCCTAAAACGCGAAAAGTCGCGCCGCCGTATCGTCCACAGACACGAACCACTCGGCCTTTGATCTCGACCGTAAAGCGGTCACCTAGTGGGTGGCCACCCCTAAGTCTTTTAGCGCTTGCTGCCCCTGACAGTTCGCAGTTCCGACGAACCACCCCAAAGGAGTCTCGCCCATAACCCTTGACCACTCTGACGTTACTTTATGATGGAAACTATGCGATAGTGGGTAGAGAGCCAGCCAGAGAGGAAGAGTCAGCAAATGAATGAGGGAACGATGAAACGAATGAATAATCGAATTAATATTCGTAGAAAATTAATTTCGGATTAAAGGCTGACTCCAGACCGAAAATTGATTTGAATAATTTTTTTTCACTTGGATTTCAGGATTGCTAATTATCTTCAAATTATACTGACAGTGGTTGAAAGAATGTTTGACAAATTTGAAAAAACGCTGTTGGCCGATATCTCGGAAACTATGCACTTTAGGGCAAAAGTCATATGAGCCGTTATTGTAGAGAATGAAATTGCGCATCTTTTTTTACTTAAAAACTTTTTTGTAAATCTTACCGTTTACGATTTATGGCTCATTTAATAAACAGGTTTTTCTATTTCGGCCGATAAATCTCCTAATATTGGAATAATCAATAAAAACCTGTTTATTAAATAAGCCATAAATCGTAAACGGTAAGTTTTACAAAAAAGTTTATAAGGAACAAAAGATTTGAAATTTTATTCTCTACAATAATGGTCTCTATGACTTTTGCCCCAAAGTGCATAGTTTCCGAGATATCGGCCAAAACCGTTTGTTCAAGATGTCACCTGAAGCTGCACCGGAATCGGTGAGCATTTTGTGATTTCATACTCAGTAAGTGATCCTAAACCTTAAAAAAACAAAATTGGATCGGTAGTTAACGTCTATTTTGACTGGCCTGGCCACTTCGAAATAATATTGAAATACCGAAGTACGGTTTAAAATGAATCGCAATACGTGAAAATGGGTTGGAATACATGAAAATGAATTCAACCCCGATGGAAGACGCTTGACAAACGATTCCGGCTGACAATGAGTGACAATAATTTCCGCATGGTCACGCGAACCGTTCTTAATTCATTAGTATAGTTTCTACAAGAGGTTCTCGACAAATAACCGAATGATTCCGAGTCAAGTACAGTTGCTGGCTTTAAATGACTTTCCCTGAGTGTCATAAACTACAAACAACTACTTCTAACAAGTTTAAACGACTTTGAAGGACCCGGGGCCATCCACCATCGAACTGTGTCTCCCTTTTCACTGGCCATTATAGTCGCTAACGATTCCATGGCTCAAAACTATCCGATATTCAAATCCCTCGTCCCTTTCTCGCGTTGTTCGCATCGCCTGTCGTAATACCCGTGTTTGTTTTTTTTTTCTCCCACAAACGAAAATATTTTCCCGCGATCAGGATAGAAGAAACTAGATATGTACAACCATTTCCTCGAACAAAAGCACCAATAACTTCGAATTGCTCTTGATCCCAGATTGCCAGCATCGGAAAATAAAGGAAGGGAAAAAAGGAACGAGGCATGTTTTTCAATTCTAACTTCTTCCCTGTGTCTTTGATCGTTAGAATTCCTCTCGAATACCATGGCTTTGATTAAACGGTAAGACTGTGAGCGACCTCGCAATCAGAATCTTAGAACAGGAGAGTAGGTATTAGGTTGTGGCTTGTCTGTTGTATGTGTATGCGGTCTTGTGCAGTTCTAATCGAGCTGAGAACTCTGAGAACCTGCAGGAGCTGCAAGGAGCGGCTCACCTAACTGCCTGATACCCTAATAGCGTGCACGATCCATTCTCTCTCGGGACATGGGCGATGTATTTTAGTTAAGGAATGCAGGTAGGTACACCCACACCTTAAGTTACTTAGTTCCTACATACGTACTTTGTAAACCACTTGGATGGTATTGCTCCGAGGTACTGAGGGAGGCACTCAGTGCTCCTACTTGAAATAAATCGAGCCTCTAGTCCTGAAACGTCTCGAAGTTTTCGAAAAACTTTCAGCGTTCAGAAACAGGGCGAGACACTCATAGTGACCCAGGCAAATATCTCCCAAACGAATCGAGATACGAAAAAATGTTACATACTTTTTCGAGTTTGGACAAAAATTCAAGGACACTGTCTTGTGTCCCCTTCGAAACCACGAAACTAATGTATCGAACATTTTTTCGCATCTCGCTTCGTTTGGGAGAAAATTGCCTGGGTTACTATAAACGCCTCACCCTGTATGCTTTTCTTACTTGTTGTTAGAGGAGAGACAGAGAGAGAGAGAGGGGGAAGAAGTACAAGAACAAGATCGAAAAAATTACACCGCGGGGTTCAATCGTTCTACAGGTCCGGGGTAGCGAGTTCTTGAAACGCCTTTCATGCTCATTTTCTTCCCCTAGTCGTGAGGTTTATTGCCCCTCATTGTTCGACAATAATTGAGGTCTATTAGACGATATAAAGGACGAGTTTAGGGTCAAGGGAAGAAAAAGGAAAAAAAATAACGTGATCATATCCAAATATCGTGGCTGAAAAACATAAGGTAGAAAACGATGGGCATCTCATTGTACTTTAGTGCCATTCTTCTTTCCTTTGAATGTTTCCTGGATCGTGTCTCTCGCTGACTCGTTTATTCGCCATTTTCTTTAATTGCGAAAACTAGAATAAAGCCGTTTCGCAAATTTCGCTTCTCCTTTTCTCTTTTATTTTTCCAAAAGGGTTGAATAGGCGGATTAATCTGCGGAGCTATGGGTCTCGCCGAGAGTTCTTAAAACGCTATTTATATTCCGGATCGAATGCTTTGACTTGCATTCGGTCCTTAATGTGAAATTCTACCTCGAAGCGAAAGGGGGATCTGTTTCGGTTTGAATAGGTACCCTTTACGAATCGATGTAGGGTCGAACCTTCGACCTATCTGGGAGGACCTCCGCTACCCCAGACTGTCCGTCTGTCCTTACGTTTCGCCCTCTGTCAATTTAATGGCGATCGCAAAGCCACAGATACGTTTCACAGGAAACGACCTCGTTCCTTCGCCTGAATTACATACGAAAAATATCACCGCGGCTATTTTCTATTTCAAAAAAGGAAAATTTATGTACCATCCATTACTCAGTATATTACGGATGATATATTTCAGCTTCAGGATTTTCCAGAGATCACACTTTCCCTTTCGATTCCCACCCTTCTCGTACACGGGATAAAAATAGACAATATTTTTTTCTCTTTGCGGAAACACGGTTCTTTTAACGCTTATATTATTATATCCTAACGAAGAAAAGGCGAGATGGGAATTCTAATGCCACGCCGGTCAAATCTTCTTTGTGGTTTTTGCGAAACGAAACTTTTCCCCTTGTCCAAGTCGCCCGGTACGTGTACGGCTCTGATATTTCGACAAAAAGTGAAACCCTTGACTTGAGTAAAAACATCTAACGTTAAAGCGGGAAACCAGCTGAACCGAAAACGCAGTAGGGATCAGCTTGCAATTTCATCTGGATATTATAGATACACATAAGTGCCTGTAGATTAGGGTGATTCGTTTTGTTTTTTTTTTTTTTTTTGCTCCCACACCAAAATATTGTTCTATATGCTGAAAAATAAATTCTGTGCAAATTTGATCCCTTAATTTTAATTCTAATTGTAAGTACTTTTTCTTTTTAATTTTAAAGTTTTCCCATTTAAAATACATAGGAAATTTAAGATTTTTCTTTTTTCTTTTAATTTTCGATAACTTGGCGGCATTGAACGCTACTGCAATGGACTTAGGCTCAATTTGAAGGTGATTAGTTACTCTTCAAAAGTACTTACAACTGATTGGTGTGAATTAATATATTGCGGTATGTATTTAATATATATGCCACCAAAGTCATATTTTTACGAAAAAATCTTATTTTGCGCATTTTCCGGTGAAACAGTCAAAGCTACAGGAAAACTTTATGAGGTAATTTTGAAGGGCATTCAATTTCCTACAAAAAAAGTCTTCTGAGCCAAATCTCTAAGATTGATATTTCTCGAGTTATTGAGCTTTGACTTTCTTGTTTCATACTACGAATTCACATCATACTACAGTTCCCATCAATCAATCAATCAGATCAATTATCATTACTTTTTTTTGTGCTTCAGCAAGTTGGGCAATTACAATTTCTCGGCATCACATAGTTCGACTAGTAACTTATTCGTCCGAGTCGAAAAATTCTAATGAAAATTTGGCAAATAAATATGTTGAATAATTTGTAGATTTGGTTTTGAATATGAGTAAAATCGAGCGAGGGATTTGATAAGGAAGTAAGAAGAGCGTATCTTCACGGTTAGCCTGTACGAATGATTTCATCAGAATGGCAAAATAATTTGTGTTGATGTAAGATATCTACGCAAATCTCTTTGAGTGACATCCGCTGATGATTCCGAAGAGTTTTAACTGAGAAAACTGAATTTTTGTATTCCAATAAGCATTTTGATCGCGTTTCAAATATTGAGGCTTCAAAAAAAAATTAAGTTCTTTAGTTCAAACTTTTCTAGCTTATTGATTGTGGATATTGTTTGAAGATTTCTCTTTTGAGATCAATTATTCCCATCTTATAGTACAAATTATTCTTAAAGAAAGAAAGATTAATATCTCATTCTACATTTTGATCACGTAATTGTCAGAACACGTTTTCGAACTTCATACACGTATTTAAAATTCCGATTATGGACTATAGAATTTTCATCGTTTGATCATCTGACATTGATCAAACTGAACATCGGTGTTCGATTCTGTGAATAACATTCATTCGTGGCTTTTACTTTTATTGAAATGAATTATCGAACCTAATATACAGCTACTCGTTCATTCCGTCTATTAAATTTAATCTCAGGTGATTCAAGCAGACTTGAATATCGTATATAGAGCTTTTACTGGAATAGGTATATGCGTGGAATATAATCCTCCTTGATGCATCTCGGCGAGGTCGTTCTCTATATCACGGATATCTAATATCAGTATCGCTATAGCGAGCGTAGAACGAATATCTGCAATACATCCGTCAATATTTGTCATACACATGCATTTCCAATAATCAGCAAACTGTGCAAATATTTTGTGATTAAATGTAGATTTTGATGACATGATTTCGCCGTACAGGTACATGACAGCCGATAAAGATCCGTTTGACTAAAAATCGAAACCCCGAACAACAATCTACCCACCCACATTTTAAAATTTCGCTTTGCACCCAACTCCCACTTGCCAAATCCAGAACTATCAATTTTTCGATATTTTTCTTTCATTTTATTAATCATACAGGGCGAGGCATTTATAGTGACCCAGGCAATTTTCTCCCAAACGAAGCGAGGTACGAAAAATGTTTTTTTTCTGTGATTTTATTCTTTTCCAAATTTGTCTTCACTTCAATTTAAATTGAAATCAAAATTGATGCAAACAATCGAATGATAATATTATAATAAAATTCATGAAAAATAATTGATTTTTGAATTTTCAAAAATAAAAGAAAATAACAAAGTATCATGAAAAATAGTCATTTGATAATATCAAATTTGACATAAATTTGAAATCTATTTTACGTCTAGGTCTATCATGCTCGGCTGATTCCAAATTGCCCATTATACTCTAGACACACACGTTTGTCCAAGAATCTACGCCAATTTAACCTGCAGTTGAGAAAAATTTCTTCTCATTCATCTCACGTCCATAGAAGACGCAGAATATTGTTTGTTTGGTTTTTTATTGTTATTTTTTCTCCTCGTTTCATTACCTGCAAAGAGTGACAGGCAATCCAATAAAAACTGCCATTCTACGCCAGGCCATAGAACTTGTCGAGAAAATCTTTTTTTACAGAATGCAGAAACACACGTACCCCTTTTCACATACGTTTTGGGTCTCAGATTTGTTTTTTTTTTTTTTCTTCTTTTCTTTTCTTTCTTCAAATCCAATATATGTCGTGGAGAAAAAAAAAGAAAGTATCTTCACTCACAGGAAAATCTGCACTTGAACTGCGAGATTTGAACAGTTGAAAAAATAAGGGGAACCTCGACTTTCACCTTGTTTTGGGTGAAACTTGAGGGTGAGAATTCTCAGAAATGTTTGTCACATGGGAATGCATGTAACATATAGGTGAAAAATAAGAAAAATAAGAATACCTCCGGCATTCTCATTTCAACGGAGAATTAGGGCTTTTCACTTTTGTTCAATGAGCGAGCGTATTTACGTGGTATATGTACAAAGTCGTTTTTCTATAGGTACGTATATATATATACACGTGATATAACATTAATTCAACAAAAATGAAAAAAAAAAAAAAAAAAAAAAACAATTGAAATAAAAATATATATACATTTGATCGACAGTTATCTGCTGATGAACAATAATGAAAAGTACATTTCCAACGATCAAATCAAATACGGGCTCAAATTTCACATGAGAAATATTCCATTTCTCGCAGGTTTCCAATTGATTATATGAAGGGTTGGGAGGGAGGGGCAAAATTACGTTATTTTATTTAATAAAATAATTTTTGAAAATATATATATTCATTTTTGTCGAAAATATAGGATAGAGGGGGGCAAAACGGGGTAGGGGGGGGGGGGGGGGGGGCAAAATGGGGTACCCAAAAAATTTTGTTGACAAATTTTTTTTTTCTCAAATGTCACTCAAATGGTCAAAAATAGTTTCTAACATCATTTCACGTTATTTCATTTAATAAAATAAATTTCGAAAATATATATTTTTTTTTTTTCGAAAATATATATATTTTTTTATTCTCCTTCTTTCACGAGTCACTCAAGTACAGAATGTACTTATTTCATCAAGTAAAAATTAATTTTACAAGATGAATCCGATGTATCCAGATTTTAGATCAAATTAAAAAGTTTTTAAAGTTGAAAAATTTTTTTTTTTAACGGCAGCTGAAAATTTGTTTTATTGTCTTTGAATACAATTTAAAAAAATAAATAAAATGAAATCAGCATTTCCCCTCCCCTATATATATTTTCTCATTTAACTAAATTCTGAAATATTCATTGAAAGCAATAATGAACGGGCCTTCGTCGTTCGTATTCGTATTCCAAAAAGGCCCCTGCAGGATACCCGATTATAGTCGTAGTGTTTACGACCGTAACAAAGGGTGGAGATATTAGGGCCCTCCTCCCACCCCCAGGTCCATAATATCCACAGTAACGAGCGTGAACGTCCGCATGAATCAAATTCTCGTGAGAATAGCGTTGTTCGCCATCATCACTGTCCCAACACCCCTCGTCAACTATACAAGGCCAGAGAACAGCCCAGAGCGTGTGTTACATGACTCCAAAGTCTACACGCCACAATAATCTTTAATTAAATTAACACACCCCATCTGCAGCCTCGCCCTCGTATTTTAAACTTTTTTTTTTTTTTTTAACCGGTACCAAACTGACGGTGAATCAATTCCCCTGTTGGTCACCGGCTGTCAGTCACTCAAACATGTCGCTTATCCATACCCATGCTATAACGCACGATCCCAAATTACAGAAAATTTGTTTCCAATTTTCTGATTTCCATACCGCATATATTGCTTTTTTTCGATCAAATTTTAGCGGAGGGATTCAAGTGGATTGAAGGGATACTAAATGAGTCAAGTTACAACTTGGAATTCATTTTTTTTTTTTTTCACATGAAGAAATATTCCATTGATTATATTTTTTTTTCACAACTTATTGCCAGTGTTTCAAGACATGATTAGAAATTATTTCAGAATTTATAGAAATTGTCTTGAACAGATTGATTGCACCGAAGAAAAAATGGTTGCCGTAGGTTAGGTACAGTTTGGATTATTTATCGAAACTCCAGCAAATTCGGAGGGAATATTATACATTCGTGTAATTTTGATGGAAACTAATGATATTCGATGAATTTCACTCTTAGATGGAAAATTTATTGATTTCAAGAGGCTTTGGTAGTCGGGTGGGTAACTACGACGCAAAATCGTCAATTTTTATCAGATGAAATGAGATAGTGCTCCAAATGTGTGGTTTGCCATCGCCAAGTGGTCGAGTATTTAAAAAATGTAATAAATCGAGTGCATCTGTGAATAATTCCACGATTTCTCCGATGATAACTGAATCTGTAAAAAAAAATTTTGAAATTTTGAAAAACGAAATACTTGGCTCTTTTCTGCCGAAACGAAACAGTAATCCCCAAAGTTTTATTCCAATCGGTTGTCTGGCGTGGGAGAAACTATGAATCGCCTTTTCGAGGTGATCAGTGAGCGTCCATCGAAACACCTTAAGCCATTTTTTTCTTTCTTTTGGAAACGTTCGGTAAAAAAGTAGAAGACCGATCTAATCTCTATATATTATTGATTCATCCCGAAATTACATGATTTTAGAATAACCTCTCGAAATTCAAAAACTAAAATCAAAGACACGTCGATTATTTTCTTATTTTTTCAATTTTATCACATCAATTTAATTCTCTGTTTTTTTTTTTCGTTTTCTTTTTCATTTCTTTTTTGGTCGCCGAATCTGAGGAGAGAAAACATCGCGAAAGCTGGCTATGAATGTGCCTATTGGTCAAGCTAAAGTCACCTTAGGGTATGGGAAAAGTGATAAATCACCACCTGAGAGGAAGAAAGACATAAATAGAAAACCTCCAGGTTTAGCTGGTCCCGAATATACGTTGTATAGCTCGGCGCATGAATGTGAATCAGTTTTAAATTCGAATTCGATGAAAAAATTGATCGTGGAAGCCGGTGGTAGCTCGTGACAAGTATAGATGTATCATTTAGTTGGTCACGGGAAAATTACTTTTGTTATTTATTACAGACATTAAGTGAATCCCTGATGAACTGTCATTTCCCAGGGCGAAATAAGCCATCGATATAATCTTCGGGGAAGAAAACTGACTACTGTTGCCGTACTGCACTGACAATCTGCATTATATCATTCTACATCCTTTGTGAAGAAGTACACCCTCTGCGAGCGACTTGGATCGATGCTACATCCAGCTTTGCGGATCGAATGGATCTCGTGGTCCCTTGGTGGCTAGATTTCTCGTGATTTTAAAATCGCTGTGATAATAGGTAATACCGTACAACTGAGACAGCAGAGCGACGCATATTTGCAGCTTGCTCTGAGCCCAGAGCAGTAGTTGAAGATAAAGGGATCGAGCCTACGGAATATAACGAAAAAATGAACTAAACCAGAATCCGAATCCTCTTAAAGTAATTATTTTGCTACATGTACCGCAAACGGGATATAATTTTGCAGTATAGGTGCAGACGACGACAATTGATAGAGCCTGATAATAAGGAATGGATGAGCCAGCTCACGAACTTATAAGTAGGAGAAATAGTATATTGTGCACCTAGGGAGGGAAGTAGGCGTTTTTTGACGAGCGCAATTTTGGTTCATTTCCCAGGTCTGAATACAGCAACTTTTGTCCCGCAGTTTTCAAGCATGTGTTGTAGAAAAGAAATTCATTGTGAGCGGGAAATGAATTTTTTTCTAACGCAAAAACTGCCGAATCGATTGATTTCGAAATTCAGCCAGATTTAAGTTGGAGGTAACCCTATCAATTCAAACTAGAACCGTGAAAATCTGTTAATCGATTCTCGAGGTATGATTAATTGAAAATATTGTTCTTTGAATAACTAGACCGATCGAATCCGAAATCTACTCAGTTCTAAGTTTGGAAGAAGCGGGTCTATTGATACAAGGAAGGGTGAAATCCGTTTGTTTGTTCTAGAACTTGTTCGGACAAAAAATTGTTCACACACAATCACACCTTTAAGGGGGTATTCTAGTCTAGAGGTACGAATTTCGGGCGTTTTTTCGAGCTCTGTAAAAGCAAAGTAAAGAATATTTTACCCTCCATTTTGTTGATCATTTGTTTATTGATATTTTAAGAATACATAAAAAATTCAAAATTTTATGGAATGGCAAAGTGAGAGGTCTAAAAACAAGGGGTGTCCTGGTGTGCAAGGTTTCAACCCTTCTGGTCATCCGAAACAAAAAAATCCAACGGATTCTTAATGAGTAAAGATGTCGCCATAGCATCACCCTCGGACAAGTCAAAAACAAAAAAAATCACAAAATGGCGGCCGCTTGAAAAAAAAAATTTTTTTGCACGTATCTTTTAACAATCCCGAATTTTTTTAAAATATGGAAAATTAAAATTTTTTACTTTAGTCAGGTTCATGACATAGAGGAATGTATAAAGAATGTTCACACCAAATTTCACATAAATCGGTTCAGCAGAACTTGAGATATCGTGCACACCAGCTTGAAGAAAATAGTTTCGGGAAAACGCGTTTCCAGTTTTGAGTCAAGTTTCCGGCAGTTTTACTCATAGAATGGTACGGTATACTTACAGATTTTTATATTTACAATAATTTTCGTTGTTATTAATCGAGAAATTGAAAACTACGTTAGATACTTGTGATATGGGTATATTAAACAAACGAGCAAGTTTTGACGAAAGGGGGGCGAATGCTATATGAAAAGTCAACAATTTCTCACGGTGGCGAGATTTCGCTTTAAAACGCAGTCGGGGCGATATTTCCGTCGCTGATTTTACGTCGCGTAAATTCACCCATCAAAGTTGACAAAATATAGGCCTCCCAGGAGACGAAGATTCGCTTGGCGGTGCTTTAAACCATATTTTCACTCATGATATACGATAGGCATTACAAGAACGAAATATGCAGCTAAATAACTCGACTTAATTGGATCTACGCTCGATTCTCACAGGGAAATAGCGCCACATAAACTAAAGTCTACGCAAAATATACGAGATGTCGTTAATATATCACAGGTATACCCTAATATCAGATACAACACATGCGAGGGATTACAACATATCATACGATTAAATCATCAGACGCCAAATTTATCCCAAATATTTGAATGCAATATTTGTCGTTAATCATGAACATAAACATTTTAATATTAGAAAATAACTCAGTTAACAAAAATATTCCTATCAGGCTATTCTCCTCATCATTACGTCATTTCGTTTTTATTCGATTAACGATTTAGTCCAGTCGAGATAGACATAAAAATAGCTCACCTGGAAATAATTAGGGGGAGCAATTTTTTTTTTTTTTAAACTTTCAGGGGGTGGTTGGGAGTGTAAATCTCGATTTTCGGGAAAATCTCGCCATTGCGTTCGCCGCCATCTTGATTTGAAGTTGAATTTTTTTATTTTTTTGAAATAACTCGCTTATTTGCAAGTTTAGAGCGAAAATGATAGAATCCAAAGTTGTTGGAAATTCAATTTCCCACAAGTTTGATTATCATAATTTTTACCCTAGGATCGATATTTGCAGAGTTATACTCAGATCAGGAGTGTAATTTTTTTTTATTATACAAATATCTCGTTTATTATCAAGTTTATCGAAAAAATGGTAACAGGTAATCAGGTAGGGAATTTTATTTCCTACAACTTTGGTTATCACCATTTTTACCCTACGATCAGTATTTTCGGACTTATACTTAAATTAGGGGTGGAAATTTTTGAGTATAACTATACCCCTGATTTAAGTATAACTCTGCAAATATTGATTCTAGAGTAAAAATTATAATGACCAAACTTGTGGGAAATTGAATTTCCAACAACTTTGGATTCTATCATTTTCGCTCTAAACTTGCAAATAAGCGAGTTATTTTGAAAAAACAAAAAAAATCAACTTTAAATCAAGATGGCGGCGAACGCAATGGCGAGATTTTCCCGAAAATCGAGATTCACACTCCCAACCACCTCCCTCGAAGTTTAAAAAAAAAATTGCTCCCCCTCATTATTTCCAGGTAAATGTCTGTTTCGACTGGACTAATTCAATGATTTTTCCTTGAATTCCTTGTGGCTCGATCTTCATGGGACACGCAACTTTTCATTGTTTTATCAAGCGTTCATCGAACAATATTCACATAAATTTTTATTAAACAATATTAAATAATTTTAAAGATATGAGCATTGCCATAGAGCCCGAAAAAAAGTTCCCCTTTCATGGTGCCATCGATTTCTCAAAAACGAGTTATCCGAAAAAAAGAAATCCAAGTTCACTTCAATCTATATGAATGTAGTTATCGTCAAGGCGCGTAGCCGATTTTTTTTAATATTAATTTTTCTCAAAATGGCAACCGATTGAAAATTTTGTCATCTTTTCGGCCATTGTTTTGTTGTTTTCAAACAGTTTTAAAAATAGTAAAAATAAAAAATTTTGCAAATCGGCTACCCTTATAACGATAACTACATTCATATAGATTATATAGTGAACTCGGATTCCTTTTTTTTGGATAACTCGTTTTTGAGAAATCGATGGAACCATGAAAGGGGAATTTTTTATCAGGCTCTATGGCAATGCTCGTATCTTTAGAATTATCTAATATTGTTTAGTAAAAATTTATGTGAATATTATTCGATAAACACTTGATAAAACAAAAAAAAAAAAACGATCCTAATATTCCTTTCTTTTCTCGATCAAAAAAATTCCCGAAAATCACTCATTTTTTCGACCGTCACAGTGGACTTTCCCCCTAGTCACGAATTCACTTGCTCGATAAAACTCCAGAATCCAGCAGCGTGGATGAAAATGAAGGATATACGAAAGTAAATCAAGGAACTTCGTGGCTTTGTAGAAAAAGCCAAAAAGCAGGGTATACTTGCGTTAGGGAGATCCTTGCGTCGAATTTCAGGCTCAAAGGGTATAACCAGTCAGGAAAGAAGAAGGAAAAGGGAAAGGAAGATCCCGTTCCGATCTTCACTTATTGCGGTACCTACTCTCCTGATTAGGGTGGCGCAAAAAAATCGACTATTTTTATTTTTTGAGTTTGGTAAGAAAGTATGTTATTTTATCATGTTTCAAGACCCCTCTCCAAAAATCGGCTCAAAAATTTTTTTTTCAGGGGTTGCTCGAGATTTTTAAAAATTTCAAAAATAGTACAAATTCGATGACTATTATTAAATCATACTTTCAGTGTTGTGTTTGATTTTTTTTCTGTCTCGTAGTGAATTCTTACCCATTACCTTGCTAAATGAAAGCAAAAATTGAAATTAATTCTTAATATCAAGATTTCAAGTTCGCGCGAAAACATTAAAAGCAATAATTTTGAATATAGACAAAAAAATTTTGAGTGACCTTTAAAAATGAATATTTTGAGCTAAAAATTTGAGAATTTTTTTGTTTTATTTTGGGATATAAGATTCTACCGTCACGAGAAAAAGAAAAATCGAATTTCGACTATTTTTGAAATTTTGAAAAATCTTGTGCGACCCCGAAATTTTTTTTTTTTTTTTTTTTTTTTTGAGCTGTTAAAACATGATAAAATAACATATTTTCATACCAGACTAAAAAAATAAAAATAGTCGTTTTTTTCGCGTCACCCTACTCCTGATATTCAACCTACTCCGGGATAAGACGCTTCGACCACAGACTGATTCGGGTCCACCTCACCGAAGTTTTCGGGTTTGATGCCGAGATCCTTGAACCGGATCTACATCTGATCAACCAAAACCGCCGCAGAAAGTTACAGCGGACTTCATTCCCGGTTTGTCTTCCTTTGGCCTTGCCATTGGCGATCATTACGACGGCGATGATAGAAATCTGCACAGTAGATCGGATTGGTGGTCTCGGAATCCTTGATGCGTAAAGCTTGATCGCGCTTTCGCACAGCTCTACAGGGTGGTCCTTTTTAATCGCCCCAGGCAAATATCTCATAAACTAAAAGTGATACAAGAAAAAGTTTCATGCAAAACTTGAAGGGTTTCGAGGGGGAAAGATAATCCTGGTATCTGTTGACTTGCGGATCTCGTCACTTCCGAGATTTCGCAAGCAGCTACGGATTTTAGATAGGGAACACACATTTTGGTTAGTAGCAGTTTATAGCACGATCAAAGACTAATTCAAATATGCAGAAGAAAAAAAGAAAATTTCAAATTTTTTGCGAAAAAAATTTTTGTGCAAAAAATTAAATTTTTGCAAAAAAGGTTTTTTTAATTTATTTAGGTTTTTTTTTTATTTCCCGAGGCATTATCCAGGCGAAATCTCGGCAGTCGGCGATACGCGCGCTCGACGGAGTAGAACTGAAGGATTCGTCGAGCGTATTTAAACAAAAGGAAGTAAGCATCCGTTTGGCTTAATTTTTCTGCCTAAGTTTCCGCCGCTATTCCCTCGAGCTTTTTAGTTAGACGCGACTTCGCGACTGCTATTTGCGACCGGTGAAGTGGGGAGAGCTTCTGTGACCGAGCAGTGAGACACCCCACTTCATAAAAGGCATCTGCATCAAAGATAGCTGTACATTTGAATACAGAAAATTTTGTGGAAAATACTTATTCGCGGAATGGAAAATAAAATGATCCAAATTTTTTATTGACTAGTTTAATTATTCCCAAACTTTTAGAATAGAAATTTCGCCGAAGTGGATCATCTACTATGGTAATTTCACCCATAAATCTGCGTGACAGAAGATCATTTGGCCACCGGCATAGATTGAAGTCAGTCTTGTAGAAATGGCAAAGTTTTACGATTGACTCGATAACTAACTGACCATTAGTCCGATTTAACGATAATATTTTTTACGCAGAGTTCCGACGAGTCGTTGTAACATGCGCTAGAAATTTATGAAAATATTGGTCTGTTTGGCTGCAGGAAATTCGAGAAAATTGAAATTTTTTCATTTTTTCAGCATACGGACTTCCAAAGTCGGAAAATTGAATTTTTTTCCACAATCCTAGTCCACGCCGAAATGACATGAGTAATGAGAAACTTCACGATGCCAGATCTAGTTCGGATTGAAATTGATTCAAAAATTGCCTCAATGGTTAGTCAAAATTTCAAGTGCATATCTCAAATAGTTTTTGAGTTACAGCCATAAGTTTAATAAACTTATTGTTTTTTTTTTTCATTTTGGGCACTGTGAAGATCGCTATCACTGCAGCAGTGGGGAACTTTTTTTTTAGCTATGGAAGATTGGGAATGGTCCGAAAATTTTATCATGTATTCATTACATACCCACCAATATATCCTTAAAACATAAAACCATTCCATGCGGTAGTTTTCTTTAAAAAAATTCCCAAAAATCATCTTTTTTTGTAGATCAAATTTGGTGGAATCAAAGTCTAGAATAGGACATAAGCGAATCATGAACCCAAGTCGCCTGTAGAGCCGCTGAAAATCCGTCCAACTTCGACCTAACGCTTTAAAAACCGACTCGATTATTACGAAAACTAAACAATAATTCGATCGTCCGTAAACTATAATTCTGCCTACGAGCGAGGTGAATTACCGTTGAAAAATAAATTTCCCAGAAATAAGTAAAATTCCCACCTTCCAGACGATAAATTCTTGGATAAGCAGCAGCCACGTATATATAAGCGATAGGTGCCTGCATATATATATATATTACCCGCGATTATCGGTAGTTCGCAGTTAACTAGAAATTATAGGTTCCCCAGTACGTTTGGCACAATTGCTGAAACGGTCGTACGCTGTTGTAGGTGGCAGGCAATTTCATGGAGGCACTAGGCTGCAGTGAATCAAGCCTCCGTGGGGGACACTTAAGCGGAGGTCTACGTTTGACGTGGTATAGCTACCCGGATGGCGAGTGGCGCTGCAGGTCTATTCCAGGCGCTCACAGCCCGGTAACGGCTGCGGCGTTATATTGCAGTCAAGTGTGGCAAATTTCGCTGAATAATTGCCCGATTCAATAGCTAATCACCCCACCCTCCGCGGACGGGGTGTTCGGTTTATCGCAATTCGAGCCATCCCTACGCGTGTTTATCGGCGAACTATCGCTCGCTAGGTGCAAATCCGAGATCGTCTAGATCCGCGGGGTTTAACGGCGCGTCTATATACGGGCCGCTGTGCACTGCAGCGGGAGTACGCGGCGTCTTAGATATTCCATACTTGATCGTGACGCGGCACAAGATGGAGATAATTCGCGTCTTTCCAACGTAAGTTGATAAGGAATAAAAAAGGAGAAAAAAATCGGCCTTATCTCACCCCCGCAGACTTGTTTGACTATGCTCTTCGTTTCCAAGATACACCTGGATTAAATTCCTAAGATGTAGACTTTGAATCTCGGGCTTAAAGAATTTTCTCCGCTCGTGTGAAAGGACCACGGTGGCTTGGACGACATCGAAGACACGAGAGAGATAGATTTCGGCATTTTTTTCACAGCAAATTTGCAATTATTCGTTCCGATATTCAGTTCGAACGAAACAAAGAACTGTTCGACATTTATGACTTTGCTCGGATCTTATCAATGCAGTGTTGTCAATATTTCGCAAGCTTTCCGAAGAATCGGAAATTTCACTCGTCAAAATTTTTCTACTAATACGAAAATACGGGAATATGAAAAATTATTTCCAAGCTTCACATACCGGCTATAGGAAAGTCGTTAAATTTCAACCCATCGTTGCGACCCTTAAATCATTGGATAATAATGGGCCTCAGAACTGTAGCTTGATTGGAAAACGTGCCGAACTATCAGTTTGAAATAAATTTCATTTTTTTTCTTTCGTTTTTCTAAATATATTTCTAGTTTTTTTTTTTTTGACAAAAAAAGAAGTAGATTATTACTTTTTTATGTATTTTTTAATTTTTTTTCTATAAAAAAAATCATCAATTTAACGGCGTGATTTGAAAAAGGGGTGAACAAATTTTTAATCACAAGAAAATGAAATATTTTATTTTTAATATTATTCAATTTCTTCAATTGATCATCACTAATAATTAGTGTGAAACTATAATTCTGTAAGCGAATTTTTCGTTAAATCACTGTATATGTATTACACCCTACGAAGAATATTTCATGTTTATTTCAAACCTTGCACCCCTTGAAAAGGTATCTATATAGTATATATGTACATATATAAATATATATGTACGCGACGAGATTTAGATTTCCCCAAGACAATTGGTTTTCGCAGCTTATATATGTAAATATATATGTATATATGTATGCGTGTACATATATGAAAATTAATAACGCGGAGAAATGTTGGGGTTATAAGATGTACGAGGGTTAAAGACCTTTGTTGAAAAATACTCGAAAAGAAATCCTGGAAAAAATGAAGGGGAAGAAAAAAGAAGAGAGGTGGAAAAAGGAAAAAAAAAAAAAAAGAAAAAATTAAACAAGCCCGTCTTTCATTTCACGCCGTCTCGGATATAACAACCGTATATTATTCTACCCCATGTATCGTGCGAAGAGCCAATTTACTCACAAGCTGAAAGGTGTTAATTATTTTCATCCCCTTGTATTCCTTCCTTTTTCGATTTTTTCTTCCTTTTCCTTACTTTTATTTACTTTATTGAATTTTCCTTTTTCTTTTTTTCATTTCACTTTTCACCCTTAAGCGCATAAAATAATTCACTAAACTATATTTATATATTAGAGTGATTCTAAGAAAATAAATTCTTTTTTTTCTCTTCGAAACAGGTTCAAAAGTTTCATTTAGGCATAAAAATACGCCTGTTCAAATTTGAACCCTTAATATTAACTTTTCTATTTTCCATAAGAATAACAGAGGAGAATCTTCTTCTGATTTTTATAACTAGCTGACTATGCGTTGTACAGAAAATCTACAAGCATGTTTTTGTACGGAATTGAATGCACTACAAAAAAGGTCTTCTGGTCTTTTTCGATAAATCTAACCGTTTCGAAGTTTCATCGGCGATTCTGGTCATTTAATGGCAAGACTAACTTCGAAACGGTTCGATTTATCGAAAAATACCAAGAGACCTTTTTTGTAGCGCGTTAAATTCCCTACGAAAAATATGTCTGCAGATTTTCTGTACGACGCATCGTTAGGTAGTTATAAAAATCAGAAAAAGATGAAAAGAGTTTTCCTATGTTACTCTTACGGAAAATAGAAAAGTGCGATGGGGAGCCTCTAAATGTTGATATTAAAGGCTGAAATTTTAACAGGCGTATTTTTATACTTAAATGAAACTTTTGAACCCGATTCAAAAAAAATTCTTTTTTTTTTTTTAGAATCACCCCAGTATAGAATTCTAATCAAGGAAAGAGAAAAGAAAAGGAAAGAAGAGACGAAAGATTGTTGAATATTGAACTGTTTAATTTCCAATTTTTTTTTCTTGTTTCTCTTCTAATTCAAATTAATAGGAAATAATAATCGTGTGAATATTTGGTCGTATACATACATAGAAGCGGCTTAGTTTAATCTTTCTTTACACTCTTGAACCACCGCGGGTATACCCTAGCTCACTTATTATTCAGGACGTGCAAGGATCGCGTGGTATTTGAAAATTACTTTGAAACTTCGCCCCTGCACGGATGGGGCCGCGAAGTTTTCGCGACAAAAAACTTTCCCGATATAATCGAGACTGAACTTTCGAACTATACCTAAATATGGGCTTTCCGTATTCACTTGATATGCCCCAGCAATAAAGTGTGAAACAAAAGACGATGATAAAGTGCCTTTATGCCTATAGAATGAAAACCTATACATCCACATAATCGTGTCTTCAAATGACAATCACCTTTTTTTTTCACATCAATATCTGCAGTTATGACAACAAAAGAAGGAAAAATTCAACCCAAAATATTCATGAACAGAAAATTCAGAGAATCCAAACTTTTTCCAAAGAGGAAAAAAAATGAAAATCGTTACGAAATTTTCATCAAAATTACGTAAAAATTTGTCAACAATCGTTTGCCGAAGAAGTTGGATCGGGTATTTCCTCCATCGATATGATAGTGAAACCAGACCATCCGTTTGATTAACGCTTGTTTTTCTAACTCAACTGCGTAACGGTTTAGCAATAAAATTGAGAGACTATATCGATTGCGAAAAGCGTCGCCTCGTCTTCCACGCCGACAGGAAACTCGTTAATTTCTTGTCTAAGAACCGCGAGACTATAGACTTGAAGAGTCAGTTGAGTAAATCGAGCAACAATTAGCGACGTTTTTTCGCAAGAAATAAATTTCATTCGCCTTCTTGGCGAGACTGAAAATAGAACCAAGTTTGATTTTTTTTGATGCGGGAATCGCCGGGGCGAAGAGTTCAATATCATCGATTTCGTATTAAAGTAAGCATCGATATTGGGGAGAAAATTTCTTATTCAACAATCGGACCTATTGGAATGAGAGAAAGAAATTAATTTCCGTCTCTCGCCTCGATTTTTGTCCAGGCTGTTCCTCTTGGCGAAATAATTCTCCGGTGTATAGTATAGGTATAAGTTTGTGAGAATTTCGTATATTTGTTCAACGAGGCGTGGAAAAGGAACTCGAAGCAGTTCTCTTCTATGTGGATTGTAGTCGGTATACCTACAGCCGTGTAACCCGTTGTGAAATACAGACACATTCACCTAAAAAGATTTCTAGTCTCTCGCTCGATCCATTCTAGAAAGTTATTTGTTACGACAGCCGATACAGACGTTCGTGTAGCCTTCCTTGGCTCCGATCATACCTCGCTTCACTGATTTTAAGGGCCTTCGTCAGGTTCAATTTGCTGGAGCAGTAATCGAGCCGTGTTACAAATAACGAAGCACTTTCATTGTCCCTATGTATCTGATACATATCCATACGTATATACTTACTGCGCTGTATTTAATTGCAAGATATACGCCTCATTTTATCACTGCAATAAATAGAAAGATATACAGAAAAACAGAAGAGAGAAGACGCAAAAACTGATCTGCAATTTCGTACAAATTCGGGATATAATGTTTTTTTTTTTCTTCAGAAATAATTACCAAATTATTTCTATATCACTGAGTGGCTAAGTATTTCAAAAGCGCAATAAATCAAGCTCATCTGTGAATAAATTCCACGATTTCTCTGACGGTAACTGAATCTGTAAAAAATTTTTCGATATTTTGAAAAAACGAAATACTCAGTCGATTTTTGCCGCAATGAAGCAGTAGTCCCCAAAGTTTACTTCCGATCGGTTGTCTGGTATAGGAGAAACTACGAATCGCGTTTTCGAGGTGTATGCAAGTCCCTGCCATTTTTTTTTTTTCTTTCTGTAAACGTTGAGAAAAAATTGTGTTACGTATTCAAAGCGATAGAAGACCGACCTTAGCTCTATGCATTATTGATTCATCCCGAAATGACATAGTTCTCGAATATTCCATTCAGATTCTAAAAAGTTTGAAAGGACGGTGCAGCCTGTACTCTACACAGAACACGTCTTACACATCGAAGTCCATAAAATGCTGGATAATTTTCTATCATGTTTTCTGAGTTGAAGAATATTTTTTCGAAGCATATCAGTGCTTTGAGGAAAAAATTATCTCCCAAGTGTATACACCCCCTTAATTGAAGATTTTTTTTTTTACACCCTATTGAATATCTTCGATCAAGTTTTGTTCAAAACCATTTTTTACCATCACCATTATTTTCTCGGCTAATCGACTGTGTCAATTAGAATTGACCTGCACGACGCCCGGTTAATGCTTCGAATCGCAAATGGACCGAACGAAAAGTGCTCAGCTTTTTCAGCGCGAAAATCAATATCCAGTCTCGAAAAAATAAAGGATAAATAAAAAACTAGAAAACTAAAAATAAATTTATATCGATATAAAAAGTCAGTGGGAAAGTTCTCAGGGACAAAGAACATCGGATATGCATTTAGGATGTAATTAATTGATTTGGAAAACAAATTCTAATTACATCAGATGCCACGTCCTGAAACTACTCTACGTAATCAACGTTCACAACTTTGAAGCAAAGGATTACACCCTAGTTAATCCCCGGGGATTCTAAGTCGTAGTTTCAGCAGTGACTGGAGTGAATTAATCAACTAAAAACATTCAGTTTCATTATAATTAAGTAAGGAGGAGTATTCGGAACACCGTTCAGTATAGATCTAATTAATTAGTTCCCCACGATATGTGACTGCTATGGTTTACCTTTCCAGACGCTTTTTTCACTCCTACCTATTTCATCCGGGAAACTCTATTAAATTCTATTAAATCACTGCGCGGTAACTTCCTAGGGAATTTTTTTTTTTTTGTTTTTTTTACTATTCAAATGAATAAGCATATAGTTGTAGCTCGTCTCCGGTCTGAAACTTGCAATCAGCGATGTTTAAATATCAATTTATCATCGCAAAGCATTTGACTTCGGAGTGAACTAAGGAGAAAGAGCTTAAATACGATGCCGAGGAATTGGTGCAGCTCCGTCGCTTAATCCGGGTTTAAATATAATTCGAAATGCTATTACTTCCACATCACCGCGGGTGGATGAAATATGAACAACGTGGTGCGTTGACGGGCAAGCTGCGCTGAAACAGCTTCAAACTCTTGGGAAGTTATTGTTACGACTACCTGACCCCGTAGCTAATACCTATAGCGAAGTTTTTTCAACCATAAATACAGTCTCGAAATATTGCGTCAAAACTTTACGTATATAGGTATACTTTTTTCGATATACCCGCACCGGCTGGACATTTTTTTCTTTTTTTTTATCAAATATTTCAGGCGATATAATCACTGCTATATCTTCCGAAGAGATATTATACACCCGCTCAGTCTTTACGCTGCCGATTTTCACCATTTTCAGACATAATTTCAAACTATTTCAGATTTTACTGATTAGGCCAGTGAGAATAGACGTTTTTTTTTTTTTTTTGGTCAACTTTGCACTATACTACTTTTACAATTTTTTTTCTATTTTTAAGGTTTAGGGTCACTTACTGAGTATAAAATCATAAAATTCGGACAGATTTCGGTGGAGCTTCAGGCGCCATCTTGAAAAAACTTTTTTGGCCGATATCTCGGAAACTATGCACTTTAGGGCAAAAGTCATACAGACTATTATTGTAGAAAATAAGATTTCGCATCTTTTGTTTTCTACAAACTTTTTCGTAAAACTCACCGTTTACGATTTATGGCTCATTTAATGAACAGGTTTTTATTGAATAATCCAATATTATAAGAGTTATCGGACGAGATAGAAAAACCTGTTCATTAAATGAGCCATAAGTCGTAAACGGTAAGTTTTACAAAAAAGTGTGTGAAAAACAAAAGATGCAAAATTTTATTCTGTACAATAATGGCTTATATGACTTTTGCCCTAAAGTGCATAGTTTCCGGGATATCGGCCAAAAACGTTTTTTCAAGATGACGCCTGAATCTCCACCGGAATCCGTCAGCATTTTGTGACTTTATATTATCAGTAAGTGATCCTAAACCTTATTAAAAAAAACAATTCGGATCGGTAGTACAGTGCAAAATCAAATTCTACTTTTACTAGCCTGTGATCGTTAGCTTAGAAATTTACTCAAGGTACCTTGAAATCAAAAACATTGTTTATGTATCTAAAAATGATACGTATCGAATATATCATTGGTTTGCCCCAAAAATAACATCAATACGGAATATTCCCTCCGAATTGAGATTGAAAAAAAAAAATTTCGTTCAAAAAAAAAAAAAAAAAGAAAAGTTCGAAAATTTATCCATGTGATTAATGCAGAGGATAATGAAATTTTTTTCTGTAAAATTTATCATCCCTTCAGCACCGAGAATAGAACATATTTTATATTTTATTTTTATAGTCCCTATACATCCGACAATAAGAAAGGTCGAAACAATATAAGATTCTCTTCGGTTTGATGTGTGGGGGGGTGTATATATTGTACGAGAGTAAAATAATGGCGGGTTACTTTTCTTCTAACCAGAGTCCTCGGCTGCTAGGGCTTGCGAGAGACGGTTATAAAATCTAAATTTACGGCGAGGCAAAAGAACGTTGAATAAGTATTTCATTTCGCAGCTGCACTGCTATACTTTTTACTTCATGCAGTCATCTGAAATAAAGTAACGAGGATTTGCCCTCCGTAGACCACCCCTGCAACCCGGCTAAAGAAATATAACTAAAATGGAGTAAAAAGTAAGGACGTTCAAATATAATGGCGAAGTGAATACACACAGTCATAGGTATAATATGCATGTACCTACATACGTACATACGTAGGTGTACTGCAACTTCCGCACATTTTCTTTTTTCTTTTTTTCTTTTTTGTCATTTATTCACATTCTCGTAATTCTTCATGCTTTTATGCAGAAAAATGTACAGGGAGCTGTTCCTTGTTCATCTTCTTTTTTTTTTTTTCGCTAATTTTTCTTCTTTTTTTCTTCTTGTTACTTTCGTTTTCTCTGTCCTATATATTCCTCTTTTTACCAGTTTCTAACGGTTTACATTGTTTCCTATATCTGCAACTTGCAATATTAAATAATGAAGGGGTGTACCTACAACCCCTCGAAATTCCCTGCTCACTCTTTCCCTCATACCCTGCAACGAATTGAACGTAAACATTCACCGCGAAAGGTATATCCATTAAAAATACACCATCCACAAGTTCTGCCCGTGTACAAGCACAAATATATATATATACCTGTATATAACCTATATATATACCTATATCCATGTAGATATAGAGATCCGTCCAAATAACGCATTTAGCAAAATTTTAACCGCATATATGTGACGCGAATTCAATATGGCGGAGAAGTTTTTAGAATTTATTCACAATTATTTCAGATTTTGTGATCCTTATGGTTCGCGCACAGATTGGTTCCACCAGAAAAATAAGTGAATCGTAAAATGTGGAATAATTTCCAATTACGTTCGTTCATTTTTTTTTTAAATTTAAGGATACATTGATGAGATTATTTCACAAAAATTGACATATTATTATTTGTGAGTAAAAATTGAAGTGGTGAGAAACGATGTAGGGTAGGTCGCACAGCCGGTACAAAAAGCAGAGAGAAATCGATGTTTCTAAATTAAACTTATTATTAATTTTTTTGTCTCTGTCTTATTTTACTTAGGTATTATTATTTACTTTTTCTTCCCAATTCATCTCATTGCTTTTGTATTATTGTTATTTTTATTGTATTCCTCATCGCCGCATCTTCAGATAATGATCTTGTTATACGTATATATGTATTAATTTAGCGAAGGTTATGTATAATATATATATTCTTATAATCGTCAATTATTTATCCACGTGGCGGAATCTTAACTGAGAATTTTCCTCCTCTTAATGGATACTGCGTACCTGTAGTCGAATGAGTCGAGATCTCTTGAGGAGAAGTAAGAAAGAAAAATGGAAGGAAAAGAAGGAAATTCTTTGACTCAAATCCAGTTTTACATTCTACACCGAACTCTCTCGCTCGCGCCCCGATCGCAGTTGTTAAAATTCTAAAAATACAAAAGAACAAGGATGGGGAAACGGAGGCGAAGAAAAAGATGAAGAAAAAATGAGGTGAGAAGTACTAGACGCTACGGTGTAAATTAATTCGTTAATTTAATGACGCACTCGACTCGTCTTATATACACACACACACATATATATATATATATATCCATATATATCTGTACAGACTATATACCTATGTATTACATACAGTTCCCTGCCCGAGGGACCAATCTGCGCGGAAAAGTTCTGGAATCGCGTGCCTAGGTCTCGCGCAACCTTACTTTTACTACTAGATTCTCCTGGGGCGGGTTACGCCTTGTCAAACCTATAACCCAACTCCCAAGGATTTTCCCTTATATACCTACTTCATACTTTCTTCCCTGCTTAGCTTACCCTCGTTTAAACTAAAGATTCATTAGCTTAGAGCTTTTGTAGGTATATATATGTAATGTATATATCTTTCCCGGTCTTTAGATAAAGATTATTTATATTTTTTTTTATAACAAACAACGAGAACGTTTAATCCGTTTCTATAGTTCTCATAGAATTTTGCTTTCCATTATTTGGTGAGACCCCGTCAAGGGGCGCCAAAAGGTGATTTTTTGAAATTTAAAAAAAAAAAACTATTCCATGGAATGTTTTCATGTTTTAAGGATATATTTGTGCATATATAATGAATACATGGTCAAATTTTTGGACCAAAAAATTGAAAATTCAGCAAGTTATTCGCAATCTATCAAGGCTAAATAAAAGTCCTCCACTGCTGCAGTGATAGCGACCTTCACAGTGCCCGAAATCAAAAGAACCAAAAAGTTTATTAAACTAAAAGGTATCGCCCGTACAATGACCCTTGATCGAAAAAGAAAATTGAAATTTACCAAAATGACGGAGTTTTTAAAAAAAGTTTCAAATTTCGCGGGAAAATTTGATGATTTTTGGCCCGCCAAAATTACATTTTTTATTCGATCGGAAAACTGGAGGTTCATGGTATGGAGAAACATACATAAAAGAAGCTGCAATGAGAATCAAGTCGATCGGATGATTTGTCTTCGAGTTATAACTGCAGCAAATTTGAAAAATGTAGCTTCGAAAAAAACGCGTTTAAAGTTTGAGTTACTGATTCCACGGTTATAAGTCGAGAAATATCACATCTACTGCTAATCCGCTATTCCAGACTGACGAACAATAACTGAGGCGTCCCTAAGCTAGTAGCTCTTCAGATGGCTGTAACTCAAAAACTATTTGAGATCTGCACTCGAAATTTCAGTATGTTATTTTTCAAGGTATAGACTATCGAAATATGAGGAAAGAAGAGAATCGATTTTTTCAAAACTTCCCTCAATCGAGGAATCTAGGCGTGGGAGATGAGTAGTCATCGGGTCTCTGAGAAACTTGATCTGATTAAATAATAGTGATTATTTGTTCTGCCTGTATAGTCCAGGCGTAGATTTGTCTAATTCAATTATCGTTTGAGGTAGGTAAAGGTGCTTTGATACTCCAGAGGCCGTTGGCACTACAATCTATGTGATCTTTGGAGCGATAGGGACGACGTGATACCCTTAATTTGGATTAATTGCTTACCCTAACAAACCCGACTTGACCTTCGTTATCCCTAATGGATGACACTTTCAACTAAAATCGTTCGCCGATTCGAAACAATTTTTCACACTCTCATCTACCTCCGCTGTGCGCGCCTATTTATCTCGCTTCGATGAATTGACAATTCCAGTCTCCAACCGCTACCTCGAGGAAATCTTCCATCCTACCGTGATTCTCGATCAAGTACTGACAATAATACCCCCTTTTATCTACCTATTTTATATTTCACGTACTTTGACTCGGAGTCTTCGAACTTTTCCTTTTCCTCGTTCTCTCTCTTTTTTTTTTCTTCATTCACGAACTATCATATAATGCACCGAGAAAAGCTGCGAAATACGGAATTCGCGGCGACATCTCGCAGCTTCGATTCACATGAAATGGAAACTTTGATCTAGGGATCAAGAACGAGCGGGTTTAGGTCGAATTGGATTGTCTATGTACATAATACGCGCGTCGTATTCGGTTGGGAAGGCAACCTGGTACCAATTTAATATTTAACTATCCGAATAGGTTAACGGAAACGGGAATACCCGTGTGGTTTAAAAATCCTTTTAGCGGACATTTCCGGTTCATGATTAGACCGCCGTATATAGTATCAAACCGACCGCGTATGACGCAAGCTCTGATATTGTGTTTCGTCAAAAAAAAATTCGGACAAAACGGGCACTTCGTCAGAAACAGAAGAAAAACCCAATTTTTTGCGAGATTCGTTCGTCTTTTTGCTTTCTCGTGTTAAACCAGTTTTCGAAAGATTTTGCTCATTTTTTTTTCACAGATTAAAAATGGAGTTTCCATCATATGTCTGTGAAAATAAGAAAAAAAATTATGAGAAAAAAGAAAAGTTCTAAAAAAGGAAAGAAAAATAAATAAACGTTGGAAGAAATAATCTCTGGGTAATTTTTATTCCAGATGAAAAAAGCTCCGTTATTTGAAATTTAATTAGTAATTTTGTGTTTTTATGGCGGCGGGGAGCCGCTCACTTCCGTTGGTGTTAATTAATCAAAAGTTAATCGGTTTCAGGCGACACTTTATTGGCTACCCCTCGTATAACGGATATTGAGTTGCATTAATTAACGTATCGTCAGCAGCTACTTCTACCAGGTTGGGGCAACTTTCCATCGTTGTGGTGGCCGGCTTTAACTTCCGGTTAATTTAACTCCGGGTAAAAGTAATGTAAAGGGAATTAGCCACGAACTAAACGTGAAGCGTGAAATAGAAGGAAATAGAGAGAACACAGCGCTTAGTTTCCGCCCGCAGCTTTAGTTGTAAACAGTTTCCACCCCAACTAAGGAATACAGCTTCGAGCTATTCGGAGTAAATCATTTCTCAACCCTTACGTGGCTGGATGAACTTTTCCAAAAACCAAAAAATCGCCTTTTCATTCATTTTTATTTACCTCTTTTTTTTCACTCAAAATCAGAGCTCGTAGAGTTCGCATAGATGCGAGTACGACCGTTTTTGGTCACTCCAGGTTGCCCTAGAATTTTCATCGATAATTTATTCTTCTTCTTCATCAATGAAAACATTTTATTAACCAAAAATAACGCAGCTAACGAAATTTTTTTCTGCCATCAATTACTGCGACATTTCGTTTTTATTCAATTGAGAATTCAATGATATTTTCCGGCCCGAAACAGCTGGTCGATCTTGATGGGACATGGCAATTTTTCATTGTCAGAAGACAACCTATAATCCTGTACCTAAAGCTCGGAATTTTTTCTCGTCCAGTCGTTTTCCAGGACACTCGGTTTATTTATATTTCGGATCAACGTATGTTCAGAATCACGATGAAAAATAGATTTTTTTTTTATTTTTTTTTTTGGAAAATTGAAAAATTAGAATTTTCATTGTTTAAAAATATTTGAACAAATGTTTGGAGAGAAATTTTTCGGTAATAACTCCGCCTATTCGGAATCCTGTACGCGTTGTTGACGCAAAGGAATTCCTTGGAACAAAACCACTAAATCCTTTTCTCCTCATGGTACTTGCATTCTTAGAAAGATCCGTCGTTAAGATCCCACCAGATTGTGCGACAAGGGATAATGAGTTTTTTTTCCTCGAATAGGTTTAGTACTTTGCTGACGTTGCCGAGACGTGCTTTTGGCAAAAGAATTATTCCACCCGAACTAAAAGAAGGAACCCCAAGGAGATCCTTTCTTTCCCTTTGTCTTAAGAACTGATACACTTTTAATGCGGAAACTTTTATTTTTTCTTTTTTTCCTTACTTCGCCAAATTTTTCATTCTTATTTATTCTTTTTATTTTATTTTTTCCTTCTACTTTTTCTTCTTCTTTGAGAGTTATCTCGCGATGCGGAGATATATATATAAAAATAAAAATGCGAAAAAAGTATAACGATAAGAAAGAGATGCAGAGAGAGAGAAAGAGAGAGAAAAAAAAATACTAATAGGTAAAATGAGATAAAATCTGGAACTCTTGAGATAAGAAAAACTGGGTAAGAGAAATCGATGCTAAGGGTTGACCCGTGACTTGGAAATTGGGGACAACGAGACTGGAGGTGATAACAATGTTTCGCGAAGCAATAAAGCGGCAATAAACTGTCCTGCCCTGGCGTTGAAAGTCGCGCGAATCACTTTGATCCTGGCGATACGGCAAGGACTATCTATTTCTATCCGAAAACCAATTCGCAACTATAGAACCCGGGAGGGAGGGGGGTAGGATACCGCTGGGACGAAAACTCCGATTTCAAAAGATTTCAAGTTTTTAACTCTCTCGGGGAATTGCGGCCTCATTTCTTAGCCCAATATCTTATACAGTACTAAAACAGCGGAGATAAGCTCGAAGCGATATTCAGACTACAGTATCTTTCTTCTTCAAATCACCAACAAATCTCCACCCGATATCACATCGTATAAATCGAACATTATACCTCTGTATATTCATGTCATAAGATAATAATTTACAATATATCAACGCGATTCTCACGTTTCGAGATATTATCCAGATATATTTAACTTGATATTTCAACTGTATACCTATACACTTATTGGCAAAAAAAAAAACAAAAAAAAAAATTCACGAGATAAATACAACATTTCGAATCCGCATAACGTTTGAAAATCATATAGAACTGTTATAATTATATTTGCGAAGAATATATAGCGCATCGCGAATTCAAACGGTGAATATTTTTTAATTTTGCAAGTCGAATTTTTGGAAATCGTCTAGTACCTATAATAGAGCTGAGTAATTGGGTGCAGGATAAATATCCTTTTTTTATCCATGCTTACAATAAGATCGTAGAGCATATATGATTAAATGGAAATATACTGGATCTTGTGAAACTTAAGTTGAATTTTTCCTAAATATATTCTTAAAATAATATAAACCGTCGAATTTAACGTCAGGATTTTTATAATTTTATTTTTCCTGATGTCTTGAAGGCAAATATTTACCCTCTTACGTGTTTGAATAACTCTTGGGAGATATATATATATATATATATATATATATATATATATGGAAAAATTCTTGTTATAGTAAAAATTCCGTGATTTTTCCTCGTGAATATAAATCAATATTCACAGATTCTAACGTAGGTATTATTTGCATTGCCTAGATCTAGACCTTCAGCCATGACGATAACCCGCGACATTCAACCCCCCCCCCCCCCCCCCCCACCCTCCCCCCCGCAGGGAAGTTTCTAAGGCCTAAGGGTACTGCGGAAGAGGAGCCTTGATCCATATGAAAATCGCACCCTATTTCAACGAACCAATAATAATATCGAATCAAAATTCGAGTCTGCGTAGTATTTGGGAAAGAGAACTGAAAAAGTTTGTCAATAATTAGGAAAGCTTATACCTCAATTATCTTTAAAAAACAAAACAAAAAAAAAAAAAAATAGCTTTCAAAGTAAAGGATCTTTTCGGGAAGTTTTATAGGAAGAAACTCAACTCTTGGCAAAGCTTCGAAGTTAGAAATAAAAGTATAAAAAAAAAAAAAAACATAAACTTGGAAATTTTTAAGCTTTTCGAATCACCGTGCAGCAGCCTTTTTCATCAGAAGCTATATATATATATATAAGATGGGGGAAAATTTATAAATATTTCCCTTGAATTGAGAAGGGAAATTTTTTACCTCCCGAAAATAGGTGTGGAATGATAATTGAACCCCCTTGAAATTTGGGCTTTTTAAATTATCATCATTTATATTTGTTCATTTTTTTTTTTTTTTCGTTTTCATTCTTTATTCAAGTACCGGCGGAAGTCGAGGGCAAAAGTTCTCCTGAATATAACGTAAAAATCAGCTACCCCCGCGGGTGCTTCTCACGCGGGGGAGATAAATTATTTCAACCTCTTTCCAATTGCGGAATGGCTTAGTGTTGGTGCTGGCAGGGTATCCCGCGTAGTCCTTCTTCCATTCGTTGGAATCTCACTTCTGTACCTAGACCCAATTCGAGGGTATAGAAAATACACATCCTCGTTTAATAAAACGCAAATGATTTGTCCGGCATTGAAATTGAAATTAATGAGAAAATAATAAATAAACGGCGTAAACTAATTGAATAATAATCCAGAAACTCACCGAATTTATTCACGCCGTGGTCATTAAAGGTGAAATTTTGCTTTTCAAGACTTTCCTGTTCCGTTTTCTTGCCAGCACACATACCCGTCGAACAAATACCTGATACTCATAATTTCCAGGAAAATAGTTTACATCGAACTTTGAAGTTTGAGCGAAAAAAAATCCTCCCACCGAAAGTCAACACTGTATAAGCCCCAGATAATAGGCAGATGAAACGTACCCTGGCCCGCTCACTCGCGTGTAGTTTAACTACAGCTAGGCAAGCCGAATTAGGATCAACGATGCGTGAGTTAAGGGTGTAATTCTTGACCTTAAACTAACGCTAATTTCCTCGTACGAGGTAAAACGCATTCACCTAAAAGTTAGGCAGTATAATATCCGATTTCGAAAAGACTCAGGTTTTCTCTCGGTACGATAATTCACACACTATTTTATAGGCGCGCATTATTTACCCCTGTTTTAAAATCGACCGAGTTTAAATTACAGGCTGTGAGATTCTTCATCGCGGTAATGAAATTAGTTCAATTTCTCAACCCGAATCGGTAGACAAGAAGAAGAGCAAAATACGTCTCTCACTATTTTAGCAACTTTGAAAATATGCGACGAAGAATAAACCCTCTTCTCATTCTTGTTTCACAGGGACGATCTGACCCGAAGATAACTGGCACGAAACACTTGTTCAATTATATTTTTTAATCACCGGTTTAACCACTGGCTTTCTTCTTCTTTTTCTTCTTTTCTTCCTTCGCACGAAATCGCGGAGGTTTCGATAATGCGAGCGATTAAATTCGCGGGAAAATCGCGACTCTCGTTTTTCAAATCGTCGTTAAAAATGGAGTAAATTAAGAAGCGATGTGCTTGGACGGAAGGTGGGTGAGTTTCAGATCTTGGGGAAACGTTCGCAAGCTGCGGTGAAGAGCCGCCGGCGATTGGACTAGTTGCAAAAATAAGTGGATTCGCATTCGGTGTAACGAGACGTTGGGAATGTTTAAACGACCGAAAGCTCGATAGGGACCGTTGCGTCGAACGGAAGACGACCCCTAAAGCTCGTCCTTATGTACGACGGAAGACAAACTGGTCCAGCAACGCGGCGCCGCGACGCTCAGAGGCTGTGGCCGCCGCATCATCCCTCCGACGCAAGGGTGCCAGCGCCGAGTACAAACCGTGCAAAATCCATCCCCACCACAATATCGATCCCCCCTTTAGCCCGACTAGACAGTGTTCCATTTTACCCGCGACAATTTAAACTTAACGGGGTGCCGAATTTTATGGATTAGAAAACAGCAAGAAAATGAAGATAATGTCCCGCAGGCCTCGACTAGTTCCACAAATAATTACTAGGCTTGTACTAGTTTTTAAAAATCAGATATTCTTGGATCAGATTTCATTTTCGTACACAAGAATTTTCGATTTTGAGCAAATTTTTTCTTTGCTTTGTTTTTTTTCGCGAATTTTGAGAAATAATTCTTGTGAGAGAATTTTTACTGTTTATCATCAATATATAAACATTTCAATATGAAAATTATTTCACATAGCCTCCTGGAAAAAGGATCAAGTAATCGAATTTTTATTGAATCATACAGAAACTATTTCAAGAATGCACTTTGATGTATTAAAAATAACGAATAAATGAAAGGAAAAATTCTAATCGAGTTAAAAAAAAACGGAAAAAAAACGAGAAGAAACTCAAAGTAAAGTTTCAAATTTAATCTACGGTTTTCACGTGACGTCCAGGGTTAAAAAAAAAAAAAAAATGGGACGGGTGTTAATGAAATTTTTGGTTTTGTTTCTTTTTTTCTCTTGTTTCGTATCCTTCTGGGATTCTTCTTTGAGTGGTATATTATTTATAATTATTGCATTGCGGGAAAATAGCCGTGAATAGAATGTGATAGGGAAAATTCCAAGCGTACATGTGGTACATGTGTTTAATTTATACAGCGGGTAGGTAAGTATATGTACGTTGGTGCGTGTATACATCCTATGTGAACAGTATATGAAAATTGGTTGGCTTCAACTTGACTTTCACTTTGGTTTACAATATTGAATACCGCATACATACCAGTTTTATACTCGTTACGAAATCGTATTAGCACAACAGCTCATTCAGATTGATAAAATAATGTGTATTACTTCGGTGAGCGTTTGATATAATTATGATGAAAAAGAAGAAAAAAAAAAAAACAGTATTCGCGGATAGGTTCGTGTATTTTGCAGGAAATTAGAACAGAACCATTATCGGACAAATATTGATCGAAATTAATTACCTCGATCACATATCTGGGCAATTTTCAAATTTATGGTTTTTTCATTCGTATTTGTAATCATCGAAATTTCTCGAATTTTCGAGTTTAAAATAAAAATGTCAGCTCAGCTGCGAGATTACTTGTCGTATTTGAAATTCGACACGAGATTATAATTCACCTTTCACGTTTTTCGAAATAATTTTCGCAAATTAAAATCGCCGGCCTTTCTCTCACGGCATCATTAACACTGACCCCTTTCATCATTTTTATTTTTATTTTTTATTTTTCGTTTGTTTGTTATACGAACCAACCCAGCCATTCTACATGTATAATTACTTTAATGAAAAACTTACTTGGGTCTGATGAAAGAAGCGAAGAAAAAATAAAAGGGAAAATTTTTCATGCATTCTTGATTCGGATTTGATGTATTTTTTTTCTTTTTTTTTTTGTCTATATTAGATGAAAACGGAAACGGGATGTACCAAGGTATAGCTTTCAACATAATAGGATTTTAGGATATCTAGGTAAGCCTTTTGGTCGGCCTTTTCCATCGCTGTGCAAACTATATTTTTCGTCTCTATCTTTGGCAAGAAAATTTTCACAATAAATTTATGCATAGAAATATCACTTTGAAGTTTCATTTATAAATGAAATAAGTTTAGAATATATTGTGACGTGTTGATGCAAAGTAGTTGGAGAATATATCACTCTACGTGAACATTGCACATCTCTTATACGATGTATGCGAACTTGGCACACACTTTGCTACCTGGAATGATACGATGTGAAAAAATGAGAGCAGACCCTACGATAATTTGCACAATATTCATACATGGCAATTATTCCCGCATTGATACTTAGTTTATTACTTTATTACATTAGAGAATACCGGAGTTATACTCTTCGGATAGTTTCGCCTAGCGCAAGTTTAACACAGCATCCCTCATTCAGTATCAAATTTATAGGAGATATTACATTTTTCCGGGGTCAATTTGAGTCTCTTTTAATACTCCCTCGCTTTTCATAAAGCTTCTTGAAAAGTGGAAATAAATGCAGGATATTAAACCACTTTAAAATTTATTAAAAACATCATTTCACGTTGTTATTTATACAGGATGAGATTAAAAATTTTTTCCGAAATACGATCGCTGAATCCAAACGCTTTTTTTCGCCCGAAAAAGTTCCGCATGCATGTATGTATAATGCGCCGCATAAAGCAGACCTCGATTTTCGATAATCAGGGAAAACGACGAACGAATCCAAACATTTTTTGATCGATTTTTGGGAAAAACTTTACCCACAAATTTCAATTAAATTTACATTTTTTCATCAGCTTATTTTGAGTATATGATAGATTATTTTCGAAACTGCTGAATTAAGTAATTGACCAAGTTTGTAAAATAAAAACGTAAAATGTTTAAGCTTTTTTATTCAAGTTCGAAGTATGCTTGTTCCATTTCATGTGGGACATTTTAGTTGGATTGATACGGGATTTTTTTGAGGCATGTAATTTTGAAATCGTCCAACTATGGTCCGAGTCGGATAAAAAATTGATGAAAGTTTTCGGAAAATTCCGTCTTCTTCGATTCACGAAGTCCACAAGATTACTGCAGCACATGTCGTACTGAAACCCGTGTAACTTTGATATTTTCAGCTTGAAAATGCCTTCTATGCAATACATGGGGGATTTTAGCGAAAAAAAAAACAAAACTTTCTCCACTTTTTTCTCAAAAATAAATTTTCGCTATACCTAATTATGACGGCGATGTATACCGTACCAATTATTTTCATGCTCTGTAACTGTTGGGGGTTCATTTTATGACAATGAATCTGAATGTGCATCGGCGTGAAATTCGATGACCTCCGATGAAAGGCTGGTCCGTTTCACGTGGAACAGGGCATATATCTTATACTTCAATCAACAATAAAATGAGAAATTTTTTCAAAGATTTTCATTTTCCCCTGTTCTTCAAAGCATATTTTAATAAGAGCCTCAATTTTTCCATCTCAATTCAAGGTGGCAAGGGCCGGTTTCCGTCGGATTCTTTCCGTCCCTAGTGGTTATAAGAAGATCGAAAATCACCGTGCATACAACGTGGGTATATTTACAGAGCTTAATAAAAAAAAAAGTCTCTTATTTACCTCAGGGCACGATTTAATTTCGCCCATCAACGTTCCCGAATCATTTACAAAAAGCTCGTGATACCCACAGCTATAGACAAGAATTTCCAGCTCGTTTCCCAGCGTTGAAATCCAAAATCAATCAACGAACGGCTCATTTGTTTTAGCACTTTTAATTAATTTTTTATTTCGTTTCTTTTATCGGTTTAATCGGATCTGAAGATCTTATATATAAGAGGTTTGAAGAAATAATTCCATTCAATTTTTCATTTTTTTTTTTCTTTTCCTTTTACTTTCTTCCCCTTACTTCTTAATTAACGTCGATTGAGAAGTTTTATTAAATCTAAGTATGTATGAAATTTTGCGGTGTTATTTTTGGCTCGGTATTATTTAACCTGATTTGAGGAGATCTTGTATTTTATTTTCCTCGTATTCTTGGGGCGAATCTATCAGAATCTCGTAGTCTGTTTGATCGAATTTGGCCGCGCCTCGGAGAGATCTGCATTGATCGTATCATTTGGAATTCTCTCTGTGCGAATCGTAGCCGGCAGGATCCATTTGCATTATTTATGCAATTCTCCCGTAGAGGGGGCCCTTTATTTTATCACCTTTATACAGCAACAGAATAACCCTGAGTACATACAACGCTCTATACCGCATTAAATATTCTTAGAGTTACAGACGTATAATACATACAACGACAAATCAATTCATTCAAATTCATTCCAATCTACGCCCGCGATATATGTTCAGGACACGCTTCGTCAACGGAGCGAAAATTCTACATCCATTCACCTTTCATTTTTCACATCATTTCCCCATTAAGTGGCGATAAAAAATAAAAAAGTATTAGAAATATTCAAAAAAGAAGGAAAGGCTTTAATGGCCGCTCTGCCACCTCGAAAACGCGATTCGTAGTTTCTCCCATACTGCACAACCGATTGGAACGAAACCTTGGGGATTACTGCCTCAGTTCGGCAGAAAGTGGCCGAGTATTTCATTTCTTCAAAATTTTGATTTTTTTTTTACAGATTCAGTTATCATCAGAGAAATCGTGGAATTATCCTCAGTTGCACTCGATGTATTGCACTTTTGAAAGACTTAGCCACTCGGCGATGGAAAACCACACATTTTGAGTACGAATTTCACACCCCAAATCCCGAGAACCGAAAAATATTTATGAATGGTTTCCTCGGATTCCAGTGCCGTATGTGAAACAGTCGAGATTAGCACAAATGAACCTGAAGTATCGTGATAAAGTGTTGATAAAACATACACGGATGTACTCACTGTCACAATAAACATGGCCGCTGCGTCACACGATTGGGATCACATTTTGGCGATATAATGAATCGTCGGACTCAATGGAAACCAAAGATTATGTCACGTACAACAATTTAACGGCGAGAATAGTTTAATCACGATTCCAAGTCGTAGAGCAATCAGAATTGTGAGAATTAGGGAGGCCTAAGTTTGGAGCCGATACAGAGTTTCATATTAGGTTTCATAGATGGCGAGAGTGTCCGGAGGTCTTGTCTATTTCACCCACACAGTCCCATACATTAATATCGTATGAAAAACATACATGTATGCTAGGGTGGTCCCTATATGGGGTCTGAAAAAATAGTCATGTTGGATCCTGTCAAATCGGCTGCAAATGGTGACAGAAATTCCCTAGTTTTTTCACATTTTTATTTCATTCCCTTCGTCTCCCTGTCTTCGTTGAAGTACAAAATGAAATAATATCTGGAGAATTTTGTATGTACATTCGATACTGAAAAAACGCCACTTGTTTTTATGAACTCAGCCCTGGTGGTGTAGTTCAGAAGTTCAATACAGAGTGACGCTGGTTCACCCCCTCGCGCACCCTTAAAACTGAGGAATGTTGAAACCCATTTGAATTATTTGTTGGAAAAATAAATAAATTAAATTGAATTTATGTATTGACCACCCGCCCCCAGTCCTATAATATTTCTTAGGCTCTACCCGGTTCTGATTTACCGAAGAACTTGTAAAAAAATTAGTCGAGAACATGATCGATGTTGTCCATAACGTACATCGGGCCTCCTCCCTCAACTTCCTGGATCATTAATTCTCCTGACGTTGTCTTAAAATGTGGTCGAACGATATCTGTATATAAATAAGATGTTTTTCTCTTAGTATATAAGGTATGTATACTATACATATATACATGTATAGGGCTTTGGCCAGCGAATTTCCCAAGGAACTTTCCCCCTTTTACAAGAAGATTTCTCTCTCTACTTTGCTTCCCCTTTGCCCAGACTCACCCCTTTCCCTTTTCCCTTTTCCTTTTCCTTTATATCCGCGGTATTGCGGGTCCTGCAGTTAACCAACCGTGGAAATCATTGTTCCGTAAAAACAGGACTCTTTAATCATGACAGTCTTATTTACAAAATATTTTTACCTTTCTTAATACCATATTATTCCAAATCCTTGATTCCGCCAGGTGGATCCCAGCGTAAAATCACCGAAAATGGACAGTTTCGAAATTTGGAATTTGGTTCAAGAAACAATTCTTAAATCCTATAGTTTTTTTCCGAAGATTGCTGAACGTAAAAAGAATTCACTTGTACGTTGGTATTGGATTTTGTGGCCAGGAAAGACCAGAAGATACATTTTCCAAAGCTTTTTTGACTTTGCCCTATATATTCTAATACATATATTAGACATACATATGTACAGGGATCTTTTATTAAATACAGATACCTATATACGTATATATATATAACCAAAGCCGTTACCAAGCGGTGCTGTTTAAGATGGGGGTGTCGATTCGCGCGAACTTTAATCGGTTTAGATTACAGGAAGCCAGGAAATAACCCCTCGATTAATGTCCTCGGGGGAATTTATTTCAGACATTAAACTTGGGCACACAGGTGGAGTGCCGTATCCAATTCTGAATTTGAGTTTAGATTCTTGAAGGGTAAAAATCGACGTGTAACAAATTTACAGTAAAAATCTTTACTACCATTTTTTGTCCAGATTTTTAAATATCATTTTTTCTTTCATACTACAGAGCGTCCTAAACTTTCCTCGTCATTTTCCTCTAGATTGAGTGACTGCGGCAGTGAATTAGAGTGTATAAAAAAAATTAACCACCCCAGTATCCGTGCGGTGGTTGGGAAAAAAGTCTTCCTTACATTAGCTCATCGGCAACGGAAGCTAAAAAGTTATCACGCTTCATAAATCTCTTCAATGGTAAATCCGAGAGCCTTGAAGATAGCTGGGTATGTCTGCCTACCCCTATATTTCGGAATGACTGGTAAGGTCACACGGTTCCAAAAAACGACGCTGGGAATAACATCCAGCTTGGACTAACCTTGGAATGTAAATTTCACTTATCAAACCGCCCGCCCTCTCGGTGTTATCTGTACAAAATTAATTGAACATTTCCTGTTTTTTTTTTCTTTTCTTTTCATTTTATTTCCCTTCAAATAACAAAACGTGAAATATCGATTCCTGAGAAAAATATATAGATACCTATATAAAATTCTTTCCACCCCGATTCTATATTATTTTGCAAAAAAATTGTTATTCTAAGCGAAAAGTCGGATGAAAATTTTCTTTTCGGATGAAACTATACGCATTTTTATTTTCTGACATTAACTTTATTCGATTGAATTATTGTCTACTTGGCACGAATTTTTGTCAAATCCGAATGATGAAAGAAAGGAAGTATTGTATATTGGGGAATTAGTGGAAGTGTGTCAAGCATCGTCATCATTTTCTGGGCTAACCTCGGAGGCCCTCAGAAATAAACGCAATCTACCATCTTAGGGATTGAAGGGCCATTCTCGGAGCTCCTTGAAATAAAAAATAAAAAATGAAAAGCAAAAAGGAAGTCCCGCTTTTAAATCGAATCAAAGACCGCTGCCACGTCATCCAAAGTATATCTCTTGCCAAATTTCAAGATTCCGTTATAATTATGATCGACGAAATTTTTTTGGACAAGAACGAAATTTGCAAGGGAATGTGACCGGAATGAATTGCAGCAGAGAAATATAAAACCAAAATTAAAAACACCGAAAATAAAGATATTTATCTCCACCGTTGAAAAATGTTCGCAAATTTGTTGCAAAATCGAATGTTTCAAGACTTGATGATTAGAAAACGATGCTACTTTAATTAAATCGCTTAATTTTCACAACGTGAAGAAGATTTTCTAAAACTACGTTTAATGATCGGATTAATTACTTCGCGAATAAGAATAATTTCCAATGAAAATACTTTTTGGTTTTTGAAACACTGGAGAAATATTCTATCGACTCATACTTCGTATTTTTCGTATTCCAGATATAAAAGTGGAAATTATCTGAATTTCGATAGACTTCGTGCTGCATAAATCGAGTCTACCGAAGGAAAAGCGATTGTCACATCGTTCGTCGAAACTTTTGGAAATGATACAGTCCGACCTCTCAATAAGAACGCGCGAAAGCTTAACCATTAGGGTGGGTTGAATTATTTTTTCCTTAGCATGGGGGTAGAATTTGTACCTAAATAAAAAAAATTAATTTTTTTTTACTCATCATTTCGAGGTGGCCCACTCGTTTTTTAAATAAATATGTAATCAAATGGGGCAGTTCCAACGAGAAATTCTTTTTTTGGTCCAAAATCGTGGAAAACATATAAAAATTGTCGAATGTGATTTTTTTTGCCTCAACTTTCATTCTAATACAAAAGCAAGTGCATTTCATTTTTTGATCTTTTACTTAAATTACAAATATAACGTGAAAAAAACATTTTTCAACTTTTGACTTTGAATTGGCTTTCGAGGAGACACCCTGCAGATTCTAGAACTACCCCATTTGATTAAATATTTATTCAAAAAACGAGTGGGCCACCTCAAAATGTTGAGTAAAAAAATTTTCTTTTGAAAATTTTCTTTTTTTACAAGGTTCAAATTCTACCCCCATGCGAAGAAATTTTTTTTTCGACCCACCCTACTAACCATACTCACTCTCTCCGTCTTTCTCTCTCTCTCTCTCTCTCTCTTTTACTCAGGAAAAGTTTCTACGAGCGATGGCAATACTAGCCTTGACCTTTGCAGGACATGTGTGTACCTACAGGCGTAGTCGTATTTCTAATAAATTTACTTAATTCACTGTGACACTAACAGCAAGGGAGCAGCGAAATCGTCGTGATATTATACATATAAATACATATAATCTAATATGATTGAACGAGACAGTTGTAGTTGCAGCGCTGATTTTGGTCCGCGTTAATATTCATTACGCAGAGCCAGTTTTGTTGTGCTTTTTGTCACCGGCAGGGGTCTTTGTGATTTTAAATTAACGACGTCGACGCACCACCTCGCCCCTTCGTACCGCTAACGTTCTAACGATCTTCAGAGCGAGCTTCGCACGTAAGAAAGCTCGGAAGATAGAAGAATCGAGGGGTACATTTAATATACCTATACCCATATTATACCCATAGAAAAGCAAGAGAATGGTTAATATACTACGTAAATAAAACTATATACGTATATTATTTACTACATATGAGATATCCCACGCCAACTCGACGGCATTTTACCCTGACCCTTTACGAGCTGTTCCGTTATTTGTTGTCTCATTCAACCTACAGAAAAACGCACTATACATTTTTTTCCACACTTTTTGGCCCAGCCAGTTTCTCGATAAAACCTAACGAACTTCGCATTTTGAGAGAAAAAAAGCCCATTTTGAAAATTGTCGAAAAATTCATGAAAATTCTGTGACACAAAACGAAAATTTTTAGTCATAGTGGAAGTAGCTTTTTTCACTGTTTTAATTAATCTTAGAAGTTGTAAGTTTTATATGTTATAATACTTTTTTTTTCTCCCATTTTCACACAATTCTTCAAAATAATAAGTGTGACATAATATCAAGACCTGCCGTGCCATGCGTTGCGTAAAAATTTCAAGAGTAAAAAAATGTCAATCTAATTTCCCCTCCGTGGATCCAGAAAAAAAAAAAAAGAAAAAATGTTTCATGGCTCAAAATCCTTGCTTTGTGACACTTAATTTTTGTGAATTTTTTGTAAATTTTCAATATGGGCGTTCTTTTTTTCTCAGGAACCGAAGTACAGGTTTTTTCGGAAGACCGGGTGGTCTAAAAAACATGGACAAAATTTAGACTAGGTTTTTCTGCAGGTTGAATATGGTAAAAAATAATTGAACGGATCGTAGGGTCAAGGGGAAATGCCGCCGAGTTGGCGTGGAATACCTCATATACAGAGTGATAATTCCTAACGAGTAGACAGAGGGAGACAGGCGAATTCCAAGCGCAGGTGAATTCGCAGGGCGGCCAACCGTCAGAAATATGAAATTTATACACGACAGATAGCCATGATGCATTTAACCCCAAATCATTTGAGATTTCGGTTCGAAATCGGTCATCTATTATTCCTGGTTGTTAATTAAATACGAATCAAGTCTAACCGCAACCATAACTTGGACAGAGGGTTTGTAAAAAATGCTGCAAGCGTATTCGCAGCAACAGATAATTTCTAATATTTTTATAACGCGGCAAAAAATCATCGCAGTATGAAGTTAACTTCCGAAATTTTGTAAATGCAGCGAAAAATATATGATCTGTCGTGTATTAATTTCATGTTTCCAACGGTTGGCTACCCTGCGAATTCACCTGCGTTCGGAAGCCTGCGCATGCGCACATGAAATTCGTCTGTCTCTCCCTGTCGACTCGTCGAGAATTCACTCTGTATATTCAAACATTTACCTAGATTCTTAAATACGTTGAACTTTGTGAATGGTAGAATAATTGCTTTAGAATATCGCAAAAAATTGCTCCTGACGTCGCGTCGGTCGTACGTCTTCTTAATTGTCTTCGGTATTTATATTGCACTAGCCGTTGTGAAAAGCGCAGGTTCACGATAGTAACCGCACCTAAACTGGTGACGATGACAGAGCGGTGTAATTAACGTGGAAACTTTCTTGTTTTATATATATACATATATACCTATAAGTATATAGGCATATGTGTATGTCTTTTTGTGTGTTTCTCTGTGTAGGTAAATAATAATTATAAAACATATTGTTGCGTGATTTTGTTCAGAGAAAGTCGTCGTTTGGGGATGATCTGCATGGTATGAGACGACGACAAGAGGGAAAATTTTATAGTCCCTTGTTAAGTCATGCGACAACGCGACGATTATACGCGTTCATGATGGATCGGGCGCTAACAACGTCAACGTATAACTTTACACTGTATATATATATAACTTCGTTGTAATTTAGACTCCATATTTACTACGCGGAGATAGCAGTATACAGGGTGTGAGAGTTTAAAAAAAGAAAGAAAATGCTTCAGCTTCATTCTCAGTTTTAATTCAAATTATTGCTACTATATATATAAAAATGTATATATAAACTCTTTCTTTTGTTTATTTTTCATGTTTTCAAGCGCTATTATACCGGAAGAAAAATTTGATACTATACAGTCGACTGCGCATGCGCCGAATAATTCTATTTTATTGGCCGATGAGATCGTCCCGCGATGATATTTTAACCTGCTAAGCACGGGTACCAACTTGCGAGAAATGAAACTAGGGCTGTCAGACTGGCTGGATTTTCATGCGCAGTAAATTGCTGCTGCAGCAAAATTTTGCTGTAACGCTATTCGTCGTTGATCACGTGGTTACCTGCAACGAATAGCGTTACAGGAAAATTTTTCTGTACCAGCAATTTACTGCGCATGAAAATCCAACCTCTCGCGCGTAAAGTAGTCGATCGAGGTTATGTCGTTATCGAGTCGAAGCAAGCAATCAGCTGTTCGGGATAAATTTCAACGGTTCTTTCAGCCGCACATCAAATTTCATTTTCAACGATGAAAGCTTTCCCAAGCCTTTCCGAATCATCACCGCAAGTAATTCAGATTCTAACCTCGAAAATTCCTATCAATTACATCAACGCGAAAAACAACGTTTTACAGCCAAAACTAGGGCTGGTCAACCTGCTTTAGCAGACGACAAAACTCGCCCATGCGCAGTCAAGTTTTACTCTCGCTATGAGAGAATAATCCTATTTCGATGAATTCAAATTCGGAATTCAAATCTGTCCGAGATTCGATACTAGCGCTTACCTAGTGGTCAAGTTTCAGTTTTTCAGATGAGTGTATTATATTTCGGAGGGACCGAAATATTTCTGAAAACCTGACTCTCTGTGACCAAGAAGAATCCTTTGAATTACCAAAGCCGAATGGAATCCACACACTTTTTCATGAAACGTTAAAAAGTTTGCTGGCAAAGATAAATCTGAAAACATGTCGTTTTTTTTTCTTTTATTTACGAAGTAATTTGGTGATTACGAAAACTCTGAAATTTTGAAAATTTTTCAAAACGTAATAACAGAATATACCGTAAGATGATTATCTGTAGAGTTTTCAGCCTGTGAGCCTGCGGTCAGGCAACCCAGCATTCGAAACTGCGAGTGCGAACGTCTATAATTATCCCAGGGGCTAATTCCTTAGTTAGGAGACACGACAGTCGGGTTGCCGGCGTACAGGCTGATGAGCGTAACACTCAATTTCTATGGATATAGGTATATGAAAATTAGTACATTTTCAAACCTCGATCGATATTTTCTGATCTTGGAGATCGAAGAAAAAGACAAAGAAAAAAAAAAAAACAGTTACGTCCTCGAGTCGAGTTTCTAATCTATAAAAACTGTATCAGGATATAATTTCATCCAAACCGGATTAACATCATTGAATACTGCAGTACAGACGTTATGAAATTTCGACGTTGAACGAATCCGTGTGATATTTATTGCTGAAGATGACAAAGCTGGTCGATATTTCAAGTCAGAGATTCCAGAATTTATGGGATATATTCCTTTAAGCCGAAATCCCTAATATATGAAAAACCAATGAACACTTCTATAGGCCCGCCCGAATTGAGTCTAAAACCGGATTCATTGACGCCTCGATTCACCAAAATTGGTATAAGAAATCGTTCGAAAACTGCTAGGTACCAACGACGAACCGTTTGAAACTCAGCGAATATTAATGAATTGCCAAGAAGATAGTCGTTTGGTGAATGGACGATTAAAATTTGCTACTTACTTAGGAAAAAGAAAGTTTGATTTTTCCTTTTTTCAGTTTTTTAATTTTTTTTTCTTCTTCTTCTTCTTTCCATCGATGATATTGCCTCGCCGTCAACTTATCCACTGGGATTGGCTGGCAACTCCCACGGGTGGTTAGAAAATTGATCAAGAGTCACCTGGGCGTGACGTTTACTGAACCATTTCTTTTTGGGTGAAAAATGGAAGAAAAAAAAAAGGAAAATAATATAATTTTTTTTATTTAATTTTTCGTTTTTTTTTTCTTTTTTCGTCTGAATTCCTTTCATTCATCGAGTGAATAGCTTCTCCAATTTTGAAGCGGAACAACCCCCGTACACAGTACGTGTTAGCCGTGTCAATTGTTGGATATATAAATCGGTTGTGATCGTATAAAGATGAGAAACTGCGAATGGTAGAACCCGGGGAAGAATCGGACTCGGATAAGGCGAGATTCGGTTGTTGACTGTTCCAGCCCGTTAGCTGAACATGGCAGCGATTTATGAGATCCAATATCGAAAACGCCATTTCTTTTATAATAACGTTATACCGGGACACGTGAAGAGCCCCGGAAGCATGGCGAGAGGAAAATATAGAAAAAGAGAGAGCTGTCCCCCTTCCCTTTGACTATTTCATCTCATAGAATACTGTCCCGGATTTTTACCCTCCCAAATAGATCAGGCTCAAAAAAATATCTGATCAGTCATTCGAACGAGTTTGACGAAAGAAAGAAATGATAATTTGTTAATATTTCAATTAGTTTCATATCTTTGGTATTTTTTTTCAGAAAGTGCGTTGGAAATGAAAAAAAATGACCCCCTATAAAATAAGATTATCATAATTATAGTCAAAGATATACACTTTTCAAGCAAAAATCGATGACTCCGGAATGGGTGGAGATAAATAGCTGAAAATTTATCTGAAGACTTCTTTCTACGTCTATGAAAACATATTAAAAAATCAAAAAAATCGAAGCCGGTCACCGTCGCAACGTCGTTGAATTGACATGGAATGACCCATATAGGTATAATGGTGTATCAAATAGCGTTTGAGACTTTAGTAATTTTCTTGAGATCGATATATAGGTATATCAGGTGAGTATAGCTATGAATGTGTACCTGGAGAAGCGAACCGCTATGCGATATCGTGTTAAAATAATTTGACAAAGTCTTTGTCACTTCCCGTCACCGTCAGAGAATAAGTTGTAACTCTATACGAAGAATCCCCCGGCGGTAGTGAAGCGGACCTAAAGAAAAGCTGGGAAAAATATCTCCACCTTAACCCCTTTTCTCTTCACCCCAGCGCGACAAGATAGTCGAAGCTTTCATCCCCCACGGGGTAAAGAAGAGCTGAGGGTCGTGATGGATAGGTGTGAATTCGGAAATGTAGGACAATGGTAGATTATTACTAGCCATATCTTACTCCGCCACCGACTACGGCCGCCGCCACCCCCGCCATATATTGGCTTTCAATTTGGACCCAGAAAACTACTCGAAAAGGATAAATTCAATCTTGACAACTAATACCACAACGCCCAGCGTGCCTTTCGCGACAAAAATATCGTACATATGTTTCAGACCAGTCGTCACGTTATTGTTATCACCATTTTATCACGTCCAGAGAGAAAAAAAGAAAGAAAAAACAAAAAAACGTCGTAACATTTATTAGGGTGAGAGAAGATTTTTTTTTTCTCCTTCTTTTTCAAAAGTAAAATCCCATTTTGCATGCTTTAAATGAGAGGCGATCCTGAAAATTGCGAACTTCGTTATTAATTATCGGTCGAAAATTTGGAAACTTCGGGATTTATTATAAAATGTTATTTTTGATCTGTGGAATAAAAATGAGCAAAATCTGTCGCAAACTGGTTTCAAGCTGTCAATCATTATTGCTCGAGATTTCGTATGCATTATTTCCGAGTAATATTCGATTTTTTGAAAGTTGGTGGAAAATAGCGGACGGTACCAGCAACGGCTACGGTTACTGCGAAAGCTCTTGAGCTAGTTTTCCGATGGTACCCTAATCGAATTACACATCGTTGAACGGTGACCCAACGCGTAGGTACTGGCCACTCTGTAGAAGTTGTGGTAGTGCGTTCGCAGCTTTAACGACGATGCAAAATGTGTAATTTAATTATAAAGACGAAAGACAGGTCAGCCTGAATTCAGGCTGATCGATCTTTTATTATTCACGCTCGACATGGTCGCCCAGTAAATCTCATTCATTATAGCCAGAAATAGACTTCTCTGCCTTCCGAAATTAGAACAGAAATTCGGAATATCCTCAGAGTATTGCCTAAGCAAATTTTGTCGACCGTTTTGATTCTCGAATCCAATTAGTCACCTACATGAAATTCGCCTAACAATAAGTCGGAGGATTCCGTTTTCATTTTCGCTTTCAGTTTTATCTAGGAATGATAACATCAACCCCAAATCAGATCGAAATCTCGTTTCCGGAATTTTCGACTCAAAATTCGACTTTTTAGTAGTACAAAAAAATTGGAGAGTCTGAAAAATTTTAGTTTCAATCTGATAAGTCGAAATTCTGGAAAATAAAAAGATGACAATTTTTATTGGAAGGTCTTTTGACGATATATTGCTTTTAGTTTTACAGCTGTCGCTCGTTAACCCTTTTCCGCGTTTTAACGGACATTAAATATCGCGACATTATGGATTTCGACAAAGAAGAGTTATAAATTGTTTCATCTCATTAGCAAGTCAGTTAAACGAACTAACGCCATTAGCGACATCCCCGTCTCATACGTACACATATACATATATATATATATACCTCCGTAGTTACATATCGTATAAAACTTTGCGGACAAAACATTTTATCCATATACCGTCACCGCATTTCTGACACAGCAAAACTCTAATCTGCAAAACAAACCATTTAACGAAGCTAATTTGAATATTAAAATAAAAACCATTCGCAATGTTGCAAACCACAGGAAACATGAAAATTCGTAATTGCGTAACTAGGAAGAAAGAAATTTGCTAAAGTTCCAAAATACACCATCTAGCTAAATAATTATATTGCATTACAGAATACAGGTCTTGAAATCGTACATCGAAATTTTTTCAAATTCACAAAAAATATCCTGAAAGAATGTATCTTCGTGGCAAATCAATAATACGTGGAGTGGGGTGACGACTTTTCACCTCAAATTTCTGAGTTTCAGTTTCAACACAAAATTTCTTATTGTTAGTTTTTTGATACTTGAATAAGCCTCCCAAAATTTGGGTGTGATAGAACAATTTTAAAAAGTTTAAAAATATAATTTAATTCATCAAAAATCGATTTGTTTATTCAAAATTTCTCACACTGACTCGAACTTTATATTTATTTATCAGTGCTCAAAATTTTTGGCTGAATTATAAATATCAATATTCATGGGTCGGTCGTCGGTTGTTTACGGGTTGAAATTGGAAAAGATGATTATTCAAATTCTAAAAATTTTTGAGCAGCCCTTGAATGTGAATATTTTTGCCCAAAATTGGGAGCATATTTCCGAGATTAAATTATCTTCGAAATTCTCGCTCGACCTTTCAAAATTGTTCGATCGCGCCCCAATTTTTCGAGGCTAACTGGAATGCTGAAAACCACGAAATTTCGGGGTGACAACGAAAATTGGGAATTCGAGGTCAAAAACTTGTCACCCTAATTATAACGCAGAGTTTTTTCAACGTTAGCAAAAAAGTCGCTTGTAATGAAAAATTTTCGTTACTATGGTCGAATTTATCGTTGTCATTGGATTCCGCAAAAATATTCGCTCGGAATTCGAAGAATTTTCGATGCCTGATGCGACCGAAATCCCAGTAATTAACTATGAAACAAAATTAGTGGATAAAATATTCCGCGTTGCAACGTACCAGTGATATGAGAAAAATTTATTTCCAAGGGAAATAAGAAAATAAGAAAATAATTTGTGCTGTCAGAATAAAGCTTGTGAATTTGAAAAAAGCTACGCGAATCTCGTCAGATTACTTCTGAAAATGAGGCACAGAATTAGTTTGGATTGAAAAACTAAACGTCCGTGCTGCAATAATGAGCGTTTTGATTGCATTTTGAAGATTCAGTTTTGAAAAAGATCCTTGCTGCACAAATTTGAAGTTATTCATTTCGAACTCTTCCAGCTCATTTTTGGATGCAATTTGAGAGGATTGATGTAGCTTTTTGAAGACCTGTCGCAATGCTATCTTGTAGCTAAGATTATTTTACAGATTTGATCGAGTCATCCGTGCATCATTCAAAGAACAGAATAACTCGGAAACGGTTAGATTCATCAAAAAAGACCAAGAGACCTTTTTTGTAGTGCGTTAAATTCCCTACAAAAAATATGTCTACAGATTTTCTGTACGGCGCATCGTCAGGTAGTTATAAAAATCAGAAGAAGATGAAAAGAGTTTCCCTATGTTATTCTTATAAGGAAAATAGGAAAGTGCGATGGGGAACCTCTAAATGTTAATATTAAGGGCTGAAATTTTAACAGCCGTATTTTTATGTTCAAATGAAACTTTTTAACCTGTTTCGAATTTTCTGTTTTTAGAATCACCCTAGTATGTATAATGCACACATACGTATTAAATAAATAAAAAGTACATGATTTTTTCTCGATTTTTTTCAACTATTATGAATAATTGAGGACACATGTTTGCTGAAACAACACAAGTGGTAAAAGTACGAGTATACAGGTGGATAATATCGCTGATATATAGATACATATGTACGAATATTCCTGTAAATGTTCGTACATGTAGATACGTGGGAGTGAAATAATCAAGTGTGCGAATGTTTCCAGGTGCTGCATATTTATTTAATAAAATATCTACACGTTTTCCACGCGTTAACTGATATCTAGTTTTAACTACACAGGGGATTTCATTTCTGTGCATCTCGCCTTCCAATAATGGCTTTTTTCAACTTGGGATAGAGCATAGTGCAACTTGGCGGAGTTGTGGGTATTTCCGTGAATTTATTCCCGCTATACCAGCCCCCAGTCGTGAATCAGATCGCAAAAGCGTAAATGTGGAGGACGAGAAAGAGCCCGGAAGATAAAGAAACAATGAAATTCCATTTTTTAAATAGAAAATAATCCCGCTGCACGCCCTCGCGAAATAAATTACTTTTCACCACTCACAATTAAAGCGATAATTCTCCAAACTCTGCTGTTTAGTATAAAAATAAAAAAAAAAATAAAAAAAAAACTTTTACATTACATTTATAATTTTTTTTTTTTTTTTTGTACAGCTGGGATAATTTAAGTGCTTTTCTTTTCAAACTGGTATATATCTTTCACATCTCGTATACCTATACACTATTACATGCCGAATTTATATTTATCTGCAATTACTTGACGAGTAATTGAAAAAACTACTTTCATTGCGATATTCGGGTTTTTAATTTTTTCAAAATTTTCTAATGGCTGATAAGAGAATTAGCGTGGGTATATATTTACATATTCGTCTATTTAACAAAGTTTGGAATTTATTTGACGACTGTATAAAAACTATGATTAAAATTTCATCGAATAATTTCGTAATTAATTTCCATCTGACAATCTGTCGCCCTTCGATTCACGTCAAATTTAATTTTCCGTCGAGCACTAGGTCGGGTCTACCCGTATTACCTCGATTTTCAGTAAAATACGGATCGATACCGAAATCATTGAACCCCAATTCCATATTAGATTTTATTATTGAATCAAACAAACGGAGAAAACCGAGTAAATTCCTTTTTGAAAATCGAATCGCGTTCGTTTTTCTCTTCTTCTTTTTTCTAATCTATATCGAAGCTGATTGAACGTAAGATTCTAAACTATAGTGAAAGACGCTTTTATCGTTCTAAATAATAATGAAGCATTACATTCAATTATTACGGCGAGTTTTGACGAATTTTCAATTTTCATGTCATTTGAAAATATTCTCGCTTATGTAATACGTGCGATGAGATTAAATTCGTATCGACAGCCCCTGTCAACTCTTAACAATATCGATCCGCAAAAGGAATGTAAACGTATAACAACTGGTCAAAATCAATGATCATTCAATACCTCATCACCTAGTCAACTTGCGGTTTGAAACATTTTGCGGAATTCTGAATAAAGCCATTATTTGAGTCACGATAAATAACGCAGTTTTAGACCCTGGCTTTAATTCATATAAATTTTGGACTTATAGTTAGTAACTCTTTTCTTTCGCAGAAGCTAAAATTATTTTTTTTTTCCCATACATTTCAAATTCATTTTTGGTCATTTTTGAAAATCGCGTTTTCCGAATTGGATTTTTGATTTTTTTTCCATTTCACCGGTGGCTAAAAAAAAATGTGAAAAAAAATAAGAGACCCTTTTGGGTTGGTTGCAGCATTATACCCAAAAATTATCCAAATTGAATGCCCCATATATGTATAATATATTTATGAATAATAAAGCATCATAATTGACTATATATTCTAAATAATGAATCGTATATATATACCGATAATTTATCAATTGATTATTTTCGACAGCATATGCGTTGCAAAGTATATATATATATAAGTTAATCGCTAGGTATATGAGCTTCCTTAATCCCAAGCTTCGCGAATATCGCAATTGCCAATTAAATTTTCGATACGTATTCGCTCCCGAGGCTAATTATTAACCAAACAGATTACATCTATATCGGTTAACGGTTTGATACAACCTTCGAGCTCCGCGCAGATCCGGTAAACCGCGATATACAGGACGATTCAAAAATCGAAATGACAAACTTAAATTAGTTCTCTCATCTCACGCCTCGTCACAAGATCATTCGTCAGTCTATTTTATTCATTCGAAAAAAATTACGATCCTTCATTTGTTCACAAACAATACTAAGTATCCCAAAATCAAAAAGGGGAAACAAAAAGCGACCCCTATGTGCCAAAAATTCGTGAGTCATTTAAATGGGAAAGTTCAAAGGCTTAGAGGCAGCGCTTAAAATTCAGATAGGAACCAGAGGTTTTGGCTATATTTTTTTCTGCATATTCGAACGCATTTTATACCATGGGAGGATCGAAATTTGGACATGCCTGAACTCAGGACCACCCTATTATACCCTAGGACATATTACACGTGGGATAATGGAAAATCTCGTGATTTCAAAGCGCGTGATACAAAATGAAAATTATTGTTCAATTGGTTTGGAATCGCCTTCTATAAACACGAAATTCACCGTTCACGTACGCCGGGAATGCACCGGAGCAAATAATGCCCGACAAATGTACATACCAATCTGGCAACCATCCTATTCCTTTGTGCCCCTGTGTATTACCGTGGTATCGCTTGCCTGTACACACACTTATGTCACTGTGTACATACTGTGTTCGTATGTATACATAGGAGCGTTTCAAATACCCGAGAATTTCGAGTCATTTTTTTGTGCAAAAGGAAACAAAATTGGCCTATACATACATACAATGGGTCTCCGAGGAATCTAAACAATTAGAAACGGTTCCAAAAGGATTTTCTGATCGCCTGTATTATACCTAGACTCTAGAGGATAGATCGTGTGTCTAATTACATTTTTTTTGGATTTTGTAAGTCGAAAAATTAGAAAATGGTTTGAAAAACGTTGAAATTTGGAATTGGTCAAGTAAATGCAGAACGTCGTAGGTCCTGGAGCGTACGACCTTGTCGACTTGGCTAGACGGAGAAAAAATCACGTCAAAAAATTGTAAAAGATCGTGATTAGCGAGATTATACTACGGGACTTTCTGCTAATTATCGAAGTGAAAATCTACGAATTTAGAGAAAAAGACTTGGAAAAAATTACTCATTTAAGAACCGAAATTAGAAGGCATTATGCGCCGTAAAATATTTAGAAACAAAAGTTAAGGTTGAAAAAAACGTAAAACTTCGAGGCAGAGGGTCGAATTGAGGGTCGAGGTGATTTTTGTGAATTTTTTTAAAGAAAACTACCGCATGGAATGTTTTAATGTTTTAACGATATGTTTGTGGATATATAATGAATACATGATGAAATTTTTGGACCGAAAAATTGAAAATTCAGCGAGTTATTCGCAATCTCCCAAGGCTAAAAAGAAGTCCGCCCACTGCTGCAGTGATAGCGACCTTCACAGTGCCCAAAACCAAAAGAACCAAAAAGTTTATTAAACTGGAAGGTATTGCCCGTACCATGACCCTCGATCGAAGAAAAAAAAATGGAAATTTAACAAAATGACGGAGTTTTTAAAAAAAGTTTCAAATTTCGCGCGAAAATTTGATCATTTTTGGCCCGCCAAAATTACAGTTTTTATTCGATCGGAAAACTGGAGGTTTATGGTATGGAGAAACATACATAAAAGAAGCTGCAATAAGAATCAAGTCGATCGGATGATTTGTCTTCGAGTTATAACTGCAGGAAATTTGAAAAATGTAGTTTCGAGAAAAACGCGTTTAAAGTTTAAGTTACTGATTCCACGGTTATAAGTCGAGAAATATCACATCTACTGCTAATCTGCTATTCCAGACTGACGAACAATAACTGAGGCGTCCCTAAGCTAGTAGCTCTTCAGATGGCTGTAACTCAAAAATTATTTGAGATATGCACTTGAAATTTTAGTATGTTATTTTTCAAGGTATGGACTATCGAAATATGAAAGAAGAAAAGAGTCGATTTTTTCGAAATTTCACACTGGTAGTGCCCCTTAATTCGCAATTATTTATGCGTTTTCATGAAAATGAATGGCGATGAAAAGTCTAGGGCAGCCTGGGTGAATTTCTGGTTATTCATTATAGTCGTTCAGGCATAAAACGAATAATCAAACAGTAGTTAGAATCGTTTAAAATAATTAAAAAAAAGAAACACATAATTCACTAGTTAAATGTCTTCGATTTTTCTAACTACATATTCAAGAAGATCAGTGCTATAGAGTCATTAAACGTACCGCTACTTGCTCTAGTTACGGCCATGCTCTATGACATCCTAGGATTACCGGCTGGTTTCACACCCTCCTAAATAACGAGGAGAACTTTCTACATACCGTAAATTTCTGATAGTTTTTTATCGCACGGTATGCGTCGCGATGAAAATGCATTCCGACATTCCGCTCGTATATTTATCGTGTACAAATAACTGTCGAAAAAAATCGATCCTTCTTTTGAAAAGAGCGCGTTTCGAGACCCGAAACATTATTATTTTCATTCGGGGAAAATTCCGCCCGTATTGGAAAAGCTTCTTTGAAATTTGGTAGGGTCAAGAGTTTTGTCAAAAAAATGTCCAATTAAGATGAAAATTATTGACTCATAATATATTACAGTTATTTCCGCGTTCATTAATCCGTCCTTCGATTCGTAGGTCGATTATTTCGACACTAGTACCTATACTGTAAGGAACTGTGGATAAAAAAAATTTAATATCACAAGTTTTGAGAGCCAGTAAATGGCTCTGTATCAAATGGCCACCTGCAGGTAACAGAGCGTCCAATTAAAACCCATTCAATAATCATGGTTCGCTAATTAATAAACGACTAAGTGCAAAACAAGTAAGCAAATAAAATAACATAAAATAACTCACCTATAATCCAAAGGCTAATTAAGGAATTAAAGTCTAAAGAAATGGAAACGTGCTGCAGTTTCGATTTTTGATTCTCTTTTTTACTGGCTATTTTATCATTCCTCGTCGAACTTTCTATGCGAGTAAATCTGAATTTATAGCTTTATGCGACGTGTGTTTTCCATGCGGAATATAACGTGATAGAAAATAGAGAATTGACCTCATAGACACTCGCATACACATACTCGGAATACTGCCTACCCCTGGGCTCGCATGAGTGCTTGATTCTACCCCAAAGTTCTCGGCACTCACGGGCCATGAGGCAAAGTTTGGCCAATTATTGCTCAACTAAAATGATTAGCTGGGAAATGATTTTAATCACGATGAAACAGTGTGTACGAAAGTTTAAGGGATATCGGAGGAGATACTCGACAGAGAAGTCAACCTACGGAATCGAGATGAACTCGTTAAGCTGTATTTCGTCGTTATGAATATTTTCCAAGCATAGTGAATACGAAGAAAAGAAAAAAACGATGATTTTTGGATGTATTTGTTGAAAAAACGTGACTTGTAAGCTTGGAATTATTTCGGTTCAGTTTCCTTGTCTGAAAAGTTAAGAGAAACGATGAATTTCCGTTTATCAATTTGATGGGCGATTTAGAAAAAGCTTTTTCTTTTTTTTGGGAAATTGAAGCTGCAGCAGATTTCGTCTAAAATCAAAATCTGCCGGATTTTTATAGCTGGAAACGTATCTTCGTCGAAATTATATTATACGACGTATTAAATGAATAAGAATCGTTCAGTTCATCTGGCGGATTTAAATTCGAAGAAAACCAAGGCCCTTGGAAATCTAGTGCCAATAACCGTAAATTTGTATGGTAATTAGGGTTATTAGGGTGGATTAATTGGCACAACCTGGCCCAATGAATTCTAATGTCTTATAACCATTTGAAATTGAAATGCCGAGGGCAAAACTTGTTTAATTTTTCGCTAACGAAAAGAGAAAGAAACGAAGAACGAAAAAACGAAAAATATAAAGAAAAGAAACGAAAAATATTCCAATTTCCGAAACCCCCGGGACTCTGTAAAAGTTCTACGGCGTTTTAACTTGCTTCTAGTTTCTCATCTACATATATCGAAAGTATTTAGGCTAGCATCGCCCAAATTTAGATCAGTGAGGTTTGCAGCTCGCGTCGCGACGCTTGACGTTGCGTAGATACTAGAATATCTTTTCGCATATTGCAAAGAATTATGGAAAATTGGTGGAGAGGTAAAACGAGTTAAAATCAGCTCGGAATCGCCTCCATAAGTGAATCAGTTCGATTATTAATTGCGGATTAATTCACCCCGCGATCGTTGAAAATATTTAAGAAAGTAAAAAACTAAAAGTAGAATAAAGAAGGAGAGAAAAAATCAGTTCGCGATAAATGAATATTTTTTTGTTTTTTTTGTTTTAATTTCATTTTCGAAATGAGTTTCGCACAAAAGTTTGATTAAATACCGCCGCCGTGTATACCTAAGAGAAGACCGAAAAAGGTGAGGCCATTCTTTTACATTAAAGAAAAGTTTTACTTTCTCACAGCCGACTCCTGGAATCTCGCGATTTAACCCAGAATAAGGAATCGTTAATGGTTCGACCCAACTCGAACTGATATTCGAAGGGATATAATGACGTCATTAAAGAATCTCGACCCTCGAATCTTCGCGTACATCCCCTTTACTATAAATTTTGATCTTTGTCAAAGTAACGATTATCATTATAACCATTGTTGCTATATTTATCGTATCTATTATTATTGTCGCCATTAAGTCGTTGAGTGGTATCCGTTTCTTGTATTCCTTTCCATCGCTCTGGCCTTTTTTTTTTTTTTTTCTTCTCCTTATATATTTCCTCGCCACGATTGCCCTGCAGGCTATGTCGGCGTCTAACTTGATGGCCATCGCGGAAAATATCGAGGAAAAAAACTTTCTCGAACTGTTCTCTCACTCTACGCTTTCCATTCCCTTCCCTTATTCCTTTCCATTCCTACCTTAACGGGCCTGACGCAGTTCGAAATCTTTTTCTTTCTTTACTTCTTTCCTTCTTTCTTTCTCGAACACCCGCACACCTCGAGGCCGAGGGTTGTGTGCGCGGTGTTTCAGCCCCTCAAACTCTCAGGCTGCGTCCCTAAACCTAAACCAGAATTCGCACTTCTTCGGCTTGACTGGCCTCTTCCCCTTAGCTCGCTGCTATCCATTCATGTCCAATATGTATACCTAGATGTATGTCTATATATCGCTTTCGTCATCGATCAGCTGTACATATATATACCTATATGTTCTAAATACATAGGTATCTATACGTTAGGGTGATTCTAGAAAAAAAAACATCCTTTTTTTTTCTTTGAAACAGGTCCAAAAGTTTCATTTAGGCATGAAAATACGCCTGTTAAAATTTCAGCCCTTAATATTAACATTTAGAGGTTCGGCGTCGCGCTTTTCTATTTCCCGTAAGAATAACATATAAGAAAACTCTTTTCAACTTCTTCTGATTTTTATAACTACCTAACGATGCGTCGTACAGAAAATCTGCACATATATTTTTTGTAGGGAATTTAACGCGCTACAAAAAAGGTCTCTTGGTCTTTTTCGATAAATCGAACCGTTTCGAAGCTAGTCTTGCCATTAAATGACCAGAATCGCAAATGAAACTTCGAAACGGTTAGATTTATCGAAAAAGACCAGGAGACCTTTTTTGTAGCGCATTCAATTCCGTACAAAAACATGCTTGTAGATTTTCTGTACGACGCATCGTTAGGTTGTTATAAATATCAGAAGAAGATGAAAAGAGTCTTCCTATGTTATTCTTATGGAAAATAGAAAAGTGCGATGCGGAACGTCTGAATGTTAATATCAAGGGCTGAAATTTTAACAGATGGATTTTTATGCCTAGATGAAACTTTTCAACCTGTTTCGAAGAAGAAAAAAGAGATTTTCTTTTTTTTTTAGAAGCACCCTAACGTATATACTGCAGGTATATGCCATTCGTTTTATGGAGAAAAATGTGTCATTATACACCGCGGACTATCTCGTCGGGAAATTAATTATAACGAGGTACGAGAACGTGTGGAGATCTGACGAGAAGTTATAGTCGTGAAGAATATCTGTATTTTTCTTTTTATCTTATTAAAATGAAATTGCAGTGTAATTATTATTATTATATCATAATTGCATATCGATTGCAGAATTGACACCGTGGCTATAATTATCTAGGCAAGTGCTTCTCATTCTATACGAGAACAAATGTATCCGCGTGTAATTGAAAATTGCGAATCATCAAAACTGGTGCATCTCTGAATATACCAAAACTTAATTTAGAATAAACGTAAATAATCAATGAAAAGAAAAATTATCATTCAAGGATTTCAGCGCGTAGGGGTGGCCGGAGTAGAATATAAGAATAAAAACGAAGTTGTCGTATGGCTTTTTCCTCGCAATTAAAACCAACATCAATTTTGACAATTTTTCTACACGGAGGAAATAGTCTAGGAATAGTTCTGTGATTAAATTTCAAATTGACAAACAGACTTGAAAGCCAATTCTTCGACAATCGGTAGGGGGCTGCAGGAGGTGACTAAATGCGCAAAGAACCGCCAAAATTTTGCTATGGGATCGCAGCCATCTCGAAAATAGAGATAAAATTGGATATCTCGGCTCGTATTGGTCGTAGAAAAATTTTATTCAATTCGATTTTGCAGAGAAAAATATTTGCAACAACTTTTATTCCGAATATTTTTTGATAAGTGTTACGATAAAAAAGTTATGGTGGAAAAAGTGTCGATATAATTAAGGGTTGCAAATGGTTTTTGGCAATTATATCGCCCTCTGTTAATCTGATCGAAAAACATGCCATACGAAAGTTGTAGAAGATTGAATTCTCGACAGATTTGTTCTATGTGAATTTATTCTCAGAAGACATCTACGACACTTTTTACCCCCATAAACATTTTTGCGGTGATTTCAAATCAGAATTTTGTATTATCTTTGTGCATTTAGTCATCTCCTGCTGCAACCCCTTATATACCAACCGTAAAAAAATGATCGTGCATGTAGAAGTCCGTTTTGTAAATATTTCGTAATTATCGTCACTATTTTACTGAACTGTAAAGAAAATTCTAACAATAAACTATATAAGCGCTGAATCGCTGCAGGGTGATTCGATTTCACCCACTTCGTGGTAAAAAGTTGGTTCCGTTCCTGGGTTAGGTATAAGGTAAGGCTTCCCGTGTCATCGCGTCACGTATAATACATCCAAGTTTATGCCTGGGGAGACAATAGCTATATTACATAGCCGGTATCCATTCCTGTTTCTAATTCAATCGATTTTTGATATAGAAAGAAGAGAGAGAGAAAAAAAAAAAGAGTTAAAAATTTTTCCACGATTTATAAATTCGTATCACTTCCTAAACTCTGGGATATCTAAATTCCGATCTAAATCTCATTCCCATTATTTATGGATATTATTATGGATATTATATCCATAAATCTCGAGTTTCGTTACATCGAGCTAATTATATATTATGCTGCACCTACGAATTAATCGAATGTCCTTGAAAGCCTCCGCGCGGAAGTTGGTTAATTAGTGGTATAGGTATACTCGCCTTAATTAACGCGCGTCGTTTGACCCGACGCGACGCTGGCGCTGGTAGGTAGGTATATACTAAAGCTATATAAATATATACTAAAGTGGTGAGTGAACCGAAAAATTTACAAAGTATTTCAGGCTTTAAATACTAATATCTTGCAGAAGGTACATGTATAAAATTCATTTCATATCGTCCCTCTGTAGGAGCAAAGTTCTGCTTTCTTTCTTTTTTTTTCATACCCCCGAGGATTTATTTTACCTGAACCGCACGCGAGTTTTAAAAAAAATTATTCAAACTTGATTTAACCTAAGGGTCTATATTTATTTTTTATTTATTTTTTGTTTATTTTATTATATATATAAAGAAAAAAGATTTTTTAATAAAACGTCTTGAAAAAATTCCGTATATAAAGTATATACCTGTAAGGGTATTATAATAACGGTATGAAATTTATATTGCTGGAGCGGAAAATCAGTCGGAAACCAGTTTCATTTACCAAAATTGTCTTCATAATTCAAAATTTATGTATATATATAGGTATAGATATTTATATATTATATATTTTTTTTTTTTTTTTATTTCTCAGCAAGATAAAAATGATGATTAAATGAATGAACGAATAAATGCGATAACAGAGAGAGAGAGAGATACTTTTGTTAAATAAATACTTATATCAACGAGTTGTTCTATATAACAATTGTATTATTTCTACTTACTCGCGTGCGACTTCTAAGCCGTACGAGACACGCTAGATTATAGCGTATATAGGCCTCAATCTCCGTGCATAGTTCGCGAAATAAATATGTAGATACGTCAGATGATCAGAGATAACATCACACAGTAATAATTCACCATTATCGTACAACCGTTCACTAATTGTAAGTAAACCATTGGATTTCTTATTTTTTTTCGTTCTTTTCGTTAATTTATTTATTTATACAAAAACACCTATCTATGCACTTTTCAAAAAAAAAAAACTCTATTTTTATCCAATCAATAATTAAGCAAACCACTTAGTCACCTCGTATTTATTTATTTATCTATAAACGTATATTTTCTCAACCCCATATATTATTATATACCCGCAAGATATATTATTATCCGATATGAGTATATAGCTATGTACGTATATATATATATTATTACGTTGATAAAAGAAAAAATTTATTATAATTTTCTTTTCTTCCTTCTTTTTTTTTTTATTTCCTTTTTTTATTTCACACACACACAACACACACGTACAACTTCTTTTTTTTTTTTTTAAATTATTTTCTATATACTTATTTATTCTTTGATATATTTTTATTTTTTCTTCTTCTTCTTCTTCTTCTCTTTCTCCTCTTTATTTTCATCCAATTAATTAATTAATTAATTACGGATTCTCGGTTATATATCGGATAATTTTCTTTCAACGGATTCACAGCTAGCTATACTTCAATATATACATATAAAACATGTTAATGAGACCGAGCGATGTTTCCGTGTTGAAAATAGAAAAAAAAAAAAAGAAAAAAGAAACGAAAATTAAAGGAAAAAGAAAAAAAACAAAAAAAAATAAAAAAAAAAAATAATATACGATTACTCGCCGGAGTCGTGTCACTCGCTCCCTGCAATCCGCCTACAGTCTGCCCGTCACGAAGACAAGTCAACGTTTCCGAACGATAGCGAAGGCTATACTTTGGCCGCATCGTCAGCATCGAGAAGTAGGTCTATACCTACTACCTTCTAGCGGTGGGGTTCTAAGGTAATTAAAACCAATAAAACTTGTTGAACTCTCGCTTCTGTTTCGTAACTGAACTATCTACGATCGGAAAAAATAACATGATGGATTTAGCTTCTAATCCGCGAGGCCGAAGCTCCATATATGTATATTACGACTAGCTTCCAGGTCAGTATTAGAGATAGCTCTATTTTCTATGATTCTACTATGTGTATATTAGGGCGCTTCCAAAACAAATTTTTTTTTTACGTTCTCACCCCCTCAAATGTTAATGGTTTATGAGAAAAAAATCCTCCCCAAAAATGGTCTCTCTAGCTCAACTCTAAGAGGTCGCTCTTTTCATTTTAATTTCCCATTTACTTAACATGGGAAAATTTTCTTTTTCATTAAAAGTTCAATTACTCGCAAGCTACTTGATATTTTTTGGATTTATGCATAGATCCTTGAAGCTGATTCTTTAAGCTTTTCAAAACCCTATAATAATGCATAATTATCATAATCAAAACACAAATTTAAGCCATCTGAAAAGTACTGATTTTCAAAGAAATCGTTAATTATTATTATTTTTTGTTTTTTTATTTATTTTTTACTGGAGAGTTTTGGAAAGCTTAAAGAATCAGCTTCAAGAATCTATGCGTGAATTCGAAAGATATCAAGTAATTCGCGAGTAATTTAACTTTCAATGAAAAGACAAATTTTTCCATGTTAAGTAAATGGGTAATTAAAATGAAAAGAGCGACCTCTCAGAGTTGAGCTAGAGAGACCATTTTTGGGGAGGATTTTTTTCTTCTGAACCATTAACATTTGAGGGGGTGAGAACGAAGAAAAAAAATTTTTTTTTTGAAGCACCCTAATGTATATACGTAGGTCTAGGCAAATAGGGGAAGGTAGGGCACGATGGGCCCCTTAAGAAAAAAAATGCTCATAATCCTAATTTTTCTCACTCATTTCCCTTTTTTTCAGTCCCTAGACACGTATTTGGCATTAAAATGCTGCGTCCGTTGGAAATAAAAATTTTGAAAAATGGGGCAAGATGGAAAAGTGAAAAAAAAGTGGTAAAAGTGGTTAAGGAATACACCTGTGATTATTGTAAATAATTATGAATAGAAATATTTTTACACTATGAACGGTGACAATACCAAAAAAAAAATAATAATAATAATTTGACAAGTTATTTTCATTGTATTTGGAATTTTGTTTTTTTAATTATTTAATTTTCTCATAAATTGTTTAATTTTGAATAATAATTGTACTAAATTATTTCCAGTTCAGGTAATCCATTTGTCACTAATTTATATAAATAGTATGAAAAATGTATAAAAATACTTTTTTTTTTCCCCTTATTCATTTTATTTATACTTATTATCAAATATTCAGTTTTTCATTCATTTATATTTTCTCCATCAAAATTGAAACCTTCTCGCATACAAGCTCTTATATCGTACAACGTTTTTGAATTTGTTATTCGATCAGTTTTATATTATATTCGTTAGATATGCAATATAAATCTCTATGGTGCTAATCATGAGGATGCAGCGATAAACGACAGAATTTTTATTTTTCATACATTTACCTGGTAGCTCCTCGATTCACAGCGTTTTCCCCAATTTCGTGGTCACGCACATAGGGCGATTGCGTTTCTAGTAAATTGATGGGTAGTTGAACAGCGTCGACCGTGAGTTGCAGGGGTTGAACAGAGGCCTGGAACGCGATATGATTCAACAGGGAGTAGAGTGAAGTAGGCGTACGCCGCGCCGGAAAGTGGACCACTTTACTGAAGTAAATAAAAAAATTGAGAGGATGACAAAAAGGAAAAAAAAGAAAGAAAAAAAAAGTGGCAATAGAGGCGTGAGAGAGGCGCCTAAAAATGAGCACCGGAATTCTCCCTGAATACAGTGTGGGTGGGTCGCCTCTAATCGCTTTAATCATTTCGCGTTATTTTTTACGCGAAAATTCAGAAAGTTTTGGAATAAAAGTGGAAATTCAAACTGACGGGTGGGGGAGAGCGAAAAATTTCAAAGAAATCGACCGGAATTAATCTCTGATAAAATATAGATCGGATCTCTATAAATATGCCCAGATTTTTGCCACAGGTAGATATGCCTACCTTTTTGGCGTATTTTTCTATTTTTCTTTCAATTTTTTTATTCTTCTTCTTCCCTCATCATATCAAACAAATCATCGGAAGCCCCTCGCATTGAAATTGAATCTTCTTTGACAGAATTCCATTTCGGCTACCCTAATGTATAAGTATGTCAAGGAAGAATACAGAGATAAGGGCAAACTCTACTGTAACTTTTACCACAGCTATTTTTATGTTATTTTATTTAAGAAAATTTTTTTTTTCGATTTTTGGCAGATTCAGATTAGGTACTTTCGAATTTTTATCTCATCGGTACATACTTTCGAAAGGAAAACTTACCCATCGTACTTCTTATGCGGAAATATATACATATATCAACTTTCTTAATATGGTATTTTCCACGTTTGGACAGATCTCCAGATTTCAATGAATGCCGAAAATTAAGTCATTCGAATGAAAAACTTTTAGCAAGTTTTAAAAGTACTTATAACGACTCTGTCAGAAAGCTCGAGACTCTTCCCTATAATTATATAAGAATTTGAGATTCCCAGAGTGGGATGGCCATGGAATCATGCGGGAGATATATATAGTTTTCGTTCAAAAAATCTACAAACTAATTTATTCATTATGCTTAACGAGGTAATTCTATCTTGTCGCAAATCATAGCTACTGTGTTTCACAATTCAAAAAATGTAATATAGATCTACGAATGACGAACTCAAGGCAAGTATAATAGTCACGATTTGTATGTATATTAGGGTGATTCTGAAAAAAAAATTTTTTTCTTTCTTCAAAATAGGTTCAAAAGTTTCAATTGGACATAAAAATACGCCTGTTAAAATTTCAGCCCTTAATATTAACATTTAGAGATTCCCCATCGCACTTTTCTATTTTCCATATAAGAATAACGTATAGGAAAATTAAGGGAATTTCTTTTTTTGCATTACCAACAAAATTTCAGTATGGGAGCGAAAAAAAAAAAATAGTCGTCAAAATAAGAGCACCCTAATATATAGGTACATGTATATTGTATACTTATGTTCTGCAAATCTGCGATTTTCAGAGAAAATTCTCGAGTTTTCCGATAAAACTATCAAAATAATTTCAAAGTTTACTGAAAATAAAAAAAAGGGCAGGGTTTTATTTCGAAAAACTCACCTGTTTAGCATTTCTTGAATATCAATCCCCGCGCGAAAACCATGTGCAAAGGATCAGTCTTTCTCACTCAGAAAGCACCTATAGCTCTCTTCTTTTATCTCAGAGAAAAAAATTCAATTGGCGGTATCCTTCGAAGTTTACACCCAGTCATACGTTAGGTATGATCGCTCGCAGTACTATGATAAGTACGCCTGTTGTAATTACAGAATTATGAGTTTAATTTAATTGAATTTAAATTAGTTTAAGTTGGAATTTCTGTCTTCATTATATTACATATTATTCAATGAACTTTTGAGGCATCTCTCAAGCTAGACTCGGGAATTTATACGTGTAATCTTCCACCATCATCTGACAATCAATAAAGCTTTAAGACTTGCGTAGCTGGCGATGCCAGATAATTACTTTCTTGGTATCGCCAATTTTTTTTTTATTCCACGTTTCGGCATTCTACGCTCTTATTCCCAGGCGTATGCTCACAGCCATTATTTCAGGCTCTACAAAATGCCAATAACAAATCCTTTCCTCTTTTTTCGTTTCTTGCTTTATCGTTTTCAAATCACGAATTATTTTTAATGACCATTGCTCCTCGCTAAGCTCATACTGCAGCGACCGCTTGTTAGCTGTTAGCTGGAAATCAATATAATCCCTATAATGGAGCTCGTTAGTATACGGCCAATAAATTAAAACACAAAAATTGAACACCAAATCCGATTTCTCTACTCCGAATTTTCTATCGCGTGTATAATACGCAATATATTTATATCCATCGTTATCGCTGATTCAAATTATCATTCGTACGATTAAATTATCCACTTATTTCCAGTTCAAATTCCAAATTTTCGATTTTTGATAAATTGAATTATCTTTGAAATTCTTGAGCAGCCAAAAAAAAAAATAATAATAATAATTTGATAAGTTATTGTCATTGTATTAAAAAAAATTTTTTTTTCAAGTATTTAATTTTCTCATAAATTGTTTGATTTTGAATAATAATTGTACTGAATTATTTCCAGTTCAGGTAATCCATTTTTCACTAATTTGTATGAATAGTATGAAAAATTGAGTATATTATAGTATTTGAAATTTCGGAGTCTTCATTTTTTTTCAAAAATTTTAGGGGGCGCATCGTGCCCCGCCGTTTCCTATACAGTAAAAAAATGTCAGAATTGCAAACGAATACAAATTGTCGAACAACTTCTCGCCTATAATTCTCCGATTTTTGGCTCTTTTTAATCGACAAATACCAATCAGCGTTGAAATGGTATACTGTAGAAATAGCCTTTCAGTGGTTTTGAGCAGGATAAATGTCGATAGAAAAACAGTCAGGCGGGCTAGTTCCACCGAAACGACTTTTTATCGTAATGGATATAACTGTTTGTATTCTGTATGGGATATTGCGTGATCCGACTAATGGCGGACCATTTCATGATGGAGGTCTATATATACGTGTGCAAGAATGTAGAGTTTCGCGTGATACATCGCGTAGCGTGCTAATAGCACTTCGATAACTATTAACACTTTTTTTCTCCACGTCTGCCAAGCTTCTTATCCAAGTTTCGTAAAGATCAGGGATCTCGATTGAAAGAGGCCCAGAGAAGCAAAAAAAATTTTAGTACAGACGTAATACAAAACGAAATCTCGTTCAGGATCGATAAAACCAGTTTACCTAATATTAGAACTTTATCGCCGTCTACGGTGTGAGTAAAATGTAGCGCTGTGCGATTTATAGACTAATCATCAGTTCCAATTAATCGTTTTCTCGATTAATCGATTAATCGACGATTTCGATTAATCGGGTTTTCGATTAATCGATTAATCGGTAAATCGAGAAAACGATTAATTGAAATCGTCGATTAATCGATGAATTGAAAAAACGATTAATCGAAGTCGTCGATTAATCGATTAGTCGAGAAAACAATTAATCGAAGCCGTTGATTAATCGAAAAACCGATTAATCGAAATGGTCGATTAATCGATTAATTGAGAAAACGATTAATCGAAGTCGTCGATTAATCGATTAGTCGAAAAAACAATTAATCGAAGCCGTTGATTAATCAAAAAACCGATTAATCGAAATGGTCGATTAATCGATTAATTGAGAAAACGATTAATTGAAGTCGTCGATTAATCGATTAATTGAGAAAACAATTAATCGAAAGCGTCGATTAATGGAAAAAACGATTATTTGAAACTTACGATTAATCGATTAATCGCACAGCACTAGCAAAATGTCGGGTCACATTTCATGAAAAAAAGAAGGTTTTCTCGTCGAGAAAGGATTCCAATATTCTCTACTCCGGTGTTCAACTTTAAACCATTGTGGGTATGAAATATTCGAGAAATTTGTAAATCAAATTCTGAAGTCTCGATCCCTTGTCTCTTGCAGCGCTCGAGTGGCTAAAATCAATGTGATATCTGAGGACGATAACAAAGTCGGAATTTGGTTATTTGCTGTAAAGATCAGCGAAAGCCTTATATTCTACTACGCAAAATCGATGATGAAAATTCCTCGCTAATGTTACCAGACAACGACATGGCGAAAAGGGAAATTTTTCTTTTTCTCACGGGGTAAAACGCATCGACTTTTTCTGGCTTTCGATCGTTTAACAATATTCTTTCCTCCCTCTTCTCGGGAGTTCGGGACCGAGTAAGGCTTCGCCCTGGTGAGTGAAACTCTCGTGGATGAAATAAACTTTTGTTTCCCAAACATTCGGGGCGAGCTTTTACGTCCCATAAAGCTTTTGCCTTCCAAGCTCCTCTACTCCGCGGAGCAGCTCGAGCGGCGGCATCGTACAGCTGCGTTTAATGGTTGTTTGCATAAATAGCCGAGTTGTGTGGATCTAGCCGAGACGAGTAGGTATACATCCGTTCACGTATGGGTACGTACTTTATTATACCGCGACCTCCTGTACCTGAGCATTTTCTCATTTCACCAATTTTAAGAGATTGCGCCTCTACTCATGCTGCCTCATTTATTATAAATAACCAAAACTAAACGACCACGTCAATCTACGGCCCAGTCTCGACGCGTTTACTTCACCTCTTAGAATCAACAGGTTATTTCCCTCGCACCAACTTTACTCATGCCCAGAGAAATTTTCTCACACCTTAAATACATTTCTTCTGTGTGTATCATTTTTTTTTCCCCGACAATTGGGAAAATAAATTTAAATATACAATAGGATTCCTCGCCTTCGATTATATGCTCGTTATTATTCTACGTATTCGCATACGAATAATTGTTCGATTTATATTTTTTACAGAAAACCGAATCACCAGCGAAATGAGAGCCTTAACAATCGCTCTGATATTTCTCACCCTGATATTCCGAAGCTCGGGTGCCTCGAGTATCGTGAAGATTGGTAAGTATGAAGTAAAACTTTCTACGAAAAAAATTGAAAATCAAATCACCAATAATAATAATAATAATAACAATCTGATGAACAATAGCAAGTATATACCTTAAGGATAAATTTATACGGAATAGATATTCCCGAAGCAGAAGTCTCTCCCCAGTTTCTTCCCTCTGTACAGTTTTCCAAAAGTTTTGGTATAAACTGGAGGGTAACTCGTTCAAATCTTCGAGTGGTGGGTGTACACTGAATTCTATATCGTTTATGCAATAGTATAAAGCTTACGATAGACAAGACAGAATCTATATATGGACGTTCTTATCGTAGGATTATACCGTGTGTATATGTCTATGTGTGTGTGTGTTTTTTTTTCTTGTGTAAATATATAGAACCCAGGATTTTTTCCATGTATCTTGAAGGGTCCTCATTCCAAGAAGCAAGTGGGTGGTTGTGCAGACATCCGGTAGTTTTTTCGTACTTTTTTGTTTTCCTCATTTCTTCTCTTCTCTTTTTTGTTTTTTGTTTTTATTTTTGTTCTTTTTAGAGGAAAGAATTGTGTCCACAAATTTGTCATTCCCTTCGATCTTCGCAAACAACTTTTCCCCTCTCGCCCCTCTCTATCGTTCCCTCGATCTATCTCTCGCTTTCTGGACTCTTATACTCAAGTATTTTATACAAGAAGACGTGGAATTGTTTGGGGAAAAACGAGCGACAGCTTTTATAAAAATTTCTATACAGATACACGCACGAATATTTGTACACATATATGTCTGTGTTTGCATTTGTATTTCTGTGTATATACGAATGATTTATCGATTCTTATACATACCTTTAGCTCCCAGTATAATAATAGGTTCACACAAATCTTCATTTCAAGAATACAGTGCAACCTCTTAATAGAACCGGTCACGGGCTGTGAGAGGAGTACATTTCTCATTGTCAGAATCTCCGTTCCCCCACTCCGTGAATCTCAGAATCTCGACTCTCTCAATAGAAACGCCGGAGTGTAGTATGCTAGTGGGGGAAGCGCCCGAGCTCGGATCAGGGGAAACGGAACTATTGGGAGTGGCACTATTTAGGGGTCGTACTGTAACATCGAGTACTCTACACGTACATACAAGATATATGTGTGTATGTACACAAGCAAATTCTTTTCTTTTTTTTTTCTTATGGTTATGACATATCTAGTTTTATGAGATACAAAAATATCCTGTCTTGCGAATGATACATAAGGTTTTTAGTATTTGAGTAAGCCACCGGAAATTATTCTGGCCTCCAAAGGTCGCTCAAGAATTTTGAAGATAATTTACTTTATCAAAAATCGATTTTGTTTTTTTTTTTTATCCTTTCATTCTGACTCGCGCCTTCTATATTTATTTATCGTCAATATTCATGGGAGTGGTGAAAATTTTCGGCAAAAGTATAAATATATCAATATTCATGGTTCGTTTATAGGTCGAAATTCGATAAGGTCGTCATTCAAATGTTAAAAATTCTTGGGCGAGCCCTAAATGTTAATATTTTTGTGAAAAATTTCGATCCTTTCCGTGAATATTGACGATAAAGAAATATAGAGGGTGGGAGTTGGGATGAGAAAATAAAATAAGATACCGACTTCACCGACCTTTCGAAATTGTTCGATGCATGGAACCTCGATTTTCAGAGGCTTACTCGAATACTAAAAACTAGGAAATTTTGCGGTGATACCGAAATTCGGGAATTTGAGATCAAAAAGTTGTCACCCCAGTGTATATAGATACTTGGACAGAATTCAAAAGGTTCACCTAACCCGCAATACTTATTTTCTATTAAACAATTTATCGGGGAATTTTGTGGGCAGAAAGTTTGGCTAAATATTCCAATAAATTTGCAGCCATCCATGTATATGTATATACAAATGCGTGTATAGATATTCTAGTGATTCCCACGAGTCTTTATTAGATTCCAAGCTTGATAGTCAAATATATTGCATTGCCAATTGCTTTCTTAAATTCCGGAGATTCCGTGTTTCGTATATTTTTAGGGAAAATTAACGATTTGATCGAAATCGTGAAATGATTTTCACACTGGGAATAAAGCTTCTGAATTTAAAAAAGCTACGTGACAATCCCTCCAAATCACATCTGCAAATGAGGCGGAAAAGTTTTAATCAAGAAACTCGATATCTGTGACGCAAAAAGGATTTTGATCACATTTCAAACAATCAGATTTCCAAAATATTCACTCGCGTCAGAAATTTGACGAAATTCACGGAGCTTTGTTTTAAACAGTTCACGCATTTTCATAGTACAAATTATTCCACAGTATAACCAAAGTCATCTGTATCTAGGCGTTCCTCGAATCAACTCACTCATACCTTTGAGAAAAAAAGAAGATCCTGCATCCTTGGTCTTAGTTAGAAAGTAATTTTGAAATAGATGTTAAAGTTTGATTGCGGGTTGTTTAAAGGGCACTACTAGTGTGACCGCCTGGAAGAAATGTGATTTTTGGGAATTTTTTTTGAAGAAAACTACTGCATGGAATGTTTTCATGTTTTGAGGATATATTTGTGGATATATAATGAATACATGATCAAATTTTTGGACCAAAAAATGGAAAATTCAGCGAATTATTCGCAATTTCCCAAGGCTCAAAAAAAAGTCCCCCACTGCTGCAGTGATAGCGACCTTCACAGTGCCCGAAATCAAAAGAACCAAAAAGTTTATTAAACTAGAAGGTATTGCCCGTACCATGACCCTCGATCGAAAAAAAAAATGGAAATTTAACAAAATGACGGAGTTTTTAAAAAAAGTTTCAAATTTCGCGCGAAAATTTGATGATTTTTGGCCTGCCAAAATTACAGTTTTTATTCGATCGGAAAACTGGAAGTTCATGGTATGGAGAAACATACATGAAAAAAGCTGCAATAAGAATCAAGTCGATCGGATGATTTGTCTTCGAGTTATAACTGCAGCAAATTTGAAAAATGTAGTTTCGAGAAAAACGCGTTCAAAGTTTGAGTTACTGATTCCATGGTTATAAGTCGAGAAATATCACATCTACTGCTAATCCGCTATTCCAGACTGACGAACAATAACTGGGGCGTCCCTAAGCTAGTGGCTCTTCAGATGGCTGTAACTCAAAAACTATTTGAGATATGCACTTGAAATTTTAGTATGTTATTTTTCAAGGTATAGACTATCGAAATATTAAAAAAAAAAATGATGTTTTCAAAATTTTATACTAGTTGTACCCCTGAAGATGATATTTTTGCGATTTGAAGAAGAATGGGACGTCGAGTATAGCAAAAGATACTCGTGTTGGTGATATTGAATCGGTATGAAGAAAGGAGTGTGTTTTGAGCACCTATCGTTAAAAAGAGTTGCTACCATAAAGTGACTACTGAAGTACTAGTGACTATCGAGAAATGGGGAAGTTGGGCGGATAGATGTATAGTCATAACTAAAGATACGCGAAATTCTTCTCCTCGCAGAACCCAGCAGCTGATGCTGCTACTGGGCGGTGAAACTCACTGGAGATTTCTACCTCGATTCAAGAAACTGAAACGGCTCTCGGCACGTCGTCCATTAAAAAGAAAGGGTGGAATGATTTAGACCGCGAAACGTGGCCGTGAATACAGACTTCAAAATTTATCCGAACATAGTTTGAAAACGTGTCGATCGAGCTACCGTGTTTTGTATAGAAATGCTTCATACGCGTTTGCTTTATTACACATTATCTTCTCTTTTTCCCCTAGATTTCTGCCAAAGACTTTTGACTCCAAAAAAAAGAAAAACATTTTTACTCAAAAAATCACCAAATTTTGTATCAAATCGTGTTCAAACTCGCGATGCACTATTCTTCAGCGTATCGAACTTCTAAATTGATAAACAGAAGCCGAGGTTAATTACCGAGGGAACGATTTTGCAAACTGGGAAAAGTCCGCGCGTACCTGTAGCCCCGATGGACGTTTATTGATATAAATGATTCTTGGAGGAGCACGATCAATCCTGAAACTGGTGAAGAAGCTCGTATCTTTCAGTTCAACCTCTATCCACTCTCGTCAGGTTTACGCGAATGAAATTGCTCGATTGAACTATAAAGGTATAATATAAAGGGTTGGGGAAATGGACGGAGCGTATACACGCGCAGTCCCAATACCTCTATGCCATTTTCTACGATGCCTCTTCTCTCTCTGTTTCCCTCTATGGATAATCTCCTATAACGTAAGATGTGAAAGATATTTGCTCCTTGCGCTTTGATCTTGGAGCCAGTTTCGGCTTACTATTCCCACAAAAAGCTGCTCCCTCATTCCTTTTTCCTCATTCTGCTCCACAGTCGAGTATATTGTAGCTAGGAAGCAGAACGCTGATGTGCGGTTGGCTTGTGAAATTGCTTGTCATGCAGAGTGAAAAAGGGAAGAAGACAATGTTTGATCTCGGTGAACGAGAAGTAGCTGCTATTATTACACAGTAAATTAGGCAGGCATTGCAGGCAGCATTCGTTTTCGCTGTAAATTGCATAAAATGAAACTCGAAGGGAAAGTTAAACGTGATTTGTAATAGAATACAGAAAAACGCATATTCATAGTAGGTGAGCTACGATACTTCGGAGACAGTTTTGAGCTTTATTGCAGATGTAAATTCTACCGTGGAAATGAAATTGGATGAAATTCAGAGACTGGTGGGTATAGGAATGAAACAAAGGAAAAATAATTGGCTCCACAGAAGTTGGTCTATTCATGCAGACGTCTACCATTGTTTAGTGTTTTTGCCCTGAAAATAATTGGAAATAATTACGTGACATTGAACGTTGTTCAAAACCCTTTGGTGGTACGCAACTGACTATGGGGATTGAACCACGGTGGATATAGAGGGCCTATTAAAATTCCAGAAATTCTCTTCAAATTTAATAATACAACCCGACCTCACTCTCTCAATCTTTGGGCTTCGATTCAATCGAGATAATAGTTGTATAACTTTAATTAAACTACCCTCCAGCCATTTAGAAACTCAACCACCATCAACCACTGTACATATTATACAGATTCTGCTTGTAAAACGTTGCAGTCTTCGTGTCTATTCGTATTAATCCAGGAAAAAGAACTTCTCGATAGAGTAATAGAAGAAATCATCTCTCATTCACTCTATCAGATCGTTTCTAGAACCCAATGTAACAATACGTCGTGCTTTGAGAAATGATAGAAATTTAGAAAATTTTGAATATCTCTGTCGGGGAAAAAAATGGTTCTGTTGAAAATGGGCTGAAATGCTTAATTTTATAGATTGCCAAGGTTCTTCTTTGAGGTTGACTATGAAGACGTAGAAACTCCCGGAATTATGATAGCAGGAATATTTATTGCATATTTATTCGAAGGCTGATATTCACGCTGATAATAGCAATAATACTTGTAATGATCAGCATATTTCCGTTATTTGGAGACGGAAATTTCTCATTGAATTTCGATCTCATTTCATTTCCAGCTTCGTCGAGAATCACGGTATAATTATGTGCTACACGCGACTGACGTCCATTATTCCTCGTTATCGAGTTTTTCTCGATTTTACTCAAATCGCTCCTGCCGAAGGCTGGCTGAAATGTGTTAAATATCACCGTTCGTATGATTGCACTCGCCGAAGGTATGGGAGAAAAACATCTATCCAGTTTCTCGCGAATTTATTTTTCGCGGGATCGAAATACTCCTGACAATTTCGAGGATAATCTTCTTAACGCACTTTTTTATCACGAAACATAAAGAACATTGGATTCGTACATTTTACGAGTCTTACAGACTAGTAAAAATCGCGTCCATTTGAGGTACGAAATTTCAAAATTCTAACTAGACAAAATTCGATATTTTCTCCCCAATAAATGGCAGGTTTTTTTTTTCTTTTTTTTTTTATAGCAGAATCGTGGTTTTCATCGAGAAGCCATTCCGGATGAACGGAAAATGACTATTTTTATGACATTTCTCATGAAGCAGTACCTAATCAACCGAAAGCTGAATTCTCGCATTTTTGGGTGTAGCATTCGACGACTAAAAGATAAATTTGATGCTGTTTGAGTTTCGAGTCCAATATTGACCCGGATGTTTCGAGCGAGTATGCTATCACTGACATAGATATTAATGCCATTTTTGCCAGTCACCAGCTGCAGCAATTCAAATTAACCGACGGGGGGAAACTCGTAACGAGAAATAACGGGCGTCAGTCTTGTGTGTGATATAGGTACGATATTTCAATTTCCGTTGAAAGAAGCGAAGCAAAATCGAACGCAAAGCGAAGATTTCTATCCTCGTGTCACGGAGTTATACCGATATTTGCAAGTACTGCAAACGTCGGTACAAGTGTCAGCAAAGCCTTTGCATAAACATACAATAAGGGCCCGTTACCATGGCCGCGGATATTCTCCAAACCTAGTCCAACACGGGGTATTGAAATGCATCTAAAAGAAAAGACGAATTCCGGCTAGGTATATGACCTGCCATTTTGGCCCCTGTTCAATAGAAACATTTTCTTATTTTTCTGATATAGAAATTCAAAATTTACTCAATTTTAAATATGCTTCTGAATTTATCCCGCAAGTCGGAATAATTATTTCCCAAAACCGCTACTATTCGTTTATAATTACTTAGAGCTTCCCATTAGGAAAAATTTCTTGGCAATCTAAAGTCGGTGTTGGCCCAGTTCTGGCATTGTCTTGTCCGTCTGAGTTGACGGTTTGGTTTGGCCCAGTTCAGGCGCTGATCAGTTTTTCCATGACTCAATAATATCGAATATTATCGCTAAAATTTGCATGTGGTATAAAAGTTGATTCAAATAATTCCGACCGATGAATTTTGTAATTAGTTATAAAAAATCGAACTTCTTTCTGTGATATAATATATCTCACTGTACATGATTTGGTTCAAACTTGGCCGGGTTTGAATCTGACATCAAAAGCCCCCGCTATTTTCATACTTCCTAGACTTATTAGTTATTAGTCGCCAATATCCAGTTCCAGAAGTAAATCAAATTCGAGCAGACCTGCTAACTGGCACCAAACTACAGCTAGACCCTAGAAGCATATCTGCCATACTTTGAATGGGGCTGCAGTCAGCGCCATTCACCTCGCGGTGGTTAGTTGCAGTACTAAAAATACCAATTCATACGTAACCGATTGCTGGAGGTTCGGATTTAAAATAATGAATACTGCTAGTTCACTCATTTCCAAAGTAAGGCTGATTGCAGGATAATGAAATATTCGTAGCTCTGAGGCATTTGAAATACCTTGGTATTTATTTTGTACGGTTAACTTTCTATTGTCAAATACAGTCGAATAGAACCTGGTGATTGCAGCGCCAAAAAACGTGCCGGGGCTGGTTGCAGTACTAAGCAAGGACCCCGTCGACCTAGACTAGTTGCAGAAAATGTTTACAAGCCGAATCTCGTTGCTGGTTTCTTACCAATGAATAAATAAATTATAGATCGAAAATCCATTGAATTGTTTGTCTTTCAGCCGATGGTTGGAAGATTTAACTCAAACGACGCAAGATGCTTTTGACTGGGTCTAGCGGAACTACGAAACAATACTGTATGCATTTTAATGATTATTAAACTGAATAAAGCTCGCCCTGGTTTCGCACTGTGCATAGACTGAATTATTTTCATTGAAAATCTGCCTCGTCCGTCACCGTAGTTCACCTCATCATCATCACGGTGACCTGATTCGGGCTGACAAATTCTTTAGACTTTATAATATCGTAGTTTTGTCGTTCTCTCGCGGCACGTGGTTAGATTTGGAGCAGGCAGCTCGACCTGCGAATTAATTGGACAGAGAAAAACCGGAGGGGAGATCATTGTTCGTTGGTTTCTTTTTCTAAGACGATAAAATTCCGAATAAACTAATTGCTCGGGTTATCAAAAAGCGAATTTGATCTCACTACGAGGCTTTCAAGAACTGAATTATTCTAAATTCATGAAACCCCTGTGTCGTATCAATTACGCGACAGAAATTGACGGTAATTTTGATAAACGATGCACCGTCCATCGAATAAAAAAAAAAAAATTATTACGGAACGTATAGCTATCGGTCGAAAAATATGAAGTCAATAGCGCGGAGAACGAGTAGGTACAAAACTAATCATGAAACGATTTTGGGATTGCCCCCGTTTTTCCGTTCCGTTGAACAAAAATTATTAACTTCTATTTTACTCTCGAACAAAACAGTTTATACACGAAAAAAAATAAATAAAAAAGTCTAGAAAAAGGTTCACTAAACTTTTCCTAACTGCAAAACACAGAAAACAAAAAAAAAACTTATTATTTTGCCAACCCAAGCGGTTTCCACTACACCAAGTTGTTATACCGCGACCGCGTGTAGTATACATGTTCAATTATTTATACGTACGAAATATCGATCAAGATGGGAAATTCGTGTTTCTGATTTATTTCGAATTTTTTTCTGCGATAGTTCTGGTCGAAAAACAAAGTCTTGATTTATTTTAATTTCTTTTATTATTCATTCGGATCAAATCGGAGTATTGCCATTTCGAGACTGCCCATTTTCTAAAGTCTGAAAAAAATTCTGGAAATTCTAGGAAAATATAGCAAAATTTTTGATCCGTGAAATTTTGATTGTGAAAAATATACTTACGCAGTTATACAGAAAATTATATCAAATATTGTGAAATTTGTTTTTTTATAATTTCAGATTTTAGAAAATTGACGGTCTCAAAATAGCAATCCTCCGAATCGACGAACGAAAAGAATGAAAATAAATAAGAGCCGCATTTTTCGGCCAATACTTTGGCGAAAAAAATGTTTGAGTCGATCGGAAACGTCGCTTCCCCATCTTGATAGACACTCCTTACGTAATGCGCGATAGATATATATATAAATATACAATAAAGAATCAGATCGTCTGGCAAGTGACGTCAGAGCGTCGCGACGCTGGGCTTCCGGCAAAGCTATTAATAATTCTGGTGAATGAATACTTGTCAGCTAAAAAAAGCTGCAACGTCGTGAGTAGGTGCCCGTACCTCCGCCGATCTAGGTTGTATAGCTCGTGTAATACACAAGGGAGTAAATTAATTCCGTGGGGAGATGCAGGGGACATTGATAATGACGTTTTACTCCCGTTAATCGAACCGTTAACGGTTTAAACTGGGCTTAACGGTCCTTGGTGCGTCTGGAAAGGGAAATGATGAATAATTAACCGAAGTAGACAGATACCAGCTTCCGTAACCATTTGGTTTCAATCATTTCTCCGCTCTTTTTATTGCCCCGTTCTCAACTATTTTCACGGGTAATAAATTCATTCGGCTATAGATATACGCCGCGGTACGTATAGACCGCAACTTTTCATATCAGGAAATTACTACCAGCTCCTATACATATACGGGGCGTTCTAACTTCGCGTTCAATATCGTCGCCTCCAGTAGTTTAACTCGAATTTATACCTCGCGTAGCTGTGCGAACGGTGAAAAACTCTCCGTGATTAATTAATCGCCTTTAAAACTGAATTCAACTCTCGAATAAGGCAAATAATAATTAACGGCACGCCTTTTACTTCTTTGGTTAAAATTCCGTTTCAATTTTACGCTCTTCCCTACGACGAGAATGTAAATATATAAATACCTGGAACATCCGCAGCTGACCAGAGCCGACTAACCAACTTCGTTACTTCGTATACCTTTCAACGGCGTACCGATCTAAAGAAATTCGGTTCAGAATCAGTACCGCTAATTAGTCAAACTTCAGAGAAAAATTAACCGAGCTCTTTGATCTTGCAACGATTTTTACAAAGTATACAATTTCGGGGATATTTTACGTGAAATAAATTCGTCCCACCATTTTCAAACGTTACATTAGCTGTACAAGTTCTTTTTTTTTTTACAATTTCATGCGCGAATGCCAGTTCCAAAAATGTGGCCAAATTGTTCTCCCATCGACTCTTTCTTAGCACAGTAGTTCGCCAACCTTATTGAAACATAATCAAGCAAAAGTTAGGACACATGAGTCATTGGTTCTCGGAGTTGGATAGAGTCGAACTAGAAGCGCTTAACGCGAAGATTTGGATCGACCGGTGCTTCGATTTTTGATACTTGGCTGTCTAATCGTTCAGAAAACAAACCGCCAATATCCGATGAACGGACAACTTTTTCACGCGTTCATTTTCGTTTTGGGAAACTGAAAAACAGCTAAGAAAAATTTTGTAAGCTTGAAAAATTATAGACCCTGATATCTTAAATAAAAGAACAATTCGATAGATACAATAGACAGAGATGTCTAAAAAACGGATGAGAATAAACGAAGTGAATGTGAAGGTAAAGGTGAAGGTAGGAAAATTCTGATTGTGCAGAGCGAAAAAGTCCTTAGTAAAATAATGCCGCTTTGCGCTCTCACGCTCAACACCGCGTGGCATAATTTCATTTCAAGCCATTATCTTGCCCTCTTTTAAGCTTTTTTATGCAAATTCCGCATCCTCGTTACTGCTGGTGCTTTAGACGCCTTAAAAACTGAGAAACCAGGTTAAAGTTTAGCGTGCAGATTTTTTTCTATCGCATTATCTACAGGTGAATGTGTATATATATATATATATGCTTGTGTACGTTATAATACGAGAAATCGTTGCCATTCTCACCCAGAATATTTCACCCCAGCCCAACTCATTCTGCAGACAAAGTAGCGTTGTCTAATTTTGCATAATATTGTCCCCGGCTTGAAAAGGATGAGAAAAAATCGGCGGTTTGCTGACAGATTTCGGTGGAGCTTCAGGCGCCATCTTGAAAAACCGTTTTTGGCCGATATCTCAGAAACTATGCACTTTAGGGCAAAAGTCATACAAACCATTATTGTACAGAATAAAATTTTGCATCTTTTGTTCCCCATACACTTTTTTGTAAAACTTACCGTTTACGATTCATGGCTCATTTAATGAACAGGTTTTCCTATCGTCCGATAACTCTTATAATATTGGATTAATCAATAAAAACCTGTTCATTAAATGAGCCATAAATCGTAAACGGTGAGTTTGACAAAAAAGTTTATAAGAAACAAAAGATGCGAAATTTTATTCTCTACAATAATGATCTCCATGATTTTTGCCCTGAAGTGCATAGTTTCCGAGATATAGGCCAAAAACGTTTGTTCAAGATGACGCCTGAAGCTCCACCGGAATCTGTCAGCATTTTGTGATTTTATACTATCAGTAAGTGATCCTAAGGTTCATTTTGATAAATGTGTTTAAAGCATGTTCTTTTTTTAACGGTTCGGAGGTCTTTACCAAAAGAAATTTTAGTTTGAAATATATCTGATCGTTTTCAGTGTCCTTTGAATTCTAGTCTTTATTTTCGAACCCCTGAACTGACCGTACAGTTTAATAATAATTCAACGCATCGTTGACAGATTATAGAATCGATATGTATATGTCGTCTCTGAAGTTAAAATTTATTCTTCCCCTACCGCATACCTAGAATTAATTCAACCCTAAAGGGGTTGATTTATTTCGGTAACTGCAGTTAAATTGTTCCAGCAACGAACAAACTTTTCCCCACTGCCGCGGTACTATATCTGCGTCTCCCTTATGCCCAACACTCCTACCACTCGCAAATTCATGTGGAGCCCTACAATTACTTATGTGTGTGTATAAATTATAACAACGTGTGATTTTTCTTTACAGTCCGTTTGACAAAATGACAATGATTGCGATTTGCGATAAACTGAACGCAAGACTTGTGACTAAATGCACAAAAATCCAACGAAATTTTGATACGAACTCACAGCCATCTTGAAAATAGGAGTAAAATTGGATATTTAGGCTCCTATTGGTCGTAGAAATATTTTATTCCCCGCAATTTTGTAGGGACAAATATTTGCAACAAATTTCATTCTAAAAATTTTTTTTATAAATGTGATGACAAAAAAGTTACGGTGGTAAAAGTGTCGATAATTAATTTGGAGTACTTCCATGAATATTGATAATGAAGAAATATACATAGCGAGTCAGTAGGTATGAAAAGATCAGAAAAAAAAAAATCGATTTTTGATGAACTAAATTATCTTCGAAATTCTCGACCATTCAAAATTGTTCCATGTCGCTCAAATTTTCGGATTCTTATTCGAATACTAAAAGCTACAAAATTTTCTCAGTCTAATGCGCGTCTAGCGTATATTATTTAATAAAATTCTGGTTTCTCATGATTTTTTGCTTTTTTATTAATTTCGTGGCGTTGCAGTCCAGAGAGCTTATGATATATGAAATCTGTCACCTTACCGCAGTTGAACATCTAGGATTATTTAACCACCGTCAACTGATACAAACTTGAAGAAACGATCTATCACTGATAATAAACGAGGATATCAGGGTACATGTATGTATAGAACGGCCAGTTTGACCGCAATTTCATAAGTGTAAATCACCCGAGGTTTAAACTATCACCACGTGCATCAACCTGCGTCAAAATTAATTACCACAGTTATAATTAATTCACCTGAATCTTCGGTAACTTATCCCTCCCTCTGGCTCCCTATCTCTCTCTATCTCTCTCTCGCTCTAATTAACCACCCCGCGTACAACAAATTTGTCTATACACATTAGCTAGGTACACTAATACCGCAACGCCTATAGCAATTCCTTCGTCGTTGTCAAGTAGCGAATATATTGATGCACTATACCGTAGACGTTTCAATTTCCGGTCTGATTTACCCAGAATTTGAAACTATGGATAGCCGATAACGTATACCTGTCCATAAACATAGACCAAAGTTTGGGGTGGAACGAACCGTACCAACATATGCAACAACTCGCATAATCTAACCGGTAGATCTTTAGTACCGTGAACAAGATCTGGTATCTGTGAATCTCTACTCGGTCTGGGCACAGGTGCAATAGATGTATATGACTCTAAGCAGGATTGACCTCGTTGCATTTTCTTCGACGTCGCATGACATCTCGAGTCTCCATCTTCTGCACAGTATGCCACCAGCGGATTACTAATACTTTGAATCTACTTTCAGACTTTTTTTCTTCCCTTATTCTTCTTATTCTTCTTCTTCTTCTTCAGCTTTCCTCGTGAATCATCCGAGCCCCTCTCTCGGTGTTGAGATGTTCCCAATTGTAGAGAATAGGGAGGTGGACTATGCGCCGTTGGAATAATTAATCCGACTATTTCGAGCGAGTTTGAATGGATGCAAAATAGGCGATGGGTAAAGCCAGCCGGTAGCTGAATGAGTAGGTATTAAATTTGCGGGTAGATTTCCGAGTTTGGATATACTGGGAAAAACACGAGAGCTGATAAATCTGCGAGTGAGTTGAGGCAAAGGAATTTAGAATTTCTTCAAATCTCACGCACCACGAGGTTATACGCCATAGGATTACGACCCCGCGCTCTTATACGTTTTAAAGAATTTTTCAAACACTGTCTGCTCGCTCTTGTCACGCGCCGGCACTACGTCAAGTAAATACATATAAGAACGAGAAGAGAAGATGGTGAGATGGCGAAGGAAAGCTTTCTCTATTCGTCAAGTCGGGGAGAAAAGAAAGTCACTCCCACTTGCACAAGCTCGCATCTTATAGCGGGTTCAACCGCGAGGCCTTGAAAGAATTGTCAAATTTATAACCCCGTGTCAGTGCGGACTATCACTCGTCAAGGATTATTCGGAAACTCTTCTTTATCCGCGGCTTTACATAAATATATAAATAAGATATAGCTATAGCCTGAATATGAGTGGTGAATATTTTTTGTTCATTTTTCGAACCCCTTTTGAAAAAGCCTCAGTTTTCTGGGCAATTTGAGCCTTTCATCTCGTCTCGGAAAATTTGATGGAATCCACTTTTTGTTCATTCGTTTATTCATTCGCTTTTTGACGGAACACTTGCGGGGGCGAAATTCGGCGAAGGTGAAGAAAAAAATGTTTACATACGCGATAAATACATGCCTGCGATATATATCATGTGAAAGTTTAACGGCGAGGTCGGGATTTATTGTGGTGAACTCCGACGTTTGTATATATATACTAGACTCATAATTTGTCGGGGTGTGTCGTCGAATAATTACAATTTATACACGATTACACAACTGGTTGCAGCTGTACGCCGGTGTATGCTGTGCGTTGTACTCTGTATGGTGTATTATAGGTATACGGGGTGGAACGGGCTTAACTGGTAAACGTAACAACAAGCGAAAGGGTCCCAAAGCCAATAAATAACTGAAGTCTGACGCGTGATTTGTAACGCGCTATTTGTGACATCAACGCGGTTTTACTGGGACATTAAAATCCAACGGACTGTTCAGGCTGCGCATTCATTTCGTATACTGCATACTTGTCAATCGACTGGAGGATTCAATCGTTAATAATTCACTAGCGAAATGTTCAACGTTCCAAATCATTATTCATTAAACTATAAAACAGGCTTCGAAAATCATTTTTATTCCCATCGCTGCTAAACCGAGAAGAAGTACTTACTCCGATGACCTATAGCTTTCTCGAGGTTGATCATTTTATCATTTTCAGGACACGAACATTGAACACAGAGTTTTGAAAAAATGATTTCCAACCACGTTCATTTACGACATGATAGAGCCTCTGATAATTGATGTGATAAAATTAAAAGCATAGAGAGGGATGATGAGCATAAATTGACTTTTTAAATCGCTGCATAAATGGAGTTGGTTCCGAGTTGAAACGTGAATATTTTTAGTACAATTTGTAAACCGTTGCAGTGTTTGTATGCAAAAATTAACAATTAGTTCCGGCTAGTCTATGTTTTAAAAGCAGTGAGAGGTACCGAAGCTCTGCAACAGCGCGGTGAATTTTTGCACAATTAATTAAGCTCCTTTCTTTGGCGGTAATTAATTAATTGTCACTGTGTACTTGGCGAAATGAGAGGAAAAGAGTTTAGAGTTCTTTCCTACCCTGTGAAAACTGACGATGTTAAACTGGCCTGCCTGTCCTTTCAGTCTGCTGTCTAGGTTACACGGAATTAGGATTATAATCTTGATTATCATTCGTGAAAAATTTTCCGACTATTCGTGGGCGGGACGTTGAATGGATTAAAGGATTTCCAACATCCGATACGCAGACGAGCGGCGGAGCGGATCTTTTCCTCGAGATCGTAACTCATCGTTTCGGAATTCTTTTCAACCAATATCCGCACATATTCGCGTTCATATCACTCCAAGCTTCCAGTAAACAGGATGCAAGATACTCGAAGAAAATCGTTTCACGATGTGCGATGGAATTTCACTTATAGCCGTATGTCCAGATGAGTGCTCTTCTCTGCCCTCTTTGGTACGCGTACGTTGAATCATCCCTAAAACCTTCGTACCGTTTCCAATATCTACAGAATTCATTCCCAAAGTGCAAACCCACGATATTTCACAACATCCAAATGCCCGATATCGGAATTCTCCAAAAAATTATACCCCAGCTTTCTAAGCGTATATTTATGCATGTCTTATTTCTGCTTTGACCGTGTGTCAAAATCGTCCTTCGATCCGCCAATTTTATTTCGTACCTTGAAGAGAATTTTCAACGAAAATTAAGACTTTGCAAATATTTATGAGTACCCGATTTATTTCCGCCCTTCACAATTCGGAATTTTTCTAATCTTGCTGCAGATTTCCAGACTTGAAAGATACAATATGGATTCTCAAGCTCTCCAGGTGGTCCAATTAATTACGAGACTCCGGGAGACTAATGGCCCTTAATATTTCTGATCAAATGTAATCGCGGCATTAGTATTATTTCGAAAATCTATATGATTAATTCCGTCGATTCGGTATGAGAATAAAAGCCATTAGCGGTCGATCGGTGAAAATACATCATCTAATTCCACCGTTACGCCGCTATATCGACCTTCATTGATTAAGTTCGTTGCCGTTTGCTTCGCCCCGATTCCCCACCTAATTATTGCTCGAGCCGGATGGGTCGAATATACCCCAGGAGCCGGGTTAGGGAGTTTAACGAACGTATATTCACCTACTTCGTAGCCTAAATGTAATCTTAATTGACTACCAGCGTCCTGCAGGGATTTCTTGGCTTAACTCCGGAACTAACCAGTGTACGGCTAGCCCCGGTACAAGACACCAGTTGAATGGTTTCCAATGCCAAAGGGAAGAAGGACGAATTTCGAAGGACCATAGACAGGCGGACTAGTGCCAAAATATTGAATACATTTTGAATTAAATCAGAATACATGTCATTGCTAGTTGAACATTTTAGATATTGAATGAATTTTGCTGATTATCAAATTATAACTTCGATAGTTTCTGTTTTTGCTTCTCTTTCTTTTTTTCGTTTTACTTTTTCTCTTTCTATACTCAAGTATTTCCAATTGTACCGATAGGATTTTCGATAAATGTTGCCTGAAGATGGCTGGCGGGGCCCAGCCGAAACTAACGAACAAAAGTTGTTATTTTTAACCTCGTTCCGATGAAAACTTCCTCCACATTATGTTCCAGGGTCACGGAATCTCCAATCTTATGAAAATACTTCCATAGGACTTTCGCACTTTTCAAAATTTCAACATCGATGGAGCAGTTCTAAACATCATCCAATTTAGTTTAGGTCCAATTTCATAATATCGACGAAAATTGTCGTACAGGCTTATATACAACCTACGCAAGTTTTTAACCCTTTTTCAATTTTTTTTTTTTTTTTGTAAAAACGAACGACATGAGAAACGAGTTATCTAAAAATTGTGTCTATCTTCAACAATCCTACTGCATATTGAATACATAGTTGGCAGGTATGTACGCAGATGAGAAAACTTCATTCTTTCGAAGGCGGCCTGTGCGATTATCCACACCGTGTAGGGTATAAGGTAATAGAAACTCGAGATCGAGTCTTTGTGCGCCAATTTTCATTCGACACGCGATCTGGAGAGGATAATATATCTTGCACCCACGCAATTGATTCCCAGAAGTTATCTCAAGTCTATGCGAGTGTAGGGGGTAATACGGGACTGTGTGAAATTTGATATAGCCAGAGGGAAGCACATGGCGAAATGTTATGATGGTGTTGGTGTGACGAGGAGGGAAATTGAGATGGGTATGGGGATGGGTGAAAATTCTTGAATTTACTCTGCGAAAATTCATCGTGATACCTTGACCCTGTATAAAAGCGAGCATAAATTTACCTCAGGTAATAACAGCCATGCACGCGGTGAAGAAGTTTGTCAGGAAACTATTATAATACTATGAAAATGGTATGTGCGGGTACTAGGTACCGGAAACTTAAATTTAATCGTCGAATCCATACTGCAAGCTTCGGCGAAGAGGATTTCCACTGAAATTTTTATCAACTTAACTTTCCTACGAACTTATTCAAGTTGGAATAAACCGCGAGCAGTTTGATAGAGTGAAATTTTCATACATGTACTATAGGATGGTCCTTATATGGGGTTTGAAAAAAAACCCATGTTGGATCCCGTCAGATCGGCTCCAAATAGTGACAGCAAAAATTCCCCGTCTGAGATTATGAATTTTTTGCCAACGATTGACCATGAAATAAAATTTTTTTGATGTTGAAATTGAACGTCTTTTCAGGAGCTATTTTCCACACCGGTTCTGAAGAGGACGAGCTAGCGTTCAAATACGCGGTCGAGCGTATCGCGTTGGATCGTGTCCCTGGCCAGTACGTCCTGGAGCCGATAATAAAATGGGTTAGCATTGATACCGATAGCATCGGTACAGCCGAAGCTGGTGAGTATGAAGTCAATTATAGGACCCGGGTAAACAATTTGTCACCCTATGAAATCCGAGGGGTCTCCAAGGAGGCCCGGGTCAAAAACGAGGAACTAAATGCCCTGGAATATTCGCGAAAATCGCGGAACTGTCGCCATGGCGACGTCATGCTTTACCAGATTTTTCACCCTCGACATCGAACTGTCCCTGCCAGTGCTCCTTACAATTTTCAGCGAAAGGATAAGTTTGCGTTTTCTTTTTTTTTTTTTTTATTTTCTCAACTTTTCTCAACCTTGTTTTGTACCTTATTTTTGAAGCCACGGTGAAATTCCCCATTCAATTCCCTTTCCTTTAATACGACGATGAGTTCGTAATTTGATTTTATTCAAAAATAAAGTATTTACCATAATTTCTTGACATAGTTATATATTAGGTTACTTAATCACGGTGAAACAGCAATTCACGGATGGATGTATATATGTATACATATAGGTATATGTATTAGGGTGGGCCAAACGAACCGACTATTTTTTTTTTCAAAAGGCACCTTCGACAATTTGTTCTCTATGCTCAAATAGCGAGCCTTGAAAAAAATTAGCTCTAAATATTAACATTTTTCGCCATTTTTCATTTTCCATCAGAATAACATGGGCAATGTTCTTGTGTCATATTTCGATTTTTATATCTCGAGAATTGATCTACTTGAAAAAATTCTGCACGGCTACTTCTGTTCAAAATTAAACGCTCTACAAAAAAGGTCTCTTGGTCTTTTTCGATAAACCTAACCGTTTCGAAGTTTCTCTGGCGATTCTGGTCGTTTAATGAGAAGGCTAACTTTGAAACGGTTAGATTTATCGAAAAAATCCAAGAAACCTTTTTTGTAGAGCGTTTAATTTCCAACAAAAGTAGCCTTGCAGAATTTTTATGACTAGATCAGTTCTTGAGATATAAAAATGGAAAAGCGTCGAAAGAACATTTCTCATGTTATTCAAATCGAAAATGAAAAATGGCAATGGCAATTTTTTTCCGATACTCGTTATTTGAGCATAAAGAACAAATTGTCGAAGGTGCCTCTTGGAAAAAAAATAATCGGTTCATTTGGCCCACCCTAATTTGTATGTATGCATGTTAATACTTATGTATGTTTGTTGAAATGCAAAAATGAGAAGATTCTCCCCCTGGAGTGAAGAGGGATCGAGAGTTCGGGGGTGAAATTTGGTTTAAAAAATGAGTTTCTAACGAAAGAGAATTTTCGGACCATTTCATATTCCATGAATACTTAGGTTGAAGAAAGCGGCGATGTAGCTGGGTGTCGGTTGTTTCGCGGAAATCGATATTTAAGAATCAATTCGGATCGCCAAACGATTCACAATAATTGAATACCCCCAGCAGTCTAAAACTCGGCCCTCGTATTACTGGAATCGTTTCTAACTTCTTCCCACGTTCGCGAACAAACTCTCGTTGAAACTCCAGTCCTCAAAGTCGTTTCGTTCGCTACAGTATTCGCCGTCCGAATAATGCCTCAGCGAACCCGTGCGGCTATGGTATAAAAAGGTCAGCCTTTCGACAAATCTTTTCAATGAATTTATCCAATCAAAAATCCTAAACTATTGCCAATAGTTTTCCATCTTTTCCTCCTCACGTTTTTCGCACGAACGAAAAATCTACTATCGCCCTTGTTTGGCTCTATCGAAAATTCTTCCCCTTTTCAGCCTGCGAGTTATTGACCGAAGGGGTGGCGGCTATCTTTGGTCCCAAAAGCCCCTACACCAGGCCTATTGTCTCGAGTATCGCAGCTCGCCATGACATACCGCACATAGAGTATTCTTGGCGCCCCATTGAGGAATCTGCGCTTCAGTCAACTACCATTAACGTTTACCCGGCCAGCAAGGATATCGCGAGTGTAAGTTTGTGATTAATGGCTAAATTATCGCGGAATTAGGATTTTCTCTTACCAGTGAATTCCTGCGAAGTATATCAGCCGATGCCGAACTTGGTTCTAATCGGTCGCAGAAATTAATCAACAAATTAATCGACTGATTGATTAATACGCCGAATTACTTAACGGCCGCGTTTCACTACGACGTAATATTCTGCAAAGAGTAAAGAGACTCAAGTTTGATAATAACTTTTTGCAATTTTCCTCTACCCTTAGAGCAGGAGGCGTGATGACGAGCTGGTAAAAGGAATTCCATGTTTTTATCTTTCATTCGTTGTTTTTTCTTCTTGAAATATTTAAAGAGAAGCCACGCGCGTTATAAGACATTACTCAACTAAAGGTAAATAGCTGAACGGGAACGATGCTTGCAGGAGCAGCAGCAGCAGCGTCAGCAGAAGCAACAAGAACACTTCGACGTTGTACCTACTCCTATTTACCCAGGAACAATTTTTTTTCATCTCGTCTCTTTTCCTCTATTCGTTTAAACGCGGATAGATGGATATAGGCGTGGGTGTATAGGTGCAAAGTTGAACCTAATTCGGCCGGAAGCGAAATGATTGAAATTATGAATGATGTAAATTGCAGATCTTTGGAAAAAGGTCTTTAAATATTAGCCGTTATAATTTCCGCGCTTTTTGTTCGCTGAATAATAAATTCCCCACGCAGGCCAGTCCGTATTCAAATTATACCTGTATGTATGTACGCTTTTATAAATCTTGGTTGAAAATTGGTTGAAAATTTTACCTCCCCCACGTAGCCTTGCGGTTAAGTAGATAAGCGGCTACCTACCCTCGGAAATTGACTTGCAGAAGCTTTTAGTGGCGATTCTTTCTAGGTGTATGAATATTTTGATAAGCTTACATAATGCTGCTTGGTAGATGGTAAAAAATAAAAGAAAATATTAAGAAACGGAAGATAATCATTATTTTTTCAGATTAATTGTTCCTTCTTCTGCAAATGACAATTTTTGAACAATTTTTATACTTCGCTCAAGAATTTCGAAGATAATTTCATTCATCAAGAATCTATTTTGTTTCTTATTTTTTTGTTTTTTTATCCCAACTCGAAATTCGAAAAGATTGAAATGTTAAAAAATCTCGAGCGACCTCTGACAATAAGTGTGAATATTTTTTGCTCGAGATTTCGAACACTTTTATTCTCATATTTATTATTTGGCGACTTTGAAAATTTCGGGGTGAAAGCAAAAATTGGGAATTAAAGGTGAAAAGGTTGTCACCATAGTATATCTATAGGAAATGTAGATAAATCCGTGTTATACACCGTTTGGAGTATTTTTATTACTAGGTAGGTACACGTTGTTACTTCTTTGATTTAATACGCCATCTTCTCGTAGAAACGATTCCGGGTATATCAACCTGTCGCGATTCAATATAAACCCTCTACGTTGCACGGGTTGCTTCAGGATCATAAAAGTCACGTACCACATAAAGATTTGTACGACCTTGTTTACAATTTTATACTTCTCGATTTAACTACTCTGCAGTTACTGTATAGCTCGGAGCTGGACCAAGACGTAAGATAACTTTCAGCATCTGCAGCAGTCTTCTGCATTAACATACACCCGCTTATCTTTACAACAAAAACCACCATCTTTATCGTCACCAGGACCTAAAATAGTCCGGCGCGTTTTACGACCCGGAGAGATAACACAAAACTGCCTAATAATCTCGAGTACGAAAATAATGCAGATTCTAGATCCCGAGATAACTCCAATTTCCACACAGTCCAGACCGACAAAACTTTCATATTTTCATAACAATTTCCAGATCACGGTCGATCGTTGAAGAATTACTTTTTACATTCGTGTCGAGCAAAAATACAGGGTAGCGAGGTATCGGGAACATTACAAGCTTTCATCTGTAAGCAATTTTTAATTTCCACCAAGCTACCAATCATATCGAGCTTTTTACTACCATAAGATCTTGCGAACGGCTTCCCTTCGGAAATGCAACAGGAAGCTGGAGAAATCATATTTCAAAAGCCGTAACAGAAACGGTGTAGAAACATTTCGAAAGTGGCGCCCTGTCCACGGAGTAGTTCCACGCACTCCGGTAGGTGCAAACTTGACGCGAGGGTTTCTCATTTCAGGAGTTGAAATATGCCATCTTAGTAGCTGAGCTAGATCGACTCAAACCGACACCTCCCTTCATCTGTCAGCATGCAATGTTTCTCTGACAGATATACCAGATTTCCGGGTTAACTTAAATTAGATGTTGCGAAATTTAACTCTCGAGAACATCATCAGATGTGGTCGAGTAAAGTAGTATTTGAAATCGACAAAACGGACTTAAACGCCAATTTTTTGACAGTCCTAGTCGGTAGATGTGGCAGGAGGTGACTGAATGCATAAAGATGCGACGAAATTCTGCTATGGAATCGCAGCCATCTTGAAAATTGGGGTAAATTCGGGATATCTCGGCTCCTATTGGTCGTAGAAACATTTTCTTTTTTTAGTTTTGCAGGGGAAAATATTTGCAACAACTTTCATTCGGATCATTTTTTTGTAAGTGTAGCGATAGAAGAATTATGACGGAAAAAGTATATCGACTATTAAGAGTCGAAAAATATTTACAATACAATTTTTTCTGCGACAAATAGAAGCCGAGATATTCAAAAGCCCCAGTTTGTAAGACGGCTGCGATCCCACAGCAAAATTTTGTTGGAACTTTGTGCATTTAGACACGCTGTCAAACGACTGTCAAAAAATTGGCCCTTGAGTCCGATTTGTAGATATTTCGCAATTTTGAGTAATATTTTACTGGACTAATAAGGTCGAGACAGTTTTGTGAACCGCGACCGGAATAAATCTGGAATGTAACTGAAACGTAGGTACGAGACGTTACGGATGTACGTTGTGCGGTTATATCCCGGACATGTTTCAAACGTAATGTTACAAAGGCGGACATTTTCGGTGATATGATACATATCTGAGATTCGACAGTAAACTGTTATGTTTCCGAAATCGTAACAGTATCTCGGAGGAAGGTATCGGCAACATATTTCAAAGATTAGTAGAAATCCTCCTTCAGCAATAATAAAACTGCTTTTATAATTCGAATGTATTTTCCGATGGAGAGTTTTAGTTATGTTTTTGAACGAATATACGTTTCTCAATATCGGAGGCTTGATTAAATTCGCGGTGTTTTTTTTATTTTTTTCATTTTTGTCTTTGTTTTTCGTTCGTATATCCTCAATCGCGCGAGAGTGATCCGTACGTTCGTAAATGAAATTCAAATCAAAATCGGAGTCCTTGTTCGCTGAAGAATGTAAAATAAATGAAAACTCGACGTAAATATTAGCTAAACCAGATGAAAAAATCAACTCTGTAACGGTGACGTCTATGGCAAAAAGTGTCTCGAAAGACACCCCCGTCGATTCTAAGGGATGTGTAATTTATCGGCCAAACTTCCGATCGTCGAACTTCTCCTGCAAAACAATGATAATAATATTTGATACTCTACAGTCCCCGGTATTGTTACAGAAGACCCACTTTTCGAACTAATTCTGATTACGTTTCTGTTTCGACCCGAACTAGTTGAAAAACACGAAAACTGTCTTATTCATTATGAAAATTGGTTTTCGAAGAAAAAACAAAACAAGTCGGAAAAGACGGTGTTTTTTCGCAGTACTTTTCATCGCCTTAATAGCCAATGTAATTACTTGAAATACTATCGAATAAGTACCTAAACTCAACATTATGTTAGTCAAATTTCTTTATAAAACGGTTTTTCATTTTTCATGAAATTATGTTTCCCATAGAAAAAATCGTTCAAATCAAACGAAGTTTGGCAATTATTCATGCCTATTATCTCTATCCAAAATCCTGTAAATTGCATCTTTTCTTTAGCCAACTGGTTTCTAAATCATTCTGCGAATTCCGATTTGTAGACTCTGAAAGTCGATGGAGAATATTTTTCAATTCCGAAACCGGATTGGTTTTAACTCGAAAAATCTTTTAAATCTATTAAATTAAAGGGAAGCCCATCTTTATCGAAAACTAGAATCTCTTAACGAGGAACGAAGATCAAAAAAGTTTCATGATGCAAATCATCAGTGAATATCGTCGAGTATTTCCTCATTCAAAAAAGGAGACATTTCTGGAAAAATGTCAACTCGGTGTATCGTGGATTTCATTTCGTACTTCAACGAAGACAGGGAGACGGAGGGAATGGAATAAAAATTTGAAAAAGTTGGGGAATTTCTTTGACACTATTTGGAGCCGATTTGACGGGATCCAACATGAATTTTTTCATACCGAATATACATGAAATCGAACGTCAATTAATTCCCGGTAGAATAGCGAACGTTCAAATTCATTGGGATACGGCAATTTTGCATTCCCATTATTCAAACGTACAGTCCTCTAAATTTCAGAGTCTTTCGTTGCGCGAGTTGATCGGACAGACCGAAATTTTTCTAAAAATCTGTCTTTGGAATTCTAGAGGGTCGAAAACGTGAAGATTCGTTGAAATTATCAAAAGTTACTTTTCGACCGAAACCAACTCTTTTCTCATATCAACATAAGCGATGAAAAGTAAAAGACGAAGATTACAGTTAACTTGATAATCGATGGCTTATGACGGGTGTATTGTTTCAAAAAACATTTGATCGATCATGTGATCGAATTGGAGTTATAGCGATCGGAGAACAAATTATTATCGACACGTGTATGAGGACGGTAAAAGTACTTCTGGCTCGAGTCGGAATTGAGAGATTAAATTTTCGCATCCTATCGATAAAATTCCATTCGTAATATATTTTCGGTTGGGAATCGACATCAAGGTAGGATAACTGCTGTCCGTCGGGTGAAAAACTCCCTTTCAATCCATACCCTCCCACTCTTCCGCGTCCTTTATACGTATAGAGAAGAGCTAAAAGCTATCCAGCCCAGAGTAGGCACCGATCAGGCCTTATACAATTCAATTCGCACTTGTTGTAGGCGGGCGATATTCGGAGAGGAAAGGCATCATGCTAATTGACTAATTGAAATCAACCGAAGGGCTTTCAGCCTACGATCAACCCCGGTTCAATCTACCAGGGGAAATATATCTCCTTCGAAAAAAGGATTTTATTCACACATCATCTCCAAAGAGAGAATTGCCTCATCTGACACATAAAAACTGTCATATAAATTTTTTCTATTGAAAAAAGAGATTTTTTTGGGCGTGACCGACGAGGAAGATGCTTTTCATAAGCTCTGATACTTATCGTTAGGACAATTTTGAGTTTGATTTCTCATTTTTATGCCCTTATCAATTCGCTCAATTCTTACAGGCAATCGCAGTCCTTACGAAGGCGATGCCCTGGCGTTCATTCACGGCGATTTACCAAACAAACGATGGTCTTTCTCGGCTCCAAGAAACGCTGAAGTTACATAGTCCACTGGATAATCCAACCACTGTACGACAGCTGGCAGAAGGACACGACCACCGTCCGTTACTAAAGGAGATAGCGGCCTCGCGTGAAACAAATATAATCCTTGACGCAAAACCTGATAGTATAATGGAAGTACTACAGCAAGCGAACGAAGTCAACTTGATGAAGGATTATCACACGTGGATTATCTCCGACTTGGTAATACCGCCGAATAAAATTGCGACATTTTTTCGTTCGCTCATTTTTCAGTTTCTTTTCTTCTTTCTTTCCCTCTCTCTTTCTTGCCGAAGTTGTGGACGGAATTTAACGAAGCTGAGCAGTCGACGTCTTTTTATATTCTACGACATCTCAATCCTTAAAGTCGACCCCCGTCAATGTCAGCGTTTCTTTACCTCTCTTTTTTTATTTCTTTTACATTTTTTTTTTTCATACTTCAATAAATTGATACGGATTCTATCTGTTCGTAACGGATATTCGCGGTAGAATGTTGATCACTTCTTGTTAACTAGAATTGCGAAAATTTCTGATAAAAAGAGTTATAAAGAAGAGGATTTCTATGAATTGTGTGTCGGAAAAAAAATGGATGGAAAAGAATCTGGCGTTCTATACCGGCGCAGTTTGAGAGGAATGAGTACTGCAGGGATGCAAGATGCACCTGGCATTGACAGTTCTTGAAATAATATCTATTTGTCGTTTGTTTCTGCGCAGAATTTCCCGGGTGACTCGATTCTCAATACCTTTATGAACTCGACGGTGAATATAACGGGATTCGGAATTCTGACTGCAAAGAAAACCGAGCTCCAGGCTTCCCTCGGAATCCGTGCAGTAAAGGTAATTAAAAAGTACTTAACGAAAATGCCCAATTATAAATCTCAAAGCGCTTTAATTCCCAACTCATAAAGCAAGGGCATAATTCGTTATTTCATTTCATTTTTCTTCTCCTTCATTTTGGCTATCAAAGAGAATTTTACACACGCAAGAAACAGGGGGAAAAAATTTCTTTCCTAACATTTTATTATTCGTCTTAATTATTAATGTACATTCGAATGTATCTCGATGGAGCTATACAATGCTATATTTTAATACATGGGTACATGGCTGGATTGCCATGATATCTTGGGTTGAATTTCTGTCTGGTTTCTGCGTAATATCTTCATTAACCCCCGTCATATAATAGAGGTACTATTTCCAAGGCTTGGCTTGCAATGGCAATTCCACTTGCGCCAGCAACTCACTCACACCGGGAATACGCGACACGGCACTTACGACCAGCTGACGGCACGCCTTAATTTTCGTTTCATTAGCCTCAGTCCCGCGTTTACATTCCGAAATTCCATAAAAATGTTAACTGGCCAATGGTGTGAGGGAGAAGACCGTTAAACCCTTGCGAGACTGATCTGCATGTTATTCGTGGGTGAATTAAAGCGGGGGATTCATTTTTCAAACTTAAATTCGAAGACAGACTACGATAAAAACATATACAGAACGAGAACATACAGAACGAGAACTGAGACTCCGTGTGGTAGCAGAGTCAGACAATTAATCGTCCGAGCCTTCGAGAATTCGACAGATTAATTCTTTCCAACAAATCGATTCGCTGTGAGAAAAATCTTCCGAAGAATTTTCATAAATTTTACTGATTTCAGGTCGAGTCTGCCTTGCTATACGACGCTGTCATCTTGTTCAACAAGGCCTTAGATACTCTGAATTTAGCTAACGGGGTAATAGATTCGCCTCTAAATCTCGTGCCCGAACCTCTTCAGTGTGAAACGGAAGGAAAATACTCTGCTGGAAAAAATTTAACCGACGCTATCCGCTCTGTGAGTACATAGAGAGCACATGATACCGACTGGTCAGGAAAATTCCTAAATAACATGTGCGAATATAACTTTTCGAGAATTTCCCTCGATTGATCGGTACAGAGGTGCGACTGTAGGTAAGGGCTATTCTACGGGTAATGTAGAATGTTATTCTTAGCCTACCCACCGAGGAGGACTTATGACCGAGCTCTTCTTTACCGACAGAATAACATAAGTAACCAGAATTATTGTTATGTACACCTAGGAAAAATTTTTATATCCATGTCGGTGATACATGTTAACTTTAACGAAATCTGCTTACCGACTGATGCACGATTTCGACTGTAGGTAACGTGACTCTGACGGTAACGTAGAAAAACGCTGTAGCCTATTTACCGAGGAGACATGAGGCATCCCTTCTCTGTCGATATAGTAGATTATGGATACATTCACATTTTCTAAAATGTTTATTTTATAGAAGATATAGCTGAAATATTAACAGATGTAGGATTCCATTTCTGCGGACCTTAATAAAAATTTAACCGCAAGAATAATTTTCAAATTGAAAATTCAATTCGACGTAGATATTGAGAGTATCCAATGTCGAATCGAGCGGAATAGTTTAAGCCGGTTTTTAGCCAGTAGGTCGCAGATCACATGGATAATTGTGGAAAGAAGTGTTTAAAAATGTCTAAAAACATGTTTAAAACGGTAAATCAGAAGACCTATCCATTCCTCTGACCAACATCCGATGCGATTGACTTTTACCATTGCAGGAAAAGCGAATCAACGAAATGACGGGCCCCATGGAATTCAACGAAACTGGTCAAAGGCGAACGTTCGAAATGCAGGTGATAGAATTTCACATAGATACGCTAATCACTACCAGTATGATTGACAAGGAGAAGATTACATATACGAGAACCGACAAAGAGCGAGAAGCTGACATGAGGAAAAAGATAGCGAAGACATTTTACAAAGTCACCACGAGAGTCGTGAGTTGAAAATGTATAGATAACAGAAAAGTTTGCAGCGTGAATTACGGTTTCCTTTTCTTTCAGGGTGAACCATACTTGATGGAGGTTACCGATGGATCAAATCGAGGCCTTTTTTTTGACGGCAAAAGGTACGAGGGCTACAGCATTGATCTGATCGCCGAGGTTGCCAAGGTCCTTAATTTTTCATATCAATTCGAATTGGTTCCCGACGGCAAATACGGCGATTACACCGAATCCAACAAGTCTTGGAACGGACTGATTAGGCGCCTTCGAGATCACGTGAGAACACAATCAGAAATTTAAATTTCACCCCGAAATTGATAACTCAAAAAAAACACACCGTCGTTTCAGGAAGCTGATCTTGCTATTTGCGATCTGACCATCAACCACAAGAGAGGAGAGGCCGTTGACTTCACGATGCCTTTTATGAACCTTGGTAAATTACGGTATAGATTTTCTCAAATATTTCACGGCGAGATTCCTACCATTCAGACCGTTTTTTTTATCCATTTTTTTCATTTACTATGAAAGAATGGGAAGGATGTGACGTTGTTTGAACCAAACATTATGGTTGAATAAGATATCCACTAAGTTTTCACATTTTAGCAATTTTGTTTATTTTTGTTTTCTTGTTTTTTATATGCGTAGATAAATTTTCAAATGGTTATTGACTCTTGCAATATGTATGCGAATCGCATCCAAGTAGATTAAAGTTCTCGTCTTGAATTGTACTTTTATATACTTCCATTGTTCTGAACGAAATGTATAAAATTCTACCTCCCAATGCGGAGAATTTTCAATATTAACGATATATATCTGGGAATTAATAGATTACCTGCTCGAGGTCGGGAAAAAATTTCAAATTATGTCTCAATCGCAAGGTCCTCCATATTCATTCATTTTAACCAACGTATCAACACTTTCCCAAAGGTATCAGCATCTTGTTCATTAAACCCGAAGTAAAACCGCCAGATCTGTTCTCTTTCCTGAATCCATTCACTCCCGAAGTATGGATTTGCGTTGCTGGAGCATACCTGGGTGTATCGATAATGCTATTTCTACTAGCAAGGTAAGTTTCTAGCGTCTTTATGTAATACACGCTTTGACCACCTCGAAAACGCGATTCGTGATTTCTCCCACGCCAGACAACCGATCGGAATGAAACTTTGGGGACTACTTCTGCATCTCGGCAGAAAGTCGCTGAGTGTTTAGTTTTTTTGAAATTTAAAAAAAAATTCTACAGATTCAGTTACCATCGGAGAAATCGTGGATGTATTCACAAATGCGCAAGATTTATTGCACTTTCGGAATACTTAGCTACTCGTCGATGGCAAGCCACACATTTCGAGCACTATATCGTCTCATTCGATAGAGCAATGATCGATAAACTGTGACTCTGTGTCACTTAAAAAAATACCGACATCTTACGGAGGCGACACCTTGTGGCGACGTATAATCACATGGTAAAAGTCGCCTGCGTCGGAGTTTCTAGCAGAGCCCCTTAAGAATGATAGAAATAGTCAAGATTGAATTTCCAGACTAATCTTATATTCTTGGATTAGTCTTGATCCTACTGAGATTTTGGGACCAAGTTTTTCACGTCTTTATGCTTACGCTTCTCGATCAATCAGTGAAATAAACTCCGCAATCTATTATTGCAAATCAGATTTTTCAAATTAGCACAAATTCCACTGAATTTTTTTTTTTTTATTTTATTTTTTTCTCAACGCCGTTTCAGAATTTCACCGGGCGAGTGGGACAACCCGCATCCCTGCAATTCAGAACCTGAAGAATTGGAGAACAGTTTTAGCCTGATGAACTCAATGTGGATGACAATCGGCACGCTCATGCAACAGGGTTCCGATATTGTTCCTAAGTGAGTTTACATAATTACGTTTTTTCACGTTACAGGAGATTTATTCCATTTTTTAATTCCTTTACTATTATTCGACGTTTTCAAATACGTTTATGAGGTATTCGTTGCTAACTCGGCGGCATTTCACCCTGACCCTCTACGATCTGTTCCATTACACGATTCTACAACTTCAGGTCAAGTTGAGGGGGAGGAATGAAATTTACGCCATTCGATAAATTTTGTCACGCTGAATCCAACGGTGTTTGAGAAATTTCGTTAGAACATTTAGTTTCCGAGAAAAAAAATATCGAAATTTCATAACCGGTTGAAAATAGGATCTTTTAAAAAATTCAAAGTCAATGAAATTTAGACACGGAATTGAATTGGAAAAATGACAGAATATAGTTGGAGGATTATTTCATCCGATCAAATAAACTTCATCAAACTGCGTGGCGTAATTATGCTGGAAAAAAATCATATAAATCATCAATTTGTTTGATTTAACTTATGATTGATTTGATTTAATTTACGAAGTGTACAATCGGAAGTTGGCTCTGTATGATAGATAAAACTAAGGATGAATTCCCCAGGGATACTTAGGGGTGGGTGAATTCTAAACCGAGTGCAAGAGAAGAAATATCTTTCATAGGCGACATCGATCCGGCAACGATTACGATTACGATCCACAGTTGACAGTTTTCCTTTTATGAAGTCAACTAATTTTCTCTGCTGCGATTCATATGAATATAATAACGGCTTTTCGAGAAAAAAATCAACTTTTCAAAAAATGGCGTTTTTTTTTTTTTGAAAATTAAATTTTTTTTTTGCAAACAAGGGCTGTTTGGAAAAATCTGAAAAAAAATTAGGGTGCCTTTCAGACTCAATGCAATCGTGGAAAAAAAGTGAGCCAAATCCGAGAGGGTCGGGGTCACGGGTTCATACACTTCGGATGTAATTCCCCATATGCCTACTCCCAAATCGCTAATTCCAATTGAATCTTGATCTGCAGAAGCCCTTCCATCCGCATGTTGGCAGGCATGTGGTGGTTCTTCATTCTGATCATGGTCCAAACATATACTGCAAATTTGGCCGCCTTTTTGACAACCGGAAAAATGGGAGACACGGTTTCAAGCGCTGAGGAACTCGCTGCTCAGACAGAGATCAAATATGGAGCTGTCGAAGGTGGTTCTACTTCCATGTTCTTCAAGGTGAACATCAGCTGAATTTTTATTACTTTCTTTTTTCCCTGTCGCTTAATGGTAAGCGACCTTTTCTAGGATTCGAACAGCACCGTTTACCAGCGAATGTGGACAACAATGCATGATGCCAGGCCGAGTGTTTTCACCAAAACAAATAACGAGGGCTTAGAGCGTGTGCGGACCGGAAAACGGGGCTACGCTTTCATCATGGAGTCGACAACTATCGAATACAACATTGAACGATACTGTGAGCTTGAACAGATCGGAGGACTCCTCGATAACAAAGGATATGGGATCGCGATGCCTCCAAGTAAGACAAGAGTATGAAATCGTTAATCAAGAGTTCAGAAATGAACTTGGTGAAGTCTACTTTCCTCTTTTCATTTTGCAAGATGTCAATTCCTGTCATTTAGTATATCCTTACCGGCAGGGCCGGATTTAGAAGTCTATAGGCCCTGGGGCAACAAAGGAGTGAAGGCCCCTGATCATTTGCCAAATAAATTAAACGATTTTTTTTGTCCAAGTGTTTCAACCATTTATTGCGAGATCAGTCAAATTCTTTTAACAAACATATGGGGCATTCTACGCCGAATCGGACGGTTTGAAAAACTTTTTTTTTTTGATTTCCTCAATTTTTTGGTATTTGTTAGTACCCCTCAAAAGAGGCTTCCTGGTAAATTTTGAGATTTTTTAATCACTGGTTCAAAAATGCTCTTTTTTTGGTTTTTCGCTCATAACTTTCTTAATAATGGTCGAAATTCAACTTTTTTTTTCAAAATTTGTGTTTTTTTTTTTATGTACTTTCGAGAAAAAAATATAAAATAACTTTTCAAAGTGCTCTAGCATATGATTTTCAACTTTCAAACTTTTACTCTCATTTTTGAAACTGTATATTTTCTTGTGGCAAACTTCGATCCATTTCACGAATTTTAAGCCCAAGCTGATCATGGGATTCTAACAATTACTATTTTTTTTTCGAATTTCGAAAATTTCGAAATTTAGTTTTTGCTAGTTGTAACTCTTTAAATTACTTTTCTTCGTTGTTATTTTCCTATTGTTTTGAGTACAAAAGTACAAAGTTAAAATAGTTTTATGACCTTCAAAATTTCTGCATCTGCAAAAATGAACTTAAGATCATTTTGAGGGCAAAATTTTATTGAAATTTTTTCTTCCTTTTTTAATTATCAAGTCGCAGTATTTTTGGATTTTCTTTTTTCTTTTTTCGAAGAGTGACGCAAACCCCGCTTTTCCATCAATTATTACTTCAGTAAGACGTAACTTCGGAATAATCAAACCGAGAAGAAAATTCTATCAGGAATTTTTCTTCCGTCTTTGATTATCTAGTGGTGGTATGTTTTAATTTTTCTTTTTGTTTTTAGTTTTTTCTTCCTTTTTGATAAATGAAAAGTAATTTAAAGAATGAAAACTAGCAGAAACTAAATTTCTAAATTTTCAAAATTCGAAAAAATATAGCAATTGTTAGAATCCCATGATCAGCTTGGGCTTAAAATTCGTGAAATAGATCGAAGTTTGACACAAAAAAAATGCAAAAAAATCGAAGGGTACATGCAGTTCCAAAAATGGAAGTAAAAGTTTGAAAGTTGAAAATCATATGCTTATAGAGCACGTTGAAAAGTTTTTTTATATTTTTTTGTCTCGAAAGAACATAAAAAAACACACAAATTTTGAAGAAAAAAAAAGTTGAATTTCGACCATTATTAAGAAAGTTATGAGCGAAAAACCAAAAAAAGATCATTTTTGAACCAGTGATTAAACAAATCTCAAATTTCACCGGGAAGCCTCTTTTGAGGGGTACTAACAAATACCAAAAAATTGGGGAAATCAAAAAAAAAAGTTTTTCAAACCGTCCGATTTGGCGTGGAATGCCCCGTACATAGCAATTTTTCGGAACTAAGGCCCGAAATACGTTATTATCTCTGTGATTTCTTCAGACGCTGGGTACAGAACAGCAATGAGCCAGGCAGTTCTTACGCTCCAGGAAAAAGGCATTCTGGAGAAGCTTAAAAACAAATGGTGGAAAGAGATGAACAAAGTTGGTTCATGCAAAAAGGATGAATCCACCAGCGATTCGGACGAGCCTGAACTCAGCCTCGCTAATGTCGGTGGTATGTTTCTTGTCCTGGGGTGCGGGTGTGCCCTCTCACTCGTAGTCGGGATCATAGAGTTTCTTTGGAACGTGCGAAAAGTAGCGGTGGAAGAAAAGGTGAGCCCAAAATAACACCCCAAAAAAATCCGAACCTCATACAAACCGAAAAAAGTAACAATCGGCTTTTTTATGCCTCTTTCCCGTTTTCCGAATCCAGATTACACCGCGGGAGGCTTTCATAGCCGAGCTGAAATTCGCTCTCAATATTTGGGCGGAAACTAAGCCCGTCAAAGTGGCGAACAGAGATTCTAGCACTGCTCGAGATAAGGGTGGAATTGGGCGCGCTGCTTCCGTCGCTAGGTCCATGGTTGGCTCGTTCCTTCGCCTCGATATGCTCGAGAAATTTGAGAAAGATGTACCGAATACCAGGAATGGTAAGCGTGGGAGTAGCTGAACCATTCGAGATTTCTTTAGTTCTCAAGTAGAACTTTGAAATTTTCTGCAATTTTATGGAATTCTGTCTGATTCGTGATTGAATTTTGGTAAACCCTGGAAGACCATCAAATTCCCATAAGACCTTTTTTTTAGCGTTTTTAACCCCTCATTGAGTGATAAATATTTCTATCGTTTTCACTCCGCCGAAACTAATTGCGTATACTTACTATCATTTTACTAATGTCTAAAAATCATTGCTGGAAGTATAACGTAGGTGTATCTCGCTGCTATAACAATAATTAAGACAACCATGTGACAAAGTATGTAGACAAGAACTGTAACTAAAATGGCAAATTGAAGTATGTGTAATAAAGGATTTGGTCAGAATGGATGTACCTTGATATAAATTGGCGAGCCCTCTGATTCAAAGAAAAAAAAATCTTTTAATAATATGAGAAGGAGCTCGAACAATCTAGTCGAGTCATTTATCCTTCTGTTGCCTGACGTTTCCGCAGTGATGTGCGACTGATTTGTTGAATAAATTTAACGTCTGTTTATTCTCATATTATTCAAAGTATTATGATAAATAAAATCTTTGAATATTTTTGAGGAAACATGTCAGAACCCACCTCGTCCTCGAAGCGACTTTACGTTTACCCCTGAGAACTTTATTTCAAGCTAATCTAACGATGAAGCCAAAATCTATTGTTTTGGTCCATTTATCCTTGAAGATGATATTTACAGTTATAAACCATGAAATGAGACCATTGTGACCGCGAGGTAAGTGCAAGATCACACCGGGGACGTATTTTCGGTAGAGTTGAAAAAAAACATGATTTTATTTGTAATTGTAATTTTTTGGAAGAAATCTGCAATTTTTTTCCTAAACGATAATAATTTTGCCGAAAAAGTGAAGGAGTCTGAAAATTTCCTAGACATCCAATTTCAACCTTGAATAATCTTTGGAGGAGTCAGTTTATCAAAAAATTTTAAGAGAGCTTTTTTGTAGAGAATTCAATTTCCTACAAGAATATGTAAAGATGTTTCCGGTACGTCGGTTTTACGACGAGTTATAAAATTTTATAGTTTACAAAAAAAAAATCCCGTCTTAGTGAGAAATGTAAAATTTTGTAGCGCGACCTCTGTTGCATCCTCTGACAAAATTTCACGACCATTCGAAAAAACAAAAAATTTCGATTTTTTTGATACACCCTAATGTGCAGATAATTATACTATATTCATGTCAAATGAAGGTTTTTTTTCAAGATTCTATGCGTGGTCAAACGTCGGATACTTTCTGCAGGTATTTCTTAGTTCCCATGACCTATTCTGAATGGCGTAAAGTTTCCGTCTTGCCAATGGTTCTCCTACAAGATCAGTAGCGCAGTAAGGTAGAAATTAGATCGAAATTCTTTTCATTCTCTCTTGCTTCTAGATATTTCAATTTTTGTTTTCCAACTAGACGAATCAGAGATAAGAAGCATTGCGCACATTGTGTAATTAGCGACTATCTCACTTATTGTTAGACGATCTTTCTGCTACCTTTCAGTCTTTGCATACACGATTTTCAAGACCAATCTTCGAATTCCCATGTATATTATCATCATGGATCGTTCTAGGTGAGCTGTATTCACCATATAGAAAAGTTTTGAATGCAGATTGAATTTTCTCAACTTGAGTTGAATTCACAGCTGTCAATGAATCCAGAAGAGATTCGAAAATATGGAGGTCATCAAGATTATTGACCGACTTTTTGAAATGACTTTGACTCTTCTGTTATTAGTGACGTAATTTCATTTCGTTTATTCATTTATTCATTACAAATTTGTGTGCTTCGTATAGGTGTTTATATTTTCCTATACTTAATCAATACATTTCATATTCATCAGCTCTACATTCAATATGATAATTTCAAATTCCGTTTTCATAGAATATCCGTTTTTCCGTTGTCGGATGCTTATATCGGGATTTCGCAGGCATACCAGTTGCTTCCGAAGTAGCACAAGTAATTTATTAATGCGTCTCCGATAAGTGAGATACCGGTGCAGTCTCCGGCATCATCAGGATTACCTTCCAGCCATGGTACAGTTGCGACAGGGAGGTCTGATTGAAAAATTCAACATAAGATACCTCGTCATATTATGTGGAATTCTTTGTCAACTTAGCTACTTTTCATCGTCAACTTAGTGCAGAGATAAAGTATTAGGAAAAAGAAGTAATCTGTTGCATTGCTAGCGATTACACGTTATCATCGCGTATGAAGGTAATTCTACAACATATGACAAAATAAAATATAATTTCGATGAATCATAAACCAATTTCCACATTCTCTGATGATTCAAGTCGTTTCACTCTGTTTACTACTCTCGTGTACATTTTTTTTTCACAAGGTCTAGACATGTTCGTGAAGACGCCAATTTTTTTCCTGAAGAATGATCTCCTGTTAGTTCGATAAAATCGTGTTTAAATTCATCGAAAAGTTGAAAAGGAATTGGTAAGAAACTGTCACCGTTTTCCTACTGTAGTATTTTTGCGACCCATAGCTGGCCCTACAAACTAACTTGAAACAGAAGTGCTTCTCACCAATATGGTTCATTCCAAAAATCTGGAATAATCCATCGACGTCTTTCATGAATAGCAGTACTATTGAAAACCGACGAAATAATGAAAAAATGTCTGCGGAATTGACTGAAGAAAGTGACTGAGTTGGTTGCGAAAGAATCCCCCTACTATATTAAGTACATCCATATACTCGTTTTAGATTAGATTGAAACTTACCGTTGTCAACTCTGACCCATTCATCAGTGGTGTTCGATTTACGAATACCAACGCTAATCCACTCTTCGTTGTCCGAATGCATGCCACGTATATGCTGGATTTTCTCAACAGTATCAGCGATCGCCAAGTCAGCACCCTCCGCGATGCACAAGTCACGCGCTTGTAACCAGGTAACAACTCCCGTGTAAACTTTGTAGGCCACATGGACGTCAGGAAATCTCACATAGCCCTCGGGAAGAGTAGAAGGTGTAGGAGCCAGTGTCGACGCAACATTTATCGCTGGAAGGGAATTTAAATTAGAATAGCAGTAGTTTTATATTGTACGTTCAGATGAATCTAGTTTCTTCACTTACCGTCATTCGTGGCTTCGCGAATGACATGGGATCCGTTCAAAATTATTTGACACGCAAATAGCACGAGACCGAGCAACTTGGCGTACATCTTGAAAGTCTAGGAAAGCACTTGGAGATCTGACTGACATCGAAGAACGGTCTAGGCTATTTATATCCTCGCAGACAAATACCCTTCGTGAACTTTGGTATATTTATGACTCTGATATCGCTTATCGACGGCCCTAATTAAACTAGTTTATCTTATTCACACGTTTGGAATTCACGGAATACGCTGCTTCTAACAAGAAGACAGCTAAACTGGTTTGAGTAGGGGCGCTTCCACGATGATGATGTAGAGTTTGATATGTGGGTACATGATATCGATGTGGAATGAATTCAAAATTCTCTACCTACCATAGTAAAATATCTGATACTTTTTGCACGTATTACGTGAAGGCTTTGTGTAGCCCATGGTTTCATGGGCATCAGCTGATTTCTGCTACGATTTAGTCCTTGGATATACGTATCTCGTCTTTGGTACCAGATTTGAAATACAGGTTTCAAACCTAATTTTTGAGCACCTATATATATATTGTAAATCATTATCCCCTATTATCATGGTGGATCGTTATGGCTCTTGTCTTCACCATATTGTAAAGCCTTTCCGATAATTTTATTTCTCATGTATTGTACTCATTCATATTGACTGATATTGACTCTTGTGGTTACCGGCAATGTCAAGCCCAGATGATTCTTCCTCAACCCGCACTCGATATCAGCGAGATTTGCTTTTCACGTTCGAATAATTCGAAAGGGAATATAAGTGCGGCGATATAAATTCTCAAAATTGATATTCTCGTTCTTTATCTTTAGTGTCTAGTACGAAGTTAGGAGGCAAGGTTTGATTTAATATTATTAGCTTTATCATTTCAACATACAATAAAATTACAATTCTTATCAATTTGCCAGAGGTTCAAAAATATGCAGAAAAAATCCAGAATTCTGTACACTAAAGTAATCAACCATCAGAAGGTATGGCACAAGCATATATAAGATAACGGAAAGTATTCAGTGTAACTGCATCAAATAACTTCGACCCTTCAATTAATCGGTGAAAATATTCCAAGTCGTTTATTCGTTTATCAACTTTATAGCCAATTGGTTTATTTTTCTTACATATTTTCCCACTTGATGCAATTATTCCTTCAATCAGGATATACATTCATTTCTTACACGTATTATTCGTTTACATTTAATATTCATCGTTGTTCGATTTGTACATTCGATATTGTCATTTCATGTTTCACTTTTACATAGAATATTCGTGTCCCTCTTGTTAGGTCCTCTTAGGGTAGACGTACCATTTGTGGCCACTGTACCGTTTGTGGCCATGCTTGACTAATGCTTCCCTCCCTTCATGGCAGTATAAATCTATTCAATTATTGAATTAATTACGAAAACATATCCTACAGCAAATATTAAAGCCAACTTTTCCAGTACTTGATTTTTCAAAAGTGAAGTTTTTAATTATCAGAGCTGTTAAAATAGTTTTGTACCGATTGTGGCCAGGCCTTGATTTACATGGTAATGGGTATGGCCACAAATGGAGCAACTGATGGCCACAAACGGTCCTAAGGTGGCCAAAAACGGTACGTCTACCCTATATCGGAATTTCGCAGGCATACCAGTTAGAAAGTTCGCAGCGGTAACCAAGTAGTGAATTTCTGGTAAATGATATGGCCACACAGGTTGTGTTGTCTAGGTAATAATTTACCCGCCATGAGACGATGAGACGATTGTTTGCTTACGTTTCTTTATTCTAAACAAAATTTCCAACTCATTTAATACCGTTTCTAAATTCCAATCTAAATTCATTTCTCAAGTTTCTTCTTTCCGATTCTTTTCTTTCATTTTCTTCCGATTTGATTAGGATCTATTCGGTCTTGAATTTTGTTAGTACCTTTCTTCTTATCTCTCTAATCCGCGCGATCTCGACATTCCGTCGAATCCGCTAAAAGGTGAAGTGAGCTCTATCAAATTTTACTTTTTTGCGTTTTCCGTCTTTTTTCACCGCGAGTAACTCTTCGAATATCAACGCCGACTAAAATGAGATTGACATTCGATGATGATTACATTTTTGCTATATGCTTGTCACAAGTTCTGCAGAACAGATTGAATTTTCTCCGCGTGAGTTGAACTCACAGATATCAAGGAATCCAGAAGAAATTCGAAAATATCGAGGTCATCAAGATTATTAACTGACTTTTTGAAATGACTTTGACTATTCTATTATTAATGACGTAATTTCATTTCGTTTATTCATTTATTCATTACAAATTTGTGTGCTTCGTATATGTATTCAAATTTTCCCATACTTAATCAATACATTTCATATTCATCAGTTCTACATTCAATATTATAATGTCAAATTCCGCTTTCATAGAATATCCGTTTTTCCCTTGTAAGGTGCTCTTACATCGGGATTTCGCAGGCATACCAGTTGCCTAAAAAATCGCACAAGTAATTTACTAATGCGTCTCCGAGAAGTGAGATACCGGTGCAGTCTCCGGCATCATCAGGATTACCTGCCAGCCATGGCACAGTTGCGACAGGAAGGTCTGATTGAAAAATTCAACATAAGATACCTCGTCATGTATAATGTAGGATTCTTTGTCAACTCAGCTACTTTTCATCGTCAACTTAGTGCAGATAAAACGTATTAAAAAAAAAAAGACAGTAATCTGTTGCATTGCAAGCGATTACAAGTTATCATCGCGTATCAAAGCTTGGCTAATCCAACGACATATGATGAGATGAAATATAATTTCAATATATCATAAACCGATTTCCACATTCTCTGATGATTCAAGTCGTTTTACTCTGTTTACTACTCTCGTGTAAATATTTTTTAAAAAGTATAAACATGTTCTTGAAGACGCTAATTTTTTCCCGAAGAATGATCTCCTGTTAGTTCGATGAAATCGTGTTTAAATTCATTGAAAAGTTGAGAAGGAATTAGTAAGAAACTGTCACCGTTTTCCTACTATAGTATTTTTCGCGACCCATAGCCTGCCCGCAAAACTGACTTGAAACAGAAGTGCTTCTCACCAATATGGTTCATTCCGAAAATCTGGAATAATCCATCGACGTCTTTCATGAATAGCAGTACTATTGAGAACCGACGAAATAATGAAAAAATGTCTGCGGAATTGACTGAAGAAAGTGACTGAGTTGATTGCAAAAGAATCCCCCTACTATATTAAGTACATCCATATACTCGTTTTGGATTAGGTTGAAACTTACCGTTGTCAACTCTGAGCCATTCATCAGAAACACTTGATTTACGAATACCAACGCTAATCCACTTTTCGTTGTCCGAATGCATGCCACGTATATGCTGGATTTTCTCAACAGTATCAGCGACCGCCAAGTCAGCACCATCCGCGATGCACAAGTCACGCGCTTGTAACCAGGTAAAATCTCCCGTGTAAACTTTGTAGGCCGCATGGACGTCAGGGAATCTCACATAGCCCTCGGGAAGAGTAGAAGGTGCAGGAGCCAGTTTCGGAGTAACTTTTATTGCTGGATAGAAATTTGAATCAGAATGGCAGTGATTTTAGATTGTACCTTTAGATAAATCCAGTTTTTTCACTCACTGTCATCTGTGGCTTCGCGAATGACATGGGATCGGTTCAAAATTATTTGACACGCAAATAGCACAAAACCGAGCAGCTTGGCGTACATCTTGGAAGTTTAAGAAAGCACTTGGAGATCTGACTGAAAGCGAAGAACGGTCCACGGTATTTAAATCCTTCTAGACAGATACCCCTTGCGAACTTTGGTATATTTATACTTCTGGTATCGCTTATCGACGGCGCTAATTAAACTGGCTTATCTTATTCACGCGTTTAGAATTTAACGTTTAACAAGAAGACAGCTGAGCTGATCTCATCAGGAGCGTTATGTTGATAATTATGAATCTTGAAGGTGAAGGAAACGTATGAAAGGAAAAGAAATCCCTGCGTATTATTAGATACCTGCGACTGCCGAATTATTCAAAACTTTGATTAGAAACACGCAGGTAACCGGTAAGTATCCAATTGACCAAGACTTCACAAAAATACTCCTCCTCTTGATCCTCTTGCTTAACAATAATTGTACCCTACTGTAGATACATATGTGATTTTTTCAGATAAGATCACGTAAGAAAAGAGCGTATAAGAAAATGGGACAAGATCTTATATGTTCATATCAGAATCGTATAGGAATAATAATTTCATTGATTGTGTATGTGATCAATGTAAGGTCTTGTATGATCTGATAGGATCTTATAGAGTCGTATATGTTAACCCGGGAAATTTTTTTTATATATATATATGTATACATACATATGTATATTTCTTCGTTCTCAACAAAATTTCCAATTTTCTTAGGTATCGTTCGTTCTTCAGTTTCCATAATCTCTTCGTGCAACGACAATTATTATCATTTTTATCCACATCCACATTTACCCACTTCTTTCTATTGTTCAGTTCTTTTGAAACTGGATCTCACAGGCGAAGTACTCCTCCCACTCGCCACAAGGGTGATCCTTCAGCCCATCCACCCCGAGTGGTATACCAGCACAACTAGATTTATCCGATTCCCATGGCAGAGAGTTACCGTAAAACCCATAGGTTGAAAAATTCATAATCATTAACATCATTTTGGGCCCGAATCGCAATATTTAAAGAGAAATCTTCGATTGGTTGAATACTAACCGTTGTCAACTCTGATCCATTCGTTAGCACTGGCCAAATTATAAATTTCGACATACATTTACTGCGTTTCCCAATTTTTTTCCAGACTACTGATATGCACAATCTTCTCAGTGAAATTAATGATCGCCAAACTCGCACCCTGTGACGTGCATAATTCTCCAGCCTCGTTCCACGTCGCTGATTTCTCGTGAATTTTGTAAGCTGCGTTGACTTTAGAAAACGTCACGTATCCCACGGGAAGAGTAGTTTCACTTCCTATCAAAAGTATAATTCCGAATCATCTCCAATCGCAATCAGTGAGTCATACTATCATGATCCGTTCTTCGGAATGGCTTATATTTTTATACCTCAATCGCTTTTTGATATCAGGAGTTCGCAGACGAAGTAATTCTTTCATCCATCGAATGGGTAGTCCAGTGACGTGTTTTCACCGATTGCTATAGTAGCATAACTTCGGAAACTAGATGGGTTATTCTGATCCCCATAGTATGGTGGTTGCAGGGAGTTCTGATTAGGGAATTTAGGTTTCAGATTAGGCTTACATCGCATATTTTTCTAACCAAATCGTGGATTCGGTTGAAACTGACCGTTGTCATCATTTGCTTATTTCTAATCATGTGTATGAATCATCAATAACTTTTCTGCTGTCTGAATCATAAATGACAATTTTTGTGATGGGATTTGATTCCGTTTATTCATTTATTTATCATGCATTTGTGGATTTCTTTGCATACTTCACCAATGATGATTTCTTCGATTCAGACTGTTGTGTTGCAAATTAATATGAAGCATCTCTGAGGTGATTCGTTCGGACCAAACAGATTCCCTATCAAGAACTAGCACATTACTTCAATCAAACGCATGATTATGTTCGATTTCATGTAAAGATACGACTGAATGTGCTTCCGGGTTTTTCTTGAGATTGGCTCTGTGTTTTTCAAGTCTGGTCTCAAGCTCACGTTTGGTTTCACCTACATAAGATGCTGACCAGCAATCCTTACAATTAATCCTATAGACTACATTATATTTGTCCTGTTTACTTATACGGCCCTTGCCTTGAGTAACAACGGAACTTGGATTGCTATTGACACAAAAGACAGGTGTCAAGTCAAACTTCTTAAGCGAGCTTCCTAATCTTTCGGAAAAACGACCAATATTCGGTATCGGTACTATCCGATGTTTAGATAAGCCTGGACCATTCAACACTGTAATAACTGAGGTGTTGAGTTCAGGATCAGTCAGTGTAATAACTATGTTGATCTTCTTTGTGTGTTGATTCTTGAATCTTAAATGGTCACATCATTGCCACTGAGTTTTTTTCACCGAACACCGTGTCAGTAAGGTAACTCTAGCCACCTTTCTTATTGAGATCGTTGATTCACAATTGTCACTGTCTTTTAATCTTACATTTTGGATATTCTGGTTCTGGTCTGGTTAGCCTTAATTATTGACTTTTTGAATTTGTTTCATTTGTTGTTTTCTTGACTTATCTACTTCTCTTTTACTTTTGAATTGACCTTATTATTTTTTCTTTCTATTCTATCATGTCCTTTTTGTATTGTATCCTATGTATTGTGTTTTTGTATTTCAATAAATTAGCCTCTGATGAGGGCAGAACATCACTGCCGAAACATCAGGCAACAGAAGAATTATTGACTTGACTAGATTGTTCGAGCTCCTTCTCACATGAGAACATATGTTCGTTTTTTGCAAGTATCGCATTCTAGTGCACGACGTTTAATATATCTTATTTCTACGTCGGATATTACAATTCCAAATTTCATTTCCATACAGTATATCTATTGTTTGTTCTTCTCTAGTCCTCTTATATTGAAATTCCACAGACGTACCATATACTCATTATGTCGCAGTGAAAATTCGCCAATGAATTTGCGTTCAATATTATAACAGCGCAGTCACCGGTATCGCGGTCAGGACTATCTTCGTTCCATGGTAAAGAAGTAAGAGGGAGACCTGGTTAAAAAATTCAAAATCAAATACGAAATCATATATATCTATATGTATAGCTCCTTATCGTACATCTTTCTCAAGGTCTTTGATTAGATTGAAACTTACCGTTGTCAACTCTGACCCATTCATCAGTAGTATTCGATTTACGAATACCAACGTTGATCCACTCTTCGTCGTCCGAATGCATGCCACGTATATGCTGGATTTTCTCAACAGTATCAGCGATCGCCAGATGAGCACCATCCGCGATGCACAAGTCATGCGCTTGTGACCAGATAGCATCTCCCGTGTAAACTTTGTAGGCCGCATGGACGTCAGGAAATCTTACATAGCCCTCGGGAAGAGTAGAAGGTGCGGGAGCCAGTGTCGAAGTAACTTGTATCGCTGGAAAGAAGTTTGAATTAGAATGGCAGTAATTTTAGATTGTACATTGAGATGAATCCAGTTTTTTCACTCACTGTCACCTGTGGCTTCGCGAATGACATGGGATCCGTTCAGAATTATTTGACACGCAAATAACACGAGACCGAGCAGTTTGGCGTACATCTTGAAAATCTATGGGTAAGCACTTGGAGATCTGACTGAGAGCGAAGAACGGTCCACGCTATTTAAATCCTCCTAGACAGATACCCCTTGCGAACTTTGATATATTTATGCCTCTGATATCGCTTAACGACGACCCTAATTAAACTGATTTATCTTATTCACGCATTTGGCATTCACGAAATACGCTGCTTCTATATAACGAACAACCTGATCTGAGCTGGTTTCATCATGGGCGTCGTTGTGATTACGATGTATAGTTTGATGATTAGATATACTATACATTGATGTCGAATGAAGGTCGTTTTCAAGATTCTATATATGCGTGGTAAGACATCTGATACTTTACACGCATTTCTTAGTTTCCACAACATATTCCGGATGGCATAAAATTTCTGTCTTGCCCTTGGTTCTTCTACAAGATCAGTAGTGCAGCGAGGCAGAAATTAGATGGAAATTCTTCTCATTCTCTTTCGCTTCCGGATGTTTCAATTTTTGTTTTTTGACTAGACAAGTCAGAGATAAGAAGACTGTGTGATTGGCGACTATCTCACTGAACTGAGACTTTTTTTGCTTACGCGTGTTTCTTTATTCTAAAGAAAATTTCCAACAAATTTAACACCGTTTCTGAATTCAAATCTCAATTCATTTCTGAAGTATCTTCTTTCCGATTCTATCCTTTTATTTTCTTCGGATTTGATCACGATCTAATCGGCCCTGAATTTTATTAGTACCTTTCTTCTCATCTCTCCAATCCGCGCAATCTCGACATTCCGTCGAATCCGCTAAAGGATCAAATGAGCTCTATCAAATTTTACTTTCTTGCGTTTTCCGTCTTTTTTTACCGCGAGTAACTTTGCGAATATCAACGCCGACCAAAATGAGATTGACATTCGATGATGATTACATTTTTGCTGTATGCTTGTCACACGTTCTGCAAAGCAGATTGAATTTTCTCGGCGTGAGTTGAATTCGCAGCTATCAAGGAATCTAGAAGAGATTCGAAAATATCGAGGTCATCAAGATTATTGACTGACTTTTTGAAGTGACTTTGACTCTTCTATTATTGGTGACATAATTTTATTTCGTTTATTCATTTATTCATTACAAATTCGCGTGCTTCGTACATTCATATTTTCCTACTTAATCATATTTAATATTCATCAGCTCTACATTCTATATAATAATTTCAAATTCCGCTTTCATAGAATATCCGTTTTTCCCTTGTTAGGTGCTCTTATATCGGGATTTCGCAAGCATGCCAGTTGCCTGCATACCTGCATGGGTAATTTATTAGTGCATCTCCGAGGAGTGAGATACCGGTGCAGTCTCCGGCATCATCAGGTTTACCTGCCAGCCATGGTACATTTGCGACAGGGAGACCTGATTAAATAATTCAACATAAGATACCTCGTCATATAATATAGGATTCTTTGTCAACTCAGCTACTGTTTATCGTCAACTTAGTTCAGAGAAAACGTATTAGGAAAAAAAAAAAAACAGTAATCTGTTGCATTGCAAGCGATTACACGTTATCATCGCGTATCAAAGCTTGGCTAATCCAACCACATAATATGATGAGATAAAATATAATTTCAATAAATCATAAACCGATTTCCACATTCTCTGATGATTCAAATCGTTTCACTCTGTTTACTACTCTCGTGTAAATTTTTTTTTACAAGGCTTAGACATGTTCTTGAAGATGCTAATTTTTTTCCCGAAGAATTATTTCCTGTTAGTTCGATAAAATCATATTCAAATTCATCAAAAAGTTGAGAAGGAATTAGTAAGAAACTGTCACCATTTTGCTACTATAGTATTCTTTGCGACCCATAGCTGGCCCTACAAACTAACTTGAAACAGAAATGCTTCTCACCAATATGGTTCATTCCGAAGATCTGAAATAATTCATCGACGTCTTTCATGGATAACTGCAGTACTATCAAAAGCCGACGAAATAATGACAAAAATTTCGGCGGAATTGACCGAAAAAAGTGACTGAGTTAGTTGCCGAAGAATCCCCTTGCTATACGAAGTACATCCATATACTCCTCTTGGATTAGGTTGAAACTTACCGTTATCAACTCTGACCCATTCATCAGAAACACTTGATTTGCGAATACCAACGCAAATCCAGTGTTCGCTGTCCGAATGCACGCTACGTATATGCTGGATCTTCTCAACAGTATCAGCGATCGCCAAGACAGCACCGTCCGCGATGCACATTTCACGCGCTTGTATCCAGTTGAGACCTTGCCTGTAAACTTTGTAGGCCGCATGAACGTCAGGAAATCTCACATAGCCCTCGGGAAGAGTAGAAGGTGCAGAAGCAAGTGTCGGAGTATCTTGTATCGCTGGAAAGAAGTTTGAATAGAATGGTAGTGATTTTAGATTGTACATTTAGATGAATCCAGTTTTTTCACTCACCGTCACCTGTGGCTTCGCGAATAACATGGGATCCGTTCAAAATTATTTGACACGCAAATAGTACGAAACCGAGCAGCTTGGCGTACATCTTGCAAGTCTAGGAAAGCACTTGGAGATCTGACTGAAATCGGAGAACGGTCTAGGCTATTTAAATCCTCCTAGACAGATACCCCTTGCGAACTTTGATATATTTATACTTCTGGTATCGCTTATCGACGGCGCTAATTGAAGTAGCTTATCTTATTCACACGTTCAGAATTCAACGTCCAACAAGAAGACAGCTGAGCTGATTTTATCAGGAGCATTATGTTGATAATTATGAATGTTGACGGTGAAGGATACGTATGAAAGAAAAAGAAATACCTGCGTATTATTATACCTGCGACTGCAGCCGATTTATTCAAAATTTTGATTAGAAACACGCAGATAACTTGTAAATATCCAACTGACCAAGACTTCACAAAAATACTCCTCCTCTCGATCCTCTTGCTTAAGGGGTAACACCACTCTAGCGCCAGCAAAAAAGGCCGAAATTTGATATTTTTTTTTTTAAGATATGGGTAACGGGATCGGGTTTATTTATTCAGGGTTCATTAAACACATATCGAAGTGAAAGCTAGAGTAAAAAGAAAAGTTTCTCAAAGTACATATTATTGGCTGAAGAAGTACATAGGGTTTTATTTTTAAACCAGTTTTTGCAAAAATGGCACAAGGTTTCAGAAATGTTCACCTTTTCCACGTAAAAATCCGCAGTAAATTGTTGATAAAAAAAAGTCTTCCATCAAATCCAAAAACGGCTATGTGCTGTAACATTGCATTTTGCAACGCGTGTTTCAAGCGACTCCCGAACCCTTAGACGGCCATAGTTACGTAGGGCAATGAATGTACGAGGAAGGACGTATGTGTTAGGATAACCCCGAGGCTAAGAAAATCTCCGAGAGGCGACCGTGACCGACCTAAGACTTTTGAATTTAGTTCTTATTCTTTTTTTTTTTTTACATTTTCCCTATTACGTGGGAGTGCGACGAGTACGTACCGACGACAAACTATTCAGGACATTTGAGAGACCACGAGGTCCGACGAGGGAAGCCAATATCTACGCCTCTGCGGAGGTGCAAGGCTACCGAGGATAACGCATCGTCGCACGAGAACGCGGGGGAGTGCGTGATGCACTCAGCAACGAGGGTGCTGACAACCGTCACCTAGCGATCGAGAGACACTCTGCCGTAGGCCTTGTCGTGGGCTACGAGAGTAGCTCGAGTTCAGGGTAATTAGACCCGGGGTTCTGAATTTCTATAGTAACTTTTGTCTTGGCCTTCGAGGGCAGTATTTTTCGAGTCTTAGTGTGACCGTGTCCTAGAGGACTTCCTGGCGAATAAAGAATAGAGATAAAGAAGATATTTTCGAGTCTGTAGTTTCGCTTTTGTAGTTTTTGCGCACGAGTGCAAACGAGATAGCCTGTGTAGGTCACTGTCGCTCTCTCTCCCTCCTGTGGGGAGATTTACGTCACAAATTGACGCCCAACGTGGGCTATTGTATAATTAATTTTGTGCTTTCTTTCTGAATTTGGTTTTGCCTACGAAGGCAGAGTTAGGATAAGTTATTTGTTAGGGGGGGGGCGGTTCAGTCCCAACCGAGTATCAGAGGTACGACATGGCGTAACTATAGGCGCAATATAAAAAAATTGGTGAATTTATGAAAAAAATTGAAGGAATGTAACTTTTGACCAGTAGAATACTAGTACATTTATTTTATTGTTAATTATATTATATTATTCTGATACCATTGAGCTTTAAAATACGATAGTGTGCTGGCTTTTGTCTTTTTTTTCCAGGTTAAATATCCTTAAGTATAAAATGTGCTTCCCGGGCAAAGCGGGTAGAGCAAAGCGGGTATCTACTCGAGTGGATACAATTTTTTTACAATTTTTTTACGATAGATATTCAACTAAAGTCTAATGATTTTATTATTTATTATTTTTTGATTTGCTAACGGAAGTATTTGTTAATATTTATATAACTCTAACTGTTGCTAGATTTATATCATTGAGACTTTTAATTGTCTAATGGCCGGTTTCACCAAAGACAAATAACTTTTATTCGTTTAATAACTTTATTGACTGATTTAGAAGTTGCATTTTCACATCGAAAATGCCCGTTTATTTTACAAATTAAGTTATTCTAAGGATAAAAGTAACGTCTTATAACATAATTCGCCCTTTAAAACTATGTTTTCAATGTAAAAATGCAATTCCTAAATCAATGAATAAAGTTATTAAACGAATAAAAGTTATTTGTCTTTGGTGAAACCGGCCATAAGACTAGTAAAAAGATTAATATTTAAAAAGTTTTTTTTTCACGATAGTTAGATGTATAATTAAAGTCTCATCATTAATGTTTAGAAAAATTAACATGTGCTAAGATTTGTCAAGTTTTTAATGCTTACCCGCTTTGCCCGAGTGGCTTACCCGCTTTAGGACCCCTATAAGGGCAAAGCGGGCTTTCGAGGAGTTTCGAATTTTTTTAAATATTTCTTCAGATTTCACTAGGTTCTGATCTACATATTCGGTCCTGAATTTTATTAGCACCTCTCGTCTCGGCTCTCCAATCCGCACAATCTCGACATTCCGTCTAATCCGCTAATTGGTTGAATACGCTATATCAAATTTTATTTATAAATCTTCGGACATCGGCGCCGACCAACATGAGGATGACATTCGATGATAGTTAAATTTTTGCTGTATGATTGTCAAAAGTTTTCAATGCAGATTGAATTACCTCAACGTGAGTTGAATTCACAGCTATCAAGGAATCTAGAAGAGATTCGAAAATATCGAGGTCATCAAGATTATTGACCGAATTTTTGAAATAACTGTGAGTCTTCTATTATTAGTGACGTAATTTCATTTCGTTTATTCATTTATTCAGTACAAATTTGTGTGCTACGTTTAGGTATTCATATTTTCCTATACTTAATCAATCCATTTCATATTCATCAGCTCTACATTCAATATTATAATTTCAAATTCCGCTTTCATAGAATATCCGTTTTTCCCTTGTTAGGTGCTCTTATATCGGGATTTCGCAGGCATACAACTCCCGGGGGTAAGTGCATGAGTAATTTATTAGTACGTCTCCGATAAGTGAGATACCGGTGCAGTCTCCGGCATAATCAGGATTACCCGCCTTCCATGGTATACTTGGGACAGGGAGACCTGATTGGAAAATTCAACGTAAGATACCTCGTCATATTACGTGGGATTCTTTGTCAAGTTAGCTACTTCTCGAAGTCAACTTAGTAACGCAAAAAAGTATAAGGAAAAAAAAAACAGTAATCTTTTGCCTTGCAAGCGATTACAAGTTATCATCGCGTATCAAAATTGGCTAATTGATTGGCTAATTCTATAATATATGATGAAATAAAATATAATTTCACTAAATCAGGAAGAGATTCCCACATTCTCTGAGGATTCAATCGCTTTACTCTTCTCCTACTCTCATGTCAATTTGTTTTACAAGGTCTAGACATGTTCTCGGAGACGCTAATTATTTTCCAGAAAAGATATCTCCTGCGTTAGTTCGATAAAATCGTGTTTAAATTCGTCAAAAAGTTGAGTAGGAATTAGCAAGAAACTGTCACCATTCTGCGACTATAGTATTTTTTTTTTGTGAACCATAGCTGGCCCTACAAACTGACTTGAAAAAGAAGTGCTTCTCACCAATATGGTTCATTCTAAAAATCTGAAATAATTCACGGAGTTCTTTCATGAGTAGCAGTAGGTACTATACAAACCGACGAAATAATGATAGAATGTTTGCGGAATTGACTGAAAAAACTGACTAAGTTGGTGGCCAAAGAATTCCCTGACTATAATAAGTAGGGGAGAGTAGGGTATATCGTACCACCTTCGTATCTTTTATCCTAGTACGAATAGTCAACACTTGATGATAGAAACACGAAGTCTCAATACCATCAAACGCCGACACGAAGTTAGACGTAACCGGGAAAACTTGTCTCAAAGATACGTACACGGAAAAAATAAAATAATTGATATTACTATCTCGGGTATGGTAGAATTTTCTCATTCAACTCGATAGTCGTGAATACTACTTTGATGATTGTATCAACCATCTGGATGATTTATACAATCATCAAAGTAGTATTCACGACTATCGAGTTGAATGAGAAAGTTCTACCATACCGGAGATAGTAATGTCAATTATTTTATTTTCTCCGTGTACAATTACTTATTTCACTAGTACTTGATGTAGATTTCGTGAGTCAGGCCTAAGGCTACTGTGTTAGTGATAAACCAAATGATACATCGTATGAATATTGGTATAAGAGTGTGATCTTTTCCAATTATTTTCATACCCTAACATTGAAGTTATCTTTAAAAAGTGTGCAGTGAGCAATTTTTTAAGAAAAAAGCGCGTAGTCGGCTAATTCGTACCACTGTTGGTCGGGTAAATCGTACCGGGGTAACCCGGCATAAGCTCAAGTCTATGCCAAATTATTTCACGAAAAAGTTGTGGATTATAAAACGTAAAAGGATTTTATTATTAAGATTAAAGTTTCGTGATAATAGTAGGGTATATTGTACCTAATATCAATATTGCAAAACGGCTCGTAATTATTATGAAAGAGCTGAATCAGAATTATTCATAAATTGATCTCATGCTAAATAATATAATTAACGTATTCTACATAGTTATAATAACAAAAATAATGTGATACATACGACTACCTACTATGTTATAAATAAATGCGTGTAATCATTTGCTACTGTTAAATAGCTTAAAAAAATATAAATATATTAAAAAAAAAAACAACTCGATAAGTTGATTAGTTCCGGAGATATTGCATGTTGGTGGAATTTGAACGCGCGAATTCACTTTTCACGCGAGCGCGCGCGAGCCGGAGACGGCTACCCCCACTCTGCCGCCAAACGCTACGTGACATTTGGCCTCCCATTAAGCCGCAGAAATAAACAATAAATTTATATGGGATTCTTCCACCGATTTTTCTCCGGGTAGCATAAGCCTTACCCTATACGCTGTCCAATTTTCAGCTCTCTATGTTGAAATGAGCAGCTGCAATAATTATTAAAAAATACATTTTTTTATCTCCCCTTAATTAACTTTACGCATTTTTTTTTTTCTTCTAAATTCGTATAAAAATAACCGCATTCGAATGATGTCACTCCCGACTCTGTAACTTGGAAATTCGCGATGGAATTCTAATTGTTTATGAGTAAAAATCGTACCCCATTTTTGGAGCCGTTTTTCACCCCTTCAATTATAAAAAATCGATTTGCCCCAAAGTGTATATGGTAGTTTGATTCTTTCGGAATGATTTCGTTCTGGTTTTATTGCGCTGTGACCCCCTCCCGGTGTAGAAATTCCTTGCAAAAACAGTCGGTGTTTTTTATAACAAATGGATTTTCTCAAAAACTATCCATCCGATCGAGCTCAAATTTTGCACACTTGTTTAGTGTACCGAAGGGCATATATTCTGAGATTTTAAAGGCTGCACATACATTTTTGAACTAATAATTCGTTATAATAGAAATGGCCATTTTAGCTGGTTTTTAATTTTTTTCGGGCGAACTAATAAACCAATTTTAACTTGCGACCCGCCAAATTGTTCGTTTTTCTAATATCTACAAATAGTTACGGAACTTTTTTCTTCTCCGATCGATAGTTTCGGCGCCATCTCGCAAAAACATGGTTTTGCCAACTTTGACCGCGTGGCAAAAAAAAAAATCCACCCAAAATCTGTGGTTGGAAACTATCAGGCCTTTATCAGGGACTTGAGCCCTACACGAATCAGTCGGTTAGAATCGGTCCGGCTCTGTGTCACGTAAAAATACCCGGTTCCTGGACTATACCGTTTGCAGAGGTTTAGCAAACAAATGTTTTCGGACCTTTATCTTCAAATTAAAACAATAGCGATTTTTTGGGGGTCCGTAAAGGAATACCCAATACGAAAAAAATTCACCAAAGCCATTTGATTAAAAACTAAAATTTGACAGGTCAAAACGTCCAAAGTGGTACGATATACCCTACTCTCCCCTACATACATACACTCCTCTCGGATTAGGTTGAAACTTACTGTTGTCAGCTCTGACCCATTGATTGGTAATACTCGATTTACGAATACCAACGCTAATCCAGTCGTAATCGATCGAACGCATGCTACGTATATGATGGATTTTCTCAGTAGTATCAGCGACCGCCAAATTAGCACCATCCGCGATGCACAAGTCGCGCGCTTCTAACCAGGTAGCATTTCGGAAGTAAACTTTATAGGTATTGGTAATACTCGATTTACGAATACCAACGCTAATCCAGTCGTAATCGATCGAACGCATGCTACGTATATGATGGATTTTCTCAGTAGTATCAGCGACCGCCAAATTAGCACCATCCGCGATGCACAAGTCGCGCGCTTCTAACCAGGTAGCATTTCGGAAGTAAACTTTATAGGCCGCATGGACGTCGGGAAATCTTACAAAACCCTCGGGAAGAGTAGAAGGTGCAGGAGCCAGTTTCGGAGTAACTTTTATCGCTGGATAGAAATTTGAATCAGAATGGCAGTAATTTAAATTGTACATTTAGATAAATCCAATTTTTTCACTCACTGTCACCTGTGGCTTCACGAATGACATGGGATCCGTTCAAAATTATTTGACACGCAAATAGCACGAAACCGAGCAGCTTGGCGTACATCTTGGAAGTCTAGGAAACCACTTGGAGATCTGACTGAAATCGGGAAACGGTCCACGCTATTTGAATCCTCGTGGACAGATACCCCTTGTGAACTTTGGTATATTTATGCCTCTGATATTGCTTATCGACGACCCTGATTAAACTGATTTATCTTATTCACGCATTTGGCATTCACGAAATACGCTGCTTCTAACGAACAGCCTGAGCTGAGCTGGTTCTATTATGGGCGTCGTTGTGATTATGATGTCAAGTTTAATTAGTAGATATACTATACATTGATGTCGAATAAAGGTCGTTTTCAAAATTCTCTACCTACTATAGTAAAATATCTGATACTTTTTGCACGTATTACGTGAAGGCTTTGTGTTGCCTGTAGTTCCATGGGCATCAGCTGATTTTTGCTACCCTTTAGTCCTTGGATATACATATCTCGTTTTTGGTACCAGATTTGAAATACAGGTTTCAAACCTAATTTGTGAGCACCTATATATATTGTAAATCATTATCCCCTATTGTTCACGCGATCTGGTTCTTGTTGCGTAATGTGTGTTGCACCGCGTGAACGTTCTACACCAACTAATTAAAGGAGTGTAGGTATTTTTGTTGTATTGAACTGAGTGGTGGTTTAAGGTTAAAACTGAATATATTTAAATCAATGAAGTTAATGTTACAAATTATTCGTATGGAATTTATGTCTCGTTGAATGTGATTATAGGTCGGTTAGAGTACAGACTGGGTTGAACTTGGTAGATAGATATGAGTGAGTCGAAGCTAGAAGTTGGAGTTGATAGAAAAGTGTGGTTGAGTTGAAGATTAAAATCGTACTGACTTTTTAGAGAGAGTAGAAGAGAGCACTTGGAGTCTATTTTGGAAAAGTGAAGGGATGAAGGAGGTTGCTAATTGGTCAAAAATCGGGATTGGTGGATTTTTTGGATTGGTCGAGGATGTGTCGGTTTAGCGGATTGGACGAGGAAATGTACATAAACGAAAGCGGGAAATCGGCAAGTCTGCACATAGAAAAGAGTGGGAAATTCGAAGAACGGGTACATAGAGTTTTTGGAAGAAGTATATGAGGAGATAGTTTTAGGGTAGACTAAAGAACGTGATGAAACAGTAGAGAAAAAAACCCTTGGACGTCACGTAGACAAGTTGTAAAAATTTGGAAAGTCAGAGTTTATGAGTGCACATTTGGTCGCCAAATGTGCACTTCAAGACTTACAGAGATTAGTGAAGATGAGTAAAGCTGTTTATGGTGCATGCTGTCCGAACGTCCTTTTAGAATTATTAACTAAAGTTATAGTTACAATACAGTTGTATCAAATATCGTGTGTAGCACGTAACACCTATTATCATGGTGGATCGTTACAGCTCTTGTCTTCGCCATGTTGAAAAGCCTTTCAGATGATTTTACTTCTTACGTATTGTGCTCATTCATATTGACTGATATTGACTCTTGTGATTACCGACGATGTCAAGCCCAGATGATTCTTTCTCAACCCGTACTTGATATCAGCGAGATTTGCTTTTCACGTTGGAATAATTTGAAAGGGAATATAAGTCCGGCGATATAAATTCTGAAAATTGATTTTCTCGTTCTTTATCTTTACTGTCCAGTATGAAGTTAGGAGGCAAAAGGTTGATTTGAGCTTTATTATTTCGACGTTATACCATATAGTCTTATCAATTTTTTAGAGGTTCAAAAATATCCAAAAAAAATCCAGAATTCATTACACTAATGTAATCAAGCATCAGAAGGTATGGCACAAGCATAAAATAACGGAAAGTATTCAGTGAAACTTCATCAAATAACTTCGACCCTTCAATTAATTGGTGCAAAATATTCCATGTCGTTTATTTGTTTATCAATTTTATTACCTATTGGTTTATTTTTCGTACATATTTTCCCACTTGATGGAATTATTTCTTCAATCAGGATATAAATTCATTTCATACACGTATTATTCATTTACATTCAATATTTATCGTTGTTCTATTTGTACATTCGATATTGTCATTCCATGTTTTACTTTCACATAGAATATTCGTGTCCCTCTTGTTAGGTCCTTTTATATCGGAATTTCGCAGGCATACCAGTTAGAAATTTCGCAGCGGTAATTAAGTAAATTCTCGGTAAATGATATAGCCACACACAATTTGTTGTCTACGCCTGCGGGATCATTTTTCCGCCATGGTAGAGATTCCAGTGGGAGGTCTGATTAGAAGATTCATTCAGTCAATAAAAGTAGTTATATCCATATACGTATTACACCTATCTTTATCAAGATCTTAGAACATGTTCAAACTTACTATTGTCAACTCTGACCCATTCATCGCTAGTATTCGATTTGTGAATGCCAACGCTAATCCAATTGCCGGCGTGAGATGGCATGTCATATATACGCTCGATTTTCTTAACAGTATCGGCGACAGCCAAGTGAGCACCCTCCGCGATGCACCGGTCACGTGCTACTATCCACCTGATAGATTCCTGGTAAACTTTGTACGCTGCGTGGAGGTCAGGAAATCTTACATAGCCTTCGGGGAGAGAAGAGGACGAAGGGGCCACTGTCGGAATAACAGTCAATATTACGGAAACTAAATTTCAAGTGCATGGCAGTAGTTCAGAATTGTACCGTTAGATAAATCCAATTCCTTTACTTACCGTCGTCCGTAGCTTCGCGAATAACATGAGATCCGTTCAAAATTATTTGACAAGCAAATAGCACGAGACCGAGCAGCTTGGCGTACATCTTGGAAGTCTAGGAAAGCACTTGTAGATCTGACTGAAATCGGGGAACGGTCTTCGCTATTTAAATCCTCCTAGACAGATGCCCCTTGCGAACTTTGGTATATTTATGCTTCTGATATCGCTTATCGACGACCCTAACTAAACTAGCTTATCTCATTCACGCATTTGGGATTCACGAAATACACTGCTTCTAATGAACAGACTGAGCTGAGCTGGTTTCATTATGGGCGTCGTTGTGATGATGATGTGAAGTTTGATTAATAAATATGTATACTATACATTGCTGTCGAATGAAGGTCGTTCTCAAGATTCTATGCGTGGTAAAACATTGGATGCTTTCTATACGCATTTCTTAGTTTCCATTACCTATTCTAAATGGCGTAAGGTCTTGCCCATGGTTCTCCGACAAGATCAGTAGTGCGGTGAAGTATAAATTAGATCGAAATTCTCCTCATCTTCTTTTACTTACAGATATTTCAGTTTTTGTTTTCCAACTAGACAAGTCAGAGATAAGAAGTATTGCGCACCACTGACTGTGTGATTAGCGACTATCTCACTGAGACTAAGATTTTTTTGCTTACGCTCGTTTCTTCATTCTAAACAAAATTTCCAACTCATTAAATACCATTTCTGAAATCAAATCTCAATTTATTTCTGAAGTATCTTCGCAGGCATGCCTGCAGTTGCCTAGAAATATGCATGAGTAATTTATTAGTGCATCTCCGAGAAGTGAGATACCGGTGCAGTATCCGGCACCATCAGGATTACCTGCCAGCCGTGGTACAGTTGCGACAGGGAGACCTGATTAAATAATTCAACATAAGATACCTCGTCATATAATGTAGGATTTTTTGTCAACTCAGCTACTGTTTATCGTCAACTTAGTTCAGAGAAAACGTATTAAGAAAAAAAAAACAGTAATCTCGTCACAAGGGTGATCCCTCAACCCATCCACCCCGAGTGGTATACCAGCACAACTAGATTTATCCGATTCCCATGGCAGAGAGTTACAGTATAAGACCCATAGGTTGAAAAATTCATAATCATTAACATAATTTTGGGCTCGATTCGCCATATTTGAAGATAAATCTTCGATTAGTTGAATAATAACCGTTGTCAGCTCTGATCCATTCGTTAGCACTGGCCAAATTTGAAATTTCGACATACATTTACTGCGTTCCCCAATTTTTTTCCAGGCTGCTGATATGCACAATCTTATCAGTGAAATTAATGATCGCCAAACTCGCACCCTGTGACGTGCATAATTCTCCAGCCTCATTCCACGTCGCTGATTCCTCATGAATTTTGTAAGCTGCGTTGACATTAGAAAACGTCACGTATCCCACGGGAAGAGTAGTTTCACTTTCTACCAAAAGTATAATTCTGAATCATCTCCAATCGCAATCAGTCAGTCATACTATCATGATCCGTTCTTCGGAATGGCTTATATTTTTATACCTCAATCGCTTTTTGATATCAGGATTTCGAAGACGAAGTAATTCTTCTGTCCATCGTATGGGTAGTCCAGTGACGTGTTTTCACCGATTGAAACTAGATGGGTTATTCTATTCCCCATAGTATGGTGGTTGCAGGGAGATCTGATTAGGAAATTTAGGTTTCAGATTAGGCTCACATCGCATATTTTTCTAACCAAATCGTGGATTCGGTTGAAACTGACCGTTGTCATTATCTGCTTATTTCTAATCATGTATATGAATCATCAATAATTTTTCTGCTGTCTGAATCATAAATGACAATTTTGGTAATGGGATTTGATTTCGTTTATTCACTATTGTGTTGCAAATTGTTATGAAGCATCTCTGAGGTGATTCGTTCGGACCAAACAGATTCCCTATCAAGAACTAGCACATTACTCCAATCAAATGCATGATTATGTTCGATTTCATGTAAAGATACGACTGAATGTGCTTCTGGGTTTTTTTCTTGAGATTGTCTGTGTTCTTCAAGTCTGGTCTTAAGCTCACGTTTGGTTTCACCTACATAAGATGCTGATAAGCAATCCTTACAATTAATCTTATAGACTACATTGCATTTGTCCTGTTTACTTATACGGCCCTTGCCTTCAGTAACAATGGAACTTAGATTGCTATTGACACAAAAGGCAGGTGTCAAGTCAAACTTCTTAAGCGAGCTTCCTAATCTTTCGGAAAAACAACTAATATTTGGTATCGGTACTATCCGATGTTTAAAAAAGCCTGGACCATTCATCACTGTAATAACTGAGGTGTTGAGTTCAGGATCAGTCAGTGTAATAACTACGTTAATCTTCTTTGTGTGTTGATTCTTGAATCTTAAATGGTCATATCATTGCCACTGAGTGTTTTTTTACCGAACACCGTGTCAGTAAGGTAACTCTAACCACCTTTCTTATTGAGATTGTTGATTCACAATTATCACTATCTTTTAATCTTACATTTTGACTATGCTGGTTCTGATCTGGCTTTTTGAATTTGTTCCATTTGTTGTTTTCTTGACTTATCTACTTTTCTTTTACTTTTGACCTGACCTTATTGTTTTTTCTTTTTATTCTATTATGTTCCTTTTGTACTGTATCTTATGTGTTGTGTTTTTGTATTTTAATAAATTAGCCTCTGATGAGGGCAGAACACCACTGCCGAAACGTCAGGAAACAGAAGAATTATTTGACTCGACTAGATTGTTTGAACTCCTTCTCACAGGAGAAGATATGTTCGTTTTTTGTAAGTATCACATTCTAGTGCACGACGTTTAATATTTTTTATTTCTACATCGGATATTACAATTCCAAATTTTATTTCTAAACAGTATATCTATTTTTTGTTCTTCTCTAGTCCTCTTGTATCGAAATTTCACAGACGTACAGTCAAGGAACCGGATTCTGAAGCCCCTTATCCCGCGCTGAACGCAACTGCAGAACATACACCTTTGATTTTAATGTTCTCCAAGTTGGCATGAAATTGAAACGAAATTAGCTCTACTGATAAATTAGCGATCTGCTCTGCGTTTTCTTTTCTTTTTTTTTTTCAAAGAACGTCGATTTGCATAGCCTCTTGAATGCACAAGTGATTGAAAAATCTGTCAAATACTTCCCACTTGATGCAATCATTTCTTCAATCAGAATATAAATTTCTTGTAACATGTATTATTCGTCCGCATTCACTATTCATCATTATTCTACTTATGTTCATTTGATATTATTATTCCATGTTTTATTTTCACACATAAAGAATATTCGTGTCCCCTTGTTCGGTCCTCTTATATTGGAATCTCGCAGACATACCAGTTGGAAGTGCCGCAATAGCAACTGACTAGTGAATTTCCTGTGAATGATATAGCCACGCAAGCTCTGTCGTGGTCAGGATTATCTTCTCGCCATGGTAGAGATTGGAGAGGGAGATCTGGCTAGAAAATTCATTCATTTACCAGAAGTAGCAATATTCGTATTATATGAATTCTATCTATCTTTTTGTATCAAGGGCGTAAAACGGGACTTTACGCCTCGAGTAGTGATCGCTGCGCGCGAGGGACGGCGCAGCCAACCCGAGGGTTGCGCGATCACTACGAGACCGAAAATTTTACACCCGAGTTACAAACACTATTTTTTAATATAATGGGGGGTAAAATTCCTATTCTACGTCTTCTTCTGTGGACGTGGAATAACGGTTTTATTTTACGCCCCTGGGGGCGTGAAACTGGCATTTTACGCCAGCAAAGGCCGACGTAAAATAGACATTTTACGCCCGCTACATCAAAAAGTGCTATTCTGAAAACCTTAGAACCGGTTGCAACTTACTATTGTCAATTCTGATCCATTCGTCAGTAGTATTTGATTTCTGAATGCCAACGCTAATCCAATCATCCACCTCAGATTGCATGGCATATATATGCTCAATTTTCTCAACAGTATCGGCGACAGCCAAGTGAGCACCCTCCGCGATGCACCGGTCACGTGCTTCTACCCACTCAATAGGTTCCTTGTAAACTTTGTAGGCTGCATGGAGGTCAGGAAATCTTACATAGCCCTCGGGGAGCGAAGAGGATGAAGGGGCCGCTGTCGGAATAACAGTCAATATTATGGAAACTAAATTTCGAGTAGCATGGCAGTAGTTTTATGTTGTACCGTTAGATGAATCCAATTTCTTGACTTACCGTCACTCGTGGCTTCGCGAATGTCATGAGATCCGTTCAAAATTATTTGACACGCAAATAGCACGAAACCGAGCAGCTTGGCGTACATCTTGGAAGTCTAGGAAAGCACTTGGAGATCTGACTGCAATCGGAGAACGGTCTAGGCTATTTAAATCCTCCTAGACAGATACCCCTTGCGAACTTTGGTATACTTATGCTTCTGATATCGCTTATCGATGACCCTAATTAAACTAGCTTATCTCATTCACGCATTTGGCATTCACGAAATACGCTGCTTCTAACGAACAGACCGAGCTGAGCTGGTTTCATTATGGGAGATGATAAGATGATGTAAAGTTTGATGTGCATATATACTATATTGATGTCAAATGCAGGTTTTTCTTGAAGATTCTATACGTGGTAAAACATCCGATACCTTCTGCAGGTATTTCCTAATTTCCGTGACCTATTTTAAATGGCGGAAAGTTTCTGTCTTGCCCATGGTTCTCCTAGACGATAAGTAGTGCAGTGAGGCAGAAATTAGATCGAAATTGTTTTCATTCTCCCTTGCTTCCGGATATTTCAATTTTTTTTTTCCAACTAGACAAATCGGCGATAAGAAGTATTGTGCACATTGTGTAATTAGCGACTATCTCACTTAGACGCTGTTTCTGCTATTTTTCAGTCTTCACATACACGCATTTCGTATTTGATATCAGAATGAAAAACAAGTTTCGAAACCAATCTTTGAATTCCCATGTATATTATCATCATGGATCGTTCTAGGCTAGCTGTAGTCACCATATAGAAAAGCTTTTCCGACAACCTGTATTTCTCACGCATCGTATTCACCTATCCGTTGATATTGGTTCCGGATTTTCGTTGAATTTTTCCATTTGTTCATTTTATCATGTGCCTATACGTACGTTGATTCTTCATTCTAAACAAAATTTCCAACTCATTTAATACCGTTTCTGAATTGGAATTTGAATTCATTTCTTGAGTATCACTCACTCTTTAATCTTTATACTTTTTCTATGTATCGATTATACTGTTCATATGATTTGTCGACGACGCGAGTTTATTGTAACACTGGAAGGTGTTAAGCGATACGAATAGCTGAAAATTACCATTTTGTTCCGATTTGACTATAGATTCTAATCTATTCGGTCCTGAATTTCATCAGCACCTCTCGTCTCATCTCTCCAATCCGCGCAATCTCGACGTTCGGTCCAATTCGCTAAACGGTCAATGAGTTGTGTCAAATTTTACTTTCTTGCATTTTCCGTCTCTCCTCACCGCGAGTAACTCTTCGGACATCAACGCCGACCAAAATCAGGATGACATTCGATGATAATTAAATTTTTGCTGTCTTCTTGTAACAAGTTTTGCAAAGCAGATTGAATTTCCTCGGCGTGAGTAGGATTCGCAGCTATCAAGGAATTCAGAAGAGATTCGAAAATATCGAGGTCATCAAGATTGCTGACTGACTTTTTGAAATGACTTTGACTCTTCTATTATTAGTGAGGTAATTTCATTTCGTTTATTCATTTATTGATTACAAATTTGTATGCTTCGTATGGGTATTCATATTTTCCTATACTTAATCATTACGTTTCATATTCATCAGCTCTAAATTCAATATGATAATTTCAAATTCCGTTTTTATGGAATATTCGTTTTTCCCTTGTTAGATGCTCTTATATCGGGATTTCGCAGGCATACCAGTTGCCTGAGAAATCGCATGAGTAATTTATCAGTGCATTTCCGAGAAGTGAGATACCGGTGCAGTCTCCGGCATCATCAGGATTACCTGCCAGCCATGGTACAGTTGCGACAGGGAGACCTGATTGAATAATTCAACATAAAATACCTCATCATATTATGTGGAATTCTTTGTCAACTTAGCTACTTTTCATGGTCAACTTAGTGCAGAGATAAAGTATTAGGAAAAAAAAGTAATCTGTTGCATTGCAAGCGATTACACGTTATCATCGCGTATGAAGCTAATTCTACAACATATGACAAAATAAAATATAATTTCGATAATTCATAAACCGATTTCCACATTCTCTGATGATTAAAATGGTTTTACTCTGTTTACTAATTCTCGTGTAAATTTTTCTTAAAAGGTCTCGACATGTTCTTGAAGAAACTAATTTTTTTCCCGAAGAATTATATCCTGTTAGTTCGATGAAATCGTGTTTTAATTCATTGAAAAGTTGAGAAGGAATTAGTAAGAAACTGTCACCGTTTTCCTACTGTAGTATTTTTCGCGACCCATAGCTGGCTCTATAAACTGACTTGAAACAGAAGTGCTTCTCACCAATATGGTTCATTCCAAAAATCTGAAATAATTCATCGACGTCTTTCATGAATAGCAGTACTCTGTCGACTACTAGTCGTCGACGACACGTCAATCTAAATTTGAGATAAGTTATCCGCACATACTAGGGTCGCTAGAGCACCCACATTTTTATAACTCGTTCATACTGGCAATTTTATTATTAATGTACTGACTAATATAATTTTTTGACTCAACGATTACCTGCCATTTTCATATTGTGCCGTTCTTGCTAGCATATATTTTTTATTTATAAACATATTAATGTAATCGTGGTCATACAAGGCACTCCGCTCAATCATAGAACGATAAACTCAATCATTAAGAGATATCTTTGAAATTTACTGGCTAGTGAAATCTGGTGTACATTGTAATTTTTATTGACCTGAATTTGTAATATAGTACCTGACTGTCTGAGTTGCACCGCGACTTCATCGACTTACATCTATAATTCGGAATTGTTCGGCAAAAGGACTCCTATAGTAGCGTCTTATGTAATGCAGCTCAGACTTGAATTGATTGATCTTGGTTGGTTAATTCTATACATGATAATAAATCCTATTTTTGAGGATAATATCTGAGGTTCTCGTTGATTTGTTTTTCATGTGATTGTATTATGTCGCTATATCTATTTCATCGTACGTTTACCTTCTTTATATATGGGAAATTCCACGTCAACTGTCGTGGGGTTGGTGGGTCGCATTTTTTGTTTCCGGGCAAAACTATTTCATCCTATTATAGGTTCCACCAAAAGTGTTTCCCCAAATTTTCAGGCCAAAATATTGCTCCTACCGTTTTTTACGGCCAATTTTCGGTTTTTGGGCTCTCTTTCAATTTCTTGGCTTTTTTTCTTATACAGGGTGCCAGGGAAGTATTCTAGGCCAGAAAAATTTTCAAAATACATGTAATCGATGTAAAATTTCCCGAGGAATCGATTCCCGTCGCCAGAATTGATCTAGGATGCTTCCTTTTGCCACAATTTCGAAAAAAACTGTTTTTTTTTTAAGTGCTTATAACTCGGGTGGATCAATTTTAGAAATTTTCTGCCTGGGCGCAAAATGTTCCGTTTTCAGTCTACTTTCAGGACCTTTCAACTTTGCCGTGTGTATTTTGGTTTTAGGTACCCAAAAACGGTAAAAACTGCCAATAATGGTCGAAAATGGCGAAAAAAGCTCAGAACAGCCAACTAGGTTGGCAAATGTGTACCTAGACTTGTAAGGATTCACTCGTATTTATGGCTAGTAACAAAGGGTGATGCCCAAATATTCCCGATACCTCATAAAACCGTCAAGGGATTTCAACACAGCCCGTTAGAGGTCAATATCCACCTAATAGGTCAGTCCGGCGTATTCGATCATTTTCTCTGCACGCATTTGATAATTTTGACATTCCCGCGCGTTACTATAGTTGATGGTACATTTTTCTTGGGTGAACCTGTAGGTTTGAATTTGGCGCGCCCAGTTACCACATGTAACGTGGGCGCCATAGGGGGCGCTACATAAAGGATCTTTTCACTGTTTGGAGCCGAGTTTGGTTACGCTTCATTCAGTACACGAAGGTACATACATTAGACTGGGCCAAAAAAATTGATTATTTTTTTTTTTTTTGAATGGTACCTCGAAAATATCATTCAGCATGACAAAAAAACAATTTCGTGAAAGTTTGAGCCCTTAATATTAATTTTAAGAGGTCTCTCATCGCTATTTTTGATTTTTATTCATAATTTGATGTTTTACGCTAGAACTGTCAAAACACTGAAGTGGAAGAATTTATTTTCGCTTATTTCTATATAAAATTTGTCTAGGTACACATTTGCCAACCTAGTTGGCTGTTCTGAGCTTTTTTCGCCATTTTCGACCATTTTTGGCAGTTTTTACCGTTTTTGGGTACCCAAAACCAAAATACACACGGCAAAGTTGAAAGGCCCTGAAAGTAGACTGAAAACGGAACATTTTGCGCCCAGGCAGAAAATTTCAAAAATTGATCCACCCGAGTTATAAGCACTTAAAAAAAAACAGTTTTTTCGAAATTGTGGCAAAAGGAAGCATCCTAGATCAATTCTGGCGACGGGGATCGATTCCTCGGGAAATTTTACATCGATTACATGTATTTTGAAAATTTTTCTGGCCTAGAATACTTCCCTGGCACCCTGTATAAGAAAAAAAGCCAAGAAATTGAAAGAGAGCCCAAAAACCGAAAATTGGCCGTAAAAAACGGTAGGAGCAATATTTTGGCCTGAAAATTTAGGGAAACACTTTTGGTGGAACCTATAATAGGATGAAATAGTTTTGCCCGGAAACAAAAAATGCGACCCACCAACCCCACGACAGTTGACGTGGAATTTCCCATAAATGGATCCTAATTTATTTTTCACCGATTAATATCATATTCTGCCTTTATCTATTGAGGCCCTGCATTCGAAAATATATTATACAGGGTGTCTCGAAATTCGCGCATGTGCTACATACGGGCGGATTCCTTGCGAAGAATGGATACGGAATATCCAAGTAAAAACTTCCGCGAGGACTTAGTTTTCCTGTAAAAGCACTTATTAACGAACCAATCAGCGTTCATCTTTAGAAGACTGTCTAAAATCCCTATCGCCGTCCGCCTTATTAGCGCGAGCGAAACAATAATGTGTGGTGTTGCCCGCTCGCTTGTCACAACGCGCTCGTATACGTGAGCGCGACACATAGACAGATATACGAGCGCGTTGTGACAAGCGAGCGGGCAACACCACACATTATTGTTTCGCTCGCGCTAATAAGGCGGACGGCGATAGGGATTTTAGACAGTCTTCTAAAGATGAACGCTGATTGGTTCGTTAATAAGTGCTTTTACAGGAAAACTAAGTCCTCGCGGAAGTTTTTACTTGGATATTCCGTATTCATTCTTCGCAAGGAATCCGCCCGTATGTAGCACATGCGCGAATTTCGAGACACCCTGTATATAATATATTCGACACAGAAAATAATGAAAAGGTTACACACTATAATAAGTACATCCATATACTCGTTTTGGATTAGGTTGAAACTTACCGTTGTCAACTCTGAGCCATTCATCAGAAACACTTGATTTACGAATACCAACGCTAATCCACTCTTCGTTGTCCGAATGCATGCCACGTATATGCTGGATTTTCTCAACAGTATCAGCGATCGCCAAGTCTGCACCCCGCGCGATGCACAAATCACGCGCTTGTAACCAGGTAACATCTCCCGTGAAAACTTTGTAGGCCGCATGGACGTCAGGAAATCTCACATAGCCCTCGGAGAGAGTAGAAGGTGCAGGAGCCAGTGTCGGAGTAACTTGTATCGCTGGAAAGAAGTTTGAATCAGAATGGCAGTGATTTTATATTGTACATTCAGATGAATCCAGTTTTTTCACTCACCGTCACCTCTGGCTTCGAAAATGACATAGGATCCGTTCAAAATTATTCGACACGCAAATAGCAAGAAACCGAGCAGCTTGGCGCACATCTTGAAGGTCTATGAAAGCACTTGAAGTTCTGACCACGATTGGGCATTCGTCAACACTATTTCAATTCCAAAATAGATAACCTTCGTGAACTTCTGTATATTTATACCGTTCGTATCATTTGCTGACGACGCAAAGTGATTGTACAGTCAAGGATACGGATTCTGAAGCCCCTTATCCCGTGCTGAACTCAATTGAACATACACCTTTGATTTTAATGTTCTTCAAGTTGGCATGAAATTAAAACGACATCAGCTCTAATGATAAATTAGCGATCTGCTCTGCGTTTTTTTTTTGTTTTTCTTTTCAAAGAACGTCGATTCGCCTAGCCTCTTGAATGCACGAGTGATTGAAAAATCTGTCAGAATGTACATCGTGTAACCCTAAAACGCACGTACGTTTTTTCGAATTCGGTTGCTCCTAAAATAACCTAGTTCTCGTAAAGTGTTCGTAGGGTCAAGGGAGGGTCCTAATGAAACTGAATGTTATATTCTTTTATGAAACCGGCATTTCTCGGATATTACAATCTATTCAACCCCAAATTCTATCAGGACTTACCGTCTTAGCTCTTGAGATACCTACAGATCTGGAGTTTTCTGGTTTCATCTCACTTCCAGCCATTTCAATGTTTACGTTCGAAAAAATAATGAATCATGAGATGAAAAGTGCTGCGCCTTTGTGATTATAACATTGTGATTACCGACAATGTCAAGCTCAGATGATTCTTCCTCACCCCGCACTTGGTATCAACCAGATTTGCTTTTTGCATTTGAATAATTCGACAGGGAATATGTGGGACGATATTATTCTTGGAATTGATTTCCTCGTTCTTTATCTTCTCGAGATTTATTCCCTGTCCTAAGTGTGAAAGTCATGGGTGATCTGAAATCGCCACACAAAGTATCATCGGTCACATCGCTGTCCAATACGAAGTTAGGAGGCAACGGTTGATATAAGCTTTATTATTTCTATTTCCTTATGCTTGATTCTTTTCCTCCGCAAATTATTATTCAAATATCAACGGTGACCAAAATTAGTCCTAAACGCGATGACGAGAAAATGTGATGTATCCATATCACGTGTCATGCAGTCGAATTGATCTCCGCTACGTGGGCGATTAACGACGTACCACGTATAGTATTATCAATTTTTCATAGGTTCAAAAATATCCAGAAAAAATCCATAATTCATTAAACCAATGTAATCAAGTATCAGAAGGTATGGCACAAGCATAAGGTAACGAAAAGTATTCAGTGTAACTTCATCAAATAACTTCGACTCTTCCATTAATTGGTGCAAATATTCCATATCGTGTACTCGTTTATCAATTTTATTACCTATTGGTTTATTTTCCTTATACCTATATATTTTCCACTTGATGCAATCATTCCTTTAATCAGAATATAAATATCTTCTAACATGTATTATTCGTCTGCATTCACTATTCATCATTATTCTACTTATGTAGGTACATTTGATGTTATTATTCCATGTCTTATTTTCACACATGCAGAATATTCGTGTTCCCTCGTCCGGTCCTCTTATATCGGAATTTCGCAGACATACCAGTTAGAACTGCCGCAATAGCAATTGAGTAATGCATTTCCGAAGAATGATATAGCCACGCAAGATTCGTTGCCGTCAGGATTATCTTCTCGCCATGGTAGAGATTGGAGAGGGAGATCTGGTTAGAAAATTCATTCATTTACCAAAAGTAGCAATATTCGTATTATATGAATTGTATGTATCTTTTTGTATCCGCCGCCAGCCCGAGGGTTGCGCGATCACTACGAGAACGAAAATTTTACACCCGAGTTACAAACACTATTTTTTAATATAATGGGGGGTAAAAATGCCTATTCTACGTCTTCTTCTGTGGACGTGGAACACCAGTTTTATTTTACGCCCCTGGGGACGTGAAACTGGCATTTTACGCCAGCAAAGGCCGACGTAAAATAGACATTTTGCGCCCACTACATCAAAAAATACTATTCTGAAGACCTTAGAACCGGTTGCAACTTACTATTGTCAATTCTGACCCATTCGTCAGTAGTATTCGATTTCTGAATGCCAACGCTAATCCAATTATCCACCTCAGATTGCATGGCATATATACGCTCGATTTTCTCAACAGTATCGGCGACAGCCAAGTGAGCACCCTCCGCGATGCACCGGTCACGTGCTTCTACCCACTCAATAGATTCCTTGTAAACTTTGTAGGCTGCATGGAGGTCAGGAAATCTCACATAGCCCTCGGGGAGAGTAGAAAATGCCGGAGCCTCTGTCGGAATAACAGTAATCATTATGTAAACTAAATTTCGAGTAACATGGCAGTAGTTTTATGTTGTACCGTTAGATGAATCCAGTTTCTTGACTTACCGTCACCCGTGGCTTCGCGAATGACATGGGATCGGTTCAAAATTATTTGACACGCAAATAGCACGAGACCGAGCAGCTTGGCGTACATCTTGAAAGTCGTTCGGAAAGCACCAGGAATCTCCTGACTGGACTGAAATCGGAAAACGGTTCACGCTATTTAAATCCTCGTAGACAGATACCCCTTGCGAACTTTGGTATATTTATACTTCTGATATCGCTGTGTATAAACGGCGTTAATTAAACTAGCTTATCTTAATCACGCGTTTGGAATGTACGGAAAACAATGCTTTTAACAAGATGTGAACGTATTTCGGTACCTAGTTCACCATATCCACACAGACGCACACAATATGAAAATGTAATGTGCCTTACACTGACTTGTCAACTCGGCTAATTCCGGTCATACCGAAGATTAGCGACGATGCTTAAACTATGACCTGCGAGAACCGATAGAAAGATATACTGACTCTCTTCGGCCCTGACCGTCGTCAACGACACATCGTTATAGATTCAAGATAAGTTATCAGCAATTATTAGGGTCGACAGAGCACCCACATTTTATAACTTATGTCTATCGTCGATTCTATTATCAATGTACTGACTGATATTTTCTTGACTCAACGATTACCTACCATTCTCTTATTGTGCCGTTCTTGCTATCATATATTTTTTATTTATAAACATATTAATGTAATCGTGGTCATACAAGGCACTCCGCTCAATCATAGAACGATAAACTAAATTATTATAAGATATCTTTGACATTGACCGGCCAGTGAAATCTGGTGCACATTTTGATTGTTATTGACCTGAATTTGTAATATAGTACATGACTGTCTGAGTTGCACCGCGACTTCATCGACTTACATCAATAATTCTGCATTGTTTGGCAAGATGATTCCTACATAGTAGCGTTTTATGTAACCCAGCTCAGACTTAAATTGATTTTGTTGGTTATTTCTAACATATGTAGTATGTAGGATCTTGCGAGGGTATAAATGAATGGTGTTTGGCGTCGAATATTGAACAGATAAAAATGACTATTTATTAAGTATTTGTTAATATAAACCTATTTCACAAAAACTAGTATTTAAGAGTCGTCTCGTATAATGTTCGTCTGGAGCGTCTTTCGTTATATCGTCGTTCGTCTTTCGTATTCGGTCGTCGTTCCGATACTTCTCGTCTTACGTCCTTCGTCTTTAACCGTCGTTCTTAAACTGTCTTTCTTACGAATATGCAACCCCCAACTGCAGCCCTTGCATCCTTCTCCACTCATAAATCAGCCATACTTCTCTCTCACGCTTTCTGTTTATGGTGCGTGGGCAACACGCGTTCCCATGAATTTCGGGGCTGCTTTGCAGGTCATGCCTGGTCACTGTCAGCTTATTCTAGCTATGGTAAATCTAAATCTTAAGTGCTACAGTCTTTCTTTTAAAATAAACTTACGTCTAGCCTAAACTATTCCCGATACTACACATATATGCTAATAAATCCGACTTTTTGAGGATAATATTTGAGAGAGCGTCCGTTTTCTTTTTTTTTCTTATTCCAATGTAATTGTAGTATGTCGCCATATGTGTGTTACCGTACGTCTACCTTTTATGTATGATTGAATCCTAATTTCTTTATCACCAATCAAGGGAAGGGACCAGTCGATTTTTACCGACCTATCTAAATTCTCGAATATCTCCGAAACGGGGGTATCAATCGGATTGTCCTTTCGGCAGCCGATGTTTGAGGAGTAATGAGATCGAGTTTCCTTGCAAAACGCACGAAATCTTTGTCATTTTTTTTTTTTTTATGCGTCGAAAAATGCGGGCGGGTGACTTATTTTGACTAGCATCAGTGCCCAGGCATCATTGACGCGGACAAAAGTATGTAACAGCAAGTCTATACGGTATGACGAGCACACCCATTACAAAACATCTTCGTCCCATGCAGTAATGGAGTGGAAAAGTGCGAAGTACGATTTCGTTGTAATTAGCGATTAAAAATTGTTGGGCAGCCATGGTAAGTGGTTGGGTTGTCATGGCAATCCTTAGGAGCCAAAACTGGCGTATTTCGGATTCACAACAGCCACCAGGGTTCGCCAGACTTCCTCCACCAACCGCATCGCAATCGAATACTAACATGAATAACGGTCATTTAAACTAAAAGTCGACTCGATTCAAAGGGATCCCGTTTCGGGTCGGACTTTTTTTGATTTTATCGAGGATCTCGAACAAGAAGTGCAAGGAAACACATATCAAATGAGGATACCATCAAAGAAAAAGATTCCATGTCCATACGTCGTGTTGAAAATTGGTGGAAGTCTGGTATCCGCGCTGGTAGATACCGGTAGCCAAATCACACGCGTTTCCGAAACATATTATGATGAAAATATTAAACCAATAGATCAGAAAGAGTTACCAGTACAGAATGTAGCTGTGACCACCGCTATAGGCAAGATACCAACTCCCGTCAGACGGCAGATTTGGGTCGAATGTTGCATCGAGAAGCAGAGTGTGCCTCATGCATTCCTCGTCATACCCGGACCGACTGAACAAGTAATCCTTGGAAATGACTGGCTTACGCACAATCGGGTTTTAATGAATTATAATAGACGTGCGATCATAGTCAATGAAGTAGAATACGGGGAGGGTCTAGTGTCCTTTGGGGTTGGCTTCCGCCGTTACATAGACGATCTTCTTATCGCATCCAATACTCTCGACGAACATTTCAAACATCTGGAATTGCTATTCACAAGACTAACGAAAAATAATGTTACGCTTAAGCTTTCAAAGGCCAACTTTTGTCAAAACACAGTCGTGTTTTTGGGCTTTGTTTTTGACGCGGGAGGTGTGAGACCTGATCCAGGTAAATTGTCGGTCATCAAGGGCTTTGCTCACCCGAATAATAAGCTGCAGTTGCAACGATCTATCGGCATCTGCAATTATTACCGGCAATTTGCGATATACCATGCCAATTACCTCGATCCGTTCCGACCTCTGCTGCGAGACAATAGCGTATGGTGTTGGACTGAACAGCACTCGCAGGCATTCAAAAGTTTGAAAGAAAATTTCGCGAATTGTATAGCACTAAATGACATTATATCAGGCAGGGATTTCAAACTGCAGACCGATGCGTCGGATCAATGGTTATGTCATTATGTGGAGTATTATTTCAAACTAATGACGACGGGCAGCATCGAGTCATTTCCATAGTGAGCAGTAGATGTCTTTTACCAGCTGAAATTAATTACGCTACCACGGAAAAAGAGCTGCTCGCTATAGTGTTTTCTGTGCAAAAATTTAGAATATACCCAATTAATTGGCAGGAAATTTGAAGTTATTACAGACCATCAAAGTCTTACTTTTCTCAACCGCACACAATTTCACACAGCTCGTTTGATACGATGGTGTTTATTATTACAAGAGTTTTCGTTCGCGGTAAGGCACTGTAGCGGTCGCGAAAATGGCGTAGCGGATTTTTTCAATCGTACTCCGCTCACCAAGGGCCATAGCGCGGAGAATTTCCTCACTCTCTAAATCCGAATTAGTGAAATTTTCACTGATTGTTCCAGTGATGTCATAAGTCACTGTTCAAACAGTGATTCCAAGTCTGATTCACGGTTACATCAGTGAATCCCTAAATAATTTACCGAGTCGATCAGACAACTGCGTATAACCGTGGCAACTATATTTGTTTACACTTTGTCACAGCCTAAAAAATCGCGGGTGAGGTGATCGTTCATGTAAAATATTGTCCTCAAAGTTTCGGAATTAAATTGATAGTTCCTATGAGTTAAATAATTCATGTTTTCTGTTCATTTGTTTAGTTCTTCCCATGATCAATTGATTATTGGAATTTATTAATTAGTTATTATTCGAGTTTATTTATGATCTATCCATAGCTCTATGGTGAAACTGAAGTATTCTGCTGAGATTATATCGGAACAACTCTATGTATACACCAATGTTTCTACACCCATTAATATAGCTATAGCATTGTTTTATGTTGACTATGCTATTTTTCCTACTATCCGGGGGATAGATCACATTTGGGGATACCCAAATTTGTATAGAATTTCAAAAAATAAATAACATTTGTCTGCAGGTATTGATTGAACCAGTGCCTTTTTCACTCTTCAAACCAGTGCATTTTTCACTATTCAAACCAGTGCCCTTTTCACTATTCAAAACAGTGTATTTTCACTATTCCAACAAGTGTGTTAATTTCACTGATTGAATCAGTGAAACTTCACTAATTCACAGTGGCAGACTTATAACTGTAACGATTAGTGATTATTCACTGCTAATCAGTGAATTTTCACTAATTCAGATTTAGAGAGTAGCCACATTTATTTATTATATTTATTATATGATTGTTATTATTATTGTATGAATTACAGGTATCCCAACGAAATAAGAATTGAATTACCATCCAATACCCTAATCAGTTCCCTAAAACGATGGAGAAGGTGCTTTTTTCCACCGTGCCCACCAACATTAGAATCAATGGCTGAAGAATTAGAGCGTCCAGAAAATGGACGTCTTCTAGAATACGACATTGGACGACTGACACCTATAACAATTCGTGACGATGAAAATAATACGCATATATTATTCTACGATCCACAATTAGTTCGAGCGCAATTTACGGAGATTACTAAATTATTCATAGATGGGACGTTTCAAACTACACCCAGAATCAGAGGCGTCTATCAACTACTTTCGATCCTTGAAATCAAATACGATCACGTAAAATGAGCAAATTGCATATTAAGATACTTAAAGTGATTATACTTATTCATTCTCATTGTTTCAATCAATTATTTTCAGGCGATACCATTCATTCACGTCTTGATGTCCAAAAAAAATCAATCCAGCTACGCGGCTGTGTTGAATCAAATAACAACCTACCTAATAAACGGCGATTCTGTTAAAGTCGTAATGACCGACTTCGAAACTGCTCTAAGAAACGCTGCCCGTGGCGCATTCAGAAATGCACTAATTACAGGATGCAGCGTCCATTATGACCGAGTATGTTGTACAATTTTTAATCATAATACAGATTCATGAGTTATTATTTTAAGTAATTACCATGTGCACTTTTGTTTGTTAGGCTTTGCTGAAGAAAATGAAATCTCTTCGTATCACGAATTTCATAAGGGAAGACGAAGCGGCGAAGTCTTTTTTGAAAAAAATTATGTGCCTTGCCTATTTGCCCGCTCAAATGATCGAGCTAGAATTTGCGAATTTAAAAAACGCTCTAAAACCAGAACTGCAGCGACCGTTCATGACTCCTAACAACTACTATGAGAGACAGTGGCTGAGGAGAGTGAAGCCGGCTGGATTCAGTGTGTACGGACTGTCAAGAAGGACGAACAACTGCATAGAGTCTTATAACAGTGTGCTGGCTAACAAATTAGGCCAACATCCATCCGCCTGGACTTTCATGGCTTAGTGAGTTTTCTATTCTATTTAATCTAATAATTAGTGGCTTCTACGCAGTCCTCTGGACCTAGCGCGATCGTCTACACCGTTGAGCGATATGCTATCAGGGCCAGAAGCTCGTCCGCAGTATTCCTCAATTTAGTTCATATTCATTTTTCGTTTTTTCTCGCAATATTTTTATGATTATGCATGCAACTTTTTTCTCATCAGGCAAACTGATAAAATTAACGTCAAACGCGAGAGATGACCTGGAAAGTCTACGGCTCAACAAGCGGATCAGGCGGCATCCACGATACGCCACTATTTTTAGACATAGGGAGTTGACTAATGGTTTGTTTTTTGCGTTCATTCGATATCAGAGAATATTAGAATTAGTCAAAATATGTACTCATACTAAGAATTGGCATTAATTAGCGTGGCAGAAGCTTAGTGCAACGGAGATAACACCGGCCGAATTCCTTGACCAAACAACTTCTCTTAAAGGCATCTGGATGCAGCAGTGCAGGCGCAGAACTATGGTAATAACTGAAATATAATGTCAAACATAGCAAACTGAATTGGCTCAAGATTGCAAGGTCACATATGTATAAGAGTCGTATATTTCCAATATCGGCAGTATGTTAATTCTTTTGCACCTCATGAGCAAATAATAAATATGAGCTGAAAATTTATGCGAAAGTTATATACCTATCATTTTTTTGTTCATTCGTTTCACATCGGTATTAGAAGTACACGACTGATATCACAGATTATCATGAAACTTGAAAATACTCAATTCTCTTGTTTAAAGAATGCTTAATCAAAATTCATACTACAATGGTATTATATCGAATCGAAGTTAATCTTTCATAGCGAGTAGAGTAGAGTGCAATCTTTTTAAAAGGTTCAAAAAATCTTTATCTTAACAAATCTGTAAGCTCTATGTATGTCGTGTGTGTACGTATACATTACACTGAGAAAAAAAGTGTGAGTCAAGACAACTATACCGCATTGTGAAATTTGTATCATTCTGAGAATGATATTTATAGTAGACGTGACGATATTATTGTATCCCGCACTATAAGGATATAGTTATCGTTAACAATACTAAATTCAACAATAAACACAGTTGCTGCAACTATATTTTTGGTAAAAATATCAACGATATGTATTATATTGCCGTTACTATAATTTATAGTGTAGTATACTGTTCGATTCATATTTCACGCAACAATATTTTTGGCACAATCTGATTCCGTTTGTTATTAACTTTCTCTCTATTTCTCCGAACTACGCGACATTGTTACCAAAGCGATGCGTGGGGTTGACTTAACTACATATACACTGATCGTAAGCACAACCAAAAACATAGTTAGATCGACGTTCGAACTCTGATATCGCAACAATACTATAGAGTTATCTTCACCATAGAGTCACTGATCATGGGCACAACGCGAAACATACTTGGATCGACGTTCGAAGTCTGTTATTGCTACAATACCGTAGAGTTATCTTCGCCATAGAGTCACTGATCATGGGCACAACGCGAAACATAGTTGGATCCACGTTCGAACTCTGTTATTGCGACAATACTATAGAGTTATCTTCGCCATGGATTCACTGATCATGGGCACAACGCGAAACATAGTTGGATCGACGTTTGAACTCTGTTATCGCGAAAATATTATCGGTTATCTTCGCGGTTTTCAATTCGATTTTCAACGCTGTGTCGACATTTGGATCATAATTTTCGTGTGAATAAGTTGTAAATCGTTGAATGATACTTCTGGGGACTATTTTTATGAGAAATAAAATTTCTTAGCAAATTGTCATTTAGAGTTCCTTCATAAAACCAATAGTTCCACCATGAGCGGTGTTTCAATCTAAATTTATACTTTTCCCATGTTATTCGAATGGGAAAAGGAACCCTGCATTGAGAGAAATTCAATGTGTAAAATCAACATTTTTGATACAGTTGAAATCTTATCGTAACGGTAACATTTTTTTCCGTTGAAGTAACTATAATTGAGGTGCAGCGAGCATTTGTGATTTAGAAACAATAACTACGCCGGAAATTCGGTAATATCAACAGTCTTTTCTAGCCATAGGTATGTTCAACTTTTCTTGAATAGTCACTGTAACTATTCAGAACACTGTACCAGGCACAATTTTCTCGAGTTACACAGCTGAACTTAAGGGGAAAATTGCATTGAGAAGACATTTCGTATTCGGACGGTCAGTTAAGACATCTTAGGATTAGCTGCATTAACAAGCAGATATCATAAAGACACACACCAAGTTCAAAATAAATACCAAAAAATGATGAAAGGTTTCAGCGAATAGTTTAGCGTAGTCGGTAGAGCGTGCGACTAGTAATGCGAGCGAATGCGTAGGTCCCGGATCGAATCCCGGCGAAAATAATGCGATGTTTTTCTAATCTAAAAATCCTTACTGTGTATCAATATGCAGTTGGTTACAATTGTAGGTGTTGCTCAACACATCACACATTGTAATAAATTCATTGTAACCATCTCAACTTATTTTTTCTGCGTAGCAAAATTTCAGCTATGAGCAAATGTTTATAGTAACTGTGTAACAAACTGGTAACAAACTGGGTAACAAACTGTGTTGGTCACCTGCACACTCTTTTATAGTTAACAGTGCAGAAAAGTATTGTCAAAATGGTCGAGTAATATGGCTCCAGAGACTATTTTTTATTCTTGAGCGCATCACACCGCATGGTTCCCTGAACTGAACCGGAATGGCCGAGTGAACATTAAAACAAAATTCCGGGAATCGTATTAATGATATGTTTTCAACGTAAGGAATTGTTAACCGAACAACAGATCTCATTTGCATGAACTAATGTAATATAGTATTTCCAACAAAAATTTCATGGTAAAATGATGATCGTTATGATAACAATGTTCGTAAAGTAAACTATATCGTCAAGAGCACCACTTTTTATAGTTTACTGAACGATAATTATGTCTGTTTCCACAACCAAAAGACTTGTGTTGTCACTTTATATCACCATTTTTTATTGTTAAATTATCGTTACAGCAACTATAAATTTTTCTCAGTGTATATGTATGCACACGCGCGCGCGCACACACACACACACAGCACAACATTTGTTTGATAAATTTGTTCCAGAATCGGATTTGGAAGACCATGACACGTCCTATTCGATCGAGCCCGATACCCAAGATGAAGACGGTAATTGATTAAAGATTATACGTTAATTAAAGTACTGAGCATTTTTAGTATTGTAGTATACGACCATGAGGCATGGTTAATGATAATTAAATGTTGCTCTGTTCATGCAATTTGATAGTCATGTTACCGTCATTTTTTATTGATGCAAGAAGTTTTGAGCCCCTGCAAAACATAATAGCTGACGATGCGGCAGAAGCGCTATTACCAGACGAATTTCAGCCTCTCGAAGCTGCGAATCACGAAGCAACGCTTGAGGCTACCAATAATGGTAACAGTTAAAATGTCAACTTATCGTTAGTGCTGGTGAATTTTTTTTTTTTTTTTTTTTTCGGTTCGCATGTGTATGGTCCAAACCCTATGTGTAATCCTTGCATTAACTAAACCCGCACAAGCATTAGCATTTACTTTGTCCTCCATATGAGCATTAGCTTATCTATTTTTTACAGTCTCCAAGAGTCGGAAGCGAAATCTTCGTAGAAAGAGGAGACTGCAGATGCAGAAGAAGAACGCCGGCGTACAGCCGCGGCCGCGACCCTATGGGCACAAAAGACGTGTTAAAAAGGATAAAAGTGAACAAGGTAACATTACATGAGTGTAGAAGGTATAAAATGGATTCACTGTATTTCGTTGCTGCATTCGCATGGAACTTTTACATGACAAATGTTGTACTTGAATTATTTTAGGTAGCAGCACAATGTGCTAATAATGACAGATTCTTCGTAGGTCCAATGACGTGTGTATAATAACGATAATGCATCTGCCTCTAAAATAACAAATGAAATATACTCGATGAAGCTATGTCGTTCAACGATAAACGTACGTGATTTGAGATTCGATTTTTTATTGCAATTTCATTTGTGATTTTACATGAGAATTGAGCATATAAGCTCATTAAAATAATTTTGTGAATCTATTTTGCACCTTCTGCAATGGTACTACCAGCGTATGTTATGAACGAAATATTTGCTTTTTAATATTTATGTTTTTAATATATATGTGTCATTCCATATCAATTAAACGACGTTGCGACGGTGACCCTCTTTGATTGTTTTGATTTTTTAATGTTTTCATACATGTAGAAAGAGGTGTTGAGCTAAATTTTCATCTCTTTATCTCCACCCATTCCGGAGTTATCGATTTTTTCTTAAAAAGTGTATATCTTTGACTATAATTATGATAATCTCACTTTATAGGGGTTCATTTGTTTTTTTTATTTACAATACTCTTTCCGCTGAAAAATTAATAGACTGAAAAAGAAAACTTTTTAATGCTATTTCGGCCATTTTTAGTCAAAAAATTAGTTTTTCGTTCAATGGGAAACTTTTGATTAAAAAACACAAAAATTCACAAAATTCTATGTTGAATAACAAAATTTTTGAGCCATAACCCAAGATGGGTTTCAAATAACTTATATTAAAAAAAAAAAAAATGAAAAACTAAATTAATTTTTTTTATATAATTTTGATTTATTTTCCATCGAAGATCATGCTATATAAGTGGAAGTGCGCTTTATAAGTCCGTGCAATTATTTGGTATAGGTATATATATATAAATTCCCAACTCATTTGTATTTCTGCGCTACCGACAGTATAACGACTTTTTTTTTTTCTCTGCAGAGAAAACGTATATAAAAAAAAAAACAGTAATTTGTTGCATTGCAAGCGATTACAAGGTATCATCGCGTATCAAAGCTTGGCTAATCCGGCAACAACATATATCGCGTTACAACGCCAAAAGCGCGAATCACAAAAGAAATTTTTTGACACGCCCTTTTACCTTTAGTAACGCGATATGATGAAATAAAATATAATTTCAATAAATCCTAACACGATTTCCACATTCTCTGATGATTCAAATCGTTTTACTCTGCTTACTACTCTCGTGTAAATATTTTTTTTGCAAGGTTGAGTCATGCTCTAATATTTTACTTATTTATATCGGCGAAGTGCCGATGTGGTCTCTTAATCTCAGGGTGTTTGGAAGTTAATCCGCGGGCCTACTTTTAGTTTATTCAAATTATGGAAGGTGGTTCAATTAATTAGTACATTTATAACAAAAATATGATATTTATTAAGGACGATACGCTATTTGCGTATTCACAAATTGAATGTATTTACTTATTTTCTAAGGCTTTAAAATTAATATTTAAGTATGAGTGAATATTGCCCATAATCATTATTCAGGACTTCTATATGCTATGAGGGTTGGCTTTACTCGCGGTCAACCGTGACTTATTTTCTGAGGCTATAAAATTAATATTTAAATATGAGTGAATCTTGCCTATAATTATTATTTAGGACTTCTATATGCTATGAGGATTGACTTTACTCGCTATCAACCGTGATTTTACTTATAACTAGTACATGTATTTATGGTGTTTGAAGTTAATAGTGAAATTATATAAGTAAGATTTTGAATATTTGCCCTTTATTGGCTTTATGACGATATCTCTTGAATTGACTTGATTTTATTATCTGAGGATTTTATTCGAAAGAGAATTTATTGAGAAGCTAATTAAATGAAGAAGTGAATTTTAAAAGACAAAAAAATGAATTTACTGATTCTACTGCATCAGCTGTGCTGATGAGAAATGGGAAGAAGGATAGGTAGTATTGCCAAGAAAATACCACTAGCTATCCCCCTCTTCTTAAGCGAAGCTGTGTAATTAAAAAAGCAATAGATATACCGAGATGGTCGGACAGGCGGTGAGGTCCCAACAACCCCGCTACCTTCTCACTTTGTTACATCTAGTCTTGGGTAGTTCGCGAACGACCTAGGTGGGAAGAGCGCTCCTTCAGGTGAACTATACGAACTAGTTCGTAGATGATCTCGCTCTCAGTTCTTTATATATTCATTTTTCTGGCGTCCGCTCTATCATGAAGTGGCGCTGCATGTCCAACCTACTGATTTTTTTTGCTCTTAAACGAGTTTCTTATCAAAGTATAGAATTTATAGTTTATGGTTAACAATAATCATATGTCATATATTTTCTTTTTGTGATTATCTCTACTGAAATATTAAAAAAAAAAAAAACTAATGAACTAGAAGAGTAAACTAGTTCGTCACAGTACTGCGAACTAAATTCAGCGCTCTCAACAGCGACCGACTATGCCCAAGATTACTTTTTATACGGAATTATCGCTGTACTGACCCATACAGCACGTTACGTTGCTGCAATGTTGCTGCAAAGTTGGAACTGCAATATTGCAACATTGCGCCGATATTGCAAAATATTGCTGCAATGTTGTAACATGCTTGCAGCAACATTGCTATGTCCGCTTTCATTGCATAACTTTCGCAATATTCCAGCAATATTGTAGCAATATTGTTAATATGTGATAATGAAATGTGTCATATGTCTTTTATACAAAATTATAGTTTTTTTGTATTCCTAGATCTATACAATGCTGCTACGCGGATCACAAAGTATTGAAAAACAAAAATATTGTTAACAATACAGACGTCTGTTTTCTTTTTACTGTCGTTTCGAAGAGGCACTCATTCAAATTATTATAGGATTGAACAGACACGTTGATGTCATAGAACTTCTTTCTGTTTCCCGAATCTGTTTTTTTTGCCAATGGGTCCTCTATCCCGTCCACCCATCCGAATACTGACTGCGGCTACGGTTGCTTAACTTTCGTGATCAGCTGCGGTCCGGCATCCACCTACTCCCAACGGTCTATCGTGAAATCTTATGCTTCTGAAACTTATAAAACTAACATCAAATGCTTTCACTGAGTTCGTGATACTAATATCAAATAAGCAGTAAAATTACCCGAGTGATCAAAGATTTACTTATTTTAATCGTATCCTATCGAAACAGAAACTATTGAAATATTGCAGCATTGTTGCTGCAATCTTGCAAGTGCAATGTAATGAAGCTGAGATATTGGAATATTGCAGCAATCTTGCAAGTGCAATGTAATGAAGCTGAGATATTGGAATATTGCAGCAATCTTGCTGCAATCTTGCAAGTGCAATGTAATGAGTCTGAGATATTGCAATCTTGCAGCAACATTCCAGCAACGTAACGTGCTGTATGGGGAAATATTCGTGAAAAAGAACTAAACGAACTAAAAGAACGAACTAGTTCGCCATAAGACTACGAACTAAATTGAGCGCTCCTAATGGTGACCGACTATGCCTAAGACTAGTTACATCTAGAGAGATATGATTTTTCTCTGATTATAACGTAATTTATTCTCCGTCTAGTCAATTCTGAATGTTACTTTGTTAGCGAGAGCGAGTTTTGACAAAATGGCGTTTACTGTGGTTAGTTGCACGGTGGTAGATGGCGTATGCCTTAGTTGACCGCGCGAGCGTTAGATGGCGCGCGCGTCTTACATAATATATTATTATTAAATATGTGTCGTGGCTTTTGCCGCGTTACAAGGTCTAGACATGTTCTTAAGGACACTAAGTTTTTACCGAAGAATGATTTCCTGTTAGTTCGATAAAATCGTGTTTAAATTCATTGAAAAGTTGAGAAGGAATTAGTAAGAAACTGTCACCATTCTGCTATTAAAGTATTTTTTGCGACCCATAGCTGGCCCTACAAACTGACTTGAAACAGAAGTGTTTCGCACCAATATGATTCATTCCAAAAATATAAAATCATTCATCGACGTCTTTCATGAATAGCAGTAAGTACTATTAAAAACCGACGAAATAATGAAAAATTTTCGGCGGAATTGACCGAGAAAAGTGACTGAGTTGGTTGCCGAAGAATCCCATTACTATAATAAGTACATCCATATACTCCTCTTGGATTCGGTTGAAACTTACCGTTGTCAACTCTGACCCATTCGTCGGTAGTACTCGATTTACGAATACCAACGGTAATCCAGTCTCCGAAGTCCAAATGCATGCTACGTATATACTAGATTTTCTCAACAGTATCAGCGATCGCCAAGTCAGCACCCTCCGCGATGCACAAGTCACGCGCTTGTAACCAGGAAACACGTCGCCTGTTAAGTTTGTAGACCGCATGGACGTCAGGAAATCTTACAAAACCCTCGGGGAGAGTAGAAGGTGCGGGAGCCAGTGTCGAAAAACTTGTATCGCTGGCAAGAAGTTTGAATCAGAATGGCAGTAATTTTAGATTGTACATTGAGATGAATCCAGTTTTTTTTACTCACTGTCACCTGTGGCTTCGCGAATGACGTGGGATTGGTTCAAAATTATTTGACACGCAAATAGCACGAAACCGAGCAGCTTGGCGCACATCTTGGAAGTCTATAAAAGCACTTGGAGATCTGACTGCAATCGGGGAACGGTCTTCGCTATTTAAATCCTCCTAGACAGATACCCCTTGCGAACTTTCGTATATTTATGCCTCTGATATCGCTTATCGACGACCCTAGTTGAACTGATTTATCTTATTCACGCATTTGGCATTCACGAAATACGCTGCTTCTAACGAACAACCTGAGCTGAGCTGGTCTCATTATGGGCGTCGTTGTGATTACGAAGTAAAGTTTGATTAATAGATATACTGTACATGGGTGTCAAATGAAGGTTTTTTTTCCAAGATTCTATGCGTGGTAAAACATCGGATACTTTCTGCAGGTATTTCTTGGTTCCCATGACCTATTCTGAATGGCGGAAAGTTTCTGTCTTGCCAATGGTTCTCCTACAAGATCAGTAGCGCAGTAAGGTAGAAATTAGATCGAAATTCTTCTCATTCTCTTTCGCTTCCAGATATTTCAAGTTTTGTTTTTGAAATAGACAAGTCAGAGATAAGAAGTATTGCACACTACTGACTGTGTGATTAGCGACTATCTCACTGACACTGATTTTTTTGCTTACGCTCGTTTCTTTATTCTAAACAAAATTTCCAACTAATTTAACACCGTTTCTGAATTCAAATCTCTATTCATTTTTGAAGTATCTTCTTTCCGATTCTATTCTTTCATTTTCTTCCGATTTTATTTGGATCTATTCAGTCCTGAATTTTATTAGTACCTTTCTTCTCATCCTTCCAGTCCGCGCAATCTCGACATTCCGTCGAATCCGCTAAAAGGTCAAGTGAACTCTGTCAAATGTTACCTTCTTGCGGATATCAACGCCGACCAAAATGAGATTGACATTCGATGATGATTACATTTTTGCTGTATGCTTGTCACAAGTTTTGCAAAGCAGATTGAATTTCCTCAGCGTGAGTAGGATTCGCAGCTATCAAAGAATTCAGAAGAGATTTGAAAATATTGGAGTCATCAAGATGATTGACTGACTTTTTGAAACGACTTCGACTCTTCTATTATTAATGACGTAATTTTATTTCGTTTATTCATTTATTCAGTACAAATTCGTGTGCTTCGTATATTAATATTTTTCTACATAATCATATTTAATATTCATCAGTTCTACATTCAATATTATAATGTCAAATTTCGCTTCCATATAGAATATCCGTTCTGCCCTTCTCAGCTGCTCTTATATCGGGATTTCGCAGGCATACAAGTTGCCGGGGTAAGTGCATGAGTAATTTATTAGTACATCTCCGAGAAGTGAGATACCGGTGCAGTCACCGGCACCATCAGGATTACCTGCCTTCCATGGTATACTTGCGACAGGGAGGTCTGATTGAAAAATTCAATGTAAGATACCTCGTCATATTACGTGGGATTCTTTGTCAACTTAGCTACTTCTCAGAGTCAACTTAGTAACGCAAAAAAGTATGAGGAAAAAAAAAAACAGTAATCTTTTGCCTTGCAAGTGATTACAAGTTATCATCGCGTATCAAACCTTGGCTGATTCTATAATGTATGATGAAATAAAATATAATTTCAATGAATCACGAACCGATTTCCACATTCTCCCAGGATTCAATCGCTTTACTCTTTTTCTACTCTCATGTCAATTTGTTTTACAAGGTCTCAAGACATGTTCTCGAAGACGCTAATTTTTTTCCAGAAAAGATATCTCCTGCGTTAGTTCGATAAAATCATGTTTAAATTCATCGAAAAGTTGAGTAGGAATTAGTAAGAAACTGTCACCATTCTGCGACTATAGTATTTTTTTTGTGAACCATAGCTGGCCCTACAAACTGACTTGAAAAAGAAGTGCTTCTCACCAATGTGGTTCATTCTAAAAATCTGAAATAATTCACGGAGTTCTTTCATGAGTAGCAGTAGGTACTATACAAACCGACGGAAGAATGAAAAAATGTTTGCGGAATTAGCTGAAAAAAGTGACTGCGTTGCAAAGAATTCCCTTACTATAATAAGTACATACATACACTCCTCTTGGATTAGGTTGAAACTTACTGTTGTCAGCTCTGACCCATTGATTGGTAATACTCGATTTACGAATACCAACACTAATCCACCCGTCCTCGTCCAAATGCATGCCACGTATATGCTGGATTTTCTCGACAGTATCAGCGACCGCCAAGTCAGCACCCTCCGCGATGCACAAGTCCCGCGCTTGTAACCAGGTAACACGTCGCGTGTTAACTTTGTAGGCCGCATGAACGTCAGGAAATCTCACAAAACCCTCGGGAAGAGTAGAAGGTGTGGAAGCCAGTTTCGGAGTAACTTGTATCGCTGGAAAGAAATTTGAATCAGAATGGCAGTAATTTTAGATTGTACATTGAGATGAATCCAGTTTTTTCACTCACTGTCACCTGTGGCTTCGATAATGACATGGGATCTGTTCAAAATTATTTGACACGCAAATAGCACGAAACCAAGCAGTTTGGCGTACATCTTGAAAATCTATGGCTAAGCACTTGGAGATCTGACTGAAATCGGGCAACGGTCCACGCTATTTAAACCCTCCTAGACAGATACCCCTTGCGAACTTTGGTATATTTATACTTCTGATATCGCTTATCGACGCCCCTGACTAAACCAGCTTATCTTATTCACGCGTTTAGAATTCACGGAATACACTGCTTCTAACGAACAGGCTGAGCTGAGCTGGCTTCATTATGGGCATCGTTATGAAGATGTTGTTGAACCTCTAGCTTATGTCCCCTTTAGAAAAGTAGTCTTCGTTATGAAGATGATGTAAAGTTTGATGTGCAGATATACTATATTGATGTCAGATGCAGGTTTTTCTTGAAGATTCTATAGGTGGTAAAACATCTGATACCTTCTGCAGGCATTCCTCAATTTCCATGACCTATTCTAAATGGCGGAATGTTTCTGCGCAGTGAGGTAGAAATTAGATTAAAATTCTTCTCATTCTCCCTTGCTTCTGGATATTTCAGTTTTTTTTTTTTTCCAACTAGACAAATCAGCGATGAGAAGTATTGAGCACGTTTTGTAATTAGCGACTATCTCACTTAGGCGATGTTTCTGCTATTTTTTAGTCTTCACATACACGCATTTCGTATCTGATATCAGAATGAAAAACAAGTTTCGAAACCCATCTTTCAATTCCCATGTATATTATCATCATGGATCGTTCTAGGCTAGCTGTAGTCACCATATAGAAAAGCTTTTCCGACAACCTGTATTTCTCACGCGTCGTATTCACCTATCCGTTGATATTGGTTTCGGATTTTCGTTACATTTTTCCATTTGTTCATTTTATCATGCGCCTATACGTACGTTGATTCTTCATTCTAAACAAAATTTCCAACTCATTTAATACCGTTTCTGAATTGGAATTTGAATTCATTCCTTGAGTATCACTCACTCTTTAATCTTTATACTTTTTCTATGTATCGATTATACTGTTCATATGATTTGTCGACGACGCAAGTTTATTGTAACACTGGAAGGTGTTAAGCGATAGGAATAGCTGAAAATTACCATTTTCTTCCGATTTGACTATAGATTCTAATCTATTCGGTCCTGAATTTTATTCGTCTCATCTCTCAAATCCGCACAATTTCGACGTTCGGTCCAATTCGCTGAACGGTCAAATGAGCTGTGTCAAATTTTACTTTCTTGCATTCCTCATCTTCTTTCACCGCGAGTAACTCTTCGGACATCAACGCCGACCAAAATCAGGATGACATTCGATGATAATTAAATTTTTGCTGTATTCTTGTCACAAATTTTGCAAAGCAGATTGAATTTCCTCGGCGTGAATTAGATTCACATAGCTATCAAGGAATCCAGAAGAGATTTGAAAATATATCGAGGTCATCAAGATTACTGACTGACTTTTTGAAATTACTTTGACTCTTCTATTATTAGTGACGTAATTTCATTTCGTTTATTCATTTATTCATTACAAATTTGTGTGCTTCGTAAATTCATATTCTCCTACTTAATCATATTTAATATTCATCAGCTCTACATTCAATATTATAATTTTAAATTCCGCTTTCATAGAATATCCGTTCCGCCCTTCTTAGCTGCTCTTATATCGGGATTTCGCAGGCATACCAGTTGCTTACATAATCGCACAAGTAATTTAGTAATGCGTCTCCGGAAAGTGCGATACCGGTGCAGTCTCCGGCATCATCAGGATTACCTGCCAGCCATGGTACAGTTGCGACAGGGAGACCTGATTGAATAATTCAACGTAAGACACTTCGTCATATTATGTGGGATTCTTTGTCAACTTAGCTACTTGTCATCGTCAACTTAGTAACGCAAAAAAGTATAAGGAAAAAAAAAACGCGTATGAAACATCGGCTAATCCAACGACATATCGTGTGACTAAAAGCAAAAGGGCGTATACGCCGAAAAGCTCATTACTACGCCAAAACGGCGTATACGCCACCCATGAAAGCAAAAGGGCGTACAATCTCGTGTATACGTCCTTTTGGTATTAAGAATATTTTGTTTCGTTTTAAACCAATAATACTAAAAGGGCGTATTCGCCTTCTTTTCGTTTTCCACAAAAACAGGTCGTGTCTTGAAGAAAGTTCTGACTCTCAGCATAATATAATGAAAAAAAAAAAGTGGCAAATATTCGTAGATAAAAGCAAAAGGGCGTTAACGCCATTTTTTTTCGAACCATTTTGATTTTGATGGAAACGCGTATTTCGATGGGTTTAATTGACTGTGACAAAAGTTAGGATTCTTTACTAACTTGTACTAACAAGTGTGAATTGTAATTGAATCAAACTTGCTTCGTATTCAGTTTCTACGTTTTTTTCTCTTATTCACCAAGTGAATTAACGCCTATATAATTTTCTTTTTCAACTCTTAGCCGTGGCGAAAATATAAAAATAAAATAAAATATAAAATATTTTTCATAATTGAAACATTTTCAGATGCCTTTATAACAAGGAAGTGCCAAAAGGGCGAAAATGGCATAAACGCCCTTTTGCTTTTAGGTATTTGTAAAAACCTTGAGAACTCTACGTGCAATAAGGGCGTATCTCGACGCATATACGCCCTTTTGCCTTTGGATACGACAAAAATGAACAATCGTAATTGCAAGTGCATATTTCTCATAGGTTATCACATTGACACTGTTTTACGTGATTTTTAATTTTTATACGCCCTTTTAGCAGCGACGTGCTAAAAGGGCGTATAACGGCGCATACGCCCTTCTGCTTTTAGTCACACGATATGATGAAATGAAATATAATTTCAATAAATTATAAACCGATTTTCACATTGTCTGAGGATTCGATCGTTTTACTCTTTTTACTACTCGCATGTACATTTTTTTTTACAAGGTTTAGACATGTTCTTGAAGATGCTGATTTTTTTTCCGAATACTGATGTGCTGTAAGTTTGATAAAATCGTGTTTAGATTCATTGAGGAGTTGAGAAGGAATTAGTAAGAAACTGTCACCATTTTGCTACTATAATATTTTTTGCGACCCATAGCTGGCCCGCAAAACTGACTTGAAAAAGAAGTGCTTCTCACCAATGTGGTTCATTCTAAAAATATGAAATAATTCATCGACGTCTTTCATGAATAGCAGTACTATCAAAAACTGATGAAATAATGAAAAAAATGTCTGCGGAATAGACCGAAAAAAGTGACTGCGTTGGTTGCCAAAGAATCCCCTTACTATAATAAGTGCATCCATATATACTCGTTTTGGATTAGATTGAAACTTACCGTTGTCAACTCTGACCCATTCATCAGTAGTGTTCGATTTACAAATACCAACGCTAATCCAGTCTCCATTGTCTGAATGCATGCTACGTATATACTGGATCTTCTCAACAGTATCAGCGATCGCCAAGACAGTACCCTCCGCGATGCACAAGTCACGCGCTTCTAACCAGGTAGCTTTTCCCGTGTAAACTTTGTAGGCCGCACGAACGTCAGGAAATCTTACAAAGCCCTCGGGAAGAGTAGAAGGTGCAGGAGCCAGTGTCGGAGTAACTTGTATCGCTGGAAAGAAGTTTGAATCAGAATGGCAGTGATTTTAGGTTGTACATAGAGATGAATCCAGTTTTTTCACTCACCGTCACCTTTGGCTTCGCGAATGACATGAGATCCGTTCAAAATTATTTGACACGCAAATAGCACGAAACTGAGCAGCTTGGCGCACATCTTGAAAGTCTATGAAAGCACTTGAAGTTCTGACCACGATTGGGCATTCGTCAGCACTATTTCAATTTCAGAATAGATACCCTTTGTGAACTTCTGTATATTTATACCGTTCGTATCATTTGCTGGCGACGCAAAGTGATTGTACAGTCAAGGATGCGGATTCTGAAGCCCCTTATCCCGCACTGAACGTGCACCTTATTGATTAAAAGTTTTTTCAAGTTGGCATGAAATTAAAAAGACATTAGCTCTGCCGTTGAATTAGCGATCTGCTCTCGTTTTTTTTTTTTTTTTTTTTTCAAAGAACGTCGATTCGGATAGCCTCTTGAATGCACAAGTGAATGAAAAATCTGTCACATCGTATAACCCTAAAATGCGCGTACGTTTTTTCGAATTCGGTTGCTCCTAAAATAACGTAGTTCTCGTAAAGCTTTCATAGGGTCAAGGGAGGGTCCTAATGAAACTGAATGTCATATTTTTTCATGAAACCGGCATTTCTCGGATATTACAATGTATTCAACCCCAAATTCTATCAGAACTTCCCGTCTTAGCTCTTGAGATACAGATCTGAAGTTTTCTGGTTTCGTTTTACTTCTAGACATTTCAATGTTTAGGTTTGTAGGCCAGTCAAATAGAACTTGAAAATGGCAAAACGGATTGACTTGCCAATTTTTTAGGACAAGTAGAGGGTCATCTGAGATGCCTAAAAACACTGGAATCCAACAAAATTTCCTTGTGCATCGGCCGCCATCTTGAAACACAGGTAATCCTCGATATCTCGGCTCCCATTGGTCGGATTTTCGATTTTTTTTTTAGTTTTTTAGAGAAAAATATTGTCTACAACTTTTATTCGAAGTATTTTTTGATAGCTGTGAATGAAAACGTTTTACGATAAAAAAAAGTGCCATAAATTGATGTCTAATAATGTTTATTAGGGTGGGCCGAATGAACCGACTATTTTTTTTTTTTTTCTAGAGGCACTTTCGACAACTTGTTCTTTATGCTCAAATAACGAGCCTCGAAAAAAATTAGCTCTTTATATTAACATTTAGAGGTAGCTCATCGCCATTTTTCATTTTCCATTTGAATAACATGGGAAATGTTCTTGTGGCGTCTGTCGATTTTTATATCTCGAGAAGTGATCTACTCAAAAAAATTCTGCAAGGCTATTTCCGTTCAAAATTAAACGCTCTACAAAGAAAGTCTCTTGGTCTTTTTCGATGAGTCTTACCGTTTCGACGTTTTTCTGGCGATTCTGGTCATTTAATGGCAAGGCTAACTTTGAAACGGTTAGATTTATCGAAAAAGACCAAAAAACCTTTTTTGTGGAGCGTTTAATTTCCAACAAAAATAGCTTTGCAGAATTTTTATAACTAGATCAGTTCTTGAGACATAAAAATCGAAAAGTACCACAAGAACATTTCCCATGTTATTCAAACGGAAAATGAAAAATGGCGATGAGCGACCTTTAAATGTTAATATAAAGAGCTAATTTTTTTTCGAGACTCGTTATTTGAGCATAAAGAACAAAAGTTCTGAAGGTATCTCTTTGAAAAGAAAATTGTCGCCTTATTTGGCCCACCCTAATGTTTATTCTCAATTATAAAAGTAAAAAAAAAAAACTTATAAAACATTACAAAACTTATTATTAAACTGAAAAATAAGGAATAAAATTGAAACAGTAGAAGCCAAGATATCGACGATTATATGCAGCTGCTCCGTCGCCTATTGTGTCCGTAAGCTTTACAGGCAGAATGCGGACAGAGACAACTTTGACGGTCTCTATCTCAGGTAATATTCGAGTAATCGCAAAATCGTATGCACAAAAATTATTCAGAATTAAGTCCTCTACAACTTTTATATGAACAATTTATTGATAACATCGAAAGGGGGCAATATAATTGACAATAAACATTATTAGACATCAATGTATGGCCTTTTTTTTATCGTAAAACGTTTTCATTCACAGCTATCAAAAAATACTTCGAATAAAAGTTGCAGACAATATTTTTTTCTAAAAAACTAAAAAAAAAAATCGAAAATCCGACCAATGGGAGCCGAGATATCGAGGATTACCTGTTTTTCAAGATGGCGGCCGATGCACAAGGAAATTTTGTTGGATTCCGGTGTTTTTAGGCATCTCAGATGACCCTCTACTTGTCCTAAAAAATTTGGCAAGTCAATCCGTTTTGTAGATATTAGCTACTTTTCAGTCTAATTTGACTGGCCTATTGAGAAAATAATGAATCACGAGATAAAAAGTGCTGCGCACTTGTGAATATTGCATTGTGATTGCCGACAATGTCAAGCCCAGATGATTCTTTCTCACCCCGCACTTGGTATCAACGAGATTTGCTTTTTGCATTTGAATAATTCGACAGGGAATATGTGGGGCGATATTATTCTTGGAATTGATTTCCTCGTTCTTTATCTTCTCGAGATTTAATCCCTGTCCTCAGTGTGAAAGTCACGGGAGATCTCAAATCGCCACACAAAGTATCATCGCTCACATCGTTGTCCAGTACGAAGCTCGGTACGAAGTTAGGAGGCAACGGTTGATATAAGCTTTATTATTTCTATTTCCTTATGCTTGATCCTTTTCCTCCGCGAATTATTATTCAAATATCAACGCTGACCAAAATTAGTCCTAAACGCGATGACGAGAAAATGTGATGTATCCATATCACGTGTCATGCAGTCGAATTGATCTCCGCTACGTGGGCGATTAACGACGTACCACGTATAGTCTTATCAATTTTTCATAGGTTCAAAAATATCCAAAAAAAATCCATAATTCATTAAACCAATGTAATCAAGTATCAGAAGGTATGGCACAAGCATAAGGTAACGAAAAGTATTCAGTGTAACTTCATCAAATAACTTCGACTCTTCCATTAATTGGTGCAAATATTCCATATCGTGTACTCGTTTATCAATTTTATTACCTATTGGTTTATTTTCCTTATACCTATATATTTTCCACTTGATGCAATCATTCCTTTAATCAGAATATAAATATCTTCTAACATGTATTATTCGTCTGCATTCACTATTCATCATTATTCTACTTATGTTCATTTGATATTATCATTCCATGTTTTATTTTCACACATACAGAATATTCGTGTTTCCTTGTTCGGTCCTCTTATATCGGAATTTCGCAGACATACCAGTTGGCAGTGATGCAGTGGCAATTGACTAGTGCATTTCCCCACATGGATATAGCCACGCAAGCTCCGTCGTGCTCAGGATTATCTTCTCGCCATGGTAGAGATTTGAGAGGGAGATCTGGTTAGAAAATTCATTTATTTACCAAAAGTAGCAATATTCGTATATGAATTGTATCTATCTTTTTTTATCAAGGGCGTAAAACGGGACTTGACACCTCGAGTAGTGATCGCTGCGCGCGAGGGACCACGTAGCCAGCCCGAGGGTTGCGCGATCACTAAGAGAACGAAAATTTTACACCCGAGTTACAAACACTATTTTTTGATATAATGGGGGGTAAAAATGCCTATTCTACGTCTTCTTCTGTGGACGTGGAATACCAGTTTTATTTTACGCCAGCAAAGGCCGACGTAAAATAGACATTTTACGCCCGCTACATCAAAAAGTGCTATTCTGAAAACCTTAGAACCGTTTGCAACTTACTATTGTCGATTCTGACCCATTCATGAGTAGTATTTGATTTCTGAATGCCAACGCTAATCCAATCATTCACCTCAGATTGCATGGCATATATACGCTCGATTTTCTCAACAGTATCGGCGACAGCCAAGTGAGCACCCTCCGCGATGCACCGGTTACGTGCTCTTATCCATCTAATAGATTCCTTATGAACTTTGTACGCTGCATGGAGGTCAGGAAATCTTACATAGCCCTCGGGGAGAGTGGAAAAAGCCGGAGCCACTTTCGGAGTAACTTGTATCGCTGGAAAGAAGTTTGAATCAGAATGGCAGTGATTTTATATTGTACATTGAGATGAATCCAGTTTTTTCACTCACCGTCACCTGTGGCTTCGCGAATAACATGAGATCCGTTCAAAATTATTTGACACGCAAATAGCACGAAACCGAGCAGCTTGGCGTACATCTTGGAAGTCTAGGAAAGCATTTAGAGATCTAACTGCAATCGGGGAACGGTCTACGCTATTTAAATCCTCCTAGACAGATAGCCCTAGCGAACTTCGGTATATTTATGCTTCTGATATCGCTCATCGACGACCCTAACTAAACTAGCTTATCTCATTCACGCGTTTGGCATTCCCGAAATACGCTTCTCCTAACGAATAGACTGAGCTGAGCTAGTTTCATTATGGGCGTCGTTGTAATGATGATGTAAAGTTTGATTAGTAGCTCTATATACTATACATTGATATCAAATAAAGGTCCTTTTGAAGATTCTATGCGTTTCCATTACCTATTCTAAATGGCGTATAAGGTCTTGCCCATGGTTCTCCGACGAGATCAGTAGTGCGGTGAGGTAGAAATTAGACCAAAATTCTCCTCATTTTCTTTTGCTTGTTCCCATGTAGGGTTTGCCATTGTTGACAACTGAACCAACGCATGTCCCAAGGCTGGCATACGAGGCTCGATAACCTTCATTGGTCCAAGACTCCACGGGTGGTTACGCTGATCTCGGACCAGCGTTGTTAACCGAGGATCGGCACAACACAGTGTCGACAATCTCGCCAATGCTTGGCTTGATCCTGCATGCCAATCCTCGGGGACTTACGTTGATCCGAGGCTGCGCCGTTCGTCACGCCGATCTTGGATCAGCGTCGTCAGCCGAGGATTGGCACAACACAGTGTCGACAATCTCGCCAATGCTTGGCTTGATCCTGCATGCCAATCCTCGGGGACTTACGTTGATCCGAGGCTGCGCCGTTCGTCACGCCGATCTTGGATCAGCGTCGTCAGCCGAGGATTGGCACAACACAGTGTCGACAATCTCGCCAATGCTTGGCTTGATCCTGCATTGTTGTCTGCCAGTATCCCGTGTAGAAATTTGCGTCAAGGCATGCCAGGATACCGAAATGGGCCACATTAGGCACAATCGTGGCTTGCCACAGAAAGTCCCTGTATACAAGTTTTGGTCGAATTTTTTTTTTTTTTTTTTCTTTATAAATCGAGCTTGGAGCTTAGAAGAAAAAATTGGACTCGGAGCACTTTGAAATATTTCGACTTAGGCGCGAAAAGATATTGAAAGTAAATACAAAAAAATGATAAAACATCTCAGCGAATAGTTTAGCGTAGTCGGTAGAGCGTGCGACTAGTAATGCGAGCGAATGCGTAGGTCCCGGATCGAATCCCGGCAAAAATAATGCGATGTTTTTCTAATCTAAAAATCCCTATGTATCAATATGCAGAGGCAGCTAGATATTTCTCTCAGTGTAGTATGTACTTTCTCAATATTTCTATATTTTTTGGAATATTTTTCATTTCTATGGAGTAAGGCTCTAACAGGGCTTCAAATATTGGCGCAATATCGATTTGTCCCGCTTTTTTCATTTGGCCCCATATGCGTCGTAAAACTTGGGCCTATATTGGTAGCCCAAATCAGCCCAAGTTTTACCGCGCGTATGGGGCGGATTTGGGCTACCAATATAGGCCCAAGTTTTACGACGCATATGGGGCCAAATGAAAAAAGCGGGACAAATCGATATTGCGCCAATACGGGCGACCAAATTAGGGCCTAAATAATATTGAGGAAAATTAACTTGGCCCCTGTTAGCGCCTGGGACAAAATTCTACACGGGAAACGGCGGCGGTAACCAAGGGAGAAGTATCTGTAAAAGAAAAAAAGTGCGAATAAACAGTTTTGTGAGAATAAAATCAAGCGTCTTCTCATTTGATACCTAAACCCATAATTAGGGAAAAACCTAGTGTTCACCGGGTGAATTTAACGCAACATTCAAATAATGGCGACGGCAGATAAAGAAAATGAAGCGGAGGCTGCTAAAGCAGCGATTTATACATACCAACTAGTGAGGTTTTTCACTAAAAATGACAAAGGCCAAGCACATATTGACTGCGTACCATCGACGTGGGTCGCATTTAACATTAAAACAGGCAACTGTGAATGTAGATGTATACCCCCTCCATATAATGATGACGATTTCGACCTTCTGCATGACTTCGTAAAAAACCAACTGCTGCCACCAGAAAGTTGGCCATCGTACCCGGTGACATTGCATGGGCATGCAAGTGAGTAGAACATTAAATTTCCTTTAAGAATCCGTCGTGATCTTTTTTATATATTCATTGATTCGTTAGTTACAAAATTCCAAATTAAAAACGTCAAATCGAAAAAACATATCAATTTATTAAGCTTAATCACTCGGACACGGCTTGTCTGACGAAAATCTATAATCAGACATTTTTTGTAGGGAATTTGATTTTATATAGAAATAAGCGAAAATAAATTCTTTCACTTCAATGATTTGACAGTTCTAACGTAAAACATCAAATTATGAATAAAAATGAAAAATAGCGATGAGAGACCTCTTAAAATTAATATTAAGGGCTCAAACTTTCACGAAATTGTTTTTTTGTCATGCTGAATGATATTCTCGAGGTACCATTTAAAAAAAAATTATTCAATTTTTTTGGCCCAGTCTAATGTCCATAAATATTTGTGTTCTGATGTGCTGCATTGCGTTTCTCTGCCGTCAAAAGGGTTAATAGGATAATACCCTTTTCCCATTTGTTATGAATATAATTCATTCAATTCAGAAACCTATGATGAAGCAATAACACGGCTGGAGACTCTCAAAACAGAGTTATTCGCCTGCACAACGGACGAACAAATTTCCAAAGCCGACAAAGCTGCAGCTGATACTAAGGCTTACCGGACAAAACTTATAAAAGGCAATGCTAAAGTTATAGAGGAATTGTCACGAGTACCGGAAATCAGAACTTCAGATAAAGAGAACAGTTCAGAAAATGGTAGGTGAGATTACATTCTGTATTACTCATTATTTATAATCTACGTAATTCGACAGCATCCGTTGACAGCAGAAATCTTTTCAATGAGAGCTCGACTGAAGAATCCGAGGATAAAAGCGAGAACGACTGGACTACTCACGATCTTAATCAGAAATCACGTAAAGATAAAAATGAACGGGACAATATTGAATTTCCTTCTGATAAAGAGTACATGATAGGTACGTAGAAATTGAATGTGTTATTTAATTATCTTCATGTTGCTGTGTTGCAATTTGGTGTGATCAATTTATAGAAAATCCAAGAAAATCATTGAAGTCATCTGGAAGACAGGCTTCATTGAAGACTTCTCTTGCGGAACCTCCAGCTCCCGGTTCAAGAAAAAGAAGTTATTCCTCCGTTGCATCTGGTGATTCTTCAAGATTCAAGAAAGGAACTGAAAAGAAACGAAATGATTCCAGAAAGGAAACTCGCCCTCCTGTTGCCCCTGACGCATCTTCAAGATACAATGACAGAAATTCCAATAGTATGTTTCACAATCATCTGTATTTTTTCTTATCTATATTATCATGATGCAAAAAAAGAATAGATGAATCTGGTGCAACTTCATACTGGTCAACATCAAACACGTTTAGCGTACATGATTGTACTAGCATATAACTCGGTGAATCAGTTGACCAATCGTTTCTCGGCTGCGAATATATCAGCGAACAGCGCTAGCCCATACGGTAGACACAAAAAGTTTTCCTCGGCTAACTCGAAGTCCCTGTTACGTTTTCCTGTATTTTTTTTTTTCTACTCAAGCTAATCTATTTTCAAGAATGTTTGTATTCACATGTAATGTACCGACCCATTACTTATTGTATTTTAGTGATAATTATTCTTTTCTGTATTTTCCCATTTTAATTTAGCAAAACCTACTCTTAGATATATTCATTGTTTAGTTTAGTACCTTATTCTTCATTCACCTAATCCATACACACAGTCTGCAAACAATTGCCTCTATTTTACTTTTCCTATCTACCTGGGTATTTCCCAGTTCCCAAACCCTGCAATAAACCGTTTCCGTCCCTCTAACTTAAAATCCATAAAATCAACAAACTGTCCTTTTCCAAAAACTTCGTGTATCTTCACCCCTCAATTTTGATCCCTAAATTCATTGGTGCCCTTCTACTAAAAGACAACACCCACCGACTCCTACCACCTTATTCCAAAACCCACTTTCTTCCCTCCACCGAACTCAAAAACACTTCTATTCCAACTTCCAAACTGCAAACTACTATCTCTAATTTTTCACAACATCGAACTCATGTTCAATTATATTTAATAAAGAATTACTTTTCACTTAAAAGAATATCTTGTACAATTTCTTCGTAGTCCATTACACGAGCGTCAGCAAAAAAATCTCAGTCTCAGTGAGATAGTCGCTAATCACACAGTCAGTAATGTGCAATACTTCTTATCTCTGACTTGTCCAGTTGAGAAACAAAAATTGAAATATCTGGAAGCGAAAGAGAATGAGAAGAATTTCGGTCTAATTTCTGCCTCGCTGCACTACTGATCTTGTAGGAGAACCAATAGGCAGGACATAAATCTCACGCCATTTAGAATAGGTTGCGGAAACTAAGAAATGCGTGTAGATAAAGTTCTGATACTTTATCTACACGTCTTACCACGCATATAGAATCTTGAAAACGACCTTCATTCGAAATCAATGTATAGTATATCTAATCATCAAACTTTACCTCATCATCACAACGACGCCCATGATGAGACCAGCTGAGCTCAGGTTGTTCGTTGGAAGCAGCACGTATTTCGTAAATGCCAAATGCGTGAATAAGATGAATCAGTTTAATTAAGGTCGTCGATAAGCGATATCAGAAGTATAAATATACCAAAGTTCGCAAGGGGTATCTGTCTAGGAGGGTTTAAAAAGCGTGGACCGTTCTTCGCTTTCAGTCAAATCTCCAAGTGCTTTTATAGACTTCCAAGATGTACGCCAAGCTGCTCGGTTTCGTGCTATTTGCGTGTCAAATAATTTTGAACGGATCTCATGTCATTCGCGAAGCCACAGGTGACAGTGAGTGAAAAACTGGATTCATCTCAATGTACAATCTAAAATTACTGCCATTCTGATTCAAACTTCTTTCCAGCGATACAAGTTACTCCGACACTGGCTCCTGCACCTTCTACTCTTCCCGAGGGCTATGTGAGATTTCCCGATGTTCATGCGGCCTACAAAGTTTACACGGAAGGTGTTACCTGGTTAGAAGCGCGTGACTTGTGCATCGCGGAGGGTGCAGACTTGGCGGTCGCTGATACTGTTGAGAAAATCCAGCATATACGTGGCATGCGTTCGGACAACGAAGAGTGGATTAGCGTTGGTATTCGTAAATCGAATACTACCGATGAATGGGTCAGAGTTGACAACGGTAAGTTTCAATCTAATCAAAGATCTTGAGAAAGACGTACGATAAGAAGCTATACATATAGATATATATGATTTCGTATTCAATTCTGAATTTTCCAACCAGGCCTTCCTCTTACATCTATACCATGGAGCAAATATAATCTTCACGATGCCGGTGACTGCGCCGCTATATTATTGAGTGAATATTCATTGGCGAATTTTTACTGTGACTTCTTGAGTATATGGTACGTCTGTGAAATTTCAATATAAGAGGACTACAAAAGAACAAACAATAGATATACTGTATAGAAATAAAATTCGGAATTGTAATATTCGATGTAGAAATAAGAAATATTAAACGTCGTGCACTAGAATGTGATACTGGCAAAAAACGAACATATGTTCTCATGTGAGAAGGAGCTCAAACAATCTAGTCGAGTCAATAATTCTTCGGTTGCCTGACGTTTCGACAGTGATGTTCTGCCCTCATCGTAGGCTAATTTATTAAAATACAAAAACACAATACATAAGATACAGTAGACAATGAACATAATAGAATGAAAAGAAAAAACAATAAGTTCAAGTCAAAAGTAAAAGGAAAGTAAAAGGATAAGTCAAGAAAACAACAAATTGAACAAATTCAAAAAGTCAATAATTAATGCTAACCAGACCAGAACCAGAATAGTCAAAATGTAAGATTAAAAGATAGTGACAATTCTGAATCAACAATCTCAATAAGAAAGGTGGTTAGAGTTACCTCACTGACACGGTGTTCGGTGAAAAAAAACCCAAAAACTTCATCACGAATGAGAACGTCCCTAGTAGAAATTTCAACCGGGCGCTAGCGAGCGCCAGGCTAGCTAAACTCATGACTAACCAGGCGTTGACCACGGAGGAATAATATGGAGAGCCAGCTGCCCTACAGCGCTTGACGCCAAAACGGTGCCGGTCGAGATAACTCGAGGCCTGGCCAGCAGACAGCGCTGGCGTCGGTGTCGCGATCAGATTCGTGAATTATACATGGCTGCTATAGGCGCGATTGACGCATTTGAACTATTTCAACCCATAAAATCGTATGAATTCTATTATTTATGTTGTGCGAAAGAGATGAGAGCAGGCTGATATATTTTTGAAATGTTTTAGAATGTTTAATTTCCAGATTCCCAAAGCAGTGGCTATAAAACTACTGTCAAATATGCGGGTGAAATTTCAGAGCTTCTATAATACTAAAAATTAACGATCGCAAAATTCAAAATTAATATAATAAATGGAATATCGGAAAAAGACTAGTCATTAGAGAATTAAGAAAACGAATAATAAGTTAAACTAAATAGTAAGTTAAATTCTAGGCTACAACCACGCTCGGTACTCCAGGGTTTCACTCGTCAGATCGCAATAATACAGAAATTCGCACAGATCAAATAACCAGAGTATCAATCTTCAGAATGAGCAAGAAATATCTAAGAAATCAGATAGAACGCATTAAGATATTCTAAAATATACAATTAGATATCAGAAAATTATCAGTAAATTAATAATAATGATTAACACAAATTCCTGCAAAATTTAGTAAGAATAATAGACAGAGAAATAAGCTGTCGTTCGGCTACGACTGAATAGAATACAGAAAGAATCAGAGAATTGCAAGAAAATCGTTCAGACTAGAGCTGAGTCAGAAACCGAGAAATCAAGACGTAGAAAATAAACTATAGTGCGCAGCGCCGGCCCTAGCCTTTGATCAGGGTAGAGCGAGATTGTCTTTCAGCGCCCTTTGGTCGACGCTTTCACTTCACGTTAATTCTACTTCAGTTTTATGTTAAATAAATAATAATTTTCAAATTTTCAAAAATCAACTTTTTTTGCAAATATCAATACTTATTGAATTCATCCGCCGTCAAAGTTTTATTTTGCACCGGAAATTCTTTTTTGCATTGGGCTTTTTGGCGCCCCTTGCCATCTGGCGCCTAGAGCGACCGCTCCTCTCGCTCTACCCCAGGGCCGGCGCTGATAGTGCGATCGTGAAGTTACGAGCCACTCTCGTGGCTTGTGCCATTCAAATTTCAGAAAACACAATGATTAACCACAGGAAATCTGATTCTGACTAGCAAATCAAAATATCCAATAACACTACACTAAGGTACAGGAGCGGTAGGCATGATCCGTAGAGAAAACGTTGTCGGATGGCAATCGTTCCCTCGAGGAAACTACCTGCCATCTATTTCGCCCGCATTATATAGATTTAACTCTTAAAGCTTGCGCAGTATATTATCAAAAAGTTGTCTGTGATGTATGAGAAGACCTGGTGACTTTCGAAATCGTGCTAAAGCACAATAAAACACTTTTGTAAGCTAATTAAATATCGGACACGTGTATTCGCCATTGAATCCCTATGCTTTTCATTCAAAACTGTAAGCGACACCGCTCGCAGCGCAGTGCAGTGGCGGCCGGCCGAACTATTCCGAGCGGCCGCGAATGAGGACAACAAATGACAGTCTATCGTGGGCAAGCTGGCCCTCCATATTACTCCTCCGTGCGTTGACGTGGCAAACTGACCAGCGCCTAACCAGGGATGTTACACTTTTCCCGGCCAGTTTCTAGCCAGTGAAGCCAACTGGGCCCTTAGCAGTTTTCCTTAACAGTGCCCTAGTACTTTCCGATGATCGAGCATATATCTTATAGAAAAAAAAAAAGAAAAAACAATGTTTAAATGCTCGATTTCACATTTTACAACTCATGTAAATCGACAAACATCGCCAGTTCGTTAGAAAAATGCCTTCCGATATATTAGACCTAACCGGGATTAGAACCCACTTTCGCTCGCATTCGCTGTATTACTAGTCGCACGCTCTACCGACTACGCCAAACTACCCTATGATAACTCACCCAACTTTCTTTCATTTGGCGGAACTTATGAATTACTTATGAAGTGTCGAAGTGAGAGCTGATAAACATTTCAATATCACAGATCAGCGTCATATAGGGGAAGGGGGCAAAACAGGGTACTTGAGAAAGTATTCAGTTTTGGGGGGTTTAAATATGCTGAATTTTCTTTTATTAAATTGCATTTAAATAAAATAAAACGATTTTTCAGTTGCCGTTAAAAAAAAAAATTTCGCCTTTTTAAATTTTTTTAATTTAATCCAAAATTTGGATCTACTGGATTTATCTTGTAGAATTAACTATTACTGGATAAAATAAGTACATTCTGTATTTGAGTGACTCGTGAAAAATAAAAGAAAAAAGTGTATATATTTTCGAAATAAAATAACGTAAAATGATGTTAGAAACTATTTGTGATCATTTGAGAGACATTTGAAGAGAAAAAAAAAATTTAACGAAATTTTTTGGGTACCCCATTTTACCCGCCTACCCCGCTTTGCCTCGCTTACCCCTATATCAGCGAAAAGAATCGTGAAGGCTCCTCTCATTAGGTGTAATCACCCATAAAAATTTTGATGGAATCAAAAATCCGAATTCTCATGCCCATACGTTTTGACGGACAATGCCCCATATGTATATGTGTAGGACTTTATATAGTAGCGATTTGGAAATTTGGCCGGAAATCAGTGTTTTTGGAACGTTTAGATTGAAAGATTCATCCAGGCACCAGAGTTATTGTATTATATACTCTATAGTTATGCTGTCTAGTGCCACGCCAGTCAGTCCCTGAAATAGCCTGATCTCTACTTTCTGTTTTTACTGTTTGCTTGTCAAAAGTTTTGAATGCAGATTGAATTTCCTCAACGTGAGTTGAATTCACAGCTATCAAGGAATCTAGAAGAGATTCGAAAATATCGAGGTCATCAAGATTATTGACTGACTTTTTGAAATGACTTTGACTCTTCTATTATTAGTGACGTAATTTTATTTCGTTTATCAAGATTCGCGGCAGCGAATCGCCGAGTTCCCAAACCAAACTCGGCGCGCCAGCCACGAAACATTTACCCGAGCCATACCCGACTAGAAATTGTAGTGAGGAATGCCGAAGAATCTGTGAGGGGCAAATTTGGCTTGCCTAACTTAGACAAGCCTAGTTTGCGCCTTATTAAATCCACGGTAGGCAAAGCGAAGATCGGCTTGCCAAATCTGGGTGTAATTTGGAAAATGTATGGCATTTCCGAAGTCTGGCACACCATTGGAAAGCCCGACTAGTATGAAGTTACGGAAACCTACGGTTAACGGAAGTTTGGCTTGCCTAACTCTGGCATATCATTGCAAAACCTGACTGGTATGAAGTAATAACGGCCAAACGTTTTCCGAAGTTCAGTTTGCCAAATTTGGCCGAAACTAGAGAAATATATGGCTTTGCCTGTTTGGCATATCATTGGGATCCCTGACTGGTATAAAGTAATAGCGGTCGAAGGTGTGTAGAGGTTCGGTTTGCCGAATTTGGGTGTAACTAGGGAAACCTACGGCATTAGGAAGTTCGGCTTACTATTAGAATACCTGGCTAGTACGGATGAGTAACGATATTCGAAAGTTTCCCGAAGTTTCATGTTCAATAGTAACACCTGACGACTATTTTATAGTAAGGCCATACGCTGATAAGTCATCGGCGAGCCTGCACACCAGCAAGTGTGGCTTCCAAACTGCTACCTAATCAGAAAACCAAATTATTTTAGGACACATTAGGCTTAGGATCCTTTCAGCAAGTGTGGATTCCAAACTGCTACCTAATCAGGAAACCAAGTTAGGCAGGGCCTCGCAATTGCGTTACTTCCCAAACATCGGCCTGGTTTAGATGCCTCACTTGCCGCAAGTTTGACATTCAGCATGCCTCATTTGGGCCAAACTACCGCCTCACTGAAATTTCTAGTCTTGTAAAAAATCTGTCATATCTTTTGAACCGCTGAATATTTTCTAATAAAATTTATAGGAGCGTAAGGCCCTCCCCATTTGACCTTGCTCGCGAAATTCCGACAAAATCTATCAAGTGGTTCCTGAGGTATTAACCGTCAAAGTTGATCGAAAAACACAATGTTCTTTTCCTTTTCCTTCTTCTTCTTCTTTTTCGTTGCAGCCCGTTCTTCTTGAGACCACGATATCTGTCGAACCGTTGCACTTATGAACTTGCCATTTGGAAGAAGTGTTCTCGTCGCCGAAATCTCGCCCCCTATTGTTTTTTAGCAATAATCGACCACGTATAACTGAGTTATTAATAATTATTATTATTTTACGAAATGCGTATACGCAGCAGCAAATCGCGGCCAAGTACCTGTAGGCCGGCGCGCCAGTATGATTATAATATAATATTATTATATTATTATAGTATTATTTATAATCATATTTCATTCATCATTATTATTATTGTCATTATTATTGATGCGTCACGTCTACTCATGCTCCCCAAAAAATTTTGTACTTAGTAATGTGTCCGCACCGCAGTTTTCGGTGTCCAGGTCCTTCGCTCCGTAGTTTTTTTATAAAATTTATAGGGGCGTAAGGCTCTGCCCACTTGATCTTGTTCACGAAATTTCTATAAAATCTGCTGCGTGGTTCCTGAGATATCAAGAGGCTCGGTAGAGCCTCGCGCCAACCCATACGAAGAATGAGGATCGGCCGATGATCGGGCCAAGATTGGCGACCGATCCTCGAGCATTGGCCGAGCGTCAGAATTTATCATTGGGCCAAGATTGGCTGGGCATCGGATGTTAACATCGTCCCAAAACTGGCAACTGATCATCGGCCGAGGATAGTAACCGAGCCTTGGCCCATCATAGCTGCCGAGCATTGACCAATTGTGGTCTAAGTCTCGGCCAAGGGTTGGCCAAGCGTGGTTTAAATAAAATGAAAATTTTATACATTCAATTTTTCATTTATTTAACGCCATAGTAATATTTGATTTCACATTTTCTAAGTCATGTAAATCGACAAACATCGCCAGTTCGTTACGAAAAATTCCTTCCGATGAATTCGACCTAACCGGGATTTGAACCCAATTTCGCTCGCATTCGCTTATTACTAGTCGCACGCTCTACCCAGTACGCCAAACTACCATATAATAACTCACCCAACTTTCTTTCATTTGGCTGAACTTATGAATGAAATGTCGAAGTGAGAGCTAATAAACATTTCAATTTTACAGATCAGCATCATATATGGAGCAGTCAAAACGTACGGGCATGAGAATTCGGATTTTTGATTCCATCAAAATTTTCATGGGTGATTACATCTAATGAGAGAAGCTTTCAAGATTTATTTCGATTTTTTTCGTTGATGTGTTCTCAAGATATAATTTTTGAATTTTTTTCGAAAAAACAGAACTTCTTGAAAAATTGACCAAATGAGCTGTTCTTTTCTTTAAATTTTTCTTCTTCAATATACTTTAAGAAATAAGAACACAAAAAGCGTGATTATTATCAATTGCGATATGATTTTTTCATTTACAGTTCAAACTTTACGATTTTGAGAGGTTGGACAGGTTTTTTTTATTGATTTTTTTTTTTTGTATAAAAATATGAAATTATTGGTCCCAAAATCGTAATTGATAACTGTATAACTGCCTCAGATTTCAAATCCCCAGTAGAAAAACGTTGGTACACCTGATCAGAAGATTTCTGATCAACGGAATTGTTATTTTGAATCTTAGAGATTTAATCCGATCAAATTTACGCAAAAAGACTTTGAATCAGAGAAAAATAAATAGAATGAGATGTGACCCCATGATAAATCCAACGGCTGAATTTGTTTAAAAAAAAACAATGTTTTGTATGAGAATTAAAAAAAAAAGTGTCCAACCTCTGGAAATCGGGAAGTCTGAACTTTAAATGAAAAAATCATACTACAATTAATAATAATCACGTTTTTCGTATTTTTGTTTCTTAAGGTATAGTGAGGAACAAAAATTTTCAAAAAATTTTTTTTTTTTTTTATATTATAGTCATACATAATAACGTACAATTTTATATAATTTTATATGATTATATAGCGTTTTGTATAGTTCAATTTCCTACAAGGAGAGGAAAATGAAAATTCGTAAAAAAATTTCTACACCGATTTATTTTAAGAATAGAAGAAAAATTTTGTTTACATGTATATTCAATGGGAAAAGGGACCCCCCCCTTGCGTCAACTCAATTTTTGAGATATCGAACTGAAATTTTGAGGAAATTTTTTTTTTCGTGACAAGAAGACTTTTGTGATACATTTATTCGGAAAAAAAAAATTTCGTACTATGTTCCTACGATATCTAAATATGTTGCACTGTCTAAATAAAATGGGATCATGGGTAGCATAAACTATGATCGGAACAAGCTATTGTATAATTCTCAAAATGAGATTTCTTGGCCGAATAAAATAGCTCGTATCTTTTGCGCAAGTTCCAGAATATTAAATACACTTTTCAAATTTAAAAATTATAAAACATTTTCCACGCACTAGTGCGCTTGGAAAGCTCAACGAATATCGTGTTTTTCGCAAGTGGTGGTGCAGAAATTAATGAATGAAACGAATCAGTGGTCCGTTAAAAATTGAAGTCAAGTTAATAAAATACCCATAGTGTGTTTATAACAAGAACTAATAGTCCAGGACCGGTGATCTCAGTAATTTAAATTCAAATTCAAGTTTTGAAGAAGCGAGTTCAATTTTATTGTGCATCTATCGTTCACCGACTTTCGACTATAGGTACAACGCCATGCTACAAACATGTCACAGCCTTAAAACAATACATACTTATCCTGGACGTACCCATTATCGGTACACTTCGGTGATGCTTTTTTGACGTCTCTCTTTCTGTTCGACTCACAGTAGAAACACATGGAAGCGAAAGTATATTCTACATTCAAAGATGCACTAATTGCTGATCTTACCTCATAATTCAGCAATTGATAACTTTCAGAACAATCTATGCCCGCCAAGTTCGTATCATTATACGAGCTAACTTAGTTCAGCAATATTTCCCGTCGACAATATGCTGTTTTCTCAAAGGCGACGAATAATCCTGTTGATTTTCCGTTCATTTCGATTGATTGGTATTCGAAGAACATGATTTGAAGTATGAAAATTAACTAAGGGAACGCTCGGCTTCGATGTAATCTGTCGCTGAAAAAGAGTATGATGTTCTTGAGTTTTTGGCTGGCGAAACCGCTTTGGAACACGGCTGTGATTTTTTACATTTACAATGTTTTTGCCGTAATTCATTTATTGATTACAAATTTGTGTGCTTCGTATGGGTATTCATATTTTCCTATACTTAATCATTACGTTTCATATTCATCAGCTCTACATTCAATATGATAATTTCAAATTCCGTTTTTATGGAATATTCGTTTTTCCCTTGTTAGATGCTCTTATATCGGGATTTCGCAGGCATACCAGTTGCCTCGGAAATCGCATGAGTAATTTATTAGCGCGTCTCCGAGAAGTGAGATACCGGTGCAGTCTCTGTCATCATCAGGATTACCTACCCGCCATGGTACAGTTGCGACAGGGAGACCTGATTGAAAAATTCAACATAAAATACCTCGTCATGTAATGTAGGATTCTTTGTCAACTCAGCTATATACTGTTTATCGTCAACTTAGTACAGAGAAAACGTATTAATAAAAAAAAAAAAAAAAAACAGTAATCTGTTGCATTGCAAGCGATTACAAGTTATCATCGCGTATCAAAGCTTGGCTAATCCTGCAACAACATATAATGAAATATAATATAATTTCAATAAATCATAAATCGATTTTCACATTCTCTGATGATTCAAATCGTTTTACTCTGTTTACTACTTTCGTGTAAATTTTTCTCTTTACAAGGTCTAAACACGTTCTTGAAGACACTAAATTTTTCCCGAAGAATTATCTCCTGTTAGTTCGATGAAATCGTGTTTAAATTCATTTAAAAGTTGAGAAGGAATTAGTAAGAAACTGTCACCATTCTGCTGTTATAGTATTTTTTGCGACCCATAGCTGGCCCTAAAAACTGACTTGAAACAGAAGTGCTTCTGACCAATACGGTTCGTTACGAAAATCTGGAATAATTCATCGACGTCTTTCATAAATAGCAGTGTTATGAATTGGGATGAGTTGTCATGAGTTGGAATAAGTTCGAACCTCGTATTTACGTCTGGGGACAACCGGATTGTGTATAGGTGTTTAAAATGATTTTGCTGAGTGGTCCTCTATGAATCGTTTGTTACATTGGTTGATGCTCATTTCTCTACTTAGTTATACATTCACAGGTATGATCTCTCATAATAGTTAATGGTTAATAATTTTGAAGCGAAGGGGTGAAGTTGATTGATTGAGAGTTTGCGAGCAAGTGTCTTGAAAGAGTGGATCTGTCTGGATGATATTAGTTGGAAGGAAAGGTAAGGTCAGCTTTTGATAAGGTGTCGTGGGACAAAGGGTGTCGGAGGATGCATGCTGGGTGTTGTCTCTTGGATATTGAGAATGAGGCTAGAGAAGAGTATGGGATAGGTAAAGAGTAGGTATGGAATACGCAACAGCAGTAGGTACTATTAAAAACCAACGAAATAATGAAAACAATGTCTGCGGAATTGACTGAAAAAGTAACTGCGTTGGTGACCAAAGAATTCCCTCATTATAATAAGTACATACATACACTTCTCTTGGATTAGGTTGAAACTTACCGTTGTCAACTCTAACCCATTCATCAGTAGTATTCGATTTACGAATACCAACGCTTATCCAGTCTTTGTTGTCCAAATGCATGCCACGTAAATGCTGGATTTTCTCGACAGTATCAGCGACCGCCAAGTCAGCACCATCCGCGATGCACAAGTCACGCGCTTCTAACCAGGTAACATGTCCCGTGTAAACTTTGTAGGCCGCATGAACGTCAGGAAATCTTACATAGCCCTCGGGAAGAGTAGAAGGTGCAGGAGCCAGTTTCGGAGTAACTTTTATCGCTGGATAGAAATTTGAATCAGAATGGGAGTGATTTAGATCGTACATTTAGATAAATCCAGTTTTTTTACTCACTGTCACCTGTGGCTTCGATGATGACGTGGGATTGGTTCAAAATTATTTGACACGCAAATAGCACGAAACCGAGTAGCTTGGCGTACATCTTGGAAGTCTATAAAAGCACTTGGAGATCTGACTGCAATCGGGGAACGGTCTTCGCTATTTAAATCCTCCTAGACAGATACCCCTTGCGAACTTTCGTATATTTATACTTCTGATATCGCTTATCGACGACCCTAGTTGAACTGATTTATCTTATTCACGCATTTGGCATTCACGAAATACGCTGCTTCTAACGAACAACCTGAGCTGAGCTGGTCTCATTATGGGCGTCGTTGTGATTACGATGTAAAGTTTGATTAATAGTTATACTATACGTATGGATGTCGAACGAAGGTTTTTTTTTTCAAGATTCTATGCGTGGTAACACATCGGATACTTTCTGGAGATATTTCTTAGTTCCCATAACCTATTCTGAATGGCGGTAAGTTTCTGTCTTGCCAATGGTTCTCCGACAAGTTCAGTAGCGCAGTAAGGTAGAAATTAGATCGAAATTTTTCTCATTCTCTTTCGCTTCCAGATGTTTCAATTTTTGTTATTCAACTAGACAAGTCAGAGATAAGAAGTATTGCACACTACTGACTCTGTGATTAGCGACTATCTCACCGAGACTGAGATTTTTTTGCTCACGCTCGTTTCTTTATTCTAAACAAAATTTACAACTAATTTAACACCGTTTCTGAATTCAAATCTCAATTCATTTCTGAAGTATCTTCTTTCCGATTCTATTCTTTCATTTTCTTCCGATTCGATTTGGATCTATTCGGTCCCGAATTTCATCAGTACCTTTCTTCTCATCTCTCCAGTCCGCGCAATCTCGACATTCCGTCGAATCCGCTAAAAGGTCAAGTGAGCTCTATCAAATTTTACTTTCTTGCGTTTTCCGTCTTTTTTCACCGCGAGTAACTTTGCGGATATCAACACCGACCAAAATGAGATCGAAATTCGATGATGACTACATTTTTGCTGTATGCTTGTCACACGTTCTGCAAAGCAGATTGAATTTTCTCCGCGTGAGTTGAATTCGCAGCTATCAAGGAATCTAGAAGAGATTCGAAAATATCGATGTCATCAAGATTATTGACTGACTTTTTGAAATGACTTTGACTCTTCTTTTATTAGTGACGTAATTTCATTTCGTTTATTTATTTATCTATTACAAATTCGTGTGCTTCGTATGGGTATTCATATTTTCCTATACTTGATCAATATATTTCATATTCATCAGCTCTACATTTAATATTATAATTTCAAATTCCGTTTTCATAGAATATCCGTTTTCCCCTTGTTAGGTGCTCTTATATCGGGATTTCGCAGGCATACCAGTTGCCTCGATAATCGCATGCATAATTTATTAGTACGTCTCCGAGGAGTGAAATACCGGTGCAGTGTCCAGCACCATAAGGATTACGTGCCTTCCATGGTATAGTCGCGACAGAGAGACCTGATTAAAAAATTCAACATAAGATACCTCGTCATGTAATGTAGGATTCTTTGTCAACTCAGCTACGTTTCCTCGTCAACTTAGTTCAGAGAAATCGTATTAAGAAAATAAAACAGTAATCTCCCAGGTAACACATTTACGTTCCAGACACATACGCATTGCGTAGCTTCAGGTTCTTTCAATGCCTGAGCTATGTCACGTGTAACGTGTTTGAAATGGTCCATGCGCTCTAAAATGTCCGCCACATATCGAGTAACAGTTTCGTAACAGGCACATAGGATGGCTGCATACTGGGTATGTTGCGGGAGCGTAAATTTTACAGAACACAGAGGTCATTGTTGTTACATAGAATCTACGTAACCAACATGTATCCTAATATGTAATTTTTATGCTGCTGAGTTATTGTGGTGAATATCTAGGGTAGGTATCAGATGTATATCGCAGGTACGTAAACAGTATTCCATGGATTGCTTTTCTATAATGCACTTTTATTAGCCATTCAATTCACATAATGGTGTGGAGGCAATTATGATAGTAACTTGCGTAAAAATTATTAAAAGACTTATTTCAATCAGTAACAGAGCGTAATTGAATTCTTGCTTTTGCAAATTATTCATATATAATAATTCGTCTTTCCCATATGTTTGTACTTATATTGGATTTTTTTAAATCTATTTCTATAGTAAAGAGTAAGTATAATAAAAAAATGATTAAAGAACTTATTCGATTCAGTAACAAGGTTGTGATTGAACACTTGCCTTTTTGACTCATTTGACAACTAGACCAGTACAAATTTTTAATCCTTGTTCAATAATTATATACTGGACTTCTGTAGTTATACAAGTAATATTATTAGGTATAGATATGGGACTAGGTATATACTGGACTTTCTTGGATCCATATGTGTATCAGGGATGGGTTGAAAAAAAAAATTTCTTAGCAGGGGGGGTAGAATTTGTACCTTATGTAACGTTTTGTTTTTTGCCAGTTTCTACGTTATGTTAAAATTTGAGATTTAGGTAAACGGAATGAAGATAAATAAGGATTACACATAATTAAAAGAATATCACGCTCAAGTAATGTACGTCATTAACACTGCTATTTATTGTTATTAATGCAGGAATAAGATTTTCCTATAGGATACCACAGTACAATAGTTAATATAAATCGATCCTCTTGCTGAACAATCGGTGAAAGAAAAATGTGGTATCTCTATAGTAGAACAATTGCGACGACAAATTAAAGTATCAGAAGAATCACAAGGCATTTACGAACGAAGTCAACGTTATGCTCATTTGTAGCGAATCAAATATAAAATTTACATGAAGTACAAAGTATATATCTATACATATAAAACAGATTGATATGGTAAGGATAGGCGTATTAATAAATATGGGATCGTATAAAAAGTAATCTAAATAGCTCAGTTCCCAGGACGATTAATACAACCCAGGTAGAAAATTATCTTGGCAGAAGCTAGCTGCTAGATAATTTTTATAGTTCTTATCTTGGCGCAAGGTTACCAAACTAGACTGGTGCAAGAACCGTCTGTAATGCGAATATTAGCTAGCAGCAAGGTAGGTGACCTACCTAGGACCAACCTTTACAACTCAGCTAATTCCAAGGTAACCAATATAGTCAATTATGGCTTGCAATTAGTAGGGTTTGTTTTGATATGCAGTGAATAAAATTCAATATCGATTGGTATAATAATCATTCTGGTTATTTTATTTGAGTCTAGTTATCATAGGTATATTCTACTACCTTGAGTATAGGGTATGTAAAAAAAAAGTATATAACATATCTCTATGTATATCGAGAGATTACTAACGCAACCACATATCTCAAAAATGCCAACTTTTTAGAAGACGTAGAAAATGGCATATTCAAAATTAATGGTTGTTCAAAAGTAATATTTATTAATTGTATTTTTTTAAGGAACTATTGTGCTAATTATTATTGTATTTTATCATTTTTTTTTTATTACTTACGCATTGATCTTAAATTATCATTTCTTCGGGTGAAACTTTTAACCTCCAAAAATCGCGATACGTGGTTGCTTTACTAAACCCTTGATATGTATATTATATGTATATTTTTCTTCGCCCGAAACTTGCGTACTCGTAGACGATTTAAGGTTGGTTTCCGCGTTTTCTCTCATTATCCATTCGACTCTAATAGAGAATAATTTAGAATTATCATTAGGAATTCATTGGAGAACTGACAAAACTGTGTTCTGAACAAACCATACCATACCTGCCGGTTTTCATCAATTGACATAAATTAATTACATATATCCATCCCGTGACATACGGTCCCACAATTAAGCACCATTAATACGCGACAGCTAGATATCAGCAGCGCACGTATCCTCTGCACTCGAAATCCGAAAGGAATTGGTATTGAGATTTCCAATAATTTCTGCTATGTTAAAGTGATTTTCACAGATTCCCAAAGATTTTATTGGAGTTCCCGTGATTTTTAGATCAAGGAAATCGCATAAAATAGATTTCACAGCATCGAGTGATTTCCAGCGACTCCCAGCGATTGCCAATTTTTTTCGTAGGAATCTCAGGGCTTCGTTGAGCATCGGCGGAAACCGTTGAGGATCGCTACGTTCGGGCAGCGATCGCTACGATTCGGCAGGGATTCCGACAGGGATCGCTGGAAATCGCAACGATCAGCGGGGAATCGCTGGGGATTCCTCGATATTATTGAATGTGAACTGATATGAATTCCGAATTTTCAGTGCACCCAAATTATACAGATTTCTAACGATTCCTTGTGGATTTCCTCTGATATCATTAAGATTTCTCATCGAATTCCCCGGTGATTCCTCAAGTGAATAGTCGCTCGAGTCTCACACTACTAGCTAGTAGCTTATAGGCGTAACCACCCTCGGAAATACCCGCAATGGCGATTCTCGCGGCTCTCAAGTGCAGTAAGATCGCAGCTAGATAAAGTAGAACGACAGTAGCTAACCTCGAACATATAGGTAAGGTATTGTTAGTGGCAATATAGTTTGATTATTTGTGCTATATTGGAAAATTTCAAACTACAAACATAGCTAGCAGCAAGCTATAGCCGATGTCACAGGACGAGTCTCACAAGCCAGCATAAAATGAGGCTATCGGCTAGGTTGAAACTTGTACAGCCAAGATAATTTTCTACCTGGGAATAAGTAAAATAATACTCATCGACGGAGTTTTGAGACAGGTGGTTCGAGGACAACTCTCGATATTTGACGTGTACTCGTCGGCGATCCTGGGAGAAAGAGGAAGATATACGGGCTGGTGGCTATTACCTCCCACTCTATTTCAGGTGCGACTAACCCTTTCGGCGTCGTGTGGCGCTGGCGCTCACACTTATAAAAAAAGAAAAATTTTTTAACTCAATATTTTGAGGTGGCCCACTCGTTTTTTAAATGAATATTTAATAAAATGGGGTAGTTCTATATTTAATCAAATGGAGTAGTCTAGAATCTACAGGGTGTCCCCTCAAAAGCCAATTGAAAGTCAGAAGTTGAAAAAGTTTTTTTCCCATTATTTTTGTAATTTAAGTAAAAATTCAAAAAATGAAATGCACTTGCTTTTGTATTAGAATGAAAGTTGAGTCAAAAAAAATCACATTCGACAATTTAAACATGTTTTCCACGATTTTGGACCAAAAAAAGAATTACCCGTTGTAACTACCCCATTTGATTAAATATTTATTTAAAAAACGAGTGGACGACCTCAAAATGTTGAGTAAAAAAAAAATTTTTTTTTTTCAAAAATTTTGTTTTCGTATAAGGTACAAATTCTACCCTCATGATAAAAATTGTAAAAATATTGAAGTCTCAATTGGGAATTAATCGATATTTTTTAATACATTTTTCATCCCTAAACACAATGTAAAGTACCTTTAATTGCTGCTATCACTTTTAAATTTGATATTTGAAGATTATTACGGAGTCCACAACACGAAGACTTTTTGGCAAGGCTGTTATCAAAAACTTGACGCAGCATTCTTACTACAGATTCTTTTGCATTGTTACCGCTTTTGGTATCAAGAAATTGTACCTAAAAAAACCGTTATCGTATTATTCGGTTTCATCGCAGCACTTTCTTATCAGAAATTTCATGCTGATCGTCTCGAGTAGATTCTATCATGTGTGAACTTGGAATGTTTGGTATCAATGGAAATGCTAAATAAAATTACATTGAACATTGTATTGTACGACTTTTAGAATATACTTCATCACATGACGAAATGGATTCTCAAAATACAATCTTATCACCGGTTCATTTCAAAAGAAAATCTAGATTTTATTGTTGCGAATACATGTAATTTCGTTACTCACAAAAATTCTTCGGAAAGCTTCATCAGCCATTTTAATCTCGAACATCTGTACAAATGCTGTGTCTCTCAATGGCAGATCTTTTGTTACTTGTGTAAAATCCTCTCGGTAACCTGCGGTTGCTCCTACGTTAAGTTTGTTTTCAATTGCTATCAATTGTTGAGCCATTGATTTTTGAAGGACTAAGCTTTCCCCGGATACTTTGAAAAGTTTTGTAAATTGATCTAGAAATTACATCATTAGCGTGGAAACATAAGATGGGATGAAACATAAAAGAACTAACTCTCACACTTCCGGATCACACAGAAACTTAATTAAAGTTACCTTCTATGATTTGTCTGGTCTGCGCCTGACCGTCTGTAAATCAAATAGCAGTATATATCAGCAGGAAATATTATCGAGATTTAGAAGAGTACGCAATAAATTAGATTTTTCGATACGTACTGTCACATAGGTCTGTAAGTGTGCCATCGAATAATAACGGCGGCTCGTCTAAACTTTGACCAGGAAGAAAGTTACCAATAACTTTGGGGAGCGATTGCTGGACTTTTGATACGGAGTTGGAAGTGCCTGAAAACCGAACCAATAAGCCTCATAGTATTGATAAAAATTTTATGGGACAATTAACCAATCATTCATTGATATTATTTTTTTTTTTATATACCTGCTGTTGAGATATCAAAATTCATGTCATTATCAAGTATATAATCAATAGGCAAATCTTCCATTGAGAGAGACTGTGATAGTCGGTCATTATTTTTTTTTTTTTTTTTTATGAAGTGCAGAAGACTCTAGCAAACGAATTGGTCTTTCATTGATAAGTGAACTCTCATTCGGAAAAGAATGTATTAACGGATTGGTGCTCTTTATTTGATTGAGTGAGGGTGGCACTAGGGTACAATTGGATTTTATCGTAGCAGGTAAACTTTGATTTGAAGAAAAAGGTAGCGAGGGGCAGCTATTCTTATTTTGATCGAGTGTCGGTGGATCTGGGATCGAAGTATGCCTCTCATCTTCACTTGCAGAGGTCTCTTCTTCTCTTACGTGCGAGAGATTTGTCTGTTGTTTCGTATTTCGCAGGTATGGTTTCTCGCTTTGATTAGAGCTACTCTCTCCGTCAGATTTTTCATCTTCAGCCTTTCGACGAGCTATTTCAAGACTTTCTGGAAACATAATGATAACGAATACTTCGTTATTTTCATGTGTGAATCACATATTAATATCGAACAAAAATCATTGGATCTTCCGTGGCAGTATCTTGATATGGAAAATTCCAAAACGTTGAATGACGCTGAAAGTTTCCTGTTCCAGTTTGATCACAAATTTTTATACAGTTATTTAACCAAATGTCAAAATTTATAATATAATATAATATATTTAATATAATATAATTTAATATAATCATATTTAATATTCATCAGTTTTACATTAAATATTATAATGTCAAATTCCGCTTCCATAGAATATCCGTTCTGCCCTTCTCAGCTGCTATTATATCGGGATTTCGCAGGCATACAAGTTGCCGGGAAAGGGCATGAGTAATTTATTAGTACGTCTCCGCTAGGTGAGATACCGGTGCAGCTTCCGGCATCATCAGGATTACCTGCCTTCCATGGTATACTTGCACCAGGGAGGTCTGATTGAAAAATTCAACGTAAGATACCAACTTAGTAACGCAAAAAAGTATATGGAAAAAAAAAACAGTTATCCTTTGCCTTGCAAGTGATTACAAGTTATCATCGCGTATCAAACCTTGGCTAACTCTACAACATATGACGAAATAAAATATAATTTCAATAAATCACGAACCGATTTCCACATTCTCTGAGGATTCATTCGCTTCACTCTTTTTCCTACTCTCATGTCAATTTGTTTTACAAGGTCTCAAGACATGTTCTCGAAGACGCTACTTTTTTCCCGAAGAATGATCCCCTGTTAGTTCCATGAAATCGTGTTTCAATTCATCGAAAAGTTGGGAAGGAATTAGTAAGAAACTGTCACCATTTTGCTACTATAGTATTTTTTGCGACCAATAGCCTGCCCGCAAAACTGACTTGAAACAGAAGTGCTTCTCACCAGTATGGTTAATTCCAAAAATCTGAAATAATTCATCGACGTCTTTCATGAATAGCAGTACTATTGAAAACCGACGAAACAACAACAAAATGTCTGCGGAATTGACCGAAAAAAGTGACTGCGTTGGTTGCCAAACAATCCACTTACTATAATAAGTACATCCATATACTCGTCTTGGATTAGGTTGAAACTTACCGTTATCAACTCTGACCCATTGATCAGTGGTACTCGATTTACGAATATACCAACGCTAATCCAGTCTCCATTCCACAAATGCATGCCACGTATATGGTGGATTTTCTCAACAGTATCAGCGACCGCCAAGTCAGCACCGTCCGCAATGCACATTTCACGTGCTTGTAACCAGGTTAACACCTCGCCTGTAAACTTTGTAGGCCGCGTGAACGTCAGGAAATCTCACACAGTCCTCGGGAAGAGTAGAAGGTGCAGGAGCCAGTGTCGGAGTAACTTGTATCGCTGGGAAGAAATTTGAATCAGAATGGCAGTAATTTTATATTGTAAATCAGACGAGTCCAGTTTCTTTACTCACTGTAATTCTTGGTGTCGTCAACAACGTGGGATCGGTTTAAAATTATTTGACAGCCAAATAGCAAGAAACCGAGCAGCTTGGCGCACATCTTGAAAGTCTATGAAAGCACTTGAAATTCTGACCACGATTGGGCATTCGTCAGCACTATTTAAATTTCAGAATAGATACCCTTCGTGAACTTCTGTATATTTATACCGTTCGTATCATTTGCTGACGACGCAAAGTGATTGTACAGTCAAGGATACGGATTCGGAAGCCCCTGATCCTGCGCTGAACGCAACTGAACATGCACCTTTGACTTAAATTTTCTTCAAGTTGGCATGAAATTAAAAAGACATTAGCTCTGCCGATAAATTATAGCTAACTGCTCTGCGTATTTTTTTTTTTTTTTTTTTCTCAAAGAATGTCGATTCGCATAGCCTCTTGAATGCACAAGTGATTGAAAAATCTGTCAGAATGTACATCGTGTAACCCTAAAACGCGCGTACGTTTTTTCGAATTCGGTTGCTCCTAAAATAACCTAGTTCTCGTGAAGTGTCCGTAGGGTCAAGGGAGGGTCCTAGTGAAACTGAATGTTATATTCTTTTATGAAACCGGCATTTCTCGGATATTACAATCTATTCAACCCCAAATTCTATCAGGACTTACCGTCTTGGCTCTTGAGATACCTACAGATCTGGGGTTTTCTGGTTTCATCTCACTTCCAGCCATTTCAATGTTTACGTTTGAGAAAATAATGAATCACGAGATAAGAAGTGCTGCGCACTTGTGAATATTGCATTGTAATTACCGACAATGTCAAGCTCAGATGATTCTTCCTCACCCCGCACTTGGTATCAACGAGATTCGCTTTTCACGTTTGAATAATTCGACAGGGAATATGTGGGACGACATTATTCTTGAAATTGATTATCTCGTTCTTTATCTTCTCGAATTTCATTCCCTGTCCTAAGTGTGAAAGTCACGGGAGATTTCAAATCGCCACACAAAGTATCACCGGTCACATCGCTGTCCAATACGAAGTTAGGAGGCAACGGTTGATATAAGCTTTATTATTTCTATTTCCTTATGCTTGATTCTTTTCCTCCGCGAATTATTATTCAAATATCAACGCTGACCAAAATTAGTCCAAAACGCGATGATGAGAAAATGTGATGCATCCATATCACATGTCATGCAGTCGAATTGATCTCCGCTACGTGGGCGATTAACGACGTACCACATATAGTCTTATCAATTTTTCATAGGTTCAAAAATATCCAGAAAAAATCCATAATTCATTACACCAATATAATCAAGCATCAGAAGGTATGTGGCGCAAGCATAAAATAACGGAAAGTATTCAGTGTAACTTCATCAAATAACTTCGACCCTTCAATAATTTGGTGAAAATATTTCATGTCGTTTACTCGTTTATCAATTTTATTACCTATTGGTTTATTTTGCTCATACATATTTCCCACTTGATGCAATCATTTCTTTAATCAGAATATAAATTTCTTGTATAATGTATTATTCGTCTGTATTCACTATTCATCAATATTCTACTTGTGTGAATTTGATATTATTATTCCATGTTTTATTTTCACACATACAGAATATTCGTGTTCCCTTATTCCCTCCTCTTATATCGGAATTTCGCAGACATACCAGTTGGCAATGATGCAGTGGCAATTGACTAGTGCATTTCCCCACAAGGATATAGCCACGCAAGATCCGTTGCCGTGAGGATAATCTTCTCGCCATGGTAGAGATTTGAGAGGGAGATCTGGTTAGAAAATTCATTCATTTACCAAAAGTAGCAATATTCGTATATGAGTTATATATCTATCTTTTTGTATCAAGGGCGTAAAACGGAACTTCACGTCGAGGGACGGTGCAGCCAGCCCGAGTGTTGCGCGATCACTACGAGGACGAAAATTTTACACCCGAGTTACAAGCACTATTTTTCAATATAATGGGGGGTAAAAATGCCTATTCTACGTCTTCTTCTGTGGACGTGGAATACCAGTTTTATTTTACGCCCCTGGGGACGTGAAACTGGCATTTTACGCCAGCAAAGGCCGACGTAAAATCAACATTTTGCGCCTACTACATCAAAAAGTACTATTCTGAAGACCTTAGAACCGGTTGCAACTTACTATTGTCAATTCGGACCCATTCGTCAGTAGTATTCGATTTCCGAATGCCAACGCTAATCCAATTATTCACCTCAGATTGCATGGCATTTATACGCTCGATTTTTTCACCAGTATCGGTGATAGCCAAGTCAGCACCCTCCGCGATGCACCGGTCACGTGCTTCTACCCACTCAATAGGTTCCTGGTAAACTTTGTAGGCTGCATGGAGGTCAGGAAATCTCACATAGCCCTCGGGAAGAGTAGAAGGTGTAGAAGCCAGTGTCGAAGCAACATTTATCACTAGAATGGATTTTAAATCAGAATGGCAGTGATTTTATATTGTACATTGAGATGAATCTAGTTTCGTGACTTACCGTCACCCGTGGCTTCGCGAATGACATGGGATCCGTTCAAAATTATTTGACACGCAAATAGCACGAAACCGAGCAGCTTGGCGTACATCTTGGAAGTCGTTATGAAAGCGACTGGACTAAAATCGGAGAACGGTCCACGCTATTTAAATCCTCCTAGACAGAGATACCCCTTGCGAACTTTGGCATATTTATACTTCTGATATCGCTGTGTATCAACGGCGTTAATTAAACTAGCTTATCTTAATCACGCGTTTGGAATGCACGAAAAACAATCCTTCTAACAAGAAGACAGCTGAGCTGATTTCATTAGGGGCGCTTTCATATGATGATGATAATGTAAAGTTTGATGTATGGATATACCTACTACATTGCGATGTCAAATGAAAGTCGTTTTCAAGATTCTATGCGTGGTGAAACAACTGATACTTTCTGCACACATTCCGTGAAGTCTCTGTCTCGGCCGTGGTTCCCGTATGGCCGGATCAATAGTGCATCAGTAACGTAGGAATTAGCCGATTTTTTGCAACCCTTTAGTCCTTAGATACACGTTGTGACATTGCATATTACAAGGCGCTCCTCGCCCCTTGGAACGGTCATATTTAAGACCGGGGATGGCGTGAATGTTAAATGTGTGAATGATAAGAATGGCCCCGAGGTCAGAATCGACTCCGAGAGGCGACCGTGACCGACTTAGATTATAAAATAGATTATTTATTCTTTTTTTTTTTTTTTTTAACCTTCTCTCTGGCATGTAGGTGTTATGAGTGAGGGAGGAGTTTGTTGAGTTCGTTGAGTTCGTTTTCTCGTTTTTACACCTTAATGATAACCGGAACTGAGTGACATGGAATTGGAGTGAATATGAGGCGTAATCACTGAATAATCGTTTATTAATGAAGATGAAATAATGGTTGAAACCATACATGAATTAATTATAGGTTTAGAGTTAGTTGAAGATATATATTGATTAACGAATTGGGTAGTTATGATTTGAGAGCGAGTGTATATCGAGCAACTGCTCTCGTCAATGATCTGGATCATCAGCTGAACCATCACGAGGACTCAGTTCGCCGAGTCAATTGTCGATAATTTTATTTCCGTTATTGCCACCCTACGTGGGAGCGTTTTAGTCAATTCTTTTTATTTGTAAGGCTCGTCAAACGTGGCCAGGCCGGCTTTACACGGCCTGTAGCCGTTTTATACCCGCAGGGGAAGTACCCCCGGGTACACGATAGTGCGTTAAATTTTTCAAATTCTATTTCTTATTGAATAAATGCTTGATTAGTTTTACTAGATTTAATTTCTCGAGTCGTTACTGCATTCGCTAATCCCTCAATCTTGATCCTGACCTCTCTCCGCGGTACTGCAGCTAGCCGCCGCGTATCCTGTTGTAGCTCTTGGGTTACGTTATTTAAATATTGAGTATAGTGGCGAAGTAGTCGCCTGGCGCCCAACAAAATATTATTTTCTAGAATTCTCGGCCAATTGTCGAGTGTATGGTCCCCGGCCTAGCTATCCGGTCTAGTCCCGAGGGCTAAATAGAATCCACGTCACAACGTATCTTGTCTTTGGTATCAGATTTAAAATACAGGTTTCGAAACTAATTTTCGAGCATCCATATGTATTGGCATCTACATATATTTCTTCGTTTGAAAGTTTGAGATTTTTTTCAATAAGTTTAATTAAAATTGAATAAAAATTTTTTGAGAAATTTTTCAAACTTTGACCTTGAATATCTTCTAAATGGTTACATTTATGAAAAAAGTATATCCGACCTTTTTTGTAGATCGTTCAATTTCCTATGGAAATATACATAGAGATTTGCTAAACAATCGATTAATAATGAGATATGGTTATTTTTTATATGAGACTGAAGTAAAAATGGAAAACTATGACGAGGAGGATCTTCCTATTAATATCAAGAGCTAATACTTGGTAAGTACTTTCTAGAGGTGCCTAGCAACCAATTTTTCTGTGTCGGTGTAACGTCGTCACACGATTAATCTTGGGGTTCTATCCTGTTTTATGCGTTGGTAGGTACGCAACTTCGGGACGGTGATAGACGTGGATTTGGAGATGTAGAAATGAATTCGCTTCAGTTTTCACTAGGAATACGTTTATTATTGATGTTTCGTTTAACAGTTCAACGAAGAGTGCTACTTATGGAAACCAGGCTTGGTTGGTATGGAACTAAGAAAAAAAATAATCAATTTTTTTCACCCACCCTAATAATTATACTTCATAAAGGCACACCATCATATTATTGAATGAATGTCTCTACTTTACAACGAATCCACGTTTCTAATAACTAGAGGTTTAATTAAAGCTACATTAACCTTGTAGAGCTTTGCAGAAAGTATGATAACGTCAACTATACTGGTTATTCTCGAATTCACTACTCTCTGTAATGAAGACTCTGACACGATAGGAATTTCTTCGCTATCACTCATGATTATAACTTGTAAAATGTGAACTGCGATAAAGTATGAGAATGATTATCATATTTTCGGAATACATCCTTTTTAAATCACCTAGTAGCGATAGTTACTATACAATTATGAGATAATGTTGGTACAATTTTTTCCCCGTGTAAATGCGTTACAAACTTTCCCAACGACCATTGTCAACATCATTTTGTATTCAACTGAGAGTTCGTTCTGATTTAGAATTGTTTCGTAAGGAACATCAATTCTGGTCATTGATGGCGCGTTCTTCGTTGACTGTCGATTCCATGTTTTCGTGCATAAACTGTAATTTTAGTGATCTACAGAATCGAGGAGACGAAGGCCTACGGTTCTTCCAAATCACAATTTCGGCATTGGATTTACGATCGACAAATGAGTTGTAATGTCACAACTGAAATGAAGAACACACTTAAATGTCGAATTTGCTGGTTTTTCAGTATGTTATACTACATATCCTACCGATCAGAAGTTCTTGCGGACATAAGTCCCAAACTTAGTATATTTTCCGAGATACAGGTTTCGGAAACTGGGTGTCCAAATTTTTTGATATCCATGGATTTCGTGAGTGTCATGAATTATAAAGCTTCAAGGGCACTAGAAATCAAACATATCACTCAAAAAACTGCACATAGGCAAGAAGCTGTGATTGATTTCATGAACTCACTGGTTTACTGGATGGGGGTGCAACGTCAAATTTCGCGTGCAGAATGAGACCCTCTGACTCTTGCAATATGTGATTGACTTGTCCTGTTTTTCACGCAAAATCTGACGTTGCACCTCCCCTTCCAGTAAACCAGCGAGTTCGTGAATGGAATCTATGTATTGAAGCAATATTTTATTAGAAAACCAAATATTTCAAAAACTATGGTAGCTAGAAATAATAATCTGTGGAGCAGCAATTTGGATAATGGTTACGTCAGCCGAATGCAGTGAGGCTGATAATTTTGTGAAAAATAATATAAATTTGAATACGTATCAATAAAATGAATCAGAATTACGGTTACGCAATTAATGGAATTGAGTTATTTTTTAAATTACTTTTACGTACGGTACATCGTACTTCTATGTCGAAGCGAGGCGCATCGATACCGCTGCGACAATTCAAAGATATTATATTTTTCTCAGATCTTCATGATCGGAATTATCGTAGCGGTGTCGACGCGCCGCAATCCGCCTCAATCCCAACATAGAAGTAGGCGCGGTGAGTAAATAGTAGATTTCGATACAAGAGCGAAATGTGAAGCGTTTATAGACAGGTGTGTCCGATGTTTTCAGCACGAACCGTAGTCGAGTCAGCAGCCGAAAATTGTGATCGATCCCTAGTGAGACCTTTCAAGAAAATTCCCCAAAAGTTTCGTGTTAAAATTCCAAAAATTTAATTAATTTAATGCAATGAGAACCCGAAATGCGAGGCGCTGCGAGACCGAGAAAAAGGTGCCGAGCGGACAAATCATAAATGATGTTTTGATGTAGCGGGAAACTTTGCCTTTCGTCGAACATCTGCGCCTTTGAAAAAAATTTAAATAAACTCATATTATCCTATGTATATATGTGTTAGATACTAGGCTGTATTGTGACGATCGGTTTAGTTGAGTAAGCGCTCCGAGGGTATGAACTATGAACACGTCTTACGAAAATAAACGCATTTTTCTTATAATACATTTCCAAGATCGTAATGTCTTGTAGCTACGGAATTAGCTTTTTTTTTAATTACTTCTGATACTCTTCTTTACAAAATGAACCAACATGTAATTTAAAAAGAATGTTCGACTTTTTGCCAATTATTCCCGAAAATTTCTGATTTTAAGACAAAATTTCGAAAGAATGTTATTTTTTTCCAATTTATCCGGTTCAATTTTTACAGCAATTGATTCTGAAAAAAAGGACCTTTATTTTTGAAAAATATTCAACCGGTTTGTTGCAACCGTGCGTTGACGGCGAAAAATTAACTGTTTTATATACAATGTACTAATATCCATAAAAATATCGGAATTATGTTTTACTTCTAAAAATATGATTGTAAGATAATAGATATGAAAGAAAAAAAATCTGAAGTCATTAATTTCCATACTATTAATTCCTGAACTTGACCCTCACTTTTGATCAGCAAGGTTCTCATAGGATCCCTCGGATATTTCGATGGAATTAAAAAAGCGGCGAAACAAAAACTTTTTGTTCGGGAATGAAAGCTTTCTATTTCGAGCGAAAAACGAGCTCCGTAAAATTTTCGAACATGAAATCGCGACTTTGTAAAAAAAAATAAGTGAAAATGAGTGTGTTTTCATTCCTTAAATCTGGACTCTCAGCATTCCGGCGTTTAACTGGCTCCTCGTTTGTTCTTCGTACCGATAGTATTCAGGCTAGCATGGACCAAATTTAGATCAGTCCGGCTGCAAGCTCCCGTCGGTGCACTTGGCGTCGCGTTGTTACTAAAATAATTGTGTTACCGTATAGTACAGAGAAATATCGTAACTCAAAGTAAATTTCCAGAATTTTCTATAATTATTCAACAGTTTGATTGTTAATCAACATAAATAAATAGAGCAAAAAGTACATTCGTAAGAAATGAATCTTCGAGATGAGTTGCATAGAAGATTTTGATTGAATACTGTCGTCGTTTACTCAAATAAGGATTGTAAAAAGGTAAGGCCGTTATTTCACATTGACCGAAAGTTTCACTTACTCAAAATTTCGCGATTCAGCCCAAAAGACTGAATCGTTAATGCTTCGACCCAACTCAAACTGATATTTGACGTAATATAATGACGTCATTGAAGAATGTCGGCGTATTCCCTCCGCACTAAATTTTCATATTCGTGAAAATTGTTCTTATATTAATCATAGCTGTATATTATTATTGTTGCCAACTAGTTTTTAGGTCGTATCCGATTCATGTGCTCCCATAAAGTGGGAATAAGGAACTCGGACTCCACAAAAAAAAGTGAGCTTACATTCTGACTCTAAGCTAGGCGAATTCTGACAATGCGATGTGAGCGCCTCTGTATGAAAAACTTGAAATTATTGACTTTTATGAATGATTTCCAGTTAATTTGACGTAAAGAATAGCTCTCCCGGTTTTATTTGTTTCTTTAACCAGGACTAAAACGGAATCGCCTAATCGTCAGACAAGCTGAATATAATTTAGCTCTTCATTGCAATGTATAGTCTAGTCCAGTTGAATTACTGGGTATGACGGAAAAGTAGGTAGGATTAGCCGAAGCCGGAGATTATCGCAACAATCCGCCAAGAGAGTAAAAGTTTGTATATATAAAAGCTCGTGTCATATTGACCATTTCCGCTCGTGGTCTTTGAAATTGTCGGATGACGCGCCTAGAGAAATTCCGTAATTAGAAAAAAATCGAAGAACCGATAACTTTGTTAATTTGCTCAAAATAATTATTTTCTTTTTGTTTCCTTTCAATTTTGTTATCTGCCTTGGCGATTCGAATAAATAGCATCAAATTTCAAAAGGAAACTATAATATTTTTCAAATCTTTGTGCAACCTATCGAATACTCGCTTTAAATCATTCATTCAATCGTGGAATCATACTGTAGAACATGGCTCTGGTGTGCGCGGAGAATTTTAAGTTAATCGAGGGTAAAGATAGCTCTGTGTCTCCCACTGACTGAGTCTATCCTATTGTCGTACCCGGCTGTCTTCACTAGTCAAATTATAGGGAATTTTGTCTCGGCTGGCAATACAGTCTCAGGTATGTACAGGCCTGCATATTAATGGTGTACCAAAAAAATCAGCGTCATGTAACATGAACTAAACTCCACTAGCGCCACCATGCGCCTACAGTCGACATTCAGCAGCCGCCATGCGCTATCTGCTTGAAATGCAAGGAAGAAATGAATTGTTGGTCATTGTTGCGTTGTGTGTTGGATGCGCATACACTCATTCCGCAAAAAAGCGTCTGCTTGTCGTCTGCTCCGTGGTGCGATTTGGAACCTCGATACACGATGCGAAAATCCAAGCACGGCTATGTTCATGTACAAATCATTATTGTGCAGGCATGTGCAACTGAAGGGTGAGACGACACAGTTCGTAGCAGAAATCTCAGAGAGTGCTTGATACAAATTAGTATATTGTGAGACTAGGGAGGAAAGTTGGTCTTTTCCAACGAGTGCGAAGTTTACGCGCGAGCTGGAGACGAGGGCAGCAAACTTCCATGACTCAAGAAAGACCATTCCTTCCCATTCAAGTGATATTTTTTATTACACATGCAAAAGAAAACGCCACTTTTGTGCGTGCCCACTCTTATCGATTTTTGCCTTTGTTTATAACGTTAAACATTATTATTTATGTAACATCTGCATGGGAAGTTTGACTTTGCGCGCTAAAAATGGTGCGCCAAATGGCCGATTACCCAACCGTGTGCCCGATTGCGCTAGTTGCCTAGTTACACTTTGAAAGCGTGCGGTAATGTTTATGTGTTTATGTGTACGTATTGTGTTATTATTATTCAAACCTGACGATTTTTAATAGTTTCACAACCGAAAGTCTCACTTCCCATGCTGGTGTCACATAAAATAAGATATGTAATTCGTCAGTAATCGCCAACTTCCCGCACGTGTTGCACAATATACTATTTTCCAGCTAAAAATCCAAAAACAATCGTAGACACCAATCGTAGTTGGCGCGCGCACTGCAGCGTCAATGACAGCCTATCTCATACGATGGCGCTGATCTATCCGACTCAAATAGTATATTGTATACCAAGGAGGCAAAGTAGGTCCTTTTACGCTGAAGGCGATTTTGTCTTCGTCTACGACTCGTATTGCAAATACGTGATGCGTAAAAAGACGTTGCCTCCATGGTCCACCAATACTTTGTGTAACAAAAGTATGGTTTACGAGTCGTTTCATGAAAAAGAGGTTTTGTGGTGTGTACATGAACATAGCTGCGGTTGGATTTCCGCATCGTGTATCGTGGTTCCAGCTCGCACCACGGAGCAGTCGATAAGCAGAATGATGCTTTTTTGGGGAACGAGCGTTGCGTGCCCAACACAACGCAACAATGATTAAGAATTCGTTCATTCCTTGCATTCCAAGCAGATGGCGCATGCCGTCTGCTGAATATCGACTGTGGGCGCATGATGACGGTAGTGGAACATGAAGACCAAGTATCATTACGTCACTTACGAAATCGAGATCACCAGTTTGACGATTAAGCGCCGTCGTCTGGCAAAATTCTATATTTATAAAAGCTATTTAAAATAGCTTGTGAACGAAATGTTTCATGCGCATGAAATACCAGCGAGTACATCTATCGAGATGAATGAAAGTTCCAAGAGTATAAAAAGAAGAACAGAGAGCGCCCGAAGGCGTGACTACTTGGGGACCCTTTAATGAGGGATGAGACACCGTCTGCCATTAATGGGTCTAAAACGGAAGTTGGGCGTCGCAGCGCACCGAGCGCGCCACTATTTGAATGATGGTAGAGTCGTAAAGCGTCAGTGGTGAAGAATAAATCAAATTGTTTGCAGTGAAATTGATTTTATTTACCATATCGACGCTCTAATTAGCAAATTAGCTAACTCCACTTTTTTTCGAAAATCGTTTTTTTGTATTTTCTGTTGAGAAATAATTATTCAAGAGAAATAAATGTACATTGAAAACTACGGAGCAGAGGACCTGGACATCTGAAACTACGGTGCGGTGTAGAGCGAGAGGAGCGGTCGCTCTAGGCACCAGATGAAAAGGGGCGCCAAAAAGCGAAATGCAAAAAACAATTTCCAGCGCAAAATAAAATTTTGATGGCGGATGAATTCAATAATTGTTGATATTCGCAATAAAAGTTGATTTTTGAAAATTTGAGAATTTTTATTTATTTAACATAAACCCGAAGTAGAATTAACGTGACGAGAACACTCTTTCCAAATGGCAAGTTCATAAGTGCAACGCTTCGACAGATATCGAGGTTTCAAGAAAAACGTTCTGCAACGAAGAAGAAGAAGAAGAAGGAGGAGGAAAAGAAGATTGTTTTCTTCGATCAACTTCGACGGTCAATATCTCAGGAACAACTCGGTAGATTTTGTCGAGATTTCCCGAGCAAGGTCAAATAGAGAGGGCCTTACGCCCCTATAAATTTTATTACGAAATAATCAGACGTTCGAAAGATATGACTGATTTTTTACAAGGATAAGAGCTGGCTCGGGTAAATGTTTCGTAGCTGCCGTGCCAAATTTTCGCTGCCGGGGGGCGGGGGGACTCCGGGAATCTTGATGGAACGATCCTCTTCTACGATTATACTCGGTATTATTCTATATCCGTCTAAATAATTGTTTGATTCATATTTTTACAGAAATTCAACAAAATGAGGACTGAAACCATCGCTCTGATTTTTCTGACCCTGATATTCCGCAGTTCTGGGGTTTCGAATATTGTGAAAATCGGTGAGTATTTGGAACATGTCCAAGAAAATTCGGTGAATAGTTTATCGGTGCATATAAGCGAAATATGAATGAAACTTACAATTATATAATATAAGACATATATTATACACTATAGGGGAAGGGGGAGCGAAATGGGCCCCTTAAGAAAAAAATGTTCAATCCCTCAGTTTTTTTCACTTGTTTTATTTTTTTTACTTTCTTGCCAAGTATTTGACCTTAATTTGTTCTGTCCATTAGAAATAATAAATTAAAAAATGTGGGGCAAAATGGGCCCCCTTACAAAATTTTGAGGGCCCATTTTGCCCCCAGATATTTATGGATATTACAAATTTTAGGCAGCCCATTTTGCCCCCCCTTCCCCTATAAGATTTATCGGAATTATACATTTCTTCAGGTGCCATTTTTCACACCGGTTCCGAAGAGGACGAGAGAGTCTTCAAGTACGCGATCGAGCATATCACGTTGGATCGTGTCTCTGGTCAGTACGTCCTAGAACCGATCATAAAATGGGTTAGCGTCGATACCGACTGCATCAGCACAGCCGAAGCTGGTAAGTAATACCATGGTACAGGCTAGGCGAACAATTTGTCTCCTTATAAATTGCCAGGGTCGCGAAAGAACTGCCGCAGTGCATCTAAGTCGAAAATGATAAATGTTCCATAATGTCCCCAAATTTTTCCTTTCAAATGGTGCCGTCATAATTTCCTGGATTAGACTTTTTTTCCCCTTTCAGCTTGCGAGTTATTGGCCGAAGGTGTGGCTGCTATCTTTGGTCCCAAAAGCCCCTACACCAGGCCTATTGTCTCGAGTATCGCAGCTCGACATGACGTACCGCACATAGAATATGCGTGGCGCCCCATCGACGAATCCGTGCTTCGATCAAGTACCATTAACGTTTACCCAGCCAGCAAGGATATTGCCCAAGTAAGTTTGAAATTGATGATCAAATTATCACATCGAATTAATGTGCTCTCTTTGTATAGCTCCTTGTACGATCTGGCTGAGCTATGGCAGCCTGTTAGGGGTCCGGGGAAATGTTCATGTTTTAGATACCGCGCCAGGTCGGGGTCTTATAAGGCTAGCAATTCCTCCCAGGACCGTTTCCGTACTGCATATACCGAAAGGAAAACTTGAACATAATTGTGAAATTTTCCTCAATATTTATGGTCTGTACTTCGTAATTCTTACAGTCAATCGCAGTTCTTGTAAAAGGCATGCCTTGGTCTACATTCACGGCGATTTACCAAACGAATGATGGTCTATCGCGGCTTCAAGAAGCGCTCAAGTTACACGGTCCACAAGATGGTCCAGTTACTCTACGCCAGCTGGGAGAAGGACACGACTACCGTCCGTTACTCAAAGAAGTCACAGCCTCACGTGAGATAAATATAATTCTTGACGCCAAATCTGATAGCGTAATCGAAGTGCTAAAGCAAGCTAACGAAGTCAACTTGATGAAGGATTATCACACGTGGATCATTTCTGACTTGGTAAGACTGAACCGCAAAATAAACTTCATTGAACTATTTCTGAGTCTTTTTTTTCTTGCCAAAGTTAGAAAAAAAGATAGAAAAGAAAATGGTGTAGGTACTGTATAGGGATGCCGATAAGGATTGAAGGGATGTCAAATATTGGGAGTTTCTCAAGTAATATCTATTTTGCCCTTTTTTCTTCTGCCCAGGATTTTCCGGGTCACTCGATTCTCAATACGTTCATGAATTCGACAGTGAATATAACTGGATTCGGAATCTTGAGTGAAAAAAGGAACCAGCTCGAGGCTGCTCTTGGAATTCGTGCAGTAAAGGTAACTATAAAGTACTCAAGAATCATGCCTAGTTATAAAACTTTCAATGTTTTAGCTTCTCGTTAAAAACACGAGGAATATACTTGGTTTCTTTTTATATTTTCTCTTTCCTTCGACCGTCAACTAACGGCAAAATGTAATCAAAATAAACCCCATCATATAGGAGAAGTATAGGTACCATACCTGAGGCTTGCCTTACAATGGCAATTCCACTTGGCCCGGGACCCCGCGCTGACCAGAAATACTTGACATGGCATTTGCGACCAGTCACACATTTTATTAATTTCAGCTCGAGGCTGCCCTTCTCTATGATGCTGTCATCTTGTTCAACAGGGCGTTACAGACTTTAAATCTAGCAAACGCGATGGTAGAATCGCCCCTAAATCTGGTGCCTGAGCCGCTCCAGTGTGAAATGGATGAAAAATACTCCGCTGGTCAAAATTTGACGGATGCCATACGCTCCGTGAGTACGCGGAAATCCCGCAATACATTCGTTGGAAACGAGATATGGCTCACCTGTCTGAAGCGATAACTGATATACTCGGACTTTGGTGCGACAGGAAACGCGGATCGACGAAATGACGGGCCCCATGGACTTCGACGAAACTGGCCAAAGGCAAACGTTCGAAATGCAGGTGATGGAGTTCCACTTGGACGCGTTAATCCCCATCGGAATACTCAACAAGAAGGAGCTAAGGCTTACGCGCAGCGATAAGGACCGCGCAGACGACATGGCGAAGAAGATAAAAACCACGTTTTACAGAGTGACTACAAGACTCGTGAGTTCGGAATATAAATAGCGGGTAAATCCAGCCGTGGATTATAGTTTCCAATCGTTTTCTCCAGGGCGCTCCGTATCTGATGGAGGTAATTGATGGGTCCAATCGAGGCGTTGTAATCGGGGACCAAAGGTACGAAGGCTACAGCGTTGACCTGATCGCCGAGGTTGCCAGGGTCCTTAATTTTTCTTATCAATTCGAATTGGTTCCTGATGGCAATTACGGCTCGTACAACGAAATCAACAAGTCTTGGGATGGACTGGTCAAACGTCTTCGAGATCACGTGAGAACGCGAATGAAAGCTACGATGTAACTCCATAACTGAACAGCGCAAGGAAAAATCTCAAAAAGTACTCCATTGTTTCAGGAAGCTGATCTCGCTATTTGCGATCTGACCATCAACCACCAGAGAGAACAGGCGGTCGACTTCACAATGCCTTTCATGAATCTTGGTAAGTACGTAACCGCGGGTTTTCTGATAAACCATGAGACCAGCATTCGTGGTAGGGTACAACCTCGATTTATACATGCGAGTGCCGACCAGACCGGTTAATGCCTCTCTATACAAGCTTGGATAATCAAGGTTCTACTGTACTGCAAAAAAAATTTTCTCCACTTTTTTGAATCACTGCAAAGAGGTTCCTTTCCTTCCGAAGCTACAAAAATTGGAATATTATGAGGAACGTCCATTTCAAATTTTGTGGAAATGATCTCTAAAATACTCTGGTTTTAAATAGGAAAATAATGTGTATGTATGTACCTATTTACATTTCGTTTATTTCAACAACTGTGCACGCTTTCCCAAAGGGATCAGTATCCTGTATAGTAAGCCGGCAGTCGTACCGCCAAATCTGTTCTCTTTCCTGTCGCCATTCTCGACTGACGTATGGATTTACGTTGCTGGAGCATACCTGGGTGTATCGTTGATGCTATTTCTACTGGCTAGGTGCGTTTTTAGCGGTTTCGTTCAACCTTCAAATAATCACAATTACAGAAATTTGATTTTGAGTATGAATATAAATTTTGCACATCAGGAACACTCTTGATCCCATTAAGTTTTCTGATCGAAGCTTATCTCGTCATTATGTTTGCGTTTCGTAGTCAGTCGATGAACTCCATAATCGGCCATGAATATTCCAGATCACATTTCACACAACTTCAATGTACACAACTTCTATTGACCCGTTTCAACACCGTTTCAGAATCGCACCCGGCGAGTGGGACAACCCACATCCCTGTAATCCAGACCCTGAAGAATTGGAGAACAGTTTTAACCTGATGAACTCAATGTGGCTGACGATTGGCTCACTTATGCAACAAGGTTCAGATATTCTTCCCAAGTAAGTTCCCAGAATTCCATATTTATGAATTTTGCGGAAGTGCAGTTATGTCCATTTTTCATTCCCACCTTTGGGGTTTCAACTTTACCTCCACTCGGCAGTAATAATTTCTCGAGTTCTTGATCACAGTTTACTGTTTACATCACATGATTTCTTCGAGCTCGTGATAGCAAACTCGTTTCACTGTGCGGTAAAGTCAATCCTCGGTTCTCCTGCTCGGCAGGTAGGCCAAGAACCGGGTATTTTTTTTCTGCAATCTTTTACTGAAACGATTTGTTTGTTGGAACATGTTCTGGGGCGTCCCCTGAATGTAAATTCAAGTTGGCGAGACGGGGGGGGGGGGGGGGGCTTGTTCTTCAGCCGCCATCTTGGTAAACACGTTTTATCAAATATGTCGTGGACCGTGCATCGTACGACGAAAATAGTAGATATCATTTTCGTAGATAATAACATTCTCTACAACTTTTATTCCAAACTTTTTCCTGTATAGTGCATGATGTTTCATTCATAGCGCGGCAAACTTTTCCATACATGGTTGGTACTAATTGTAAGTATATACAGTTAACGGTCGGTGAGAAAGTAAAAATTGAAAAGTTTGTCGCGTTTCAAATCAAAAACTATGCATTATACAGGAAAAAGTTTGAAATAAAAGTTATAGAGAATATTATTATCTACGAAAATGATCTCTACTATTTTTGTCGTACGTTGCACGGTTCACGAGATATTTGATAAAACGTGCTATCCAAAATGTCGGCTGACGCACAAGCCCACAAAGAAGTTTCGTAATTTGAAAAAAAAAGATCCCCCTCCCTCTTTTGTGGTTCCGATGATGTAATTAGCGCGGGCTTCTTCCTCCTTTCTCTCTGACAATTACCCGTAACGATGTACTGTTTGCTGGACGCATGTGAAGCGGCTTCTCACTCATTAACGTGTCATCCTAGCAGCTTTTTATTGCAACTACGTGTGTTCACTCGCCACACGTACTATTAGCCAGCGATGATGATAGTGCGGCAGCTAGGCATATGCCCGTTTCAAAATCGCCGAGTACATAAAATCTAGTATGCAAATAACTTATAGTAAAGACGGTGAATAGTCATATACTACACAGGCGACGCCTCGACAAACAGTTGTCCGTGCTGTCATGGTTTACACAAAAAAGGTCCGACGCAATCAGTTTCTGCGTTAAACTTCTATTTAGGACTGTCAGGACATTATGTTCAAGTTTTTTCGGTATACTTTTTTCCTGTTGAAAGAGCTGTTATAGGTAAAACTGACTGAATTCTTCTAGATTTAAGTTGTCACAGAAATGACACGTCCTATATATATTTTATAACGTCAATTCGGTTGTTCTCATCTCCTGGATGCCTTGAAACATTTCCTGTAGATTCTACAGACACTTCGAAACAAATAATCTATTCTTTTTTCTTCGACCTAAAACTGCAGTCTATAAATCGAGGATAAAACTGACCATTCCTGTCGATTATTTATTCGCAGAGCCCCTTCCATCCGCATGGTGGCTGGCATGTGGTGGTTCTTCGTCCTGATCATGGTATCGTCCTACACTGCGAATTTGGCCGCCTTTTTGACAACCGGAAAGATGGGCGACACGATTTCAAGCGCCGAGGAACTCGCTGCTCAGACAAAGATTAAATACGGGGCTGTCGAAGGTGGTTCTACGTCTTTGTTCTTCAAGGTGAATATCAGCTGAATTTTCATTGATTTTTTTCGAATTATAGCTTATGGCAAGCTATCTCTTCTAGGATTCGAACAGTAGCGTTTACCAGCGGATGTGGGCAGCAATGCAAGACGCTAGGCCGAGTGTTTTCACAAAAAATAATAACGAGGGCTTAGAGCGTGTGCTGACTGGAAAACGGGGCTACGCTTTTATCATGGAGTCAACAGGTATTGAATACAGCGTTGAACGGTACTGTGACCTTGAACAAATCGGAGGAATCCTCGATAACAAAGGATATGGGATCGCGATGCCTCCAAGTAAGACACAAGCAAGTTATTAATCAAGAGTCCAGAAATAAATTCGATGGATTCATCTTTTCGTTATTTATATTATTGAAAATGTAGATTTTCGTTTCTGTTCTCCATTTCACGAGATCTTCTACATACCGGGAAAATCGGCGTGTGACAATGAACCAGTCGATAGAATATTCGTCAGAATTTCACGATCAAAAATAGCAAAGTTATCGAAAAAAGTATTGAAAGAAAAAAAAGAAAAAATTCTCCTCAATTTAGACAAATGCCGGAAAGGAAATTGACTTCATCTATATTAATTGTTTCTTTACCCACGCCTCGGCAATGCGGTTCTTGGACCATCAGGCCGGCAAACACATGATGATATCACCTGAAAAGTTTCAGGGATGTACAGATTTATTGAACGTGGAAAAATCATATTCTAAAAATTTCTTTCTGAAAATTCATATCTCCTAAACTATCTATGATAGCAGCAAACAGCATGAGACCTTTTTTACATGAAATTGTCTACACTTTACGAAAAAAAATAGTGGCATTAAAAAATCGTTAAAAATGGAAACTTCAGATTCTTCAAAGTGTATCTCCTCCTACTATTTTCAATATTTTTGGCTCAAATTTGGTGTGCAGGCACCGTTTACTATTCCAAACAATCAATCGTTTCAGATTTTTGATATCTTGTTTTGGGTCGTATATAAAAAATTGGCCCGGGTCAAATGATTTTTTCCTCGTTGTGAGCTTCAGGCATGGTTTTCGGAACACCAAACAGCAGCCAGAAAAAAATTTACAGCTATCTGCGACCCCTACTTCTGGTAGCTACTTTGGTCGATAGACCCCCCCCCCCCCCCCCCCTCTCCCTTAAGTGGGCATAGGTATAATAGGGTAGTCCTCATGTGTTTCCAATAAAACAAAAAAAGAACCTCGTATGACACCGATAATTTTGCAGCATGCGATTGCCGGGCGGACGGTCCTAGACCCGATTTGCCAATATGTAGACCAAAAAACAACGTAATTTCTTTAGATTCTGCGTACAGAACAGCAATTAGCAAGGCAGTACTTACGCTACAAGAACAAGGGGTTTTGGAGCGGCTGAAAACTAAATGGTGGAAGGAGATGAACATCGAAAAACCATGCGAGAAGAACGAAGATTCGGAAGATTCAAACGAGCTTGAACTAAGTCTAGCTAATGTTGGTGGAATGTTTCTTGTCCTGGGGTGCGGGTGTGCCGCCTCATTCGTGGTCGGGGTTATGGAGTTTCTTTGGAACGTGCGAAAAGTAGCGGTGGAGGAAAAGGTGAGCGCCGAATAACGTCCCCCAAAAAATCTGGACCTCACGTAAAATAAAAAATGTAATAGCCAGCTTTTTATGCACCTTTCCTTTTTTTCGAATCCAGATTACGCCGCGGGAGGCTTTAATAGCCGAGCTGAAATTCGCTGTCAATATTTGGGCGGAAACTAAGCCAGTCAAAGTCGCGAGCAGTAGATCTTCTAGCACCGCTCAAGACACGGGAGGAATTGGGCGCGCAGCCTCCGTCGCTAGATCAATGGTGGGCTCGTTCCTTCGCCTTGATATACTCGATAAATTTGAGAAAGATAATACATCGAATGACAAAAGTGGCAAGCGTAGAAGTCATTGAACAAGTCGATATTTTCCGAGTTTTTAATTAAAACTGTGAATTATATCAAATTTCAAATGGTTCCATGCAATCTGTCAATTAATTTGCCTGCTGTAAAAAATAATTCAAATATGTAATGTCACAGCTATGATGGCGACCCTATTCGAAAATCTGTGTACGCTTGACGAGTTTTTCTACATGAGTACTATGAAGCTGGCCACAGTCTTTGGTCTCTTTCGGTCCTACATGGTTGCATAGAAAAAGAAAGAGACAGAAGACCGGCCAACTTCATAGTGGTCATGTTTAGACTCGTCAAGCGCACGTAATTCCTGAATACTTACGAAATTCGATAATAATTATTTTCACCTAATTTCTTGCAAGGCATTTTGTTTCATACCCAACAACACCGACATCATCCAGATCCCGATTGTGAATAGGCGTGTTCAGCCGAACTAAGTACTGAGTAAACTTAGTAAGTCAGTTTGAGTAAAAAAAATTTAGTTCTGACCGTCTTAGCGCTGCGTATTTCGGCCTGGACACACTTACTAACTTTCAATAGTTGAGAGTGTCATAACCTATTCGTTTATGTTTTAAATGCGTCTTGTGTGTTGACAGTATTGTAATTAAAACAAAATGAATAATATAATTGATAATATTTTAATGGACGAAATTCTGTATGATCCTTTCGACGATATTAATTATTTACTGATTTATTAATGATTTTTTTATAATGATAATTTATTAATGATTTATTTATTTAAATTTTCCCAGTGATCGATGGGATCCCTGCGTTTATGAAACCGGGCATAAATAAGTAAAATGGCGGCGAGAAAAAAGATCTGTGAAACATACTGATTCCGTAAAGTGTCCAGGCCGAATACTTAGCTCAGTATACTTAGTAACTTACTAAGTTTACTCAGTACTTAGTTCGGCTGAACACGCCCAATAACGAAAATCAACTAACTTGAGTTAATACAACTTTTCAAGAGTTTCTCTTTATCGACTGATCCACTAGTGAGACTGTAGGTAAGGCAGGAATGTGAATAACATAATGAAACTATAAATTTCTTGCCTACCTACCGAGGAGGACATATGATCGACACTTTCCTTTATCAGGAGATAAATTTCGACCGGTAAGCAGTATCATCTGTAGGTAAGATTACGCTGTCAGCAGCGTAGAGAACTTTTTTTTGTGGATTAATTGCCGAGTGGAAGGCGTGGGTGATCCCTTTCCTATCAGCGTACTACTACATAGATGAAAGGCATTCCTCCTTTGATGAAATGTCTGTTTAACGTGAGAATATGAAACGAAACATGCTTAAAAAATAGTTTGACACAGAATTTCATGCCTCGAAACTTCAATAACTACGTAATCGATAATTTGAATAAAAGAGAAAACAATAATATAAAACAGCAATAATTATTTTTCGAGTTAAAATTGTGTTTGAATTATTGGAAAATACCACACATCTAACTCACGGTTCATTAGAGCTAATATCGGTTTAAAATTCCGTTTTGGCCAGCCAGTCGCAAGTAGTTTCAGTTCTTGAGGTAAACGTACTTTTGAACGTGATAAACATAGAAAATAACAAGTGTGATACCCTTGCTCGATTATAATATCTAATGTGCTTGACCTTTGGCACTGCAGGTAACGCGATTAAAATTGAACCGATTAAGCCAGACGAAAACGTTCGAAACACAATAGTGATAGCATTTCAGTCGTTAAACACGTTAATCGCTACCGAGGTGGTCAACAAGGAAGATCTAGACTTGAACGGAGTAACATATGAAGCACGAGGATGATGTGACGAAAAAGACAAAAACCACGTTTCACAGATTCACTTCGAGACTCGTGAGTTTATATTATGAATAATAGGAAAATCTGGACCACGGATTAAAATTTCCGATAATTTTTTCTCAGGGCGCACCATACCTGATGAAAATGACCAATAAAACGAATCATTAATCAAGATGCTATAACCGATGACAAAACGTGCGAAGACTACAACTTTTAATATTCCATATCAATTTGAATTGGTTTCTGACAACAATTACAGCTCGTAGGATGAAGTTAAGTTAAAAGTTAACTTTTGAACTCGCCGTTTCATCGAAAAATGATAAGAGACATTTTTTGTAGAGCGTTCAATTTCCTACAAAAATCTTTATCGCGCATAAAAATCCGTTGATTGGTTTGTGAGCTAGAAAATTCTTAAAAAAAAAAATGTTTTTTCCCATTCTATTTAAATGGGAAATAGAAAATTACAAAGCGCCACCTCTAAATATTAATATTAAGAGCTCATATTTTCACAGGGTCGTTTTCTAGAGATACTCTGACGATTTTTCAATGTTCTTTGAAAAAAAAAATAGTCGGTTTTTTTTTAGACACTCTACTATACATTCTTTCCAAGTTATACAACAATGTTAATTCTTGAGAATCGAAATATGTATTTCAGCATTTCACGATTGTCCGCGATTTTCTTCTGATGATATTTCATCCGTTAAGGGGAGGCACCAGTCGAATTTGACCGACCGATCTAGAGAATTCTAAATTCTCGAATATCTCCGAAACGGGGGTATCAATCGGATTGTCCTTGCGGCAGCCGATGTTTGAGGAGTAATGACATCGAGTTTTCTTGTAAAATGCATGAAACCTTTAATTTTTTTTTTTTATCTGTCGAAAAATGCGGGCGGGTGACTTATTTCGACTAGCATCAGTGCCCACGCATCATTGACGCGGACAAAAGTATGTAACAACAAGTCTATACGGTATGACGAGCACACCCATTACAAAACATCTTCGTTCCATGCAGTAATGAAGTAGAAAAGTGCAATTCGGATTTCGTTGTAATTAGCGATTAAAAATTGTTGGGCCGCCATGGTAAATGGTTGGGTTGTCATGGCAATCCTTAGTTTCCGAGATGCCCGAGAAAGAAATGACAGCGCAGAGTCGTTTCGTCGGTACTGTAGACGGGTGACTACATTGTTACATCTCGGAAACTAAGGATTGCCATGACAACCCAACCATTTACCATGGCGGCCCAACAATTTTTAATCGCTAATTACAACGAAATCGTACTTCGCACTTTTCTACTTAATTACTGCATGGAACGAAGATGTTTTGGAATAGGTGTGTTCGCCATACCGTATAGACTTGCTGTTACATACTTTTGTCCGCGTCAATGATGCGTGGGCACTGATGCTAGTCGAAATAAGTCACCCGCCCGCATTTTTCGATGCATAAAAAAAAAAAATAAAGATTTCATGTTTTTTACAAGAAAACTCGATGTCATTACTCCTCAAACATCGGCTGCCGAAAGGACAATCCGATTGATACCCCCGTTTCGGAGATATTCGAGAATTTAGACAGGTCCGTAAAATTCGACTGGTCCCTCCCCTTAATTGAAAAGTTTGTGTTTTTGTTTGTTTTTTCACAGTTTATGAAAAAACCGAGGAAATAACAGCTAACGAAAATGTTAACTCATCACTAAGCTTATGAAAATAATGTCCACCGTGGTCGTGATAATTTACGAAATTGACTTGCCTCTTATACTCTGACTATTTCCAATTTGTTTTATTTTTGTTTTCAGCCCAGGTTGGCCCGGGTAAATAAAGTATCCACAAATCTTAAATTTGTCTTGAATATATACTCGCGTCATCAGCTAACGAATTTTCGAAAATTTATTCTTCCTATGTGAAGTTTCGAACAGTTATAGTATTTGCAATTACATCTAAACCACATTAAGAAAATGACTACATCAAATTATCCGTCTCCGATCATATTTCTATATGTACGCATATTATATATTTACCGTTCTTCGAAAGCAATTTTTTTACTCGTTAAAATTATCCGTTTTAAGTTTCGTTAAAGAAAATCTCAAAAAATCTTCTAGATCAGAAATTGCATTCATATTCTATTCGTTTTAACGATAATGAACGTTTTATGTAAGAGATCGGCATTTTGCTTGTATTGATTTCCTTTGCTGGAGCATACCTGGGTAAATTTAGAGTGGTTTAATTCACCTCGCGAATAATAAAAAAAATTTTAAATTGAATGTACCGTCTAATCTTATATTCTTCGATTCCGCATTATTCTTGATTCCATTGAGAGTTTGAGAGCAAGTGTTTTTCGATTATTGAGTGAAATAAACTTCTCAGAGTATTCGTTCATGAAAATTCCGAATCACATTTTTACAATTAGTACAATCCTCGTGAAACATTTAAACGCAGTTTCAGAATTGCACCCGGCTATTGGCACGTTTCAGAATATTGCCGTTTCCTCTTCCGTATTATTTGTAAGAAGTGTAAGAAGGGGAAAGGGAATATAGACGAGGAAAGTATCGACAGGATTTTTGGCGATATATGTTTATATAATTAATGAGGCCGACCTCGACTGTAGTGCAATGTCGAGTCAACCGTCGACCGGATCGGAGCGAGCCCCAGACATCCAGTCAAGTTCCAAAAAGCAGTTTAATATTCCGGCTCCTCAATGAGGAGCGTATCAGATATTAAGCTGATAAGAACAGATACTACACTTTGATCTTAGCTATTGAAGCCGAGAAGCGATGCTAAGCCTCAAAGACGCTCGGACTATATCTTGAGACTCGCTTGATTTTAACAACGAGAAAAATCCAGGGGAGATTTACGCCGATCCGACATCTAGCGGAGCCGAGAAGTACTGTTCACTTATTCGCGCACAAGCCAAGCGACGCCTGGACAGGTGACACGAGGAAGGCCATTGTATACCTCTTTCATCAACAGTCAAACTGTTAGCAGGGATTAGGTATATTGACTCGGAAATTGAGAGAAAGATTTCGCTTCATTCGGAATTATGTATTGTTTTTATCACACATGCATCAAAACGTCACTTTTCTATGCTTGTAGAGCAGGAAAGAAGTTGCTCATTTCACTCCATTGGCTTCATTGCATCTTCTTATTCTTATTATTATGTCTCTTGAATGGTCTGGGAGGTGGATTAATTCCGTTTTATTTTCGTTGATTTGTTACAATTTTGAATGAATTTAATGTTATTTCAACCGTCCAATTTCCTCTGATTTTAAATACAACCTCAACCCTCTTTATTAGTTTCATTTTCTTCATTCTACTAATTTGTGCGCAATCCTCAAGCTCCATTACAGTTTACTGTTTGCATCACATGATTTCCTCGAAGCCGTTGTAGTAAACTCTTACTGCTGCGTGGTAAAGTCAATCCTGCAGTTCTCCTGCACGGCATCGGCAGGAGTCCCCGAGGGACATTAATTGAATGAATTTCGTAATTTGAAAAAAAAAAAGATCTTCCTACCTCTCCTGTGGTCAGGATGATGTAATTAGCGCAGGCTTTCTTGCGGCAACCTTTTCAGTGATTTCTCCCCTTCCTTCTTTCCCTCTGACAATTAACCTTAACGATGGACTGTTTGCCATACGCATTTGAGGCGGCTTCCCACTTATTAGCGTGTCATCCTAGCAGCTCTCTGTTACATCTACGTGTGTTTACTTGCCACATGCTGGTGACGCATCAGCTCTTCGCCAGCGATGATGATACTGCAACAGCTAGGCAGATGCCTGTTCTAGAGTGCCGAGTACATAGAATATAGTATGTATGTGACTTAGTAAAGACGTTGAATACTCATACTGCATAGGCGACGCCTCGACCCTCGACAAACAGTCTGTGGTGCTGCTGTTGGTGCTGCTGTTGCTGTAGTTTACACAGAGATGATACGACGCGTTCAGTTCACGCGCTACGCTACTAATTAGGACTGTCAGTACATTATGGTCAAGGTTTGGTCAGGGGACATCATTAACTGTAAGACAGCGTAACTTATCTCTATAACTAGTTAGGTTTTAAATGTAAGGCAATCTTTTTCAACTGGACCATTCTTTTACCTCAACATCTTGAATATTTTTTCCACGATTTTTCCAGTCTTCGGTACTTTAAACCACACGCGGAAAAGACGCGTAGCTATTTCCATAGATCAGCCGTAACGAAATGAAATTGTCCTTAATTTTACCAAACCTGCAAGTAATATGTAGAGGAAGTGGTGGTAATGTGGAACACTTTTTTTTTAATTGGACATAAATTCTATGTTTCTTACGTAATACAAAATGTCGGAACTTTATCTGCCTTCAAAGTCCGGAAATCTCCGGTTGGAAGGACAAATGCTTTTGAAGATATATTCCCTCTCATCTGAGACGGAACAAAATAGGCATTTCCTTGAAATGCTAGTAATATATGGACTATCTTATGCTGATGAATTAGAAGAGAAGTGTAACTCCGGAACAATCGGCTTAAAGACACTGGAAAAATAAAAACACAACACGGTTCACGAAGATCTCGACAAATAGACTCATAATGTAATAGATGGGGATTGAGAATAAACGTGAATTGCAAATTGAACAATGGAGAATTAGCTAAAACTTTATGTACTTTTAATATAAATCTGCAAACCCTGTTTTTTCAAAGAAAATAAATTCTTTAAAATTTTCAACGAAGGACGCCAAAGCCTGCCTCGTCCGCGAACCGATTTCACGTTGACCCCTAAGAACTTTATTCAAAGCTAATCTAAAGCCAAAATCTATTGTTGGCCGGTGACTTCTATTCTTGAAGATGATATTTACAGTTATAAACCATAAAATGACCCCATTGTGACCGCGAGTTAAGTCCTGACTGTGTAAGACCACACCGGAGACGTATTTTCGGTAAAGTTAAAAAGGGCATGATTTTTTCTGATCCCCCCGAATACTGGTGTATTTTATGGTGTCCATAGACAATGCATTGTGTATTCTTCTCCACGCTTATCCGTAATATATCTGTCAGGCGTAGCGACCCGATGCCAGGACCAAACTCACAAACCACAAAAGCGCCGACTTCTTCGTCGCCTTATGTATATCGTATGTCCCGGAGCTGGTATACGGAAAAAATTCATCTCTCAAGATCCCTCAACCTTTATGTCTTTCAACCTAAATACGAAAACCGTTCTCCGTTAACAGATCCGTTATAGACGAAAAAGAGGACAATAAGATAAACAAAAACAAAAAACAAAAAAACCTTAGCTCAATTTTCAGGAATATCAATTAATTTTTGAATGTTATCTCATGGTTCGTCGAAGAAAACAAAGAGAGCAATATATGCAGTGGTGGCCGAATTGAACTTTGGGTACTACAAATTCCTGCAACGAGACTTGGTGATGAGTTTTGAAAAATTTTAGTGGCGGCTTTACTTTCAAGTTGCTGGGTCTGCCAGTATCTTGCAGTCTAAACTGGCATGGCGAGAGAAATATGAAACAAACTCGATATTAATTACCATCCGCCCGACGTATTAATGGTTTATTCCACGAGATAGCGAGTCAAAGGTAAACCCTTAAATCACAAGTCGCACTGAAGGATATCTCGATAAGCCCTTTGACCAGAACCGCCCCCGCGTACCTATATGCAATTGCTATATATTATTCATGTGTAACACTCGAGGTTGGAAATTATTCTAAATATTATCTCAAAACTATAAATCAAAGAAACACCCGGATGAGAGACACAAAAAGAGCATCAAAAGAACCAGTACCCACTATTTTGACGACATATTTAAACCTATTCGTTATCATGTAGGTTCTATGACTTTGAATGATTCTGAACACCTCTACCCTTTCTCGACCTGAAAAAGTTCTTTCCCCATAAAAATCACCAGAAGGTCGAGTCCCCTTGCATTCACCACGATATGGTGATCGTCAACTTCAGGACATCTCCACAGCAAGACCATCCCATGTTCCAAAAAATGATTTTAAATCAAACTCATATAATTTGAAGCGTATGGAGAGACTCGTCGTTTGAGCTCTGATCCATATATTTGGATATCTTGAAAATCTGATCCGTCAAATATGCTCGTTTGAATAACACGTTTACATGTGAAGCTGGACACATGAATAGTGAGGGAAATAAAGTCGGGTGAAATATTGTTTTTAAATTTGATTTGAATACCTAAGGGTTTCTTCTTGCACTGCAGCCGAAGGAGGGTGAAGCGAAGAAGCCATGGTTTCCCTGATCGCATCGCTGCTGTAGGTCCTGCGCTCAGTCCAACAATATTTGGACTTGCCCATAATGGTGTTAACGAACCTTCGTCCCCAGGGTTTAGGGGATTTTCGTCCCCGCGCGACCCCTGGGGCCACCCTGATCCCACGCGGCGTCTTTGTGGCATTATTTTCATCGACGAGACTCCTCGGATCTTATGCGAGAACGTCACTTTCCGCAAAAGTAAAAGCTGCAGGAAAAACTTTCTTGGAAACTATATGAAATTGCGAGATCAGAAGAACTGCAGATGTGTTATTAACACACTACGTATACATAGGTATACGCTCTCGCAAAGACTCCCTGTCCGTGCAATAATGAAATTCTTTACTCTCCGGGATTCAGGGAAAATTGCAATTCCAACGGTTGATTTCTTTTTTATTTTTTGTTATCGTTGAAAAATAAGAAAATAAGAATCTATAGTAAAATCGAATGAATAGCAGATGAAACAATTGATCAAGATCCAAATTTATCAAACTATTCGGATTTTGATTCTCGTTAGATTCTCTATTCGATATATCGTGGCGAGGGTATAGAAAAAGGAAAAAAAGACGAAGACGTGGACGAAGAGGAAAAGAATTTGTGTATACGTAAATTTGGTAGGAGAGCCCATTTCGTTTGAATGATTCATGGAGGCCAAGCGGAGTCCCGAAAAAAGGCTCGGCAATTATTCAGAAGTAGAAGCGGCTGCAAGGCGCGTTGTTATGTCCTGTGCAAACAGGAGACACGTGGGAGGTCTGCCAGTTGAGATCTAGAGTCAATCCTCTTGCCCCCCGCCGACGGGGGATGGTTGTTCGGACAATCCTGACTCTGACACCTTTATTTGACTCGATAAGTACTTCGTCGTATGGCGTTCTTCCTGGTGTAGCAGCTACTCGCGGCGCCTTTAGAGTATAGTATAGGTAGGTACGCGCGTCTGAGCCCTAAAACTTCAAAGTAACAATGCGCTGTTTGCTTTACTTCCTTGAAAACTACGCCGCCCATATTATGTGCCAACGCTTATTCTGCAACGAGTGAGAAGGAAAAACGAAGAAATAGAAAAAATGGAAGGAGAAAAGAGGGACGAAAACTGAGAAAAGGACCCCCACAGCTAACTCACGACGAATAGATAATAAAGATGCAAGTTTCGCAGATTTAATGTATCTATACTGGTGGTCGAAAAACGCAAACGAGAGACTTTATGACCTCCCAGACAATTCGGAGAATTTATATTTAAAGAAACGCCTCGACCAGTAGAAAATTTGAATTTTTTTACTCAAGGAGCTGTATTTTCTAATTCTTTTACGATTTTGGGTATGGAATGATAAGTCCTTTTTCTCCTTCCCATTCGTGCTCGGGGCTTGAGGAATGACTCGGTAAGGGAGGTGGTGAGCAAATTGGGGTCCATTCAGTAAACCAGGACTTCTATTTGGCGCAATAACGACGATTCATCCGATTTCCTGAGCTTCAATCAATGGCTAAGACCTCATTAGGAATCGACGGGTGGTCTTCTAGCCTCGGTGCAGGTAGAAAATGACACGAAATCGACATTTAAGGTGATTATGCAGTAGCCGGAGCGAGAGGACGTCGATAGTTTGTAACGAATTAGGAATTCTACTCAAACGAAAACCTCATCGGATTTTCCCCAGTCGTGAAAACATGAAAATATACCGTATTGTCCGCCCTACTGGAGTAATCTTCCCATCATGAAATAACGGGGTACACTCGAATTGCATCCGTACAATTTCTACCTTGTTCTCAGGTTGTCAGTGACTAGAATAATTTTCTAGGGAATCTGAGTCAATTGCAGGAATTTGATCGTCAGTTGAATAAATCAACTAGCTACTCTGGAGATTTTTTCCTAACCAGATATTAAGCCGGAGTAATCATGACCGAATCGATTAATTGTAAGCCATTTTTCAGCAGGCTGCAAAAGCTCGCTGATTGAAATATTCCAATTTTCCAACAAATTTATATGTGTAATTATTCCGAAATTTCTATTATATAAAGAAAGAAATCGCAGGGATGGTTCCAATTTATAATATTTTGTCACTTTTCGACCGAAACCTATAATATCTTACCATTCGTGAACCGGAATTCATAATAAACTACTTATTTTTCATAATTGTCCTTCTTTTTTTTTACTCCAAAATAGACACTCTTCGGATATAAGAATAAATACTTATTTTCAAACGCCCATTACGGAGATATTTTTTTCCTCAAACCATCATATCTCAAGAGTATCGACCTAAAATTTTATGAAAAACCATTGGAAATTGTAAAAGTTACAATTTTTGTAGTGAAAAAATGCATTTTTCAACTTGACACCTTGCAGATTTTTTTCCACCATTTCAACAATCAATTTCGAATAAAATACCGCGTACTCCACGTTCTAAAAGGTTCAAACCATCAACCTGAATTTTTATGAGTCATTCGGAACGATAGGGTGAACGGGGCAGCCATTTTAATACGGCTGAGGTCATGCGACCCCGTGTGACCAGCGTGTGACAGCCAGGACGTGCGATCACGAAAAGTTTACTACTGCCCCGAGCGAATTTTTCACAACGAATGCAAGTAGTGGATTTTATTGAGCTGCAGATGGTGATTACATAATATTATTGCGTACTGAGAAAAATTTATTTGACGAAAAAAAAAAAACCTAGTCGTTCAAAAGTTATCGCTATCTTCCCGATCCTCCATCTTTTGGCATGACTATAAATCCTTCTATCGATAGAATCCCGTAAGTATGATACTGTGTAGAAAAAAAATCAATTTTTTTTGACAATTTCCGACCGAATATAACCCCTTAATAAAACAAGGTCTCGTTAGAACCGCGCAGGTCCTTCTATGGAATTCAAAATGGCGTCACGGCGGACGATTATTCATCGCGATAAGCGCGAGCTGTGTAGATATCGCTTGTATTTTGTTTGTGTTTCTGCCGCTCGTTACGCGCTCGATATAATTAGGGCGGTAATGGTTCCTCTCGTAACCTTCAACGGAATGCATCTGCCGTTTGTTCTATCGTTGCGAAACCCTACCTCAACAATATTTATCCGTAGCCTCCTCGAATCTAGTAGAACGAAAACAAAAATTCGAATGTCCTCATCGATGTGGCAGAATTGACTGTGAGGTTCGAGATCCAAGGCAACCTAACCTAAATGAAGAGAAAAGGCGGGAAGAACAAATCGAATCGGCAACTAGCTCGAGGATTGTTATTACTGGTTCTAAGTATTGCCCGAAGCACTAATACCAATACTAATTCTTAGAGCGTTGGGCCTTGAGTCTTGCCGCGACGCCGTAGGAGTTGAAATTGATTTCGGTCGACTTCCATTACTCAAAGCGACCAGAAAAATTTACCGACAAAAGTCAGGACCGATCCTTTGGGGATAAGGCGAACTTGGCCCAACTCGAAAAGAGGTCCCACTGCATCCAACTGGCTATGCTGGAGAAATTCTTGGCGCGTTTGACCAGCAGGAGAGGAAGGATCCCCGCGTCTCGCTTTACGCCGCGCCGACGACCAAGACCTACCGAAGAAGTTAAGCTCCGACGCGGACTCCGCGCGGCTCGCGTATCTCCAGGGAGTGGTTGAAATTTTTCGATTCTATTGATAACTTTAGGTACGAACCGGTGCCCAGCGAGTGGCGACTGTTTAGCCCTCCCTCTCTCGGAGCTTTAGGAAGTTCAATCGTTACAGGCTGCTTGTGCAATTCAATTGTTTTCGCAGACCAAACTTGGAGCTGATTTTTTGTAACACAGTTTGGATAATTTTTCAACCGAAAAATTCTACTCGGTCAATTTTTTAAAATAATAATTTCCTGAAATTCACAAAAATTAATTGCATATGGGACATTCCACGTGAAATTGACCTGACAAAAACCCTGATCCCTTCAGAATTTGTTTAAGCTTTGAGAGATGTTTGTGTCAATTTATGAGAGTATGCATGATTATTTGTAGCTTTTTGTTTGGAAACATCAAGACGTTTTAGCAGCTTATACGATATGTGCGAAAATCAACAATGTCCGGGTTTAAATTGAGTATATAATTCGAAAACTACGCATCGTACAAAACAAATGTCAAGTATGAAAAAGTTTTAGTTTGAAGTGACCTTCAGAGTCATGATATGAAAAAAAAAACATGGCATCTCCCGAAAGTTGAAAATAAATTTTATAAAATTAGTGTTTCAAATTTCTCAAAAATCCAACGTTTTGTTTTCTTTCGCTCAAAATTGCAGAGAATATTCCTCTGTAGTGTGGAAACATGTACAAATTTTGTCGTGGTTCGAGAATTCGTTTAGAAGATGTGAATTTTTTACGGAATTTATTTCAAAACAAAAACAAAACGTTTTCAGTAGATTAAGAACTGCACTCTGCAAAATCGAAGAAAACGAAGTACAAATTATAAAGTTCGAGAAATTCAAAAAACTAATTATATGTACATTTTTTTCAACTTTTGGGAGTTGCCATATTTTTTTTCATATCATGACTCCGAAGTTCGCTTGAAATTGAAACTTTTTCATCCTGAACATTTTTCTTTTGTACGATGTGTAGTTTTATTTAGTAGATATGAATTTTTCAAGGCTTTTGTCAGATCGATTTCACGTGGAATGTCCCATACGTTTTTGGAAAAGGACGTTCTTCGACTTCGTGGCCGGAGCACCTTCTTTTTCAGTTTTCGACGTACCAATTTTGTATCGTATGTGCGTTTATTATAAAAAATGTAACGCGAAACGCGAAAATACGATGTAGAAGGAGGTGGGGCAGAACGGACCTCTTAAGGAAATATTAGCAGTTAGAATAGTTCCAAGATGTTATTTTGATTACTATACGCTAAAGAATGAATAAAAGTGTAAAATGTGGGACACGGCGCATTGCGTTTCTGAATTGGTCGTTCCTTAGAAAACAAAGTTTTTATATTTACTTAAACTTCATCGAATTTTGAAGAAGTCCGCATCCACCCCCACGTTCCCCGACGTATAAAAGTCCACTAAAATTCAATTGGAGTTATAAGAAATCAATAATTTCTAAAGAAACTCATTGCAATATCCGGAAACTTAAAAATTTCGAAGAAATCCGAGAAGGCGAAGAAAATTCTGAGAGGATGATATTGTGAAATTTCATCAAAATTCGTAAAACTAGGAAGAAAACAAGCAATCTAAAAGAAATCCATTAGATCCCAGAAGCCGGTGTACAGAAAGGTTAAGTTGAAAGGAAAAACAAAACTATCATCAAACAATCAGAGGATAAAAATTATAGAAACTAGACTAACCCACGAAGTGTAGGACGTTTCGGTTAGGTATTAGCGACGTTACGAGCTTCCATTACGACTATACGCCTCTTAACGTTCGAAAAGTTACATTTCAGTTACATTGAACGCGTTACTATTATAAAATATTCACACAAATGTAGCAGGAAGCTTCTGAAACTACATTTCAATACACGTAGTCGAAGTATGGCAGTAACATTTCAAAAGGATCACCGCACGCATGGATCAGTTCGGCGATCGTCGCTAGATGCAAATTCAGCGCAAGCGTCTCTCATATAAGTAGAAATATGCCGTCTGGCATCAGAACAACTCGCGCTTGGCTAGGCTCATAGCAACACTGTAATCTTGGGCATAGTCGGTCGCTGTTGGGAGCGCTGAATTTAGTTCGCAGTACTGTGACGAACTAGTTTACTCTTCTAGTTCTTTAGTTTTTTTTTTTTTTTTTTTAATATTTCAGTAGAGATAATCACAAAAAGAAAATATATGACATATGATTATTGTTGACCATAAACTATAAATTATATACTTTAATAAGAGACTCGTGTAAGAGCAAAAAAAAATCAGTAGGTTGGTCATGCAGCGCCACTTCATGATAGAGCGGACGCCAGAAAAATGAATGTATAAAGAACTGAGAGCGAGATCATCTACGAACTAGTTCGTATAGTTCACCTGAAGGAGCGCTCTTCTCACCTAGGTCGTTCGCGAACTACCCAAGACTACACACTGCAAGATGCTCTTTTGTCAATACGATCATTTATCCATCGGTCTACAATATTCGTATTCCAGATAGTTGCACAACAAGTCAAATGCAGGAAATTACAGATTTGAAAGGCATCGTTAGACCTCGATAAGTCAGTTTTGTGTAACACGACGGAAATATATTTAAAATGACGTTACAGATATACGTTCCGAGGTTAAGTTTCCTACACGTTTCAACGCGGTGATGTTATTAAAGTCGACTTTTCCACTTAAATCCGATACATTTCTGATAGCAATATAGTGCGATAGCAAGTAACCGGCTAACTGCCACACAGGTTTCTGAAATCATAACAAGTTTGAACGCATCATTACATAAACCTGGTGTGTGGGAAGCCTACATATCTGCGCCTGATACTGCATGCAATATTTTGTCAATAAAATTACGATAAAAGTTTCCGTTTAAATAATAAAAAAGAAATTTTTCGAAGAAAAAATGTGCCGTCACTCTGCAGTAATTTCGGAATCGAATTACCTCGCAGCGTCAGATATACAGATCCTTAAATATTCTTGAACTTGATCGTTAAACACGGGACCCCGACAAGATCTAAGGACAGCTCTTGATCTAACGCGGCGGCGGCTGCAGTGGCGGCGTAGGTATAACGTATACCTATCTCTTCTCTCATTCATAGTTTATACCGCGACGATGGAGGAATTTTAGCGTGGGTGACCGAGGAGGTAAAGAAAGAGGCGAAGGAGAAAGAGGAGTCGAAGGCGTCTGTTATACCAGCAGTCATACGTGCGCGTGCGAGCTAGCTGCAGCCGCGGGTATGCAAAGAAAGACCAAACTACGCGGTTCATAAGGATGGAAAGAGCCGGATTGAGGGGCTGGAGGAAGGGGAAGGACCCGGTTAAGGAATACGATGGTATCGGCGCTTGTTAGCTCTCCAGACTTCCACAGCGGGGTGCTTCCTCTGGCGGCAAAACCCGCCCGCCCCTGAGATTCCGTCTTTGGGATCTCTCTTTCCTACTACTAGAATCACTTGGCATCAAAATAGATCGTTAAAACTCAGAAAGGTACATATAACATAACGTATAGGGGCTGAAGCCCATTTTACACACCGCAGTGTGTCTTACCTCGATTCGTTTCATCATTGCTATCATTACACCTTTATTCTTTCTCAACTTCCAGTTTTCAAAAAGAGTAGAAGTCATGAAAATCACTCCGAGAATTGAAAGTTCAGTTTTCACCATGTCTCCACGTTTTTAGGCTCCAGAGAATCACCACCTGCCATTTTCAGACAGACGAGATTTTCTTCCTAACGGCGGGAAGTTCTATAGGGCTGGGTGCTTGTTCTTTTTTTTTTTTTTTTTTTTTTTTAAAAAGCTGCAATTATCATCAATTATACATTCACATATGTAATATAGTTAATCGTAACAATATCCCTTATATGCTGCAGCAGTGCAGTTAATGGCGTAATAAAACAGGGTTTATAAACTGTTTAAAATTAAACTGCAGCTTATTCGAGAGGATAAAATAATGTTTAACGTTCTTTTTTTTCTTTCTTTTTTTTTTTATTCTCTTTCAGAATTTTTCTCGGGTCAAATTCTTATCTTAACGTTCGTGTATACGGGGTGCTCGCAGCAGAGTAGATATACAGTGGTACACCGGTGGTAAACGGGTCTTTCTCTCTTTACGTATTTAGATATAATTACGATGAAGTAGGAAAGAAGAATGCTCGGCGGCAAGATGGCAGTCTTTTCAACGGCCCTCTCTAAATTTGATTTATGCTGATTAAAACAGAGGAGAGAAGCCGAAAGCCAGCTCAGCCTCTCGAGTATGTAATATACCATACATGTATACCCCGTGTACTATACAGGGTGTCATTAAGCGATATGTACTTATACCTATACCTAGGTATTTGATTCAGTAATTATAAACTATAAAACAAAAAGTCATAAAATTTTATTCCAAAAACTGAGTGGAACACCAATTTTCCGAGCATCAAATGCCCCATCGAAATATCCCCGCAAGATCTAGACAGAAGAAATTATCGAATAGATCCGTAGCTTTAGCTAAATCAAATTTAGGAACACCATTTAGGTTGCGAGACCTTTAGGAGGGACATTAAAATTGTAACAGAAGTCGCGACACTGGTTCAGGTAACTGGTGTGTATCTCTACTCAACCGTCGCCTCGCAGGTTTCGAGTCGGAACCTTTACGGCTCTCTTTTAAGTTTTTAACGAACCGCCTTATCGGCTAATTATAAAGCCACGGCTGTTGTACAAATAGCCGGGTCTTAGTGGATGTCGCCCGATAAGGCCCCGCTCTAACCGGCTACCGGACTCCGGTGCTACCCAGGTCCCAACGACATTTCCGAAAAGCATTCCTCTCCAAATTCTTTCAAACTGCACCTACACAACTCCTGCCTTTGGGCAGCTGCTATACAAACCGATGAGTTTTCCAATTTTTCATATTATACAATTTTTCTAACGCAAATTATATCTGCAGCCAATTATCATGCTTTGCAGTAATCGAGAAGATAGCATCATTCGTTTGTTATGAATACGTCGGTATACAACATTTCACGTCCAATACGTTAGAAAATCATAGAACTGTTACTATTCGCGAAGAATAGTGTATCATGAGTTCAAACATTGGCATATTTATGAATTTTACCATTGAGATTTTGGAAGATCGCGTAGTAAGGGAGCTCAGAATAATTAGTGCAGGATAAATAGTGTGGTATCGTTTAATTGGATATTGCTTAGGTGTTCATTGAGACATTCGTATGAAAAATTCACGAAATCTGCAATACGTTATTTATAAAGATGTCCAACATCCTGGCGTACATACATCTTATTTTCAGAATAAAAAAAGCGTAGATATACCTACTCGTTATCCCCAGTATTTTTGAAGATTCCACTTATATGACGAGGATTCAAAAGGATTCGTCTCTGCATAAAAAATACTCTAAATTTTTCGAGCCAACGATAAGAGCCGTTTCAACCTCGTCGCCAAAAAAAAAAAAGAAGTTTGAAGCTCATGAAAATCTTTCTATATGCAAACACTATAATCTTTTGTTTTTCGATTCGCATCGCCAGGACGGAAAGATTGACATATTTCCTTTATTGCGTAAATCTTCTCTACGAAAAACAAAACAAGAATCCTGCATGTAACGATAATGCAAATGGATAGATAGAAAGAAGCTCGACGCGAATATGTATGTATAATGTATGTACGTATATACATATAACTATGAATATTTGATCAGTAATTTCCGGTCTGCAGGTGCTCGAGAGCAGAACGTCTTGTTGGTGGCTTGGTTGTTGCAGTGGCGCGTGAAATTCCGTCATACCTCGGGGATCGAAAAAATGTAGAAAATTTTGTGAAACCGCAACGCGCGAAGCACCCAGTTTAACCACGTTAACGTTCCCTGCAGTACACCGTCGCACCGGGCCGGGTATTCCCCTCTATCACTACACTACACTACACTACACGCTCCGCGCCGTGTAACGTAACGAAGCTTAAGCCTATCCGGCTACTGGTTTTACGCCCGAGAGCCTCTGGCTACGCGCTCTTTTGACGCCGCTATTCAGATGGTCGTATGTCCTCCTCGAGCCTCCAGAGTTCTTCCCCAAGCTCTTCGTCTTCCCGCCGCAGAGGCGCAAGAAATTTATTTATTAGTGGAAAATGGTCAAGTTTTGAATTCTGAAATAGAGTTATTAGGTACAAGGGCATTTCAATCGTAAAGCGAATCTATAAGTGAGTTGAGATTGATAAGTGAGGATAAAAAAAGGACGAGAATAAATTGCACAGAGTTTATGGACGTCACACAGCGTTTTATACACATGCGACCATCTGACTCTGGGCTAAAGATCGTTGAGATAAGAGCTGCCGGTGAGAAACGGTTAATTTATTTACGACACGATTCGGTTTCATTAGCATACCCATAATCCCTTGCGCCGCGCTTGCGCAGTTCACTGCAGGGCAGTGTTTACATGGTGGTATAGGTGGGATGAGGGTACACCGGTACTAATCCCACCGTAAAACTCCGTAAACCATCGAGAGATAAACTGTGAAATAATAATTAATAACTTCTAAGTTACGACGGCTGCCTACTAGCCGTTTTGGACAAGGAGATTCATGCATGTATAGAATATATAAGATGTACATATGTGCGTTAGGGCGTATCGCAATAATCGACATTTCATCTTTTGTACCTCAACACTCTAACCATTAAGGTCATCTTACGCAAAACTGAATGAGCTCTATATATCTCTACTAGGGTGAAAAGGTTCTGACCTCAAATTTCCAATTTTTGATCTCACCTCGAAATTTCGTAATTTTTAGTATTTGAGTACCTAAGCCTCCCAAAATTTGAGGACGATCGAATAAATTTTGAAAAGTCGCTCAAGAATTTCTAAGATAATTTCATTTATAGAAGATCGATTTTTATTATTTTTATTTTTTCATGCTGACTGACCCTCTATATTTCTTTAGCGTCAATATTCATGGAAGTGTTCAACATTTTCGGCAAAAATATTAATAATATTATTCATGGGTGGGTTGTGGGTCGTTTATGGGTTAGAATTCAAATGTTAAAAGTTCTTGAGCGATCCCTGAATATTCATGTCTTTGCCCGATAGTTTGAGCACTTCGATGACTATATTATCACTAAAGAAATACAAAGGGTGAGAATTTAGATAAAATAATTTAAAAAAATTGATTTTTGATGACTAAAATTATCTTTGAAATTCTTGGGCGACCTTTCCAAATTGTTCGATCATACCCAAATTTTAAGAGGTTTACTCAAATACTAAAAACTGCGACATTTTGGGGTGAGACCGAAAATTGGAAATTTGAGTTCAAAAAGTAGTCACCCTAACCTCTACTCTTTGTTTTATATTTATTTAATTTGTTTCTGCAGCCTGCACTTTTTTTTATATGTAATTTTTTTAAACTTACTCAGAAAGTATTTTTTGCGTATTTATTCTAGATCTGAAGTCATATTTCAGAAATTCAAAATGGTGGGCCCATTGTGGCGGAAAAAAATTATAAAAAGTAAACTGATTCACATATAAATTAGTAGCCGATGGCTTTAAGGTCAAAAATTTAAAATGATGAATCGCGATTGTATAGAAAGTAGACTGAGTTGCATGGAAATTGCTACTCAGGTTTTTTAGTTTCCATCAATGTAAATTTGGTCATTCGTCTTTCGTTTTAAACCGGTTTTTAAATTCCCATTAAGAATTAGCGGCCAAAAACCTTAGATCACCAATTTTTATGCAAAACTATCAACCTTTCGCAATTTCGATACGCCATATTAGGCCCACCATTTTTAATTTCTGCATTTCGTCTTCAAATCTGGAATCAGCGACCCAAGAAACCTATTTGGATAAAGTTCCAAAAAAATAGAATGTCAGGGAAACTATAAGCCCCAAAAACGGTGAATAAACATTGCAAAACGGATTACGCCATCTCTCAGAGCTGAACTGTGGGGCTTATCGTGTGAAAGGATTTATTTCGAGTCAAAAACTAATGCTTAGAGCGCTGGGGGTAGAAAAAACAACACGTCGATGTTTTCGGACGCACTAAAAGATTCAACAAAATCGCGGGGAAATCCGGAACTGTTTTCCGTTTTTTCGATTTTTAATATTTAAAATCGAAATACGGAGAAGATTTCGTCGATTCTGTTAATATACAGACTACACAATGCAGTCATCCGTGATGGTGATTTTATAAACTTTCAAAACTGCCGCCTTCGAGTTCATAAACAAATTCTTCCTGCATTTCAATTTTGAACTAAAAAAGCTCTCAAATTTGGAATTCTGTTTGAAATATGAGACATTTTGTTATTCCCCGTCAAGTTTTACAATATAGAAATTTTTTTTTCTTTTTTTTTTGTTCTAATTTATTTCGAAAATTGCATATGCCAATTAATTTTCCAAGATTTCAAGATGTGGTTATTTAGAAAAAAACGATATCTAGTAAACAACAATTAGCTGCAAAGAGCCTCGTTTATAATAGTGTAATAAAACTAACATTAAGACAGGTATTCGCGCAGCTATGACGCCATGACTGAAAAAATGCAGAACAATAAAAGTTTTCGGTCTCTGGTAAAGAAATGTCTGGATATATGTATATGGGAGGAAAGTAGGTATATAGTTACGTACATTCAAGCATATCGGTTCTCAAGAGTAGTTGATATCCCGATTAAACGATTCCAGGAAAGGATGATCGGCTCCGAAAACAAACATAGTTGACCAAGCGCTTAAATTATTTTGCGGTTTAAAAATCCCTATTTCGGCAGCACCGAATCAATTAGTGAGCCGCCTTCTCTCGACCGCAAAACGCCTCTCTGAGTTCTCGCTCGGTGGCTTCTTTGTTTGTTTTAGAAGAAATTCTGAAAAATCATAATTTTCAATTCTAGGAAAGATATACGCAACGCGATGAAAAACCGCCGGTCTTCAGCCGTTGTCACAGCGGGAGTAAACGGGTCTTACGAGGAAGAAGAAAAATCCTAATATGTGACGTAAATCCGATAATCCGATTCACGAAATATTCCTAGAAGAAAATTTTCGAAACGAATATCATCTTCCCAAATAAGTGCCTGAAAAATTTTCTCTCAAATAAACCGTCAGACGCCATAACAATTTCTTTGAATGTCAGGATCCGAAGGAATGCGACGGCGTCCTCGACATCTCGGCAATCTGACGCGCCTCTTAGCGATCTTTGAGAGGTAGAAACGTCTACACTTTTTCAACGAAACATAGATATAAACAGGTCTTCGCGAATAGCCGAAATTTCGATGCATATCTTTATTTAAAAATCGTTGAGAATAGTCGTGGTCTCTGATGCCTCTGCAGGCCTCGTTTTTGCAGACTAACGATTTCTTCTAAAACCTGACCGCGAACGCGCGGGGGTGAGATTTCTAGACAAATTCATTGAATCTATAAACGAACCGCATTCACGTCAGTTTGATCAGAGAGCCTTTTTTTTTTCTCTTGCAGTTATTCAAAAAAGGCTACTAAGCTCTTGAAAAATACCGCCTTTGTGAATAGGTGATGCCGATTTGCGGGACCAATTTTATCGCCTTGCTATATAATTCTTTTATTGTTAGGAACCGCAATTTGTCACGAGAGTCGACAGTCTTTCTTTTTCTTGTTTGTTCTTCGTCTTATTATTTCCTTTTTATTTCCCTTCTTTGTGTTTTTTCTTTACCATTTCACCATTTCGATCAGATAATCTGACCGGACCTTCCGCGACGCCTCGATGCATCACGCCGAAGGACAATGCTCGGAATTGCAGGTTATATGATTCGGATAGATAGATCGTCGGAGATCGATCACGAGATGAATAACGAAAGAAAAAAAAAAACATCTTTGATTATTTTATTTGACACAATCAATTGTATTTCTTTTAGTTCCTTTTTTAGATTTTTCTTTCCTTCACTCCTTAATCTTTCATTCTTTCGAAGACTAAAATCAGAAAGTCGGTCTTTGGTAAAGGATTCGAGCGGGCAATAAGGGACCTCGAAGGAGCGGCAAAAGGACGTAACGAGATATTGAGGAGATTTTGGGGCTCGGATTGTGAAGGCACGTCAGGGATTCGACTAGGACATCGAACGGCATAACACCCAGCGTCCTTTCAATCATCTACACCCAATCCATCTTTCTACTTTCGTCACGATTTGGCGCTCCTCCAACGACTATGTATCGAACGTTGCTATATGGAGGTCAGAATCTTTGACGAGCTTTGACATGGGACAGAATTTCAATTAACGTCTTTCATTGACCACCCATGCCCTAAGCATCAACTGCATTCTTCTGTCATTTTCAAAGACTACGATTGACCCATATACATATTGTCATAACTTCAGTGCTGAGATTTTCTGACATTTTTCTTCGAATCTGTAGTGTTCTGTTTTGTAGATTCCGCAAACATTGAAATAATATCAGTTAGTCCCCCGAGGACGAAATTTAAAAAATACTTGCTTCGAAAATTTCTACAGTAAGAAAAATGATATCGATACATATGAATCGGTCAGACAAATTTTTTGTGACGAGTCGATTTTCATTTGTCACCATACTGGAATGATATTTGATATTGGTCATAGTTATACCTCGAAAATGAAGTTTTTGAAATCACTGGTACCCTCTGAAGAAATATTCTACTGAATCAGGTCTTTCACAGTCGATGATTACTTGTATTTCACTTTCACTTAGTAATATTGACGATGAGTAAATGTTATTTTTTATTCAATTGACATATTTTTGTATTAAAAATGAACTGATCAAGCAACACAAAAGCAGCATGTTAAATTATCACACAAAAATGTTGAATATTTAACATAAAATTATTAACACAGATCAGCTTTTTTTTACACGAATACGAAAATTTTTTTACTGTGCAGAATATTTCCTCCAAATTTCAAAAAGTTTCGATGTACAATGCGACCTGTATTCGACAACAATCAGTTCTTTTTCGGTCGACTCAATGCGTTGTCCATAAAATTCAAAATGATTTTGAATTATGTTTCAAAATACTGGTAATCAGCTGTGAAAAAACTAATTCGATAGGATATTTCTTCACAGCGTACCGCAGTTGTTTGAAAATAATTTTCTCTAATGTTTTCTCTAAGGTTACCCGTATTTGTTAGATATGATCATTATAATATAATATCAATTAACTGTTTCATTATTATCATTAAAAAAGCACGGTTTTCACTCGTTGTGCCAAAGTACCAGAAACAATAAACTGTATTTTTTTCATGGCTGAAAAATGATGCACAAGCTTCGAAATACGTTACAAATCTAAAAAATTGAACTTACACCGATGAAAAAAGATCAGACTCAGAGCAAACTATGAAGAAGCTTTATTTGCAAAAATCGTGAAGACCCGAAGGATTCCGTGATTCTCAGTCTAAGCAGGGAGGCTTGCGGAGTTTTTCGTGTAATAAAGCCTTTTCTGAAACGTAGAGACGCGTGAGCTAGCTCTACCTTCGCGAGTAGGTAGGTACATTACCATCGTTCACTTTTTCTCCCCGTCTTATTTCTTCGTCTGGTTGAACCTTGTCCGTGTTGAACGTACATGTACACATATTGTATTTCTGACAACTTGTAAATTTTCATGCACGATGCCTGCTGCCTCGATACCAAAGACGCGGCGTGCTTCTCAGTTAACAAATGTATGTACCGCACGCGCTCACGCGACTCCATCTCTGGAGTTCACGGCTTATTTGCAAGCTTTTCATCCATAAGAATATATATCTATTCCAAGGAATTTCTCCTTATAAGATACCGTCCGCTCTTTGCAACGAGAGAAGATACCTACTTACTACCCTGTGCACCCAACCTACCTTACACCTTTGAACTCTGCATGGCGCCCCGCCACGGCGCGGTAGTACACTGCGCATTGCACTCATACTGTAATGTATGGCTGTGCGTCGAGGCCTGTGCAGGTGAAGCAGATCTTGGTCAGCCACACTGAATCAACTGCACGATCGCAGTAGAATCTTTGTTCTGAAGATAGACCGAAGGCCCGTGAGCTGCCGCAGTGACATACGTAGGTATATTATAAGTACAGCTAACAGTTTTTCGTCCGTTTCGTTCGCGAAGGCGCCGCAATCAAGAAACCCCAAGAAACGACGTATACCTACCTACCTGTCGCTGATGCACTACGAACCATCCAACTTTGGATTTCCCGTGCGCCGTTTAGAAAAACAACTGCACCACAGGATGGCAGCAGTTCGCGGCATTGCGTTTTCCAGAGCCAATTAGCGGTCTCCGATTTTATTTTTATTTTCACTCATCGGTTTTATTCATTTTCTTTGATTTTCTTTTATTTTTCTTTTTTTGTTTGTTTTCTATCAAGACGCTTCTTTCTTCGTCTTTCTCTGGATTTTATTTTCTTAAACGAGCACTGCACCTGCGGCACGATTTGTAAACTTCGAACCCCGCAGTATCACAAATCGACGCGATAACGAAGAAATGTTTCCAAATAAATTTCAAATCGATATTAACTGCAGAAATAATTCTTCGCATATCATGTAAACTTGTATGTACAAAAACTTTTTACAAACGTGTATACTCCTCGACCCTGCTGCACCATCGATTCATTATCATATCTTCGAAATACGAATAAATTACAGAAATTTTACCACATACCGAAAAAATTTCAATTAGGGTCTGCCACAAATTTAATGAATCTATAAATCAGGTGCGCGATTGCTTTATAACTTATAATAACCTAAGTGTGTGTGTGTGCCCCCCCCCCCCCCCCCCCCCTGCCGCGTTAGAATTAAGCAGTTTTCCATCGATACATGTACCTACTGCAAATGAAGAAAAATTGAGTGGAAAAAAAAAATTACGGTGTTAGGATGTACGCGATTTCCATAACAGTTGTTGATGCAGGGGTTTGTTAATGGATGGGATTTCGAGGGCCTGTTTGAGGGTTGGAGCTTGAAACCCCGAGGAAAAGATGCGAGGGGCAATGGCGTTGGTGCGACGGCGGCAAGCCGCAACAAAGCTTGGATCTGGGGCCCGTCGTTGCGTCGCAATAGAAAAGCGTATAACACAGCAAAGAGAACTGGCCCACAATGGCAGTCACATGTCACCAATGCTTTGAACCGTGCCGCCCCGACTCTTTCTTCTTCTTCTTCTTCTGTACTACGTACCTACGCATCCCTCAGCGGGGGAACCCACGCTCTCATCTTCCCCCAGGAGAAACCCTCTCAGCAATACCTACCTCCGTCCTCAACAAGATCTCAACGTATCCTAGATATGATATATAATATGTCTAACCATAATGATTATACTATAACTGATTAGAAAATATATTGGCACGAAGAAATATCGACATATAAACATTCGTATACTTACTCTTGGAAGAAGAAAAAAAAGAATAAACTGAACAAAATATAAATTCTACATTTTAATATCAAGAGTTAAGTCCAGCCCTCCTACCTCAGAGCTTACAGCCGATCTATGGGGGCTATCAGGTCCGATCTGGACGCAGAGGTATTATATTGTGGATCCAAGAAGGACGAGCACGTGTTCTGGACACGTGTGTTCTCCAGTTATCTGGGGACCAATCGGTCGTGTACCGTGACATTGGATGGAGTGCAGGTGGGTAGTATTTGTAAAGGGTCTTTGATTCTTCGCTAAATGTTGAAAAAAAATAAGAAAAAGAAATAGAGATAAAAGAATAAAAAATAAAAAAATAAAAAAAAAATGAAGATGAAAGAGAAAACTGGTTAAACATTTTTCTATTCAACTTTTTTGTTTGGGTGCTTTCCCTCTCCTGACTTATATATGAGATTTTTGAAAACACGCCTCACGCCGATCGCTATACGTATAACTGCACAGTGGAGGTTGTAATAACAGTTAAAATTGTTGACCCTAACGTAATTAATAGCCAAAAGAAAATTAAACGATATCTACCACGTACCACGCCTACGACATAACCTGAAAATTATTCTTATGCACTTTTGAGTTATATTATTGCTTAGACGTCTAGCCGCGTCCTGGACTGAACCATAACGGATATTTATCGAATGATCATTTCTTGGACGATAATCGTAATATTAAGAAGCGGATAAAAGGGACTCGTAATGGCATACCTATACATATATGAATAACCCATATAAACATATGTATACCTATATACGTGCCGAAGCAATTTTGCGAAAAAGGTCCCGGAGAATATTATTAATATTTATTTAGTCCCTCCCTCCTTCCTTCCTGCTATACCAGGCGCATTCGTGCAGGACATAAAAGCGTCCTCTTGATGCCGACCTGTGAAGGCTCGGCCAGGGTTAAGAGATACGGATAACCATAAGAATAATAATTACAATAGACCGTAGTATACGGTTCCCCGTTTAAACCATAATTTTAACCTTTCCCCGAACTTTTGTACCACATAAAAATGGTTTATTTCCGTAATCATCTTAGACTTGGAATAACAAGTCCATAGCTCAAGCTCGAAAGTGGTTAAAAGGACTGGAATTCGTTATTTTTCTACCCGAAAATACCTCACAGATATCGTCAGCTCCATCCGACGAAAATAAAGCAAAAACGATTTATTAATCAATTTAAACATTATCAAACCGTTTTTTATCCGTAGAAATATAGTCGAAAGAGATTATAGTCTCTTACTTGCGCTATTTCACGGAAGCAGGTATGGGTATACCTAATGTGCTGTGCTCATAACACGAGTGTCTAATTGTTGGTCTGGGGATTTGTGGAGTCCGATGCTAATTTCGCAAATTAGTTTGAAGAGTAGAGGGGGTAGAGGAGAGCGATATGCCAGCTGGGTCAGCCGAGAGGGGCCCAGATCCATGTCGGCGAGATGAAAGGATCGGTGATGTTTACATAATAGTGGTCTACCGCGATTTTGCTCTCTCTCTCTCTGTGTATCTCTTTCTCTCTCTGTCTCTCCCTTTCTCTTTGTCTCTTTTCTTCTCTCTCTTTTTCTCTGCGGCGTCGCCGATTCAACGACTTACGCATCCCCGATGTCTCCCACCTTAGGCAACATCAAAGATGCCGACACTCGGGGTGTACGTCTGTCCCTCTCGGCTCCACTCTTGGTACAGACGCGGCATCTCTTCTTCTCTTCTTGTAGGGCCCAGTTAACCCCCACCAGAAGAACTCTGAGGACTAGCAAGGCGCGAGGCTTCGCTCCAACATTTTCATCCTTGAGTGATTCTTTCGGACTTTGGTGTATCGCGGCGATAAACGAATCTTAATTATACCCACCTCTCTTTAGGATCCTTTTTCTACCACTCGCTCTCTTCATTTATTTACCTCGCTCTCTCTCTCTCTCTCTTTCTTGCTTTTTCAACGAGAAGAATCTGACATAACCGACAAAAAAACAGCGATTTCTGATCTGCAACACTTCGCATCGTGCTTTTCTTCGATTGCTTTCGTCAAGTTTCTATTTTATGTTTTTTTCATCTATTATCGTTAGGAAAAAGGCTCGAAAATATATACCTATTAACGAATCAAAGAATGAGAGGATATGGAGATTCCTGCAGGAGGGGGAACGAGTGCCGAATGAAAAGCAAGCCGAATAAGGCCCAGTCTATTGGAGAAGGGATGAAAGATACCGGCACTTTGCTTGCTCAGGGTACATCTGAAGGGAAGAGATACACACCCCACGACTAACCAACTACAAATGCACCTGGTGATGCCATCCTTGATCCATATCGATCTATGCAGATAATTGAATCCCACCAAAGTATCCCCACCATGAATCATAATGGGTCGATGTCAAATCCGGGTTATAAATTAAATATCCGGAGTCAGTTTCACTATCAATTGATTTTGTTCTTCTTTTTCTTTTCTTCTTCTTCTTCTTATCGTACAAAAATTGCCAATAGTAGTAGAATTTTTGGTCTGTGTCATACTTGATCTAAAAACCCATAACATCGGTATCATCTCGAAAGAGGATCTTTCCTCTCATGGTACACGCTCGAATGGAGTGGAACAGTGTGAAGAAATGAAGACATGATTCCGCTCGTAAAGTAGCTATAAAATTAATGCAGCGGTGCATCCATCCCAGATTTTATAGTCCTTGTCGTCCTCAACTCGGCCTGTAGATCTCTGAAACGTTTATCATCCTCTGCATCTATCTACTGCCGCAGAAAAAACGGATTTGTAAAAAGTCTACATATTCCATCTGATTTCGTACTCCTAATCAAAGCTATTGTTATATCATCGCTATTATCATTTTTATTATTGACGGCAGTTTTTTACAATCATTCATTAGATTTGACCGAAAATCGTGAAGTTGGTCGCCAATATTGTTCTAAGCTCTTATATCGCATCCTCATCGCATCTTCAACAGGATTCGTTTCTATTATTATAGATAGTCAATGAGATTCGAGGTGCAAAATTCTTGTTTCCATATTTTGCAATCCATGATTCCGAAGACAAACCGATCAAGCCGAATTTGTGTGATAGTATTCCTTCGAAATAAAATAATTTCTCTAAAATTCGCAAATTTGCATCATTATCGTATTTTAACGTGAATCAAAGATGTCTTTAACTAGCCGCAGGCTGTCTTCGATTGACAAAGATATGAAATCGTCGTAGTAGACGCGCAGCACCGTCACAAGCCTCAATGCAGAAGAACGACAGCATTAAGCGACTACGGCAAAACCCATTAGAATCGTCTGAGAAAAACTGTATAGGTAATTTTATTTTCCAGAATTCGAGCTACGCTCAAGTTCCACGAAGCGTTCGACTCCTCTTCGTACTTGAACGTCGTCGTGTCGAGAAGAGACTACCAACCGGCCACCTTAGCCATATTATGGTAAAAACAAGCACTGCGCTAAAATACACTCACGTGTCAATATTTATGACGAAGAATAACTTATATCTCAAAAATTGTCGCAGACGAATTTGAAACTGCAACTGTGATTCATGAGCCTATTGCAGGTGGGTGTATTTTTGGACTTTGTGCTGGTCCAAAGAGCGAGGTGAACACATGCTGGGTTTGTCTCTTATTATACGGATATCAGTGTCCTTTTAGCGGGTTTTTGGGAACAGTTAGGGAAGGCACGCCTCGTGGCGAATCGGGCAAGACCACGTTATTGTCCTCTACACTCCTCGGAACATGTATAGCTGCACCAGTGAGGAAGAGAAAAATGAATAAAAAGAGAGGAGAGGAGAGGAGAGACTCGCGACAGGTCCACCTGCACGATTCACTTTTGTCGGAGCCGCGCTTTCCGTAGCTTTGATCTTCGCCCGTGTCCATGCCTCAGGCTATCGCAAGACCACTGACTAAAGACTGACTCCTGCGACTTGCAGTGGGCGGAACAGGAGTCCTCGACGCGCTTCGGGATTGAGTAAATCTTAACTTTGTATAGTTTATATTAATTTATAAACTGCTTGTTTACATACGCGTTTTCAAAAAGCACTTACGCCACGGAAGGACTGTAGGATAAGATTTTTTGAAAATACCAATTCCGTAACCTTACATTTTGGTCACTTTTTTGAACAGAACTATTCAGATTTTGCAAAATTGTAAGCATATACGGTCTTCCTATCTTCATACTTGTGAAAATGATTCAGAACCGCATGTTTTCAGAATTCTCAGAAATACGGAGAAACCGTTGTTAAAAATGTTCAAAATATTCAAGCACGGAAACGATACAATTAGACTTTAGATTTTTTCAAAAGAGGTTCGTTCACATTGATAACGCAAACTATTCACTCCGGACATGAAAGTTCTCTGTTTATCTGATAGAGGTTTGTTTCATAGACAATATGAGTTTTAAACGTAGACAATTGCCGTTGCACGAGCATTAACTTTGTCATTTTCAATCGACAAATGAACTACTTCTGACAAAATCGGGTTGTTCGAAAATTCTTTCGGGACACAGTGGTCCCAAAAACGATATTTCAGGTCTCTGCACCCATTGAGGTGAAATAAAATGGATCGTCTGGAATACAATATGTTCCGTTTGATGTGGGGTTGAAACGTAACGATCATCTCTGCTCCGGTGTTGGAGGTTAGAGTAGTGGGCCGGTCTTTTCACTTTCGGGCATCACGTTGTCGGTGCTCTTTGGTGGGGATAGAGTGATTATAAGGCTGTTAAACGTAACCCTAAAGCAAAGTGGGGGGGCAGCACTGATCCCCGAGTTTAAAACGAGGCTGAAAATCTCCCCGTGAGACGACGTCACGGTCTTACATTACCTACACACGCATAAAACTCCCTCCTATTTTTTTTCCGATCCTCTTTCACTCGCACTTCACTCCTCATATACACTCATATTACATACTTATGGATGTACTTCCCTTGCCAGTCATTCAACATCCACAACCAACCCCAGGTCGAAACTCTAAGAACCAAGGGGCCAAGGAGCCGAGGTTGAAAAGCTTGAGGTGTGCTGACTCCCTGAGTCGTCCAAGGTGGTGGGGGAGTCCGTACGATCTCCGACTACTTTATAATGGTTAACTGCTTTGGGTTGTCAGTTCGTGTCTGACTTTGTTGGAGGCAGGAGGCCAAGCAATACCTGAGCCAAGCAATATTGAAGAAGAATTTGAGAAACTTGAATTATCCAAAACATTGTAGAACCGATCTATTCTGATAAACAATAAGTTGAACACCGGGATAAGACTATTGCTAACGAATACCTCAGAAGCTCATGAATCGTATGGGACCATAAGAGTTCTAACTAGTCTGCAGTGGTCCAGAGAGAAGTGGTCGTCGAAACGGGACCGAGAGAGAGAATCTCACCGTAAGGGCGGGCAGTGTGGTGCGGGCCGTCAATCGGGTCGCACGTTGTGATCGGTATAAAGCGCAGATGGTACGCATTTGATTTTTTTCGAAGGGAAAGCGAGGCACGTGTTCGGGATCCACGTGGCGGATTCGGTATTTGAAGATTTCCTCCCCATGTATTATGATTGTTATTTGGAATAAGTCGATCGACCGTTAGCCTCGAGGTATAAATCTGAAGACTTGATCACAACGTGAAGTTTTCGCAGCAGAAACGAACAAAAACCAAATACAGAATGCCGCGAAAAAGCTTAATCAATGATCTCCACTGCAGAGTATTCGAGTGACTTTACGTATCATCCCTTAAACCAGAGTGATTGAAAAAACGTCAAGAAACGTGGCAAAACTATCGGTCTTCGTAGTTGAAAGATGGGGACCATCCTGAAGGTAAGAAACTGAATTTTATCCTTTTTGTTTGAATGGAACTGGCGAACCTCTGATCAAGACATTCAGAGATACTATAGACGATCGAGATTGCATGCTTATTTCATGGTCTGCACATACGATGCGATCATTCGCAATTCTATGAAAGTTAATTCAACTGTCAAATGAACATTTCTGGTCCCAAAAAGTGCAAAGACCTTTCACTGGCGAAGCCTGCTTCGTAAATATAGATATGTCAAAGAAGCTTTCTGAGTAGCCGCAAGCACTGTTTGCTGTAACAGATCGCTGCAGCCACGTGCGTCTCAAACGACATACTCAGAATCAGTGACAGCAGAATGATGATTACATGACAATTTGCAAAAAATTTTTGTCTTTTTTTTTTCAAAATAAATACTCCCATCAATAAGTCATCTAATTATTCTAATCAACGTTTGAACATTTATCAAAATAACAAAGATTTGCATCCTAATCAGTATAATTAGTTGACTTATCAATTATTACCGTTTCGTCAATGCGGTAAATTGTGATTACTATTATCTCCTGCTAGGAATTCACCCTACAAGTTAATCTATCTCTTCCTGTTCCTCTTCCTCTCCTTCTTCTTCCTCTTACTCTTCGTAGGGAGAATCTAGCTAGCGGCGTAACTAAAGTCCCGTACGTAGTTAGGGGGGAAGTGGGGAGGAGAAAGAGGGGTAAGAGGGGGGGGGACCGCGTAGATTACGTCATGGTAAATAACAATCCGCGTATTTGTACCACGCGGACGCGTCTCGCGAATGAAATTGTCCCCAGCGAGGCGACCGCGACTCGCGGCCCAGTGCATGGGAGAAGTTCTTGCTTTGATGTCACAGGCCTCTGACACGCTCGACTCAATCAAAGTCTTCCGCGACGCGACGCACGCCCCCAACACGATGCGACGAGACGAGACGTCGGTTGCACAGAAGCCAAGCTGTACATACCTTGTACACATCATACACATCATACGTATATATGTACGTGTATAGAATCTTTGAAAAAGTGGTGGTGGAAGAGAGACTTAAGTTCGTGGTAGATCAAAGAGCTACTACTACCCTCGTCAGAAACACCTCGTCGAGCTTCTACAGTTCTCTGCTTACTAAAGCATATTTGCAATTTCAAAGCTTCTCGCATTTTTCAACTCAAGGACGGTTTCGAGATCCTAAATAAGGCTCGTATCAAATTCATATGCTCGCCGCAACCATCGTGAGTTCAAATTCGGAATTTAGATTCTACTTTATCTCCACGAATCTCGCGATCGAATCAAATAATGTTGCGAACGAATAACTCAGATCGGAATAAAGGGGTGATCGTATCTAACTACGATGCCACTAAAGTACACCCGAATCATTTCTCGTAATTATTCTATGACCATTCATTACTTTTAACAAGTTGTCCGTAAAACTACACACAGATTCGGGAAATGGTTAAAACAAAAGTTTTAGCTTAAAATGAATAATACAGTTTTCAAAAATATGGAAGCCGTGGCTCGCTACGAGGACTTGGAGAACCCCAGACACATAATGAATTATGACTCTCGATGATGATTCCGAATTCCGACGGGGTCTTGCAAAAATTTAGCAGTAGAGCTCGATCTTCTAGTCTACCTCGCCGGTGGATCAGTGAATGGTACGATCTCGCGGATGCTGTAAACTCGAGGAAGAGTCGTAGACAAGATCCGATGTTCTCCATCCGAGGACGTAGCCGCAGTTGGGCTGTTGCTGCCGTTGGTGCCGCTGCTCGTGGGGCGGTGAACAATTAGCGACACAGCGGCGAGATCAGAGGGTCGGGGCGGGGTGGGGGACGGCCTAATTACACACGGTACCGACCGACTTCAAAGGAGCCGCCAGTTCCTCTCCTCGAGAAACTCTGCCTCTGCCTCTTCTCTTCTCTCCTCTCCTCTCATCTCCGCGTATACTTCTCTGCGCCTCAACTGGAAACCGAAGGCATCCGTACCTCCGCACCTCCGTACCTCAGTACCCGCGTCGTATCACCTCAGGGCCAAAAGATCTAGCGACAACAACAATTCTACTATCCACCTGTAGCTCCGGAAGTATCCCAACCTCGTTATATGTACGACATTATTCCTCTTGTTTCAAACGCTCAAACATATTTCCGACTCTCTTCAGCTGCAGTTGGGATAGTGTCCACAGGTATTTAGTCGAAGCTGCACTTCCTCGGACCACTTTCAACGGGTTTTTTTTTTTCTGAGAATTAGCGTGTCCCCTGTAAAGAGTACCCTTCGCAAACTTATTTTTATCACAGCAGTTTGATGGTCTTATGATTAGCGAGTAAACACCTTGTTTCATTGTCAGCTAGATGGAGAGTTTAGGTAAGAGGACTTGTCGCAAGGAACCAAATGAACCGTTGTTTATGTTTAAATTTGACATTTTTTCGTCTCGAGTTGGTGAGAAGGAAAAATCGAATTTCTGTTCTTTTGAAAACACCCTTTCGTAAAAATCTTCCGTTATAGACTAAGATCGGATGTAGTTAAAGACTGAAGACTTCCGGTAGTAAACCTAAACAAGGAAATAATCAAAGAATGACTTCTAGACGATGTGGTCTCTGCTTGTGCGGATCGTTCATACTCGGTGCCAGCTCGAGGGTTTATGTCTGGTCTCTCCGAACTTTTATCGTTCAACTTATGGTATTTAGATTTCTAACGTTCTTTTATAAAAAAGAAAAAAAGTAAACCCATCGTAGGAGATGATCTGGGATATTGTGTAGGGATTAACTCCTAAGTTATAGTTATAGCTATGTTTTTCACGCCGCTGCTTCCTTCCTCGTTACTCAATAATATTGCATACATCGATATGAAACGTTGAAACGGATAAAGAGTTGAAGAGAAGGGAGAGAAGACGAAAAGGAGAGGAAAAGAAAGGGACGGAATGGAAAGGAAAGGAAAAGGACGGGGAAAAGGAAGAGAACCATATCGAGGCGAAGCGCGACGAAGAGTTATCGCAAACGTGCTTTAGGCGGCACATCAAAGGCGCACCTCGGGCGTGAACGAGCGACCGGGCACGCGGCTCCTCGACCCGCCGCCAGCGCTGATCCACTCCGCCATATTTACTCCCATGGACCACCGCACTGCACCGTGGTTTTACCACTGTTACTATATCCAGATACCTACATATGCTATATAGCCGCATACGTAGGTGGGTACACATACGGAATACGTATATGCGTACCTATGTGATGAGATCCCGAGATAAACATTATTCTATATTTTATTACCCTATGTATACCTCTACACCTTTATAATTATTTTTATTTAAAAACAAAACGAAAAAAGCGAAAAACACTTTCCGGATCAAACTCGTTGCTCAAGATCCTCGTTATTATTAAATCTTTCGAATAACGATCGTCATCTACTCGCATCTCCAATTCCCTCTGGCCGTTCGCCGAGGCCCCGAGGCTGCGTTCGGACGCGGCGCAGTCATATTTCAGCCCTTGTTAGGCCTCAGGCCCCTGCCGCGATGAGAGGGTGGGGGATATCTCTTTGACCTGCCGCCTTCACCGCGATCGGTTGGTGCGGGAGACTTATCTTACCACCTGCTTTCCGCTCTCTCCCGTAGGGCAGGGGCGGAGTGGCAAAGCCGAGGTATCAAGGGGCGCCATTACCATCATAAGACTGGAGGAAGAGGAGGAAATGGAAATGAAGTGGAGAGCGAAAAAATAAAATTTCCACATTCACTATACATACAAGTATACGATGTATACAATAATAATTACTTGTATGCAATATCCGTTGTTTTTTAATCGATATTTTCGTTCGCAAATTTTCCTCTACTTGCGATATGATCATCAGCGATGAACCCTCGGTGGTTGAACTTATTTCTGCATCTAAGCGCTCGGACATGAACATCTGTCATTCGAAACGACTCAATCAGCGCCCAGGGACGCGGGGAGAGCTAGAGCCGCAGAGAAATCTTCAAACGCGCCGCCAATCTCATTGCATCGGTCTACTGTCATTGACTTTATCGGTCAGAGAGTGGAAAGTCGATTAAATTTTTCGCCCGATTCAATCTTGGGGCACAAAACAACCGAACATATGTATGTTGAGTTAGGTTAGGTTAGGGTTAGGGTTAAGTTAGGCTATATCGATCGCAATTAGACTCTTCGGTGCTGGATGACGTCGGTTATTGCAAAGGCATTTCGGCATATGAATAGACCCCGAAAATACAGGACCGGTGCCGGACAATGGTAAATCGATTTACAAAAACATTTCTGAGGATATAAGAAGAGGAAGAAGAAGAAGAAGAAGAAGTAGTAGTAGTAGTAGTGGTGAAAGAGGAAGAGGAGGAATGAGGAATACAGTTATGGTAATAACGTACGTCTTCGGTGTTGGTGAAGGCGTGCGTGCACAGCCCTCGTAATGATAACGAGACGGTCTCATCATCATCATCATCATCATTTTCTACTTCTTCTTCATTCGTTCTCTTCTTCAGTTTCTCCGTCGAACGGAACAAGAACCGGCCGATCGGCAACTGACCGATTCAAAGATGCCGCCAGCCGGATCCACCGAAGGGGAAGCCCCCCCTCCTTTCTCACTCGCTCTCTCTCTCTCTCTCTCGCTCTCTTCATTCGATATTTTTAATGGGTTGGATAGACTTGACGGGCGCCGCGCTGTCTTACCATCTTCTTATACAACGCGGTGTATAAATCCAATAATAAAAAGAAACGAAGAAGAAAAAAGAATAACTGTTGCTTTTTTCAAAATTAAACCTTGTGCAAGCCCATACATATGCGCACACATACGTGTAGACGTCTATACCTTATGTACTAAGTATAGGCGTCAGATCGTTGAATTTCATCGATTACATAAACGCGGAACGATAGAATCTCCGGTATCGGCGGCAATTTTCAAAGAGTTTAAAACTGACAAGCGGTATTATCGCTCTGGATTGTCTCTTGACATGCAGAATCGTTAATAAAAATGCGAGTTCCGTTTTTAATGGAAGTTGTACCGCGCGTGTCCGCGCTAGGGAAACGGAGAATCACTGGAGGGATCAGCAGTTACTTTTAATTAATATAATTTAGTGGCGCATGGCGCGCGGCCCGGGAGCTTGGCCGCGGCGTTTTTCAAAGGAAAGTTTAGACCCGCCTGCATTTACGCGGCAATGACCTTGGGACCAGGCCGTTCCCAAAGTGGTCAAAACCCACTGGCGACCGGAGAGATTTCGCCTTAGTTTATATCAGATACATGCCCAAAACCCTGCAATCCTGTATACATTGTATCTGTACGCAGCAGCGATAATCAGTTGATATACCTAACGATAAGATTAACAACTCGATGAATTCCTACGTAAAGAGGGATGAATTCGCATTCGTTATAGGCCCAGGATTTCTTTTCAATACTTACCGCAGCTCACCGCTGAAACGTAGTCTCGCCTTCCGACCACATTTTTACTCAATTAAATACCTCCCGTCTTTTTGCGCACAAATCTCATCCTGTCACTCCTGTTGTGTTCCCGATTCGACAGAGAATTAAGTTGTGCTCGCGCACGCGCAGGCCCCCACTCTTCGGCTTCTCCTTCGTCATGTTATCGCGCGAAGAGAAAATTTATCTCCGAAAAAATGGGAAGATTCCTTTTTGAAAGAGTGCAGCGTATTTCCTCGATGCAACAAGTCTGAATTTCGGTTTACTTTTGGGTCTTTACATGTGTCGTACCCTGTGTTCGGCGTTTATGTATATATTCAAGTTAAATGTATACAAAGAGGCTCTGCGGCTTCTTGAACTCTTGAAGGGTTCTTTCGAGAAGCCTTAAGTCTGCGGATCTTTGGGAAGGAGACATCGAGCCCCTAGGGAGTGGCGCGGGCGGGTTGATATAGGAAATGCGAAGGGTACCGCAAAAGGAGGGAGCCTTCAGTTTTTGATTTACGACATAATAAAGAGGTTACGTAAGGCGGACTCCTCGTCCACCTCGAGTTCCCTCACAATAACATTGATTTACGATCTTCTTGAAAGTTTCGATTCGACGCGGATCCCAAAATCGGATTTCGGAACCTTCGAAATCCCGTCGTCGAACCGTGAAAGACATAAAGTTAGTTCCTCAGCCTGCACCCAGCTCAAATGCCGATCCCTGTACTTCCCAGGCAATAAAATCGGTATTCAACTCCGCCGAAAATTGGTCCAAACTGAAACCAAAACTAAAATGAAACATCTGATAAACTATTAACGTTGTATCAAACGCTGGACTGCACGTAACCACCTTTATAGGTAGGCATACTTTATTGCCTCTGAAACACGCTCCAATCTGTCCTGAGCCATTATACCTGGTCCTATTCCTGGGTAGCAGCAGAAGGTACGTCGGATCGTCGGCTTCTTTCATCTCCAGGAGTTCGGGCTTCTGTTTCACTGTTTCCGCCGGCGGCTACCGACTTGGAACTTGACCCTAATCGCCTTAGAGAGCGCGCGTTTTCAATTATTTTGATTGTACCTGATTGTTGCACGGTCATTTATATCCCAGAACAAAGGATTGCGCCGACGACGTGCACCTCTATATAAATTTACCACAATATATATATATATATATCCATATCATGCATGTATCAGTCTATGCGTAAATGGATACACGCCACATACAATTCGATCGTCGAATTAATACGACCGAATCGAATCCGCGGTTGATAATTATTTTCGTAGTTTGCGCGGGTAATGAGTAAACGGGAAACTGGTATCATGTGTATTAGCGTCAGCCAGCTTCATGGGAATAAATAATTGAGAAGGTCGTCCATACGTAACGTAGTTATGTTAGTCGTATGGCATATCTCGTCGCCGTCTCGTCTTTGCGGTTCGCTGAGTCTCTTGCCCCGGGTGCCGACAAGCAATGTATACTGGGGGCCATCATCAGACTAGGCTTATATCAGGGAACACCGACCTCAACCTAATGTCCGACTCGCAATCCCGTCACTTAGCCATCAGTACAGAAAATTTTCAGTGCAGATCTCATCATTTGTCAAAAAAGTTTATAGCCATCACTCATTCCAAATCGTTGAAGAGGTTTTTCTAAACGGTTTGCTCATAATTCTTTTCTTTTTTTTTGTTGGAAATTCTTCTGGGCTTGTTCTTCTTTTTTTTTTTTTTCTTCCTCGAAATTCTTTGAGCTTTCTAATTATCGGGTTCATTTTTTCAACGACGGTTTGTGATGTTTAGAGGTTTGTTTGAGAGTAAACATAGTGTGCTCCGCGCACCACGTGTTTCAGAAACGGTGAATTAATGAAGAGGAGTTGACGAGTTAACTGCCCCGCTTTCGTACACTTTCGTACGAAAAGCTAGCAGCCGATTTTTGTTTACGTCCTACGAGACCCCACTTCTTTAAATAAGCAGAAACTGAGCAAGAAAAATTGATCTTCAGTACCCCGCAGTCAAGCCTAAGAGAAGCCGCAGTCAAAGATCAACCTCCTGCTGCGCCGGGCTTCTTCAGATCTTTCGACTGTTTCGTGTCCGAAGAATTCTCCGGCACGATTTGTCAAAACAACCCATCCTTGAATGTGCTCTTCTCACATCTTAGGTTCAGTTTCACAGTGGAATAATCTCGACGTGAATACATATATGTAATATCCCTCGATAAATAGAATTTAATCACACATCGTAGAAGAGTAATTCTTACGAACGAAATCCACCTCCATTCATACATCTATTATTTATTTTAATCAGCTCACGATATTTCAGCGAAGTCACTTATCGCCTAACGTACCTCACGTCGCGTTCGATTCCTCTCAGCGGAACGAGATACTTGCAAAACAAAAAGATCTCATAAATTTCCGGCTCAAATATCTCAGCGGCTAGCCATACGATGCGTAAAAATCGTTGATACGATACCGATAGACATACATCTGACCGTCGAGAGGTTAATGGCTGACGCCTAAAGGCCGTTTGTGAGGATGCAGCGATATCAAAAGTGTCTGATTACTGTTCCAGATGGTATTATGCTTCGCGGTTTTGACCGTCCAGCTCGTCTCGGCGGAGGATAAAGCGGCCAACACTGTCTCGGTGTCGCCGGGTTCGTCCATTATCCAGAGCAACACAATACAAAAGTTTATCGAAGTACTGGGAAAGTACGAACTCGAGGACCAACGTGCCTTGAAAAGAGTTTACCTCAGCAATAGATCAATCACTTGCAACGATGGGTCTCAGGCTGGTTTTTACCTCAGGAAATCTCAGGGGTCTAAACGCTGGGTCATTTTCCTCGAGGGAGGATGGTACTGCTATGATCACAGGAGTTGCAGGAACAGATGGCTCAGATTGAGGCATCTCATGACTTCCACTCAGTGGCCAGAAACGCGAGACGGTTAGTTTATAAAATCAAAAATCGGGATGCATGATTCGTCCCCGATGTGGAGTTTTAGAATTATAATTGCTAGTCGCGCCGTTACTGATTCTTCAATTTATCCATAGTCGGGGGTATCCTGTCTTCACGTCCTGAGGAAAATCCATTCTGGTGGAACGCTAATCACGTGTAAGTATCGTCGAGCCTGGAATTGAATAAAAAAACGTGATTGCTGGCAACGATTTTCATGGTCTTTATACCCTATCGAAACAGATTTGTCCCTTACTGCACGAGCGATAGCTGGAGTGGTACCAGAGCTACTCCGAGTGACATGTTCTCCTTCATGGGAGCCGAGATTGTAGCTCAGGTTGTGCGGGACTTGATTCCCCTCGGTCTGGAGAACGCCAGTTCGCTCCTGCTCGCCGGAAGTAGCGCCGGAGCGACTGGAGTCATGCTGAATTTGGACCACGTGCACAGCCTGGTCCACCAGGAATTGGGTAAGCCTCGTTTAAACAAGTAAAATCGCATTACTCTCATCACCGACACCATGACGTTCATTGAATCCTCATTTTTCCTCTCCGCAAAGGCTTGAAGCACATCGCCATAAAAGGCGTGAGTGATTCCGGGTGGTTCTTGGACAGGGCACCGTATTCCTCAAACGGGCTGCCCGCAACGGACGCGGTCCGAAAGGGTATGGAACTTTGGAAGGCCAGAATGCCCCACAATTGTGCGCTAAAGTATACGCAGGAGCCTTGGAGGTGTTACTTTGGATACAGACTTTATCCAACTCTCTCTGGTGAGTCTAAAGTTGTCTGCTATACCTCATACAGTCGCGTACCTATAGAGGTGTCGATTGAAGCCATGTTACAGTTTCGACTGATGATTTCCTCCTAATTTCAGTGCCTCTCTTCGTGTTCCAATGGCTTTTTGACGAGGCTCAGATGACAGCCGACAACGTCGGCGCTCCAGTCACCAAACAGCAATGGGACTACATACACAAAATGGGCGACAGCCTCCGTCAAACTTTCGAAAACGTGACAGCAGTATTTGCACCAAGTTGCATAAGCCACGGTGTGTTGACGAAGAAGGATTGGCAGCTGGTGAAAATCGACGAGGTATCACTACCACAGGCTCTCCATTGCTGGGAGCAAACGTCAGTCGGCAACAAACGTAACGAGTGAGAGTCGTTTGTCTATTTCCGAATATTTTCTTATCGTCGAATTTCCATCACCAATAATTAATTCTCCTCGTATTTATCTCCGCAGAAGCCGTCATCAGATCGAGACGAATCAACCCTGCGCAAAATCTGTCAGAAAGTTGTTACGGTCAGGCCCCACGAAGTCAAATGGCACAGTGATCGCAGATGGGACCAAGACCAAGAACAGTACACTTCTAGAGTCCAAGAAGACGGGGGTGGATGACGCCGGTTCGAACGAGGATAGAAAGGGCTCCAACAACCCGTCGCAAGGTGGTAGAGGTAACAAGAAAAGACGAAGACGAAAACACAAGGGGCGAAGGAGGGAGAGGAATAAAGAGGGAAGGCAGAAGAAGGACAAACAGGAACGACGAAAGGGAGGTAAGAAATGGTCACTTATGGCTTATCATGATTCATTTAATGCCCGATGTTCCCCATGCTTTTTCTGACAGACATTAAACGACGACGCTTTTCTTTCAGGACGAAGACACGGTGGAAAACACGGTAACAATCACACCGCAATGTTGAATGGAACGAGACCTCAGCGGTCGGTGATCCCATCCAATAAACGGAAGTGCATTCAAGGCTGCCAGTTCAGGCTGATCGAACGCTGTACTTGGCCTCAATGTAATCACAGCTGCCCAAGACTACACAATCCTTTTACCGGCGAAGAAATGGACTTCATTGAACTCCTGAAGAGCTTTGGTCTCGACATGAAGAGCGTCGCCAATGCCTTGGGCATAGATATTCAAACTTTGAACAATATGGACCATGACGAACTGCTGAATCTTCTTACTCAACAAACGCCAAACTAACGATCCACAAAATCTAACGAACTTTGGAAGAAAAAATTCCCAAAATAAATGTAAGTTTCTTCTCTTTTCTTTCTTACTTTCTCCAAAAAATCCCATACAAATCGGTGTACTAACTCTAGTTTTAATACCCGCCATTTACTCTTTGACAATTTCACCGGAATACTTTTTTTGCGAGAAAAATATGTGCTTTGCATACATTTCGACGATAGACAGACATGTGATGCACGAAAATTAGGCAATCGTTTATTTAGCGCTTTTCAGCTAGAAAAGTGTGCGAAATAAATGACATTACTTCTCGTTGCTAATTTTGTATACTATGTCTCCTATTGTTCTTCAGATGCATAAGAATTGCATTCTTGCGTTGCGTTACGTATTTTGGCACACGTGCCTCAAAGCCTAATGGGTAGCATAAGTCATGGGGACAAAAGGTACTGTGCCTAAAAATCATTGAAATGAAAAAGCGAGAAGTATGTATTGTCGTTCGTATACCTAATGATGTTGATGAAGTGGCGGTGTATCGTTGAATAATTTTTGTCGAATTTCTCCACTCTTAAGAATATACGCCGGATGTAAGATCGTAGTTATTGATATAAAGAAAGAGTAGCTGTATGAGAAAAGTGCGACAATTGAACGTAATATGTACTGTTATGTTACCAGATATATAAAGAAATACTGATGAACTCGAATTATATAATAACAATACAAATCAAACCCACTAAACAGCAGTATTCAACCAAAACTATGAAATGTACATACATATGATAATGATACTAATAATATTAATAATAATAGTAATAATGATAATGATGATAATGATGATAATAATATCTCCGAAGAATTTATATACCTATATAATAATATTATATTATTTTTAAACTCGTAATATCTTAATTTATTGAAGATTATAGATGACGTATTTGCAGAATTTAAAAACGTCGAAAGTATTGAATTATTATTAGATTTTAGACTGTTGTTATAAATATATTTAATTATTATTAATACTGATAATCTGACGCACAAGCTAACACTGCCAATTTATCGTTGTACGTGGTTCGAATGAGATTCTTTAATCCCGACAAATGAATACCTAAGCGTTTTCTTCTTCGTTATTTATAAATACATAATATTATACCTATAATAAATTATAAGATGTATAAAGAATCTCATTACGTCACCAATTAGTCTTCTCATCCTTGCGTGAACGTAAGATAGAATAAGAGATAGACACACGAGTCATTATTCGTCCAGAATATGTTTTTTTCGATATGTCACGGATAATAGTTGAAAATCTTTCAAGAAATTCTTACCTCGCTTCTTGAGTATGTGTTAGGTACGAATAATGACTCAACGACGAATTATAATCCCGAACCTCTCTATATAGACTGATTAAATTATCTACCTCAGTAAATCAAATTGTATTATGTCCCTCGTGTATACTGCATCTCCCAATTAGTTGGAATAATTAATATAACTTAGGTGATATCTATATATACACATATATATCTATATATACACATATATATCTATATATATATATATATATATATGAGAAAAGAAGTGAGGAAAACGGTGAGGATAAAGGTTGAGAAAAATAGAAAAGTGTTGTATTTAACGTTTGTAAAATATTAAATCCTACAATATTATTTATTTTTAAGTACCTGTACTTAACGGACAAATATAGTACCCAGTGTTCTAATTATATCCGCAGCTGGCTATAAGTGCTCGATCGCTAATTTATTCTTAACTATAATAAAAAATAAAAAATAAAAAAAAATAGAAATATCATGAAGACAAGAAAAAAATAAATAAAAATAATCAAACAAATAAACGAGTCTTTATTGTGAAAGAATGTGATATTTTTCCTCGCACATATTTCGACGGAGGGCCAAAACGTTTTTATTTTTATGTACGGTAATTCTGGTATGGATAAGAGTTGAGCGAACCATCAAGTCCCCCGTGCTTATAATCGGTATGATAATTTGATATAACAGACAGCAGGGAGTGCGCGGTTGAAAGAGGCGAGAGCGTCCTCTCAAAATAATATCCTTCCACACAGGAAACGGTATTTAGTGCACCCGAGTCAAAGTCGGGCGATATATACTCGTCCGATGATGGCTATGGTAGTGGTGGTCCCCCAGGTCAGAGCGTGGCAATTGAGGCGACCGAGGAAGTGACAGAGGATGGCACAATGTCGTTGAATATGTTCTATTAGTTCAAACCGCGTTCTGCTTACTGGTCGGTACCTAAGCCGGTCGGACGGTCGATCACAACTCTTCTGGATCAACTATCCTGGATCGTCCTGCGACCTTAGATAAAATTGGACAAAATTCATATCCTCTGGTGCAACGACTCCAAAAGAATCGCCATGTTCAAGAGCCTTCTTCTCTTGTTCATTCTGACCATCAACGATCGTGGTAAGCGAGAACCAACATCATACTTGGCGTATTCTTCTTAAGCTTGTTGCGAAATTCGGAAATTTCATCAAAAAATTACTGATAACTTATTATTTTTTTTTGACAAGTTCGATGAATGAAAATTCGCAAATATAATATATATCCATTTGTCTGAATGACCGTGGAATTGCAATGTAACAGGCCATAGGGAAGCTTTAGGCTATATTCAAAAAATATCACGACTATTCCTTCCAAGAGCTCAGCTGAAATTGGGTTTTTTCTAAATGTTCCCGCAAGCAGTTTTTGTCTGAAGAATCGGAGTGGATGAAAAATAATTAGGGGATTTCGGTTTCGGAGTTTTTCAAATGAATTTTTAGAGATAAATTTCCGTGCAGCGTGTCTTGATTAATTTGAATTTTAAACAAGCGAAATGGTCCAGATTTCTTCCAAGTCGAAAAAGAGGAAACTACCATTTCACAATATCAAAGTTTTGTCTGTAGAAAAAATGATTGGACGCCAAATTCAGAGCAGTGTCACATATTGTAACTTTGATGATAAATTAGTGCATTTCGGTTATGTAGGAAAACGCGTTTGAACGCGGAAGAGCTTTTTTGAACTTCGTAACGGAGACAAGAAATCATGACGAGATAGTCTCCGCAACAAGATAATAATTGGGACTTTCATCAGTCTAGAAACTGCACTGTAATGTTCTGTACTGCGATGTAAACTTCTTTATAAAATTGGCTATTCGTCCAATTTTCGTTCCAGCATCATCAAATCAATGCGGAAAGGTGTGGCTCACAGTTTCGTCACTGTGGAGGCCGATAGCAACTAATAATAAAGTTGTGGACGCCGAATTGGAGGTAAATTGGGATCTGGACTGTCCTGGAAACGTAGGATATCCGGACAGCATCAAAGTGTTCACTGCTGATCCAGCGCACAGTAATTACTCTCAGAGTTTTAATTGCCTGATCAATTTTACAGCCACGTACTGCGGCTTTACATCGACATTCATAATTCAGCGCATTAAAGTATACATAGATACATTATACCTATACGTTACCCTGGATACAAAAATTCGCAGTTTCCAAAACTTAAGCCATAATCTTTCCAGACAAAACGATAAAACCGCAGCTAACGTTGCTACTTGCCGAACATCCTCGGGGTTATTACAGAACAAACATAACCGTCGGACGGCCACCGCTCCCTGGTGGTTGGGACGAAGGAGGAGGCGCCACACTGCCAGGACCTCACTGCTTGAAGCATCATGCTGCTCTGTACAAAAACGGAGAATTCCTGACTAGTTCATGTCTGCAAATTTGGCCCACGTGGATGTACGACTTGAGGTGAGTTGGTACTGCAAGTTATTCGAAGTAGTGGTGTGCGATTAATCGATTAATCGTTGTTAAAGAGTTAAGGGTGTTAGAATTAATACTGCCTTTTGTTGTATTTGATTATATATACTTTATTAGAGATATTGCACTGTCAGATGTTTTACATTTCGTTGCTTCTTGCTCACTGAGGACTGCCTATTGCCTTCCTGCTCTCTTTATATACTCTACCTTCGTTCTCGCATGTTCTAGTTTCTTATTGTTTCTAGTCCTTTCTTTATGTTTCTTTTCTGTATCTTTCCTTATTATTCTAGAATCGATCGGCAATAGGTATTCTGCATTACCTACTTATCCTATAGATAAAGAAGGAATCTGTATTGTCCTTCAACAATCGTAAGTTTCAATTAATCGTGTTTTCGATTAATCGATTAATTTAAAATTATTAAGTAAAATAATGAAACACATTTAGAATCAGGCAGGAAAGCATGGCATTGATCAAAAAAATTATTGTGAATTTTTAATTAATCGATTGATCGAAAAACCGATTAATCGAAATAGTCGATTAATCAATTAATCGAAAAAACGATTGATCGAAATCGTCGATTAATAGATTAATCGAGAAAACGATTAATCGAAATCGATAATTGAAACTTACGATTAATCGATTAATCGCACAGCACTAATTCAAAGCATTATATCTTATGATACTTTTGGGCTGATATAACATTGCCAATCATCATTCCAGGAGGCAGCTCGGAAGACTACCGATAGGTACACTTATGATCCCTGGAACCCATAACTCTGGATGTTACAAACACGGTGATCTTACGAGAAGAGATGCTTTTCAACGCTACTTACTTACCCAGGACCGCGATGTGTGGACTCAGCTAGTCCACGGGATCAGATACCTGGATATCAGAGTCGGATACTACCCCTCGATACCCAGAAACAATACTTTCATTGAAGAGTCAAACTATGTTAACAGATTTTGGGTAAACCATGACATCGTTAGAATCACACCACTGATGACTATCATCAAGGATGTGAGGAACTTCTTGGATGTTGCAAGAGGAGAAGTGGTCATCCTGGACTTTCACAGGCACGCAAATAAAAAAAAAAAAAGAAAGAAAAATTAAAAAACTTACCAATATTTTTATTCAAACCATCTTTTAGCCTCATCGACAAACGATGCTTTTCACAGATTTCCAGTTGGATTTGAAGGACGACCTAGCCGCCATCGCAGACTGGCTTCAATTCTTCATCGGGAATTTGGTGGCCTTATTCTCAGACCTGACAGAGGAGTTGATGGCCTCGGACCAACCCTGAACGATATTTGGACCGTTGGACGTAGGCTGGTTATATGCTATGGGGACAAGCAGACGGTAAATGGTGAGAAATGATTGCCTCACGACTTCCATACATGGGGACATTTTGTCTAGGAAGGTTGATCATTCGACAGCCGCGAATCATGGGACAATCTGATTTTTAGAATACGACTGGTTGTGGCCACCGATGACTCAGGCGTGGGGCGATCAACAGAGTGCTGAAGGTCTGAAGAACTATTTGGAGAAAACCATTGTGGGCAGTAAACGGCCCAGGACGAACCAAAATCCACTGTGGGCAGTAATGGCTGAGTTGACACCAATTCCTTTGGATATAATGCTGAAGCCTTCCGGAGGACTTCGACAAATGGCTGATTCAATAAACAGGAATTTAACCGTATGGTTTCAGGATGAATGGTGGAAGCAAACAAACATCGTGGCGACCGATTTTTTCCTAGGAAATAATCTGATCGACGTTTCGATACAGTCGAACATTAAGAAGAGTAATATTGCCCATTGGCGTCTCTAGGATGAATTTTTTCTTCAAGATTATAGTCAATTAATAACTAATTAATATAATTACTATGGTAATGCTTATTTATTTCAATTTCTTCTTTTCTTCACGTTTAAACTGTCATGTAAATCCCAATATTATTCTCAAGGATGCAGTAAATTCTCTCAATGACAATTACGATATTTTCCCATCCCTTATCCAATTGGTTAAAATCTTCTCAAATTATTATGAGGGGGTTGGGAAGGACATGAACGTAATAAATGGCATATTACGTCTGACGTTATGTAACCCAACATACGCATATGTAATCTAGATCTGAACTCCTAAAATAATGATAAGAATGAACCATGCGCGTGTGTCAGGCGGCATATCGACAGGCGTTTCCTGTCCATAATGTGTCTACTTTTAACAAGAAGCTGATAATCCAACTACCAAGCTTGAGTTCAAGTAAAAACTCACGATCTAGAGAAAAGAGTCGATATGCAAAGCAAAGCTTGGCCGTTATACATCTGGAATTATTCATGAAATGGATCGATTAGGTAGTCTGATCGTGAATGCCAGCCTGTTACGCATAGAGATCAATCAATATACACGTAGCTACATTCGCTACATGTGTATGTCGTTACTGTCGATCACAATATACCATATACAAAAATTATTCACTTTGATTTTATTCGATTTTTCACAAATAATTTGTATTCGCCACAAATGAATGAATATTTTGAATAACAAAAAAATGTGTATTCACTCGGAATATTTCTTCGTATTATCTGTGCCGATTAAACGAATTTTTAATTTATAAAAAATAAAAGTTTACTCTCGCAAATAAATATATAGTCTAACATATTCACGTCAGTGAGACTTTTATTTACCCCAGTGTACTGTCTATACCTATACATATGTATAATCAGTTTTATTTATTTTCAGCAAAGCGTTATTACATTAAAAAAAAAAAAAAAACACTATCACAGAGTTTTCTTTTTCAATCAAATGAATAACAATGATTTCCGATGATAGAAATTGATGGACATCCGTTAACTGCTGCATTATACGTACTTCGTCACCATTGACCTGCACTCTCCCTATACATATATGCGACACGTTCATCTCCAAACAGGTCTTCACATTTCAATTTTAAATACTACTTATCCCGATCTCTGGCCTTGGTAATGTTTCGTTGGTCGTATAAGAGCGTTTTCAATGGTCAGTTGCTCCGTCAGCGAGACGCTGAAACGAGATATATCTGTAACATTGCAACTTTTCAAGTCGTAAACAACCAGCATGGACGGTGAATCGTGGCTCTCCTATGTTTTTTGGTCGTTGATTTTGATTCTGAAGATGATGAATTTCACCTGGGCCACCGGTAGGCTTCGAGTGGCCAGAAAGGTAATTTTCTGTTGTATTCTCACTTTTGTTCTTTTATTTTTTTCAAATAATGTTTGCAAATGATAAATTTTATTTTATTATTAAACATGAAGTGCCGTCATGCGTATAATCACATATAGCCTTTGGGCTATAATATGAAATAAAATAAATGGCATTCCATCCTTATACCATTATTAATTTTTAATCGAAATTATCCAGGTAATTCATAGCGATGCGGACCGAATGTTCATGACAGAACCAGGTGTAATTCTGGATCCAACGGGAGGAGGACATCCAGATATTGATCGTATAAGAGCAGCACATCGTAGCGACGTTGAGATTGTAGTTCCATTTCTGTTGATAACTTTACTCTGGCTTGAAACCTCGCCCTCCCCATATTCAGTGAAATTAATATTGCGCAGTTTTTCATTAGCCAGAATTTGCCACGGTTTAGTTTACATGGAAATTATTCCTGGCGTACATCGATTCATCAAAATGTCAATATCTGTATTTAGTTACATTATAGTCACTTACGTCGCAATTTCACTCGCTGTACATTGCGTCTAATTCGAAGAAAGAGCACGAACACGATCAATAAATGAACATATATTATTTTATTACGTATTTTCTTATTTTTACATGTTTATTATTTACATTATACATGTAGACTACAAACTAAAATCTAAAATATGTTATCGTCGTAAAAATCTTCGTTTGAAATTGGAGCGTCATTGATACTGATGGCTATAGCCCAGCGATTACACAATATAACAATTCGGATGGGTCTGACCTGAAAGATGAGACCTTTACGGTCTCATAGATTTTTTTACGCTGATTTCAAAACCGTTTGAAAAATTATTCTAAATGGTCTAGTTTTTGAGAAAAAAAATGTTAAAGTTTGAAAACTCGGTAAAGTGGACAACTAGAATAATTCATAAATAATTAATTTGAATGGAATTGCTCACACAAAAAAACAGGGAATTTATAAAACTTTAATTTCAATAGTAGAATTGAAACCTTCTCAATTTTCGAGTAGGTAGAATAAAAGAAGAAAACAGTTGGAAAATTCGAATTTTTTAAGAAATGTGAATACCGGAAGTTGGCTACGCTACGTGTTGTAACCTCCACTTGATTTAAATGAAATTGAAAAATGCCTTTCCTCCAAAGAAAATTACTGAGTACTCTGGTCAAAAATCATCCTGAATTAATATGGCTGGGTGTAATTCCAGAAATTAAAATAAAAATTGGATTAAATTTTCGAGTGACATTGTTGTTCTGTCCCTAATTCTGCATCAGGCCCATACGTAACAAAAACTGTTTGGAGAGTTTTTGCATTCCCGAGGCATGATTTTTTTGTTAAAGGAAAGATTTTACCATAAATCCAATAAGCTTTCTTATCAATAACGTCACTTTCCTTTGAAATTGAAATCAAGTGGAGGCTGCAACACGTAGCGTAGTCAATATTTCCGACGATTCAAATTTCTTGAAAGTTCCAAATTTTTCAACTTTTTTTTTCCACTCAAAAAATTGAGAAGGTATCGATTCCACTTTTGAAATTGAAATTTTATAAATTCCCTGTCTTTTTGTGCGAGCAACTCCATTCAAATTAATTTTTTATGAATTCTTCTAGGTGTCCTCTTTACCGAGTTTTTTTTAACTTAAGCATTTTTTTTCTCAAAAACTAGACCACCTAGAGTAATTTTTCAAACGGATTTGAAGTCAGCGTAAAAAAGTCTGTGAGATCATGTAGGTTTTATATTTTAGATCACACCCATCCGAATCTATTATTCGTCACACTGTCTGCAGTCCAAATAGAAAAACTTCCTAAATCATATAATGCGAGGGCTTTGTTTCCCTCCAGTAGTTTTTAAGACATTTTCTATGTTAATATATAAGCAAACAATTTTTTTTATAAAATTTATCGTTATTATCCCAGAAATCTCTGGCTCAATTTTGAAAATCTCTAGTCTCGTGTCACTGGCAGTACTGACTCGAATAATCACGTGACTTACCTGTCATCTGTCAGATTTGAACCTAACTTTACGTCAAAATCTCTGAATAAATATTGAGATTTCAATAAATCTAATGAGAATAATTGAACACTGAATACATCATTCAGATCTATTATCTACCATCGTGATTTAAGGGTTCTGCAATAACTGTGTTGTCAGTAAACTGAAACTTGAGAAGAAAAAAAAGTTTGAGGTTATCACTGAATCATTCCATCTACACAGTTTACCCTTTCGCCGGTAGATATCGCGCGTATGACATTGACACATCCGTTCGGCATTCCGCTAACCATTCTCGTGGCGAGGTCCACGGTCGACGGAATGAATGTCGTCTAGTGTTCAAAAGTATTAAATTGATAAGAAGAAGATTGATTAAAAAGTGTTGAAAAAACAATGGGTGATTCTCTGGATGGGTCGGGGGACCCGTCTCCCGAATCACAAAATGTTGCGATAGTGGACTACGCCTCGTTCGCTAACTATCTCCGTAAAGCGGTGACGATTTTGTTACCCGACGAAGACGTCGCTCCACCCGCATTGAACGAAGCATTAGAAGATAAAAACAATCAAGAATGTGTGAGAAAATTTTTGAGCGATTCACAGGTCTGGTCTCTTTACATACAGAGAAGCTCAAGCAAAGGTAATATAATTCGCATTATTTATCGGTGACTAATGCCTCACCTCATTTCCTATAAGTCTATGTAGATTGTAGATGCAAAAAGGCGGTTGCTCGTCCGCTCGCCTCCATTACGAATCAACGGTAAATTCATAAATATATGTATGTTTGAATACACACACGTCATGTCTAATAAAATCAATAGAGGTATACCCACCCACAGCACTTGACTCGCAGATGATATTGGTCATCTAGATACTTTTCCCCGTTCGATTACTGAGCTCTGATAATCATTTGTTTTGTTTTTTTTTCTTTCACTCCCAATCGTGATATTTCCACTGACCCGGCATTCTGTGCCAATAACTTTATGAAGAAATTAAAATTAAAAAGAGAAAAAAAAAACGAGGATGGAATTGGCACGGAATGCCCTATATAAATTCTTCTTTCGTGAGTCATTTCATTTTTATTAGAAAGAAATATTGAAAGAAAAGCTGTTTAAATTTTGATTTTGAGATGCCTAAATACAAGTCTTTTTATTCATACGGTGCATTCCTTGCCAATGAGACACTAATGAGAATAAGCACCATTGAGATTGGCCTGGAATAGCTTATATCATTATAAATCATCAATGTATCATATAGTCATATTTCGTTACCACTCATTTTCCGGAAGAATAAATAACGGAGATAATTTTCAGAGGAAGATGGCGGGGAAGGGGACGAGGAGAAGGAGAGCGCTACGTACTATATATCCAATGAGATATACTTCACAAATCCAAAGATGGCTTCGTTGGTTCTAACTAAACGAGGAGCAGTTGTCGAAGTGGACAAATCTATTCATTCGCAGCTTAGATTGGTCACCTTCTCCGACGGTCCACCTTACGAGACTTTACATGCTATCAGTAAAACCATGGCTCCATATTTCAAGAGCTATGTACAAGGGACTGGAAGGGCAGACAGAGACGGTGACAAGATGGCACCGTCGGTTGAGAAGAAGATAGCAGAGCTTGAAATGGGCTTGTTACACTTACAGCAGAATATTGATATCCCAGAAATCTCGCTACTCGTTCATCCCGTAGTTAGTCTCATAATAAAACAGTGCGCTGAGGAGGGCAGAAAGCCCAAGGTAGCTGACTTTGGGGAGAAAGTAGAAGACTCTACTTTCCTGAACCAGCTGCAACACGGCGTTAACAGATGGATAAAAGAAATACAAAAGGTTTGAAACTAAAGCTAAAACTTTTGCATCCAGAGATTGCAGACTCCTGAAAATTAACTCGCAACATTATCGCAGGTCACCAAACTGAACAGAGATCCAGAGTCCGGTACAGCCCTTCAGGAAATTTCGTTCTGGTTGAATTTAGAGAGAGCGTTACATCGCATTCAGGAAAAACGCGAGAGCATCGAGATATCTCTGACCCTGGATATCCTGAAGCACGGCAAACGGTTTCACGCAACTGTCAGCTTCGACACGGACACCGGCTTGAAGCAGGCTTTGGCAACGGTCAACGACTACAATCCACTGATGAAAGACTTTCCCATAAACGATCTACTCTCCGCTACAGAGTTGGAGAGAATCAAAGTAGCCGTTCAGCAGATATTCATGCATCTTAGAAAAATCCGAAGCACAAAATACCCCATACAGAGGGTCCTTCGCCTGGTCGAAGCCATCTCTAGGGATCTGGGACAGCAGCTACTGAAGGTCCTCGGCACTCGGAGATTGATGCATATCCCTTTCGACGAGTTTGAGAAAGTGATGGGTCAATGTTTCGAAGTATTTACGACGTGGGACGACGAGTACGACAAATTAACGGGCCTGCTCAGAGACATTGTGAAGAAGAAACGCGAGGAGCACTTCAAAATGGTCTGGAGAGTATCTCCGGCGCACAAAAAGCTCCAGACTCGAATGGAGCACATGAGACGTTTCAGGCGTCAACACGAGCAGCTGAGAACCGTAATAGTCCGTGTTCTGAGACCGACTGTCCGCCAAAGCAACACCAGCGCGAGCATAGAAAACGCAGACAACGACAACGCCAAAGTTGAATTCGCGCTGGACGCCGCAGACGCCAATGCCATCGGGGAAGTCAATCTGGCTTATGAGAACGTGAAGGAAGTCGATTGTCTGGACATAACTAAGGAAGGTCTGGAATCATGGGAAGCCGCTGTTCACAGATATGAAGAAAGAATCGAACGTGTCGAAGCCAGGATCACGGCTCATCTTAGAGACCAACTTGGGACAGCAAAGAACGCTAATGAGATGTTCAGAATCTTCTCAAGATTCAATGCCCTCTTTGTACGACCCCATATTCGCGGGGCTATCAGGGAATACCAAACGCAGCTTATACAGCGTGTGAAAGATGATATTGAAGCTCTGCATGAGAAGTTTAAGGTGAAAGTTTCAGAATTGAAGGATTTAGTAAAGGATCTGGAATTCCTGGTCTAGTCTTAACGTTTTTGCAAATAACTACTCGACTATAGTATTCCAAAAAAAAAAGATTTCGTTTCTAATTCTTTCTAAAAGGTATTGAAAAATTGTAAAAACTTGAGGAATTTTGGGAAAAATTTTCACACCAAAAAAAGGAAGGAGTCAAATTTCTCGTCTGTTCATTAGTTTGTACGAAAATGTTCAGGAAAACAATTTTGTTGAAAGTATAGCGAAAACTTTTTACACCTAGATTTATGTGGAATAAATTCTATCGTTTTATCAACAAATTTGCGAACATTTTCTAATGAACTCTGAACAAAATTTTAGCGAAATAACTCTTAAAAAATGTGGGTAAATTCTACCCGCAATCTCTAATGATACTCATAAGGTGTTCAGATTCCATTTATGAGGCCTTTTGCAGATTTTTATCTGAGTTTTAACAGAGGTCTCAATTCACGAAGAAAAACTTTCAAGATCTTCGACGATCATTCTCTTCGAAAATTCGTTTTATAACTTATCCCTCATAATTTTGCTACAGGTTCAATATTCGCAAAGTAAATGCTGTCGAATGAGTATGGTGCGAGATCTTCCGCCCGTTGCTGGCTCGATTATTTGGGTGAAACAAATCGATTATCAATTAACAATGTATTTGAAACGTGTGGAAGATGTGTTAGGTAAGTTCGATCGACATGATTGATGACATAGACCGTTGATCCGGGAAGAAATCACGTTTGCATTGAAATTAGTCGTTGAATTTCAATAAAATTCATATCTTTTCTTATTTTTCATTGAACAGGAAAAGGCTGGGAGAATCACATAGAAGGACAAAAGTTAAAGGCTGATGGCGACAGCTTCCGCATGAAACTATCGACCCAAGATATATTCGATGACTGGGCTCGCAAAGTACAGCAAAGAAACATCGGCGTAACTGGTCGAATTTTCACCATCGATAGCGTCCGCTCAAGGTCTGGAAGAGGGAACGTACTTAAACTGAAAGTTAACTTTCTGCCTGAGATTATAACGCTGGCTAAAGAAGTTAGGAACCTTAAGAACCTCGGCTTTCGAGTCCCACTGGCAATTGTGAACAAAGCTCATCAGGCCAACCAGCTTTATCCATATGCGATAAGTCTGATAGAGAGCATCCGGACCTACGAAAGAACTCTGGAAAAAGTAAGGGAGATATTAGTCCCCGATTTAACAACGAACGTTACTTTATTCATATACCGTATTGTTCCGAATATGAGTCGATCCCTAGCTCTCAGATCTCATTTGCAGGACAATTGTTGTCTCATGTTGATTTCGCTTTTTAAATACGTTCAGAAATTGAGCCTCAGGCATTATTGGACGTATATTCAATCGATTTGATAGGATAATTCGTTTTGGATAATAATAAAGCCAAAAAGTTGTTGATGAGTCGTTGAAAGGAAAAATTTTCAACGAATCTTGTCAACTCTGTTATGATTGATTTTTTTCAGATTTTTATTTCATCGCAAAGTGTTCAATATTCTCAAGTAACAAAAGACATCGGCTCATATTGGAAAGAATACGATATTTATTACGTTTGAAGTCGTAGTTTGTAGCGTTGATTTGAACAACGTAATACGCGTATTATTGCTGTGTTACTTATCGGCTGTGGTGTTTTATACCTGATAATTATACGAGCTTAGAGAGTCGTCGTATTTATTATTATTTTTTTTTGATAATGATAAATTGATTTCAATATTAGAAGAGTGATAAATGGTAAATAATGTTAAAACTAGTACGAAAATGAAGAGGATTCTTTAGTCGCGTCAAATTTTTCTAATCGCTCGGATCTCCGCTATTTTTAGCTTACCAATCGGAGTCCTCACTGTCCCACACTGAAGGTAGTCTAACACACGATGCTTGAATAATTATGCATCCTGCCTAAATATGTCATAAATTATAATTGTCTGCCTGCTTAGAGCTATTTGTAGCGTTGATATTTTTCCTATGGAGATGGAGCAGCCTTCTTATTTGTTTACGTTACTATACCTCCCGCTGTCTATATACCTAATTTATCTATACAAACTAATAATAGGAATAAATTCATCAACTAAATCTTACTTCATACAACAATAATGTCAAACACGTGTTCCATCTTCAATATATTCAGATCTTTTTCGTACCGTTTACCTTATAGTAATGTTCGAGAGCTCGTCGAGTATTTAATTTTGCATTTTAATGATCCCAATTATTATTATTATTATTATTTTCACTATTATTGATATTATTACTACTACTACTACTACTACTACTAAATACTCCTTAAATAGTAAACGTGCAGTTTATTTAATGTTGTATCATTGTGACGAGAGAAAGAAAACTTTTGTAGACAATTATTTCCATAAATTTTTAATGAATTTACGTCGTTTTAGATCGAGGACAAGGCTAGTATCATACCCCTTGTTGCTGGAATGCGAAAAGACGTTTTATCTCTAATTTCTGAGGTAAATATACCCCCTGAAAATTTGTCAAATGATAAACAAACTGGTTTAATCGAGATCAATTTTTTAATCATTTTACATGTAATTAGGGCATCGCCTTGGTTTGGGAAAGCTACAAATTGGATCCCTACATCCAGCGTCTATCCGAGGTTGTAGTTTCGTTCCAAGAAAAAGTCGAGGACCTCCTGGTCGTCGAAGAACAGTTAGACGTCGACGTAAGATCGATAGAAACATGTCCGTACTCGGCGAATACTTTCGCCGATATTTTGTCAAAGATTCAAAAATCCGTCGACGAATTGTCACTCAAGAATTATTCCAACTTGCATATTTGGGTGGCGAGACTCGACGAGGAAGTTGAGAAGAATTTAGCCGCCAGGCTGGAAGCTGGTATCAAAGCCTGGACCGATACCCTCATGGGACAGAAGAAAGAAGTCGATTTGAGCATGGACACAGACGCACCTGTACAGCCGACCCACAAACCAGGCGGCGATCCCAAGATACAAAATCAAATACACGAAGTCAGGATAACAAATCAAACAATGTATTTGTATCCGAGCATAGAAGATGCACGGTTTCAGATAATGCAGCAACTTTTCGCGTGGCAAGCCATTGTAACTTCTCAGATAAGGCTGCAGAGTTCCAGGTATCAAGTCGGCCTGGATAAACCCGAGTCGGGAACTTACAGGAATTTATTGACCAAGTTACCCGGAGGGAAGACACCGCTGGAAGCTGCTTACGAGGCTGTCGAAGTCAAGATGAAAGACATAGTAAACTACGTCGACCAATGGCTGAGGTACCAATCACTCTGGGATCTGCAGCCTGATAATTTGTACGGCAAATTAGGAGACGATATCAACTTATGGATGAAGTGTTTGAACGATATTAAGAAGACTAGAACTACCTTCGACACTTCAGATACCAGGAGAGAATTCGGCCCTGTGATAATCGACTTTGCCAAAGTGCAGAGCAAGGTGTCACTCAAGTACGACTCGTGGCATAAAGAGACTTTGGGGAAGTTCGGATCGCTACTGGGAAGCGAAATGTCCAGCTTTCATGCCCAGGTTTCGAAATCTAGGGGCGATTTAGAACAGCAGTCCATCGAGGCTGCGAGCACCTCGGACGCGGTGGGATTCATAACTTACGTTCAATCTCTCAAACGGAACATGAAAGTCTGGGAAAAACAGGTCGATGTTTACAGGGAGGGTCAGAGGATCCTGGAAAGACAGAGATTCCAGTTTCCGAGCACCTGGCTGCACGTCGATAACATAGAAGGGGAATGGGGTGCGTTCAATGAGATAATCAAGCGCAAGGACAACAGTATTCAAACCCAAGTCGCTTCGCTGCAGATGAAGATTGTCGCCGAAGACAAAGCGGTGGAGACAAGGACGACGGATTATCTGGGTGATTGGGAACGAGGCAAGCCAGTCGAGGGCCATTTGCGCCCTGACGAAGCCTTGCAGCACCTGCAATTATTCGAGGCAAAGTTCACTCGGCTAAAAGAAGAGAGAGACAACGTCGCCAAGGCCAAAGAAGCTCTGGAACTTCAAGAACCCGGCGGCGTTTCGACCAGCGAAGATAGAATGCAAGTTGTCTTTGAGGAATTGCAAGATCTCAAAGGTGTTTGGTCCGAATTATCACGCATATGGTCGCAGATAGACGAAACTCGCGAGAAACCATGGCTCTCTGTACAGCCAAGGAAACTACGTCAGCAATTGGACACCATGATGGCTCAGCTGAAGGAACTGCCTGCCCGTCTTAGACAGTATTCTTCCTACGAATACGTGAAGAAAATGCTGCAGAGCTATACAAAGGTCAATATGCTGATTGTAGAACTGAAGTCGGACGCCCTCAAAGAACGGCATTGGAAACAGCTGACCAAACAGCTCAGGGTCAACTGGGTCTTGAGCGATCTTACTCTGGGCCAAGTCTGGGACGTTAATTTACAGAAAAACGAGAGCACGGTTAAAGACGTGATCCTCGTCGCCCAGGGGGAAATGGCGCTGGAAGAGTTCTTGAAACAAGTCAGAGAGTCCTGGCAGACTTACGAACTTGACCTGATAAACTACCAGAACAAATGCAGACTGATCCGAGGATGGGATGATCTGTTCAACAAAGTCAAGGAGCACATCAATTCTGTCGCCGCTATGAAGCTCTCCCCGTACTACAAGGTCTTTGAGGAGGAGGCTCTGACTTGGGAGGAAAAATTGAACCGAATAAATGCCCTGTTCGATGTTTGGATAGACGTACAACGTCGCTGGGTCTATTTGGAGGGTATATTCTCGTGCAGCGCCGACATCAAGACTCTGCTGCCCGTTGAAACTTCGCGTTTCCAGAGCATAAGCTCTGAGTTCCTTGGATTGATGAAGAAAGTTTCAAAGTCTCCGATGGTAATGGACGTCCTTAATATACCCGGAGTCCAAAGGGCCCTCGAACGTCTCGCCGATCTTCTGGGCAAGATCCAGAAGGCCCTCGGTGAATACCTGGAGAGAGAGAGGACCTCGTTTCCCCGCTTTTACTTCGTCGGTGACGAAGATCTGCTGGAGATCATTGGAAACAGTAAGAACGTTGCCAGGCTGCAGAAACACTTCAAGAAAATGTTCGCCGGCGTTGCCGCGATACTTCTCAACGAAGACAACACAGTTATCACTGGAATTGCGTCTAGGGAAGGCGAGGAAGTGGCCTTCAACGATCCCGTTTCCACCATAGATCACCCAAAAATAAACGAATGGCTGTCGCTGGTCGAAAAAGAGATGCGAGTCACGTTGGCCTCCAGTCTTATGAAAGCTGTGCAGGATATAAAGCAGTTCAAAGACGGCAACATCAACGCAGAGGCCTTCATGACATGGTGCGACAAGTATCAAGCCCAGATCATCGTTCTCGCAGCCCAAATCCTCTGGTCCGAAGACGTCGAGGCGGCTTTACACGAGGCTCAATCCAGCCCGAGCAAAAATCCCCTGGAAAGAGTCCTCGCTCAAGTCGAAGGAACTCTGAACGTTCTCGCCGACTCTGTGCTCCAAGAACAGCCTGCGTTGAGGAGAAAGAAGCTGGAGCATTTGATCAACGAATTCGTGCACAAACGAACAGTGACCAGGAGGCTCCTGGCCAACAAAGTTTCCAACCCAAAAGCCTTCGAATGGCTTTGCGAAATGAGATTCTATTTCGATCCGAGACAGACTGAGGTGCTGCAACAGCTCACCATTCACATGGCAAACGCCAAGTTCTTCTACGGGTTCGAGTACCTCGGTGTACAGGACAGACTCGTTCAGACACCGCTCACGGATAGATGCTATCTCACCATGACTCAAGCCTTGGAAGCTAGACTCGGCGGGTCGCCGTTCGGCCCAGCAGGTACTGGGAAAACTGAATCTGTTAAAGCCCTCGGACACCAGCTTGGACGATTTGTGTTGGTTTTCAATTGCGATGAGACGTTCGACTTCCAGGTAAGAATTTTATTGAAAAAGGAGAAAAAACCTTTACCAGGACTACGATTCACTACATTTTCATTCGACAATATTTCATCTATTTTAAACAAATTTCAAGCATAACTTGTCCTTTTTGAAAAGGTTGCCACACATCTTCCAGCATCTTTATGGAATCTCTGATTTAGACACAGATTTTTCTCATTTTACATCCAAATGATTCTGTTTTTCTATTTAGCTTTGCCTAATGTCATAAGGTCGTAACTGACAAAAAGGCGATTTTAATGCCAAAGGTCGTATAATTTTTATTTATTCTCATTCACTCGAAAATGGATGAATTGTATAATAAATTATACTTAAATAAATTCTAAATTTATCACAATATTCTGCCAAAATAGTATAACTATCTTTATTTTAATAAAATTCTTTTGAATAAATTTTTAAATTTAAAATTATAATAAAACACAAAAATAAACCGAAATTGAAAAATTGAAAACATAAAAGCATAAGGTCGTAAGTGTTGGTAGCTAAGATTTCCTGGCTTGAACTTTTGTGAAATTTACATTTCTTAAAGTCAAAAAGTCGTATCTGCAGATGCAAAATACAGATACGACCTTTTGGCATTAAGAAATGTAAATTTGACGATAATTAAAACCAGAAGACCGTATCTACCGACACATCTGACCTTTTGACTTTACCTCTTGGAAAATTCATCAAAATTAAAGTCAATTTATCAATTGTTGAATTTCAATGTTTCTGAACGTATTTTTATGTTTTCTGCATAAATACGAGAAGAAAATGAAAAAAAAAACACGACCTTTCGGCATTAGTCACGTGATATCATTACGGAAATGAATATTCAGATTCTGAAACGAAAATCATTTGTGCTTTTTCTTGTGCAAATTTTAGGCAATGGGTCGTATCTTCGTTGGTCTTTGTCAAGTCGGAGCATGGGGTTGTTTCGACGAGTTCAATCGTTTGGAAGAGCGCATGCTGTCTGCGGTATCGCAACAAGTACAAACAATCCAAGAGGCCTTGAAGAGCCAAATGGAAGGTCAAAAGGGAGGAACACTCTGCGTAGAACTTGTCGGAAAGCAAGTTAAGGTCTCTACAGACATGGCTATATTCATTACTATGAATCCTGGATACGCGGGGCGATCGAATCTGCCCGATAATTTGAAGAAATTGTTCAGATCCCTGGCCATGACAACACCGGACAGACAATTGATAGCCGAAGTGATGTTGTTCAGCCAAGGTTTTAGATCTGCTGAGAAATTGGCCTGCAAAATAGTTCCGTTCTTCAAGTGAGTCGGAAATCCTATCGGTAGATTTCATCCGGCTCTATTTCCATGTTTATAATCAACGAATTTCTATTATCTAGACTTTGCGATGAGCAGCTATCCAATCAATCGCATTACGACTTTGGCCTCAGAGCTTTGAAGTCCGTCCTTATATCAGCGGGTAATGTTAAACGCGACAGAATCCAAAGAATAAAGGAGAATATGCAGAACCGCGGAGACTCGGACATCGACGAGGCTTCTATAGCCGAAAATCTTCCGGAACAGGAGATCCTCATTCAGTCCGTGTGCGAGACAATGGTTCCGAAATTAGTCGCCGAAGATATTCCCTTATTGTTCAGCCTGCTCAACGACGTATTCCCCAACGTTAATTACACCCGTGCTGAAATGAAGGGTACGTTCCAATGCCAGAGTGAGATTAGACCCGCAAAAACTCGCGGTGATTATTTTATCGCCTAATTTTACTATCCGCTTCTTCCAGGCTTGAAGGACGAAATCCGCAAGGTCTGTGCTGAGGAATATCTGGTTTGTGGAGAAGGAGACGAGCAAGGTGGAGCCTGGCAAGAAAAGGTAAGACCTCTTCATTCCATATTTAAAGAGCCTGAAAACTGGTAGGTAGCGTGTTGTCACACCTTCATCTCATTAACACATTGAAAAATAAAATTCGTGAAAGTGAATAGTGGACTACCCCCCCTCAACGCAAATTGTTTTTCATTCGCCTCCTAGTTTGGTTACAAATAAATAGAAAAAAAATTAGGTAACCGAATAAGAATAGCTGCGAAGTTACCGTCTCAATGATAACAAGGAATTTAGTTGCTAATTATACTTTTATCTCACGCACGCTCAGGGGATGGTCGGTGAGACCTGGGTCGCTAAGGTGAGACAGAACAGAGTATAGTTGTTGTGAATGACTGTTAGAATAACTAAAATCGCTCCAGGATTACCTCGACGAACCAACGCACGCTTGTCATCTCTTATAAAGCCCCTTGTGTCCAGGATTGCAAGCGTTGATTTTTCCGCAGGTTCTACAACTGTATCAAATCTGCAATCTGAATCACGGTCTAATGATGGTCGGTCCTAGTGGCTCCGGCAAAACTATGGCCTGGAAAGTTCTGCTCAAAGCATTGGAAAGATTCGAAGGAGTCGAGGGCGTAGCTCACGTGATCGACCCCAAGGCCATAAGCAAGGAAACACTCTACGGAGTCCTGGATCCAAATACACGCGAATGGACCGACGGTCTTTTCACCCATATTCTAAGGAAGATAATCGACAATGTGAGAGGGGAGATAAACAAGCGTCAATGGATAATATTCGACGGCGACGTGGACCCGGAATGGGTTGAGAATCTGAACTCCGTCCTAGACGACAATAAACTTCTAACACTTCCGAACGGCGAACGTTTGAGCCTGCCTCCAAATGTGCGAGTTATGTTCGAAGTCCAGGACCTGAAGTACGCCACACTAGCGACAGTTTCTCGTTGCGGTATGGTCTGGTTCTCCGAAGACGTTTTGTCCACGGAAATGATATTCGAGAACTACATGCTCAGACTGAGGAACATTCCCCTGGAGGACGGAGAAGAGGACAATCTTGGCAAAAAGTCGTCCGACAAGGAGGACACCTTGTCTCCTGCGCTCTCCGTTCAACGAGAAGTCGCCAGTATTTTACAGAGTTATTTTGCTCCCGATGGTTTGGTCGTCAGATGCCTTGAGTACGCGATGAAACAGGAACACATTATGGATTTCACGCGACTCAGGGCTTTGAGCTCCTTGTTTTCAATGCTCAATCAATCCGTGAGGAACGTTTTACAATACAATCATACACACATGGATTTCCCGCTGCCGAGCGAACAGCTCGAACGATATATGCCCAAGTGTTTGGTGTACGCACTGTTATGGAGCTTCGCGGGAGACGCTAAACTCAAAGTCAGATCAGACCTTGGAGACTTTGTGAGATCCGTTACCACCGTTTCACTGCCTGCTCAATCTAACACACCTATTATTGACTTTGAAGTTAATATCAACGGGGAATGGCTGCCGTGGAGCAATAAGGTGCCCCAGATCGAAGTCGAAACTCACAAAGTAGCCAGCCCTGATATTGTCGTTCCTACGTTAGACACTGTCCGACATGAAAGCTTGCTCTACACTTGGCTGGCGGAGCACAAACCACTCGGTAAGACTTTGAATACCATTCGTTTCAATCTGAGTCTGAGGAGTCAAATGTTATTCGAATCTGGTGTACACCAATTCGTGAAATCATTATGAATCTATTGACATTTTTTAAATCGTAGGAAATATTGGAGACCTTTGAAATCATTCGGAATATTTAAAATGTGAAAAAGGTCTGCTACTTTTTTTTCTTTTTATTTTGTTTTTATTCATTTGAAATTGCTGTTGAAATCGTGTGAGATTATTTGAAATCTTTTGGAGTATTTAAGACCTTTGAAATCATTCAGAATAGTGATTTTATATCCCGGAATTTTCTTGCATTATTTCAAATCTTCGAAAGTACTAGAAACCGTTAATTCAATTTAAAAATCACTAGAAGTCATTCGAAATCTAATGAAATGTATCTGAATCATGTAAGATGATGAGAAAAACATCGTCTGAAAATCTTTTGAAATAACTTGAATTCAATCGAAATGTTATAAAATATTTGAACATAATTGAAAATTACTTCAAGTCTTTTAAAAATCTTTTTCTAATCGCAAAGAAAATAGTTTTCGCTAGTTCCCAATCCCGATTATTTTTTCAGTTCTGTGTGGCCCGCCCGGTTCTGGTAAGACGATGACCCTCTTCTCGGCGTTGCGAGCCTTACCAGACATGGAAGTAGTGGGTCTGAATTTCTCCTCGGCAACGACACCCGAGTTGTTGTTAAAGACGTTCGACCATTACTGCGAATACAGGAAGACGCCAAACGGCGTGATCCTCTCCCCTGTACAGCTTGGCAAATGGCTGGTGCTTTTCTGCGACGAAATAAACTTGCCAGACATGGATAACTACGGAACTCAACGGGTAATTTCCTTCCTGAGACAGCTGGTCGAACACAGAGGATTCTACAGAACCAGCGATCAAGCCTGGGTCGCTCTAGAACGCATCCAATTCGTCGGCGCTTGCAACCCGCCCACAGATCCTGGCAGGAAACCACTCAGCCATAGATTCCTCAGACACGTACCTGTAATCTACGTCGATTACCCCGGAGAAACGTCTCTGAAACAAATCTACGGCACATTCACGCGAGCAATGCTAAGGTGAGTCTGGATAGCTTTAAAGCTTCCATTTCTGATCGAATTTCTAATTCCAGGCTGACTCCTTCTCTACGAGGATACGCGGAGCCTTTGACCAACGCAATGGTGGAATTCTACCTAGTATCGCAGGAAAAGTTTACGCAAGACATGCAGCCCCACTACGTTTACTCTCCGCGTGAAATGACGCGCTGGGTGAGAGGAATTTGCGAGGCGATAAGACCGCTGGACAGCTTGTCAGTCGAGGGCCTTGTGCGACTTTGGGCTCACGAAGCTCTACGCTTATTCCAAGACAGATTAGTCGAGGATGTCGAACGCGCTTGGACAAATAAAAACATCGATATTGTCGGGCTGAAACACTTCCCTGGTATTGATAGAGAGAAGGCGTTGGCAAGGCCGATTTTGTACAGCAATTGGCTCTCCAAGGATTATGTGCCTGTTAACAGGCAGGAATTGAGAGACTATGTCAGAGCCAGACTCAAGGTATTCTACGAGGAGGAATTGGACGTGCCGCTCGTTCTATTCGACGAAGTTTTAGACCACGTTTTGAGGATTGATAGGATATTCAGACAGCCTCAAGGACATCTTTTATTGATCGGGGTTTCCGGGGCTGGAAAAACCACTCTGTCTAGATTCGTCGCCTGGATGAATGGGCTTTCTATATTCCAGATTAAGGTACGCAGGAAAAACTCGACACTAAAATCTCCAGAACACATCCTGTTTGAGAAAGACTTGCGAAGGAACATTCTATGTATAGATTGAGTGTTTTCACAGCTGATTACCATCAATAAAATATTTCTTCAAAGCATAACAGAGATTTGAAAAAGAATGAATTCCCAAGGTACATTGAACTTATCATTCGAATACTCATCTCGTTTTTCTTCCTTGCTGAAAAAGCATCTTTCGGTTTCTCTGCCGCGAGTCCTGCTCTAATTTCTTATCTCAAAGCTCAAAAATATCTCGTATTGTCAAAACCCCTTGTCTTTATATCGCTCATTATTCCTTAGGTACACAACAAATACACCGGCGAAGACTTTGACGAAGATTTGCGCCAGGTTTTAAGACGATCCGGTTGCAAGGATGAAAAGATCGCCTTCATTCTAGACGAATCGAACGTCCTGGATTCTGGCTTCTTGGAAAGAATGAACACTTTGCTTGCCAACGGCGAGGTGCCCGGCCTCTTCGAAGGAGACGAATACACCACTTTGATGACGCAGTGTAAGGAAGGAGCTCAAAGAGAGGGATTAATGCTGGACTCAAATGAAGAATTGTACAAATGGTTCACCGGACAAGTGATGAGAAACCTTCACGTAGTATTCACGATGAATCCGAGTACCGACGGTCTGAAAGATCGGGCAGCGACTTCCCCCGCGCTATTCAACAGATGCGTTCTTAACTGGTTTGGCGACTGGTCGGACAATGCGCTTTTCCAAGTTGGTAAAGAGTTCACGAATCGTGTGGACCTGGAAAGACCCAGCTGGAGATCTCCGGACTTCTTCCCGTCGGCTTGTCTGCTTATACCAGCCCAGCCGATGCACCGTGACGCTGTTATCAACGCCTGCGTATACGTCCACCAAACTTTACACAAGGCGAATGCAAGGCTGGCGAAGAGAGGCGGAAGAACAATGGCCATAACTCCGAGACATTATCTCGACTTTATTCATCATTTCGTTAAACTTTATCAAGAGAAACGGAGCGACTTGGAAGAGCAGCAGTTGCACTTGAACGTAGGGCTGGGAAAAATTGCGGAGACTGTAGAACAGGTCGAAGAAATGCAAAAGAGTTTGGCGGTCAAATCTCAGGTGAGGGCACGTCGAAATCCTTTTGAAGTTTTATTCGTGTACATATTTACAACAATTTTGAATAATGCCGCCAGGAACTCCAAGCCAAGAATGAAGCAGCCAACGCTAAGTTGAAACAGATGGTGAAAGACCAGCAAGAGGCTGAAAAGAAGAAGGTTCAGAGCCAGGAAATCCAGCAACAACTCGCTATACAAACGGTAGCCATAAACCAGAAGAGGGACGACGTTATGGCTGATCTTGCGCAAGTTGAGCCTGCCGTCATTGATGCCCAGAATGGTGAGTTGGACGAATTTATTTCAATATCGACGTTTTATTTCGTATTTCATTATTTTTTATTACCCATTTTTCATTGCATTGATAAACGTTTTCATATTCTTACATTTGAAGTGAGCGAAATATCAATATTTTCATCAATTATCTACAGATATTGAACAGATTGATATTCAGCTTACGTTTTACTATCAATTTTTTACTTAAATCACTGTGGCTGTTGCACCAGTCTTTTTTTATCGTCATAAAGTTTATGAAAATATGCACAAAGCACAGTTTATTCGTGAATTCAAGATAAATCCACAGAGTTCGTTTATCTCTAAGTGTACATTTTTACTATATATTATCATCGCCATCGATGTACAAATACTTGACAAATCTACGTATTATAGGGTCAACGATTCGGCACCAAAATTTTGTTTTAGCTGTGATTCTTACCACTTATAAATCTCCACTCACAGTTTAGGAGAGAAATCAATGAATTTCCCTATTTTCAGCGCTTCAGTATTACGTTCGAATTTTTATCTTAACGGTACCCCTTAGAAAAGAATAATACCCAAAATGGTTTTCATGCTAAAAATTCTAATCATTCTGAATATTTGAATTTTATTTGAATTTTAATTTCCTATTTCTTTAACGTGGAAAATTTTTGCTTTTTATTAACGGTTAAATTACTCGTAAACTACTGAATATTTTCTAAAGTCACTCATAGATCTTGGAAGCCGATTCTTCAAGCTTTTCAAAACTTTATAATAAGGAATAATTATCATAATTTAAACCCAAATTGAAACGATCTGAAAAGTACTGATTTTTTTACTATTTGTTTTTTTTTATAAAGTTTTTGAAACCTTAAAGAATCAGCTTCAAGGATCTATGGGTGAATTTTTTTAAATATTCAGTAGTTTACGAGTATTCAACTTTTAATGAATCGGAAAATTTTCCCATGTTAAATAAGTGGAAAATTAAAATTAAAAGACCGACCTCGTAGAGTTGAGCTAGAGAGCCTATCTTTGGGGAGAATTTTTTTCTTCCTAATTACTAACAGTTGAGGAAGTAAAAGCGAAAAAACAAAATTAAGAATGTATATTCTGTGACCAACCCACTCCACAGATCTGACATCCTCTAGTAAAAATCCCAAGGTGTCCGATAAAATTTTAAAAATAATTTTTCACTTTACGGAACATGGAAAAAGCAGTTTTCTCCAATATCCTCACTTTCGAGGCATTTGTTGAAGATCTAGCCTAACACCAATGCCACATTCAGAAAGATCAGACTTTTTCACATGAACTATACCTCGGGTTATTTTTTTTCCTCAAAGCTACCGAGGTGATAAAAATTCGCACATTATGCTAAATTTGCTGAAAATGGCGAAAGAGATCTGGATCTTTGGTAGACTGGATTTTATGCCAATGCACTCTATGAGTGCGAAAATTCCATCAAAATCTGAACGTTGCCGATATAAATATACTTAGATCTAATGTATATGAAGTTTTAATCTAATTGTATGAATTATTGCATGCTCGTGTATTGTGTGACGTGTTTTTAAAAAAATTTCCAACGAGTGTAGCTGTAAAGGGGATTAAACGCCAGCACCTTGTTGAAATTCGTTCAATGGCTAATCCTCCGGCAATCGTAAAGCTCGCACTAGAATCGATATGCCTATTGCTAGAAGAAAATGCCAATGACTGGAAACAGATACGAGCTGTTATTATGAAGGACAGCTTCATCCCAACAATTGTCAACTTCAACACCGAGGACATCACGTAAGACAGTTAGGCGCAACGTTGAATGTACCATGCTCGCTGGTCTAATAACGATATCTAATGTCTGCTTGATATATGTTCATTTCTGTTGTGTTCGTTGGTTGTTTTCATTATTCTCACCGATCCGTGTCGACACGAGTACGGAATTCATTTCGCGCTTCCAGAATCACAATTCTATAGATTATTTTCGTATCCTGAAGAATCGTACTTGTGTCGATACTAATTTACTTTGTAAAAAGCATCGAATACCTCTTGTGTGTTTATTCTTGCCCTAATTTCTAACTTTTATAGGTACGCCGATCACACTTGCAGCCTACTTCAAAGCTTTTTCTTAAAACTTCACCATAATTAACTTGCCTCCACTGCCTGCCTATTTTCTTCTTTGTACTATATGAGACCGTTTAATTTTCTCGTATAGCGGTGAAATCGATAAAGAAACAGCACTTGGTGGAGGTTCGCTCAATGGCGAACCCGCCAGCGATCGTCAAGGTTGCGCTGGAGTCTATCTGCCTGTTGCTCGGCGAAAATGCCAGCGACTGGAAATCTATCCGCGCGGTCATCATGAGAGACAATTTTATCAATACCATTGTCTCTAATTTCAGTACTGAGGACATTACGTAAGCATGCTTTCATTGTTTGTTTCCCAAAATTCACTAAGCTACCACTAAGGGGCCAGCTAACTTGGACAATATCCTAAATATCAATGAAACTTATTATATCAAAAGAAATAAAAGCATAGATAATGCTACGATTAGTTCATTCGACTATCTTGAACCGATTAGGTATGATAAACCTTCGACATACATATTTTTCAATCGCACAATGACGAATCGCTGGTCTGATAAAAACATGCCTAAACAAAAAATATCGTAGCAATACTTTAGCAAGGGGGTATGTAATCTTTTTTTTCATCTAGTTTTTCCTCAGTTGATTGCTCGTATTCTGGGACATTTACGAAATTATTTTGAATTTTATGGACTTTGTCTAGAACAGATTGAGTCTTGTATATCAAAACATTTCGAAATTTGGAGAAAAATATCTAAAATAATATCATTTCATAACAAACCAATAATACAATCATACAAGATCAGTCGTCTATTATTGTGAGCATGTTAGACATTTTTTATTCTCAACGTTAAGAAAAAAAATGTTCGAAATTCAAAAGTTTTCCTATCTAAAAATTATATTCATGGAATATCTTTGATTTGGATTGAAATCACATCAATGACGAATATATCCTTCCATATTCTAAAAAATTCCAATGATCAATGCGACCTGTGTTCTACAACGATCAATTTTTATCAGACGCAAACGATGTATGCAAGGCTGAGCCGATAAAATCTAAACTAATTTTGAACAATGTCTAAGAATACTGGTAATCAGCCTATGCGTACCCCCTTAACTGCTTGTTTTAGTACCACGCTAGCATATAAAGTAAAGCTCGTCGAATACAAGTCATCCATACTTATACATACTGTCATTGGGCTTAGATAGAACGCACACGCAGTGGATCCATCTTCATAATTAAAGCTCCAAGTTTGGTATGATTAAATTATTCATTCAAATTATGAGAATGAAAATTGATAATGAATAATCACATGGCAAGCTTCGATAATTGACGAAGCAGTTCCGAGAGAATGTGTAATTCAATCATTCGGTCCATCAACGTAGAGCTTTCTTTTCTTTTCTCTGACACCCCATCGCTTGAGGGCTTTAAATAATTAATGTTGGCTGGTCCCGTGCCACACTTGATACAGATTGGTCGTTTAATTCGCTATATCGTTGTCCCAAAAGCTTATAGCTTTGTGGGAAAACGGTATATCACTTCTTCCACGTATTTCTTTTCATCAGACGAAGAGTTTTACTATCCTGTTGCAGAGAAAATATTATGAAAAGTGATATTCTGATTGCCGATTCTTCGTTTAGTCGCTTGCATATCGATTCGGTTCTAAATAGAGCTGAAATGAATTCTAGATAGAAGCCTATTATCGTTAATTTATGAGCAGGGGAATTGAGATATGTAACGCCTCGTCTGGTCGGTAGAAGAATTAAGTGGAAGTATTTAAATTATAAATTGACTGAAATTTCACCCCCATAAACAGCTTGCCTATGTATTTCATTTGATAAGTTGCATTTACAGAGCTTTGGAAAGAGGCCATAATGATAACCGAATTCATAAAACAAACATCACCGGCTCTCCTTGTTTTTTTACATTACTGCATGCTAACAATGATTGATAAAGTTGTCACTAACCAGTGAGACGTGCAATTAAATTTTACCAATAGGGAAGCTGCCTAGTTATTGAATATCATACGTTTCCACGAAAAATCGAATAAAAGAAAAGAGAAATTATGCAACTTCCCTATACCCACGATTGTCATTAACGAATTATATCATTAAACAATTAATCATTTTGGCTGAAACATTTATCATGTAATATTTGAGGTATTCCATGCCAACTCGACCAATGATTTTCCCTCACCATTTTTCATTTTATTCATAATTTTTTTTTGTACGATTATCGCAACTCTAAAATCCACTCTGCCAAAACGTCATACAGAACGACATTTTTAATTTTTGTCGAGCAAAATCACTAAAATTCTGTGCCCGAAGACGATCATTTTGAGACCTATACGAAAGTGGAAACTATTTTCCTTATATTTATTTTACTGATTTGAAAAAATATTATTTCCTAAACGTGGTGGATAATGGCTCCCAAAATTTTTCGGATACAGATAAATCGTATTTTTAAATAAATTGATTGTAACAATGAGAGATACGATTGATTGTTACAATTCATTCGCCTAAAAAGTAGAATTTATCTGCATTTAAAAAATTATGAGAGCCATTGTCGACCAGGTTTAGAAAATAATATTTTTTCAAATTGGCAAAATAAATATAAGGAAAATAGTTTCCACTTTCGAATAGCTGAATAGGAATCAAAATGTTTGATAGGATCAAAATTTTACTGATTTTTTTCAACAAATCTTAAAAATATCGTTCTGTTTGACGTTTCAGAAATTCATTTTTGGTTCGGAGAAAAAATCTGAAAGAAATTAATTTTGTATGTTAGAGTTGGGATAATCGTAGAAAAAATTATGAATCAAATGAAAAATGGTGAGGGAAAATCATCGGTTGAGTTGCCATGGAATACCTCATATACAAGGCTATATTATATATTATTATTTGCAATAGAATATTATTATACAATTTTGCAGAATATTCTACATTTGGGTTTCCTATTTTTTTTTTTTTTGTTTTCATTGTTTTTTTTTTCACACCTAAATCTCGTTGAATACACTTTTCCATATTCAATTTCACGCATTCTGCTTAGGAGTCCCATGAGATAGTAAAATGCCAGATGCTTTATTCGAATTTATTATAAAATTCCCTAATGCATCTAGTCCCTTTAATAAACATTTCCGGGATCATAAATTCCATAGAACTTACTTTGCCTTTAGAAGCTTCCTCACCAGATATAAAAGAACCATGAAACCAGATTATATTCAAGCTTGATTATCCACTAATTAAATAATATCCTACAGTGATGATGTTCGAGAGAAAATGAAGGGTCGATACTTGAGTAATCCCGATTATAACTTTGAAAAAGTTAATCGTGCAAGTATGGCTTGTGGTCCGATGGTCAAATGGGCCATTGCGCAGGTAACTAGGCTTCACAAACTCCAAAAATTTAAGTTCTTCTTACTTTGAAGCCCAGCAGTCTCACGACCATTTCAATAATTCAGATCGAATACGCGGACATGTTAAAACGGGTCGAGCCTCTCCGTGAAGAACTTCACTCTCTAGAACGTCAAGCAGACACGAATAAATCCAAGGGTGAAGAGGTGAAAGATCTGATCTCTCAGCTGGAGCAAAGCATCGCATCTTACAAGGAGGAATACGCCCAGCTTATTTCACAAGCTCAAGCGATAAAGGCTGACTTGGAGAATGTACAGGGTAAAGTGGACCGATCCATTGCTCTTCTAAAGTCCCTTGTCATAGAGCGAGAGAGATGGGAAGCGACTAGCGAAACTTTCAGAAGCCAAATGTCCACGATTATCGGAGACGTGCTTTTGTCTTCGGCCTTTTTGGCTTATGCCGGCTACTTCGATCAGCATGTAAGAGATTTACATTGGATCAAAGGCGAGAGTCTTTGGCTGCTAATAACATTCTGTATTGTTTCTCTTTCTAGTATCGTCAGAACCTGTTCGCAACCTGGTGCCAGCATTTACAACAAGCCAACTTACAGTTCCGTCCCGACATAGCGAGAACAGAGTATCTGTCCAATCCTGATGAGCGATTAAGATGGCAAGCTAATGCCTTGCCCACAGACGATTTGTGCACTGAAAATGCGATAATGCTCAAACGCTTCAACAGATATCCACTGATTATTGACCCCTCGGGTCAAGCGACAGAGTTTATCATGAACGAGTTTAAGGACAAGAAGATAACCAAGACCAGTTTCCTTGACGATTCGTTCAGGAAGAATCTCGAGAGTGCTTTACGATTTGGTAATCCATTGCTGGTTCAAGACGTCGAAAATTACGACCCTATACTCAACCCTGTGTTGAACAGAGAGTTGAGAAGAACGGGAGGCCGAGTTTTGATCACTTTGGGAGACCAGGACATCGATCTTTCTCCATCGTTTGTTATCTTCTTGTCAACTAGAGATCCGACTGTTGAATTCCCGCCTGACATATGCTCGCGAGTAACTTTTGTCAACTTCACAGTCACCAGGAGTTCGCTGCAAAGCCAGTGCCTAAATCAAGTTCTCAAAGCAGAGCGTCCAGACATCGACGAGAAGAGATCAGACCTGTTGAAACTACAGGGAGAATTCCATCTGAGATTAAGACAGCTGGAAAAATCTCTGCTACAAGCTCTTAACGACGCCAAGGGAAAGATTCTCGACGATGACTCAGTCATAACAACTTTAGAAACGCTGAAACAAGAGGCCGCTGATATTAGCAAGAAGGTAGAAGAGACCGACAAAGTCATTGGAGAAATTGAGACCGTATCTCAACAGTATATGCCTCTGTCTCAGGCTTGTTCGAACATGTATTTCACAATGGACAGTCTGAACCAAGTACACTTCTTGTATCAATATTCGCTGAAGATGTTCTTGGACATATTCACTTCTGTCTTATGTCAGAATCCGAAATTATCAGGGGTCTCAGACTACACCCAAAGACTGTCGCTCATCACGAACGACTTGTTCCTAGTCTGCTACGAACGTGTGGCAAGAGGAATGCTGCACACGGACAGACTCACCTTCGCTTTACTTCTCTGCCGCATCCATCTCAAGGGTATAGTCACGGAATCTACATACGACAGTGAATTCACATTCTTTTTGCGTGGGAAAGAGGGCGTCCTCAACATTCGAGGGCCCCCGGTCAACGGCTTGAGCTCTGAGCAACAGGAAGCTATGATGCGTCTGACCATCAGACTCCCAGCTTTCAAAAAACTCGCCGACAAAATACAAGGGAATCAAGAGTTTGGAACCTGGCTTCAATCCCCAACGCCAGAAACTTGCGTCCCTAAGCTTTGGGAAGAAGAAAAGCCACTCTCTCCTATCGGAACGGCAATGCATCAGCTATTAGCAATCCAAGCGTTCAGACCTGACCGCGTAATCGCGGCTGCGTCTTTAGTCGTTACTTCTGCACTAGGAGAAGCTTTCATGGCAGCGGCGGAAGAGGAGTTGGACTTTGGATCGGTCGTTGAAAATCAGCTCAAGTCTAACGTCCCAGCTTTGCTTTGCTCTGTTCCTGGCTTCGACGCTTCTAGCAGAGTCGATGATCTGGCCGCTGAACAATCTAAACAAATAGCTAGCATAGCTATCGGCTCAGCTGAGGGCTTCAACCAGGCAGAAAGAGCCATAAATATGGCTGTTAAAGCGGGAAGGTGGGTCATACTGAAGAATGTCCACCTGGCTCCGCAGTGGCTTGTTCAGCTGGAGAAGAAATTACACAGTTTACAACCACACGCTAGCTTCAGGCTGTTCCTGACTATGGAAATCAATCCCAAAGTACCAGTAAACTTGCTCAGAGCCGGGAGAATATTCGTCTTTGAACCACCCCCCGGTATCCGGGCTAATTTGTTGCGTACTTTTAACACAGTGCCAGCCTCTCGCATGATGAAAGCTCCGAACGAAAGAGCTAGGCTCTATTTCCTCCTGGCATGGTTCCACGCGATTGTTCAAGAACGATTGAGATATTCTCCTCTGGGATGGGCCAAGCACTACGAATTCAATGAAAGCGACTTGAGAGTGGCCTGCGATACTCTAGACACATGGATCGAGGCTACGGCTATGGGAAGGACGAACTTACCTCCTGAAAAGGTGCCGTGGGATGCTTTGGTCACGCTGTTATCCCAGTGTATTTACGGCGGTAAAATTGACAACGATTTTGACCAGAGACTGCTCGCCTCTTTCCTCGGCAAACTCTTCACCCCGAGATCATTCGAGGGCGATTTTGCCCTGGTAGCAAACGTCGACGGAGCCCAAGGGAATCAGAGACACATAACAATGCCTGACGGCACTAGACGCGACCATTTCTTGAAGTGGATCGAATCCCTCGCTGACAGGCAAACTCCATCTTGGCTCGGACTGCCTAACAATGCTGAGAAGGTTCTTCTCACAACACGAGGCACGGATTTAGTTTCAAAACTGCTCAAAATGCAACAACTCGAAGACGAAGATGAACTTGCTTACTCTAACGAAGAGTCATTGGATACTCCGAGAGAAGCTGAGGGCGACGGACGGCCAGCCTGGATGAGAACTTTGCACAACTCCGCTTCTACTTGGCTGCAATTATTGCCCAAGAATTTACCAACTTTGAAAAGAACTGTGGAGAATATCAAAGACCCATTGTACAGATACTTTGAGAGGGAAGTCAACAGCGGAGCTAAACTATTGCAAGATGTTATACACGATTTAGAAGACGTCGTATTAATTTGTCAAGTATGTGAAATACTTGTGATTTCATTCGTTTATTATAAACTTCTTTTATCTATATTCAGAATCTGAAATTTCGTGATCAATGGCAAGAAATTTCAAGCCAAAAACTACAATTTTTATGGAAACGATAAATTTAAGCAATTAACTGCACGAGATCTCACGTCAATTTGCATATTTCAAAACCATTACGCAATAGATATCTAATAAGAAGGTGTAATTTATCCGACTATCAGATCAAATTTCTTCTTCCTTGAATAATTTTAGTGCTTTATCAAAGTAACGAGCAAGTATAAGCTCAGTTATCGAACAATTTTTCTGTATTAAGCGTGATTAGATTTAATCCTGAATCGTAGAATGAACTAACGAAACCTAATGAAAATAAATAATATTCGCAGGGTGAGAAGAAGCAGACAAACTATCACCGAACAATGCTATCTGAGCTTGTTAAAGGGATTTTACCAGGCGGTTGGAGACGGTACACTGTTCCAAGGGGCTGTACAGTCATCCAATGGATCACAGACTTCAGTCACAGAGTAACACAATTGCAAGAAGTATCTAGACTTGTGTCACAAGGAGGTGCTAAAGAGATAAAGGTTTGTTTCCCACTCCTTGGTTGTTTGTCAAAATGTTAACAATAGGCTGATATATTTTCTATTGACCCATTTTAGGGTGTCTGAAAAAATCGACAGTTCATTTTTTACGTTCATTACTCTTTTGGAAGAAATCCTTTCACGAGATGAGCTCTCGTGCAATCTTCTTGAAACTCACGCAGAAAAGGTTTATTGGGTCTGATTCCAGATTCAGAGTCGAAATATAGAAATTTGAAATCTCGAGTCCAATATATCCACAGTTTTGCATGAAAAGTGGCAATCTAAGGCTTTTGAGGCTTCTAATTTCGAAACTGAATTGAAAACATTACGAAATTCATATTCATGGATACAGAAAACTTCGAGTAGCAATTTTCATAAGACTCTGCCTACTTTCTACCATTTATACTCTGTAAAGTGGGGGAAATAGTGGGAGATCCGCAACTAGCTATGTACTCAGGACCTGACTGAAACGGACGCGTTTTTTCTCAATCATAGGTCCTTTCGCTTGTTGGACAGAGTATAGATCCATCATTTTGAATCTTTCTACCTTGACCAGATTAGAAATAAACAATCCTAAACCCGTCAAAGTCTCAGTTAGATGTGAATCAGTCTACTTCTTATGATTCTGTTCCGTTGTAACGAGCCGTTATTGTATTTATACTTCAGATCCAAATTAAGGATCCCAAAAATCCCCTTCTGTTGGAGTTTAGAAAAAGTCACACACAAGGAAAAGTTCATGGTGCAAAAAGTTGCATAAACATTAAAAAATGGAAACTTCTTAGAGTCAGAAACTAACGTTAAGAGTGGTGGAACCGAATGAAACAAAATGTCGATTTTTTTTAAGACAACATTTCCAGTCTTTGCAATTTCTATTATCTATTTCTTCTTCCTCACAGAGCTTCCCAGTCTGGCTCGGTGGTCTACTAAACCCAGAAGCATACATAACAGCAACCCGCCAATGCATAGCCCAGGCGAATAGTTGGTCCCTAGAAGAGTTACAGCTCGACGTAACGATCGGCGACGGTGACAACATTGCTACAGATGATTGCTCGTTTGCTGTTACTGGTCTGAAGCTTCAAGGCGCGCAATGCAAAACGAACCAATTAGTTCTGACTTCAACCATCATGACTGACTTGCCTGTCACTATGCTAAGATGGTTTAGATCGTCGGCAGAGGAACCTGTCAAGGGGAAACTATCCTTGCCAGTATACTTGAACAGCACTAGAACTGAGCTGCTATTTACCGTCGATCTAAATATCGCTAGCGGACAGGAACAGCACAGTTTCTATGAAAGAGGTGTAGCTGTTCTGACGTCCACTGCTTTGAATTAATATCATTATGTATCGAGAGCATAATTTCTATGCCAAGGTTAAGTAAGATTATAATAATTTACGGAGTTGTTATTTATATGATTTTTCATTTCAATAATATAGCAGGTAGTCGCGGTTGTGCGTATCGGAAGCTATTGTTAATAGTAACTTATAGAATTGCAAAAAGAGTGGCTTAATCGATGTTATGCAGTTGATTTCAGATTTCCGATTCTTTATATTTCATTTTAATCCACGGCTTCAATGAAATGTAGAAACTGGGATTGTTCCACTTGAGAAAATGTGAATCGCAAGCTTAGCGAGAATATACCATGAACAGTTAAAACAGAAACAGAAACACGTACTTTTTGAATAATTTTTATTGATTCATATAATGCTTCAATAGCTTTTAACATGTGCCACGCTCCAAGCTTTATAGACCTGGTATATGTCTTCAGATGACATACTAATTTCTATTGTATTGTAAAATCAAATCGTTAATATATCAGATTGTCACTAAAATGGTAGTAAATGAAACCTTGAAACTTTATTCGACCTCTGTACATCATTCCTCCTAGGTTTAGTCAATTGCTTTATCTCTCGCTCAGATTTGCACTTTCATTGGGTACGTTGATAAATATAAACGATACCAATTCGGAACGATTTTAATTAAGGGGGTATATACACCTTTGAATTTTGAAAAAATCGATTTTGTATTTTTTGCATTTTTGGAACATTAGGGATGTAAACTATCTGTAAAAAAATCATCATGTAAAAATATGTAAAAATGAAAAAGTTACAGCGATTTTTTGAAATATTTTGAAATTTAAAAAAAAATCAATTTTGTATTTTTTGCATTTTTGGAGCACTAGAGGTTTAAACTATCTGTCTTACTATTGAAATGCTTACGGAACAACCCCAAATCAGTTCAAGGTATAAAAACAGCTATATGGGCTATATGGTACCACAAGTCTTCGACAGACGATAAGCCGCAGCACCATCTCTACCCGGAGGGTCGAGACTCTTGGTGTAAGTATCAACAGGCAATTGCAGTTCGAACAGTTGAGACATTCAAACACCGGGCTAATCTCCCAGAAATTGAGATGAATGAGGTCAGACCAGTCTCCGTTGACCTCAGCGACAAGGCATTACTAAAGCGCTGTGTCGGAGGTAAGACACAGCATACGAGCGAGTCCTAAGACTTTATTTTCAGGTCGTGACGTCCTTCAAGTTGGAGCCAACATTGCAGCGATCAACTCCCAAAGTCAACAAGGTATGTTGAGAATCATGCAAAAATTTTCAGTAGAGCCAAGACGCTACGCTGTCGCTGCAGCGAAACTACAGGGCTAAGCCCGAATCGAAGTTGTCGCTAGGCGAGCGGAGCAGAGGACCAAGGAAGCTCGTGTTGCTCTAAGGTAACTACGGACAAACCCATAGAAGGAGGCCATCGAGGTGGAAGGTAGCAGTTACGAACCAGGTGCTTTATAGAAATAAGGCAACGCAGGACTTAGGCGACGTCGCAAAACAAGCTCTTAACTTTACCTGCGTCGGTCCAACGCCTGGATCAGAAAGAAGGATGGAAAACTGTTTTGCATTATTAATTCACTTGATAGATCATAGAGAAGTATTATAGTAGTTTATCGGCATTCAGAACCATCAACGTAGTGATAAAGTTTAAAAGTTAATTTCTGAACAATCACTATATTGACCGGTTGTCGTAAAGAATAAAATCAACCGTTGGACCGATCTTTGATTTTTTGGTCTTGAATTATTCATGAGAGATGCCTCTATCAGATGAACATAGAACTTTTTGATAAACCCATTTTCAGTTGAGATAATAGAAAAATGAGCCAAAATTTTGTCAAAATAAAAAAAAAAAATCGAAAAAATTCAATAACTCAAGTAATTCTTGCAATATCAAAAAGTTTTATGTTCATCTGATAGAGGCATGTCTTATGAACAATTAAGGACCGAAAATTCAAAGATCGGTCCAACTCTGGTTCTGATTCTTTACGACAACCAAGTGGTTTTGTCTTTTCTTGTCTTCAGCGCAACCACTATTAGACTGAAAGTAATACATGATGTAAAATATGGATAATAACGGTCAAACCCTCCTCAAACATGATGATTTTTTTTCAATTTGTTCAGAGTCTTCAAGTTGCAGAAAAAAAAAAAAATTGTTTTTCAGAAATTCAACCCATTTAAAGGTGTATATACCCCCTTAACTCGGAATGTGTTGATTTGGTAGCTTTAAATGCGTCTCCCTCAATATAATAATAATATCAATTTATTGTGTAAACTTATGGGTATAATATGTTCAACTTCATAATTCAAAAACAGTCTATTGTTGTTGTTGAACCTTTGGCTTATCTCCAATTAAGGAATGTAGCCCCAAACAGTCTATTTACTGTTACGTGAAAACATTGGACGACCGTTTAAAAATATACATAATTTCGGATTGAGTATAATAATCCGCGATTAATTGCAGTGTAAATGCTGCATGGATAATCCTATAAGAAATCGCCGAAAGTTAAGGAGTGGGGTAAGCAGTTTGGGTAATAGTCATCCATATCCGAATCTGTCGAGAGATCTTGAAAATCACTGAAAAAAGACAATTCCAAAAATGAAAAATAGTATAATTAGCAGATTAATATGTCCAACAAAGTTCACCGTCATTTGAATAAATCTCTGCACTCTTTACCTAAGTGAAGAAGTGGGCGACAGACTGGGAGCGAATTCGTAGCACACATCATTGATTTCACATTGGAAGTCAATCAATTCATAGCAACGGCGATTCAGCTGCTGGATAGAGTTCACCAAGCCTTTAGTACAATTTCTTTTACCTGAACTACTCAAATGAACGCTTTTTAGATTTGGGCTGTTCACGATCGAATTAAATATGAGAGACACCAGACCTATGTTATCTTGGTAAATTGAAAATTCTCTCAAGTTATGACAACATTGCAACATTTTTGCAAGCCTTTTACTGTAGCAACAAGCAGCACTTCTACCAAGACGAGACAATGTCAAATTCTCAAGATTTTGACATTGTTTGCCAATTTCAATCAGAAAATTACCCCTGTTAATCGGTATACATGACAAGTACAAAGTTTTAAGACATTTCCAGTTTGTGATTTGATACAACGCGCTCAAATCCCAGGCTCGTTTGTCCCGATCTCTTTCTAGCTGTCTGAAATGGCAAAAATTGATAAAATTTTCTTCATTTTTTCTCATCTTGAGGCAAGATATATTCAAAAAATTGCGAACAACACATATTATCATTAGGAGAACATCTAAGAATGATAAAAACTGTTGTGTTCAGATTTTTACTAGCATTTTCATCATAGAGGGATGATTAGCTATGTGGGATGATTAGCTATACCTGATATTTATACACAAGTGTATTAATGATGCAAACACAGCATAATTACCTAGCGTGAATCGTCAAGCTTTTTATCTCGGGAGTGTTTTCGACCAGTTTTTTAAAAGATGAGCTTACTTCCTCGCCGAAAGTTTCTTCCGTTGGTTTTTTTGGGCCGAACATTTTTTTCGGATCTTTTTGAAAAATAATGTATATGTTTAAAGTACTAGATATTTATGATAAATCTAGTTGAATCAAAATAGAAGTACTCACCTATGCTTTTTGTTATGTTGGTTAAAACAAGCTCCGTTAGCCCCGGGAACGCCGAAACAAGTAAGTGCACGTCGCATTCTTGTTCTATTTCATGACTCAAAGTTAGATAAGTTATTTTATGTTCGGCATTTTTCAACAAGAGCTGAAACGTGATACATCTTATGAAACAAATAACAAATCTTCTTTAAAATTAAAATAAAATTAATCTTTTTTCAATAAAATTTAATGCATTAAAAATATATTTTGAACAATAATATAAAATCACTCTGATCGGTGTGTATTATGTCATATCATCACTGAGCTGTGAAAAACTAACGAAAATGTATCTGTTTATACATTACAGGTTTATAAATTACCTTTGCATCCTCAATCTTTAGAACACACATCTCCTGGTCTTCAATTCCTGACAAGCAACAGAATTCCTCAAGTTCTTCCACTAAGAAGTGTTCATATATGTTTTTCATCCGACACATGAGAGGCAGAATTGGTGTCCATTTAAGGTATACCCACGGGTAAAGATTTGGAATTTCTTCTATGTATTCTTCAAGTATGCTTTCCTCAAAGGTTTTGTCTAAAAACATTCTGGCTCAGTTCAACCCACGATTGAACCTGTTCATTTGGCATATTATGAAATCATGCCAATTGGGAAATATTCAAAAAAGTATCCTTGCCACTAACATTTGATTATATGTTTGAAAAATGTACGAATAATACAAAGCAGCCAACAAATATGTTGTTATATTTGCGATCAGATGATGCTGCAAGGCAAAGTTGGAAGCGACTTTTACAAAAAACGAGCTTTTTATTTTGAATAAAAAGTGTACCGTCAATTTTGAAAGAAAATTGAAGAATTCTCTTGCAGACTGACTGTTAGTTGAGTCTCAAGAATAAATTGTATTGCAAGAGTTTGTGGGGAAGGTAATATGACCTGGTTTTTTTCTACTCATCATAACACCTGAATTAGAAATAAAATATCGAAAAACTTGGACTTGTAATTAGCACAATATAATAATATATTAATATTTGACATGAAACCATACCAATTAGCCAAAATTTGTTCTGACTAGGAAAGTCTGGGGAATCTATCCAGTCTTTCCAATTCTCAGGATTTAGAAGCATAGTCATAATATGCTTCCTCACCTCAAATACGCAGCGGCCATCGTATGAAACTAAGCTTAGTTCTCGTAGTTTTCTAGGCTCTATACTCCAGGGACTAGAAACACTCAGCTGATTTACCACGGAGTCGGTGTTTCCGAATATTTGAAGGCACCGCAGTTCTTGGCATACTTGTAAAATGCAAATAAACGTTTTTGAGTATCCCGACTCGTCTAAATGGACTGTGAAATGTTCAAGCCTGCTGAAGGGCTGTCGTAGAGTTTCCAAACTGAGCTGAATATTTTCCGACTTGGTATTCGGCCAATTGATAGACAGACTTGTCACATGTTGCAATGGTCTCAAAAAATTTCCCAACTCTCTCAGGTTTTTGAATTTTATTCCAATCACGTCAATCTCAACTAGATTTGTTGCTCTCCTCACATAGTGGAGTAACACATGACCTGGCGCCCCGGGGTCGAAGTTGTTAACACATATTTGTTGTATATGCTTGTACGTGTTCTTGTTGTCAAAATATTTCCGTATGTCGGACACGGATGTAAAGTCATCAGAGAAGTCCAGATTCCTATATAAATGATAGGAATTCTATTATAAATACGAAACTAAGCTGTGTAGTATGTAGCTAGATATATTCCTGTCAAGTAGTATATACCCACTATGGGTATAGGTAATTATTTACTATGAGTAACTTTGTACTAAATTCAGGTGTTAGTATCATTTGCTAATATCAGATTCGGACCAACATCAAAAACGTTCCTTTGATGTTAGTATACATTTTTTTCAATTTATTTGAGTATGAAATGAAGTTATAACGAAAGAAAAATGAAATTGACCAGGGCCCGTATTCAGTAACTTTTCGTTAGCGAAACGATCGGATCGGTTTGTTTTGTCTTGTTTTCTATTGGGTAGGTTTGTCTTTTCAGAAACCTTATTGGTCGCTGACATTCCATCCATGCGGAAAGGCATCGAACCGATCGGATAAAACGTTACAGAATAGGTGTCCAGTCCTGCCTATTACATTAGTTTACTGGTTGATACAGTTATTAACAAATTTTTCGCACAGCTCAATGTATCCCATTGCTCACCCTTAAATTTATTTATTATTATATCTAATGAAGGTGAAAAAAATTGTTTTAAATCGAATTCAAACATTAATTGATCATACATATCATCTTTCTGTTATGGGTATTAATTTTTTACAGTAAATATAATCACCTTAATAACTCTTTCTCTTTGAATACAAGATCGTTTAATTTCTTGCACAAACTGCCCAATCCCAACCGCTCTTTAACGGTCAAATTTGACATGATTTTGACCAAAATTTTATCTGGCATATCCAATAGTTCACAAACCACAGGTCTAGAAATGAAATTAAAATTGTCGATTAAATGATTAATTACGTCTTATAAAAAGTGTAATATGCGCAATCCCCTGACGCACTTGCAAAATTACATTAGATGTATATTTAATTAATTATTTCTATCGCATATCATACCTGGTATTCATCTTGTCGATAACAACTCAGTAGGATTGTGTAAATTAGTTCGTACTATTATAATCACAGCTAGATAACAAATAATTTTGAAGAGTAGTAGAAACGAGAAAAGTTAAAAATGCACTGCCCACAAACAGGCTCTTCCTTCGCAAGCCGTCTAGTCGAGTAATTGCGACTAATAAAGGGGAATCCCATTTCCAGCCGTAGAGTATGCACATTGTAGAAACGACGTAACTTATCCGTTCTGCTAAGCGATATGATTGGTCATTTCTATTCGATCCAACTCATCCAGCCAATCATATCGCTTAGTGCGCAGCACTGTGTCGTACAGTGCTCTAATTGGAACACGCACTTTGTAATGATTCAGTCCACATCAAGCGGGGACGGATCTGGCCAAAATATTCCTCCATGTATCAGATTTTTTTTTCTATATTCTCTGGGTAAAATAAATACATGAAACCTTTTTTTTCTTTTTCTATTCTTCTGCTCCATGCTTATTCCTTTACAAGAAGTAGACAAATATATTATGCAATGCAATGCGTAGTGTTCGTTACCACACCACTTTTTACGTATTTTTACGAATATCTCGCTTCCTATGGCTCGGAGACAAACTGAGGTAATGATCAAAAAGAAAGATTATAAAATTTCCCACAAAAAAGGTCTGATCCATTTTTTACGTCCAACGAACTGTATAGCAAAAAACCTGCTCCGCTATAACGTCCGTAATATCCGTTTTCGCACCACTTTCGAAGAATTTTTGCGAATATCTCGCTTTCCATGACTCAGAGACTAATTGAGGAAAATATCAAAATTCTAGATTATGAAATTTCACACGGAAAAGATTCTGTTCATTTTTTACTCACAACGAACCGTTTAGATAAAAAAAAAAAAAGAGTGCATGCAACTCACATGCGGCAGAAGTGGTTCAAGAAGAACGGGTATTTTTCTTCGAATTGAGCATCGTTTTCGTCGTTTTACTCTTAAACCAAAAAGAAAATCGAATTTTACCACGACAAAGTTTCGTTTTATTTTATTTTTCACTACAAAAAACCATCATTTAGAAAATAAATAAATTTTTTTATTAAAACAAAACTTCAACAAAAAAAACAATATTTTTTCAATGTTGTTCAGAACGTCGAAATGAAGGGATCAGAAAAAAAAATTGAAGCTTGCACTTTTTTCGTACTGGAGCCGTATTTATGACTAAAATGATTGGACTGTGAAGAAGTGGTAACGAATTAGTGAATTGATTGCAGATGTCGATTTCTTTTTATTTGCAACATTATTTGGGTATAAATAATTGTCGGGGTGAAATTTACGACTCTCGAAATCTAATTGTAATAAAAGTAACCAACAAATATCAAACGATACTAATCTGTAATAAAGTCGTGAAGAAGTTACGAATTGATTATAGATTTGCAATATTATTTACAAGCTAGCAATATGCATCGCTTCGACAACTACGGTCAGGAGCACAGCGATATAGATTCGGAGGATTCAACGAGCAATCTACGAGACATCGCCGACGTAGCAGACAAAACTCCAAATTTCTTCACTGCCTGAGAAGTTTGAAAGCACAGTCTTGCGGAAATCCTATAGCCAACGCTGTCAACCTTGCTTCGAAACATTCCTGTGTAGATTACTTGTTTGCCTACCGAATCGTGTAGAAGTTTCCGCGAGGAATGAATTAATTGAAAGTATTGTTTTGTAAATCAACGTAATTGTGCCTTTGATAGCTGAGTAGAATAAAGCGTCGCATATTTGAAAAAATGATTACATTTTAATCAGTTTCTATCATGTAATAATGTTTTTTATTCATTAAGCGCAATACAAAAATAATAAATTAAAGTAGCCAAAGTTGAGAGTATAAAATTCCGGAAGGCCAACTGCTCCCTGGGGAATAGTAAGGAAGGTTTTAAGTAAAGTACTCGAAGCGGCATGTTATTGCTGAGCACAGAGCAGAAGTACTGCGCATAATTTCAAAAGACGGACAGAAGCCAGCCTCGAGAGTTGCTCAAGAAGTCTGCATGTCGTCAGCACAACGCATTGTTAAGGAAATGCGATGACTACTGTACAAATTCAGTAAAGTTTAGAAGCTTGAGGATTCAGACGCTGACAATCGCCTGCTCTTCTGTCAGACGATGAGGAACGAAGCGGCGAAATACAAAGGCATTCGTTGGAAAACACAACAGCCAAAATTTGAGGATCTGCTCAATCAGATATCCCCATGTGACCATCGAGGCAAGCACTCAACATCAGCAGAAGTTGAACGTTTAGTTCAATCTCTATGTGCCCAAAAATGCAAACGTTCTTTATTACTTATTTTATACGTTGATTAAATCCACTCTAAATAAACGAGATGTTGAAATTAAATTGGAATTAAGACGACAGTAAGTCATCTCTACTCAAATTATAAACAACCTGATTTCGTTCATGAATCTTTTATTAATTTCATTTTAATATTTTTCATAATTTCAGTAATTCCACTGCCATTTCCACTAGGAAATCGTTGATTAATCCTGACTTTACAAAGGGAGTTCCCTCGTTTTCTCAATCAGACCTCCGAGGCTACACCTGAGCCTGCATCTCTCCGAGGCGGTGTATCCCTCCATCGTACTTGTCCAGGCGGGCCCAGAACGAGTGCATGATATTGGAGATGGCTTGCGGAGTCATGTCTGCAAGTATCTTCGCTACCCTAGCTCGCAGCGCGGGCCAGTCATTTATGCCACCTGCGACGTATAACTCGCTCTTTACGTATCCCCAGAGGCCGAAGTCGAGCGATGTGAGATCGGGAGATCGAGCAGGCCATTGGATGGAACCAGCCCTCCTGATCCAACGATTTGGGAACTCCACGTCCAGGAAATTTCGGACTGGGTCGCTGAAATGAGCAGACGCTTCGTCCTGCTGGTACCAGATCTTCGGTCCCTAGAAGAATAGAAAGCATAAGGTTCAAGTACAACTGTAATTCAATCAAAGCTGAATTAAGTGCAATGAATTAAATGTACTCACATCTCCTTCAAGGGCTCTTATTGCGGGAACTATCTGTTCCCGGAGCATCGCCAAATATTTATCTCCATTGAGACCGCCCTCGATGAAAAATGGTCCTATGATCTGGTCGAGGCACATGCCGACCCAGACGTTTAACTGCTGCTGATACTGAGTGTTGCTTTCGACGGTTACGTGGGGATTTTCAATTGAGTAGAAACTTAAATTCTCGCTGTCATGCTTGGCTCTCAATACGATGGTCGCCTCGGCGGTAAAGCATATGTTGCATATGCCTTTATTTTCTCTCAGCTGGTTCTTCATCGTCTGACAGAAACGCAGGGGATTGTCAGGGTCCGGATTCTGTTGCTTTTGAACCTTTCTCAATTTGTACGGTAGACATTGCACTTCCTTGACTATGCGTTGTACAGAGGACCTAGATAAGCCAACTTCTTTAGCAACTTTCGAGGCTGGCTTATGTCCACCTTCTGCAAGTATGCGCAGTACTTCTGCTCTGTCCTCCGCACTAACACGCCGCGTCGGGTACGTTACTTTCACCAAGGAAGGATCCGTGGTCTTCGTTTCGTGAAATCTTTTCACAGCCTTTCTCACTGTTCCCCAGGAAGGAGTCGGCCTTCCGGGATGATCTGCGGCGAAATTTGCGGCGACGTTTTCGTATGAAATACCGCTGGCGTATTTCTCGACCATGTAGATACGCTCGTCGGGGGTAAATTTTATGTGTGGCATTTTTTTTTTTAGTTACTTATTTATATTTATTTATTTGCTTTATATTTTTGTCGCGATTTATTACTATCGAATCACGTAATTGGAATGATGCCGGGAAATAAACAAGTAAACAAATAAACAAATCTCCCGGCAACGCAACGAGACAATTGAAATAATATAATTAGCACATCATTTATTTGATGGTTACCGTCTGTGTGCGTTTGTTGGAAACCTCGTTCTAGGAGAAATTCCCTAGGGAAAGCAGCACAGGAAATTTCCCCTGTAACTGATTACGATCCAAAATTATTTTATTTCTTATAAACGAACGATTGATTATCAAACATCGAAAATGCGGCATCAATCACCTACAAACGACGTACAATTGATTGAAATAAAATTTAACCTAATCGGGGTAGATGAGGGGCTAACTTTATGGAGCTCAAAATCGCGTTTGATTGGAAAGCTTCCAATCGCTCCAGGAGAAATTCACCAGATCCGGGAGAAATTGCCTATATCTGGGGAATTTCTAAGATCCAACGGAAAAACCCTGCTGTTTATTATTCGATTCGGTTTTTTGGGCTTTCCTAATTGTGAAAGTACCACCAATTGTTTCAATTAAGCTTATCGTGACCACCAAACAATTGCGCGTCCATTGAGCCCCTAACGCGCAGATTAATTGGAGTCAAAATTTAAAAAAAACCGGCTCACTTAACACCTAAATTTGTTTACTCGATATCATATAATCTATTGACTACCAAACGATTTGATTAGGCTACCAATCAGCACCTATCAACCACCAAGCGATTGGTGAGGTCGAAACAACTCCAAGGATTTTGAAAAAAGAGTAATATTGTAGTCGTTTGCGGAAAATATAGTTTGTCAAATCGATGGTAAGATGACGCTACTCCGAATCCAATTAGTGGCGCTATCTTTGACGAAACTTCAATTTACAACTTAAAGAGCCTGAATTTGTTTGACACAACTAAACCTGAGGCTTGAAAGTCTCAAGGTTATGATTCTTGCAAAGATCTGGAGCGGATGACATTCATTCCCTTATATAGAAATTACAGTCTGACTGAAGAAGAAGAAGACGAAGGAGGACAGCTTAGTAATCATGGTGCGTGTTATAACACAAGAAACCTACGACGAAGTCGTCAAAGAAAATATTGATGAATTCTCAATGTCCCCGGAAGAGGCGATAGACGATGCCATCAAACAATTCGAGGCCCAGGTATCTGTTTTCGAATTATTCTAAAAACTCGTTTACCCCTCTCTACACAATATCAATAAAAAAAAAAAAGAAAGTAAGGAAAAGGAACAGAATTGAATATTCAATGAAACTTTTTTTTCGAAAATTCCAATACTTGACAAATCTTGTTCTCTATGTCCTGAAAATCAAACTTCGGGCTTTGTTCAAGCGTCAAAAAATTTCCGAACTGATAAAACGTCGTGAGTGATGATAACAGGCTAATTACAACTTCGCTATTTCTAGGGAATAGATTTGAGCAATGTAATTAAAGATTTGATAATATCGAACGATTCCGAAACCATACAAGAATGTCTAAAGAAGCTAACCGCCTACCTGAAGTCCAAGAATGGAGAAGACATCCCTACTATTTTACAAAAATTACAAATCGAATTGGACAAAGACATGGCGCGGAAAGTTCTTGCCGCCAAACATGGAGCCTACTCTACATTGATTGATCTGATTCAGGAAAACAAGGATAATGTTGAAGTCCTAAGGCCAGCGATAAAGACAATCACATTGCTCATGACCGGATATCCAGATTTATTAGACGAAAGAGGAATCGCTCTGCAAATTGAGTAAATAGAATTTCTCATTCAACTTATTCTATGCATTAAAGATTTTATCAATTTCGTATGAGTTTTACTTGCTTCTATAGTATATCGTGATTTTTTGGCAAACATGTAAGAAGAGAATCAATCGAATCGAGAATCGAAGACATTTCTTTAAAGATCTATAATCTTCAATTTCAGACGATTTTACTCGTTTTTGTAATAAAAAGAAAACGCTTGTTTCGCACCAAGAAGTGAAATAATGACTGGAAGTTGCTGTTAAAAAATTTCATCTACGAATGAAATTAATAGAACGAATTTCATGTTTTACAAATATTCGAATCTCGATCTTTAGCAAGTGACAATTTTCAATTTTGCGAAACTCAATAATCCAGAGTAAAAAAACGTCACTTATTTTAACATCGAGCCAAAAAGTTCCTCCATTTAATTCTTTAATCTTTTTCTTTTCATCAGACTCTTAGATTACGAGCACGACATAACAACAGTGCAGCTATTACTCCGTTGGATTAGAGAATGCTGTATAAAGCACGAGTTGAACAGGCAGAATATATTTAAAGCGAATATATTTGACAAACTGAAACTACTTCTAGAGCGTGAAGAAGCTGCGGCCAATGAGCTCAAAGACATTTGCGCAGTTCTCAGGGCTCTGGTACTGGACGATGATGTTAGACACGATTATGGAAAAGCACACGAGCATGCGACCTCAATCGCAAGAGAATCGCTTGGCCATCTTACCTCATTGCTACAGAGTAATTCTCTGCTTGATTAGTCACGCTCTAAGCTATGCAAGAGACTAGAATATTTCACATCAACTGGGTTTCTTATTTGTTTAGAATTCAGAAGCGACAAGGCCGTCGTAGGCGATTTGATGCTAACACTGGCCTCTCTAATTGTGAGAAATGAATTCTGTCAAACAGTAGACGAGGCTGGTGGTCTGAAGTTCATTCTAGACGTTATGGTCGATTATCCGGACACCGAAAAGCTGAATCGGCAAGCATTAAAGCTGCTAAAAGCTCTGGCAGGAAACGACGAGGTCAAAGCTCACATCGTCACATCTGGGGGAGTGCCTTTGATCATATCGGTGATCAGTAGGCTGAAAGTGAGGCATTCGTTACTGAATATTCTCAGAGTTTACATGTATCGAATTTTTACACTGGAATCGGTTCACTTTGAACTGCGTTTTTCATTCATTATTTCTCCATCAAATCCCATTTCTACGTATTAAAATGTTGCAAATAAAACGAGAATTAGCGAAAAATGAACTGGGTGTATGCAAGGCCTTGGCGCAGATTACTTCGATCTTAGTAATGAGTTTCGTACATTTCTTTCAGAGTTTTGAATCCATAGCTTCCGCAGGAATGGCCTGTATCTCTGCGATAACGTTGCGGAGTCCGTCTAATGCCGGGGTCTTTTATGACTGCGGAGCTCCGATGGTTATAGTAGACACTATAAAGACTCATCCGAATAGCATCAGTGTCATGAGACAAGCCTCTTGGGCGGTGAGAAACATGTCTGTAAGGAACAAGACCGAGTCTCGTGAATTTTTGGTACATGGAATCGAGGATTTGCTGTTAAACGCTATGCAAAAGCATGGGGAAGTACTGGAAGAGGATATAAAGGCTGCTTTGAGAGACTTGGGCCTAAAGGTGGACCTGCGGGAAAGGTGGGTCGGTAACGGCGGCTCGTTAGCGAACGATGTTTAATTGGGGAAAGTTTTAAAGCGATAATTTCATCGTCTGGAAACGAGTGTGCGCTGGGAACTATTCAAACACCATTACAGATCGTGTGTAGATTCATGGAGCTTAAAAAATTGCGATTAAATGGACGATATTGTACTAAATGCATCGATAAATGCCTTTTTCAGAAATCCCTACGAAATAAATAAGTATGAAAAATGTTATTCCATCTGTGATGAATGAGTGGATCAGTGATGATCAGAAATTGAGAAGTGAAAATCGATAATGTAAAAGGTTTTTCACGATCTCTTCTCCCTTCTATTGCTTCTTTTTATATAATGTATGACGGTATTGCTTTTATAAAATATACACTTTACAACCAATGTTTTTTTTATCCATGCGCATATACTTTGTGCATTTAACTGATCGCTAATTATTCAATATCTAATATATTATACATTATGTACTGATGATAGACAAATAATAAATTATAAAGTATAGAATTTGAACAAAATATAACATGTGTGTTTTCATTTTTAGACGATTCATTCGATTTGTTTGTCAATTATTTTTAATAACATTTTTTTATTAAACCTACATTCTCATATTCTATGCATGAACTACGATATGAAAAGTACGTTTTTGACATTTATTCGCTAATTACTACTATCACATGCTCTAAAACTGTACTTTTAAGTGTCTCAAATGTTTTATATAGATTATTTTCTCTCCTTTTATTAAGCTCAATGTTAAATGGATGAAATTTCAAATGTCAATATTTTTTCACTGGTTCTCTGTAGCTTTTTAAAAATTATATTGGATCATTATCTTACCATAATCTACTGATATGCCGAATTTCATTGAATTCCAAACGCTAATTCTAAAACTGACAGAACTGCCTCAGTTGAATTTTGGATGGAATAGCGGATTAAAATGAAAATATTATATTTATAAATTGGTAGATAAAAAGCGAGACATTAATAATTGTCGAAATATCGAATATATTATACATATATACAAACAGTGGTAAATTATAATAATTAAATGGCAGTCTATATGAAGGTAAATATTTAAAACTAGTTTTTGTTAATACTATAAAACTTGTCTAACTTATTATAGAGATAGATATAGTATAATATAATACGTTTCGAATAATACTAATAAAGCTAAAATTAGTCAATTCCACAATATAATAGAATCAACAATCGCAGTAAATCATCGACTAAAAACAACATCCGACGTGCCAGATAGAAGAACGAACAAAAAGAAAGACTTTCCTCATTCTTAGTCCAACGGAAAGAAAAACAATAGCTATGGCTTCAGTATTAAAATCGAAAATTTATAACAATAAAAAATGTAACATAAGACTGACACGAATCCAATGTATCGGCTTACTGCTGATATAATCATACGAAATATAAATAATATATGTATTTATTACCTTAGATATCGTGAATTATTATTATTATTATTATAACTAAAATAAACACAAATTTACGTCGTATATAGGTATACATATATATTCAATTTTAGGTATATGGGCATTCCATTCCAACTCAGCTTACCGTCGAAATTTGCAACTCCGATTTCGCTGATATTTGGCTATCTTTTCATACCCCTCGAAAAAGGATCCATGATTTTTTTCAAATTTTTTTGTCCAGCCAACGAAATTTTGAAAATTTTCGGGATCTTTTTTTTTAAATTGCCATATAAACTTGGTGAGAATTACTCGGATTTGAATTTTTTTTTTCAAATTGTGTGTTTGAAATAAATTTTTCGAAAAATCTACACAAAAAATTATTCGTTACCAATTTAATCGACTTTTTCCCATTTTGGGTTGAAACGCGTTTTGGATTGCTCGTATCCTTAGATTTTTTTCAAAAAATTCTCAAAAATACTACTTCCCAAAACACAAATTTTAAGCCCAAAGTGGTAATAGGAAAATGATGGGTCATAACTTTTTTCGAATTTTTAATTTAATTTATTATTTGTTTTTTTTTTAATTTTTATTTATTATAATTTAATTTAATTATTTAAAAAAATCGAAAAAAGTTATGACCCATTATTTTCCCATTACCACTTTGGGCTTAAAATTTGTGTTTTGGGAAGTAGTATTTTTGAGAATTTTTTGAAAAAAATCGAAGGATACGAACAATCTAAAAAATCGCGTTTTAACTTAAAATGGGAAAAAGTCAATCAAACCGGTAACGAATCATTTTTCGCATCAATTTTTCGAAAAATGTATTTAAAAACACAACATTTGAAGAATAAAAAATTTAAATCGGAGTAATTCTCACCAAGTTATGGCAATTTAATTTTTAAAAAATCCCGAAAATTTTCAAAATTTCGTTGGCTGGACAAAAAAAATTGAAAAAAAATCATGGATACCTTTTTCGAGGGGTATGAAAAGATAGTCAAATATCAGCGAAATCGGAGTAGCAGATTTCGACGGTAGGCTGAGAATGAGTTAGCATGGAATGCCCCACATATAAAAAGCATTATAAAAGCGCGTAAGTGCTGTTGTAGATTCAAGGTTCCTTTTTTTTTCTTCGCTTTCCTTTTCTTTTTCAGATTGTATAATAATTCGTTTACTCAAGTGACATCGAACATTAGCCTCCGTATACTCAGGATTGGTGCACATACGTGATTATATTTATGTAGTCATACGGTTACAAGCGGTTAAATTTTTTTCTCTACATTTATGTTTTCTGAAAAATCATTGAAGTCGTAAATCTATTCTTTCATTCATTTATTGCTACTTCCCTACAGGCGGAAATATTTCTTCCAACTCAATTTGTGAGAAAAAATTTAGAAATCTTGAATTTTCAATTTTCGTTTTTCGAATCATTAAAACAAAATTCGTCAATTCACTGCAGAGGAATACATTTGTTCCTGTGAGCTCACGTGAAAATGTCAGTTTCTTAACAATTGATTGAAAAATAATGAAGCGAAGAAATCTTCCCACCCTAGGGTTGCTTATTGTTAATTAATGAAACAGTTATTCCCACTCGTGAGATCAGTTCGCGATATTTATTGAACTGTCAGCTACTAATTTTCGCCAATTTATTTTATGTGATATCTATTTATTAACCGGAATTGGTTACGTAGATACGACACGTACGCATGCATCGCTTAATACCATCGGACAAGCATTACATGGCCGCCAATCTTTGCTTAAAAAATGCTAATAAAATGCAGACACCATAATAAATCAGTTATTATTTACGTATATATAATTCGCCATGCATAATATCTCTAACATATATATATATTTCATATATCAAAATTACTCTACCAACGAATTGTTATAAAGTTAATATACCTATTGAAATTCGAAATTTGAGTTATTTATTAAAATATCGGCAAATATATGTAAATGATGATGAATTGACGATTTAATTTGAAAAGCAGCCTCAACCGCACGTCAGAGTTCCTCTACTGTATGTACTTATAATAAGTAACACATTATGTGACTAAAAAGAAAATAATCAACAAAAAATTATTCGTCACATATATACCTACATATTTATCAGATTTCACTCGATTTGCAATTCGAATTAATCATAATTACACTTCCGTGCGTCACGGTTAGAGGAGCTACGTTTAACGTTACAAAATCGAAACAAATACATATAAAGACCGTTCGAAAACCGACAATGGATCTATGGATTAATGTTAGACGATAATTATATATGATGTCGAAGTTCTTTAATTGCTATTTACTATTCTTTTTTTTTTCGTCTCGTTTTTTTTTTTTTTTGTTTCTATTTTCATGTACAATGAAATAAATGCATTAGTTTATACATTCAGTCATTATTTTGTTTTTATAATAATGACAAGAATAATAACAATAATAATAATAATAATGATAGTATAAAGGTATGGTAATAACTCATGAGAAGGAATAATTTGTTGATATAAGTGAAAAAAGAAAAATTAAAGTTATCTGTATAGTATGTATAATAAGCTCGTATAATAATGATAAAAAAAAATTCTTGAATCGTTTTTCAAGGTCGTAATAGGTTTTTACAGCCAATTTATATGAGAAAATCGTTTTAACTATCAGAATATTGTTGAGAAAAGAGAAAAAAAAGAAAAAACGACGAATTATGAATTATAATGAAGAGAAGTAAACTCTACTTTTTTTCGTACGTATACTTATACCTACTTTGATTCGACACCAAAGACTTCGTTATATTCTTATATATTTTATTTTATTTTTTTGTTTTTTTATTTTATCTTCAAAACTTAAACGCAAATTTTGATGGTATTGTAACTATAAATCGTAATGTATGCACACTCAGGTTGTGACAATTGTTTTATAAAAACAGTTGAAATCAACAATAGCTTGTGTATACGTCAGCGAAAAAAAAAAGAAATAGAAATCCCCGATTGTTATTTATTCATAATAAATAAAATGGGATTTCTCAAAGCAATTATACAATATATTCGCTTTGAAGAATCAATTTTTTTCTTTACAATTTGTTTGTTTTTTTTTCGACCTATTAACAAAACGCCGTAGCATTTCGATTATTCGCGACAACTGCAACAAGAATGCTTGTAGTAGTTGATACGACACAATCCAGCCTTAACCACGAGATTACAATTTGGGTATTTGTCAACGCAGTCTGTCTTCTCGTGGACTTCTGTTGTGGAGATGAAAAAAAAGAAGAAGAAAAATTGACTTTAATAATCAGTTATTAGAGTTATAATAATTCGAGGAATTAAAATGATTGGAATAAAAAAAGAAAGAATTATTTGAAAAAAAAAAAAAACGAATTTTGAATTCGAGCCGAATATTTCGACGAGAATATAAAAAAAATCATACTCTTACTTTTTGGAGGCTTGGCCAGGCTTTCAACTTCTGGTTTACACGCCTCTTTTACGCATATTTTTCGTCCCTTAGGTTCGGTTGATTCGGAACAATCGGAACTCTGGACACCTTCGCGGAGACAGCGTACTACGCGTGTTTGAAGACCCGAGCCGCAGGTTTTCGAACACTGGAAAAAAAAACCGATAATTAGGAACGTCGTTTAAAAATTGAAAATAATACAGAAAAAATAAACAAAATAAAATAGAAACAGAATCTCGACATTTTTCGAAACGAAATCAAAACACTGGGTGTCCAAGGGGATCCCATGGTGAGGATAGTATAGCGCATACACATTTACACACAGGTCTTCGAGTGAATTTCGCCCCCTAAATTCTTGAGAATAATAAAAAAAAATATTCCGAAGACCTGTGTGAAATAGCGGAGGTTGGTCACAAATGGGCCTGACGTTGTAACAGTATTAATAAAATCGTATCATAACAGCAAAGAAATAGATAATATACGCAAAGGCCAATAAACATGGCCGCCGCGTCAGATGATTGGAATCACATTTCAGTGATCTAATGATTTTTCGCCCTCGTTAGGTACCGAGGACTATTTCACGCACAAGAATATTACGGCAGGAATAATTTGACCGCAATCTGAAGTTGGAAAGCAATCTAGATTCGGAGATTTTAGGGCACAAAAATTCACAGCCGATACTGGGCTCTGTGTTAGGACCCATAGCTGGCGACAAATGTCCGAGGGCCCCGTCCATTTCACCAACACACGATTTTACAGATTTAGGGGAGGGCAGGACACGATGGGCCCCCTAAAATTTTTGACAAAAAATGAAGACCCCAAAATTTCTAATACTATATACTTCATTTTTCATACTATTTGTATAAATTAGTGACGAATGGATTAACTGAACTGGAAATAATTCATAGTACGATTATTATTCAAAATCAAACAATTTATGAGAAAATTGAATGATAATTATTGACAATAATCACAGGTGTATTGCTCAACTACTTTTACTACTTTTTTTACTTTTAACTACTTTTTCATCTTGCCCCACTTTTCAAAATTTTTATTTTCAACGAACGCAGCATAATAATACCAAATACGTGTCTAGGGACTAAAAAAAATCTAAATGAGTGAGAAAAATTAGGATTATGAGCATTTTTTTCTTAAGGGGCCCATCGTGCCTCACCTCCCCCTACATCGAATACAAAACTTGCGTGAATAAAGCGGGATAATCAATGTCAGTATTCTTAAATATGTTCTGAAAAATTGTTTATAGATTAGCAAGAATTTGGCTTCAATCATCCATAACACCCACTGATCTCTATACTAACTAGATAGCTGATGCATACGGAAAAATTTCCAAAAGACAGAAGTTTTGATCTGTTCAGCAGAGACATCTGTGGGTGGTCAGAGAACTGAAATGAACTGTAATGCGCATGCGTCAAATTATAGCCATCTTTAGAAATAACATCTCGCATGCGCATTGGGACGCCTTTTAGTTCAATGACCACTCACAGAGGGCGCTGATGACCTATCCAAATAAAACACCCCATGTTTTTCTGAACTCGGCCCTGGTGATGTAGTTCGAAAAGTCAACAAGTGCGGGCGCTAGCTTAGATAGAAATTAGGGATGTGTAGGTATACATTACCTCCAACCAATCGGACGTGAACCATTCCGCTGGACAGGGAGGTCGGGAACATCTTTCTTCGGCGATGGGTCGCGTCAATTTGGCGCATTCTTTGTCAGTGTTAATTTTCAGCTCGCCTTTCGTCGACGAGATGCAAACAACATCTCGACTACGGACGCCCGAGCCGCAGCTAACTGTACACTGAGAATAATAATGCAAATTGAATTATTCGGGTCTGGAGAATAATGAATGCCTCATTAATTCTGTCTAATACTGAAAACGAGAGAAATCCATGTAGCTAGAAAACGGGAGACGAGCTAATCTACTCACGGGACTCCAGGCTCCGACGAACCATTGATATCGTATTCTATCGCACTCTGTACCATTTCCGTTGCAAGTTTTCTCAAGGGATGGTTTTTGGGCAGCGTCGCAAAATACTTCGTTACCATCGCTGCAGGCGATCTGACGAGTCTGTAAACCTATTCCACACTCGGCGGAACACTGCAAAACAATTGTCAATAAATATTATCATGTAGTACTGATATCCGTAAAAAGTCACAATACGAAGACGCGAGTTTGTGAAATACAGGCCGTTCAAAAGTCCCGCTAGCGCCTGCGCTTGAGCAGCCAACCACACAGAGGCGAACAGTGGACTGTTCGATTTTAGGCGCACATGACACAATATTCATTTCCAGTTAAAAAATCATTGGACCATGTGTATTAAACAAATTAGACGAGTGATGTCCTGATTATTTGATGAGGGTATTGAATTGAAACCTAAACTTTAGCGACACATTTTCAAAGCTTTTTGCTTTTTTTCTTACCTGTGACGACCAGTCAGTGTATAGCCAAGGCGATTTTAGTTTAGGAATCTTCTTGCATTCAGGTAAATCCTCGCAGGTTGTTTCATTGGCAGGCTTTGTTTCGGGAGAACAAGTAGCAGTTCCTGCTGTTATACAGGTTACTTGTCGCTTACGAATTCCTGATCCACAGATGTTCGAACACTGGAAATAAAATGAAAAGGTAAACAATTTATTGCAGTTCGATAATCCTGGACGAAAAATATTCCTTTCAAAATTCCCTGGACGAAAAATACCATTTTCTATGAGTCTATGGACGAAAAATATTCATTTCGAAACAACGGCGTGCAAAATGCCTATTTCACGCACGCTCCTTCGAAACGTGGTTTTTATTTATTAATTCGTTTGAGAAAGTGATATTTTTCGTCCAGGATTTTTAAAAGTGATGGTCTTCGTATGGTGCGTCGATATCTTCGGAGTCTTCACTCATTCGAAGTTATGTTAAAAATCCTAGACAACCTAGTCCTCTGATTCTTCCAATTAAATACAGAAAAAGAAAACAATGAACGATTAATGAATTGAAAGTTCTCACCGTTCCCCAGGGGCTGGTTGTCCAATGTGTTTCGTTGGAAGTTGTTACAACTTGTGAATCAATTTGCCTGGCTTCAGGAGTTCGGGTGAAAGCGCAAGATGCTTGTCTGCACTGCATTGTAGTTTTCAGATCTGTTTTTTCTATGCAAGCACCAGAAGCCACGCGCATAGTTAACTTCGGGTTTAATTCTTGAACACATTCGAGCTTTCGGGTCTGCGTACCAAGACCACATGTTACGGAGCAAGAGCTCCACGGTCCAGCGCGCCATCTGAATTAAAATACAATATACACATGGTATAAATTAAAAAATCAGGAAATATACAATTTTTTTGACTTGTCAGTTGTTTTATCGACAATTATTGCTCATTTCTACCTTGCGGGACATGGCCGCGTGTTGCATCTCAAAGGGGGTGGAGACGGCGGTCTTGGTACACGTTTGCATCTCCTTTCCGGAGCCATCGCCTGCGTACTTTCTCGAAAGCATTTAAAAGTCGCGTATTGCACGCCTGGAAAATGGAATTGTAAAAAATAAGCACGTTGGAAGGAATCGCGAAAGGCATCTTAGATTTTATCGAGGGGTTCAGAGCCGGATTTAGGGGAGGGCAACAAGGGCTGAAGCCCCAGGGCCTCCACAAGAAAGGGGCCTCCACAATATACATTTTTAGGTAAAATTTGCAACGGTATGCGAAATGTGAAAAAATCACTCTTGTTTTTTTATTTATTTTGTTTGAAAAATATAATTAGGGGCCTCCTACATCTTTGTCGCCCTACGGCCTCCACACCTTTAAATCCGGCCCTGGAGGGGTTAATCACTCATCAGTATGGGAGTACACCAGATTGCAGGATTACAAAGATTACAAAAGATTGCAAGAGATTGCAAGAGATTGCAAGAGATTGCAAGATTACAAAAGATTACAAGGATTACAAGTGATTGCAAAAGATTGCAAAAGATTGCAAGAGATTACGACACGAAAAATTACAAAAAATTGAAAAAATTACAAACGATTGCAAAAATTACAAGGGATTACAGAAAGATTGCAGGAGATTACAAGAGATTGCAAAGGATTGCAAAAGATTGCAAGAGATTGCAAGAGATTGCAAAGATTACAAAGATTACAAGGATTACAAGTGACTGCAAAAGATTACGACAGATTGCAAGAGATTGCGACAGATTGCAAGAGATTACGACACGAAAAATTACAAAAAATTGAAAAAATTATAAACGATTGTAAAAATTACAAGGGATTACAGAGAGATTGCAAGAGATTACGACAGATTGCAAGAGATTACAAGAGATTGCAAAGGATTGCAAAAGATTACAGAGATTACAAAAGATTGCGAAAGATTGCGAAATAGGTGTACACCAGATTTCACAAGTGATTAACCCCTCGGATTTTATCATAAGATTCTGATACCGTCTGATGCGTTGATAAGTGAAATTAACAACACGAACCGAACGCAAGATCAACTATAAGAAGGATTGCATTTACTAGGACTATATTATGTAGTGTGGAGAATTTCACACGACATCGGGGAGAGCGGGACAAAACGGGCATCAAGTCAAAAAATAATAAGCTTGTCTTAAGGGGGGAAATCACAGTAAATTTTTCAATTTTTCGAAAAAAATTTTTTCGCTCAAAAGGTGCTTTAGGGTCTTAAAAATAATATACCAAATGATGGAATACGGCAAAAGTGTCCGAGAGCCCAAATTGTCCATTCTATGGTAACGCCAGATTAGAGGTACATGAAATTTTCATATGGTTTCTCAGCACTTAAAACTTTAAACGCGTTTTTCTCGAAACCACTTTTTTTGAGCTCGCCGAAGACATAACTCGAGCAAATTTTTACCGATCGACTTGAAATTTTGACAGTAGCTTCGAAATATCTTTCTCCGCGGAGCTACGTAGGATTTTTTTTTTACATGGCTCAATTTTTTTTTTACTGACGATTTTATGGCGTTTTTTTTTTTGTTAAAAATTTAACTTTATTTTCAAACATGCACCATTTCGCGAAAAATCAATATATCGAAAAAATCCTACGTAGCTCGCTAGCTGTTGTTATATGGAAACTAAAAAATTTTGGTTTTATCTTCCAGGTCAAAAATTAAGGAGTCTACGTCTTCGGCCATCGACACGCTTTCAAAAACAGGCGCCTTGGGGCATATGCTGCGCAGCCGCCATTTTCAAATATTTTTTATTGAAAAAATAACATTTTGTACTTTTTTAGTATTGCTATAATACCTACTTTACAGATTTTCGATTGATACTTTTATTCAGCCAAAATTAATTCCCGAAAATATGCCTGTTTTTTTTGTGTGCTACTGTGATTTCCCCCCTTAATTGATTTGTTATGATATTTCGACGTCTTTTTTATGAACATTAACATACGAAAGCAAAAAAAATTATGAATCTTGAGAAAAAAAATTGTTTTTTCGTTTTTGTGGAGGTACCCGTTTTGCTCCGCTCTCCCCTACGAATAATTGCATTAATTTAACAGATTATATAAGAAAAGGATATTTAAAAATCGAATGGAAAATAGGGATAGAAGATTTGCAAAATTTCACGAGGAATTTCCAAGATTTCATTAATATTTTAGATCGGTTTCGATTTCATAGATATCATGAGATTTTTTTAGGGCTTGATATAGATTGCAGACGGATTTCAAAACGATTTCAACGGGATTTCAAATAGTCTCAGGAATTTGACAACGATTTAAAATTGGCTTGAATATAGGAATTTGGAGGTGATGTCATGGAATTTCAAATATTTTACGAGATTTTCGGGAGTTTTATACATTCGAAAAGGATAATGCACAATAATTTAATGAAGATTTTCAGATAATCCCATAAATTTCACGAGGATTTGTTGCCTTAAAATTGAAGGTTTGAAAGTGATTTTGTGGATTTTCAAAAAACTTCCACAAACTTTGTCGAATTTCATACGATCCCAAGCATTTGAGAAGAATTAAGCGAGAATTCCTAACGAAATCCATGAATTCAAGTAATTTCTACCAGAATTTTGCACTGATTTAACAAGTTTCGTGGGAGATTTTCACATTCCAAATATATGCCAGACGGATTTTACAAATTTCATCATATTTCGTGAGTTTAAATATATTTGATGAAGATTCGAGGAGAATTCCATATAATTTTATAGATCTTATAAGGTTCTATATAAGATTTGAAATAATTCAGAAGGATTTCGAGAACGAGAACGATTTCAGACGAATTCGTGATCTTTCACGGTATTTCAGAAGCTGATGAAGCTCTCGATTTCTATATAGGACGTCCTACACTCTGAACCTTCAGTGTCTGTTTCACAAGTCACCATATAGAATTTTACGTCCGTATATTCTTAAGTTAAACCAATTATAATATAATAAATCTAAAGAAATCAAATGAAAAATCGTTCAATTTATTTCCCCCCACCCTTTGCACAGACTTGTATCAATAAAAATAGTGACGAGATTCATTAACACCACGTACTTACCTCTCGAAATTATTTAATGCCTATAAATATTTCAATCAATTAGTTGGTCTATTGAATTTCTCTTCATCTCTCAAAATGATCATTGAATTGGTACAAAGTTTAAGGATATCTATTTGTATTCGGGCTATTTTTGGCACCCTCCTTAATATGTTAGTCATTTATTTCCAGATAAAATTAATCCGACAGTATAAATTGGGCTATAATAGTTTCTAGTTGCATCAAATGCAATAGATCTAATGCAATTTACGAGATACGTGTATATAAAGAGGCCAATAAAAATCTTTCCAACTTTTATTCTCCCACAGTGAGAAATAAAATAATATCTGAATACTACGCGTATACATATACAGCGACAGGGTAATAAATGAATGATTCAATTCGTAGCCCAGCATTGGATAGGAAGGCAATTGGTATTGGGAAATATTTTTATGATAAATCTAAACAACTTAAATCATAATACGATTCCGGCTAATCCATTAATCAAAATCTATTCTCTTGGAAGCCTCTTGCATACACATAGCGGCTCCTTAATGTTATTATTGATTGATAAAATACTTTTCTATTAGGTATAGTAGAGGCGGAGGCGGGGTTCGTTTTAGTTTTTAAAATAGTGAGTATACTATACGTCGAGTACGTATATAAAAGGAGAGAGATTTTAAGGCGATAAAAAGCCGAGTTCTAAATCTGTGTAAACATTTTTTTCGTGCCTATATGGTTTACGAGCTGATAACGATCATCAGCAGCTTTAGGCACGACTAGGTTTGGTGTAAAAAAATAATGCTAGTCACGTTGAGTGATGCACTAACTTACAACAAAACTAACTAACCATGTGCGATCCATGTACGAGCGCATCTTTCAGGGGGGGAAATTATTATTACTGGAACTAATACGAATGCATATAGGATGCACGGTTAGCGACACGATGGAAACAAGAATTTGATGGAATTATCTGCGGCCGTTGACACGGGGTGACCTGGCCTTCCAAGAACAAGATCGTTTTACACGCCTGCACTCAAGGCCCGATGCGATCCCCGGCAACACTTACAGGGTTACGAAACTGACATTAGTTATTAGTTATTGCTGCAGTGTACTAATACTGTCAGAACTTATTAAAAATTCCTATACCCAGACTTTCAGCTTCAGAGCTTTACTTGTTAGATTCATTTCGTCAGATTCCATAGAATTTTGTCGTACGTTTCACAAGCATTTTTAATCGATTATTCTGTCAACTTGTACGATCAGTCTTATAAAGGGTCCGCAAATATTTAAAAAGGATTTATCGAATTTCATCGCGGTTTATGGAAGCTCGATGATCATATGAATAAAGTGTTATGAACCTTTTGAAATTTCATGGAATTTCTAAGATCTTAGAAAAGTTTTCCTCGCGTGTATTTCATAAATCGGTTTTCACATTTTTTTTTTTTAACTATCCCTGAATGGTTCATACTAGTGCTGTGCGAGTAATCGATTAATCGTAAGTTTTAATTGATCGTTTTCTCGATTACTCGATTAATCGACGATTTCGATTAATCGTTTTTTTCGATTAATCGATTATTTAAAAATTCACAATAATTTTTTTGATCAATCGGTACTTTCGCAAATTAGTGTTTTCTACATCCAATTTTCAATTAATCGATTAATCGAAATCGTCGATTAATCGATTAATCGAAAAAACGATCAATTGAAACTTACGATTAATGATTAATCGCACAGCACTAGTTAATTGATACGGAATCTAGAAGAATCTTGACGATCTCACAAAGTTTTCGAATAAATTTCATAGCATTTTATGAGACCTATGAAATTTAACAAAAACTGCAAAGGGATTTTACAAGGATTTCAAACGTATATATTTCATAAGATTTCGGTCTCGTTAAAGATCTAATAAGGTTTGCACGCAGATTGCGAAAACATTTTACGAAATTTTCTAAAATATTGAAGTTTTCGCGGCGATTTCTGTTCGATTCTATGTAGAATTTCGAGGATTTCAAAACGATTACAAAACTGTTTCAATATTATGCACAAGAATTTCACGTAAATTTCAAATACGTTTCATGTAGTCTCATAAAGTTCTGAAGATTTGACTAAGATGTCCCAGATATTTCGGATAAATTTCATGAAAAATCTTGGGATTTCTAAGCTCCACAGTAATTGATCAAATCTTGATGTTTCGGAGCTTTGTCTGTCAGTGATTGTTCAAGTTTCTAAAATTTCGTTAAATTCACTTCCTCCCAAACTGTACTGAATTTTAAGAATCTCACGAAATCTAAATTACAGCTTAGCACCGAAATTATCAATTCTAGTTACCTAAATATCCAAAACCATATCCGAAACTTTATATTTCTACGTTTATAGATATCGTGTTAAATTTTTGTATATTTTGTACATACCGCCACCACATGCCTTAGAGCATGGAGCAAGGCCCGAGATTTTCCAGAAGAATTTTTTGTTGTTTTTTTTCCTCTTGCGTTGATCTTTGGAAGGTAATTGATTCTGCTGCATCGGTTGATCGCCAGCCATTTTCGTCATTCCACGTTTATCCTCACCTCCCTTTGTACCACCCTTCCTACGTTCGACCTTATTCCCTCCAGTCTTTTCACGATCTAGTCTAAAATTCGAGCAAATATTTTACGCAGAAATAGAACCAGGAATAATTTTCAAGTCCATTGCAGTTCAGAAATGTTCCATACCCAAATTCTCAATTCTTTTGAAACTAGACAAAACTGTAAGTACTTACATCTTGGGCATCGGCGGCATGGTTAGTTGATCAGATATCTCCGGAATTTCATTGCCAATTTTGTCATTCGGTCCTAAAAACGCATTCTAGTTTTATTTTCGGTTTCTTTTGGAAAAAAAGTTTCACTCTTTATTTTCCATTACGTATAAGTGAAGGAAAAGTATTGATTTCGTGTTAGAAACGAATTTCGTCAAGTCAAGAAAATTTCGACTTTCCAGCCGTTTACGTGACGTTACACATGATTCTGAACATACGTATACGTTGGTCTGTCTGTCTGTTCGAAACATGAATAAACCGAATGTTCTGGAAATCGGCGGGACGGAAAAATGTGAAACTTTACTGGATTATAGCTTTGGGCCAGTAAAAATAAAATTTAACTTTGCACTATACTACCGATCCAATTTTTTTGTTATAAGGTTTAGGATCACTTACTGACAATGAGTATAAAATCACAAAATCCTGACAGATTCCGATGGAGCTTCAGACGCCATCTTGAAAAACGTTTTTGGCCGATATCTCAAAAACTATGCACTTTACGGCAAAAGTCATAGAGACTATTATTGTAGAGAATAAAATTTCGCATCTTTTGTTTCCCATAAACATTTTTGTAGACCTTACCGTTTACGATTTATGGTTCATTTAATGAACAGGTTTTTCTGTCTCGTCCGATAACTCTTATAATATTGGATTAATCAATAAAAACCTGTTCATTAAATGAACCATAAATCGTAAACGGTAAGTTTTACAAGAAAATTTACGGAAAACAAAAGATGCGAAATTTCATTCTCTACACTAATGGTCTATATGACTTTTACCCTGAAGTGCATAGTTTCCGAGATATCGGCCGAAAACGTTTTTTCAAGATGGCGCCTGAAGCTCCGCCGGAATCTGTCAGCATTTTGTGATTTTATACTCAGTACGTGATCCCAAACCTTATAAAAAAAAAAATTGGATCGGCAGTATAGTGCAAAGTCGACCAAAACAAACGTCTATTTTTACTGGCCTACTTGATGCTAAAAAAAAATAGCCATGTCCCATTAAGATCAACGAACTAGTTAGGCCGGAGAAAATCATGGGATTTTTAATTGAATGAAAACGAAATGGTTCAGTGATCTAGAGAATAGGCTAATAGAAAAGTTTGTATTAGCAGAGTTAGTTTTTAATATTCAAATAAATACCTGTTACAAGAAGTGGTGGTGCCAGCATCGCGCTGTCCTCTATTTTCTCGTTTAGTGGCAACATGTATTTATACAATATTCCCGGATTTAATTCCTCGGTTAAAATCTAAAAGGAAAATCGAAAACAAAAAAAAAGTGATTTGAGGAAATAAAAAAGGAACCTGAAAAATGAAATGAACAGAAGATGAAAACTTGCCATCAGATCTACGGACTCTTCGAGCGGACCTTCGGCCCAAACGTTTTCCGCGTGCATCGCGTCTCCTCGATGATACGTAAAACTCGTTCCAGCACCCTTGTAAACTCCGTTTGCGCTTCGCGACGATGGACCGTTCAATAGGAAGTTGCCGTTCAACTCTCTCAAGGCTATGAAATTGAAAAATAGAATTTGGCTATTTTATCGCGAATGAATCGAAATTTATTCTCGAACTACTACCGCGAAAATCTCTGGAATAACGACAAACCTTCTAAAGGTAAGCGTTGTCATTCTAATTTGTGCTTCGTTCAACGATATAAATAGTTGAGCGTTTTATTCGCACGCAAATCGTCACATCGTGTTACTGATGAAAATATCCCTGATGAAAATTTCTGCGAACTTACAGAGAATTCGGAATACTTCGTGGTTTGTCATAAAAAAATGAATAGAACTTGTAAATCTTTCTAGTTTTACAGATAAATTCGTTGCTTTTGTCATTCGAAGTAGAAAAAACTACAATTTCCTATTAAAAAGAAAAAACTAGGAAAAGTTCCAATTTTTCTAATAATTCGTATAAATTCGTAGAATTATTCTCACCAACGTATTGATTCCGAATCTGATATCTGAAAGTTCCAAACGTTCGTAACGCCAATATATTATAATTCAAACAGTTAAATTGGATCTGGAATGTTTAATTCAAGATCAGTGATCCGAAAGCCCCCTCTCACTCTACTCGTCTCCGTCATTTTCCACATTAGACGCCACACGATGTAAGGTTTTGTGTATTGATTAAAGGGGAAGGCCACTGTGATGAGTCAAAACAAATTTTTTTTCTTCTTAAATTAAAGTTTATATATTCAAAAATATGTGTACAAAATTTCTGGTCTAAATTTCAAAAATAGAATAAGTTGTAGCAATTTTCGTGAGAGCAGGTAGACCGACTGTTTTTCACTTGGCGCCCCGATGAGAATGACAAAAAAGGTGAAAAGGTTAATAAAAAAAATTAGGATCGTCAAGACGGCTCTGAAGACGAAGAGGAAGCACCGTCATATGGTCCAGGACTCGACAGTTTAATACAGGTATACAAATTTTCAAAGATACATGATTAGATAGCGGGAAAAATGGACTAAAAACTTTAAAGACGTTTTTCTCGAAACGACTTTTTTCAAACTGGCGGGGATCAATAACTCGGGCAATTATTAACCGATTTTCAATTTTTTGTTTTCGTTTTTTTCGTCTTTGCAATGGCTATAAGGTTAAACGTAGGCAGTTTGAAAAATTTTAACTTGCACTATTTTTAAAGCTGTTTGAAAACAAACAAAAAAATGACCGAAAAAATGACGAAATTTTCAATCGGTCGCCATTTTGAGAAAAATGAATATAAAAAAAATCACATTTTATTTTTCAGATAACTCGTTTTTGAGGAATCGATGCCACCATGGAAGGGGGAATTTTTTTTCGACCTCTATGGCAACGCTCATATCTTTAAAATTATTTCATATTTTTTAATAAACATCTATCTGAATATTGTTAGATGTACACTTAATAAAATAAAAAAAATGAAACGATCCTAATATTCCTTTCTTTTCTCGGTCAAAAAAATTCCCGAAAATCACTCATTTCTTCGACGATCACAGTGGCCTTCCCCCTTAACCCTTTAGTGCTTGGTGTGGCGAATTTGGCACATTCACTTTGGAATTTAAGGCTAGCACATATATTTTGTCTGTCTAACCGACAGACGACGTCTTGGAGCCTTCCAAAGTGAATGTGCCAAATTAGGCAGACCGAGCACCGAAGGGTTAAATGGAAGAAGCTTATTGTCGATTGGGACAAAGACTTAGATTTCAATGACAATGTGTGTTTAATATATTCACTGGTTTTTGGACATCTTGTTTCGTCAGGAGAGCAGTTCTTCCGCTTGCTGAATGAATTACGATTCGCAGTATCGATAAAGTGTGTATATAGAAGTAAGTGTATAGATACTGTATATACCGTATAGAGCTGTAAGTATAACATTATAGCTCAGACATCGATGTTTCATATCAAGCGACGTAAAAACACAAATCAAACACTTGACCATAACAGTGCCCATACAGTTGCTAGGCGTTAAAAGCTTAATATATGAAGCCTGGGCATGGCGGCGTAGATTTCGCACTATATCTAGCGAAGGGTCAACTAGGGTCGACGTTATTCTGTTCGTTGCATGACCAGAATGTTCAGAATAACTTGGAAACGGTTAGATTCATCAAAAAATACCAAGAGACCGTTTTTTTAGAGCGTTCAATATCGATCAAAACTAGCGATGCAGAATCTTTCCAAGTACATCACTTCTTGAGATATAAAAATCGAAAATCGCCACAAGAACATTTCCCATCTATTTTAAACAGGAATTTAAAAAATCGCGATGAGGGACCTTTAAATGTATTAATACTAGCTGGAAGTTTTTCTCAGACTCGTTATTCGACCATGAAGACCAAGTTTTTGAGAGTAACTTTTGAGGAAAAAAAATAGTACTATGTGTGAAAAAGAAATGATGAAACGTGAATTATGGCCATATATGTATGTAGGCATAATGGCATACGTCGCGTATTAGAGTGGGTTAAATAATGTGGCGAAATACTTGTTTCTGAAAATGTAAATTATGTGCTTATGTACATGTATGTACTTAGATAGAATTCTTGAGTTATAACATCACTCTGTGTCTGTATATAAAAGCATATTATGTGTATGTACGAATTTACTATAGTGAATCAAAGGCACAAACGCATGCTGTGTATAAGGTATAACTATTTATAGAAAGAGAAATAAGTCGATAAAAATGAAAGAGAAAAATAATCCGTGACTGAGTAGTACTCATTCATGAAAATATTATACGTATATAAATATATCTATAGACATGGTCTCGCTGAACTCTGGATTAGAACGACCGCAACTCCCTTGCAACTTCTACTCTCGAGTTGTGAAATAATTTTACACATTCAAAAGGAGCGAATTATAAATCGAAAATTAATCATGGACGAAATATAGGAGAATAGAGATTACCTAGGGCATTGTTGCACTGACGTAGTTCGGTGACGTTTAACGAAACGGCACCCTTTGGAATAGTCGTGACAAGTTGATATCCCTTTCCTAATTTTGGCTCAAGAAAAATCCCTTCGAAAAGTTTGCAACTGTTTCCTTCACCACCGCATACACCACACGCGTCCAAAATCCTGCCTGAACCCACCACACCGTCACATCCGATCGACTGTAAGAATAGGAAATAAGTTTTTTCGATTAACGTGAAACGGGATGAAAAGCAGCTCTGAAAAAAAAAGCTGAAGGAAATCTAGTCCAGTTTCGACAATTCTGAACCAAAGTTACAGCGTTTCGTGAATTTGACAAATTTTGAAATTTCAATTAGATATGTGAATTCGATTTTTCGTAAAAAAAAACCAAAACACTCGCAAGTTAAATCGCACTACATAATTTGTTTAAAAACAAATCTTCAATTGTAAAGCACAATGTTTCAGATTGTCTGGTTTCAGATTTTCGAGCTAGTAAAGACTTCGTTTCTGTTCACATAAATTTTATTCAACATTTGTAATTAACTTATTTATCTTTACACATTTTCATCTGCAAAAACAGGTGGGGGGGCAAAACGGGGTACTTAAGAATGTGCTCAGTTTTGGGGGTTTAAATATGCTGAATTTTCTTTTTTTTAATTGTATCCAAAGAAAATAAAACGTATTTTCAGCTGCCGTTAGAGAAATTTTTTTTTTAAACTTTTCAAAATTTTTTAATTTAATCTAAAATTTGGATATATCGGACTTATCTTGTGAAATTAACTATTACCGAATAAAATAAGTACATTCTGTACTTAAGTGACTCTTGAAAAAAAAAAAGAAAAAAACTGTACATATATTTTCGAAATTTATTTTATTAAATAAAATAACGTAAAATGATGTTAGAAACTATTTTTGACCATTTGAGAGACATTTAAAGAAAGAAAAACAAATTTTTAACAAAATTTTTTGGGTACCCCATTTTATCCTCCTACCCCGTTTTGCCCCCCCTATTCCATTGGACGATCGATAAATATTTACACGCATGAAGTTATAATATAGTTGAATAATTGAAGAAGGTCAAAATGTATGGAGATATCCCTCCAGTTTGTTTGAATAGTCATAAAAATGATAATCTTAAGGTACAACGTATACTTGTTGCCAATTATATGTATATACCTATATGCATATATGATACTTATGTTAAACACGGATACGCACGTGGGATTTTATCGATGTGCAGACGAGAGACTGGGCCGGTTTCCGGTTTTTTGGAAAAAAATCAATTCAAGTCAAACGCCTTGTGTAGCTATCTATATTATCGCGTCTAGACAGTACATATGTACATATAATATGCACATAGAGAAACTCACCTTGCACTGGCCAGCTACACAGATCCAATGATCGCCGGCGCCTACGGCAAGGACTCCAGGCACTCGCGTACGTCCACGTGATATTCCTCGGCACGGTGTCCCGTCCAAGACTTCTGGCTCCAGGGTGGCATAAAATCGCTCTCCGACTGCTCGACAATTCAAGGCGCACTCGTTCGGAGCTGATGAACATATACTTTGGGTGAAGTTTTTGTACTTGTGGGAGAGAAAAATGTCGCGAGGAAAAAATCATGGAGTGGAAATTCGTCCTCGGAAGAAAGAAGCTCGGAGCTTTTGGGACTTGATGACAAAGGAATTTCAAAGATTTTAATGCAACCTCATTCGATGCCAAACTTTTTCGTCGCGATTTCGATGGGGTTTTACAGTTATCGCGATTTTTCTTGGCGCCAAGAATGTTTCGGAAGAATTTCGTTTAGGATTTTACTGGGATTCTCGAAAAACTTTATCGCAATTCATCGGAAATTGAGAAATTTATTAGTATGTCAGTAGGATTTCGAAGAAATATCAAAAGATTTGAAATATTTCGAAAGGAATTCACAACATTACTAAGATATCGTTTGAAATCTAAGTCACAAATATTTCGGAAGTATATTTCGCGAGAATTCCGAAGGGAATGTATCAGATTGTTTCAGAAATATTCACAAAGTTTTTGACGTGGTTTCATGAGATTTCGAAAATTTTTATTCAGTTTTACAAGGATTCCGAAGTTTTATGGGATTTCAAGGAATGACAAGAATTTCACAAAGAGTCATAAAATGTTTCATGTGGGTGTTCAAAGATTTTACAAAGATAGCGGAATGGGAGTACTCAGTACATATTGAACGTACCATGAGCTTCGAACATTTCAGAAGGATGATAAAAAAATTTTGGACTGATTCCATAGATTTTGCAAAATTTCTAAAATTGCTCAAGGATTTTGTATCAGTTTAATAAAATATCGCAACTATTTTATTGAAATATCAGAGATTCGATTGAATCGATCATAGAATTTGGGACATTTGGTGAAAATTTGACATAGATGTCGAAAGCATAATCGAAAAAATTCCGAAAAATTTCGAAACAGGATTGTTCTTGGCTTAATTCAAGTCATTATATCAGACGAATGAATTTGTTTTCTAAAAAAAATCTTTCCTCGCTCTTGTCGTAGTGATAATTACGAGCGACTATAACAGAGGCGCGATACTCACCGTCAGGAAACGGTTCCCATTGATAACTCCGTCCTTTGTAAAATCTTCCGTTGTACTTGGCGCATTGTTCGGCTCTCAGATCTCCAAAGTTAGGGCACTCCTAAGATGTATGAATAAAATGAGAGGAAGATTTAGAGAAAAACGGAAATCACTACTATCTAGTAATTAATTCGTGTGATAAGATGAAAAAAAATTAATCTTCGTCTTCGTAGTTTTTATAAGTCGAAATGATAACTGATGGGGAATTTTTTCGCTACAGTATACCGTGAGGGATAATTAAATAATTAAATGCAAATGTGTGGATGCGGTTGGTTGACGTAATTAGGTCAAGTCTGACGATCATCTAAAAATAGAGAATCTATTGTTCTCATAGGTACACGTTATTACAATCGCGATTGTCAAGAGGCGATAATCAGCTGTACTCACATACGTATGAGTCTATGGCTTGAGTCTATTTTCTAAAATAAACATCTGTGCGAATACCGCTGAATAGACCCGCGTACGTCCTTTATAGAGTTAGACAATTGAATTCCGCGTTAAATTCCTCCGCAGGCAAAAGTCTAATTACGTCATCTGCGAACGCCACATAATATGTACGTACACTAGGTTGATTCAAAAAAATCGACTAGTTTTTTCGTCAAATTCATGCATTTAATAATTGTAGTACGGTGAAATGAGCTGCCTGTTAAAATACGAGCCCTTAATAATAACATTTATCGTTAGAGTTGCCTCATCCCAATTTTTCAATTCCCATTAATTCAACATTGGAAAAATGTTGTTTGTTACTTTTGAATTTCATAGCTCGTCAATAAATGAACATACAGAAATACCCAGTACATATTTTTGTAGGGAATTGAACGCTCTGCAATAAAGATCCTTGGTCGTAATATGATTTTTGACAATCAGAAGAGAAAAAAATTCTTCACTCGAAAATTCCTTGCCTTATTATACCGCAGGGCGCCAAGAAGATAGATCTACCTTGTTAACACCCTGCAGACTAATCTAAATATCCTTTTCGACACCTCACGATGTATTACCAACCTGCACGCGACCTGTCCCCCACTTTTACTTTATATTTTTTTTCTCCTTTTTATTTGGCCCTTGAGGACCTTTTGGGTCAGGGTTACCCCATTTCTTGACCGCATACATATATGTATATTGAAACCGTATTTCGTTTACAACATATCATAATCGTGAGATTGCCGTAGGTTGAGAATATGTCGGTGTATATAGATTTCTCGTTATTATAGGCATACATGCATTTTGAAAATTTTCTGTACATCGGGGTATATAAAAATACGATTTAACTTTGCACTTCAATTCAATTTTTTTTTTTATAAGGTCTAGGATCACTTACTAAATATAAAATCACAAAATGCTGACAGATTTTGGTGGAGCTTCAGGCGCCATCTTGAAAAAAACGTTGTTGACCTATATCTCGGAAACTATGCACTTTAAGGCAAAAGTCATAGAAACCATTATTGTAGGGAATAAAATTTCGCATCTTTTGTTTTCAATTCACTTTTTTCTAAAACTTACCGTTTACGATTTATGGCTCATTTAATGAACAGGTTTTTCTATCTCGGCCGATAACTCTTATAATATTGGATTAATCAATGAAAACCTGTTCATTGAATCAGCCATAAATCGTAAACGGTAAGTTTTACAAGAAAATTTACGAGGAATAAAAGATGCGAAATTTCATTTTCTACAATAATGGTCTATATGACTTTTGCCCTAAAGTGCATAGTTTCCTAGATATAGGCCAAATACGTTTTTTTCAAGATTGCGCCTGAAGCTCCACCGAAATCTGTCAGCATTTTGTGATTTTATACTCAGTAAGTGGTCCCAAACCGTATAAAAGAAAAAATTGAATCGGTAGTATAGTGCAAAATTGACAAAAAAAAAAACGTCTATTTTTACTGGCCTATTGATAGTCGCCTGGGAATTCCAACGCGGGTTACTTTTACCGCGTGATAATGTTGCTACGATGTGTCATCTCCATAAGATATGTGGGTATTTCTTTTTATACGACGTAAAAGCGTTGTTTCTCGGTCATTGCTTCAACAAATAAGATGAGATAGTGCTAAAAATCAGTGGTCTGTCTACTATGAAAGAACTACGAAAATCCATACATGAATGAATATCTTGTATGAAAAACTATGAAATGTTTCAACTTCGTAGAAATTCGGGGGGGGGGGGGGGGGGGGGTAAAAATGCCTACAGGGATAACGTAATGTATGCAAATAATCGTGTGTTTATCGATTATATGTACATACATAGACGACTGGTCGTTAATCATTAATCGGGGCATATGAATAGGTATGTACTTGGTGGGGGCTGCTGTGTTATGTACATCAGAATTCAGACGCTCCATGACCGGAAGTAGCAAACAGTTGGTTTAGTCACTCGTGACGTCATGCTCCGATGGTTTAACGATATGTTTTTGATACCAAACCGCGATATGACGAGTATATGTATGACTGGGATGGGATCAGAGACTGCGGATGTGAAAAATACAAAATAAGATTATTACTCATTTCTACACGATTTGATATCAGTCTCATATTCATTACTCAACTCTGATATACATGCACTACAGTCTGTATAAACATATATACGGGTTTTACTTTGTTTATAAAATTGTGCGTAACGATCGTTTATAAATTCCTTAAAATATATCTAGCGATAAATAAACTAGAACTTAAACGATAATAAATATTATCATAGTTTCTGACAAGAAAAAATCAATGGGAGATAGCGAGTTTAATAGCGAGCCCGCGGCTTCCAGCTTTGTCATAACATTATATTATAAGATTCTTAAATTGAATGTGACATAATAGTACTTAATTAGTTTATTTAAATTAACTAGAACTAACTAGTTTTTGCGCTTCTTTCAAATCGTTAGAAACGATAATATCAATCATTTCAAACGCGCAGAGCTGTAACCGATCTGCTATACCGTGAGAATCAGGTGCAACTGCGCGGCTAACTCGCGCCAACGTCGACTCACTAGAATTTTTACCGGCGGAGCCAACCCAAGAAAATTTCCCTAGAGTCGGTACGCGTCCCAGCGCTGATCGAGGCCTAAGTTATTCTAGGGATTTTCTCGTGCAACGAGTGGTTATCCCCATGAAATACGAATTATTCGGCGCATGCGCGTCTCGACTGCGCAGTTTCACCTGATTCTTACGGTACATATGAGAATATTTTCAATAATAGGAATGAACAAATATCTTCTTTATGTATGCAAACTTGACCATCTTGTAAGTGAGCGGAAGGCGAAATAGCGATTGAGAAATAAAATGCATGAGACATTCCACCCGAGAAAATGACTTTCGAACATTTTTGTAACGGCCGATTTTCCCATGATATATTTTGCACAAGATTTCGTTTTCACTTGCAGAATACGAGGAAAAGTGAATGATATAGACACAAAAAAAAAAAGAAATGAAGAAAAACCTCGTTTAAACTGCCTGGGAAAAAATCGGAATTTATTCATTTTAGATGATGAAGAACTGAATATTTTTACTCGTTATTATTTCAGGTACGAAGCGCAGCTTCTGAGATATCTAATTTTTAGAATATTTTTTTTACAGATTCAGTCTTCATCAGAGAAATTATGGAATTATTCAGAGATGACCTATTGGCTATCTATTTGAACGGCTCAGCGATGAGTCAGAATTACAATAGAAATAAGAAACAGAAAAAAAATACTGGTCCGAATTCATGATTTTTCACCTACAATGGTTAAATTTCGAGAGTTGTAATTCCACATTACTAGGATTCCGTGTATGTCGTGACAATGCATATAACACTATACTTACCGGCACTGTCTTGATTTATCGCACTTTTGAAATACTTAGCCACTCTGCTCCATAAAAAAAATTCTAAAGATTCTCCTAGTTTTTCATTTAAAAAAATGTGGATTTTCGTAGTTAAAGAAAAAAAAAAAAATTGTATATTTTCGTAGACGAACATAAAAACTAAAATTTCTTGTCAAAAATTACCAAAGTTTCCAGTTTCCCTGATAAATCATAGAAATTCGCATACTTATTTTCACCAGATTATTAAACCGACTCAACATAAATTTAAGCATATATATGAGACTAACTTTCACCCAATTTTTGTGTTTCATTAATTTAAAAAAATTTTTTTTTTACGTTTTTGCATTCAATAAAGAATTTTTCCTTCGTCCATAATCTGCAAACTGCAAACTACAAACTTCGAGGAATCAAGAAGTATTATGTAATGCAAAAAAAAAAATCACTCCGAAGTAACAGGGAAATTGTTTCTTTCGGTCAAAGCTCGGGCCCAAAAAAATATGTAAAAATTAAAAACGGTAATAATATTGTCTAGAAAATATTGAATATTAATTTTTTTTAATTGGTTTAATTAATGGCCATAGAAAGAGATAACAACATTTCGTGATCGGGAAGTACGATAACGAGGAAATGAACGGCTTGTATAATTATTCATAGCAAAGGTCACTATTAATAACGATAAATGATCATTCGTATAAATATTTAAGAATGGCAAGATTAACAGCTTTACATTATACTTATCGGTACTTTGTCTGGGCCGCTGGCGCGCCGACAGAGGAATTGTGCGTAGTAGTTAGTATGTAATTTTAAAAAATCGGAATATTCACTTTCGTTATTTTATTTTATTTTTTCTCTCTCATTTACCTGAGTATTGCAAACGTGATATCTTCTGTATGTCCCAATACACATCGGCTTTATTTCCGGTTTTTCATCTTCCATGTTTGCGATGCTTCGTTTCCTCAAATACTCACTGAAATAATTCGAATATATAAACATATATATAGAATATAGAATAGAATCTTATATAGAACGGGATCGATGGAGGTAGGGATAAAAATCTAATAATAATGGATACAATAAATAATGCAGAGGATGAAATGTAAAGAAGCAATTAGGCATTTGTCCACTGCTGCAGGAGACAGTTAGAGTAATTGCACCGTAATTACCGCAATTATGGTTAACCGGCGCCCATAGAGCTGATTCCCAACGTTTTAATCTACACATAGAGATATGTGTGTATCTGTGTAGACAACATTTATCGAGACACGCGACTCCTCAATCAAAGAGAATTAAATGTACATATGGAGAAAATGATTTGAATTATAAACAATGAGAAAAGCATCGCCATGGCGTGAACTAATTTCACGTTACGCACGTAACACATAGTTTTCCTAAAAGCCCTACTTTTCATTTTCGCGCTTTGAAAATTTCGACTCAACTTCACGGCATAGACTTCTCAAGTTACAGAGCGAATTTGAAATCGAAATTTATTCTCTCCGAATTCTTATATGTTCTTTGCAATCTGAAATTTCTGAATTCCGCCAAAAATCTCAATTATGGGCTATAATTTTATCCAATCTCACATTATGCTTCTCGTGAATAAAGACAGAATATCGATAGACACGCTTGGAATTCGTGCTTTGAACCTTCTTTTTTTTTTTGTCATGTGTTTCAAAGCAGACATTTTTTGCTTCTCTTATATGTTTCAAAATACGTCCACGATTCTGTTTTTTCTGCAAAAGTCATGTGGGATGGAAAAAAGAATTATAGATCGATCGAAGCACTAGTTAGAAATTTTTACTGCTGGTCCAAGCTTCAAGACGTTCAATACTAGACCAGGAGTATAACAGATGTAACGAGTGGGAGGTAATAAAAGATAATAGCGATGATCATAGATAATTATAGATAATATAGGCAACTAGGTATGCATGAGTACCTTCCTGCCGAAAGCTTCGATAATAAAAATGAGTAAATAGAATTGAGAGCAACAACGATGAATTACAGATCTGAAGAAAAATGAAAAAAAAAAAAAAAAATTGAATCGAATTGCTAGTTTTTTTGTATAGTATAATGACTTAACCAAATCTTATTGTTAGTAGGGTAAGATCAATGTCATATGAGCTATAGAAAGAAATATAACGACGTGCGAAAGCTACTTTTCTAAATCGTAGAAAAATTCTCTAAAATTTGAGCGAAATGTGGATAAAATTATTTCAAAAATCAATGAAAATGTTATCGAAGTTTTGAAAGAGTCGTAAAAATTTTTCAGCATCATACAAGATTCCTAGATACTTGTGAATAGATTTTTCAACTCTGTGTCCAATCTGCAATCGCAAATTCAAATACTATACCGAATACAAAACCTATTTTTATATAAGTTATATGGAGATCTAGAAATCTGGTCTGAACACTTTCAAGAAGTATCGTCATCGTCGATCCCTTGGAAAAACAGTAACTGTCCTACCGTGTCGGAACACATTCTCTCGCCTGGGACTGCACCCCGGTCCCACATGATCGAGAACAATCGGACCAAGCAGCCCAGCCTCCCCAGTTCCCTTTTGCTCGATCATTGCTTCTCGAACCGTGCTGTACTCGTTCTTGGAACATCTGATGCACCTGGTTAGCAAACGATTTTCTTTACAATTTTTTGTATCTTTTTAATTTTTAGTTCATCGAATGGGTTTTTCTCGGGGTTATTGGAAAAAGTGAATATAGAAACTTTTTGAAATTTTTACGCCATATTCTAAAAATGATGTGATTTTGGGGTAAGCCAATATCGATAGGGGGGGGGGGGGGGGGGGGGGGGCAAATCGAGATAGGAGGGTAAAATGGGGTAGCCAAAAAATTTTGTTGACAAATTTTTTTCTCCTCAAATGTCACTCAAATGGTCAGAAATAGTTTCTAACATCACACGAGTTACTCAAGTACAGAATGTACTTATTGTATCCAGTAATAGTTAATTTTACAAAATAAATTCGATATATCCAAATTTTAGATGGAATTAACAAAATTTTAAAAGTCAAACAACATTTTTTTTAACGGCAGCTGAAAATTCTTTTTATTTTCTTTGAATACGATTGAATAAAAAGAAAATTCATCATATTTAAACCCCCCAAAACCGATGACTTTCTTAAGTACCCCGTTTTGCCCCCCCCCCCCCCCCCCCCCCCCCCCCCTTCCCCTATATATATTGATTTGTTCAAGACAGACGTATAACATATTAGTTAAAAACGAATAAGATTAGGAAATGAATCTTCGAGATCTGCAGCAGTTAATTTTCTCTTTCTCTCTTTCTTTGGCTTGACAGTAGATGGGGCCGGAAGCGGGGCCCAGCCTTAGGGCCGTAATGGATGGGATACGAGACTTCGGTTGAACGAAGTAATGGCTCAACTGTCTAATTTATCATGACACGGACTAATTCCGTTTGATATCCGTAGCGTATCGTGGTATAGGGGTCAATTAGAGATGGATTCGTTCCTTTCTTTCTTTCATTGTTAAATACGGGAGCTAACTTATATATATATACACGTTAACTTAATTCAGCCTCCCTAAATAGCTGCAGATCATAGTAGATACACAGTCTAAAACAATTCTAAATGCTATAACTAAAGTTTGGTTAAGAAGTCTTAATTCACGTATCAAATAGATAAATAAACGAAATGAAAAGAATAAAAAAAAAAAAACATACAAAAAAATAAAAATGGAATAAAATAAAAAATTCATCCAATCAACGTGGATCATCCATAATTCTTCTGTTACGTTTCATTTATGAGTCAATTTCTTAATATCTATCCATCTAAACCGAAGAGAAAAAAAAAATTTCATGGTTAATTAATATCCTGCTGCAGCTGTAGAAATTAATATCATTACAAACATATGATCATTATAGTTACTTGCGCAATCAATGAAACCGATGAATAAATAAATTTGGAGTTAAAAATCTCCCTGAAATTGGAAAAAAAGTTTCAACTATTTTTGTCCTTTAAACTTTAGGCACTCACCTGTATTGGGTAGTTTTTATACTCATGGCATGTCACGGTACGCCAGACTATCGACGAGAGAATAATTAATCTGAAACAAAAAGACAATTCGTTGCAGGTAAGTATAATAAGGTATACATACTTGTATCGAAAATATTTTGATAAGCTTGGAAATAACGAGAATGATTTCATTTTCGAACAAAAACAGAAAAAGAAAAAAAGAGAAAAGAAAAGAAGCTTGTCAAAGTGCTTTTCAGTTTATATATATAAATTGTAATATTAACATAGATGGATGGGCATAAAGCTGATCTATGTGGCCGCAGCTTTTTGCTAGTGTATAGGGTATAAGTCGTAACACGTGACTTAACACGAGCAGAGAAGTGTGTCAATAACGTATTACTTGTTGCGAATTCTAGGAAGACGTTAATTAATCATGATGTTGAACATCGGCCCGAGTATAGAAGCTTGCAAATTACACTAGCTGCACTTGACTACTTTAGTATACTAGTTTACTAAGCATATGCTTAAGAGCCGGAGAGATCCATCTTATAAATAAATATGCACATTGCATAGAAGCTTCATGAATTCTATTCGTTGTGAGGTAATAATATCTGCTAAACATTTCACACCGATCTATGTTTTAATATATGTATATTTTTGTTTCTAATCTTCATAGTGAAAATAATTCTACGAATTTCTATGACTTATTACGGAAATTGGCACTTCTTGTAGTTTTTTATTAAAAATAAATTTTGGCTTTCTATATCTAGCTTGATCGAAAAAAATAACGATTTTTTATTTAATTTTTTATTTTTAACTACGAAAATTTATAATTTATTATGAAAATTTATGAAATGTTAGAATTTTGCGAAAGACTCGAAGAAATCTATGAAAGAATTATTTCATTTGCACTTTATCATTGCTAGGAAGGAAAGGGGATAAGAATAATGGCAATTAATTACGAATTATGGGAAATAATGAATTGTTATGAAGGTATCAGCCATGGTTACATATTAGGATGATCCGTGATTTGATAATTTTCGAATTTCCCCCAAGGGAAACCCAAGTCCTTATCTCAATTCTAAGAACCTCCCCAAAGTCTTCGAAAAATATCAAACTCGGTATGTATACTTCTTACCTGCAGTAGTAGTAGGTATTTCATGAAAGTTCTACAGAGTTTCAACGATATAATTTCCAAAGCTACAGCGGATCAAAAAATAATTCTTACCTCAAAATTGTGATGAATAAAAGTTTGTCGTTAAAAATCTGTACATTTTTCACGGATACCCACTTTTATAGGTAAGAAACTACATTTTTTTGTATATATTTGGAGACTATCTGGCCCATGGGAGCATTGGAATTCGAATATGACCGAATTAAACACCACTCTATTAGGGTGTATCAAAAAAATCGACATTTTTCGTTTTGTCAGGTGGTCGTGAAATTTTTTCAGAGGATGCCAAAATGAAGATCCTATCAAAATTTGAGCAAAATTTTCCATTTCCCATTTAAACAAGACGGGAATTTTTTTCGTAAACTTTGGAATGTTGTAACTCATCGTAAAACCGACGTGCCGGAAAGATCTTTACATATTCTTGTAGGAAATTGAATTCTCTACAAAAAAGCTCTCTTAAGATTTTTTGATAACCTGACTCCTTCAAAGATCATTCAAGGTTAAAGTTGGATGTATAGGAAATTTTCAGATTTTTTCACTCTTTCGGCAAAATAATTATTGTTTAGGAAAATAATTGTAATTTTAATTGTGATTGCGATTTGTTCGAAGAAAATTGCAATTTTTTTCTTTATTTTGGCATCCTCCGACAAAATTTCACGACCGTTCGAAAAAACAAAGAATGTCGATTTTTTATACACCCTTAATGTATATAGATTTCCAAAGATCGTGTCCACCGGATTTCGAGACATTACTACGTAAGTTCATAAAATTTCAATGATTTCACACAGATTTTAATGATTTGACTAAATTTTCGTACGATTTCCAAAATATGTAATTTCTAAGGAACTACTCGGATAGCTTTTATGAAAATTTGCTGACATTTACAATCGATTTAACGGATTTCAGTGACATTTAACAAAAATTTCCACGGTATTGGATAGAATATCAAACAAATTTCGCAAATTTTTATATGTAAGTCTTGGATACGGTTTCATAAATTGCATTGAAATTCCATAGGCTTTGCAGTAAAATTTAAAAAATATTACAGATTTCTAGAAAAAATTTCAGAAATTATTAACTGCAAAATATTAATGCAACTTTGTAAATTCCGTAAAGTTGTGACAAGATGTTCATAGGTTTCTCTGAAATATCTCAAAGTTTTCATTGAAATTTTGAAAATTCCAGACATTTCACAAGAATTTCATTAATTTGACAAGATTGTGCTAGGAATCTGTAGAACGGGTTTCTCTAAAATTCTACGTATACTTATTTCCCTGCAGTGGCTTCGAGGTTTTATCTGATATCCAAATTTGACAAATTCTACCCTCTAAGGCTTTCCTATGAGATTTCACTAAAATGCTACGGTCTCAAGTAATTTGAAAGTATAATTTGAATAAGAATTTCTTGGGATTGCGTAAATTTCACAGATGTCAGAACAATTCTTATAAAATTCCATAGATTGTATAAAATTTCGCTATCATCCCAAGGATATTTCTGTAATACCTATTGCCCAGATCCCAGTGAAATTTTCCATACAGATTTCAATCGAATCTCAAAGGTTCTACGCGTTTTTCAATTTTCTGAACGATTGCAATAGAATTTCTTCAATTTTACAAGATTTCTCTATAATTCTTTTCAAATCTAGAGAATCTCAGTGGAATCGGCGTTAGACTTGTTGCAATTTCAATGATTTGAAAAATTTCCTCTGGTTTTCAGAAGTTTCACAATCATTTCGCTGATCAGCTCTAGCTCTAAGACTTTTCTATTCCAGTATAATATTTCACTGACATTTCATTGATGGATTATAAAAGAGTAGTGGACTCGTGAATTTATTGAAACATAACAGGTAAGTATATGGTGCCTCAGAAGAAAAAAATTGTCCACTGTATTTCTCCGCCACATCCCTCATGCATGATAATTATATCTGTATGCAAGTTTCTCAATTAAATTAATTAGATATAAATATAACGTCTCCAAAAAAAAAAGTACTCGCAAACTCTCCACCCCGGGAACTACATGATTCCTACGAGAACAGACCTCGATCATCACTTCCGTGTACCCACCTGATACCTCCCAACTATTTTCAATAGTTACGAAAGGGGTATCGTCTACTCGTGATATACATGACCCCATCCTCGCCGCAAGGGGTTAATTATACCTCCTGTTGTTCCAAACAAAATCCATGGCCCCCATCTCCCTCTCTTTCTCTCTCTCTTTCTCTCTCTATCTTTCTTTCTTTATCCATGAAGAATCGGTACGTCGAGAAAAGACTAGCATAGAATGGAAGACGAGACGAAACGAGCGTTGAAGAGGATTCGAAGTAATCTCGAACCATTGAACCATTGATGTACCGGCTGTCTCTAAACCGACACAAAAACGTGATATCAAATTGAGAAGGCGACGCCTGCCTGCCTGCCTTCCTGCCTACAACACAGCATTCAATGCATCCGCTGCTGCTGCTGCTGCTGCTGCAGGTGAGGTCAAATCGCTTATGGTGGTCCACGCAGTAGGGGATACCCGTTCCTCGGTGTCGACGTAAAACCGAACAGACCTGGCCAAGCGATACATACGGACGATAAAGTGAAGAGAGGAAAAAAAAAAGGAAGAAAAAAAAAAAGGAGAATACGGAAAGAAAAAAAAAAAAAGGAAGAAAGAGTATGACAAAAAAAAAAAAGAAAGAAATCACCGTGAAATATGATGCACGCTTTAGTGGAAGCGCATTGTCTTCGGTATCGAGGCTACACACGGAACCAGCCGCATCTCGTACGCTTATACCATACTAACTTCTGGACACTGCAGTGGACAATGGATGCGTAAGTTTCAAACTGACTCCTATAATGATACCGGACCGCCTCGGTTCATAGACATCCGAGATTCTACCCTGCGTATTCGCTGCAGGTGAATGGGTAACATGTAGGTACCTGTATAGGTATATACCAGCTATGTCCTGTGGATTTGACGGAGAGTTGAAAAACAGCGAAGAAATTCTTAGGATCGAAAGAAATGTGAGAAATATCTCAATATATTAGGAATATTGAAATCAGTGCGAAAAATATTGAGGATATTGTTTACGAAATCTTGATTCTTGGTAAAATATCGAGTAAAATCTTGTGAAATTGTAGACGATAATCTGAATATAGAATCGTAATAAAAAGCATTCGGAAGTAGGGGGAGGGGGGCGAAACGGGGTAGGAGTGTAAAATGGGGTACAATTTTTTTTTTTCTTTCTTTAAATGTCTCTCAAATGGTAAAAAATAGTTTCTAGCATCATTTTACGTTATCTTATTTAATAAAATAAATTTCGAATATATATATATATTTTTTTTTCTTTTTTTTTTTTTCACGAGACACTCAAGTACAGAATGTACTTATTTTATTCAGTAACAGTTAATTTTACAAGATAAATCCGATAGGTACTTCCAAATTTTAGATCAAATTTTAAATATTAATTATCAAGTCATTATAAAATAACTACTAGTTTGAAATAAATTCAAATTTATTTAAACCCTATAAATAATAACAATTGAGAAAATTTTCAAAAATTCAAAAATTCAAAAAATTACACATTTTTTTTTTTTTTTTTTTACGGCAGCTGAAAATTCGTTTCATTTTCTTTGAATAGAATTTAAAAAAAAAAAAAAAGAAAATTCAACATATTTAAACCCTCCAAAATTGAATACTACCCCGTAATAATACCCCGTTTTGCCCCCCCCCCCCCTCCCCGCCCCATAGTTTTGAATTTTTTAATGATCTTTAATGAAATAATAGACTAATTCTACAAAAATTCATCAATGATTCTTTAGAACACAAGAATAGGAGTTTTTCAAAAACTTCCGTTATCAAAAATCTTACGATAATCGCTGGAAGATATTTGTCGAATTTTAGTGAGATTTTATAAGATTTCTGGGGAAATCCGAGAAGGAAAATTCTGTAAAATTTCAGAAATGTTTGTTGAGAAATTGGCCACTGCAGTGAGTGTGGCGAATCGTGGAATTAGAGACGAATCTCGTAGGAGTTTCTTATTGTTAGTACCGCAGCAACACGTTCTATCGCGTACCTATATAAATGCCATACGGTTTGGGTAGATTTTTGAAAACAAATTATCGGAAATGTAGAAGATTGAAAAAGAAACAGAAAAAAAGACAATAATATCTCTTCGGAAATATTTCGCCATGAATGAAATCTTCACAGGAAATTAAAATTGTTGAAATTAATTTTCGAGTTGACGGATTTTCAGGTTTCATTGTAATAATCTAATAAAAATAATAATTTTTTTTTCTACGAGTTTCCCTAGAAAAAATTGTCACGATATATTATTCGCCTATTTCAAGGTTCATGAAAATCTCACGACAATTAGAAATATTCAATAATATTTGTACAATTCTTAAATCATTTTCTTTCTTTTTTTCTCATAATTTTGGAAAAATTCACGTACAAGAACGATTCCACAATATTTTGACAAGTTAATTAAAGTGTTGAATTTTCCGAGTTCTGAAGTGATAAGAGAAGCTGCTTGCTATAAATTACCACATTCACATTTTACTTCGTTGCTGCGTATATATATATATATATATTTTTTTAATATGAATTAATTATCATTATAAATAGAGCGAGTAAAGAAGATATTTCGTCACGACAAAATCAGCCCGAGTAGTCGAGCGGATTTACTGCTCTTCGCTCCACTGATCAATCTCGTTTCACTCGAGCTACATGCCACGTGAAATTAGCAACAGAAGAAAAAACACTACAGCAGTTACGAAAATAATTTTCATAAACAAATATAATCGCGTTTTGCAAAAAAAAATGATACATGCACTTACAGTTTTTTTCTTTCTTTACATATGATCTCGAAAATTTTGTGCTCTACAACGATAGCTGTTGTAATCCACTTCCGAAAGTGGAATCAATTTTTCGTATACTGAGAGGAAAACTTGATACTATACAGTCGACTGCGCATGCGCCGAATAATTCAATTTTATTGGTCGGTGAGATCGTCCCGCGATGATATTTTAACCTGCAAGATATTGGCGCCAACTGCAACGGGAAGATTTCCAGGGGTTGATTACACCCCCTCGGGGTAGAATTTTAAAGATATAGAAAAATACGTGTCGAATATTTTCACTCCCTCTACAATCTCTTGAAGTTTCGTTGAAATCAGAAGTTCCTTTGTTAGAGTTGAATGAATGATATGAAAAAAAAAATAACGGGATGATTAGGGTCAGATGTCTGCCGAGTGGCGTGGAATACCTCACATCTATGTATTTGCGATAATGACAAACTGATTCTGATTCAGTATAGATTTGATTATACCGCGATGATTAATAATAGATAAATTTTGAAATAGTTCCTAATTTTTTTGTTTTTTTAATAATAAAATTGGTCGACATTCGGTCCTGTTGGTCTTAGCGAGATACATATAAGTGCTATTTTTATTAAACAAATAGTCAAATATTCGCGAGTTTAAGTAAACACGATATAGTCTATGCAGTTGTTCAAACAGTGCCATCCGTTGTGTGGGTGTATTTTTACGTCCCAGGACACCAGTTGCTGTTAATCAGTCCAACAACCGATGACTAATTCTTATATTTTACATTCTAGCACGACTATATAACTACATTCAATGTCAATAGCGCGACTTATGTTATTCAGGCGCGAACAGTCAATAGAGCGGAATTTCGTTCTCAAATTTCTGTCATAGGCATTATAATAGCATACACCTACACATATACGTACATATAACATATGAGTACGTATACAACATATATCATGGGTGACATGGTCTAGTGATCCCTGAAAAAATTCAGGTTATACAAATTCTTGAAATTTTATACAAGTTTACGAAAAATTTGCGAAATTTTTAAAAAATATGGAACGAAAATTGTGTAATTATTGAAAAATCTGTGAAATCTTTGGAATTCTGGAAAAAGAACTATCGAGAAAATCAGCGATATTTTAGATAGAAAAATTGCATGTAAATTAGGATATCGTAGAGATAGTTTTGAAGAAATTTCGAAGAATTGAATCGAATGATAGTAAAACCGAAAATGAATTAGTCAAAATGATAAAAGTTGGCAAAAATCTCCAAGAAGTCGATCGAATCTTAGGAAACCTGAAGAAATTTCATAAATTTTCAGTGAAATTTTAAGTAAATTTGCCACACTTTAAACAAATTTTTCGAAACCTGTCAAAATACTTGAAATGTTCGATGATTTTTAACTAATTAATCAAAAGAATAGAAAAATCCGCATGGATTTTTTGAACTAGAAAGAAGTCGAAAAGATCCTCGTTATTATATCCCAGAGGCACCTTATGAAATATTTGAAAATAAATTCTCAAAATTATAGAGAGATTTTATCGTTAGAACATTCCAACGGGAACTACACACAGGCACTCCTAGAAGATATCAATGAAATTCTTCCAGTGAAATATGCAACAAATCGTCGAAAATTGGCGAATAAATTCTTGTCAAATTTTAATAACTCTGCGATACACACAATTTGAGAAACTAAGCTTATAACTGTTAGCCCCTCGGTGATACAGTAACATAGAAAAAAATGCGTACATACATATGGGGCATTCCACGTTAAATTTGTAACCCATGTAGCTCACCCCCTTCGATTTGGATAATTTTTGGGTATGATGTTGCAACCAACCCAAAAGGGTCTCTGAATTGTTTTCAATTTTTTTTTAGAAAACCAGTGAAATTTAAAAAGGAATCAAAAAGCCGATTTGAAAACGGCATTTTTTTAAATTTGAAAAAATTCGCACTGATTTCAGGATTTAAAATATGATATGTAAGCATGACATAATAATGGGATCTCAATATTTACTATTTTTTTCGCAAGTTTTTAGGTTTTTTTTTATTGCTTGGAAAAATTGAAAAAAAAAATTCAAATGGCATTAACTGTATTCAGGCCTTCTGGCATTTCTCTATATTTGAGAAAAATTGAAATCCATTAATGTTTGAGAAACTTATGACCGATTAAAAAACTAAGAACTCCAATTCTGACATGAAAGACCTAAAAACTTGCGAAAAAAAAAATCACAAATATTGAGATCCCATCATCGTGTCATGCTTACAAATCATATTTTAAATCATGAAATCAGTGTGAATTTTTTCAGATTTTTAAAAATCGCGTTTTCAGAATTGGATTGGATTTTTTGTCGACTAATGTTATCACATTTTATGCAAGTATTTTTGTGAAATAAATTTTACGCCCTTTTTTCCACCAAAATTGCCTTTTCATACACCTACGACCTTATAGCATAAGACATGCGATATATGTTTGGGTTAGTTTAAATTATAGATGCCGTAATAAGCGATCTTACAATTAGATAGGTATATATGTATACATAGATATATGGGTATATAAAAATTGACACATAATGAAATTTTTATTTATTGATAAAATATGTTGAAGATCGGATCGCGGGGAGTTGCGGGACTCGTATAGATGTGGTTTCCTACATATATCTGACGGCGTTTGACAAAGCAAAGAACCGCGACGCCCGATGACCGACGCCCTGTCGAACTCAATAATTCAATAATCCACGCTTGACTGGTTCGCCGAAATGAAATTTCATTCGATAATCTTAAATTAATATCAGGTACGGGTTGTTTGAAGTCAGAAGTGGGAGGCGTCACTCCAGCTCCATAGATCTAGCACACGACTCTCTATCCACCTCCATCCTATATTCTATATTCGACAATACATCAGCATTTTTGTACCTATAAATTCTGAGAAAAGTTTGGATGATTCGAGCCATGTATTTTCCTTCATTTCATTTTCTCGACTAAATACAAAAATATCATCCAGAAACCAGAATTTCTCGAAGGTTTGAAAGACCCAGAGTAGGTATAATTAAAGTTGAAGTTCGAAATTCGCTGGTGTAGGGGTGACGATAATATACGAAGCAAAGTCTAAAGACCGAAGTAGTGAATAGCAAAACAAAATTCTCCAAAGAATGTCTAATTTTAGAGAAATTAACTCACGAATTCCACGAGAGGTTCGTAAGACATTTTGGTAATTGGGCGTAAAACTAATTGCAGGCATGTGGATGCGTGTATACATATATACATGTATATACATAATACATATGCCCATATGGAAGTATATAGATGGGTATGTATTTCCTGAGTTCGTCGGCGTGGTAGCGCGTGGTCCTCGACGAGCATAATAAGGCTCTTCGCGAAGTTTCTGAACCGGGGTTTGTTCGCCAGAGCTGCATTAAAGCGTTGAGTGACGTGAAATTATAATTCCGTTAAATTAACGTCGCGTATGTTAATTGCAAGAAACCGGTCGACGCCTAGCATTGCATCGGCTGCATAAGGAAACTGTTGCCTTCCACTGATACACATAGGATTTAACAAGAACCTTGCGCACTTCTTCCAATCTGATCAATTCCAGAGACCAGAATCCAGTTTTCTAACTAACAAAAATACACTGCCTCGACACAGACGATAGAATTGAAATAGAATTTTCGAAAGAACGTCAGATTCGCTAGTCTTTCATTTTTTGTTTTAAATCATCAATTTTTGGCCATCGAAATTGGCCATCGATATATCTATACGACTAATAAACAGCATGATCAATTTTTATGGGATTTAAAATGCAGTTCTCCAGCAGCAGGGTGGTTCTCGACATTGGATGGGAAGATTGTTCCGTAGCGGATTGCAGCTCGTGGTGAATTGTTCTCTTTTCACGAAGCTGGTTAGTTATATAGGTATCTCAAGATCACAATGACGAGCATTCATGTAGAAACAGACCTGGACCCAAAGTGCATTTTATGCCCAATCAAAAACCAATTTTATATTCCCCACGGGCCGCCCATAACTCGAACGGTACGTTCATAAATAACACGCGCATCGCGCGTCCTGCAAGCGGATTACACGCGACATATAAGTATCAAACATATACCTTGGCACGTGCTTGTATATGGGGTATTCCACGCCAAATCGACCTGGTCGTGACCCTCGACCTCTCAGATCCGGTCTGCGATTTTTTGTAAAATTCTTCAGACTTTGAGTAGCAATCTCAATTTTTTTCAGATTTTTCAAAATAAATTTGAGTGAGTCATGAATTTTTGAATTTTTTTTTCCAGCACCCCGATGGCCGTGATCGAAAAATCTGAAAAAATTCTCGAAAATTTTGTTTGAAAAATGAAAATTTTCGAACTAAAATTCAAAATGTCTGGGCTCTTGCTTCTTGATTTTAGAGCGTTTTTTTTTTTTTTTTTTTTCTTGAATCTCAACGTGAAATTGTGATTAATTGAGAGCGATCACTGTTCGTGATCGGTCATGAATCAACTATACTTGACTACGTCAAACAAAAAAATATCGGAACAACTTCCGGATTCATAGTGATATTCTCAAAAAACCCTAAAAAGAAAACAGGTCGAAGCAAGAGCCCAGACATTTTGAATTTTAGTTCGAAAATTTTCTTTTCTCAAACAAAATTTTCGAGAATTTTTTCAGATTTTTCGATCACGGCCATCGGGGTGCTGGATAAAAAAATTCAAAAATTCATGACTCACTCAAATTTAGTTTGAAAAATCTGAAAAAAATTGTGATTGCTACTCAAGGTCTGAAGAATTTTACAAAAAATCGCGAACCAGATCTGAGAGGTCGAGGGTCACGACCAGGTCGATTTGGCGTGGAATGCCCCATATATAAGTATATGCGATGAATATATACGTATATTTACGCGTGTGATGCAGATCGATCAGGGGATTTACCCAACGAAATGGTCATGCTTCGTGACATCGAATTGAAATTTATTTCTTACTTATAATTATTGGTGATGGTGATAATCTATTTAAAGCTTTTCAATTTTATTATTCCAAGAAATTTTCTATACGAAATATGAAATTTGTTCATGGCCAGTTTTTCGCAGATTCATTGGCCTAGAATTTCGTTTGAATTGATTATTTTTGGTAAATACAAAAATTTGATCAACTGTACAGAATATACAATGAATTCATTTGTTCTCCTCAAAATAGTATTTGGGTAATTGAGCAAAATATTCTGTCGATTCACCCATAATTCTCGACACACTATATCTTTGAATGACCAAATTAATTTTTTTACTTTAAATAATATTTGCTGTTTTAAACAATCGAGTCGATTTATTCAATAAACCATTTATCAGTTCAAACAAATATTCATTCGATTCAAATGAATAAATAAACGACGAATCACTCTGACCTCAACAAACATTTTGGTTGACCGTGTGTCAATGCGAGAACTCGTTTGATTGTAACAAAATTTGGTTAAATGAAACATTTTCGCTTTTTTTGTTTTTTTTTTCACTGTAGGAATTACGATTTCAAAATTGCCGTGTACTTATGAGTAGCAAAGCTCTAATCACTATAATCAATCGAATAGAACTTTATTTGGAATATTTTGTATCATGGTTATACGGTAATTCTTCAAAAAACTAAAAACTTTAGAATTTTATTTCTTCTTCCGACCACCCCAATATGGAGTACCTATTCCATGCTAGTTCAAGGAAGGATGGTTTGTTTAACGCCTTTTACTTTTTTTCACATATGATGATGTACGAAAATTTTTGGTTTTGGTCGAAAAGCGACTTTTGACAATTTCAACGAATCTTCACGTTTTTGACCCTCTAGAACCCGAAAAACAGGTTTTTAGAAAAATGTCGGTCTGTTTATCTGTCCGACAAACTGGCGCGATGATCTCAGAAACGGCTCGATGAAAAAATCAGAAAAGGGCGGACTTTACATTCGAATGATGGAAATGAATAATTACCATATCCCATTGAAAATAAACGTTCGATTCTATTGGAAATAAATTAACTTTCAATTTGATATGTGTTTAAATTTTTTTTTTTATATACTTCCAAATAAAAAATAATCTTCGAGTTCAAACCAATTACCGTATTCTCTATTCAGTACGTTTCTGAATCAAAAAAAAAAAAAAAAATTTATCGACTTCCGGAATCTACGAATCTGAATTCGTCGAATAATCTAGAAAACTTTTAGCTGAAAAAATCTACAATTTACAGGGTTCTGAATCAAGATAATGGGCATGAATAATCACCACACCTCATTTGATTCAAACGCTTGTTTCTACGGAAAAAAAATTTCATCAATTTACTTGATAGTATTTCGAGTAATAACATTGTTTTTTCTAACTCAGTTCGAAAAATAGTAAATTCCCGCACTAGTGCGCAAAATAGTACATTCCCGCACTTGTGCGCAGAATCGAATTTTACGCACTCAGCTAGTAGAAATTCAAAAAATTATATTAATTTATAAGGCGATGAAAATTACTGCGAAAAAAAAACCACTGAATTTTCCGTCTCGTTTTCTATGCTATTTATTATATTATTATATGACTAATAATCGAACGGGTGTATTTTCGAGATAGGGTTTAACGTCCATAGGCTATAAAGACAAGTGATTTGAAAATAATTGAAAAAATTTTTGCGAGATTTTCAATGGTTGTATGAGTACTGTTACTGGAAAAATTCCGAAAGTCAAAATCAAAGGCATCGATCATGGTCTATAGTTTTGTTGAGTTTACACGAATCACCCCACATGTATATTGTATATGTATTATATAATATATGAGTGTGTTTGTCCTATAGGCTGTAGCATATCGAAGTGCAAAAGTCTCTTCGGGGTAATGTATACATATACACCTATAGCTATGAAGCTACGAGAATACGAAAACCAATGTTATTTGGCACAAGTCGTGATTTATGACGCGATTATCTTGCGCGGTTTAAGTACAAACTGCAAACCATCTCGTAAGTCTTATACGATCATAGGCGTCGACGACCCTTTGTGCAGGTAGGGTATAACAGTACATAATACGCATAATCTTGCACGCTTTGAACCGCGACAAATTTTCAGCCGCTGACAATCACGGTTTATTATTAACTGTCTTTCGTTTCTTTTCTTTTTTTTTTTTTTTTTTTTAATTTACCTTACCCATTTTATTTATTTATTTATTTATTTTTCTCATCGCAGAAATATTGCATACGGCGAAAGAAGACATTCCTAAGCTAAACTTAGACACAGATGGTTATATGAATCTATTTAAATTTGATAGAATAAAAAAACATTCAACTCATTTTGGAATAATAAATATACAATTCCACGCTAACTTGGCTAACGTCTTAGCCGAATCATTTCGGATTAGATTCTTTGTATCATTCTTCCAACTTCATTAAGAGGTATGTAACTACTTTTTTTAAAACTTTTACCACAAACCGTTATTTATTTTTTAATTCTTCGAACTATGTATATCGAAAACGCCTATTTTTGAAAAAAGTTTTTTCTCTATTTTCAATCTCAAAATTTCTCTATCACACAACCATATCCGAAAGTGGAACTTATTTTTCATCTATTTTTATGATCGAATTTAAAGTTTTATTGATATTTAGTTATACTGGTTATGCAAACAGTTACACTGCTATTGACCAGACGAAAAAGTCATCATTTGCGCATTAGTTTCTCACAAGAATTGCTGGATCTTTTCATTTCCTTGGTATTTCTTCGCAAAAGAACTGTTAATGATATTCTCCATTCGGTAATATTCCTTGGAATCAATTAAATGAATAGGGTAGGGCGGGGCTAGTTGAGCAATGGGGCAAGTTGAGCAATCGAAATATCTCAAAAACTAAGCATCCTACAACAAAAGTGTAAATGGCGAAAAGAAGGAGTTGTCGGAGGCTACCACATCGCGCGACTGGCAATTGCCGTCCAGTGCTTCAATAACATAAGAGAACCCTTTGTTTTTTTTCGGCTTCAAAATAAAAAAAATAGGTCGTTATAATTTGTCTATTATACTCCTATGAAAACATTTATTTGTGATCACGTAAGTATTTAACGATTACTTAATTATTGCTCTCTCAATTATAAATGGTTATTTATTTGTAACTCCTATCATTTGTTTATAACCCAATTTTTATTCCGTTGCCTCGTTTGGGGCTAGTTGAGCAACGCGATATTAATAGTAAAAAATTTAATTTTTCTTTGATAAATTAATAACAATCTATTAATTTGTGCATATGATGACTGTACACGACGTGTACTATCTAAAATAATTTATATCGATAATTGTATTAATAATTATTATAACATTCTAGGATGCGTACGTATAAAAAGAAAACCTCAAGAGTGCCAAGCGTTGATCTGACTTACATCTGTGTGGATTGCGATAGTAAGAGTTCAATTGGAGTTCATTTACTTCTGTTAGAATTTAATTTAATTTTATCAGAGATATAATAATAATATAAATAAATATTTCAGAGATATAATCATAATAAATTAATATTTCCTTGTTAATAACAATTTTATTGTGTATTCAGATAATTCTCCACAGCCATTGAGTCCATTTTAGCCATTGCTCAACTAGCCCCATACCTATGCTCAACTAGCCCCACTAGCGAGGCATGTTGAGCAACTGGGAGCGCTCTTGGATTTCCAACAATAACTTTTAAACTTGCACTCGAATCGTTTTTGCGTCGCTAGACGATTTAAAGAAGAGTAAATCATGAACGTAACAGAGAAGGAATCAATTGAATCCGATGCATCTTCTTAAAGTTATGCGAGGTCAAGCGAAAAGTTGCTCAACTAGCCCCGCCCTACCCTACCTATAAAAATTATCACCGTAGAGCACAGCTTTCTTGAGATTGTACTGAAAAAAAAAAAAAATGTCTGAAGGATTCAAAAATAAATAACGGTCCGTAAGAAACATTTGAAGAAAAATTTCAGTCACTCTCAGTGTTGGAAAAATAATATGAAGAAGCATGGATGAGACGCTGGTCGAGTTAGCACGGAATGCCCTATAGGCATAGAACGATTCGTTTTAGTTCTATATATAGTTTTCAACCGATCATTGTCATTATTCATTATCTTCTTTTCTACATTTCCTTATCCTAGACGAGGATCTCCGTCGTTCTATATATTTCCAGTGATACAGATAGTAGTAATATCCGTTTGCCAAATGAACTTCCTGTCGAATGTGTGACTGATACTGATACGCGCCCGCATTCGTTTCGCATTTATGGTACAATAAAAATCATTATGACGCGTAGTTCTGGACTGTGAATTGTGATAGACATTATGTATATAAAAAAAAAAAAAAAAATTGTAAAAACTAATTATCTTCCGAACAGACACACGGCATTGAATGACAGAGAAGTTTGTTACGTCATAGGTTATTATACTTTTTTTTTTTTTGTTGTATAAATATAAATTATTTCCAGGAATTTGAATTTTGCTTCGAACTTTTTTATCAAACCTGCACATCTTTTCAGCATCAAGATATTGCGATAGAAAATTATTTCTGTCAGAAAAAAAAAAAAGAAAAAAAACAAAACTGACATTACACACTTTTGAAAATCGATATGTAGTATACATGGGTAGTTAATGTTTTTTTGCTGTAATTAAATCCGTATAAACATTGGGGTGAGTGCAGTTTGTATATTATAATTTCGAATACTGGTCGTAAACGTATATACCCATGTTACGGTTGGGGGAAAAAAAAATAAATAAAAAATTGGACCCCAAAGGAAGCACTCAACACCGTCATAAATGTCACGATCGGAATAAGGCATGAGCTAGATCCCGTGAAGGGCGATGCACACGAGATTCCAGGAGCCGTAGGTCTTTGAGTGCAGAAGCCATGGCGCATGCGCTGTTGCGAAAATCCAGTGAGCAGTACGCATGCGCAATGGGCTTCAGCCTGCTGCTTATGGTTTCTGGATTTTCAACCTATAATAAAAATCCATATGAGCGCAAAAGCGCAATTTCCCGCGCATCACATCGCATAAGGGAAAAATGAGTCGCATTTTCAATGATAAAATGATTAAATAAATGACCAATTTCTGTTGATATTGGGATTTTACATTTTTGTTTATACTAATTATGGACTTTCTGTAAAATACGCGGCTTGCCAGGGTTCTAAGTTCAAGCAGACTGCAAAATGTAGAAACATCAGCGCATACGCGTAGGATTTACTGGATTCGTGAAACAGCGCATGCGCTGTGGCTCCTGGAATCTTGTGTGCATCGGCCTTAAATCTGTTGAATTCCGTTCAAGTACTTTATAGCTAAGAAACTAACAAACGAATGAAAAACGAAGACACAAAATAGGAAATAGAGACGGCAGAGAAATATAAGGAAAAAACACAACATTTTATATGGCTACCATGTGGAGAAGGGGGTCTTCCTAAACCTTTGAAAGCCGTATTCGTCTCGGTGCCTTATTTCTATGTAGTACAGGCTTGTCCGTCTTAAGGGTCGTAAATAAGAACGATAACCACCAAGGCGGCGCCTCTATGGCGCTATCTGGACCTAGCTCTATGCCCAGAAAGAGTCTAAAGTCTAATATAAAGAATTAGGAATCGAAGTAAATGGAAACAAATTGAGAAAGAGAAAAAAATCTCTTATTTTTAGTTAAGCGATAAAGAATGAATTAATTTCGAAAATTTTCTGCAATTATTAATGTATCAATTAATGTTAGTCGGCGGAAAGAACAACCGTTTCGTAATCAGTAAAAAAAAATCATTTTTACACGTAAATTCCGATTTTATTTTTACCGACAAAGCTAATTCTGTACAAAAATATGATCTACTCGTCAGTTTTGAAGACGTTATTGTAACGCAAGTTTTTCGCATTGCCGCCAGAAGGCGTCGCGTCGTTCGGATACCACGGCTCCTTTCTCGCAGGGAAAGTACGCCGAGTAATTAAACTGAACCCAATACGAACGCCTGCAAGGAATAGGCTGCAATTCTTTCGATCTGGGAAACTAAACAGTCGGTTTGAACCAAAACTTCTTGCTAAGATCCGATGAACTATTTCTAGTCGATTTTAGAGCGAATAATCTGTTACAGTTGAGAATTTTTTTTAATGAAATTGCATGAGACCTGCGTTAAAAATTGTCGGTATCGGCTCGTAGCGAATATCGACAAACCGAACACAATGAGGTATGAGCACATTGTGCAGGTATGAGGAAGTGCAATTATACAAGTTGCGTGCGAAGCCTGCAGATATTTCTAATCACATATCATACTGTGGTTACGTTGTGAACCATCAAAAATTGCGTTCGTCTCAGAACACTGTAACGTACACTCGTAGAAATTTTTTGTTTTTTTCATTCAAAGTAATTCTTTGAATAAAAGAAAACCAAATGGAACAAAAATACTTGCCTCAAATCAACCGACCTCTTTTCTGCCAATGAGTTGAATATTCAATGTTGATTCACTCGATATTTTGCCGTCAATAATCAGGCTTCGGGTAAACATCAATGACTGCGACCGCATATTTTTGTAGAAAGCGATAAGACGAATTGTTTGTGAAATAATAATAAAAAGAGAGTTTCGGCAACGGTATAATCGCATTACAGGACATAATCGAGGTTCGATATCTGAACGAGGTCCGCGTAAATCCATACTGCGTGTTCCTATCGAGTATAATAAAATACCGATCTCGTTCTGGGTCTTTACCGAACAGTTTAGCAGAGGCTTGAAAGAGGCCCTTCCGTCTGGCTACCGGATCGTTATCATCGCAGAGTTTAACTCCGCAAGCTGAGCCTGCATCCCCGGATATTTCGATTTAATTACATAACGCGGGTTTTCACGTCTAATTGTTGTTCGACAGGAAACAATTACACGCTACTGACTGCCCGCCTGGAATCGCGGTACCGGAAATTATTCCTCTGCAACATCGGCAAGAGAAAAGTGACATGGATAGCCTATTCGGTCTATGCATCTACCTATAACTACGGCAGAGTCCCGGCTATACAACTATTACTCATCGATATGCAATTTACTTGTCGAAAATTGGGTTGATTGAGAAATTATCAGTCCCAATGATCAACAATTAGGTGTATATAAATCGCTGTGAAAACTACATATAATTGTTACGCTTTGTAGGTCAGCAATTAGCGATTAATGAACCGAGGCGATTGTTGCACGGTTTATAATCGGCAATTATGGAAACCGAACGGAGTAATCGACACGTAAAGCCAACTAATTGTCAATTGAGAAGATAACGCGCCGAGATAATCAGCCGTGGAGCCCGCAGCTGACAATGAGCATCGCGAAAAATTGTGGGATAAAACATATTAGACTCCTCGTCGCGTAATTATTTGAGATTTTATATATTACGTCATTACGGGGTAAAAGAAAGAGATGAGGTCCGTTTTCTGTTCTCGTGAGCACGTGACAAACTTTTATTCACATCGTTTATAGAAAGGTGGCTAAAAATCAAAATTTTTGGTATCTAAAATCGAGTATCATTTGTTTCTTCTGGAATTATATCGATGTCGAATGTTCCCTCTGAATTTGAAGAAGTTTCGATGAACGATGCGACCTGTGGGTACGCAATATACTATTCCACCCCCTATATTAAATTGCAAGATTCCCATCTGACTTTGAGTTCAAAGTCGAAGTTTCATTTAGGCATAAAAATACGCGTGTTAAAATTTGAGCCCTTAATATTAACATTTAGAGGTTTCGCATCGCACTTTTCTATTTTCCAGCAGAATAACATATAGGAAAACTCTTTTCATATTCTTCTCATTTTTATAACTACCTAAAGATGCGTCGTACAGAAAATCTGCAGACATATTTTTGGAGGGAATTGAATGCACTGCAAAAAAGGTCTCTTGGTCTTTTTCGATAAATCGAACCGTTTCGAAGTTAGTCTTGCCATTAAATGACCAGAATCGCCAATGAAACTTCGAAACGGTTAGATTTATCGAAAAAGACCAGGAGACCTTTTTTGTAGTGCATTCAATTCCGTACAAAAACATGCTTGTAGATTTTCTGTACAACGCATCGTTAGGTAGTTATAAAAATCATAAGAAGATGAAAAGAGTTTTCCTCTGTTATTCTTATGAAAAATAGAAAAGTGCGATGCGGAACGTCTAAATGTTAATATTAAGGGCTGAAATTTTAACAGGCGTATTTTTATGCCTAAATGAAAAAGAATTTTTTATTTTTAAAATCACCCTAATATATATATGCTCGTATTATACTATATTGGACAGGATATTTACCCAAAGACGACAACGGTTGTTTTCTTACTGGAAAACCAGTAAGGTGCAGCAGTATTCATATCGCGATTAAATATTTGCTGGTGGAGGTAGACAGGCGGTAAAATTAGTACAAAAGAAGTCCTTCACCAAACTTCCTCAGCCATCTTTCAAATTTATAACGTGCGTGAAATATGCAGTGTGATAAACACCCTGATCTACAAAAGAGTACACGGAAACTTGTCCACTTTTTTCTTCAATAATGAAATAAACCACCTTATGCTTTCGTTGGAACTTCACCAGTTCCCATAGATCTTAGATAATAGATAACTCATCAAGCCCTGATCCCTTTCGGTAGATTTGATGAAAATCGATCCCAAAATTTGTCTAATTCCACAGATTTTCCCATAGAATCTAATCGGAGGAGGGAGACCACTTAAATTAATTCTTTTTCTTTTTCTGAACCAAGAATGGTAATGGTAGCGGCATGGCAGTAGCTTTCGCTACTGGGACAACTTGGACGCTTTTCAGGACTATAAAAATTCTTTTTTTTTTCAGTCCTGCTTTCACAGGCTAGCCTCTACACATCCGACAGTTTTATGGAGCAAGGTGTGTCCTAGCGCCAGCCAGGAAATCAAAGAATGTATCTTTTGTACACAATGAAACCGTCCCATCTGCCACAGCGGTTTTTAATCTAGATCACAGCAGCCCAACCCTGAAAATCTAGCCTGCAGAAGGACAAAGAAGCGCGACAATCATTATTCAACGTTTCTACTGCAGAAGTGCAACACTTTACAGCTCTATATCATATGCATAAATCGTTCCATCATTCGTGTATAATGGTATGGAAAAATACCGTAGATTAAATTCTACGTCAGAACTATTTTTTGGCCATTTCTAGTCACTGAAGGCCGAGCTGCAGGCCACAGATCTTCTTTTGTCTTCAAAATTCTATCATTTACCCTAAAATTTAAAAAGAGCATCGCAAAGGACTTCAAGAAACGAAATTCTACGCGTAATGCTGAAATGGTTATTACAAAGTAGAAGGGAGTGACGCCATAATTTGTGCTAAGCTCTCATGGGGTTGAATAAACTGTTTAAAGATCTTTTTATTCCTATAATTGCGGCCAGTGTCCGATCTGGTAAACATCCAACTATAATGTATGTGTAGATATAACTCGCAACACAACGTATATTGCACGGTAAAATTAGAATATATCAGAAAGAGGAAGGGGGCAATGCTATATACGTGGGTACGGCACGCGCAGGATGAATAATCTCCCGGTAATTCATGAGCTCATAACCTATTCCACGAGTTCAACAATGATTATGATTAGAGATGAAGAATTGAAAGCTGGCTACATTATACCTCCATCTCTTTATCATAATTTATCATTTTTACCACTAACCTACGCCAAGCTCGTCAATCTCTATTCCCGAAAAAAAAATTCAAATTACGTTTTATAACTTAACGGTTTATCTTATCATCATTACTTTTTTTTTCGACTTAAACTCTTCAAGTATTCTTGAACGTCGTATTCTCATGTATTTGCAGTATCTTGGCTGTCTTCTTCACCAATAGAACTTTCAGAGGCATTGGAAGAAATAATTTTTTTTTCCAAATCACTGACACGCTATATGTGAAGCAGACATGATTCGAAATTGTTTGAAATTTCATGGACGTCGTCTTGCATGGATTTATTCCACCGAAAAAAAAAGTGTCTGTCGTATGGTATACAGGTCACAGACATCGTTCATATCGAAACTTCTTCAAATTTGAGATAACATTCGATGAATTTGATTTTTGGATACATTTTTTACTCCAAGCCATTTTTTTTTTCTGCACACGTTCATAAAATCACGAATAATTTTGGATTATATTTATAGAAATCAAGGTAATCAGTTGTGAAAAAGTCTACACGAGCCTAAAGAATATTTATCCAAGCCGTTATAATTATACGGGTGATTTGAAGAAAAAAAAAATTATTCTCGAATTATAGTTCGTGCAATAGTATAATTAAGAGCGTAACTTGAATGTTATATATTCATATTCGACGGTTTAATCTGCAACAAAGAATCGCAATTCGGAGCATAATATTAACCGTAAGAAAAAATTTCAGGAGAATTTTTTGCGAATAATAATAACTACATGAGGCAATAAAAATGAGCGGTGTACAGCAAATATGTTTGATTCTTGTAAAGATTTGCCTCGGGAGTAGCACACAAGGAGTAGAAGCATGCACTTCAACGTATACATATGTATGATATTACAAGCTGCACCTTTTCCTCTTTTATTTTTTATCACTTAATATTCAGTTTTTATTTTTTTATAATAATCAAACAACAATCAACCGTAAACCGGCTCACGCACCAATAATCACGATCTATGGCTATGGGCACGCATAATACAGGCGTTACAGCGACTCCACAGTTTTTCAAGAACGTCTCTCTACACTCCCGCATAAATATATATCTGTACAAATTTTGTCAATTTAAGAAGAAGAAAAAAAAAGTTGGAAAAAAAAAAACAAAAAACGGAATTACCCAACTTCCAAACACTTGTCTATACGTGTACTGGACAGTCTTGACAAAATCTAAAAACGCTGTTGCAGTTTAATCCCGAGATAAAAAGACCCCGGGTCTAAAGTGAGCCAGTTTCTGAAAGCTGAGTGACGAATTATACATAATACAGCTGGCCATGCGACATCTTATCTATACCGTCAGTCGAGTTGAGACCTGAATTCATACTCTATGTATATTTCACGTATCAAGTTTCAGGTCAGTATATATATATTTAATACTAAAGGTATAAAAGAAAAAGAAAAAAAAAAATTAAAAAAAAAAAAAAAAAAAAAAGTGACACAGATACATAGATATATAACCATCTTCGTGTTTTACACTGGTATTATTATAATTCATATACGCATGTAGGTACAGAGAGACGATGCGTGTCCAATCGTTTTTTTTTTTTTTTTTCTGTTTCGTTGTTTTTTTTTTGTATCTGTTTTTTTTTTTTTGTTTTTATTATTTTTCCCTCGAGAAGATTTGGGTCGTCGTCGAATAATAATTCAGCTAGCTTAGTTAAATAAACTGTCATTGGTTCTAGATATGTACATTTGCCTAACTAATGACTTTCGGTAGTTGCTGCACCGCTATAGCGTACCTAGTTGTCTCTATATACTTCTAACGAAGACCCATTCCACGCAAGGCGGACAAGATGATTTCCATTTTCCATTCAATTTTCAGCCTCGACACCTGTCGGTTAGGCCTGTGTAGCATATCTTTGCTGCTTTTTGACTAGCACTGCAATTAGACACGGCTATGAAGAGGAGCTATGCCGACTATAACTTATACGAGAGTAGAACTAGGTAGATATAGAAGAAAAAAAAAAATGAAAAATAAAAATAAAAATAAAAATAAAAACGGGGTTCTCCCCCGGACAAAGGCATTAAATTTGGATACCCACGTGTAATAAGTACACACAAAATTGACGCAAGAAAATTTAATTCAAAGTGTTTATGTTTCGTTCGAAAATAATTCAGGGTTTATTATTATTATTATTATTTTAATGGTATTTTTTTTTTTTTAATTTTTTAATTTCCTTTTCATTTCAATCAAACGAATATATCCCTTCGAACTAATCGATATTTTATCTTATTAGATTAGTCGAAAGAAAAATATTGTCCAAAGTAAAGAAATTATTTGGTGCATTCAAAGATAACTTGAAAAACTATATTAGACCGATTCAACACATCGACTTGGTTGAATGAACAGAATATTTGCCTGAAATCACCAAATACCAATCGAAAATTATTACATGAGAACTAATTTCGGATTAACTTGATCGCATATCTATAATTGCATTCGATCGAAATAATGAAATGAAACAAAATGGCGACACAAATTATTATCACCCAAACTTTTTCTCTGACGATGCAGAGTGTATTATCTTTACTAGATATAGCTTGAATTCACTCTCGATATCTTTCCGTGTGTATACATATAGGTATCTGGTGCCCGGCGAGCCCTTTGCCTATATACGTTTCTATATAGTGAATATGAACACGCTTCCGGTCTTTGGTTTCAATTTCGATGTACATATAAGTACTAAAGCGTGTATAACGTATGTACGTATATCCATACATGTGTATATCGGTATATCGAATTTCCGCTCGAAAAATAGAAGTGTATAAAGGCATCGATTCGTGATTCGAAATACGAGATAGAGATATAACTGTTAATTATATTTCGCGAGTCTTAAGTCTCTCGAACGTGAGCCGTTATTTGTTAACACGTTTAAATTCACGCCTATATACAGGTTATATTTTCAAGTCAATATAAAGCTCCCACTATATATGTATAAACAGGTCTGCAAAATATAGCTACAGCCTATTAATATTCTATACTATAAATGCGATTGTAGAAAATCTTGTATATCTTCATTTATTTTTATTACGTTTTAAATTTCGGCTTGATGATTCTTTACATGTTAATTTATGTGTATATACATATATGAAGATTGAAATTAAAGAAACTGTGACTGAAATCCGTAGATATATATCATCGGCAATGTCTTCTGGTTTTTTAATCGATTCAAATTCAATTGAGAAGAATCTGAGCTTGGTTCGTATCTTTTTTACTTGATCTTTGAAATTTTTCTATACAGACACGTCAGAGTGGCAGTAAATCTTTCATTCGAATCTAATAATTCTATCGTCTATAACGACAGTGTGCTATAAATGTTCGACCATATTCTACGTATACTAGATATAATAAATTGCCAATGCTATAGAATCGTTGAATTATGCCAGTGAATATTCCCGAGAAAATATCAAAGCGTCGTGAAGAGAATTGACCGAGTCTTCATTTCTTTTTTCTTTTCTTTTTTTTTTTTTTTGAAGAAAAATAATTAACTATAAAGAGTAATAATTTTCTTCTCCGATCTATAGATTCAATACACATCGGAGAATTTTATCATATAGATTCAAACCTCGAGCCAAATTTAGTTCACGGCTTAGAAAAAAAAAAAAAAAAAAAAACTCTATAATTGTATAACTATAGATGGTGTAGGTATATGAAAATATGATAAAGAAAAGAGAGAAGGCAAAAAAAGAAAAAGAAAACTAGATAACGACAACGTTTCACCGCAAGATTATTTATATTACTTAGAATAATTTATAAACGAAAAAAGAAAAGAAAGAAAATAAAGGGTGACCGTATAAAATGCGAAGTGATTCTGCAAATATCTGAATTATTAATATTATAGTCTAAAATAACTGTAATTTCAATGCAATAATATTAATAATAATAATGATAATAATAATAATAATAAAACGAACATCGGAGTAAATGCCTACCTATATGTACCAAAAAAAGGCGAGTTCGTCGCGCACTTAGGGTACGAAACAAAAGGCAACTTGGCGGCGTTACTTTTCAAATATTCACGCATAAAGGCTCCGAGTGAACTACGCGGTTTGAATAAATGCAGTAGAGTATGTATGTAGGTAGGTACTACATAGATATATAGCTACTCCGTGCACAAGTTGCACGGCAGATGTGTTTTAATATACGTATTTACGCGTATATATATACAGTATACACACAAATCTACGTACTTAGATATAGATATAGACTGTAGAAGAGGTTTTCAAGCCCCGCAATAGAATAAAGATAATAGATTATCTATTCCCATTTGAAAATAAAGGGAATGAGAAAAGTTCAGTTTTCACCAGATCTCATTAGTTTCTCCCACGTTATCTCGAGAACGTAATGAACGGATTTCATCGATTTTCATATCAATCGATTCGGCTCTTCCTAACTTAGAACCACTGAGATCTTGGACCTCGTCGTTAGGTAGTTAAACTACTGTAGGTTTTCGAATTATCTAGATAGCATAATTTATGTCGAGAACCGATCACCGGATTTTCACGAATTTCGTCCCAATCGATAGGACTTGTTCGAATTTGGAATTCGCTCAAATTTCGGAATTAATCAATCGAGTATAGTTTTCGTGTGAGAAAAAAAAATCACTTATTGCTCATAAAATACACTACTATTCTTCGAGATTGAAAAATCCCGGCAAATATGGATCTAGGGCTGACCCATCGAGGTCAACCGACTTACCTGTTCTTTCTTTCTCCCGTTTCGCAATATATATATATACATATATTACAAAATGAAGAACTTTTTTCCCACCTATTTTATACACGTAATAATTGTTGAGGGAAATTGATCGAATTCCATTACACGTATATATGTGCGCCCGAGGTGAACAGTGAACGGTATAGCCAGAGGGAATTGCGTTTTCATATTATGCATCTCTTACCTAGATCGCCACTTTCTCATATTAAAACAAAATAAAAACTTGATTTTTCCACTATTATATCTGCTGCTGTTATTGCTGGCAGTATTTTTGCTCGTGTGCGTGTGTGTGTAGGGGGGAAGGGATTCTTTGTCAACTAGACAACTTTTCACCGCGTCAATATCTTTCGCATATCTTTCATAACAGCTCTGCCAGAATCCTAACACTTTCCTGTGTCTAGAAAAAAGCTTCTGTTATTATTTTGTTCGGATATTAAAAACGCTCCGAAATTACGTATCATTTAAGAATATTTGCTCCGAAATTCAGAAATTTCATTCTTTTTCTTCGATAGACTCAATCTGTATAATATGCATAAGTCGAAGCGCATGAGAATTGAAATAATTTTGAATTATGTCTGAAAAAAAAAGAAGAGAAAAAAAAAAAAATACAAATTATCGGCGTTGGAAAAACCGACTGAATATATGTATATAATATTTCTCGGCGGCGTATAATATATATGTATATAAGGGATTAAAAAAAAAAAAAAAATTATTTCCAAATAGCAAAAAATATTCAATACATGATAAAAAAAAAAAAAAAAACGGAAACAATTAATTACATGAATCAATGTACACGGTTCTCTTTTATTTCTCTCTCTCTGCCTCTCTCTGCACCGACCGTAGTAGCGCGGTGCTAGCACTCGAGACTGCGGAGCGGGAGGACGTGGGTTCGAATCCCCGGCCTGTCGAGGAGGACCTCAGCGGCAGCCTGCAGAATTTGTAAGACGGGTCACGCCGTTCAGGCGCCAAATTGGCAGGTTGAGGATTTGAGCTTGGTCCGGCTACACCCGGACAAGGTTTTTCCGGCGGTTTCCCTTGTCCCTCGTGCGAATGCGGGTGTTTCTATGTGTGTAGGTATATATCTATATACCTGCATACACAACCTGTCTGCTTGCTCGGTATAGCCATGTACCCTCTCTCTCTCTCTTTGCCTAGCTTAAGTTAGGTTTAAGTTTCTCCGCCTACCTTGTATACGCATTGTAAATACAGGGTAGGATTTGTCCAATATTGTAATGGATAATAAAATAAAAATCTATCTATCTATCTCTCTCTGTTCCTCCGCTGCGTCTCTTTGTGCCGACTTATAATCTAGGAAACACATACGCTCAGGTAGTTATTCTCTGTGAATGCAGGTGACATTCTTGCGGGTCTTTTATGACCTACGAGCTCGTTTCGACGTTTGTTTTTATTTTTATCTCCAAGAGATGGGAGATGCCCTCAGCTCGCGGCCGCGCATAGGCAAACAGGGCGCTGCAGAAGAAAATTACGTGACACACTAGCAAGCAAGCCTGTGGCAGAGATAACGCCGTATAAAATAGATATATGGGTAGAAATATTGCGATGCGCGTTTCAACCGCGAGATATAAATTCTTTTATTATTATTTTTTATCTTTTTTTCTCATCAAATGTTAAATGGTACTTAAAATTAGACATTGCGAGTAAGGTAAATCAAATACAGATCAATATTACTCAATCTCAATTTTTAATCCATCGAATCTTACAATTTGCGTAAATAGGTATAAGGTGGAAAAACGGACACAAGTTAGTGCCGCGGTGTCGAGGAGTTCACTGTTCAATTCCTGCTTTCTGCAGCGCACGATATACGCATTGGATTCATCCGTAACACGAGAAGGTATCTGGCAGTAGACACGTCTATTATACCCATGAGTCGGGGAGTACTGTATAGAAGGCATAACAGGGTTATAGACATAACAGAATTATCTCAGTTGCCAATCATGCGAGTATAACTTAGCGTGTATCAATTATGTTAACTACCAGTGTTACAGAGGTTCTTCCAGGTGTATTGCACGCTATAAATAAAGAGTAAGTTATAAGTACCCGTGCCTATACGTAGGCATATGCGTATGTGTATAATCATGTTCGGTCATACATCGTGTTCTGTACGATGCATTCGTTTCGAAAAACTTTATACACGAGGAGATGATTTGTTCTCTTCGGTATTGAATTCTCTTCTAAGTGAACTAACGAAGTTCTTGAAAAAATATTTTCGAATAACTTTTAGAGCACGTTAAAGTGGCCTTTTTTGTTTGTTAAAAAAAAAAAAAAAAAAAACATTTTTGTTATCAAACCTGAAAAAAGTCCTAATTCCCCGATTACTTTTACTTTTTCTTAGTTCACCCGGAAGAAAAGTATATGATGATTGGTAAGTTTCTTGGTTATTTTATTTCAGACGAGAATTACGAACTGTATTTTTCCCGCCAATTGGAAGCTGCACGAAAAAGACTCATTGCTCGGCCGTTTATTATCGTTTCTACTAGACAAAACTACTGTTTACACTTCAAATACGTACGAAAATACACCACAAATTTTTCTAGGCTAAGTTGTTTTTTCCCTTTCAAAAAAATCCTCGGAAACGAGAAAAAGCAATTAGTGTATAGTTTCTCTCATGCCACACAACAACCGATCGGAATGAAACTTTGGGGATTATGGATTCATCGTCAGTTTGGCAGAAAGAAGCAAAGTATTTCGTTTTCTTAAAAATATTGAATTTTTTCTTTTTCACGGATTCAGTTATCATCAGAGAAATCATGGAATTATGTATTCAGAAATGTATACTCGACTTATAACACTTTTGAAATCCTTAACCACTCGGTGGTGGTGAAGCACGCTTTTTTTAGCACTACATCATATCATTTGATACAAAAATGTCCGAGAAACAACGAGTCTACGCGTCTTATAAAAAGATAACGATATCTTAAGGAGTCGACACTTTGTCCCGGCGTAATCACGCGGTAAAAATGGCCTGCGTTGGAGTTCCCGGGTGCGACCACCAAATCCTCTTAATAGTGAGAGCTGGTACCCTTGATTTGCAGACCTTTCTTCAACGAGATTTTTTTCAGAATTCAATAAATCGATAACATTTCTTTGTATTTTAATTTTAATCTTTTTTTTGTTTTCTTTTGCGAAAAAGTGCAACAAGAAAGAAATTTTTTTTTTTTGATTTCTGTACTTTGAATAAAATGTTCCTGACTCATATGTATTGAATAGGTAACCTAATGATTATTATGATTAAAAAAAAATAAATAAAAACAAAAGAAAAGCTTGTAAAATTAGGGAATCAGAAGTAAACCTATATCTGCGTAAAGCTTTTTTCGTATCAATGATACGATGGTTGAAATTTGACCTAAATACCTGAATATCGATTTGTAATATAGAAAGAGGTTGAGAAAAAAAAACTTACGACGGACTGGATACTAGTAGAAAAATTTGAATACAGAAGTTTATCTAATTTCAAACTCTGAGGGTATGTATACATACACTGTCCGCTTTGTTATTCATTGATTAACTTTGACTCCGAAAACTTTAGGTTTTATAAATAAATCGATCGGTATTCTCCGGATCTGAAAATATACAAACTTTATATAGTATACGTGATTAATGTCGAGTTGTAATTTTGATCTTGAAAATTAAGCTGAAGGCGATATATGTACTGTCTTCTTGCGTCAGTATTATTAATTGGTATCGCTTTCATTCCGAACGCTGTCCATAGAATTATACACTTCGTGATAATTACCCACCTCAGACAATAATTATTGTATCTACAAGTATAACGCACACCTGTGTCTCATTCGGAAATAAATTCAACTAAACCGCATTGAATGAATCTCGGAATATATTTACGAATCAACAATATATAGCTAATATAGTGTGTCTTTATAAATTGCAGCCCCCTACCAGCCCCCATGAACTAGCTCTTCTTTCATTCACAGCCAAAGACTCTCGAAATGTAATGAAATTCATTTTTATATTAATATTGTCGAAAATGCAGTACACGAATTCAATTGTCTTGTAAAGAACAAAAGGAGCGAGACAACTTGAATCTATAAATTTTTTCAAAATAATTTCAACAACTAGGCACCGCTTATAAACCATTTATTTGACTAATCGATTTCAGGGACGTTGACTCCTGTATACTAGGTATACGATGATAATATATTTTCCGCGTTACAGATACGCATCAGTCATCATCCGTCGTGATAACTCGACTCTGCAACACGTGTATACGAGTATGCATGTATACACGTGTTACTATGGACTACACATGTGCTGATAAGAGAATAGCCTAACTTTTCTCAAACGAGTTCAAAACTATATCTCCTCGTCATTGTTTTCTCTTTCTTTCGTCTCTTTACAGTATTTCTTTCTTTCATTTCAACAATAAATTGTCCGAAAGGCAAATGATCACCGAATCATCAATTTCTTTTTTATTATGCCCCGAAGTGTGTTCATTTTTTATGTAAGTTGAAAAAAAAACACCAGAAATCATTCTAAAACAAATAATCCAAAAAGTTTTGCCCCCCTGTTATAATATTATATTCGAGATGTTAATTTGTAAGATCGCAGCATATCAGTGATATGGTAAATATGAATCCGATTATCTTCTTTTCCAATAATCGAAAAACTTCAGCTTGTTGGGGCAACGGATTAATTCGATTCGGGGACTTCCCGCGCATAATAGTAGAGCTGCTGCACCTTATTTAATGCGCGGGAACCTGAACTAGTCGCAGGTATTTTAAAGTAACCATATCGAACCAACTCTGTAACACCGTGTTACCCGTGACTAATATCGTTCCCCTCGGTTGATCGGGTTTCTCGTCGATAGATATTACACGCATATATATTTATATTACGTATATGTGTGCGTGTCTATACGTGTCGATTGAGCAGTGGTGCCTAACTTTACCTTTGACTTTTGAAATCGCGAAAAGATATACTCTACAGTGCTTTTCGCAACTTGTGCAAAAGTCGAGATTACATACAACGTACAAAATGATTTTTCAAAACTCCCTCCTATCACCTTTTCTCCGCGATATTAGACACGAGAATTTATATGTATATTATATCTACAGATACTGGATTAGGTTAATTACCAGCGATAGATTGTCTCGGCAATTAGTAAATATCGGTATAAAATGGGCATGGAGAATGAATAATTGTAGAAAAAATGGCGGGAAAAAATCGTTACAGAGTAGAACGTTAATCGCGTAAAATTAATTGGTTGATTAGCAATTCGCTATGTTATATGTACTTGGCAAACTCGCAATTATATCATATCGCAAAGTATACAACGAAGATATGTGTACTATTAATTAAACGATATCTTCGAGTAGTTCTGGCCGCGTGCCATGCATCTATAGCATAGATATACACGTTCATAGGTGTATCGTAAATATGTATATTTGTATAGGTATATAAGATATATATACCTATATATAATATATAGGTGAGGATTAATCGGTATATATTATACTCTGGTATAGAAATTTCTACTCATATATGAATTTCTATCTATTCTATATGAATCTTGTCGGAAATTTCGAATATTTCATAGTTTTCCATTACAAAAATTGTAATTGACTTTCGCATATATGGGTGGAATTTTTTTTTTTTTTGTATCTCTCTAGCCTTATTTTTATTCTTTAGTATGTCAAATTCAAGAAAAAAAATACCTCATTAATAATCATGTTCAGAAGTCGCTCGAAAAGGTCTAAGGTACTCTACTTGGAAACTGAATCTGAAAAATCTTGAGCGACCTTTAGATATCAAAATATCGACTTGAAAATTTCAGGATTCTGATCATTTTTCTAGTAGAAAATAGTGAAATAACGAGAAATTTTTTTTTTTTTTTTTTTTTAAAGTAGATTTTCCACGTTATTGAAAATTTTTTAAAATCTTCAGCGACCTCTCAAGATTTTTTTTCGAGCTGCGCTTCGGAGGAGGCTCTTAAAACATGATAAGGCTAACATATTTTCGTAAGGGATTCGAAAAAAAAAATATTCTTTTTTTTGGGCCACCCTACTCTGTTTACATATTTCATTTTTATAGATTTATCGCAATTTAAATAAAAATAATAATAATTATAATAATAATAAATTCTTTATTTGTAGTACAATAACACACGGGAAAAGTTTCATCTCCGAGCAATTATACAAATAGAAATATTTATTCAACAGATCATGCATAATAGTCCAGGCGCGGCGGTGTAATTCCTCTGTAAGGGTTGTCATTCCCCTGGATGTCAGGCTCATTGAGATCGCGATGTTCTCATACGCGTCGGCTAACGTCTTCTATTTGCGTAAGTATAAGATGTTTTCCATAGGATCAGAGGAATAACCCGAATACAAAGTTTCATCTTATATTGTGGCGCATCTGTGCCATATTATTATTTTTTTTTTTTCGAGCTTCAGAGGAGGGATATAAATATACGTAATAGTTTCAGGAAATACTTATATTTTCAACATTATACAATTTTAAGTACCTTCATACGATTTAAGAAAGAAAAAAAAACTGTCTTTTAGACATTTTCCTAATAGTGATTTACTAATATAGTCTGCTAAGAAATCGACGAAATTGTATCGATTATCAGAAGACCGAGTAGGTACATGTAAAATGATTATTTCGGGAGAACCACCCATATACATATATGTAGTTTTATTATTATTTTTTTTTTCAAATTCCCGTTTTTCTGATTTCAGAGAATCCAGAAAATTATTGTAAACACATCCCGAAAATGAAAAGTTGAGTTTTCACTAGATCTATGCACGTTTTGAAGTCCGGAGAATCACATCTAATCATTTTTAAATGGACGTTTATGTGTGCGTATGTACATACGTATGTATGAGATCAATTTTTCGTCCGACGATATCTCGAGAACGAGTGGTCGGATTTTGATGAACTTGGTCTTAAACGACGCGCCTCTCTCAAACTTAGAACTGATTAGATTTTGGCTCTGACCGGTCCAGCAGTTTTCAAATTATTTAAATAAGAAAATTCTAAAAAATGAAATAAAATAATAGTTGTAACTTGAGAACAGATGAACGGATTTAGACAAAAATTGGTATCAGAAAGTTTTTTGAGTCGCTGATCACGAATCTGAAGTCAAATTTATAAGATTTACATCTCACATAGTGAATATCCTGAAAACAAAAATTAAAACACTCGGATTTTGAGAAAAATTTGAACTCTCAAATTTTCCAGCTCAAAACGAGTTCGAAAACGGAAAGTTTTCAATCAAATTCATTGGTTTTATTAATCAAACTAGAAAAGAACCAGAATTTTTTTTATGAAAAACTACGAAAATTTGGAAATCTTATCGAACCAGTTACGTACCCACAATATATAATTATTATTTTGATTAAAAAGGAATAGCGAAAAAAAACACAAAGAACTCACCCCATATGTGCGACGAGCATCGTGCGTCTCGGAAGCTGCTTCTCTTCGCCCTGTAAGACGATTTCACAAATTCATTGAGGTATAATTTGTGAAACATTTTATCGATAAGAATGTTTTTTTATTTTCACGCTCTCCATTTATTTTCTCTGATTCTTCGATCACGTCTCTGAATAACGACACTATATTGCATATATACATATATAAATATATATATATATCTATGATAGATCCGCGTGGTCGTGGAAGAATTGATCTTGTCATAGTTTGATCATCTGTCTTCGTTGCTTCAATTCCAGTATATTGAATGACTTATATTATACCTAGTCGCGAATCCGCGCTCATTCTTACCACATAGTATAGGTGTTTGTATATATGGATACGCTACAGAATTTTATATCCGAACGCCATACATGCATACAATGTACAATACATATAGGTATAATAGACATTATAGAGTTTTGTCTATTTCGACTACATGACAGCAACAAAACCTCAACTTAGGGTACTCATACTTACCAATACGTGGACTAGCTCATATATATAACGTATAATATATAGAGATACATATAAGCCAACGGGAATAATTGTACGGGGCAATTTATTCTCGCGTCGTTTAAATTAAGAGAAATTCTTCAGCCTTTTCGGTCCTTTATAACTAATTATTATACATACATAACTTGATCATTTATTATAATACGTAAGGGATCATCAGGCTCTTCAAAAAGCCATAGGAATCATCGAGTGTCTATCGATCAAATCATTAGTACATTAATAGGAGTAGAATTCTCTTATTAACTGATATGTCCTTTACCGAAGAATAATTTGCGCGCGGAATCTGAAGGGTAATTTTTCTTGAGCACTGTAATTTCTTGTAAAGTGATTTATAAAAATGGTGAAAAACTATATCTTACCATATTTTGATCGTATTCTCATCCTGAGGACATTATTACGATTTATATCGTGAGCTCACTCGCACATATAACGTATAGGTATACCCAAACCGAACTGATTGAAACAACAAACACAATGTATCTATAGGTATATATCGCCGAGATCTGCGCTGCCCCGCGCGGTATTTAAACGTGTAAAAATACCACGTCGGTATCCGCGTAAATGAACGATGCTATTACACGAAACATTTTCCGTACGTCATAGCCTAAGATGAATAAATACAATCTTTTTTAAATTTTTTTTATTTTTATTTTTTTTTCTATTTTCGGGATTCAGAATTCAGAAAAATTGAACTTTTTTCTTTTCTTTACGTTTGACAGATCAGGGATTACAGATCTTTGTACGATTTCTCCGAATTCATGGGGGCTGAATGGCACTATTGATTATTTTCTCACAAGTCGCGGCAACGATCATACACACGCGAGTATAGCGCAACAAGCAATCGAGCCTCGTGTTGCCGTGGCCCAAGACGGAACCGGACTGATTGCGAGCGAGCGTTCGAATCCTCCGACAACGAGGCGAGGGCACGAGTCTAATCGCGCGCTGTTGATGGTGAGGTGCTGTGCTGTGCTGTGCGAGGAACGACCGCGACGCGACCGGCGACGCGACTCACGGTGAGCCAGTGCCGATGGATGCAGTACTCTGACAATGAGAGAGGCTCATCAGATCCGCGCGGTAGTCAATAGTTTACCATAGTCCTTCGCTGACTGCGGGTGGCGATGGATGGGTGGAACATTGTCGAGAACATCGCGGTTATAACTACTGCATCGACATAAGGTTGAGAATGAATGGGGCGTAACGATCCCACGAGGATGCTCGGCGACCTGATACTCTTCCGGATTAAATTTTGATCATAAACTATGTATTAGATATAATTATATCGATATAATGGATCTCTGTTATAGGCTTCGTTTTCGAGAGAATTACATCAGTTTTTAGGCACTTTTAGTACGAGGATACGGTTTAGAAATAGAGAATTTTGGATTATCTTTTTTTTTTGTGATTCTTCTGTTGGTTTTTTTTTTTTTTTTTTTTAGATATTTGCGGTGTATTTTCTGATTTTACAATTTTTATAGAATTTCGAAATTTTCTTTTGATAATACCTTATTAAAATATAAGTGCGAGAAATCAAATTTTCGCAACAAACTATTTTTATGTATGTACTACATACGTACTTATACATATATTAAATAAAAGTTTCGAACATACATGCGGCACAAGAATGGTTTGACCATCTCGTAAATACATGCATATTATCGCACGTAAACACACACACAAGCCAAATACTATATCAATGTATATTATTGATATATTTATCTACATATATAATGAACATATAGGAGGTCTTTCTATTCGGTATGTGAGATGCTATACCGTAAATCAGATTGCTTAAATGCCGCAATGGGATGAATTAATTTATGAGGCCGAGGTCATGGCTTGGATCATAAAGTCACGTGTTATAAATATCATCTTTTATATAGGGTAGCAACAGCTCGCACCTGCGTCAAAGCTTGGTAAAAACAGAAAAAAATGTATAACTTGCTCGCAAACTAAATAACGAAACAAACAAAAATAAGAAAAAAAAACAAATCTCTCTCCTATATTGGAGAAAAGAACGAAAATTAATATTACGTACTTTCATTCGATATATATTCACAGTGGTCACGAAAAAAGTAATTTAAATATTGAACTGCGTGTAATAGAGGGGCATCCCGCTCTGCAATGATATAACCGATATAAAACCGGCTAATGGGCCACTGAACGAGGCGGTCAGGGTTAGGGTTAGGTTCACTCGGCTACGCAGGCTTACGTTATAGCTGCGATCTTAATCTCAAATACGAGACGTTGATTGGGTGCGGTGAGAAGTTGCTCGGTCAATCTGAATCCCTTAAGGGTGAGTGCGACTTTCCTGCCTCAGGTTGTCGTCTCATTCAGCGAACGATCTATTTATGTTTCATTATCTACCTATATACTTATATCACGCCGTTTCATTATCACCTTTCTTTACATGTGTACGTATGTCTTCATATCCTCTTCACAGGTAGAAATTTCCTCTCCTTTCTCTCTCTCTCTCTCTCTCTCTCTCTCTCCTCAATTATTATTTTCATATAAGTATTTATCGTATTTTCCTAGCTGACGATGAATGCGCGGAATAGTGCATTCTCGCATTCATTTGCGTGCGCAAAGTTAAATTTTACGCACGCCCGCGCGCATAAGATCCAAATTTCTATTCTCTATACGTTTGTCGATCTTTCAATACCATAATTTAAGATTTCACAATCAATTGTTGAGATATGGAATGTATATCGGGGGAGGGGGGGGGGGGGGGGGGGGGGGCAAAACAGAGTACCCAAGAAAGTATTCAGTTTTGGGGGGTTTAAATATATGCTGAAATTTCATTTTTTTAAATTCTATTCAAAGAAAATAAAATGAATTTTCAGCTGCGGTTAGAAAAAATTTTTCTTTTACTTTTAAAATTTTTTTATTTAATCTAAAATTTGGATATATCGGATTTATCTGGTAAAAGTAACTATTGATAAGTAATCAGTACATTCTGTACTTGAGTGACTCGTAAAAAAAAAAAGAAAAAACAAAGACAAAAAAGTATAGGGGAAGTATTCAGTTTTGAGGGGTTTAAATATGATGAATTTTCTTTTTTTCAATTGTATTCAAAGAAAATAAAACGAATTTTCAGCTGCCGTAAAAAAATATTTTCAACTTTTTAAATTTTTTAATTCAATCTAAAATTTGGATATAACGGATTTATTTTGTAAAATTAATTTTTAGTAGATGAAATAAGTACATTTTGTACTTGAGTGACTCGTGAAAAAAAAAGAATAGAAAATATATATATTTTCGAAAAAAAAATATATATTTTCGAAATTTATTTTATTAAATGAAATAACGTAGAATGATGTTAGAAACTATTTTTGACCATTTGAGTGACATTTGAGGAAAAAAAATTTGTCAACAAAATTTTTTGGGTACCCCATTTTGCCCCCTCCCTACCTCGTTTTGCCCCCCCCCCCCCCCCTCCGCGCCCCTACACATTTTCGAAAAAAAAATACATATTTTGGAAATGTATTTTATTAAAAAAAAAAAAAAAAACGTAAAATGATAGAAACTATTTTTGACCATTTGAGACATTTAAGGAAAAAAAATTTTTAACAAAATTTGTTGGGTACCTCATTTTACTCTCCTGCCCCATTTGCCCCCCCCCCCCCCCCACACACACACACATATACAAATACATATAGATATGTACTCTTCTACCAATGCCACACATACATTATGTATTCATACAACAGGCATCATCTGAATAAGGAAAAATTATAAAATGACACAACTCTTCATAAAACCTTTTTTCCTGCATGTGGTTTTTACGACTTTATAATTTTAATATAATAGTGACGACATAGCTACATTGTCTCGTTATCTCATTCGCTTCTATGGGTCATCGTGCATTCTGCGGAAGAACATGAAGTACGAGGCAGATCCTTGCACCATCTATAATCGAAAGAAACAACTTGTTTAACGTTAACCATATTCTTCATAGATTTTCATTAAAATACATTTTGCATTTTATTTTATTTGGTTTTCGCCTATTCTTGCTTCGTTTAGAGCTTGAGAATATATTATTTCATTACATCTCGTCTTATTCTACTTTCATATAATTTTCCTTCTATCCCTTGCGTTGGATCTTATGTCCTTTCATTAAAATGTATAGTTCATGCGTTTCTTCATGCTCACTGTCATGTAAGTCTCCCGCGAAAGCACTGCGAACTTAGCTACGGTCAGTTGAAGAGGTCTTCTAGATCGTTTGATGATCAGTAAAAGGGCTTGATTTATTTTTGAAGAAGATGAATTATACCAATCACTGAAATAAGCGGCATCTGCTACCAACAGACCCTGCAAAGTTACTAAAACTTCATATAAAATATGTAAACACTCCGCGCGTATATATGCATATGAATAAATATAATATAAGATCTTGCATTTATTTTTTGATCCAGAAAAACCTGCACAGTCGTAACTAAAATTACAAGATGAACAGTGACGGAGCCACTCAAGAACTTTCAACATTTGAATAATGATCTTTTCGAGTTTCGACCTACGAATAATAATATTTATATTTTTGCCGGAAATTTCAACCACTTCTATATAAATATTGACGATAACGAAATATGAACAAAGTAGGTAAGTCAAGATAAAAAAATTAAAAAAACAAATCGATTTTTTAGAAATTCAATTATCTTCGAAATTCTTGAGCGACCTTTCAAACTTTTTCAATCGGGCCTAAATTTGGTTGGCTTATACTCAAAGACTAAGAACTACGATATTTTGGGGTGAGATCGGAAATTCGGAATTTGAGGTCAAACAGTTGTCTTCCTAGTGAAGATATGATAATGCATAATAATTTCTAACTTCAGATTATTTATTTTCATTTTATCTTTCTATGTGCGCTTACTTGCTGGGTGACTTCGTCGCCACAATTACAGAATATAAATAGCTGGTACATCATTGCGGTCATCAGAGAAACCATAGAGAAAAATTGAAAACTCATTATGGGAACCTGCGGGAATTGCGTAGATATAGGTAGGTATCTCGGTAAGTATGTTTAATATCAAGTTAAACATTAATTATTGTATTATATTATGTATAGAAAGTTAAGCGGTAACTTTGGAAGATCTGATACGCCAGTATATGGCAGATAAAATCATTCATTCGTAATTCATCAGCACGGGAATTACAAATAAAGAAAATACTGGGATGAATCTAGCATGAATAATTCAACTGCAGTATAAGGTACTACGTTCTACGGAGGGTCGCGGTTATTCACATATATACATGCATGTATAGGCAAATGTCAATAAAATCGAATGAGAATTATGCAACGTAAACTGTGCGGTGAGCATACAATTTCTTAGAGACGAATAAGCGCAAAACGAATGAAGAAGAAAGAAACAAAAATGTAAAACGCTTTGTAAACCATTATTATTTATTACTTACCGAAGTAATTTGAAACAGGGGGAGACACATGATTACTAAATTGGACAGAAACTGCAGTAGAACCAGTATGCTGAATATTCTCTCCATTTCCACGGTCAGACTGCGGTAATAAATGCATCGAATGAGGTTACAGAAACTCTGAATAATATACGAATTTCAAAAGGAGGGAGAAAAATAATACAAAACGTATAAATCAGTGATAAAAAAAAGACTATTAACTTCTGCGCTACGAATGAGTTTGATGCATTTTAAGAGCCTTCTACAAATTTCAGCTTAATAAAAAAATTTGTAGAGATCGCTCAGGAATTTTGAAAATATCGAAATTCAAAGAAATCGATTTTTTTTCCAATAATTTCTTCAGCTGCTCAACACTTCAATCTTTTCCATGTAGATCGTAGTGAAACATACTGAAATTGAAAGTCAAAATAATATTTGAAGGTCGATCAAACGATTGACAGTTTATTAGAATTTTGTTTTTTTCATTATTGAGCAGCCTTTGAATATCAATATTTTGACTTCAAACTTCAATATTTTCCTCTACAATCTACATAGGTATATAAAAGATTGAAGTAGGGAGCAGCTGAGGAATATTTGATAAGATCGATTTCTTTGAATTTTGACATTTTCAAAATTCTCTAAAGACCTCTACAAATTTTTTAATCGAGTTAAAATTTAGAGAGGGCTCTTGACATGCATCAAACTAACATATTTTCATGTGAACTTTTAAGAAAACAGAAGTCGAAAAATAATTTTTACTCTGGGAACAAAAAACGCTTCTGAATTCAAAAAAGCTCCGCCAATCTCTTTAAATTACGTCTACAAATGAGCAAAAATTTTTTTTTGAATCGAATAACTAAATATCTACACAATAGGAGCATTTTGATTATGTTCCAAATATGAATTGAGGTTTCGAAAAGCTCCTTGCGTCACAATTTAGAAATTCTTTAGTTTGAAATTTTCTAGGTATGTACATAGCTCATTAATTGTCGTAATAATTTGAAGAGATTGACGTAACTTTTTTTGAATCGCTACGCGCTTTTTCTCGTATTAAAAATTATTTTACAGTATGTATTAGTCTCTCGGTAATATATTGTTGCATCCTTCATCCATTTTCGAATACACTTGCACTTAATTATCATGTGTAAACATATTAGATGGTAAAAGTGATCCGAAAATGATAAAATCAATGCATATAAAGATCAAAGAGTTGAAGTGCCGGTTAAAGAAACAATTTATGTGATCGTCTATTGCGATAAGTCTTATAACTGAAAATGGTAAAAAAATGTCTAATTACAATAATTCAAATCCTAATCTACGCGTTGAGATATTATAATTTCACTCGCTTATCAATGATCGATCTGAATTCTCACTTCTAAGTGCTTAATTACTCCTGCACCCTTCACCTTAGCTTACCTACATTCCTTACCTTATGATAGCGAGATGGTGTGAAACACATTGTTTTACCAAGCCATAAATTTCATCGGTTAATAAATCAGCAGAAATAATATTTCGACAATTTTCAGCCTTGCATCTCTGCAACTTTTTTATGGCAATAGGCTTTAAGGAGATCAAGGTCCGGGATAAAACACGTAACTGTGTTGCAATGTGCAGAAGAATACTTCCGTACAAAATGTCGGTCGTCACGATTACCGGGCTGAGCATCAGCATACACAAAACTTGGTAAATGTAAGCCAACTCGTAATATGGTGTAACGTAAATATCAAACGGAAAAAAGCTCATGTAAGGGAGCTGTCGGTGCCTTTCAATTCCTCCTTCATCTCCATTCGCTGTAGTGTGGTTTACAGAAGAGTCTTCTCGACCCTGAAAATTTATTCCAGAAATTTTCGTTTCCGTTACAGCTATAGTAGTTGATTATGAATTTTAAGTTCCCTGATAAAAATGTCAGACAGAACATTATCGTTTTCTATCTACAGGCGTTTTATGCAGGTTTATAAGCTTCTGGCGTTTCTTCGTTCTGGAAATCATGTTTGATCGAATTTTTTAACATTTTATACCTGAGACGTGCTCTTTTTTAGTGCCATTCTTAGAAAAAACAGATTCAAAGGCTTTCAACGCCACTGGTTATGAATCTAAGCTGGACATTGTGAAATTCAAAATGACGGACCGAAGGGGACGAGTGAAAATTTCACAGTTCAATTTTTTCACCAAAATTACGTCTTATTCCTCATTTTGGCTCGTTACTTCGGATCTGTCATTTTTAATTTCCCAATTCTGTAAGCCGCGACCTGAAAACCTCAAAATAGCGCATTCGTGTGAAAGTTACCTAGTTGACACCATTCGTCCCGTTCTGAGAAGGTTAAATAAGTTTTTTATCAATTTCTATCAACGTATAGGGATCAGTATTTAAAAATATTAATAAGTCTAGAAAAATATACACATATATTATATGTTTTTTTTTTTTTTATTTACCTGAGTAGAATCCGAGGACATGTAAAAAGGGCAGAGGAGTCCGTTAATGACAACAGAAGTACCTAGGAGAAAATAAATGTTGAATAATCTTTGAGTCCGAAAAATGCAGTCTCGGACCAGTTCCGATTCTTCGGGTGCTCTGGTTCCTCGTATTTTGAAAATTCCAGATTCGAAAGATTTCGTCACACTTTGTATCTCTTTAGCTCTGATCAACATCACCGAGATTTTTGTACATCCCATAACGTGGATTATGGAGTAACAGAGGTTGCTTATAAAGGCGTCAAAATTTTCCCACGAGAAATAAAGCTGAATTATTTCCAGTATAGTGAAGAGGTAGCCAAAAGTGAAAACAATCGTGATCTGATAAATGCAGTATAATGCTTCTTTTGAAAACCCTCGGAACCCCAAATTATCGCCTGACCAAAGTCCGAGAATCCTCAGCATCCTGATGTACGTAGAGAAGTAATTTTTCGGGATACATGATAATTCCTTACTCATTTCTTTGATCACGTAATTGTTTATCTACAAAATCGAAGAATGTGCGAAAAATAATGTTCATCAATTTCTGAATTTGACAAAAAAACAAGAAAATTAATTATACCTACTCATAAGAAATGTTCGTCAGTATCAAGACTTTCTCTGATAATCCACTGAAGAATTGTTCTCCGGTCAATTTGAGACCAGAAACAAGATTGAATTTTTTTGAGTTCTTATACGCGAATTGCTATGAAGAAGTAAAATTACAAAAAAATTCTTTCGGGACCCACGTCCAGTCCTTGTCGAACTTTCTCTGTCTATGGAGTCTTGGACAGCAGAGAGCAATGAGTACTAGAAAGTAAAATGGGCTAGCTACGGCGCCTATTCAAAGAATACATACACACATCATTAATAGTTGATACGGAAGCATTATCGGTTTTCAGCATCGTCATATAAGTCTTGGGGTAACGTGTAATCTTCCGAACGATACCGTTTATTTCTATCTCAAACATAATGTGTGTAAGGTATGTTTGCCTCGGATCTTTTATCATTTTCAAAGCATAAAATAATCATCGGTGGATGTTATAATGAGTATATGTATACAGGGTGAGTTTTCTCTGGTATCGAACGAAGGAGGAGCCTATCATCGCAAACGCTCCACCCTTTCCTATTCATACTTGTTATTGTACCACCGAGAAACCTCACTTCTATTTTCACGTGCCGTCAGAATCATCCTGTCTCAGTCAGTTTGAACATTGTCAATAAAGATGTCAATGAACTGAAATTGTAGACAGTTTCTGGTTGAATCGTTGTTTTCATTTTGCCGTCAACGACATCTTATCTGACTAACTAAGCATTGCCAACCTGATGGTTTTGATAGCACGTCAAAATAGAAGTGGGGTTTCTCGATACATTTTACAATAACAAGTATGAATAGAAAGGGGCGGAGCGTTTGCGATGATAGTCTCCTCCCTCGTTCGATACCAGAGAAAACTCACCCTGTATATGGACAGACTTTGAGCTTATACAACCTATCGTTACAGGTACTGGTATTTTTTAAATTCAATGTGACGTTCCTCCCGTTGCTCGATACTTAATAATACTACCCTGTGCAGAGAGGGAAGGTTGTATATTTTCTCTGTATATGTTATTAATGTTCTTTTCTTTTCAGTCAAATTCACGAGTAATAGAGAAATTGCAGCTTACGAGTTAAATACTAGAAATACCATCATATCACTATATTATAATGCGTCACCTCCGTAAGATGTCGGTATTTTTTTATAAGACTAAAATATTCCTAATTTCTCGGTCATTTCTGTATCAAAGGAGACGAGACAGCGCATTTGCCCCCCCTGAGTAGCTATGTGCATCTGTGAATAATTTCATTATCTATCTGATAATATCTGAGACTGTAAGTAAAGAGAAAAATTTGAAGTTGTGAAACAATGAAATACCCACCCACTTTTTGCTGCAATAAAGTAGTAATCCCCAAAGTTTCCTTCCGATCGGTTGGGTGGGATAGGAGAGACTCCGAATTGCGTTTTCGAAGTGATCTAGTGCGTGTATCAAATCTCTTGAACCTTGAAACCATGTGACTAGGAATTTTGTCGATTTTGAAGTTCTAAAAATAAACACAGAGGGAATTCGGGAGGAATGGTTCTTTAACCTACCGGAATGAAGCTTCATTCAGAATTCCATTGTACAGGTATAGGTATAGCAGGTATGTCCCGCCGAGCTCGCGCCTTTTCGTATAGGATAATCTGAGATAAATCGAACCATGTGTCCAGGACAACCGCCACGAATTTCATCCATCAAGAATAAGCTATCCATCTCAATCGGGTCCGGTTTTGTGTTCGGCCCACCAAAGCCCTTCGTGAGTTCGTATATGAACTCGACTGACATAGTAGGCACGACGGTAACGTGTCGTCCGATCGAATTCCAGACGCACGCATAATCGAGCCATTGTGTACGCATGATGTTAAATTATTAACATGTTCAAGGATAATTTGACAAATATATGTATGAGTGTATGTAATCATAAGCCATCCATCCCTATATGCACACCTGTGAATCCTCCTCGAAAACGTCACTTGACGTACGTTTGACGTTTATCGAAAGTCGATAGCCTCGATCATCGTGATCAATTCTCTATTCAAATCGAACAAAAATCAACCCTTACTGGGGTCTGAGCCTATATACTATAACATTTACATATTCTATCTTCCTCTCCCTTTTCAAACATATACCGCTCGTACCGGTCTCTGTGAATGATATGTGCTCGTCCACGTCGCCGTCTGTCGTCGTTGACACTAGCTACGAATGACTATATAAGACGCGTGGTCCGATAGGTAGGTATAATATCATTCTAGAGTGAAATAAATCCATACATAGGTACATAGGTATATTTGAACAAAAATATTCGTAATTAGTGATCCTGCTGAGATTCATTTAGTTTGAACAATTCGTATTGCAAGAGTTATTTTGCAACAGGAATACTGCAAGCGTCTAAGCGTAGTCGTTAGTTCAATTAGTTTCACGTGACACACATTCTCCGGAGGGTGCAGACTCCTGACAGTAGTTATTTCTGTGCGAAGACCGTTGCGAGATGATTTTGAGACATCAACTCTGATCATCCCTTGTTTTCGCAGAGAATATCTCTCTCTAACCATTATTGGCCACGAGCATATAATCTTACAAGATTACGCTCCGCATGGGGTGACTGGAATCACATATTGGCGATATATAACGATGTCCTGCACTCAACGCCGGCGACTTGTGTATGGTTAGTATGGAGTAATTCATAACCGAATTACAGTTGGTATGGAATTTCCATACCTGGAAAATGTCATTAGGATCTGAAAATGGAACGGATCACGTTTTCGTAGTTACTGTAGTATACTGCTTTCTTTCTCGTATCATCACGGATTCTATAATCTGTTCACCCGTTATTATAGCAGCGTTTATAAATTATAAATATATCGGTCAGATAAGTATAATGTAGGATTGCAGAAAAATTTAGGCTTCGGGTGACTGGACTGGGATTCGAACCCAGGCCCTCTCGATTGCCGGTCGAGTGCTCTGACCACTGAGCTACCCAGGCCCTAGACCCAATCCTCCTACAATCCGTACAGTAGTGGTTTGGGGGACCCCGATCCCACAATAATTATTAGTATTTTTATCTCAATCGGCGCGCTGCCCCGTTACCATCTAGTTTATTAATTATATGCTGAGCTATCTGGCAATTTCCGGTGTCAAAATCTTTATCGTTCTGTTATTATGAGTGACGTGCGTCAACGTCTGGCACTCAGCCACAGATTTTTCCTTATTCTTTGAAGTTGTTTAGAAGACGGGTATAGGGATGGATACGAGTGTGGGAGATTTCCCGATAGGCTATTCATCCATAATTTATATCCATCTACATATTATCTTATATATCAATAATTTTTTTTCTTCATTTGTCACTCGATAATTATATGATCAAGATTTGCATTAGGTGTAGCCTTTATTAAAGTTATAACGATATCTTGTTATAGTTTATTTTTAAATGATCAAACATTTTTGGTGTGAATTTTAACTTGATTTTTAACATACATGTTACAATATCTTTAAGGAAATTCTCCAAAGACTAACGATTTTGGTATTGATCGACGCGGAATATTTCAAATAGTACTTGGTTAGTTTTTTGACAAAACTTGGCATGGCATGGCATTAGAGGCTATCTAATCGGATGTTCAAAAGTACGTAACTTTGCGATTTTTTTGCTCCATGAATAAGCTCGAAACTGAGTTGAAATTTCACAGATACATGGTTCAAATATTCGACTGTACCCACTGCGTAAATTTCAAATTTTGTTCATAAGACATGATTTGGAGAATAGATATTGGGAGAATAATCCTTGAGAAAATAAACAGACGTGCCCATCTCTGCCTATAAATATAAGTGCCCCGTGCCCCACATTCTTAGGACACTAAAAGTACATATATATACTTATATAGGTATGCAGTGTATGTAGAAGAAAAAATCATAATAATATTGATCATACACTATGATGATAAATAATTGTATAAAAGCGTATCTTATTTTAAACGGGACGCTTCTGCTCTAGTTTTGCGTTTGAGTCTGAAGAACATCCGGTTTCTGGACGACCAGTTATCGACGCAAACAGCGCACGGTACGACGATGCCGGAGAAGACAGAATATACGCGTATATCCATATCTCTCCGGCCTAATTCAGTACTGATTATTTTCCTAACGTTCCCACCGCGCGGTAGTTGGTCCGCATACGGCATGTATGTATACACCTACTAAAATTCTGGAGTACCAACGAAGTTGCGTTGGTCAGATTAGCGCTCCGTATCATCACTGGAAGATATAATAACAATTCTCTCCCACAAACACACCTAAGTCTTCCTCGACTTATCTTTCGAAAGAGCGAAGAACGGACATTTGTACAACATATAGGGATGGGAATCAGAAGGACTTCCGGCCTTTTGCCATGAAAATTTCATAAATAAAATTTTTATGAAAAGGAGAATAGTTCTCTCACCCCTTGACTATAACGGTGCATTTCCGGCGTTGAAGAATCTGTTACATTTGGAACTATACCACAACAACGTCTCTCAAGTGTCTAAACGCATAGAAATCTGGGAGAAAATTATGTACGCGTTCTCACCCTAGTAAAACGAATAATATGAAGGTGACGCGAAAGCGAAATATACAATTTATGTATGTAAATCGTTCCGGCTGTAGCTACGCATAATATGTACGGATATAACTGTGGTCTGTGTGTGAAGAACCTATTTATGCGATAAAACCGTCGAGAGGTGTAAAGGAGGTGTTGGAAAAAGAGAAAAAAGAAATACGTAATCCAAAGAAATGCAGCCATTGTTGTGTGCTGAATCGGAGACATGGAGATGGTGTTGAAAAGCGGATGTCGCCCTGCATTGTGCCCAGGATGATCTTACATTATACTATACTCCAACCCATAAATCTGGCTATTAGAGTTATTTCTAAGACTTCATTTGTGCCTAGATCCAAAGCTCATACCTACAGCCTACAGGGTCTGCGCCCAACAATCAGGAGCGAGAATATGAAAAGGTGGAGGAACGCAGACTCTTGGAAAGCTCATTTTATATATACAACAGTTTATTTACTTACGCACGAACTTGTGGATAAATAAAGGCCAAGGCCAGTGTGACTATATCGCGACTATGAGGCAGAGGTATAGGGAATAAATAAATTGCGTAACAGAAGCGCATGTATACACATGTTATATAGCTGCGTAATATAAACAAATATATCTATACCTGTATCAGCTATGTATAAATTGGATTTCGTCGAAATTATACAGCCGCGGAGCTATACCGTGTATACCTATATCTATAGGAATATAGAATATATAGAATTCGTATACATATACGTATGCTATATTTATAAGTGTAAGAATTATATATATAACAAGTGTTTTATATCCCGGGGGAGTAATTAAGGTTTAATTACGTATGTTGGAAATAAATTAATTAGCTCAGTAGCTCCGACCTGCTGTTTGATTGATCGTATGTCGGACTAAGAACGGACTCACGTTCATCAAAAAGTTTTCAAGGTGGTAAGCATTTTCCCTGCTCTGATTTCTTATTCAGTTTCGTACATGTATATCTACATACACTCAGCCCTCGAACGACTCCGTAATATTGAAGATTGATTAGAATCATAAAATGAAACTCTGATTCCTGGTGAATTCCTTACATTTGTATGAAAAAAAAAAAATTGTGACGAAATTTATTCGGAAGAAACTGTAATGTAACATGGTAAAATTTGAGTGACTTTTAAATGACCTTTATAAAATTGGGGATAATGACCCTCGAAAATAACTTCGCGTCCTTTTACACTGGAGAAGATCGTGCATGCTACCATTTCTTTCAGGCTCTCAATCTCCCGTGTATATTTAAGCGCATACATAGACAGGCACCTTCCCTGAAAGGTCAAATCTCCGCTCATCTTACGTCTTCGGTATTTGGGAGGGCCTGTCGTCGTTGGTAGTCTGTTTTCTTCCGCATAACTGCATATCGGTGGCTGTTGCACACGACGCAAAAGTATATGTTATATATACCTATACGTTGTTGACATACGCCGGAGAGAGATTGAAAGGGCAAACAAGTAATTAGGCTAATCATGTGAAAACATAAGGGGATAAAGAAAGGCTGCAAAGCTTGTCGACGGATTTTCATCCTAAGTTCATCACGCCTCCACCTCCACGCAGGGCAACACATGGCTTCGGGAGTAGATGAGGTTAGGACGTCTGAAAGAAGTCTACGGTGCAGCTGCTTGATTCAAAAGATTTAAATCTATATCTATTATAATACGTACCTTATACATATACCGAGAGGAAAACTTGATACTATACAGTCGACTGCGCATGAGCGAGTTTTGTCGTCTGCTAGAGCAGGCTGACCATCCTGAGTTTTAGCTGTCAAATTTTGTTTTTCGCGGTGATGTCATTGATGGGGATTTTTGAGGTTAGAATCTCAATTACTTGCGGTAATGATTCAGAAATGCTTGGAAAACTTTTATCGTTGAAAATGAAATTTGATGTGCAACTGAGAGAGCGTTGAAATTTATCCCAAACAGCTGATTGCTTGTTTCGACTCGATACCAACATAACCTCGATTGACTAGGGGAAGGTGGGGCACGATGGGCCCCTTAAGAAAAAAATGCTCATAATCCTAGTTTTTCTCTCTCATTTCACTTTTTTTCAGCCCCTAGACACGTATTTGGTATTAATATGCTGCGTCCGTCGAAAATAAAAATTTGGAAAAGTGGAGCAAGATGGAAAAGTAATTAAAAGTAAAAAAAGATAGTAAAAGTAGTTGAGGAATACACCTGTGATTATTGTAAAGAATTATAAATAGAAATGTTTTTATACTATGAACAATGTCAATCCCCAAAAATAATAATTTGATATGTTGTTTTCATTGTGTTTGGAAAATTTGAATTTTTTGAAAATTATTCAATATTTTCATAAATTGTTTGATTTTGAATAATAATTGTACTAAATTATTTCCAGTTCAGGTAATCCATTTCTCACTAATTTATACAAATAGTATGAAAAATTTAGTAGGTATCTTAGTATTTGAAATTTTGGGGTCTTAATTTTTTGTCAAAAATTTTAGGGGGTTCATCGGGCCCCGCCCTCCCCTATATTGTGATACAAGTGCGAAAGGTGGAATGGCACGAGACAGATATTGCCAATTTGCATCTGTATCAAACGATATTTTTTGTAACTTCCTGCAAGGGAAGTTTGATTTGAGAGACAACGTGAGGTAATTAATTAACGTTGCCTCATCATTTCCTCAATTTTTCATCATTCCTCAAAATTAATTAACATTGCCTCATCATCATGCGAATATCATTTCATCTTATTTATATCTATATTGGTATGTAGTGTCCCAATTTATTTATCAACTCTGGCCTCCACGGCTGACTCTTTAATCCTCTCCGCCCTCTTCATCTGCACAAGTTCGAGGATGCTTGACTCGGCATCTTGACGGGTCGAACTATTTCCTGCAAGTACATACGTACGACGATAAGCATGACTTGGTGAGAAGTCGAAGAGTTCCCATTATGTTCTCTGGCTCAAGAGGGTATTATATTATTATGTATTATAGATCACAGAATAGGTCAATCAAATTTCACTGTTGGACTTACGTGTATTACTATAGACCCTCGAGGCCCACAATCGTAACGCAGTCGCCTTGTATATGTACGTCGGGATTCATTATACCCATTTATCAGCATTGGTAGAAGTTTATTTCTAAACATTTTCTAAAACTTTTCAATAATGAGCAAAATTTTTCTGATCCATTCTGAAAATTACAGTAAATTAAAGATTTTCACAGCCAACCAAATCCAGTAGAGCTTCAAATTAGATTCGTTGATTTTTCTACACAATTTCAAAGCTTTAATTATAACAGAGAAAGTCTGAGCTTTTTTCCCAAGAAAATCGATATTTCTTTGACAGAATCATAAACCTCAATTACAAGTTCGATAAATTTTATTATTGTAATTATCTTTATGCAAAATTCAAGTCAGTTTGTACAGCTATAAGTATTCTTGTGTTTTACTCATCAAAAGGTAATTTTCCCTTGTATAGTTAAGTCATTAGGAAAAGAACTCGCGGCAAAAAAAACATAATATTGCAGAACGAATTCATCGATCGGCTATACATATTTTTGCGATAAGATCTTGCATCAGATTTTTATTTTTATTGATGGTCCTCTTTTAATCCTCACCTTATTCGGCTCTCGCGATTGAGAGCTTGGCGATCGCCTTTTAACGCGTCCTAGAATTATATACATTACGGGTCCTGACCTATAATCTCGACACTATTCCATACGGCACATGGCTCATCTCAGGCATATCATCCAAACGAGGGCGTGTACACGTTCTCACTTCTCTGGCTCTCAAACTACCAGAACCATACGCTTTTGCTTCTTATACCTAGAAATCGCGAATTTATTCTCGAACGTTGAGCTCTTCATAAAATTACACTATATGCTTTTATTTCTATATGGTGTTTTTACTCAAGGGACCGCGCTAGCTATGTATAGACTATATAAGAACCCTTAAAAACCTTCATCTTAGCTTGAGCAGGAACTGAGAAGATAGTCTTCACTCGACACCCCTGACAGGAATTTATACGAAAGTTAAGAAAATTTCGAATATTTTCATAGTTTTTCATAAAAATATTGTAGATTTTCGTAGTTTTACAACAAAAAAAAAAAAATTCATTCTTGTCAATCGAAGTAGAAAAACTTACGATTTCTCATGAAAAACTATAAACAGTTCGAATTCACGTAATAATTCCTACAGCAATCCGTAGAATTATTTCCACTAGGGATCCCCACTTATTTATGAGACCTTCTGTGATTCAGCACAGTGACAATTGAATTTCTTGTGAAAATTTTCCATCAATTAGAAGGGGACGAATATAACATATATAAACATCGCCAAGATTACTGTTCTGTGGTTTTTAGAATCGCTATTATCACGAATCTGACCTCGAAAATACGAAAATCAAAATGGTGAATCCAAGATTGCTAATCAAACTTGAAAATTTTTACGAAGATTAAACATTCTTCAATTTCTTCATTACCATATTGAGATTTAGAATTTCGGAATCAGATTATCAAATCAAATGAAATCGGAGAGCTGAAAAACCTTTGGAAACTGATTTTTGCGAGAACTATACTACTTCCTGGATTTTGTCCAACATCTTGAATTTACTATTCTGAATTCGGCAAATTCGACCGCAAAATCGTGATAAGCGATTATAATGAAAGTACCTGCCATTAAAATGGTGACGTCATACGCGGGTACATCCTCGAAGAGTCAATAATATGGAAGGTAGAAGGAATTTCAAAAATCATCGATGGTGTCACCCCAAGAAGGAAAATTATTGGAATAAATGAAAATCCGATAAACTTCAAGTATGATTTTATTGAAATAATACAAATGGAACGTCATTAATAATCAAATTGGAATATTATAATATTATGATATAATAGTATATTGTTTTATTATACACATATATATATATATTCTTTCTTATTGATGTATGAAAGTGAAAGTTATGGCTATGGCAAAAGAAGAATGAGAGTAGAATTAACGCAGTGGAATTGCATTCCCTGAGAAGTATGTGTGCTTTGAAATTTAATGATACCGTAAAGAATAGTGTGATAAGGAAACGAGTAATGCCGTAAGGTCGTAGGCGCCAAAAAAAATTTCTTTTTGCGGATATGCCCAGATTTTTTATTGCATGAAAAAGATTTTGCCACTAAAAAAAAAAAGGAAAAATATATTTCTGGCCCTTACGATTTCATGGCATTAGTCACGTGATATCGTTCAATTTTAGCGGTAATTTCATTCTATGGCATTTTTGATTTTTTTCTCACGGTCATGCCCCCCCCCCCCCCCCCCCCCCCCCGTATAGCTACGCCACTGTCTACTCGACAGACATTTTTTCGTCATTTTCGGGCCATTCGAACTTTGTTTTTCTTGCAAATATACGGACATCATCATTATAAACCGGTCTTTTCGAAAAAATTACATAAACTTGTAAACTCCGAAAATTAACGAACATTTCAAGCCGTTGGCGATGATAGCGATTGAATTGGTTTGGGAGTTACAGTCACTTGAACTGTGGCAGATTGCAAGTTTAAAAAATTCGGAATTTGAAAAATCTGGAGTTGATGAAGGATTTTATTAGAAGTCGTGGGAGGTGCAAAGAGAAGAAAAATGATATAATTGAAAACACGAGTACAGTTTAGAAGGGTCAAGGCCCGTGGGCATGCTGACTTGAGGTGGACCTATCCCTTATATACTTATTATATATATAAGTCATGTTATTTCAACGTTAATGATGTCGTACGCCAATTACATATTACCATAAGCGCGCGTGCTGATTATACAGGGTGAGTTTTCTCCGGGTCCTGATGAGGGAGGAGCTTATCATCGCCTATGCCCCCCGTCCCTTGCTTTATCACACTGTTATCAAAATCTAACTTTACATCGGGACGTTGATACTTAGTTTGGTCGAGTAAGGTATTGTTGGCTTTCGAATGAAAACAATGAGCAGATTCGGACCTTTGACTTCAATTTATTGACGGCGATAAGCTCCTCCCTCATTCGGACCCGAAGAGTACTCACCCTGTATAGGTGGGCGTATCTATATGTAGGTATAATTAAAAGAAAAGTTGTAACCTTCTTCACAGCTGTTAATTCTTTTATTCCTGAAGAGCAAAGAATGATGTAGTGTTGCGACGACTGGCTGCATCAACCTACAGTTCGAAAGTTGAAACTTAAGAGACGGTTTACTATAAGCCGCGCGAGTTCTTCAAAGGATAATCAAAGCTTCATTCTGAACGCTTTTTAACTCAATAAGTCACATTCGTTAGCCAATATAACTCGCTTTTACTGCAGCTACTAGATTAACCTTCGACTAATTATGCTCCAAGTATTTACTTTAATCAATGCTGAATTTACATATTACATGTGTATGTAGGTATATATTGGATATGGGTAATTCCATGCCAAATCGACCACTTCTGAACCCGACCTCTTTCGATTTGGCTGAAACTTTTTTACCTTTTTCTACCCCACTAAAGACGTTCCTCATAATTTTTTCAAATTTTTTTACCCAACCCAAAAAAACCCGCTCTTTTTTTTTTTCAATTAGCCATAACTTCTTCAAAAATTGACTAATTGGGACGTTTTTTTTTTTTGAAAATTTTCGTTTTGGAATGTCCTTTTCAAAAAAAAATAAAAAATAAACTTTCAGATGTCAAGTTCTATGAAATATCTGACTTTTTTGAGAGAAATCGTCACTTTGTCGAAGTTCGCCACTTTTAATTTTTTTTCTTTTGATTCCCAAAAAAACTTTGATCCATTCTGTGAATAATGCCACTAGGTCCAGAGTGAGCCGACTTTTCATTCTTTTTTTTTTCAGGAAAAAAAACTTTATTTTTTCAGGAAAAAAAACTTTATTTTTTCTCAGTTGTTTATTTTTTCGATTTTCAAAACGAAGGCTTGTAAAATCGAAAAAATAAACAATTGAGAAAAAATAAAGTTTTTTTTCCTTAAAAAAAAAAAAAAAAATAGAAGGAAAAGTCGGCCCACTCTGGACCTGGTGGCATTATTCACAGAATGAATCAAAGTTTTTTGGGGAATCAAAAGAAAAAAAATTAAAAGTGGTGAAATTCGAAAAACTGACGATTTCTCTCAAAAAAGTCAGATATTTCATAGAACTTGACATCTGAAAGTTTATTTGTATTTTTTTTTGAAAAGGACATTCCAAAACGAAAATTTCAAAAGAAAAACGTCCCGATTAGTCAATTTTTGAAGAAGTTATGGCTATTTGAAAAAAAAAGAGCGACTTTTTTTGGGTTGGGTAAAAAAATTTGAAAAAATTATGAGGACCGTCTTTAGTGGGGTAGAAGAAGATGAAAAAGTTTCAGCCAAATCGAAAGGGGTCGGGTTCAGAAGTGGTCGATTTGGCATGGAATGCCCCATATGTTTATGAGTGACAACTTTTTGACCTAAAATTCTCCATTTTCGGTCTCATCCAAAAATTTCGTAGTCTGTAATATTTGAATAAGCCACCCAAAATTTGGGTGCGATTGTGAAAGGTCGCTGAAAAATTTGGATGATAATTTAATCTATCAAAAATTAATTTTATTCATTCATTTTCGCATACTGCGACTCACCCTCTATATTTCTCTACCGTCAATATTCATGAAAGTGTTCAACGTTTTCAGCAATGATAAAAAAATTAATATTCGTGGGTCAGTTATAGGTCGTTCATGAGTCGAAAATCGAAAGGATTTATTATTCAATTGTTAAAAATTTCTGAACGACCCTTAAATATTGTTATTTTTGACCAAAATTTGGAGCTCTAGCATGAATATTGACGATACAGAAATATACAGGGTAAGAGTTGGGATGAAAGAATAAAAAAAAAAATCGTTTTTTCATAAATTAAATTATCTTAGAAATTCCTGAGCGACCTTCCTCCAAAATTGTTCGATGGGACCCATTTTTATGAAATTTTTAGGTGAGGTCGATAATTAGGAAATGGAGGTCAAAAAATTGTCACCCTGATATATACGGATGATATTAACAGCTCATTCAAGATGTCAAAGATGTGCCAAAAATGATTCGTTAGATTCAGGATTTTTTTCATTCTAATATAATGGCTTAGTTCGGATAACGACGAATAGAATGTGAAATCGAAATTTCGAAATTTTTAGTATACCTATAGGCCGCTTTTGATCGATGTAAAAATCGTTTTAGTAATTTAAATCGTATAATTCGAACCCTTGTTCGACAGCCGTCAGCGCCCGTTTCACACGTCTAGAGATGAGGACGTAGTAAATGGATAATTATATCGTAGCCTGCACTTGCCGTTTAGAGGCATGGGCATAGAGCGGACTGGAGGCCCTCACGAAAATTATAACACGCCAGGCCGGGCTGGTTTCGAATAATAATCAATTACTTCGATCGGCATTAATAACAGCTTTTCCAATGTGGAATAATAATTAGCCACGATTTCGTATGCACATCAAAGGAATGGACGCAGCTCATATATCTTTTCATTTTAATCCGATGTTATTATTCACCCCGGAGAAGAAACGAAATGTCAATAATATCGAAAGCTTCATATATCTGCCAGTATTTGAACAAATACATTGAAACATTGATAATTATTCTTGATACAATATTTTGAAGATTTCGGATTAAAACAAATAATTCACTTTCAGTGAAAAACATTTTTTTTTTTTCTTGCACTTCAATAAAAAATTATTCGAAACCAACCAACCAATTTTGTTTTAGTATTGCTGAAGATAGCCCAAGCGCGGCGATAACTATGTAATGAAGGGAGCCAAAAAAGGTGTAAAAAGGATACGTAGAGCGGAGGCATTCATCCATAAAGGAATTTTATGCTGAACATAATCGGAGTAAATGAAAACGACTAGTCAGTGCGATTCCATTCTGTAATAAACACTTTGAATGAAATATATCATCATGATTAGACAATTGTCCGAATTGATTCGTCATCTAGGATCAAGTTATTTGATTTCGTATTCAGTGTAATAAATAATCGGAATCTTACCACCAGCCGGTGAGTACCATCTTACGCTATTAAATGAACTACCTTCTGGACACACCGATCGAGGTTATAATTACTCGTAAGATAACTAACATTGTTCTTCTTTTTTTTTTCAGTCCTACTTGACCAGCCGAAATAGCGTGTACTGAAAGTTTCGGTTTATTCAAAAACTACATAATGAAATGAAAATTTCTTCTGGGAATAGGTTTATTTTTGATAATTCTAGACCGAATGACTCCAATATCACTGAAAAGATTCCATCAAGAATTAGATTTTTTTCGTACTTATTGACGGTGCGCCAAAATTCCGAATAAAGGTCAGTGAAAACGCCACATTTATCCATAGACATATGAGAATAGACCGCGGGAGTGATGGAGAAGCCCGTAGGTGGATGCCGAAGCGCAATAGAAAGAGAAAGTTGCCTACAACGTACCCTTTGTCTTCGTCTAGTCGCGCATGCGCGCTCAGCGTTCTGTTAGTAAGAATGAAATAGAAACATGTTTCATTTTCACATGTTTCATTTCATTCTCACCACTGATCTCTATACTAACTGGATAGAGGATGCATACGGTAAAATGTTCCGAGAGACAAGATTTGTTGATATGTTCAGCAGAGACCTCTGTGAGCGGTACAAGAACTAAAATGAACTGTAATGCGCGTGCGTCGCATTATAGCGCCTTTGACACTCGTATGTTAATTTTACGGTCATTTTGAGAATTAACATCTCGCATGCGCAATGGGACGCATTTTAGTTCAAGTACCGCTCACCGAGGGCGCTGATGGCCTATTCAAATAGAAAATTTGGAATACATTGCATCCTCTATCCAGTTAGTATAGAGATCAGTGATTCTCACTAACAGAAGGCTGAGCGCGCATGCGCGACTAGACGAAGACAAAGGGCACGTTGTAGGCAGCTTTCTCTTTCTATTGCGCTTCGGCATCCACCAACGGGCTTCTCCATCACTCCCGCGGTCTATTCTTATATGTCTACGGTCTATCCTCCACTATTTCACCCAAAACAATTTTGAGTAAGGAAAATTTCGTCCACATCAGATTGTCGAAATAATTTTTCATACTCGAGAATTTAGGGTGCGAAATTCACTCATAGGTGTGTACATGTGTAGGTGCCGTTACCCCCACCATACCACCCCTCGAACAGCAATCAGTAAATTTTGCGATAAAGTGGAGTTGCGGGAATATTGGACCGGGTAAGGAAGATGATTTAAATTAATCGATCAACAAAATAATTATTAATTCATCATGAATCGAACAATTTTTAAGATGTTTTTGTCGAATCGCTGGAACAATAAAATGATTACTAGTTAATTATCTCATGAGCATTTATTTAGCGTTATCATGCCAACTAACGTATGTACAACAGTTTTTATTCCAAAGCTTATCATTGCCTTTTTGGACAATTCTCTGCACCTTAGGACACCTAAAGGATAGTTAAGTTAAATTAAGTTCAGTAAGATGCCACGAGTCGTTTACACGGTTCGGAAGAGAAGAGAAATGGTGAAGCAACATTTTCAAGGCGTTAACTATCGTCATGTCAGCTCAGGCTGTCAGCTCGATCGTAGCTACGAGTTACACGAATTGCTAACGTATCATAATATGATTGTCTACGTCTGAAATAGCTGATGAAGCTAGAGTTTTTTTAATAACATAGATGTCTCGTCTTAATCACATAACAATGCTTGCCAAGATCCTTACGTTGATGTTTATTGCGAACCAGCATGAAATCTGACGTCACAGTTTCACAGAAATATGAATTTACTTCATGTTTGCTAATAAATTTGAATTCTATTTCTTGAAAATCGAAATGCGCGGGAGAATAATTCTGTAGGTATATTCGTCGCGCGCGACTGTCGCTACAACGTATAGTACCTTAACCCCCCACCCGCGACGTTAGACAGGAAATGTGGGAGTAGCTGTGCAGTGTGCAATGTGGCTTTAAAGATTAGAGGTTTGTGTCTGAGGTTAAATACCGCCCGACAAGCAAAGTGCGACAAGGAGTCCCGTTGAAAGTTAAAAACGAGAGAATATCGGAAGTGGCATTAATTAAGCTGCGGACAAAAGTATCCCTGATGACATTTAGTTGATACGAAGCAAAGAAAGAGTTAACAGTGATGGGCATTGATGGTATGAGGGTTGGCGGTGGTCGGTGCCCTCCGCTTGTTGTCGCCGGACTCATCGTTGCCTGCTTTCTACTTGTTTGTAACTGGTGGAGTTTATCCGCCGAAAATACGGAGCTACTCCGTCAGATTGACGGGCTCAGCCAGCAGTTGAAAATAAGGTCGGGTAAAAACATATTACAGTATCAATTGCTGAACACTTTAATTCGTACCCAATTTGTCTTTAGTTTATTCGTGAATTTATAGAAATAATAGATATTAGATATGCATATACATGTAAAAGAATTTGTATTTCGGCGCGCTTTATTTAGCAAGGCATTCAAATGTTTGATATTCGAACGTTGGAACTCACTAAATACCAGTATTTATAGCGGTTGTTTGTAAAGGGTTTCGCATGTGCAAATGAAACGCGATATTATTCAGTTAGATCGAAAATACGTACTTATAATAATAAGAATAATAATACCTGAGTCCCCAATTATTTGAGTGATGAGGTATTTGATTGTTGCACCATTCGAAGATGTTAAAAAGTGATGGAAACTCTCTTCTTCGTCATGTTGGTTCGAAAATTTAATTCGCGGAAAATTTATATTTAAATTTAAATCAACGTATTAAATCGAATTAAAATTGCGATGCAATTGAAACGGATTCATTACCGTATAATATGTTTCTCAATCTTATTGTTTACGAAATTTAAACCTGGCCGATATTAGATTACAAACGAGTTTCGTATTTCAGTTATTTTTTGTCCATTATATGAAACCGCGTTATTATCTATAGTACAGTTCATGCTATCGCGCATTTCCGGTAACAGGATACATTCGAAAGGTCTTAAATCACGTTCGATGAAATAATCGTAAAAACGTATGTGTGTAAACTGATGTCAGGATTTGTCGGTATTACTATATAATCATGTACGTTATTTATTTGAATTAAAGATAAAATAAGTAACGGATTAATCTTACACTTCGATCATCCGAATTTCTCGAAATTTCTAGCTGTCCATCGTGTAAATTTGAATTCTGATGTAATATGAAACAGGTTCGATTTTCTAGAGAACAATTTGATAGGCACGTAGGTGAAGATGAAGTTTAGAACTTCCTTTGATTAAGAGTCATGGGATCGGATGCGTGCAAGATATCACATCTGGGTGTATAGTATTTAGTATTGGGAGCCAGAGATGAACAAGTAGACCAAGCAACAGATGAAAATAACTTTAAAACGACAAAATTTGCAAAAAAGAATTTTTCATAGACACTGAGCACCATAATTCCACATCACGAATTGATGATATGATTTCACAGCGCGGAGCAAAGAGATCAATGCGTAACGCTACGTGGTAAATTGGAACAGCGTTATAAGACAGCAGAAGAAAAGGTAACTACGTTACACGAGCAGCTGGGCCAAGAGAGAGAAGCTTCAAAAAGTAAAGACAATGGTTTATCGATCTGCAAAGCCGAGTTGGACTCTCTGAAGAAATTAGATGTTACAAAAACAGTGACTGTCGATACTCTCCGGCTAGAAAAAGAAGCCATCAATGAACAACTCGAGGAGAAAAAGGAGGACATTAAAAAGCTTCAGGAAGAATTTGAAAAAGTATATAAGCAAATTTAAAACCTTGAACTTATAAAAATCTCAGCAATTCCATACATTGCAATGAGAAAATCCTTGCCTTCCTTATTTCCAGGTGCGAGATGAACTGAGCAGCCTGAAACTCAGTCAAGATGCAGTAGCGAACAAGAAAACACCGGCTGCAGAATCACAAGGTGAGCTTAATGTTGAGAATATCTTGACGAACTGTTTACCAAATCTTTTGTTTCTTTTCATTTCAGTAAGATATATATGTGTATCGATGCTTAGTTTCGTTTCTTGAGTTGTTACATTGTTTGTGGTAGTTGTTGTTGAACAGCATGTCACATTTGCTTTGCAAGATCATATTTTTATGCATGAAGTTTTGAGAAAACCTTAAATGTCTGATCATCTCTCAAAGGAAGATGTGTTAAGATTGACGATTTTGGCTAACAGCTGTAGAACTGATAGCGATTCAAACACTGCTTGCAGTTTTGTTCGTACCTTTTTATCTTCAATCACTCATCCAGCTCAAGTTGCAATAGGGTCCTTCCGATGATACTGGACTAGTGGCAGAACCCAACTATCAATAATTTTCATTCAATTTCTTCTCCAAGTTCCTCTTATAGATCAAAATTCAGCCCCAAAATATTGAAGCTTGCGAAGATTTATTTCTTCATGTTTGAATATTTGGTGAGAAAATATGTTTTACAAATTATAAACTTTGTTTTCTCTTTTGTAATCCTCTCATTTTGAATGTTTACATGTCAACTCGACCAATGATTTTCCCTCCCCATTTTTGATTCGCTCCACGATTTTCTATACGATTCTCTGATCTCAAAGAAGCTCTCCTGAATTTTTTCAGATTTCTGTGTTTTACCGTTAATCTTTTACGATTATTCAAACCTATCTAAAAATTGATATTTTTTAAAAATCTCCAAAAATTCTAAATAATCTTATTTTTCATTTCGATTATTTTCACAGTGACCCACGGTGGGACGATTTTTTTTCACATTTTTTTTTAGCACTCCAAACATCTTGAACAAACCAAACACCATGTTTCAACGATCCGAACATTCTCAAAAAATTACCAAGAATTCGGTCTTCAAATCTGAATCTTTTGACAAACACCTAGAAGGGGGCACAAAACCCTAAAAGGCGGTCGTGTATCATCGTGGGTCTTGCGTCAAAGGATGCAGAATTGAACACAGAATTTTCGGTAATTTTTTGAGAATTTACCGTCGAAACCGTGAAACAGGACCATTGAAACATGGTGTTTTGTTAGTTCGAGATGTTTAAAGTGCTAAAGAAAGATTTTAAAAAATCGTCCTATCATGGGTCGCTGTCAAAATGTTTGGAATGAAAAATTGGATTTTTGAGAATTTCCAGAGATTTTTAAAAAACGCCAATCTTTAGATAATTCTGATCAATCATGAAACATTAACGATGGACGGCTAAAATCTAGAAAAAATTTAGGAGAGCTTGTTTGAGATCAGAGAATCGTTTAAAAAAATTGTGATCGAATCAAAAATAGTGAGGGAAAATCATTGGTGGAGGTGACATGGAATACCCTATATACTCTTTGAGAAGGTTCTGGGGAAAAGAACACAATTCTGCTCTGGAAATTTATCATTTTCAAGTAAAAATTTCACAACTTTATATTTAAAAAGTATGTTGGACAAGAGGTTTCAAATAATCTAGCAGGTCAGCAAAAAGTATGTTGTTTTTTAAGATGTGAACAAGTCTTAAAATTGAGCTAATTGTGTCCTTGATTATCTCAAATGAACATCACTCTTAATATGATAGTGCAGCAAAAAACGTGGGGGTAAAATTATTTACACTGGATCTAACATAGAGTAGGGGATATAACTATGCAGATCACATTATTTCACTGTTTTCTGTGTGATAAATATTAAGACAGTAGAGAAATTGATGGTAAATGTATATATATTTGATGATAGATGCAGCATCTATTATACAGAAAGCATAGGAATTTGGTAATTACTATGAAAGAATTCTCAAAATAAGTCTGGAAATATTGGAAGAAGATTGAAATGATGAAACCGTTAGCCTATACAGAATAGAGCAGGATACCATTGCTTAGTACAAGTATAATAAACAAGGTTTGGTACAAATTCAAACATCGTATTTCTTGGATACCCACGAACGCACAGTCAAGTTTCTGAATTTGCTCGTTTTTAGAATCAGCTCTAAAGTGATTTCCGAAAAGTTACTGCATTGAGAATTTTTGACATCGTAATGCCAACTGCTGTAACAAAGAAAACACAATACTATGCGCCCAAATTTCTTTTCTCGTTTTGGAAAAAAATGTAGGCAGGAAAAAAATATATTATAAATTAAGTGATGAAGAAAATTTTAGTTGATAGACTTTATCGGAAGCATTTTCTGCCAAACCGGCCACTTTTTCAAAATTCTCCCCGAAATTTTCGCAACTTTGCCGGCCTGTAGAGCTAGTTGAAGAGACTTTCATTGAATTATTTCAGATTTTTAAATTCACCTTTTTTGGACATGGTACATTTTTCTTCAACAAACATATCTAAAAAATATAGTTCACTGAAAAAAAATTATCCGAGGTAAAAGTTATAGTTTTCCATCATCTTTCCAATCAAATTTATGTAAAAATTTTATCGTCCTTATAGTAAAATTTTGCAGCAAAATAAAAGTAGTGTTTCTTGAAGAAGAAAAAAAATATTTTTTACCTTTTTCAGTGAAAAATCTAGTTTACAAGGATGATAAGATTGTAACATAAATTTAACTGGAAACCAGAACTTTTACCTCGCATCATTTTTTTTTCTGCTATTTTTTACAGCTAATTGCTGAGTTTGACGGAGTTCCCATTTCTTTTGCTCCTTTTACCATTACCACTAGCTTAGGTGCCAAAGTCCATCGTTTTTACACATCGTATAATTTCTCCAACAATGAGACCTGCTGGAGCTTTTGGCCTGATTGATACCGAAACGATCGTAAATCCCCCAAATCGTTGAAAGCAGACGGAGAAGATTCAAGGGCAAAATAATCCCATCTTTGAATATTGGTGTAATTAGTTAAAACCAGGCAAAATTGACCTAATCTTATTAGCGGAATAGGTGAGAAAGATTCATAGAGTTTGCCTCGTCAGTAGTATTACCAAGGGCCGTGAAGCCGAGTGCACCCCAATTGGGACCTGTTCCCGAGGGAGCAGTCGAGGTATCATCCTCTGGTCGACAAGGTATTAAGTACCACGGCATTCCGGTACTTCCTCGAGATCCACCGGGTGCCGTGCGCCAACTTCCACGGCTCTCTGTGACCATGCTGAAAGGTATAATCTGACAGAAAAGAGAAGAAACCAATACCGCTATCAGCGGCAGCACTAGCTAGGGGAATAACTCGACTATTCATACTCAGCCATACGACTATCATTCCACTTTTCATGTACAAAACTTTATAATGATATGAATGCTCCAAAGACTGAAGATATTGCTGTTCCATTACAGAACTCTTCTGGAGTATAATTCAGGTACAAGTAAGGATTCTTACTCAAGGAACAAATATACTTTCAAATGTCGCCCAAAGATGCATATTAAGTCCTTCATAAATATGCAATATTTTCGGTCTTTGAGATTGGTGTAGCTCTTGGACCTTTACTTATGCCTGCCTTCCTCCGCTTACTGCAAGTTTCATTACTTACAGACATTGCACATCCTTCTCTCTAGATTCAATCTCTTCTTTGGCATTTCTTTCGATATTTTTTGTGCATAGCTGATCTACGCAGCTCATAGTCTTCCAAATTTCGCATAGTAACTTGAAAACTGCTGCTAATGAGGAATTTACAAAGACTTGGTGCAAACTAATTTCTTCACCCTCTTCTTGTCTATTTCAGCCTTCTTTTTTCTTTTTGATCATGAATACTAAAGGTATTCTTATCTTCCGTAGATACTGGTGGTTGATTAGCTTGGAGATAATCCGCTATTGGAAAGCTACTGCGATACCTAAAAGCCTAGAACTGTAAAGATTAATAGTATAAATAATGAATGAGTAGCATACATATACAAATATGTACATACATATCAACATAGATATAGATATTATTAAAAATATGTAAAAAAAAGGTATCTCCTGTGTTTTATTGTAGATTAGTACTACTAGTGACATAAATGAATGATTTACAGCCGCAGTGGAAACAATTGTGACCAATGAAACAGAGACCGGCGGTAATCAAGAAGAACAGAATCTTATGGATGGTGCTGGCGGTCAAGTACAATCAGACGGTAAATGAAAAAGTATTCATGAACATTGCTCACGATTTATATTCATAGCACAACAATCCTAAGTTCTTGTTGGGATTTCTTCACACAGAAATCGAGACAGATGTCCCTGAAGAAAACAGTGCAGCGCAAGAGAGCTTGAGGGATCAAATACTGCATCCGCAAGTTTCGGATCCAGACATGAAGATAAACGGGACATAAGCAACAGCCTATGTACATCAATCGATATTAGGCATAGTGCAATATGTACCTATAACCAATTATTAAATGTACTAGGGCATAGCTGTGAGGTCACGTCACCCTTAGGACATTGCTCATTTTGAAACCTCAATAAGAATAATCCTCAGAGTCTGTAATCTCATATCAATAACTGCGTGAGCTTCGTAGTTTGATTATTAATTGACTTGAAACTGATTATGAATCTGATTGATCAATAATTTGGCAAACTGAGCGAGAGAATGTACAACAAATTTTCTAGTCTCAGAAGGAAATTTTATTATCATTGTAGAGCCAAGAGACAATTACCTAGTTTTGGATATTTTATAATATTTACTTTTTTCAAGTAATCTATTCAACAAGTAACGCCCGTTTTATATGGTAGAAATTATTGTAATACATAAAAATAATATGATGTATTTTACGACAGTTCCATTCCTATCAGTTGTTCAAGTTTTTGTATATAACAATTGAATTATACATTATAAATGTTTTAATGTAGAAAATTGTTAATTGAATTTCCTACCCAAACGATTCATCTATGTACAATAAATCGAGTGGATATGTGAATAATTCCACGACCTCTCCGATGATAACTGAATCTGTAAAAATATGCGACAGTTTGATAGATTCAAATACTCAGCCACTTTCTGATGAAATGAAGCAGAAATTCCCAAAGTTTCGTTCCGATCGGTTGTGTGTGTGGTATGGGAGATTATGCACATAACGGCATACAAAAACTATGACTTATGTTTACTTAATTTAACATGGGGTAGAGGAACCAGTGTAAAAAGAAGTTCGGTTTAAATTGAAAAATATAATATTTACATCCCATACGTACAATTTTCAGTTGTATAAAACACAACATGGCTAGAATAAAAATAAGTATGCTCAACTTATTTTCTTCGGGTTCTCAAGTTGCGTGTCGCTGATAACGGAGATCTAGTTACAGATCTGGGGGTGGTCTGAAATCGAAACAAATTCAAGGAAAAATCAGCCTCAAGAAGTAGCATGAATGAAAATCTGTAGGCCGAGAACAAAAAAATCATTCAGTAGAAGAAGCACTGAACTCTTTCACCGTATCGAGCATTCATGCAATTTCGATCACTTATAATTCATAACTGATAGTGAAAGTTACGCAAGTACACATGAAGTGAGATGAATTTTAGACAAATGGATCTATCGTTGACTAATACTGCGTAAACAAATTTTTATCTGTCAATTATTACGGGTGGACGTATTGAAAAATTGAAATTAACAAAAGATCATTGAGCATAGTAAATCATAGGTTATTAGAAGAAGATACATTGTTTAAAAAAAAAACACCGAATTACATGCTATTAGCATCAGTATAAAAGAAAAGAATAGTTTTCAATTGACAATAAAGACAGAAGAGGGTTGAAAAAGAAATACAGTTATTATTTTACAAAGGTGTCTACCTCCGTTGGCTCAATATCCAACGGTTGAGCTTCGTCAACAGATGTGAACAGTTTTTTTTTTCTCGTCTTCCTCTTTTCGACAGAAGGAACTGTAGCTGGTGGTGCCAAAGCTGTTCGCCTTGTTACTCGCCTGTAATAAACAACCCATCGACTTGAAATCAACGGCGATTTACAAACACTAAGATAATTCATCAAATCAAGGGAGACTTTGTCTGAATTTTTGTGAATTGATTCAGATGAAAAGAATAAAGACTTTAATTTGCTCACTTTGATTCTGAACCGGAGAGTTCGATAACCGATATATCATCAGGCGCAGTGGCAGAAGTAGTGTTCTTTCCACGTCGTCGCGTTCGACGACTATCGGTTGGCAAATGTTCATCCTCTGATGTATTTATGCTTTCTTTCTCTTCCCTCAGAGATTCGGACTTCTTTAACTGTTTGGGAAATTTAATTAAAGAGTCTTTTATAGTCAGGATAATATCGCGCCCGAAAAAAATGTGAATGTCATTCATAAAATATTGAAAAGAACCCAGTGTTCCTCGAACAGCACATTTGCAACAGGTCAATAATCAATCGTAGAGATATAAAAATTATATCCAAGAAAGGATTTTGTAGAAGGAAACAAAATGAAAAGATCTACGACAACTTACTTTTGTCTGCGCTTGCTCGAGGAGCCTGGTCTTACTTTCAAGTTCGTCTTTTAGTTTCCTAATCTCCTCCTTGCGTGGAGTTGGTGTGGATTGTCTTAAAAACAATTCCTGGTACCTCGATACCTAATCAATGATCTCACGTATAAAATGTCATGGTAGAAGAGAAGAAGAAAAAGAAAAAGAACTTTCTCATACTTTAGACTAACTATCTCCCCATCTTTTCAAGAAAATGATAGCTAAATAAGAACTTGTTATACCGGTCGTTGGATAATTACCTCTCGTCTGCTCCTCTCGGCCTCTTCTTGCAATTGTTTGACCAAAGTTTCATACCGTTGTATCGTGTCCTCTCTATTTTTGTTGAAAGCAACTAATTCTTGGTGTTTCTGTTCAATTTCCTTCTTCAATTCTTTATTCGAAATTCGGAGCTGTTCACTTTCGGCTTGTCTCTTCTCAGCGCCTTCTTTCAGCATCGCAAGATACGACGCATTCTCCTCAAAGGTCTTGACTTTCATTTCAAGAAGCAGTATCTTCTTGTCGGACGCTTCTTCCCGAACTTTGAACGCCGCTTTGGAATCAGCGAGCGCTTGTTGAGCGGCGGCAAGTTCACGCAACGTTTTCTTGATCTCCTTTTCCATCTCCATGTCTCGCCTGCTACAGCTTTCACTCGTTTGAATCATGCTCTTTATTTCTGAAAAGAAAAATCGAACAACCAAGGTTTTTTATTCTACTCTCCAGCCGCATACCCCTTTTCCCCTATGTGTGATAATCATCAATTTATCACCTTTTTGTAACGATACGGTTTCCTTTTCCTTGTCTTGTTCCCTAACAATAGATGCCTGCAATTCACTTTCCAACGATCTAATCTTGTCGCAGTTCTCATCCAACTGTTTTTCCAACTTTCCCTTTTTCTCTTCGCATATTTTCAACTCATTTTCAAAAGCCGTTAATCTTTCTCTCAGATCTGCTGTCTCCGCAATATCTGTCTCCAGTTTCGAAATTCTTTGGATGTGTGCATCCAGTAGCTGGATCAATCAAATTCGGTGTATCGGTGAGATAAGTTGTCGGGGATAAAATGTGAGAAGGACTCTAAAAGCATCTTTTTCATAAGAGATTCATTGAAAAAAATAAACTGACGAACCTGCTCCTTGATAAGGTCTCTCTCCTTTGCTGCGGAGATATCTTTTTCCAGTTTATTTATACGATCTTCATGTTCGGTTGAACGCTGTAACGCACGAGTAATGAAAACGATAAATGAAGTGATAAAATACTGTAAATTTCATTGCTTACTCTACCTTTGTAGACATTTCTTCTAGTTTTTCTTTCAGAGAGGCAATCGTTTTCACATTTTCTTTAAATGCCTGAAAGTAATCAAGAACCTCAATTCGCCATCGAATATCGTTTTACATAGAAGGCTTCTACAATACCTAAACATACAGAATTCTAGGAGGAATTGTTATACTCACCTCAGAGTTTTCTTTATTCCAGTTTCGACTCTCTTCAAGATCTCCCTGAAGTCTTTCGACCATCTTTTCAGATTCGGAAATCCTATCTTCCAGTGCTGTCTTCTCGCTCTTGGCGGCATCCAACTCCTCTGTAGTCTTTGCTAATTCCATTCTAGTCATATGCAGCGTGTTCGTGATTGAAGTCACCAAATCTTTCTTCTCTATGATCTCCCGTTCGCTGGCGTCAAACGAAGTTCTGACTGACTTCAACTCCTCTTTTATGTCATTCAACTCCTTAGAGAACTCTTCGACTCGCTGCAATACATGAAAAAATCATCAGCTTCGAATTCTACGAGAATAAACATCTCTCACACCTCGTTCATTGAAATACACTTACCAACTCTGAATATAAAAGTTGAGTTTTCAGATCACTGTTTTCGAGCTCCAGCTGCTCCAGTTTTTCCTTACTTTCTTGGATATTATTATTCTCTTGCTTAACCAGAACAAGATTTTCATCACTATTTGCGATTTCCCTCTCATTCACGAAGCTCGTTTGACAAAGAACATCGATTTTATTACACGACGTCTCCTCATCTATGACTCGTTTCAGTTCTTCATTCTCTTTTAAAAGGACTAAATATTTGGCCGTTGCCTTGCTACATCGGTCCTCGGCGTTCTGCAGATTTTCTTCCGCACTAGTCAAGTTCTTTGCACAGATATCCAGCTTGTCTTCCAGAGTTTCAATAGTTTCTGTACTCTCAGCCAAACACAAATTGGTACTTTCCAATTGTTCCGTAAGTTCGATTATTTTCTCTGACAATTCGACCAGCTCTTTGTCTTTTTCCTTGAAACATTCTCGCAACTCTGTTTCTGAATCGGTGATCCTCAAGTATTCCTCTTTGGCGTCGTTCAAGTAATCTTTCAGTGACTAAACAGAAAGGAACACATACACACACGCGCATGTCAATTAAGTTTGAAAAATATACCATAAAACAATCAGCTAACTGATGTACCTTGATCTGTTCTTCTCTAGCCGATAACTGTGTTTTCAGTTCTTCTATGAGTTTCTTAGCTTGATCTCCGCATCCGATGTCATTTTGAGTTGCGTGTAGTAGATTTCGACAATTCGCGAGGTCCTCCTTGGCCAGCGACAGTTCGAAGGCATTTTGATTATTTTTAATCAACAATTCTTCTCTAGACTCTCGAAGCTCCTTGACAGATTTTTTCAAAGATTCAACTTTTGCCGCCAGTTCTACGTTCTCCGCTTCTAATTCTTCAATGTCAAGTTCGTCGTCAGAATCGCCAGCGGTGTCAACGCGGCTCCTTTTCCTCGCAGATAAAGTGCTCAATTTTTCCTTGTAGTAATCCTCAACGTGTTTCACGGACCATGCCAACATATCGGCTTGCTGTTCTTCCGCGTCTCTCAACCGATTCCTATGAATCAAATATCAATAAGTAGAGGTAAATATTGTGATACACAAAACAGGAGAATGGAGGGGGTGAATAATGTCCGATACGTACTTGAAATTAGCCTCAAGATTATCAATCATCGCTGTGTAAATGTTGGACATCTCTTGCCGTATTTCAAAGTCATTGTTCAGAGCAGCACACTTCAACTGTGCCACTTCTCTCTTCAATTTTTCATTCTGTTGTAGGACTTCGTTGTAGTCTTCCACGTGAACGTATTCTTCTCTTTCTAGAGTTCTGTGAGACAGCTCTTCTTCTGGATTGGAAAACAGGTGTAATGAACATTAGAAATTCACTTTAAATACCTAAAGAGGGATTGTTGAATTGATAAGAGGAAATCGATGGAACGTAAAAGATTACGATGTGATTGTGTTGGCTAAATCAATTGAGGCTTTTTTTTCACAACTAATACCATATTGTTTCAAGTCTGAGTTCAGGCTTTGTTGTGGCTGATATCGCCAGAAAAAATCTTCTTTGACTCATACATGTGATTTTCAGGAAATGGTTGCCATCTTCCTCTTACTACGGTAATCGTTTCCAATAAATTAGGTGTCTCATGATTTCACTCGTCTCGCACCCATATCCCGACTGTTTGTTATTGTAACAACTCACCAATGCTTTTCAACTCCGTAACATCCCAGTCAGTCACAGTCGCAAGACTTTGCGATACCATTAGAGAGAATCTGGAATTCGAAGCTTTCTTTTTGTGCGTAACAGGTTCGATGACAATTTGTTTAGCAATGGCAGAGAAGGTGAGAACGTTCAGAGTCTCGTTGTACAAATTAGGCACAGGATTAACATTGACGATTAAAGCGATGTGTTCTTTTCCCGATAAAGCTGATTGAAACAGTCTTGTCAGTTTAGATTCACGATAGGGTCCGACTACCTCGGCCTTTGACTTCGCTGACTGAACATCAAAAACCGACTTCAAACATCTTCCAAGAACCAATAAACTCCTGTTTATATTCTGAGCCTCTTTTAAACGTTCTCCGGCATTCAGAGTCTTCTTCAAACGCTCAGACCCAGCAAGATCACAGAATGAAAAGCTGAAAATAATTATTTTGCTTTATGATTAGACTGCTTCCTTTCTATAACAAAAATCAACAAGAATCGACAAGATTGATGAATATTCCCAAGTTTTGGTCAATTATTCGAGTCCTTAACCAAATTGGATGACTTTCATTAGAACAAATTTGAAACATAAAGAAAAGGCGGTTTTTTTTCCGAATACATCTTCTAGACAAATGGAAAGAAAATAATTCAGTCTTCATTGCGGTGGTCCAAATAAACCGAACATTTTTCTTTTCCAAAGGCACTCCCAGAATCTTGTTCTTTATGATCAAATAACGAGCCTGGAAAAAAGGTAGCTGTTAATATTAATATTTAAAGATGGCTCGCCACTATTTTTCATTCTTCATTTGAAATACATGCGAAATAATCTTGTGGCACTTAGTTTTGTTAGAAATTGACCATTCTACAAAAAAGGTATCTTGGTCGTTTCCAATGAATCTGGCCGTTTTCACGTTATTCTGGTCATTCTAGTAATTCAATGAACAGAATAACATGGAAACGGTTAGATTTATCGACAAAGACCGAGAGACCTTTGTTTGTGATACGTTAAATTTTTAACAAACGTAGCTATGCAGAATCTTACCGAATAGATCAGTTCTTGAGATATGAGAATCGAAAAGTGTCACAAGAACATTTCCCATGTATTTCAAATGGAAAATAAGAATTACAGATGAGCGACGTCTAAATATTAGGAGCCAAGTTTTTTTGGGGCTCGTTATTTGATCACAAAGAACAAGTTTTTGGGACTGCGTTTAGAAAAAATAAATAGTCGTCTTGTTTGACCCACCCTGATATGACCTCATACTTACGTGCTGACCTCGACATCATTTGGTGAATTTTGTTTCGAATATTTGAGGAGTTTTATTGTGAAAATCGCGTGTGACCTAGAGCTTCTGGTGTTCAGAGCAGTAGCTGCAATTTTCAAGTTATCTTGTCCAGCCATCAGAAGTTCATAGGCTTCGGAGCCGGAATTAACGCAGACCATTTTGAGATCCCTGATGAATGGTTTGCCATTTTTATCAGTCGCCAGTTTTAGAGGGGGTCTTTTTTTTTGGCAACCATTTGATAGCAAATCAAATATTGTTTCGTTGTAAATTTCAGCAAATGAAACCCAGACCGCATATTCAGCGTCGCTGGGTTTGTTCGACTTCACCGGCGACTCCTCTCGCAATAGTTTTTGCATGCTTTCATAAGCCTGTATGTATTGGCTTTTATCTATGGAGCCAAAAGCAAGAAGCTTTGTCTTTGTCTCCAGTTCAGACGCTACAGCACTAGCGTCTAAGCTCACTACAGTTGTATTGTAAAGCGGCTTGTAGCACGGCGTCAGCCTTGGATTTATATGGCCAAATACGTATTCCAGGCTTCTCGGAATTATTCCTGGCGACGCCGTTGTTCCCTGGAGGGTGTACGATTTTCCCGAATTAGTGGTTCCTAAAGTAAAATTTTTGTAGATCAATTTATGGCCGTATAAACTGGAGTTCCGATTGGGAAAAAAATACCTTTCTACAACACATGCATCAAAACTATGGGTTTTTAAACATCTGAAGTGGGACAAAAGCTGCTATATTCAGACCTGGGAAATAAACCAGGAAAAAAACTTATGGCGGGGAAAAAACCTCTATGAACAGAGAAAAAAACTCATCACAGGGAAGAGAAAAACTATGAATAATGGTTTTTTGAAAATACGCGTCTTTTATGCATATGTTGTAGAAAACATCATATGCACCATGGTCAGGAAGGCATTTTTTGTCTCGCGCGACATTTGCGAACTCGTCTTCGGTCTCGCACGGCTTTGACATGTCGACCTAGGACTCGTTCCGCAAATGGTGCGCTTGTCAAAAAACGCCTGCTTCCCTCCCTAGGTGCATAATATACTATTGTGAATAAGGAAATTTGAGATTTTTACTTTCATGACTAATCCTTGGGAATACTGAGCAAGTGATTGAGGGCTGCGTTTTCAAATAAACTATGGTATCCGTTTCTCAAGTAAGACAGTTCTATTAATCTCATAGATCTTCAAGAACGATTGAAAAGGTAAGTTTTTGACAAAAATAAATTCAATGTTTTTTCAGGGTCGGAAAGTCTTATATGATACAACAATTATAACAAACTCAGATTTCGTTGAAGGAAAATATGTGACAATCAGGTTCCTGCCAAGTTTCAAGTCGTGGAGGTATTGGTTTTCAGATTTTTCCAACTAAAAACTGCACGATAGTTTAAAAAACGAACAATTGTATTGGAATATAGTTCAATGTAACAGTGAGTTATTGTTCTCTCCCTTTGTAAAGATATTAGCTACCAAGTTTGTGTCATTTTCTAAACAGAGTAACTTACCATAGCTCATAACTGTCGCACTGTGCCCGTTCAGGAAGTCGTCCAGTGGATGTTTCACAGTTTGTTCGAAAATCTGCAATTGGGTTGTTTCAGGCCCAAAAGTATCAGTGAATGTGAAGTTTCTTGTAAGCGTGTCGCTCACTGCAAGTCTCTTCAGAGAACTAGTATTATTATCTTGACTCGGTAGTTTGGTCAATAGTGTATTTGAATTTATTATTTGGAAAGCCTTGTATTCCCGTTGACTGACTTTCATTTTTGAAGGAAATGGTCGCAATCTTAAATACACTTTGATAGTGTCTCTCAGTGTCGAGATTGATGGAATTGGAGAAGAAGAACTGGATTCCACCGCCTCATCTTCATATAAAGAATCTAAATGTTTCTTAGTATTTTCTTGGATAAACGGTCGCTGACTGTAAGCCAATATACTTGGATCACGACCACCAATGAAAGATAGATCCAAATTCTCGCCATGATCGCCACTTAACTCAATCGGCTCGAGTGTGTTATCCATCTGAAAAACCATGTGCCTACATGTTATTTGGTTTGTTTTGCGTGTCGAGTTATTCTTTTCTTTTTCCGTCAGTCTAGACACGATAGATTGACTGTATTTCATATTGTATATTTCTTCGATAGATAGAGTCCAGTAGATTTGGCGCAAGAGCGAAGAGAAATGACACAGCAAGGAGGAAGAAGCAATGAATTAATAGGAACAGAAAGGAAAAGTGAACAAAAGTATGAAAAAGGAAGCAAAAGAAAAGAAGAAGAGAAGAGCTTGGGAAGATGCTGAGTGATATTATAAAGGTGAAAAGCTGAAAGAAGCAGCTTCGTTCAGATTAAATTCAACTAATGGAGTAAATATAAGAAGATGTAGCCAAAGGAAGAATTGTAAAAGTGGCAACTGGGAGCCGAAGGCATTGTATATTTTTGCAAAAACAAACATTGTGTAGGTTTTTTTTTTAATAGATTTGCTTGAGCAAGAACAAATCTTGGGTTTTTGTTTCTAGTTTCGGACTGTGATGGAATGGGATTGTAGTTAACGAACGATTAAAACCCTCACCTCATTTAAATGCAGTTGACGTTGATCAATTCACACCACTTCTCTCGGTGTATAACTTAGTATATCTCCAGCATACCTCACTGTGGCCATATTCTTCTTCTTCAAATTCAAAAACCGTTGGAAAGCAGCTGCGCTTACTAGGGAATTCAGTGTGGTTGTGTTCTAGGGACTTTTCATAAAAATTGGACAAGTTTTGCAACAACGTTTTTCGTCGATTGAAGGCGCCACGATCAAACGCAAACGCGCACGCAAACACAAACGCAGTCTCACTGTTCTTTACCACCATATACTTGGCAGATGAAAAAATTATTATTGATTATTGTTGATTGCAATCGTTAGGGAATTGTTTGGGGATATTTGGGAAAAATTTATCGATTCATAATCAATTAAATTTAATTCTGCGTATAGTTAGCAGACGCATAATTGCAGAGAAAAGAACTATACATGAATTTGTTCTAAATCGTTTGGGGAACTCATATATAAACTCCTTTTCATTTAGGAAAGGCTGCAAATTATAATTTCATTGTTAATTCAGCCTGAGTAATTATAGTGTAAAATCCTCAATTCTAGGGAATTTCTCCTCGACCGGGTTTCCCCCCAGATGGCTAGGGACGTCAAGTCTTTAGGCTGCCGTCCTTAGAGCATATATACATGGAGGGAGCCAGTCCTATCTTGTTCCATAAGTGGCAAGCGCAGCAAGGATAGACATAGCAAGGTGATATCCTTTCTCTTTCTGGCAAAATGTGATTGGTCGATTTAAACTAGTCACGTGACTACGTCAGAGCTGTGCCTAGCGGTACGGTATACTCAGTATACCGCATAGCCCTGCGCTTATGTGCTTTAATTCTTCCTGTCTTTGTTACCGACGCGGGCACTCAATTTACCACGCTACGCTCCTGGCTTCGAGAGAGAAAGGTTATCACCTTACTGTTCCCGTCTTTGTCATCACGCTTTTCAGCCAGAAGGCTCCCTCCATGTATATATGCTCTAAGCTGCCGTCCCATGGTCCGGAATTCGTTCCGTCTCCACGAACCCGGAATCCAGTTACTTTTCAAGCCCCAATTAGAGGTGTTCCGGCTCCACTGGTTTACGGGATGTATTTTTTCTACTGTCCCATGGTACAGAATTGACACGCACGGAACGATCGCCGGCGAATTGCGATCGTTCTTTTTAGCGCTGAATTCGAAATGCGCTATTGTGATTGGATGTCGGTGCTCCGAGCCTGTGCATTCCGTGTCATGGGACACCCGATACTGACAGGGACGAATCCGTGTCACTCACACAAGCATATGCATTCTTGACTTATAGATTAGAAATTAGGTGATATTAGGTCAAACGTGACAGAAATTTCAATCGTTTAATTATATCCATTTCAACAGCAACTACAGCAAACAGATAAATGAATTTCATATTCTAAAAAATTTTATATTCACAGGACCATTCATTTTTGTCGTTTTTCTAAGTTACGCACACACAGATAAACTAGAGATTTGTTTGACAGTTCGCAAACACTGGTAGCGCACGCGGAACGGAATGTCCAGAACTCCTCTGATTGGCGCTTGAAAAGTAACTAGATTCCGGGTTCGTGGAGACGGAACGAATTCCGGACCATGGGACGGCAGCCTTAGCATTTGATTGCCATCAAGTGCGATTTTTCGTACACGAAATTATTTATTGGTCATTTGTAGATGTTCTATGATGCTCTTCTGATGTTTGGTAACCAACCGATTATCCGTAGGAGTAAATGTAAATCTCGACGTAGGAAGAATCCTAGGGAATTTCCCTTAGACTGATTTTCCCGGCAAAATTTTTATCAGCTGTCGAAGGAATTCCATTTTCTTATTGATCTACCCACGGAAGCCTGGTTGGCTCACATCAACATACAAAAAAGTGGCGCTCGTCTCGCCCACAAGTTAACCAGTACACGAGTCCACAAGTGCACTTGTGGACCTGTGGACGCGACGCGACATTATTGGAAACGCACTTTTCGGAGATGTCGCCATTTTGTCATGCGCAGATACAAAATAACAAAGAATTTGAAATTCAAATTAAAAATAAAGTCATATCGTGACTCTTGTTTATTTGCATAGCGACTAAAATAAAATTATGTAAACAATAATATTATAGTGTACCGTGGTAAAATAACCTGTGTCAAATGTTAATATGAATTTTGTGCAAGTATCAGACAAAAAAATGTCAGTTCACTTACCAGTGTAGGACAATAGTTTAAGCATACAAACTATTCGTGCATATTTTCCAAATGTAAGTGGACTGACATTCAATGAAAATAATAAAAAGTGTGGGCTTAATATACTTAATGATAAATTCGAGTTGATGCCAGGTGTACCTGAATATGAAGTTCACAATTTAAATGTTCTGAAAGGTAATTTATATCTAATTTAAAGTTAAAGAAATATAAATATTATTCATATTTCTGGTGGTGTCAGTAAAAGTAATATTTTGTATGAATTTTCGCCGTAAAAAAAATTAATAAATATAATGTAGATAAAAAAAAATTGCAAAATAACACATCAAAGTTATTTTGAGTCTATTTAGGGGTATTTGTTATAATTCTATTATACAGGGTCACCCAAGACCCCCGGACCGGAAGGAATAGGTAAATTCCTCGTTGGATTTTGAGACGAAATTTCCTTTTCGAAAACTTCGTCCGATCAACGGTGTCCAAGTTATTAAAGATTAAGAGTAGCCAATCAGCGCCTCGCTTTAGGTCCGTGCCAGTGCCGGGTCAATAGTAAACGGCGGGCAGGGCCCGTGGTTTATTTTACATTTGGCTACTTTCTTCTTCACTTTACGATCGACGCGTATTATTATTATTATTATTATTATTATTATTATTATTATTATTTTTTTTTTTTTCCGCGTACGCACGAGCGAAATTGACTATGAGATTGAAAATTTATGAATTTGTACGGTGTGGTCGACCTGGACATCGAAAACTACGGTGCAGTCGACCTGGACACCGAAAACTACGGTCCGGTCAACCTGGACACGTAGAACTACGGTCCGGTAGAAAAAAAAATAAAATAATAATAATAATAATAATAATAATAATAATAATAATACGCGTCGATCGTAAAGTGAATAAGAAAGTAGCCAAATGTAAAATAAACCACGGGCCCTGCCCGCCGTTTACTATCGACCCGGCACTGGCACGGACCTAAAGCGAGGCGCTGATTGGCTACTCTTAATCTTTAATAACTTGGACACCGTTGATCGGACGAAGTTTTCGGAAAGGAAATTTCGTCTCAAAATCCAACGAGGAATTCACCTATTCCTTCCGGTCCGGGGGTCTTGGGTGACCCTGTATATGTAAAATTAAAAAATATTAAGTATTTCAACAGAGCATAATCCTCCAAGTAATATGAAGAGAAAAAGAATCGCCGAGATAATGGACTTAGTAAATGAAAACCCAGGTCAAAATTTTGCAGGGATAGAAAACCAAGAAAATCAAGTAAGTATATGTCTGTATAATTTGCTTCTACAGTGAAACCTCTCCTAACGGACACCTCTCAACAGCGGACACCTCTTTCTAACGGACAAGTTAAGAATCCCCGGCAGAAAAGCATTGTCTTTAATGGACAATATACCTCCTAATAGCGGACCTCTTAATAACGGACGCGGACACTGCCGGGATGCAGTTTTGCATGAAAAAACCTTCTAATAGCGGACATGGCGGCAAAATTTCCAGTTTGTTCGACACACAGAGGTCCGACACACAAGGCGTCAGGCGAGGCGCGCGCGCCGCTTTATGAAAAATTGCATAAAAAAAAAACAAAAAATAATGCCATCGTGAAAAAATTACACACTCTGTAGAATGTAATGTTTTCAAAATTTTAAAAATGGCTGTTGTTCTAGGAAAAATCAATAAACATTTCAATTGTTTATAACGGTTGCAATTTGCAATTTTCTTAGAACTTGCCAAATTTTTTCAAAATTGTATGTATTCCATTACCTTCAAAATAAGTCAGAGACCATCTCTCTACGATTGATAGAACCAGGGATATTAATTTCTAAAGCCGACCGCGGGTGAGTTTTTCAACAAAATACATTAGTTTATAACTTTCGTAAAAAAATATTTCAACCGAATGCCGAAACACGCGTCGAATTTTTTTGCATTCTTTACACGCAAAAAAATTTGTATACGATTTAAAAAATATGACTTCAAAAAACACGCAAATCGGCCGATTTGAGGTGGAATTGCCCATATATATTTTATTGTTAAAAAAATAGATTCAATATTTCGTTTGTATGTTTATCCGCAATAAAATACAATATATTTGTACTATAAAAAATGAGCCATTTTCTCAATAACGGACACCTCTCAATAGCGGACAAGTATTCCGGTCCCGAAGGTGTCCGCTATAGGGAGGTTTCACTGTATTTATACACACGGAGGTATTATATATCTATCTTTTTGTATCAAGGGCGTAGAACGGGATTTTACGCCTCGAGTAGTGATCGCTCGGCACAAGGGACGGCACAGTCAGCCCGAAGGTTGCGCGATCACTACGAGATCGAAAATCCTACACCCGAGTTGCAAACACAATTTTTTGATATAGTGGGGAGTGAAAATGCATATTCTATATCTATGTCATGGAGGTCTGGTTAGAAAATTCATTCATCCATCGAAAGTAGTTATATTCATATATATCTATATATTTATGCAGATCTTAGAACCGGTTGGAACTTACTATTGTCAATTCTGCCCCATTCATCGGTAGTATTTGATTTCTGAATGCCAACGCTAGCGTAATTTCTCACAGATTGAATGGCATGTATTTGCTCGATTTTCTCAACAGTATCGGCGACAGCCAAATGAGCACCCTCCGCGATGCACCGGTCACGTGCTCCTACCCAGTCAATAAATTCCTTGTGAGCCTTGTAGGCTGCATGGAGGTCAGGAAATCTTACATAGCCCTCGGGGAGAGAAGCAGATGAAGGGGCCACTGTCGGAATAACAGTCAATATTACGGAAACTAAATTTCGAGTAGCGTGGTAGTAGTTTCGAATTGTACCGTTGGATAAATCCAATTCCTTTACTTACCGTCACCCGTAGCTTCGCTAATAACATGAGATCCGTTCAAAATTATTTGACATGCAAATAGCACAAAACCGAGCAGCTTGGCGTACATCTTGGACGTCTAGGGAAGCACTTGGAGATTTGACTAAAATCGGACAACGGTCCACGCTATTTAAATCCTCTTAGACAGATACCCCTTGCGAACTTTGGTATATTTATGCTTCTGATATCACTTATCGACGACCCTAATTAAACTATCGTATCTCATTCACGCATTTGGCATTCACGAAATACGCTGCTTCTAACGAACAGACCGAGCTGAGCTGGTTTCATTATGGGCGTCGTTGTGATGATGATATAAAGTTTGATTATTGCCTCTATATGCTATACATTGATATCAAATAAAGGTCGTTTTCAAGATTCTATGCGTGATAAAACATCTGATACTTTGTGCACGCATTTCTTAGTTTCCATTACCTATTCTAAATGGCGGAAGGTCTTGCCCATGGTTTTCCTACAAGATTAGTAGTGCGGTGAGATAGAAATTAGATCGAAATTCTTGTCATTCTCTCTTGCTTCCAGATATTTCAATTTTTGTTTTTTAACTAGACAAGTCAAAGATGAGAAGAATTGCGCAATACTGACTGTGGCATTGCGTAATTATCGACTATCTCACTGAGACGATTTTTTTTGCTTACGTTTCTTTATTCTGAACAAAATTTCCAACTCATTTAATACCGTTTCTAAATCCGAATCTGAATTCATTTCTGAAGTATCTTCTTTCTGATTCTTTTCTTTCATTTTTTTCCGATTTGATTATGCTCTATTCGGTCCTGAATTTCATTAGCCTCATCTCTCCAATCTCGACATTCCGTCCAATCCGCTAAATGGTCAAATGAGCTGTGTCAAATCTTACTTTCTTGCATTTTCCGTCTTTCTTCACCGCGAGTAACTCTTCGGACATGAACGCCGACCAAAATCAGGATGACATTCGATGATAATGAAATTTTTGCCGTATGCTTGTCACAAGTTTTGCAAAGCAGATTGAATTCCCTCAGCGTGAGTAGGGTCGCAGCTATCAAGGAAATCAGAAGAGATTTGAAAAATGTTGATCATTATTGTCCCACGTACAAATTAACCTTCGATCATTTCAATTCATTCTTTATAGTTCCTGTCAATTGAATGTGATTCACGATAATTTAGGTGAGCTCGAATTAATTCAAGGCCCATCCTTAGTCGCCCACCTCCTTCTGGTCGAAATATGTCACATTTCGATTATTATCCGAGCCCTGCAGGCGTCGAAAACGCAAAAATGGCCAACGCTGCGTGAATTCAAATTCAATTCCGAACACATACGTATAGAAAAATATTTGTTTCATGCAAAAACAGAGTCTACAGATGATTTTCACGTAATTCGTGGAAGAAATCGAATTTGCAAACATTGGAATAATATAAAACCCAGACAGTACACGGACGTCCTGTGGACATCCAGTGGATATTCACGTTTGACGTTGAACATTGCAGACGTCCCATGGATGTCCACCGAAGTCCGCCGGATATTCGTTAGACGTCCATAGGGTGTCCGTTTGACACAAAATGGGATGTCCAGTGGACATTTATGAAATGTCCTTACCGAATATCCAGTGGATATCCGTTGAATATCCATGGAACTACCCCTCGAACGTACTATGGACGTCCTCGGGATGAGGACAGGATATCCATGTGACGTTCGCTCGGAACTGTCGTGGACGTCCAGTGGATGTCCTCAATGGATGTCCATTGAATGTCCATGGAATGTCCGGGAACAATAACTCGGCTCAATTATTTGATCGTAATTATTAATATATTATGTATATATATTATAAAGGACGCAGAGGATTTTCTTCAAGAGCGGATTTAAAGGCGGAGAACGTTGATTGCATAACTACTGAATTTTTATTATCAGGTCATCAGGTATATATACATACATAATATGATGCCCGAAATATTTACAAACACACAGAATCCGTCATATCGAAAACATAATCGTCTCGTTGAATATCTATAGGTTCCTACTATTATAATATTCGCAAATGAAATTAATTATATAAGTAGATGATGCCCAAAATATTTACAAACACACAAAATCTGTCATATTGAAAACAAAAACTTCTCGTTCAATGTCTAGGTTCCTTCTATTTTAACATTCACAAATAAAAGTAATTACTCATAATATCATTATCAGTTTATAATGCAATACTATTACCTATTGACTGGCCTATAATATACAGAGAGATTCTGTGGAAAGTTGTAAGCCGTGTGGGTAGGCAACCCGCATATTTACCGAAATGGCAACGCTGTCGTAGGGACAGTTGAACGTCTGCACCTACTGATGACGTGGCGACAGCTGTCACTTCGTTGGGTCAGAATCAACATACAGTGTGACATATTTGAGGTTGATCGTAATATAACGAGTAAGACAACGGGGATCGATATTAATTCGTAAAGAAGTGGTAACGAATTAGCGAATTGATTGCAGATGTCGATTTCTGTTTATTTGCAACATTATTTGGGTCCAAACAACCCTCGAGGTGAAATTTACGAATCAAAGATCACCTGTTTGCCTACCGATAATCTTGTAGTGGTCTCAGCGAGGAATGAATTAATTGAAAGTATTGCTCTGTAAATAAACGTAATTATGCCTTTGATAGCTGAGTGGAATGAAGCGTCGCATATTTGTAAAAATGATTACATTACAATGAGTTTCTATCATGTAATAAAATTTTTTATTCATTAAACGTAGTACAATAACAATAAACTAAATGCGTTGTGCCGACGACATGCCGACTTCTTAAGCAACTTTCGAGATAAGCTTCTGACCATCTTCTGGAACTATGCGCAGTATTTCCGCAAAACTGTGCATTCAAATTATTAGGAGGTGAAAAAATTTGGGGTTTGCTGCTACGTCAGAGATGCCTCGTAGATTGCTCGTCGAATCGAATTTACATCGCTGTGTTCCTGACCGTAGTTGTCAAAGTGATGCGACGAGTCAGTCCATCATCGAGGAACTGCTAGCTTGTAAATAATTTCGCAAGTAAACATAACTCAGAATCTGCGATCAATTCGTAACTTTATCACGACTTTATTTCGAATTATTATCGTTTGACATTTGTTGGTTACCTTTATTAGAATGATTCGTCAATTTCACCCCGACGGTTGTTTAGACCCAAATAACGTTGCAAATAAACAGAAATCGACATCTGCAATCAATTCGCTAATTCTTTACCACTTCTTTACGAATTAATATCGATTCCCTTTGTCTTACTAGTTATATTACGAACAACCTCAAATATGTCACTCTGTCACTTGATTCTGACCAAACGACGTGAAAGCTGCCGCTACGTCATCTGTAGATGCAGACGTTCGACTGTCCCTACGACAGCGTTGCCGTTTCGGTAAATATGCGGGTTGCCTACCCACACGGCTTACAACTTTCCACAGAATCGCACTGTATATATTATACAATTATGAAGACGACTGAAAACAGTCGAGGAATAGCCGAGTTCAGGCGATGCAATGGTCCTACTATACTGACCGGTATTACCTCATGATACATATTACGAAAAAAATTTTTTTTTTTATATAACTAGGCGTGAGACTCTACCGAGTCTCTTGATAGCGTTTTCGGCTGGAGCTACACCGAGCTACAGTGGTGTAGTGTAGCTATCTTTATCTCTTCCTTTTCTATGAGCGAGAGAAAGACAAAGATGGCTACACTACACTAGTGTAGCTCGGTGTAGCCCCAGCCGAAAACGCCATTGTAATCGGTCTCATAAACGAACTGTAATGACCAGACTATCTACAATTTATTTGACTCTATACCTTATATGTCGTCTACTACACTGCTACACTACTACACGTTATTTCGGTCCGCAGAGTAGGACCATTATATGCATCGCCCTAATCGATACAAAAGTTTATCAATCTTCCGCATTAGTTGGCGGTTGTCGATTGCCGGTGACATTTTTTTTTTTTTTATCTGCGTCGCTCCTCTCTTTAGCTCTTTTCAGCCATTTTTTTATCGCTTCTTCACATTCCTTGTTTGTGTATTTGGGGTCGGACACCTGACCTGCTCCTATAACGAAGATGAAATATTTTCAGTGTATCTTTATAACAGCTATCGATGACGCTGTAACATACAGGATAAAACAAATTCTCCGACGTTTTCGACGTTTCCGAGGTACAGATGCATGTATTGAAAACTTACGTATCAAAAGGTCAGCAATTTTTAATTTTCCAAACACATTCTTCTTTTTCGCACCATGCCAGCTATACTTGGACGCCAGTTCGTTGTCCATAAGAAGATGCAGGGCTCTTTTTATGAAATCGTACGAGCTGTTACCACCAACTTTGGATACTTCTTCTACCTACAAGGCAGAAACACTAATGATGTATTATTCAGTTCGATTGTAAACATTTATGCTATATTACTATTTGTTGCACGAATTTGAACTGAAATTCTATCCAAAGTATATTATAATTATCGGTAATGTACGACCAAGTATGTATATATGGGGCATTCCACGCCAAATCGGACAGTTTGAAAAACTTTTTCTTTTGATTTCCTCAATTTTTTGGTATTTGTTAGTACCCCTCAAAAGAGGCTTCCTGGTAAATTTTGAGATTTTTTGAATCACTGGTTCAAAAATGCTCTTTTTTTGGTTTTTCGCTCATAACTTTCTTAATAATGATCGAAATTCAACTTTTTGTTTTCAAAATTTGTGTTTTTTTTATGTACTTTCGAGAAAAAAATATAAAATAACTTTTCAAAGTGCTCTAGCATATGATTTTCAACTTTAAAACTTTTACTCTCATTTTTGAAACTGTATGTACCCTTCGATTTTTTTGCATTTTTTTGTGGCAAACTTCGATCCATTTCACGAATTTTAAGCTTTTCAGCTAAGTTATTGTTTTGAGTACACAAGTACAAAGTACACAATGAAGAAAAGTAATTTAAAGAGTGACAACTAGCAAAAACTACATTTCTAAATTTTCAAAATTCGAAAAAAAAAATAGTAATTGTTAGAATCCCATGATCAGCTTGGGCTTAAAATTCGTGAAATGGATCGAAGTTTGCCACAAAAAAAATGCGAAAAAATCGAAGGCTACATACAGTTTCAAAAACACGATTGAAAACTCAAAATTCAAAGATCTCCATTAAAAACGCGTTAAATATTTTTTTTGTATTTTTTTCTGTAAAGGCCATCTAAAAACAAAAATTTTGAAAAAAAAAAGTTGAATTTCGACCATTATTAAGAAAGTTATGAGTGAAAAACCAAAAAAAAAGCGGTTTTCGAACCAGTGATCAAAAACATCTCAAAATTTACCAGGAAGCCTCTTTCAAGGAGTAGTAACAAATACTAAAAAATTGAGGAAATCAAAAAAAAAAAAAATTTCAAACCGTCAGATTTGGCGTGGAATGCCCCATATGTAATAAGTATGATTTTAAACATTACCGCTGCTGTAAAATGCTGTTCGTTAGCCAGGTATTGTTCAAGAACCTGCTCCAAATCCTGTTCTTCGGCCAAGGGGAATTGAAATTTGGTAAAGAGCGAATGTGCAGGATTTATAGCGGCCGCTTGGTTTTGTGTCAACTCGACACCCTCCAATGCTTTTATTAGTTTCCCCATATCAGTGGTTAATTTCCATAAATGCGTTTTCATGTGACTCAGTTCGTGCAGTATTTTCTCATAACCAATAGCTGAAATAAAATCGTTGGTGCAATATAACGTTGAATGAAGCAACGGTTTTTTCAAATCAGCTATACACTTGTAAGAACATATTGATCTCGTTTGGAGTAATTGATTTTGGGTCCATTGGGTGTCATACCGCAAATTTGATGATTTTTATGCAGAGGACATTTCGTACACAAGCATTCCGGTTCTTTATGGTTTGCCGGCGGTGTACTTGAAGTTAACGGATCCAAAATTTTCGCGACTTGATGTGGCGTAGACGGCTGCGAGTCTGGTTTTGGTACATTGCGGTTCGCCGCCCCTTTACTTGTAGATGGAGTTGAAGGTGCATCCACAATTATCGTGACTTGATGTGTCATCGACGGCTGCGAGTTCACGTGCACTCTGATCGGCGTCGGGGGCGGGGGCGAAGGTAGCCGGATATGCGATATATCGTCTGTTTCACCCGGAAGATTAACTACATGCTGAATATGCCTTAACAGATCTAGAGCAGATCGTCTTTCGGCACGGGCCCTTTGATAGTATTTGCTAGGTATTCTAGGCATATCTATTACCTCGAGTTTTAGTCTGCAGTGATGCTTTGGCTGTGTTCACAACTGTGTGTAATTTCTCGATGAAATTATTGGAAACCGGAGGTTTAATAAAATAATTTGATAATCAGCAATGTATTTGCACAAGGTGACTGACGATGTGTTCACTAAAAAGTGCACAGTTCTGAATGACTGAGGCGACAAGGAGAAGTCCGGGTTATATGTTGGTGACTAGGGGTAAAAATTTGGTGAGAGTGGGAGTAAACCCCCCGCGGCGTGCGGCCCAACGGTCATTGCTGTTTTCGCTGAAATTTAACTTGAATCACTTGGACTAATTATATTACAATACGATGGTTCCAGGCATATGCCACTCTACGAATGCCTTGTTGAAATTATTGCAGTGAAAATGCACCATTATAGTTGCGAGTAATTTAATCCGATAATTAAGTGTTTTACTTATTTATTCTGCCTTAGCCACATCCGCTGTACATATTGAACCACTTTCATAGCGACAAATTCACTCTACTAGGAGCACTCTCAACGACACATTGCGTTTAAAAATTTCGAATATACGATTACGATCGGCAACTCCATCAGTAGTGTGAAAAGTAACGTACATTTTTCCAAACCCTGTTATAGCCCTGATGAGTCAGCCTGAAGAGTGGCCATGTGGTTTTTCAAGGCTTCGTGGTCACTCTAAAAGTAGCCATTCCGACGCGAAAGGTTTTTTGGGCATGCATTTTTCGGTATGGGTATATATACCGGGCTGTTTTGCTATAGGTCTTACAGCCAAATGCTTCGAACAAGAGTTATTCGTCTCGTTTTAAACAATAGTCTGATATCTGTTGGCTCATTGTCTCAAATCCGCAATACTATGCAAAAGCAATGGAATCTGGCTTCATCCCACCGGAGGCCTTCATCTATCTAGATGCAAACGGATTCATCCAAGATCGGGACAATGTTCCTACAATATACCATGTATACCGAGCCAATCACGATAAAAAAAATCACATATACCCCCATGTTCAACTGTAGGGATAGACAAAACGTTCGTTCGATCCGATTTAATATGGCGTTGCCAAATAGAGACACCGAAGATGAACACAGATTAAACAGGGATAAATATTGGTGGATCATATAAATGAATGGATAAAAAAAAAAAAAACACAGCTAGTATTTAGTACGTTACCTAATAATATAGTGTACATATATTTTGGCCTCGTAGGCTTTATACACCCTAATGTTTATTTAACCTTATTGGTATCTCCTTATTATTGGTAGTTTAATTGTTTTTATTTCTTATATTTTTGTCACTTTTTTGTTGGGGGGTAAGTTCCTCATTTAGTTGTAATAGGATAAGTCGTATCGTCAAACTATGGAAAGATCAGTTTTCGTTCTTGTCCGTTTCTGATCTAGCAGCTTAATCCCTATGGGAATAGCCACATTGTTGACCCTTCGTTGAGGTCGAATATATTTAAATATCGCACTGTATGAAAATATATCACGGTTCTTAGTATAGCTAAGAATTGTAATTTTAAGTCCTTGTTAGTCGTGTAGCGCCCGACTCGGGCCAAAACGAACTCATAACATTTAATTATAAGTTAACAAGTTTGGGAAGTTTTTTTTTCTTGTTGTACATTTATTATTGTATTTTATGTTGTATGTCAGGACATCAATAAAACTTCTATTAAAAAAAAAAAAAAAAAGCGTGTCGGCTTCGTAACCGGTGGGTCGTTGGATCGAATCCCGCTGGTTTATTTTTTTTGCCATACGTACGTCTTGCTTGCTTGCTACGGAGTAAAATATTGAAAAGAGCCCTACAGCCGTTCCTTAGGAACAGCCATGTGGTATAGGCATTTCAGAAAGTTGGCAGGGTACTTAGATGGAAAGCAGTATACAGTTCGACTATACAGTTTTTTCGTCATAAAAATTTCGTGGGCCAAAACCTTTCAAACTGTCTGCAACGGAACGGACGACGACGTATTTTCCCGAGTTTTATGACGATGGACTTGTAGGCTGGGAGTGACACATCTGGTCATCAAATACAGCCACGTTTTTGGCTTCTTCAGAATACTGGACAGAATAGCCCATTCGAAGAGGCACATTTCCTTCGAGAATTTGTCACAGAAATGCAAACATTTTAGAGAGACGTGGATTTTTAAGTCGGAGTTTTACAGATACGTTTTTCCGATTTTTTCTGACTTTTAGATAAGTTTCCAGGCTTACGTATATAGAAGTAGTACTGTTTCTATATTAGTACAGTCGAACCTCGCTAACTCGAACCCCTATAACTCGAAAACCTCCATAAGTCAGAGATTCAGTCTGTTCCCTTGCAAAAACCTCTGTAATCCGAAAAAGAAAACAGAGAATAACTCGAAGTTTTCTGAACGTATCAAGGTCTATTATTTTGCCTCTGTAGCTCGAATTTAGAGATACCTGACCTCTATAAGTCGAAAGTCACCTCTATAACTCGAAGTTCCAATACCCTGACCTCTACAACTCGAACCGCTTCATGCAGTGACGTTAAGATTACATGTCACAACCCGCATCCCACGTGATAATGCTTGTTAGCTTGTTAGGATGAGTGATTCCGGATCAGTTTGTCTCGAAATGACTTCCAAACGGCAACTCAAATCGTCAAGTGTCAGTGAAAAGATTATGGTGATTGAAGCAGTAAAGACTGTTTCAAAAAAAAAAAAGAAATTGCTGAAGAATTCAGAATTCCCAGCAGAACACTATCCACAATTTTTAAAAATGAAGCTGACCTTAAGCAAAACATTTTTGCAGATACCTTGAATAGATTGAAGATTGAAGATTTATCTCCACTATATGGCGAATTTTTACGAGCCTCTATAAGTCGAATATTGTTTTGGTCACCCTCTATAACTCGAAAACTTCGATAAGGCGAAACCTCTATTACTCGAACGAACTAGCTCTTCCCTTGAGATTCGAGATGGCGAGGTTCGACTGTACCTATATTGTATCGTCAGTACAGTCCGACCCCGGAATAAGCGTGCCTAGGCCCGCAAGGAGAAGAATTTTTCCAAGAATCGCTATACCCCCACTACCCGGTATTCCCCACGTCTCCCTGCTTTTTTCAGCTGTCTCTTTATTTCAATGCGCGACCTCTCAATAAGCTCTCAATAAGTTGAGCTCGGCGCGCTTATTCAGAGGTTGGGATGCGAAGTTCAATCTGTGTATCAAGTGTAATATCTGTGTATCAGAAATAATAACTTCATAGTAATAAGAATTTCATGATCCAGAATTAGTAAGCAACTCTTTTCTTTTACAGTACAATATCACTGTGTAATATGATACGAGCACAACATCAATTTCAACGACAATTGTCCGTTCGAAAGTCAAATCCGCGGCTCAATGTTTCTATGTGGATCAAACATTCGAAGTATTCGAGCGACAAGAAATCCACGAGCCGGAATAAATAATAATAAAGGGAACCACGTCATCGGTTTTTCATCCATCGGCAGATGAAGCCGTTATTAGCACTCAAATTGTAATCAGTACTTATCCCAAGCACAAGCCAGGCAGTCACAAATTTTATTTTTGGTTACGATCGGGGTGTGTGCGATAGCAGATTGCGTAATTAATTGCACGCTGCATCCTGCAGACTGCACGGATCAGGATACAATACGGTGCAGCGATTTCTATCGCATGGAGCCGACAAGACCCGCGAAACGACCAAATGAGTGCGGGAAGTGCTTTAACGGGTGAGTTGTGTATGAAGTGCTTTTAAAACAAAGTATACAATTTCTTGCATGTGTTTAACGTTGGAATGATGAAAAAATAATTACGAAACATGCGATTGCAATTTGTTACAGTTATGCGGCGGAATCCGGGACAGCGGATAGCTGCAGTTTAATAAAAGGTGAGTCACAATATTTAAAAAAATTATAATGCCTAAAGGAGTTTTACCTACATTTGCAGGGCCCGTACAAATGTACGGGACCCTAAGTCCTGTATAATAGCAAGACTACCGCCTTAATTTCGTGTTACATTTGCATTCAGATATCAATAATCAGCGAAGTGGTACTGATGCCTGCGCCACAGCGATCTGGCTCGGCAGTGTGCCTATGGCCATTGGTTATATGGTTATGGTTTTTACCATCGTCTACTTTGGCGCCCGCATAACGTGTAAATATATTATATTGATTGATTATCATTTTCATATATAAATCCTGATTTCAATAATACGATAACTTCTATATCTTTCGTTAACGACTGTCCCACAATTTTATTTAGCTCGATCTACGTATCCTCGCACGGATATTCCAGCGGTGCGTCGGAATCACCGTAGCAATGCGCGATAGCTCGTCGGAAATACGTGAAGTCGTCACGCAGCAGCTGCTGGTGGAAACCGTACCAGACTATCACGGCGCGGAAACGGTCGCTGTGGAGGAAGACTACCTGGTCAAGGCTCAAGGGTTTCATCCTTCGTATGAGGGATCAGGCCCTTCAGCCCCACATCAAGACCTCGCCAGCGACGACGACGAAGCGTTGTCTGACGGCCGGCCGACGCAAACAAGTAAACAATGTTTTACTATTTTCATTAATTCGTTCGATACAAACTTACATCTTTCACCGAACGAACTGGGCGATATTTTGCAGCACACCGATAGAAAGCCCGGCCTGATCAACGGCCAGCCTGCAAGAGAGCAGTCACGTAGACAACGGAACTATACTTCGGCGGATAATATTAACATCAGCATAAATGTCTGCAATATTTTATATAATACGCCGCATTAGAACGGCATATTTTAATAATACATAATATAAAATAATAGTAATTGTAAAATACCATTGACGCGCAAAACGAATCGTTTGATTTATGCAGGCTTGTGCGGATGTTGGATTGAATTTAATGAAATAAGATTGCCGTCAATATTTCTTCTGAATTTCTTCATACTGGACGGCGGTATCTTAATTTCATCAAATGTCGATCCACATCCCGTAGAGCCGTATAAGTCAAGCGGTTGGTTAGGTGCATCAGTGGTATAACAATTACTAATATATAGCTTCCTCTATAATTAAGTGACACTACTGTTATATATATTGTTGTACCGACAATCACGATGATCGAAATAACAGATAGTTATTACACAGGATCGGTGTGAAGGATAGGCTTGGATTCTTTTCTATGAGAGGGTACTCAATGAGTTAAAGTTCTTCCCAGAAACAAAGATTGTATTTATAATTTTTATATAAGTAATAGTCCTTGCTCGACTATGTTGTACACCTTGGAGACCATATAAGTTAACTCCGCCACTGAAGAGCCTAACTGCAAGTTCAGGGAATACTGTAGAACTGAGGATCATTCGCAGATGAGTCCTTCATATAAGAATCTGTTATTATTTGACAAGATAAGGACTCGCGTCAGAAGCGAGGATTTTGTAAGGTTGAAAAACAGGATGTAAGTCAAAGTTCATTTAGATTAGGAAAATGTGCAAGTGTAATAATACTTATCATAGCTTATTTATTAAATAGAGGGTAATGTATGCGTACGGCATAACAATATTCTTAAACGATACAGTGAAAGGTAACATTCAGTCACAGTCAACAGGGCACACTCCAGTCTTTCCGTTTATTGCAGGATCAACAGTCTACAATGCATATACGAAAAATTGGAATGTGCCGTGTTGACCTTTCACTACCTTACATACCTTTCACTGTATCGTTTATGAATATTTATTATCATGTAACGAATTTTAACAAATATCCTGCATACAATGTTTTTCTTACTTCATTTATTATTACTGAAACAATTAGACACTACATGATATACTAATACTAGTGCATAATAATAACGTTCAAATTAAAATTATGTACTGGGATAATATTAAATCATCGCTGATCGATATGTACTAGGATAATTGTTATTCGTCGTTACTATTTGGTTTATTTACATGATAAATAATTCAAATTAGAATTATATTTCTACACAATTAAAATTCGTTATTGAAATTATTAATTATGTCGGTACATGTTTAAATTTTGATTATGTAGTGACATAAATCTTTTTAAATTTTGATTATGACTTTATACAAATAAACTATACAAATTTGTAGATAATCGTCATTTTTCGTGAATTTTCCCTTGCCGCTGCCCGAATTTTGGTGGAACTATGATATATTGTTGAGTCTGCTCATTTTTTATGTTTCATAATTCAACCCTGCAGGTTATTATGTGTATTCGATCACCAAACCACATGCAAGCTGAGTGAAAGTGAAAGTATAGAAAAAGGTATTAAGGGGAGGGACCAGTCGAATTTGACCGACCGATCTAGAGAATTCTAAATTCTCGAATATCTCCGAAATGGGGGTATCAATCGGATTGTCCTTGCGGCAGCCGATGTTTGAGGAGTAATGACATCGAGTTTTCTTGAAAAATGCATGAAACCTTTATTTTTTTTTTTTTTATGCGTCGAAAAATGCGGGCGGGTGACTTATTTCGACTAGCATCAGTGCCCACGCATCATTGACGCGGACAAAAGTATGTAACAGCAAGTCTATACGGTATGACGAACACACCCATTATAAAACATCTTCGTTCCATGCAGTAATAAAGTAGAAAAGTGCAATTCAGATTTCGTTGTAATTAGCGATTAAAAATTGTTGGGCAGCCATGGTAAATGGTTGGGTTGTCATGGCAATCCTTAGTTTCCGAAATACCCGAGAAAGAAAGGACAGCGCAGAGTCGTTTCGTCGGTACTGCAGACGGTGGACTACATTGTTGCATCTCGGAAACTAAGGATTGCCATGACAACCCAACCATTTACTATGTGTGCCCAACAATTTTTAATCGCTAATTACAACGAAATCGTACTTCGCACTTTTCCACTTTATTACTGCATGGAACGAAGATGTTTTATAATGGGTGTGCTCGTCATACCGTATAGACTTGCTGTTACATACTTTTGTCCGCGTCAATGATGCCTGGGCGCTGATGCTAGTCGAAATAAGTCACCCGCCCGCATTTTTCGACGCATAAAAAAAAAAATAAAGATTTCATGCATTTTACAAGGAAACTCGATCTCATTACTCCTCAAACATCGGCTGCCGAAAGGACAATCCGATTGATACCCCCGTTTCGGAGATATTCGAGAATTTAGATAAGTCGGTAAAAATCGACTGGTCCCTCCCCTTAATATTAAGGGCTCATATTTTAAGAGAATTTCTTTTTTTTGCATTACCAAAAAAATTTCAGTATGGGAGCGAAAAAAAAAATAGTCGTCAAAATAAAAGCACCCTAATAAATATATACAAAACCGAATGTCCGTGGGATGTCTTTTCCCGGACCATCCCAGTTCGGACATAAATTGACTATCCATAAGATGCCCCATAGTGGGCATTCGTTGGTTGTCCGAATCCGTATGTCCAGTGGATATCCTAAGCTGGATAGCCACTGCATGTCCCTAACCGAATGTCCATGGGATATCCTATTTCGGACGATCCAAGTTTAGACGTTAAACGGACGTCCATAAGATGTCCCATATTGAATATCCGTTGAATGTCCAAAACCCTATGTCCATTGGATATCCGTTTCATGTCCATGGACATCAGGACGTGTTACGGACGATAATTGGACATCCATAGGATATTTCATGCTGTCTGGGAAACCATGTGTAGACCGAGCTAAACCTGGCCCTTATCCTCGCCTTTATCTACACGAATTTCGAGTTTGACCTGTTAAAATTATATGAAATTAAAATACGACGAACGATAATCTACTGAAATCTCGGAGGTTATCTCGATATCCTCGATTCGCCCTCGATCGAGATTTGTCGACGCTCGCACTCTGGAAAATGCATGCGAATTACTATCAATGGCCACGACACTCAGGGCCGGATTTAAGTATAAGCTATACAAGCTTCAGCTTGGGGCCTCGCGTCGAGGTGGGGCCTCGCACAATATGAAAAAATGATATTTTTGAAATTTTTACATTTTTACAGACAAGTGAATATGATGAAAAGAATATCCACCAACGGAACTTGCATTTTTGACCAGATTTCACTGAATAAATTTCACATTTATTATTATTTGATGAGGAAAACGGGCCTCATTCTTGTTGTAGCTTAGGGTCACAACAACTTCAAATCCGGCCCTGATGACACTGATAAGCCACAGCTTCCGCGCGCGCGCTGAAGATATAATTCCGGCAGGAATCTAAACTGTTTCGAATCAATTCGAATTGATTCTCAGTAATACAATTAATTGTCCTTAATTTAGGCATTTTCAACTCGATTCTCACTATTTCAGTTATTTCTCAGTTATTTCTCAGTCAATTCTCATTAATTCAGTCAATCCTCATTTATTCAGTTATTTCCCGCCTAATTCTAATTGTTTCAGTTATTTCTTAGTTAATTCTCATTAATTCAGTTAATTGTCATTAATTCCGTTATTTCAGTTATTTCGTAGTTATTTCTCACTGAATTTCCCATTATTTCAGTTATTTCTCATGAGAAATAATTAACTGCAGTCAATTCTCATTATTGCAATTATTTCTTAGTTAATTCACATTAATTCAGTTAATTCTCATTAATTCAGTTAATTCCCAATAATTCAGTTAATTCCCAATAATTCAAGTTAATCAGAATTAATTCATGGGCTAGTGACACGTCAATTCAACAAGTTATTTCCCCCTCGATCCTCACCCATGAGAAGGTGCATAACACAATGAAGTCATCAAATGATCGTAGTATTTTCTAAGAATAACGTCTCGCAGTACAGCCGGGGCAGTATACAGCAGTAATTGTCGAAATTCGGTACCTTTGAAATGGTGAAACACTGATATATCCCTGGGTCGACGATTGAATTCCGAAGGGCAGTACATTTTTAATAATCTCATTCTGGAATTAATGATATCCAATTTTCTACCATTTAGCCTTCGGAAACTGAACTTCTCGTCCACGTGTGCTGCTATCAGTTTTTTAACATTCCCCAGCCAAACCAAATGCAAACTTTCAAATGGAACTTTGGTTACTAATCCTATTTATTGAGTCAAAGGCCTTCTGCCTTTGTGATTTTCTTCATCGGTCAGATTGTGGTATTCTTCATCCGTTTTAGGCGGGTGTCTCACACCTAGGAAAACCATCGTTCCACGAAAGCCTGGTACAGTGCAACGTTGTCCCTGAACTTTGCACTTCGAACACGCATTTGCTGACGTATGGCCATAGTGATTCGATGCAAATACTCTGGCTGAGCGTCTGCAATGAAACATCGAACAACTACAGGAAGCTGTCGATTCTGAACATAAATTCCACCTTCTTCACGTACATCGATGATTTCTTCAATGAATTGTTCAAAGAAGTTAAATGGATTTATTGGTTTGTGGCAGCCTTTATGTATATACCTGCTATTATTGGTCTTTTATCGGATATATTGAAGACTCGGTATTGGTGCGGCCAAAATTGATCAATTCCATTGTTCATTTTAGCACCGTCCGTACTAAAGTCGATTTCTATAAATTCTGGCAACATATCCTCGGGAATACTTTCCAATTTCTTTACCAGCGTGTGTCTAAAACCAATGTAAAGGTACGCTTCGCCCGCAAGTTGTTGTACAAACCTACTTGCAACGACCGTAGGAGTTTGCAAAACCGTTCGAGAATCTTTGGGGAAGCCAAAAGAATTGAATGGGAATGATCGTAGAGTTCGAAGTAATATATTTCCTTGCTAATGGCTTAGATTGGCAGTCAGGAAAGCATTCTTGAGAGCCTTTTTTTTCAAATAAATATGGTTCGTGGGGTGGTTCTCGTTTCCTGAATCGCTAGACAGACTCGAATCATTATCTTCATCGCCATTCTCAACGGCACCCAGCGCCGGCAAGTTTTGTCTTGTCTGTGTTGTCACGACAACACACAGAATCCTAGTAGTGTGGAATTACAACACACGAAATTTCATCATTGCAACTGAAAATTCATGAATTTGAACCAATTATTATTATTTTTTTTAATAATTTTTCCTGTAATTCTTGAACAGTCGTTTTCCGCGCTCAAAAGGTTGAAAACTTATTTAAGATCAACCATGACTCAAAACCGGCTAAACAATATAGCCGTTTTGCACGTCCATAAAGAATCGACGGAAAATCTGGACTACGGAGAGCTGATTGATGAGTTTGTTTGTCGAATTGCGATTAGGAGGGCGACCTTCGCCATGGACGAATTAAAAATATGAAAAAACCAAATCGGTTTTCTACCCCCCCCCCCCCCCCCCCCCCAAACGTGACTTGACAACACACGAGAATTCGGTAACTTGCCGGCACTGACGGCACCATTTTGTTCTTCTTGTTCTTCGGGTTCTTGATTTCTTTGTTCTTGTTCTTCTTGATCTTCTTGTTCTTCTTCTTCGCTGAGTTCCTCATGAGAACTCTCAATGTGTTCATGTTGGATCTTTGTGGTTATGTGTGAGGATAAGGAAAGAATAAGACTTGGACGTATTGAATATATATGTTTTAATGATTGACTTGTTATGATGTTCTCTCTTGGAGACCAGACTAGAGACCTTAGAGCATATAGACCTGGAGGGAGCATGCGATATCTTTCCCACAAGTGGAAAATGGCAAGGAGACAGACATAGTAACAGTACATTCTCTCTCTGTCTTGGAGGACCTGATTGGTCGGTACATTTTGGTCACGTGACCAGTAAAATCCGTACTAAGCACGTCGGGGTGCCCCGTATGTACATACATACATAGAGTGCAAACTCATTTTTTCACAATTGCGCGTCGCTGGTGCGGGCGCCCGATTCATCGTGTCACGCTCCTGGCGTAGAAAGAGACAGGTTGTACTGTTACTATTTCTCTCTCTGTCGGGCCACTTTTCGCCGAGAATGCTCCCTCCAGGTCTATATGCTCTAAGCTAGAGACTGACTAAAACATGAGATGCTGCGTGCGCATCCCTCCACTCTCTCACACACACATGCGTGCTCTCAACCTAAATGAAATGTGAGAGAATAATCGACAATCTCTAAAACGCGGGCTGAACTTTTTAACAGTTCATCACTACTAACAGGTTCATCGGTCCGATTTCCTGCATCATCTACACATACATTTGGCTGCAGATCATTTCGTGGAGTTTCATTTCGTGGAATCTCATCTGGACTGGCAATAGAATCTTCAGAATCCACAGAGATGTCTTCAGGATAGTTTTTTCGATCACGAATTGAAGATAGACGTCTTCTTTTTTGTCTCGAGCTGAAATTCACAAAATTCTTAAATTTTACGGACATGTCATTTTTGTTATACTTCCTTCATCGGCAGTACAGCAATGTATAATTCACTGAAAATTCACCTTTAAACCAAGATGGCTGCGAATGCAATGGCAAGATTTTCCAGAAAATCGAGGATTACACTTTTACTTGAGGTGACAAGAAAGAATTTTCGTGAAAGTTTGAGCTCTTAACATTAATATTTAGAGGTACCTTTTTTCGCTTTTATATTTCACATTCAAATAACACGGATTTTTTTTTTTCTTTTGGAAGTTTATTATACTCAAAAACGGATGAGCATACCGAGAAGTACAATACATATATTCTTGTGGGAAATTGAACGATCTACAAAAAAGGTTTCGTCGTCGTTTTCGATGAGTTTAACCGTTTCGAAGTTTGTCTGACGATTCTGGTCATTTAATGGCAAAGCTAACCTTGCAACGGTTAGATTTATCGACGAAGACCAAGAGACCTTTTTTGTAGATCGTTCAATTTCCTACAAGAATATGTATCGTACTTCTCGGTATGGTATAATTATTCAAATGGTAAATGCAAGAGCGAAAGAAGGCACCTCTAAATATATACATATTATTATAATGTTAACAGCTCAAACTTTCACAAAAAAATTTTTTTGTCATCTCAACAATATTTTCATGGTAACTAACGTAAAAAAAAATAGTCGGTTTTTTTAGCCCACCCTAATGTATATGAACGCTACATAATATAATTTACTGATAGTGTTATCAGTTATCTGGGGGCCGTCTTAGTTCTAATAAGGACATGCCAAAGAGCATCGAACTTGCTGACATAATTTCGGTCTAAAATTATGACAAGTGGGTTGAACCAATATTAAACCAATGTTGAATCAATAAAATATAATGAAGTACGGATCATTCGTGAACTACATCAAACCTGATACTCTTTACATTCTGCAGCCATCTGTAAGAATAACGTAACTGTATACTCGCCTCGCTATCGGACTGCCTGCTGAACATACGCAGACAACAAAGTCATTAAATGAAATGAGGGTGTGCTAACCTGATGCGGAGCATATGGGCCGAATAGCTTATAAATATCCGATCCAAGACAGAGGTAAATTCACCTTGGCACATGAGCGCCATTCGATCTAATCGATATTATCTGTTTCGACTAGAAATAACTGTTATTTTTCGTTTTTGAATAATTTTTCAATCCCCATTTCAATATAATTTTACGTTAGAATCTCTTTCTGAGTGTGGAAACTAGGCTCTGCAACATGACACTTCTATTTAAACTAATTTTGATATTGCCGACTATTTTGACGTTCGCCAGTTTCTGTCTGGCCAGTCTGAACGTGACATACGAATGGAAATACATGGAATATGTCCGGGAAAGCTGCATTGATCAAAAAGGATATTCAATCGCCTCCGGATCGTACGATTACACGAAAAATGTACCGTACGACGTTCAACCACTTTTGGGTACGATGATTATTCGCTTTGTTAATAATAACTCCATATCTAACTTTGTGATATGCGAGTGTCAAATTTCTGCAGCAGAGTAAAAGCTCGATCAGATGTATAACGTCTAAAGAATCATGTCCGAATTTTATACGACTTCGTAGATGGTAGAATATTGGTAACAACTCCGAAATACTTCAACAACCCCGCAAGTTTGTCAACGATTTCTCATCGAACCGGTGACGGGGGTCCTTTGCTCGCACCTTATCCCGATTGGACTTGGCACAATCGAAGAGACTGCTCAGGCATTACTAGCGTCAACAGAGTATTCGTAAGTGATGAATGATGAATCGAGATGGGGAATATCACGTCTTCCAATGCTAAATCTTTGGATTTCTGCAGCTGGACGACTGCAACAGATTATGGCTTGTAGACTCCGGTAAAATAGGAAACGATCAGGTGTGCCCAGCTCAGATTCTTGCCTTCAATCCGGAGAATGACAAGCTCATAGTACAATTAGTAATTCCAGACGAGCTGACGCACAATGCCAACAACAAGAGCCAGGGACGACTCGAAGTCGCAACGGTAGAAACATGTGGAAAGTCATGTGAAAATACTTGGGTGGGTAAAATGCTATCCGATTTGTGTTTTTATTTTTTTTTTTTTCTGGTGCAGGATTTTCAGAATACAAATCGGCAATCGACCGTTTTGGGTCGTCAACGCCGGATCTATTATGTTGCGCTTTATTCATTAATATCCTGGTATTTTTGATTTGATATAGTTATATTATTAAGGCCCTTTGCTACAATACAAATTGTTTTTTTTTGTCACGTTGACCCTAAAAAGCCGCTGTTGAGTGCTTTACCTCGACATGGAGGGTCGCTTGACCTTGGCGACCCTGGGTTCTGAAAATACCTCTTGGAAAGTAGGGACGGCCCACACGGCGACCTCGGGTCACAGGCAACGTATGCCCGTCAGTGACCTCAGGTGCCGGGGTGTCTGATACGGATAATGGTAGTGTACTAGTGTGTACCACGAGGCCGCTAATACCCCAAAACGGCCGCTTGGCGACGGGGTATAAGTATCTGAACGAGAAAGGAAAGACCTCAGTCAACAGCGAGTCTTCGGAGAAACCAAAGTTGTCATTATTGCTTTCCGTTTGACCCTCCCACCTGTATCTGTCGTAAACAGACCGGTTAAAATCCCTTGCATATAATCAGCTATGTAGTATTTAAAACCGAATGATTATCCACTTCCAGGTATACATCGCAGACCCGGAAGGTTATGGCCTAGTAATCTGGGATGGGTATGACATATGGCGGCTCAACGATGACGCTTTCTATCCAGACCCGAATCAAACAACTTTCAGCATCGCTGGGGAAAATTTCACCCTGAGCCTCGGACTCGCGAGCATGTTTATAACTCCTGACGGATATTTGAAGAATCCTGCTATAATTTTTAAGTCCTTGTCTGCTGTGAATGGATACGCAGTCAGTCTTGAGGAGTTACATAACTCGAAATTCGGGACCAGAATTACTTTCTACCAGCCAGAGTTCCTTGAACCGAGTCAAGTATTAGCGGGAGGTTATTCGCTGAAGGGGGGTATTTCGATCTTCAGTTTTGCTACGGAAATGGCAGTTGCATGCTGGAATCTACAATACCCCGTGGGGGCAGCGAGCGTTGTGAGTATCCAATGATATTTTCTAACATAAGAAAAAAAAAAAATACTCCATAGTCTTCTAGATAAATAATGCTGTTTGAAATCAATATTTATCTAAAACTTGGGTTTCAATAATTACAGATAATCGTGGAAGCGAATGAAGTTACCTTGCAGTTCGTTAGCACGGTCAAATTCATAGTAGATCCAGAATCTGGATCTCAGATGCTCTGGGTATTGTCGAACAGACTTCAGCGATACATACTCGGCACCATGGACTGGGATGAAATTAACTTCAGAATTTTGACGGATAACGTTATTACCTTCGTTAGTGGGACCGTATGTGAACCGCTGGAAGAACATGATGTCGAATATAGTATGGAAGATAAAGCGTTTTTGTACCTAAAAACTGAAGCCGATATTCTCTTTGAGAGATATCCTTTACACGACAACACTGATACCCTCGGACGTGGGTCTGTGTATAAATCAGTGGAAGGATGCAATGTTGAAAATGGCATCAAAGAGAAAGTGTTCTTAAACTACGAAACTTCGACTGATCCGCGTTCAAAAAGCTGTCGTTTAGTTCGGAAATGAATTTCCAATTAGATACCCACTTGGCAATCGCTCTCCGTCTGAAATGGTTTCGACCGCTATTATATTTCAATAACAATGTTCTTTGGTCTTAGTTGGCTAATTACAGATCTGATTATGTATCTAAGTCAAGGCATGATCAAGGATGTAAAAGGTGTTCTTGATTAGAACATCCTAGGTGTATTGTGACGTTGCATTTTGCAACTGTCACAGTTACTACCCTGAACGACGAAAGACGTGAGGACAGACAACGCCAAGAAGTATGCCCAAGTATCAGGTCGTAATTTAGTTAATTATATTTAGCTCTTTCTTATTATTGTTTCTTCTATTTCTTCAATATTTTCTAATTCTTCGGAATCTTTGCTTATTATTAATATCATTTGTCCCGTATCGCTTCTCATTCTTGTGCATATTTTATGTAAAACTACGGAATTCGGAAGGGCTACGCCAGGACGTCGAGGGATAACCATCGACGCCGAAACGAAGTCCTTCCCGAGCAACGACGACCACTCTCCCGTCTGACTTCTGGCTGTGGATGCCACAGGAGCGGTTGAACAAGGATGACTTCAAGAGTCACTCTCCCGTTCCCGACGACTATCCCGCCTGGCGCTGGACCACCATCGTCAACGAATTCCAGAAGTCTCAGCAACGGTTGAATAAAGCAAGGTGAAAACACCCAAGTAGCCGCACGCTTCCCGTTGTCGAGGACTTGTCGAGCTGGACACACCATCGACTTTCTTGCCGAGTCCCGAGGAAGAAGCTGCAACCACGTGATGCAGACCTGTCTGTAAGTCTTCCACGTCATCCATGGGGAAGTCTGGATGCAGATCCGGGCATTGGGGCATCGACTTCCGCCAGCTCCTCTGACTGGTCCGTTCTTCTGGTTAGAACGCAGTAAGGGTGCACTTCTTCCCGAGAACATCACCAAGGAGTCCTGAGACGAACGCCAGAGCCAGCGGAGAGATGACATACCGTCAGAGTCCCGTTACGTCACTTACAATCCCGTTACCGATAGATGAGTCTGGACAAATTAGCCAAAAGTGGACTGGACAACGCGTCCACAAACTCATTCCAGCCGGTAAAACTAGATTTACGATTTGGCTCCTTTTAGCCTGACGACGTATGTTCGTCGAAAAGCCAAAATCGGAACGCCATGAGGGGATCCCGACTCTATAAAATAAGCTGTAACGCAGGACTCGACCTACTTCTTCGCTCTTCTGTCCTCACGTCAAGTCTACAGTACCGATCATCAGTCCCGAGTTCCCGAGTTCCCGTTGCTATTTTGTTCTATTGTATTTCGAGTCATTATTATAATAATTTAGCGTCAGTTTCCCGAATATTGTGTACCGTTTATTGAGTGCAATTTATCGTCTGTAAGGTAAGACCTCTTTTTTTGTAACCACGAGGTAACTCCCGAATCCCGTTTAGTTTATATTTTATTATATTTGGTGTGGCGCAGGCCACGAGTCTATGGCACGTTTAGTCTTTTGACTACGTCCCGGTTATTTTTATAGTATTTAGTCTGTTAAAAACGGATTTCACGAGTTACCCGTGTGAGTGATCATTTGTGGGTTTTTCCTTTAGTTCTGTGCTTCGGCATGTGGTAGATTTTCTTCTAGTACCGTCTAGCTTTTCTATTCTATTTTCTATTCTATTTTCTTATTCTATTTTCTTAGTCTGTTAAATCTGAAAAGATAGTAAACGACCTGTAAGTGGCATACTCTTGAGCGTAGCGAGCGTAGAAGTCAGCATTTGTTAGATTTGTTATTTATTTTATAAGTTTCTTAATGTTAAGTATTTTGCTTATTTGAGTATTTTGCTTATTCTGCTTAATTGCATGTATTTCCCGTATTTTTCTCTGATATATTAATGAGCATAGGTACTTGTTGTGAATCTTATGATATTTTCTGATTATATTGTCTGCTTTCCGATTGTATAAATTCCCGATTACTCTGAGACTGTTAAATTAATTTGTGAGCTTTATAGTAGTATTATTCCCGTAAAATACGGATTCTGTCTCGTTAAACTACGGATTATCTTTGATTATTTCCGTTAAAATTACTAATTTTGAATAAACTCGTCAAATAAGTAATTATTATTATATTTGTTTAATCTGGCAACCCACCCACTCTACCATTCCAGCTGATGGATTGTATTCTGAGCTAACTGGTCATTTCCGCCGTCAAATTTATAGTTTTATAGTATTTCAAGTGACGTTAAAAACGTCTGGCGCCCAACTATAGTTTTTCTTATTGGTTGCATTTATTAATTGACGCCGAAGTGCACGGCTATCGGGTTCACCCTTACCCTGAAAACGAATAGCCGGTCGCAGTATCTTACTGCATTATTACTGCATTATTACTCATCGTCAAATTTATATGTTCTATTTGTAATTATTTCTTGAAAATAAATATGATAATATCATAATATAAACCAAATTTATATGGCAATATATATTAATATCCCAAATAATATGGATAATTCGACGAAGACTGAGTTCAATAGATTCATTCGTTGCAATTAGAACAGAATCCTTGCTGGACGGATATCTTTGGACCCCGATCGAAGTTGATCCGACTGCAACAGAAAGACTAGTGTTATACTATCACCATCGTACAGCGATTGACTTAATGAAGTAAACGAAAAAAAGTCTTTTATCGTCTAGGAATATAATGTCTACTTCTTGACGTTCAGAATATTTTCATTCGCATGCCCGTCGCAGTCGTATCTCGTTAACGCAACCCCCATACGAACCCTTTAACCTTTATGAACCCGAAAATCTATCAACGCAGTAAGAAGACCAAGCTGTATCATGAAACTATAGTAAGCTGCACATATGTGCCAGAGATTCGGGCAAGGCTTTCGGAGCCGATGCTGACTTTGTTATGGCCGGTGGAAAAATAATAGAAAAAAAGGGAAAACGTTTCAGACATTTTTTATAGCTCGCGTTATGTTACCGCAATGGAAGAACATCACGGCGGTGTTGCCGAGGACAGGTATTATAAAATGTGATTCATAAAATGGGAAAACTTGTCTCCACGGAAAAGCTGTCAAAGAAGCTATTGCAAACTAGACAACATTGTATATATATGAGCCGTTCGCTCAAAGAACGACCTAATTCACTTTTGGTCGTTTCGAGAAAAAGCGATTTTAAAATTCAACTTTGCACTATTGTTGTAAATTCAATTTCAAATATTGGGTACATAAGTATCTAGTTCCGTTGTGCTCTATTTGCGGCGTTACTTGTCTACCCCTCTCTTGTCTACAACTCAGTCTGCTATACATACTCGCCTCTGATGATGTACTAAAGATAAAATAAATACTTATACCTGTTCACTAATTACAGAGCACTATTCATTTAATCATTGCCTGAACCCAGCCTAACTTCCAATACAACAACAACTATTTATCACCAAACACAAGTAACTATATTTATATGGTTTTATTATGAAGATATACTATTAAATAATAGATATTGAGTATAAAATCAACAATTGAAATATTTTAACATTATTTCAATCGATAATTTATGTAAAATGAAGTAGGTCGTTCTTACGACGGACCACTAAAAAATGCATTATAACTCACCGGGAAAAAATGATCAGACATGACCATGCCTGTTCATGTATGATCATGCCTGACACGAGGCATGAACAGACATGATCATACCTGAAGCGATAAATGCGTTCAGGACTAATTATGTATAGTCATGCCTGTTCACGCCTCGTGTCAGGCATGATCATACATGAACAGGCATATTGGTCATGTCTGATCATGTTCTTCCGGGAAGTGTTGTTTGGGTGGTTATATGATTATATGTAGATATAAAAAAAATCAAAATTATATAGTTTTGATACGAAACTTATTACTTTATTTGTTAAATCTGGAACCTAAAAAATAAAATACAAAGTATTGAATAATATTTATGAGGTTAAAATAATTTATAAGTAATTGCATAAGTTATAGGATGAAAGAATATGCGTGTGACTTCAAACACTCCTATATAACTCTCACAAAAATGCTCGCAAAAATGAATGAAATGTTATAAAATTTTGAACACATATTCTTTGGGGCAATCTCTATCTATTTAACTGTTTGTCCGAAAAACGACTTAAGTCCGGTTAGGACGTTCTTTGAGTGAACGGCTTATATATGTATACTCGTTGTTCAAAAATGATTGTTTCCTTCATCGTGTGAAGGCTTCACTTAAATCTCGGAACTCCACGCAGCAGTTTCATATACAACGAGATTGCAGATGCTCAAGTGAGTTAGCGAAAGGGGTATTGACTTCAAAAAATAACCCAATAGTATTTGTATATTATATCTCAGGCGTGTTCAATTTTACTTACTAGTTGTTAATTCATATTCAATAATTGAAAGTTGAGTGAACCTTTTCAAGATGGATCGAGTACCGTCTTAGTTCTAATAATAACATGCCAAAGAGCATCGAACATGCTGACATAATTTCGGTCTAAAATTATGACACGTGGGTTGCACAAATATTTAACCCATGATAAATGTTGAATCAATAAAATATAATAAAGTACGGATTATTCGTGAACTACATCAAACCAGATACTCCTTACATTCTGCAGCCATCTGTAAGAATAACGTAACTGTATACTCGCCTCGCTATCGGACTGCCTGCTGAACATACACAGTCAACGAAGTAATTAAAAGAATTGAGGGTGTGCTAACCTGATGCCGAGCATCATGGGCCGAATAGTTTATAAATATCCCATCCAAGACCGAGGTAAATTCATCTTGGCACATGAGCGCCATTCGATCTAATCGATATTATCTGTTTCGACTAGAAATAACAGTTATTTTTCGTTTTTAAATAATTTTTCAATCCCCATTTCAATATAATTTTACGTTAGAATCTCTTTCTGAGTGTGAAATCTAAGGCTCTCCAAAATGACACTTCTATTTAGAGTAATTTTAATATTGCCGACTATTTTGACATTCGCCAGTTTCTGTCTGGCCAGTCTGAACGTGACATACGAATGGAAATACATGGAATATGTCCGGGAAAGCTGCATTGATCAAAAAGGATATTCAATCGCCTTAGGATCGTACGATTACACGAAAAATGTACCGTACGACGTTCAACCACTTTTGGGTACGATGATTATTCGCTTTGTTAATAATAACTCCATATCTAACTCTGTGATATGCGAGTGTCAAATTTCTGCAGCAGAGTAAAAGCTCGATCAGATGTACGAATGTCTAAAGAATCATGTCCGAATTTTATACGACTTCGTAGATGGTAGAATATTGGTAACAACTCCAAAATACTTCAACAACCCCGCAAGTTTGTCAACGATTTCTCATCGAACCGGTGACGGAGGACCTTTGCTCGCACCTTATCCCGATTGGACTTGGCACAATCGAAGAGACTGCTCAGGCATTACTAGCGTCAACAGAGTATTCGTAAGTGATGAATGATGAATCGAGATAGGGAATATCACATCTTCCAATGCTAAATCTTTGGATTTCTGCAGCTGGACGACTGCAACAGATTATGGCTTGTAGACTCCGGTAAAATAGGAAACGATCAGGTGTGCCCAGCTCAGATTCTTGCCTTCAACCCGGAGAATGACAAGCTCATAGTACAATTAGTAATTCCAGACGAGCTGACGCACAATGCCAACAACAAGAGCCAGGGACGACTCGAAGTCTCAGCGGTAGAAACATGTGGAAAGTCATGTGAAAATACTTGGGTGGGTAAAATACTATACGATTTGTGTTCTTCTTTTTTTTTTTTGGTGCAGGAATTTCAGGAAACAAATCGGCAATTGACCGATTAGAATCCCTTGTATATGATCAGCTATGTGGTATTTATAACTAAATGATAATCGTCTTCCAGGTATACATCGCAGACCCGGAAGGTTATGGCCTAGTAATCTGGGATGGGTATGACATATGGCGGCTCAACGATGACGCTTTTTATCCAGACCCGAATCAAACAACTTTCAGCATCGCTGGGGAAAATTTCACCTTGAGCCTCGGACTCGCGACCATGTTTATAACTCCTGACGGATATTTGAAGAATCCCGCTGTGATTTTTAAGTCCTTGTCTGCTGTAAATGGATACGCAGTCAGTCTTGAGGAGTTACATAATTCGAAATTCGGGACCAGCATTACTTTCTATCAACCAGAGTTCCTGGAACCGAGTCAAGAATTGGCGGGCGCTTATTCGCCGAAGGGGGGTATTTTGATCATCAGTTTTACTACGGAAATGGCAATTGCATGCTGGAATCTACAATACCCCGTAGGGGCAGCGAGCGTTGTGAGTATCCGATGATATTTTCTAACATAAGAAAAAAAAAAAATACTCCATAGTCTTCTAGATAAATAATGCTGTTTGAAATCAATATTTCTCCAAAACTTGGGTTTCAATAATTCCAGGTATTCGTAGAGGTGAATGAAATTACCTTGCAGTTCATTAGCGGAGTCAAAATCATAGAAGATTCAGAATCTGGATCTCAGATGCTCTGGGTATTGTCGAATAGACTTCAGCGATATATGTCTGGCACCATGGACTGGGATGAAATTAACTTCAGAATTTTGACGGATGACATTATTACCTTAGTTAATGGGACCGCATGTGAACCACTGGAAAAATATAATGTTGAAAATAGTGTGGAAGATAAAGCGTTTTTATACCTAAAAACTGAAGCCGATATTCTCTTTGAGAGATACCCTTTACACGATAACACTGATACCCTCGGACGTGGGTCTGTGTATGAATCAGTGGAAGAATGCAATGTTGAAAATGGTATCAAAGAGAAAAAGTTCTTATACTATGAAACTTCGACTGATCCGCGTTCAAAAAGCTGTCGTTTAGTTCGGAAATGAATTTCCAATTGGATACCAACCTGGCAATCGCTCTCGGCCTGAAATGACTCCGACCGCTATTATAATTCAATAACAATCTTCTTTGGTCTAAATTGACTAATTACAGAGCTGATTATGTGCCCAAGTCAAGGCATGATCAAGGATGTAAAAGGTGTTCCTGATTAGAACATCCTGGGTGTATCTTACGCCGTCCTTCTCGACGTCCAGTTCCCCTACTTCGCAGTCTTTGACAACCAGGCTCTTCTCCGCAATCTCTGTCAGCGCCGGATTAAGACTCCGCGAGGCCCGGGGCTAAGTCTCTAAGGGGCCCTCTTAAGGGTAGAGAAAGCCCCAATTTTGGTAAAAGTAGGAGAATAAATTGCAATTTTAAGTTTTCGAGACCAATGTTACAATTTCAATTTAATTTGTCATGTGTCATCGCTTCCGAATGAGAAGGGACTATCTCCGAGTCCTGCTAAGAAGGGACCATCTCGCGATTCATTTAAAATCTTGTCTTAATAAATCTAAATAAAAATTATTTCATTTAATAAAATCAAATTATATAATTTAATTTAATTAAATAAAAATTAGCTCCCGGAGACAAGACTTTAGATGGATCGCGAAATGGGCCCTTCTTAGCCGGACTCTGAGATAGGCATTTCTTATTCGGAAACGACGATGTGTGGAATACTATTTTAAATATTAATAGGTACTATTCTAAATTATTCTGCGGGTCTAATCTAAGACATTGTGAATACTTTCACAACATTTATCTTCTTTTACCTAAACGTGAAATGTCTTTTCTGATAGAAATCGTGCGTAACTAGGTACTAAAGTTTACTCCAAAAATTAGATTAAAAACATTGTGGAAAATTATTTTTTTATTTTAGATTTTATAAAATTCATCGTAACATATTAAAAAAAAAAAAGTTTTCTTAGAGAAAGGGGCCCTTGAGACCTTTGGGGCCCGGGGCTGCAGCCCCAGCTATCCCCCTGCTTGATCCGGTGCTGATCTCTGTAATTGGTTCGTTTGTCGTAAAAGTACGCTCTATTAGATGCTTATTACTTGTTCAATCAAGCGGCACCTCCCGCTTTTTTGATAACTGAAATAGAAAGTGGTCGAAAGGGGGCACGAATAAATTTGTTATGAGAATTTATTACTGCAGCATCGATACATTATTACATATCGTCAAATTTATATGTTCAATTTGCAATTATTTTTCGAAAATGAATATATTATTATCATAGTATAAACCAAATTCATTACGGAAAAATATTACGGCGGAGTTGCGGAGATGCTCGATAAAATGTGATTCATAAAATAAGAAAACTGAAAAAACAGTGCGGAAGTATCACTTCGCGTACGAACTTCATTTGGACTTCGCGGATCTTGGTGCTGATGTTCATTTCAATTCAGGGCTGCAGAAGGAAAGACCGTCGAAGTTCCGTACAAAGTTGATGTCGAAGCGACCCTTCTGAATATTTTGGGTGGTTTTCGCTCGACATGGACGTATGTAGGCGCAAGTCGCCTGCAAGACTTCCTTGCCGAACTACGTTCGTATATGCTGTACTTAACAGGTGAATACTATTTACGGACTTGAACCAGCTGCACATAGTTGAATGTCAAGTTAAACAGAATTCTCAGATTAGCAACTACTTTTCATTGGAAATTTATGATTTCTACCTCATTCACTCGACAGGCAACCCAACTTACACCAATCTGTGTATCTTTACCTAAAATCAGAAGCAGTAATCCCCGCCAGTAACTTGTTCTATCGTCGAGGTTCAGAGAATGTATTTAACCGAGTAGAGGTTGAATTGATTCGAATGAACTCTACTCGTCGGAAATATTTGGAATGTGAAATTATCACGACTCACAGTGGGACCAAATCCCGAAAAGCTGGCCAAAAGTCCAGGAATAAATTTTCGGTTTCGAAAATCGGAGTAAGTGGTTTTTGTAGAGGAAGAATCAAGATTTCAGAATCTGCAGCCTAGAGGTCTCTATCCCTATTACCCGCCATTTTATGGCAGTCTGAAAGTGGCCTTTGTTCCGTGAACACCTGGCAGTTTTGTAGCGTCAGAACTGGTTCTGTGTTTTGGAGTAAATAGAAAATCACAGAATTAAGATATTTGAATTCTAAAAAATGGATTCATCTGCTAGCGGTAAGTACTACTTGAATATAAATCACTAGTATAATAGTCACAGTATCACTATATAAATAAAACTCACGATTTGTGTGAAAAAATCAGATAAAATTGAACCAAATGAAGCAAACATTTAGAGAAAAGTTGAGTTGCCGGGCATAGCCGGGCTTCCGGACCTATATCAGATCTTGTAAAGTATACTGTCAGTTAATGGAATCAAAAAGAAAATTTTGCAAACATTTGCAAATGCGATTTTTATTCAACTTCTTGTAGAAAAAGTCCCAAGATTTCGATTTTTCCCACGTATAATGTGTATGTGCGTTCTCAGCGGCACATGATATTCGAAACCTTTTTGTAGGAAAGTCCCTATGTCCGATGTCCTAAAAACGTTTTAATGACGTTTTTGGAACGTCTTTAGGACATAGGGGGCTCATTCTCAGATAACTATGATTTTTAAAACCTAAATTTTTCTAAAATTAAAAATATATTAAAACGCATGTTTCGGGTGTTTTTTTGCTTCACTTATACACAGAACTAAGCCTGTAATGTAGTTCTACGACAACTATAACAGAACAAAAACTATGACAATATTTGAAAGATATTTATATTATATTATTATATGATTTTATACTCAGTAAGTGGTCCTAAACCTTATAAAAAAAAAAAAATTGGATCGGCAATTTAGTGCAAAGTTGACCAAAAAAACGTCTATTTTTACTGGCCTATTTAGTTACTTTTTTGGTTCGGGTCTTCACTCTTCTTTTTAATTGATTATTATTGCACAAGTTTTGGAGCCCAGGTATGTCTTTCAGTCTCGTCCGGAGTATTCTAGCCATTTTCAACTAAACTAAATAACAAATAAATATAACAATAAGTTATTTTTTATTTTTGCCATGGTACTGACATCCACGGTGCTGACATTTGGATTTATAATTGACCTAACTTTATAATGCGGATAGTTAAAATAATTTCCCAAATAATTTTGATGTTTCACGTGAAAGCAAATAAGAATTCACAACAATTAATTCAAACATCATAATAATAACCCTAAATTTCAATACCATGGTACTGACATGTAATTTTATGACCTTTTTAAAAACTAAAAAAATTGCTTTAATCATATTTTTAAAACTTCCAAATAAACACACAGCTGTAAACAATGCACAAATAATCTTTCTTTAAAAATGACACCAGATAGAGCCAATGAAACTAAATTAAGATAGCGATTAGACGTTAAACATTTCAAATTTAAAAATTGAATAAAATTCCCGGACATAATTCAATGATGATTATTTTTCGTAACAATCAATATTTTCGTATAATTGTAATACAATTTGATTGAGTATACATTAGACTTAAGTTATGAGAGGTTAATTTTATGTCACAAAACGAATATTGATAGAAATTTATACATTTAGTTTGAAAAATGAGAATCGGACATGCCACGGTACTGACATTTCCAGTATATTTTCGTCAGTTATGAATAATCCGAAACCGCTTATGTTCCAGTATCTATAATGCAGGCAGGGCCGGATTTAGGGGAGGGCAACAGGGGCTGAAGCCCCAGAGCCTCCACAAGACAGGGGCCTCCACAATATAAATTTTTAGGTAAAATTTGCAACGGTATGCAAAATGTGAAAAAATCACTCTTGTGACAAAAAAAAAAAAGTTTTCCCACATTCATGAGGCATTTTGTTTTGCTTTCTCATGGAGAAAACTCTTATGGTGAATTTTTTTTTTGTTTGAAAAATATAATTAGGAGCCTCCCACATCTTTGTCGCCCTAGGGCCTCCACACCTTTGAATCCGGCCCTGAATGCAGGTTGTAGAAAACTATCAGATTTATGACATTAATGACTACTTGATGAAAAAAAACTCTGTTGGATGATAAATAATATACTCGACATAAAAAATCACAGTTATCTGAGAATGAGCCAGGGACGTTTCTGAAACGTTCAGAAACGTTTCTAATATCGTGCGCTCACCTGGGGTGTTTGAAGAAAATTTAGTGTTGCATTTCTAAGAACTGTGAATTGAATTTATTATTAAAAAATATTTAATGTTTCAAAATTATAAACATCTAATATAATAATCATAATAATAATAATAATAATAATAATATATATTGTTATACAATTTCAGGATCTGCAGTGGATACTGAAGAAGGGAGTGCACCGGTCCTGGGTTTAACGAGAAGAGAAATATTTCTCATAATAAAGAATGATTTAAATAAGACTGCAGCTGTAATCTATAAAGATATAGAAAAATTGATGTCTGATAAATTGCACCGAGACTTTGTTCTATCAAAAAAGAGGAAAAAAAACATACGAAGATTGTCTTCTGATATCCAGAAAAAGTGGCAACAAGTGTCGAGATGTGAAACGAACTTCTTTAAAAATTTCTCTGAATGGAGTGATGTCTTTTTACCCTTTGAAGAAAAAGAGGATTTGAGTGCAACAATGGTATCGCCTACAGGTAGACCCAGCTTAGAATTTGCAGCATGCAGTGATCGGACGAAACGAAGGCGGACTGAGAGATTAAGATCAGAGGTAAGCGTGGAAGAATTGGCCCATGTTACCAAAATGAGTCTTCGATCGATTGGAAAGTTGGATGCAGCAAAAGTTGTTGAAGATGTCGCTTTAGGAAGTCCTTCGAAAGGTAGAAAATATAGGGAATCTTTGAAATTTATTTCTGAGAATACTCTCTCTCCTGACGCCGCTGTTTCACTAATCGTAGAAAATAAGTTATCAAAATCCCAGTATCAGGGTCTCCGAAATATTAGTAAGGAAAATAATTGTAATTTGTATCCGCCGTATAAATTTATACATAAAGTTAAACTAAAATGCTACCCTTTGAAATCACATATGATTATAACTGAAACTAAAGCAGAAGTTAAAGTCCAGGCTCTTCTTGATCATACCACTGATCGTATTCTCTCGACTCAAATGAAAGTCGCAAAGACTTTATCTGCGGATAAACTTAAAAACTTAACTTTGATTTGTAAATGGGGTTGTGACGGCACCTCGGGTCAGAATAGATACAAGCAGAAATTCACCGATGATTACGTGGGTAAATCTGATGATGCCATTATTTTCTTTACATCTCTTGTACTATTACAGCTCATATCAATTGATGAAATAACAAATGTAAAGACTGTGGTATGGAAAAATCCTAGACCTCCATCCTCTCGTTTTTGTAGACCTCTTAGAATTCAATTTCTTCGTGAGACTACTGAAGTAACCGTAACTGAAGTTGAGAATATTAAAGAGCAAGTTGATCAGCTGGTCAATTTCGAAAAAATTGTAGATGGCAAAGAAATTTCTGTTTCTTATCAACTTGCTTTGACCATGATAGATGGAAAAGTGTGTAATGCAATCACAGGTACTGAATCTGCGCATGAACGTTGTCATTTATGCGACTCGACCTCTAAAGACTTCAACAAAATCGATAAAATTCTGCAAAAAGAAGTGTCTGATGAAAATTTGAAATACGGACTGTCCACATTGCATGCCTGGATTAGATTTTTCGAGTGTTGTCTGCATGTGTCATATAAACTAGATGTAAAAAAATGGCAAGCCCGCAAGAGTGAAGATAAAGAAAAGTAGAGAAATGTAGAGACGCGTAAAAAAAACATACAAAAGGGTTTTCGTATGCAGTTAGGTCTAATAGTGGATCAACCGAAACCTGGATTTGGTAGCACAAATGACCTGTAGTAAATGCACAAGAATCCTGTAGTAAATACATTAAAAGATTCAGAGAAGAAGATTTTACCCGAAAGTGTTCACGTTTAAAAACTATGGAAGACCTTTTTCTACGTTTACTACTCACATCTGACCCACTCATTTCTAGCCTGCGTAAATTACCCCGTAGAAAATTCAATTCGTTGCCACCAGAAGCAGCTACAATGTTAATTGCGCCTGATATTGAAATCACGGAGACTTCGTCTCATGAAACCAGCGAATGTTCAGACATTGAATCTGAATCTTCTGATGACGAAAATTGAAAATTGTCATTTTTTATGTAAAGGAAGAGCAGCATATTCGGAATACCGTTTTGTGTTTTGGGAACAAGCAAAAAGTATAACGCCTTAGTCCATTAAAAAATGCATCACAGTATGAGAAAATTATCGAAGTTCAATTATCTAAAAGACGAAACATTACAAATATCAGGAACATTATGAAAATTTCGATTAAATCAAAAAAGTCTCAAACCGTAATTTGACTTAAAGTGCTGGTAATTCGGAATATAGTATTCCAAATTATAATTCTTACTATTGGAGGTAGCGAACGGGTTGGAGGGAGGGTGGGCGGGTGGGCGGGTGCCCCCCCCCCCCCCCTCCACCCCTCTAACACCTCCCCTACCTCCAATAATAAGAATTCATCACCATTGCTATTATCTTTCAGCCAAATTATAATCTTTTTTTTTTGACAATTACTCACAATCTCCTTTAGAAAATGAAACAATCGTAATAAGTATTAAATATTTATCCCGAAGTAGCTTCTTGCCAATGTTATCAGTCACATTGAAAAATACTATTGATCTTCAAATTATGTTTATTCTCGGTATTCCAAATTAAAAACATGTCATCGTAAACTAAAATTCTGTACAAAATTTCTGATTCAAGTACAATTCACAAAACCCATGTAAAATCATTAATTAATAAGGTCACTTATTAATTCAAATAATTACAATGTAGATGTTATGAATTGCCATGAACGATTAGAAAGGATTGTATTCTTGCCGAAAAACTTCTTAAAATTGAAGATTTATTTTCGTGAGCCTTGTAGCAGGAATATCAAGATGATGGGTTGTTTTTAGTACTCATTGGCTTCGCACGTCATGTGACGTTATGTTTGTAAAAAAAAAAGTACAGCTGGCGTTTTTATAAACTAAGATATTTAGGTATCCCGAATTACCTGCACTATTCCGAATATGCTGCTCTTCCTCTACCTCTTACTTTCAAGTCTTTTAATAGATAAATTTTAATAATTTGGATTTTGCATTTGTATTCAGTGACCTCAAAATCCCCTCATATGTATATCGAATAATATTAGAATTATATATTACTTCAGGTGACCAGTCCACCATATTGGATCTGCCATGTTTTTTTTGAAATTTTTGACACCGGATTCGTAATCAGGAACCTTGAAAACCCCCGTACACCAATTTTGGAAAGAATCAAATCTTCATTTAGCATACTCGTCCGCCATATTGGATCTGCCATTTTGTTTTTGAAATTTTTGACACTGGATTCGTAATCAGAGACCTCGAAGACCCCCGAGCAAGTAAGAAAATTTGGCCCATTTTATGAACGTTTTATACTTTTGGCCAGCTTTTCGGGATTTGGTCCCGCTGTGTCACTTAGATCGGGAGATGGTGCACGTAAGGAGCATCTCATTTTTTACAAGTATGACACCCCTTGAGGGGTCGAATTACATAATTAATGAACGGAAAATGATGGTCTTAGCGCTGGTCGTCGGGCCATTATCACATGACGATTAATCGAACATGTCGGATAAATTGGGGTTTTTGAACGATTTTTTATACAAAGAGTCTTGCATTCTCCGGTAGTTTATGAAAAAAAAATCCGGTGGAAGTAATATGCCATACCCATGCGGCGGGGCTTAAAGTCCGCCATACTAATCGAAACAGGTAAGTTTTTTTTTTTTTTTAACGATTTTTTACAGGTTCTTTTTTTTCAACTTATTATTTTCAAACTGATATCCACTTTAAAAAAACCTTCTCCTTTACGGCAGTATGGCGGCTATTTAGATCCGTCAAAACGGTATGGCGTGGCGATTTTCGTGGATATCAGTTTGAAAATAATAAGTTGAAAAAAAAGAACCTGTAAAAAATCATAAAAAAAAAAAAAAATTACCTGTTTCGATCAGTATGGCGGACTTTAAGCCCCGCCGCATGGGTATGGCATATTGCTTCCGCCGGACTTTTTTTGCATAAACTACCGGAAAATGCAAGATTTTTTGTGTAAAAAATCGTTCAAAAACCCTAATTTATCCGACATGTTCGATTAATCGTCATGTGATAATGCCCCGACGACCAGCGCTATGACCATCATTTTCCGTTCAGTAATTATGTAATTCGACCCCATAAGGGGTGCCATGCTTGTAGAAAATGAAATGCTCCTTACGTGCACCATCTCCCGGTCTAGGATTGTTATACACTACTTACAGTGCGGTCTCCTTGGCAAATTTTACGACTAACAGGCTTTCAGAGGTACTCCCACTGGTTTCTTGGACTGCCATTTACATATTCAAAGTTTGGGTTGTCAATCACTCCTGCTGGGCTGTTAGTAACGAGGTAATATTAGGTAGTGGAATTTCTGTTGCAGAAAAGATACTGTATAATCCATTCATCTCGTTTATTATTTTAGGCTGACAGAACTGGAGAAGTGATTTACGATCTTCTTGAAACTGAGGTGGTTAAAGAAATTCAAAAAGAGGTAGGTATATAGGTATTTGTAAACAAATACGTAAATTTACAGACTTTTATCATCAGTTCGTATTACGTATAGGGTAAATACACCAATAGATGGACACCCCCCAATAGATGGACAAATATTATTTCCAAAAGCAATTACATCAAATTTAAGAACGAAATTGTGAAGTCATAATTTTTTTCTATGGCTATACGTAGTCCTGATTGCAAAAAATGATTTTTTTTATCTTTATATATTCATAATAAGAATAAAAAAAAATATTTAAATTTGACATGACGAAGTTTTACTTCAAGAGTGCCACCACTAGTAAACATGTGACAGATGTCCGATAAACGTTGTTTGGTATTACTATTGTAAATGAATAAAAAATAAAGTATGTAGGTACATTATTATGTTCGTATTTCACTAAAAAAGCTATAAATATCGTACTAAAATGATAAAACTACAAAAATATAAGAAAATTTAGCGTCCATCTATTGGTGACATATTTCTAACCTCTACCCAATACATGAACATTGAGTTGACCTGGTGAATTTTCTTATAGGGGAGGAGGGGGAAAAACGGGGTACTTAAGAAAGTATTGAGTTTTTGGGGGTTTAAATATGCTGAATTTTCCTCTTTTTAATTGTATTCAAAGAAAATAAAACGAATTTTTAGCTAAATAAAATAACGTAAAAGAAACTATTTTTGACCATTTGAGAGACATTGAAAGAAAAAAAATTAGATAATAAAATTACTTTCCTATATATTTTGAAAATTATTATCCAATTTGTCTCCTTTTTTTTTTTGTTAATTTTATTAAGCATTTCATTTCCCTAGCTTTGAGTGAAAAATTTTAATAATTTCAGCATTTTTTATGTAACTAGTAAGTTAAAAATATCATTTGCAAGGAGTGTCCATCTATTGGTATTGGCTGTCCATCTACTGGGGTTTCGGTCTTTTTCTTGAATTTTTCTTTTTCGTTAATTACTACGAAGTTTCACAAGGTTTTAGTAATTTTTTTCTAGTTAATTACATATTTTTACATTAATATAATTCATTTTATTATAACTCATTTATATTTTAGTATATTATTTTTATACAAACGCTTGAGAGTTTGCTTAACCGTCCATCTATTGATGCATTTACCCTAATTCTTCGTCTCTTAATTCTACATTCAACCATAACGTTACTTCAAACTGTATAAATTCGAAGGGTTGAAGGTATATAAATCGAGTCACCATTGTGTTTGTGAACTTTGCGTATTCGTCACTTCTGGCCAAATCCCTATTTCTTCTTTCTTTTCTTACCCTATTCGCGAATTCCAATGCTCTAAAATGCGAATTCTAAAGCTCTAAATCTTATGAGGGCTAATTATGTTTTGGAACAACGTTTGCCAAACTGAACTTGAAAATTTCTGGTATTGTTTGGTCGAAAAGCAGTCGATGTTGAAAGACAGAAAATCTGTTTAACGATAGAGTCATCTTTTGTATAGCATTTATGGAATTGGTTTATTTTTCATCTCTGCAGATTCGAGAATTCGTAGTGCAGATGCTTCAGAACCGCGTACGTTCGAATGCTGGCGGTTTCTTCACTCTTGATTACACATTCGTACAAGGTGTAAGTTTTACCTATGTCAGACTCGCGTGTGCCAGGTGTACGATTTTGAAGTTTTTTTATGATCTTTTCACGTTATAGATTATCGGATTCATTACAACGTACCGGGTAATCCTCATACATATGAGCTACGTATCCGAAAGCCCCATCTCCGACGCAGCTCTTGCCTTGAACGACACTGCAACGTATTGTAAATGGGAAAACTTTTAAATAAAAAAAAAAAAAGTACTTTGAATTAAAATTAAGGGGGCAAATTTACACAGAATTTATTTTTCAGCATATAGAACAATATTTTGGTGTTGGAGCAAAAAAAAAAATAGTCGCTTAAAACGAATCACTCTAATGGACATGAATATAAAAATGGATATAATTTTTTCATATTTAAAAAAAAAAAAAAAAAAAAAAAACAATACCTTTTGAGCTGTACAAAGGTAATAAATATATATAAAAGTGTTGTATTATTCTACAAATGACTCATTGACGATTTTTATTTCTCTCATTCAAATAATCCGTACATAGGCCTATACATAGGTATATATATATGCAATAGGCATGTCTGTAATATGTAAAAGTATTCCTTTTTACGGAGTATAATATGTAGGTTCTAAGACCTATTGCAGAAAAATACGCGATTCTATGAAATTCTACAAAAGAACTATTATATTCTGTGACAAACTACGATAAAACTATTATGTTCTTTGAAAATATGTTCGCGAAAATTACGCCGTTATTTTAAAATCTACAAAATACAACAATCTCCTATGAAAGTTTCTACGAAAAAACTACGAAAAGCGGCCAAATATGCTATCAAATCGTAGTCCTTTTCTTAGAAAATAGTAGAAATTTTTATAAAAAGTTGTAGAAATATTTTCACCAGGGTACCGATCATGCAGCCACGCAAAATTGCTGGCGCGCTGGAGCTTCATTCAAATATCATTGGGGAGCCTTCGAAGTGAGTCAATAGTAAGTTATGACTAAAAAATATGAGGATAGTAGGATTCGATTTTCAATACCGTAGCTAAGTTATCGTACGTTTTTGGGCCTTGGGCCATAAATCTATGGTTTCTGAAAATAATAATACATGGAATAATATGGACATCACGGTTTCATTATATCGTCTCATATATTTATTACAATAACTGAATGTTTATACAATACTAAAATAATTACAATGCCTAATAAAGTACAATAATAAAATGTCGCCAATTTTATACATTTTTAATCGCTCCAGTCGGTGTCGGAATCACTATCGGTGTTATCGTCGACGGCTAATGGTTGCATATTGTCAATCATTTTGTCAGCTACTTCATCAACTTCCCATAATTTGTCTTCTTCCTTTATCACGAGACTGACAAAATTAGTCCAATTTTCGGTTGTAACGCACTTAACCCCTTCCTCCAGCAATGTTTTTAGATCGTTAATCTTGGAAGTCGTGTTATGGCTTTTCACATAGCTTTTCACCATCGACCATACCTTTTCGATTGCATTCAGCTCGCAATGATACGGAGGCAATCTTAGTACAGTTTTGTTATGCTGTTTCGCCTTCTCGTCGATCACATATTTATCGAAATTGTCTTTTACAAGAGATACCATATGCAATAGCTCAGCCTTCAAATTCGACATGTCAGCGACTCTGCCTTTGTTCTTCAGCCATACAATTATTTCGTTCCTTGTCCATGAATTATCGGGCAATTTCTCCAACTTCACCGAATGATGTGGAGCGTCATCCATGACAATAACTGCATTGTCTTGAAGCGATGGTAGGACCTTTTCAAACCATTCCAGGAATGTGTCGCCGTCAATTTCGTCGTGATAGTCTACAGTACTTTTCTTGGATTCAAAACATAGAAGTCCGCCAGGTACAAATCCTGCTGCACTTCCAATATGAAGGGCAGTCAATCGCTTGCCTTTCCCGGAAGGATTAGACGACCGGGTTGACAGCCTGTGAAGAGAAGCATTTTCTTTGGAATTTACCGTCGCAGAAATCTTCTGGGAAACGTCACCTGCATTGACCCAAGTTTCGTCCAAATAGTATATAGGCCGTCCTTCTGCTCGGAATTTTCGAACGGCCGTTAGGTACTTTCGCCTCCAGAGAATAAGGTCGTCTTTTTCTGCAAGGACGCTATTACGTTGACTCGAAACGTAGGTGAAATTCAGCTCTTTCAACAATTTCCAAAAGGTCGTACGTTTAAAGTTTGGTAGGTCTTCGTCATTATTAATAGCCCGTAGAACTTTACGTAACGTGGGCAATTCTTCGTTCATATAAAATTCGTGAACTTTTCTCCGAATTGCATTTCTATCAAATTCGCTGACTAGTTGGTTGCCGGGAATACGAAGCTTCTTTTTATTTGGCGATGTAACGCTCCCAGTTTTCTCGAACTGCAGCAAGGTATTTTTTATACTAAAAACACCGTATCCAGTCCTTTTAGACAATATGTTATATGCCTCTTTTTTTGTAATTCGAGGGTTCTCGGCCTTAAGATTCTTGTATAGATTCACGATCAAAACACGCTCCCGTTTGTGAACGATCTGTAATAAATATGAACGAAGTTGTAATGGAGATGTTAGAAAATTATGATCAGAGATATAACAAGGTAATAATTTTATGTCTTCAATTACCTGGCCTTTTTTATTTTTATTCGTTGGAGATAATGGGGGTACTTCCTCGTCCATATTGTCTGCCATTGTAATGATTAATCACCAATCAAGTGTTTTTATATATATAGTCAGTGAAAAACTAACACCACAAATGAAATTTCACAATTATGTCGCAGGACACACCGTAGATTTTAACGACTAACGCTCGAATGTTCAAAATGAACAGTTACATTCAGACTAAATAGGTGCCCGGGCCCTCTGTCGGTTGTAGCCAGGACTGAACAGCTGCACGACCCGGTTACCGACATGGAGAGAGTACAATTGGTTTGTTCGAGCCAAAGAGGATCCTCTTTGGTTCGAGGTAGCTACACTTTCCACACTTTTCTTACACTTTTTACACTCGCCCAATAGGATGTGTAAATTTCTAGTGTAAAGTGTAAAATCTAATAAAAGTGTAGAAAGTGTAGCTAGCTCGAACAAACCAAATGGATGGCGCGTTAAGCCCGGAACTGCCCGGAACACACGAACAGCAGTGTGGTGTGCGGTAAACGGAACACGTGCAGGGCCTCCGTGGTCGCACACAGCCCCGACCAATCGACCGACGTTACCTCGTACCCGTCCGTTTGCTTGAGACACTGTACGATTCGCCTCGTACGGAGCGATTTTGCGGCGTTGATGTACAGAGCTGTTCACTACGTCCAGTCGCGGTTTTCCAAGTTCTTCTGTCGACTGCTTCGTCGGCCATGGGCACATGAAAAAGACCAGAAAGGGAACTCGTTCCCGGGAAAAAAGTTAGCCACTGGGCATCCATACATGAACACATGGAGTGTAGTATAGAGATCAGTGATACCGACCTACCCGAAACGAGCGCCGATTGGACGCTCCTCAACCAATCAACGGCCTTCGCTGAGTTAGCAGAGTTAGCGGAGTTAGCGGAGATTCAAGAATCCCAACCCTGATAATTCTGTTTGATTGAAATAATATTTATTTCTTGTGAAATAAGGACAAAAATACGATGTTTCTGTACTAATTCATGTTAAGGGGATATCCAAGTTTAAAATAGAATAATAAGTATATTGTCTTCAAAATACAATAACTTTGGGACTAATGGAGGAAAATGAAATCGGCCGACGGGGTTTGAAAGTATTCAACTTGAGCTTTATTTGAAAAAAAAATTATTTATCTTGAAAACTGTGCTCTCCGTAGGCCACTCAAGTAGGCTGCGCAGAGCGCCGAAAAGAACGGTGACCACGATTGCAGCCAAACACAGTGTCTGAAACACAAATATCAAAATGCATTTTATGAGTAATTGAACCTCTAAGCTCTCACAGAACCGATTTTTGATAAATTTTACTTTGGTCAAAATATTGATTTTTACAATGAGAAAAAAAACTATTTCATGATTTTGATCTATGTTTTCGGGTGTTTTCTGAAAAAACGGAAAGTCAAATAAAAAATCGGTTTCGTGAGAGCCTAGAAGGTTCAATTACTCATAAAATGCATTCTGATATTTATGTTTCAGACACTGTGTTTGGCTGCAATCGTGGTCACCGTTCATTTCGGCGCTCTGCGCAGCCTTCACTTGAGCGGCCTACGGAGAGCACAGTTTTCAAGATAAATAATTTTTTTTTTTAAATAAAGCTCAAGTTGAATACTTTCAAACCCCGTCGGCCGATCCCATTTTCCTCCATTAGTCCGAAAGTTATTGTATTTTGAAGATAATATACATATTATTCTATTGTAAACTTGGATATCCCCTTAAGTACAACATCAGAAAATACTTCCGTACTGATTTGAGTTGGTGTACAACTACAGAAAATCCTTGGAATTCAACTCAGGTAAGAAACTATTTGTATAAGTTTTGTCTTTTATTAGATAGGCTTACAATTCCAAAACTCTAAATACATTTCCAGAATTTTTATTAGAGTATATAGGTACTGAATTTCTCAGAAGGTTCTAAATATCCAATAATCGATAAGTTTTCACATAGTATTTCACGTAAAACAATATGAATACCCACTTGTAGAAGACCTGTTTGCGGGGACCCTCAGGTATTTTCGAACAAGAACTGGGTTGTTACTGGCAGGTTCCCGACAATCGCCTTCCATTCATCTTTTCATGGCCTCCCTTTCATAGCCTCCCTAGACTAGCGAACGCTATGTATTTTATTATTGGACTATTCCAGTATTGGGATCTGACAAAATTCGTGAGACATCTGGTGGTGCATTTAAAACTAAAACCGGGGTGCATTTCGATGACTAGGAATTGAACCAGACCATTCGCAAATATCACGAATGGTTAAAACTACCATTGCCGAACATCAATATTTATAACTTATATTATATTTACTTGGTAAGCCTACTATCGCGCGGTTTTGACAGGTGACTGCACCCCGGTATGCGCCATATTGAAATTGGCCACGCCTCCATGTCAGATCCCAATAGTCTTGACGCTTGCTGCAGTCACATCGATTCGCTGGTCACATAGTTTCGAACGACTCATAAGTATTTTTGAATTTTCAAAGACGAAGCTCTTTGTTGGGGGCAAGACAATGCGAAGGTGCCTCTTTCGGTTTATTGAAAGGAGTGCATTGCATCATGCAAGAGTTTGTGGTGCGACATAGACTCATAATTTCATATCTGTTTAGGGAAAAAAAATTAAAGTGCATAGAAATCAAATTAATTATTATTATTATGGCATTGAGACAGAAAAATTATGACCGTTACTGTAACCCGTCAATTTAGAGAAGCATCCCCAAAAATTTGAGACTTGTTGAGAAAGTTGAATATGAAAAATGCAAAAATGTTCGTCACTATGAAAATTTGTGATTACTGTCGGTTGAAACTTGGAAGAATGCTTGAAATCAATCGAACCAGTGATAGTATTTCACTAAAAAGTAAAAATCCTGAACCTAGTACCAGTGCAGGAATTTAATCGGTGAACGACGCGGACTCAACACCAAGTAAAAGATCTGTAGATGTATATGTAGTTCAAATTGGATGAGAGTTTGATTGGACTGGGAACATCTGCACCCATCAGTAAAAAAAATTACTGCAGAAGAAGTATCCCAGTGAAAAAGTGGAAGAATTACGCAAAGCAGTAGTTTCGAAGGTATCTCATATTCAGGAGGTGAAATTGAAACCGAATCGGAAGAAGAAAGCAATCAAATATGAAATAATTGAATAATTAAGGGGGGAGGCTGGTCCAGCTGAGGTTTTTTTTCAATGCGTTTTTTTCAGAGATAAAATTTATTTTTATCACGCATGCATGGCAAACTTCACTTTCCCTTCATATAAACAGTGGAGAAAATGAGTCTTTGTTGAGGAGTATGATAAAATTTTTGCCACACTATCATAGCGTCGAAATCGAAGGTTGTCATGCAGTTGTCATTTTCAAATCAAACATACCTATAGTGTGTTCATAGCAAAGATTGATAAATCCATGAAAGGTGATCTTAGTACTTTATATTCAAATCCAAGTGTTGCAGAAGAGTTCAATTTCACTGTGCATCTATATTGTTTACCAATGTTCGCCTATGGTTCTAACGCCATGCTACAAACGTCACAGCCATACAACGCGATACATAGGTACCTATTATCGGCATACTTACGAGATACTATACCACATGAGATTAGCCATTTGTTTATAGCAAATTGTTAAATTAATGAACAATTAAATTATGAATGAAAAAAAATTTTTTTGGTTGTTTTATTGAGAAGTGCCAATTATGATTTTTAAAGATAAAATATTCTGGTAACTAATTATTTCAGCAATGAAAATATAAAAAAACCATTATAAACAATAAAAAACCCTTTGAAGTAAAAATTTTTTCTTAAAAATCATTATTTTGTCAAGTCAACAAAATGGTAGAAAAATTTGTTGAAATATGAAACTAGTTCATTTATTTATAAACAATTTCTAAACAAATGGCGTAAAAAATTTGTTCCTTACGTTATTTAATGCCATCGTTGGTTGCGAAAACAGCAATAGTCGAACGTATGTTTAAAAAAAAAAATTTGACAAGATTTTTGGAATATTTCATTTTTTGTCAACTTGAAAAATTTATAATGAACAAAATATTGAAATTTTAAGAACTTTCATGACCTGATCTTATTAAGTATATATATTGTTGAATAGATAATATAAATATGAGTGTACGTTTAGGTACTGTCCATTGTATGTATGTGTGTACGGATTAGGGAGGATGCTGCTGAGCCGGGACTCAGGCCAGTGTGGCGGGTACATTTCAAAGTCCCGAACGATTTCAGTCCCGAATACCCCACAGTCCCGAACGGGCAAAGTCGCGATCGTTCATTGTCCCGAACGAAAAAAGTCGCGACCGCTCAACGTCCCGAACGAGAAAAGACGCGACTTTGCCCGTTCGAGACTGTGGTATTCGGGACCAAAATCGTTCGGGATTTCGAAATACCCCCCAGTGTGACAACAGTTAGTTAGCTCTGCTCCTTGGCCAAAGCATCTACTTCCACTTCAGTCTGTATTCATTTAGTATTATCACGTTCTATTAATTTATTATTAAATAAACTCTTTATTATTCATTGCAATCAACGTTTGTTATAAAACTAATCTACCACGCATTGTTTAACAAATATAAAAAGGGCTCCAGGAAGCGAAAAATTTTTAGGCCAATTATTTAAACATTTTTTTTGTCTTCAATGAAAACGAAGGTCCGATTAAATTTTGTTGATTAACAAACGTCTAATTTTTCGAAAAATTAACTTAAAAACTGTTTTCTAACGGGGCAAAATTTTTGAAGTGTTTACAATACACCACAATTTGTTGAAATTTTTAAATTGATATTTGATACTGTACAAGAATTATTTTACATTGTGTACTTGCTTTAGAGGCGACGCGCGCACACCCCATCGGCCGCTTGGAGCCCTATTTTCAGCTTTGAATTAAAATTATAAATAATGGAGGTAGAGTTCCGGGACTCGCGACTCTTATATTGAAAATTTCCTCCTCAGAATCTTTTTGTTACATTTCTTAAATATTAATAGTTTTTGAATTATTAGCGAAAAACTAAATACCTGTTTTTCTTTTTCATCTTCAATTATTTATAACTTTTGGCATCTTTTCCATGGTGGAAAATGCTCGAAACACATTTTTTTATACGTCATTCCGGATCCAATGAGCTATCGCACATATTTTTAGGAGCTTTATCTCTCATTTTCACCATCTTGAACTTGTTGACTAGACTATAGACTAAAATATCTCTCGGCAACGAACTATAGCGAATCAAAATCAAATCCACATTTGAAGGATTCTTTGTCAACCCAGCCACCTTTTTTTTCATGGTCTCAAATTTAATTGATTTTTATTCTGGGGAGTAACCTATTTTTGAGGACCTCTTGTGATTTTTTTCAGATTTTTAGCACTGCTCGTTGCCTACATATGAGAAACGGGTGCAATTTTTCATTCTCTATATCTATCTATTTGGCATGAAAAAAAAAATTATTAAAAATACATAAAAAACGTGTTTTTTCCTCAGCTTTTCGATGAAAATATTTTCGAATTTTTTTAATCAAGAAAAAGTGCTCAAAAACCAAAAAAACGCAAAAAAATGAGTAAAATGGTGTTTTGAGATCTTCGGGCCGTTTTGATTTTGATGAAAAAATTCACAAATCATCCATCCAATTTCCCAACTTTGCTCTATAAATCTCGTTATGGGCCGAACATTTGTTCCTAGGGAAATAAATTTAAAAAGCACTATACAGCCGTTTATTCTTCACATAATAGTCTTGAAACAATCTTTTCCGATCATCTTTCTTTCTTTTCGTAAACTTGTTGATTGTTTCAGGGGCGTTTAAGACTATTACGTTAAGAAAAAACAGCTGTATAGTGCTTTTTAAATTTATTTCCCTAGGAACAAGTGGTCGGCCCATAACGAGATTTATAGAGCAAAGTTGGGAAATTGGATGGATGATTTGTGAATTTTTTCATCAAAATCAAAACGGCTCGAAGATCTCAAAACACCATTTTACTCATTTTTTTTGCGTTTTTTTGGTTTTTGAGCACTTTTTCTTAATTAAAAAAATTCGAAAATATTTTCATCGAAAAGCTGAGGAAAAAACACGTTTTTTATGTGTTGGATTCCGGGTGGCGTCGCCACCTCCCGGTCTCCGGCACTGGCCCTTGTTTTGTCTCGGGCCCTTGGGCCCGTCTGACACACTTGCTAAGCAGCAGGCTTAGAGTAAAGACGGATGATGTAAAGAAGAGTTTTTCAATTAATAAATAAAACGGTGCGAATAAGATTTAAACATATTCATTTCGAATAACCCTTCAGGTTATGAGCCCACACCACGCTTAAACTGCGCGCATAACGGGTAAAGTGATTAATTAGTGAAAAATAAAGAACTATATAAAGAAGAGAGAGAACAAAGATGAGTAAGATGAGTGGAGAAGATCGAGAGCTAAAAGATGAGTATAAAAACAATGAAGAGGGTAAGTAGAAACAATTATTATCAAAGTTGATCAAAAAGTGAAAAGAAAGAGAGAAAACGAGGAGAAAATTAATATCCATGAGAATAAATGAATTACGCGTAGATCAGGGACAAAGAAGGCTGGAAGATGAGTCGTGGGCGGCTAGAGGCAGGAGGCCAATACGGCCAAACACTCGAACGTGATTTAAACATAAACATAAGATAAGGTTCTCAAGAACGGAGGGAGTGAGACAAAAGTTATGAACTGCATCACCCGCGCTAGAGTGGCGCGCATGCGCACCTCCACCGCCCATACAGCCTGTGTACCCGGTCGACGCGGAATAAAAGATCGAATGGATGTTAATTAAATAATTGAAAAGATAGTAAGGCCTTAGATATTAATTGCGCGCGCGTAGAACTAATCAGAAAGATGAGAAAGATGAGAAAGATGAGAAAGATGAGAAAAATAACAGAAAAGAGAGGAAACAAAATGCTATAGCAAATTAAACATGATTTCCAGATGAACAAATCCTATAAGTAATCTGGAAACACTTGATAGATGATTACGATCTCGACCCATCGAGAGATGCGGGACAGATCGAAATAAGGAAGAAGGGAAAAGACAGAGTACACATCAGACAAGGAGAGGGCCCGGTCTATGTGTTAGGTAAAGATGAGTTAAAACAAATTAAATGTACATTAACAAAATACTCTGGGTATGATTGGGGAGAGTATACTTGTGTTCAGGAACTTCAAACCAATCATACAGGGTTAGCACAGGAAAAGTTTTGTGTTCAGACTTTTCTGGTGTTCGCTCATCCAGCATCTGGTCAAATTGTGTTCGTTTGTCCGGACTAAGGATAAAACACCGTGGTTTGTAAATTAAAACAAACGATTCCTCAATCCAGGTAAATCCTCTATGGACACTCAAAAATGGGACGTACTCCAAGAGTGGCTTGACATACAGGATGCCCGGGGGGAACCAGCGGTGATGCCAAAAGGGCCTCCAGAGGGCACTCCACTAAAGAGCCAAGAAAAAGATGAGAAAGACGAGAAGGACGAGAAGGATGAGAAAGACGGGCAAGACGAGGCGAAAGATGAGACGAAAGATGAGAAAGAGAGCAACCAAGAAGACGAGAAAGACGAGACATTGGTTAAAAGATGCGAATATGAGGCTCCAGTGGAGGCACTAAACAGAAACAATAACAGGCCAATGGTTACAAAAGTTGAGAAAGTAAACGTGAGCCTGAATCCATATAAATACTTTTCAAACAAAGGTAACCAGAATTCATTACCACCTGAAAACAAAAACGCTCTATCAATTGAAGAGAGACTAGACAAGCAAGATAAACTAATCCGTGATTTGGCTAAAAGTGTGAAAGCCTGCGTTTCAAGTACAACCCAGTCCCTGGAACAGTATAAGAAAACGCTAGTAGATGTAAACGAGAGATTTAAAATAATGGATAAGATGAGGACGGATCTGGACAATATTGCAAAGCTAGTCTCAGATGCAATGAAAGACGATGAGAACGATGAGAACGATGAGGACAATGACGAGGATACGGTGAGAGAAAATCCTGCATCAACAACTACGAGCGGGGATAATATGCACAAGGGAGATCTAAGAGAGGAAGTGGTTAAAATAATAGAGGAAAAATTAAAAACAAACACAAAAGGAGAGTCGAAGGATGAGGAAGAAAGCTCAATAAAAGAAATTGCCAAAGATATGAAAGACACTTTAAAACTAGGAATGATAGCTAAAGCTGGACATATCAAAAGAGACTACAAATTAGACAAGGATACTAAATTCGAATACTTCTATGATCTACTAAGCAGTGAATTAAGATCACATGATCTCCTACACACAATTGAAAACAAATATCCAGCTGAGTTGAACGATAAGATTAAAGACGAGCAAAAGTTTAAAGCTAGAGACATAATAATCAATCATCTAGATAAAATATATCATTCCAAGGTCATTCAAATTAAAGATCCGAATAAGATTCTAGAGGAACTGAAAATACTCAAAAACAGCGAAATCAACATAACACCTCACGCAGCCAAACGAGCAATTTGGAATTTACAGTATGGAACGAATAAAGATTCAGCTGTAAAATTCTGTGAAGATTTCGAAGATGCGATTAGGCTATACGAAAACTGTCCCGGAGCAAAACCTATAGATGACGAGGAAAAGAGAGATATATTCTTTGGAGCAATTGAAAACTCAGCTCCAGGAATCAAAAACCTGGACTTCATGTCACAACAAGCCAGTGGTACAAGGATTACTTATCCTAGACTAAAAACACTGTTGATACAAGAAGAAGCCTCAAGAAAGCAAGCAATATCTGGAGAAGGCGCTATCAGAGCAGTCAACGTGGCGAAAAGAACACCTGATCGCTGCTTTGAGTGCGGAGACATCGGCCATCATGGAAATAGATGCCCTCGCAGGGGAGAAGGTCCGAAGTGTTACAAATGTAACAAATTTGGACACAAAAGCTTCGAATGTGTAGAGGACAAGGTAAAAAGAGCACCAACGAGAAACTTTCACGGGTCAAGGTACAACCAATCAAACCAGTACTCAAGGGGTTCTGGTGGCACAAACAAACTCAGGAATTTCCGGAAACGGAAAATGAACGACGAGAACTCTAAAGGTGGGAAAAAGGGGAGATACGAAGGAAGAGGGGAAGGTACAGTACAACGGAATGACCGAAACAACAACGATAATGGCAATAGGAAACAAAAGCAACAGAGACCAGGCAAACCAACGGACTACAACAGCTCAAATAAAGGTAAGCTGAATCACAGTAAAATATTTAAAGATGAGAATAAATTAATGAGAGAGAAAGGAGAGAAAGACGAGACAAGTAGAGAGACAATGTACACTAACACAACCGAGACTAGATTTAGTGGCAAAAATAAGTTGATTACGGAGTTCATAGCAGACTCCGGAGCTACTGATCACTTAACCAACTCGAAATTGCTTTTTAAAACTTTCGATGACACTCGCAGAGGGATCATCAAATGCGCCAACAAAGATGAGTCAGCTGATCTAATATCAGAAGGTGAGGGCGTTATAGAAATAGAACTGAACGATGGGAAAACAGTAAATATCAAAAATGTCGTGTACTCAGAATCACTGAAAGAAAATTTATTGTCTCTTAGTAAATTTGCAGAAATGGGTTTAGCTATCTATTTAGACGATGAGAAAATAAATATAGTAGATAAAGAAACCAAAGAATCATTTATTAAAGGGGTGTATAAAAGACCGTACTGGATGCTTGAACTACAAATAACAAATGAGCAAGATGAGAATACAGTTGCAAAACGGATAATTGCAAACTTCACTGAAGGTGAGCCTGAAACAAAAAGATACCTTACGAGGAGTATGACGAGGAATAAAACAACATCTGACGACAAAAATCAAGAGACTCAAGACGAGACACAAAAGACGAGTAAAGATGAGAATGATGAAATAGTAAAAACAGGTATAGACGGAATAACGACTGAAGGAAGTTCAAAGGATGAGAATGGAATAAAGATGAGAACAATTCCATATGAACAGTCGAATTTTGATTTCACGATTTGGGATCGCAAGTTTCAAGATCTTGATGAGTTACCATGCACTGATATAAACGAAGATGTGTCACCATTCTCTGTTGATGATGAGAGTTTTAAGAAAAATAACAGAGCTTTGATGTGGCATGTCAGGTTTGGTCATGCATCGGTGGCATATCTTAAGGCACTTCAAGCCAAGTTTCCGCAAAATAAAGAACTAAACGATGCGATATTTGATGAGAAAGTTCTAGATTGCGAAGTGTGCAAAATAGCCAAGTTTAACAAACTGTCATTCCCAACGACGAGAAGAAGGGCGACACAACCATTACAAATTATTCATTCCGATACGATGGGAGTGATAAATCCGACTTCTCATCCAAAGGGGTACAGATTCATTTCAGTCTTTATAGATGATTATTCCAGATTCGCTATGGCATACCCCATGAAAGCTAAAAGCGATACAGGCAAATGTTTTAAAATGTTCGTCAGGAGTGCACGTAATTTACTCGGCTACGATGCGAAAGTCTGTTATCTGCGATCAGATCAGGGAACAGAATACACAGGCGGATATACTATAGAGGTATTAAAGGTCTTAGGAGCTGAATCTCAACTGTCTAGTCCTGATACTCCAGAACACAACGGAGTTGCTGAAAGGTTTAACCAAACAATTCAAAAGAAGGTGAGATCATATATGTACGATGCTAAATTACCGGAAAACCTTTGGGACCTAGCTGTGACTGCCGCAGTATACGCATATAATCGCACGCCGCATAAATCCAATAACATGATAGTTCCGTTAGAGAAATTCGCACCTGAACACAATTTTTCAATAAATCAAATCAGAAGATTTGGATGCATAGCTTACATAAAAGTACAGAGAAAAACAGGTCCGAAATTTAGAGCCACCGGTCTTCGGGTGATACTAGTGGGATATACTCCGACTGGATACCAATTCTTAAAGCCTGAAGACGGGAAATATTACGAGAGTAGACAAGCAAGGTTTAATGAGAAATTGGTCTACGGAGACAAATATGGGAAAAGTTGTATTAAAGATGTACCACAAGAAAGTGCGAAAATTGATGAGCAAAATTGGTTTCTAAACCTCGATCAAGAAGAGCACGAGTCCAACGAACTGCCCAGAACGGAGGGAGAGTCAAATAATCAAGGAAAGGAATCAAAGAGGAAAAGAGGGAGACCAAGAAAAGAGAAGAAAATACAGACTCAAACGACTGTAACGAAAGACAACTCAGAGAGCATTCAAGACTCAAGCTTTACTAATTTACCTATCGATGAAAATTTAAGGAAGAGAGCTACGAATTTATGTTGTCTGGCCGAAGAAGACGTGTCTGAATCAAATGAAGCAAATGATGAGATATATCATGCTTTGTTGTCAAGCATTGCAGCTGATCCAGCAAATTATAAAGAAGCAATGAATTCGGCAGATAAAGAAGAATGGAAAAGAGCGATCAATGAAGAGCTAAAGTCAATGGATAAAAACCATGTCTGGAAACTGGTAGAAAGGCCAACTAGCACCAACAAAAATCAGAAAGTGAACATCATTGACTCTAAATGGGTATTCAAACGAAAAACCGAAATAAATGGAAAGAGGAAATGCAAAGCAAGGCTGGTGATACGAGGATTCAAAGATAGAAATGTCTATGAGCTTAGTGAGACCTATGCGCCAGTGTCAAGGCTGACCTTAGTGCGTACGGTTGTCTCAATAATCAACAAATACGACCTAGAAGTATGTCAGTTAGATGTAAAAACGGCTTTCCTCAACGGTGAGTTAGATGATGAAATATACATGGAAGTGCCCGAAGGAGTGGATCTAACCGATGAAGAGAAGAAGTCAAAGGTGTGCAAACTTGAAAGATCGCTATATGGACTTCGTGTCAGTCCAAAGAAGTGGAACGAAAAATTTACTCAAGTAGCATGTAGCTTAGGGTTGAAAAACTCAGACTTAGAACCCTGCTTGTTCGTCCGAAGAAATGGGGAGAAAATACTAATATTATTGCTTTATGTAGATGATATTCTACTAGCAGGAAACGATGAGATAAAACTAGAAGAGGTGAAAAATCAGCTGAGCAAGGAATTCGAAATGACGATTATCGGCGAGCCTAAAGAATTCCTAGGTATTTCTTTAAGACGAGACAGAAAGAATAAAGTAATTGAATTAAGCCAAGAAAAATACATACAGAACATGTTGGCGAAATTTGGTTTTGATCAATCACACCCTCAGCGAACTCCGATGATAACGAATCAAGCAACAAACCATGCAAGAAAGATGAGAGAAACAGACACCAACGATGAGACAATTTACCCAGATGATACAAAGAAGAGCTTTCCATATCGTGAAGCAGTGGGGAGTCTGCTATACCTGGCTGGTGCAACCAGACCGGACATATCCTACGCTGTAAATGTTTTGAGCAGACATCAAGTAAACCCTACCATGGAAGACTGGGGAATGGTAAAGAGAGTATTTAGGTATTTGAGAGGTACCATAAATCTGAAGATGAGATACACTGGTGAGTCACACGAAATTGAGAGTTTCTCAGATGCGAGCTTCGCTGATTGCAAAGGTTCAATCACTACATGTGGATTTTTGGTCAAGCTACACGGCGACACAATTACGTGGAAGACTCTCAAGCAAAATTACGTAGCACTATCTACGTGCCATGCTGAATATGTGGCTATGAGCATCGCCAGTCAAGAAATGCTCTCAGTCTACAATTCATTAAGACTGATTTTTAGCCATCCTCCTCTGCCAATGAGCTTATGGTGCGACAATAAGGCAGCTACGGCGAGTGTAGAAGTTAATGGGGGAAATAAGTTGAGGCATATTATAGAAGCTAAAGCTCACCACATTAAGGAGTGCGTAAAGAGAGGACTCATAGTAGTAAAGTGGGTTAGGTCAAAAGATCAGTTGGCTGACATATTTACGAAACCCCTTTCCTTTGAGTTACATAGGAAACTAACAGATAAAGTTTTGAATAACCATAGCTGATAAATGTTGTATGTTCACAGGAAATCAGTAAAGAGAGTTCTTCCAGCTTGAACCTACCAAAGACACTGGAAACAACCAAAGAAACGTCATATGACGAGAAAAGTTTAAATAAGAAAATTATATTATTACCGATTAATTTCATGTATTATTTTATATCAAGAAAAGATTATATATATTTACAATAAAATAGAGTTCCTAACGGAGACCCGGCAGGTGTCGGGAGGGAGTGTTGGATTCCGGGTGGCGTCGCCACCTCCCGGTCTCCGGCACTGGCCCTTGTTTTGTCTCGGGCCCTTGGGCCCGTCTGACACACTTGCTAAGCAGCAGGCTTAGAGTAAAGACGGATGATGTAAAGAAGAGTTTTTCAATTAATAAATAAAACGGTGCGAATAAGATTTAAACATATTCATTTCGAATAACCCTTCATTATGTATTTTTAGTAATTTTTTTTGATGCCAAATAGATAGATAAGGCTACCAGACGTCCCGGATTAGGCGGGACAGTCCCGGATTTCAGCCAAGTGTCCCGGATTTTTTTTCACCCCAAATTCGTACCGCATGTATAAAAATTGTCCCGCACGTCCCGAATTATGTGCGAGTTCGTTTCAATTTTTTTTTTTCCAAGTATTCGTTAGGCATCGATACGACCCGAAACAACAATAAAAAAAATAGTATTACGAGTCTGAGACTAAAGAATGCTAGTCTGCGATACTAAGATTATAAAATATAAAAAAATATATTGAAACTTCAATTCTTATTTGAAATGTCATAATCATAAAATACAAAATCCTCTATACACTCATGTCAAGTATTATGGAAAAAATATTAATAAAAAAATTGAACAACTAAATGATTGAATGCATACATTATTTCGGTGCAGTGGGGAGGGGGGGGGGGGGGGGGGGATAGTGGATTCCCGCATTTCCATAGTTCAAATCTGGTAGCCTTAGATATAGAGAATGAAAAATTGCACACGTTTCTCATATGTAGGCTACGAGCAGTGCTAAAAATCTGAAAAAAATCGCAAGAGGTCCTCAAAAATAGGTTACTCCCCAGAATAAAAATCAATTAAATTTGAGACCATGAAAAAACAAGGTGGCTGGGTTGACAAAGAATCGTTCATTTGTGAGATTTTATGAGCGTTCATCGGCATACCGAAAGCGTATATTAGATATGGATCGATTTTTACAAGCAGCAAAGCTTCGGCTTTTTTTTTTTGCGAACACAGTTTTTAATACTACTATTTCACTATACATATAAGTTCGGTCTTGATGCACGGTTTGTGTATCAATTCAGAATTATAATTACGACTGAATAATTGAACTCCTATTCAAGTTTCAACCGAGCATCAGTATAGACAGCTGTAGTAACTCTCGATAAGTAAACAGATTAAACGGTGATGTAACCACGGTAAATAATGTTCATCGGCTGAATGGAATTAAAACGACGTTGTTATGTAAGAAATCGTGCGTAAATTAAGTAATCTCTCGTAATTATAGAAAAATATTTGCTGAAGACATTTGAACTTCCGCATCTAGAAATCAAGGACATTTTTTTAACCAAGTGACCGGCCTGAACACAGATAAGGGGCCATCCATAAATTACGTTACACGTTAGGGGGGGGGGGGGGGGGGGGATCATAAAATTTGTGTAACGTAATTTATGGATGGCCCCTAACGCAGAAAACTATATGACTATATAATGAAGCATCTGTATGTACATCAAAAACTACAGAGCAGTAATGTAGACAATAAAAAGTACTGCCCCGCATTTTGATTTGATAGAAGTATGAATTTTGACCCAATTGTACGTACATCGGACTCCGCTACAAAACTAGATGTGGCGCTAGGCCAATCGTCTCACCCTTCCGCCCTTCGACACAGAACAAACTGTAGGGGCTAAGGCATTAGCTTATTCTATTCATCTTGTGAATAACGATACGACGGACAAATCCTGGGAACGATAAAATTTCGTAAAAATTTGAAGAATTCACAGATGTTAAATTACATAGTACATTATGTAACAATTAGGGAATAATCGACTCTCGTGTTGCATATAGGACTTAATTCCCGACTTAACATGTATATGAAGTTATATATATATATATATGTGTATATATAGTACATATATGTACCACTAAAGACGCTGAATGAAAATATCAGAAATCTCAATAGTCTATAGTCTTATTTCTAATTATCATCGCACCAAAGTCCAAACCGCAAATCATTCCGAGCGAGGCAATAAAAGTAAAAGAACTATCGCTTCCGCGATTCGAAGACCATATCTTGATCACTGATCTCTACTGTGTATAGTAAAACAGGCGTAAGTGGGAGGAAAGTCCGACGGCCAAATAAAGTAGCACTCTATAGCAGCATGTAGCTCATTATTATCCAAGTTCAGAGCGGACCTGTCACGCATTTGCATTCGAATTGATCTAGAGTATTACAAGCGTTTACAAGCGGAATTATCAAGCAAATTAAAGATACATAACGTAAATATTGAATACTATATCTCGTTTAAAGGAATTACTCGTTTTTACGTGATAGTGAACCTTGTTACGTCTACTCCAAAGCTTGATAAGATATTGCCAGATGGTGAATAACGTTTGAGTGAAACACAAAATTTTAGTCGTAGATCATCTTCAATGTTTTTATTCAAGATAACGTAGTAGGATCTTCTCACGTATAATTTCTATGTCTAATTATCAATACTGAAATTATGGCACCGTATTCCAAGTACTTCATTGTTGAATTATCAGGAGTCATTATTGCTATCACGTGCGCTGTGTATGTTTATTTGAAATATGTGATTTTCAATTACTGGAGTTCTAAAAACATTCAGTCCGCCGAGGCTGGTGTACCCTTTGGCAGCTTGTGGCCCGTTCTTTCATCGAAGCTTTCAATCGGTAAGACAACTTGAGTTGATAATTCTGAAAAATTCAAACATATCTTACAATTAGTACCTACAGAGCCAGGAGTTACTTGATTCTAGAAAAATCCCGAAACGTATATAAATGTTTTAGGTGAATTCGTCCGTGAGAAGTATCTGGAGTTCAAAAAAAGTCCTGTGTTTGGTTTCTATTCATTTTACAAGCCTACGCTTGTGGTCAATGATCCCGATCTCATACGTATTATTCTCACAAAAGAGTTCGCACGCTTTCACGATCGTGGAATATATTGCAATGAAAAGATTGACCCCCTGTCGGGGAATCTCTTCTTTCTGCCTGGTGCCAGATGGAAGTATTTGAGGACTAAGTTCTCTCCTACGTTCACTTCCAGTAAAATGAAACAAATGTTCTCCACGGTCAAGGAGTGTTCCGATACACTCGCAGCATGTGTGGCGAAAAAGGCTGACAAATCTGAGCTCGTCGAGATAAAGGACTTGATGGCAAGGTTGGTTGATTATTCAATCACTCAATTAAATTAGGATTTATACGATTATCATTATGTAAACTTGTATATTGTCGATTCTCCATTCAACATGAGTGCAGGTTCTCCACAGACATTATCGCTTTGACAGCTTTCGGCATAGAGTGCAACAGCCTTGAGAATCCAAACGTTGAATTTCGGAAATGGGGACGGAAGTTCTTCGAGCCCCGACCAATCAAGAACGCATTTACAGCTCTGATGCCACAAATACTAGACCTGTTCAATATCGCTTTCGTCGACAAGGATGTTAGCAATTTCTTCATCAATGCCTTTAAGGAAACCATCCAGTACAGAACAGCCAACAACGTGATTCGAAAGGACTTTGTCAATCTGATTATAGAGCTGATGAACAAGGGTTACATACAAGATAACGACGAAAAACAATCTGGGCATGTGCCAGGTAATCTAGTGATCGATTCTATTTTATAGAGCCGGAATGGCAGCGATTTGAATACTTTGATTCTGACGCAGCGATCGATACTGAGAGAATCACCATGCTTGAAGGGGCTGCGCAAGCCTTTGTCTTCTGGTTAGCCGGCTTCGAGACTTCCTCGTCAACCGCGACCCATTGCCTCTACGAATTGGCCTTGTATCAAGATGTGCAGAACAAAGTGGCCAATGAGATCAACAGAGTGTTGGCAGAATCCGGGGGCCTAACTTACGAAAGTCTAAAACAGATGCATTACCTCGATAAAGTTGTTTCTGGTTGGTTACATGCGGTGAAAACTTCCACTCATCCTCAAGTCTATTTACAAACGCATTTTCTCTTCGCCCACAGAAACTTTGAGAAAATATCCATCTGTACCATTTCTAAACAGAGAGTGTACCGAAGAGTTCGAGCTGCCCGGCATCGACTTCCGTATCGCCAAGGGAACTCCTATCATTATTCCAGTTTGGGGTCTTCATTCGGACCCTGACATTTACCCAAATCCCGATAAATTCGACCCTGAACGATTCAACGAAGCGAATATCACCGGCAGACACCGGTACACTTATCTACCGTTTGGCGAGGGGCCCAGGAATTGTATCGGTACGTTCTGATTGTGTCTATGAATAATGATCGCATAGACTGTTCTGCTATTGTTCTTATTCCAGGTATGCGGTTTGGATTGGTCCAAACGAAGGTTGGACTCCTCAGCTTACTCTCCAAATATCGTTTCAAGCCGGGACCAAACTTGAAAGTACCGATGCCGGTAGACAAAGGCAATTTGGTTGTCTGTCCAATGGGTGGAATCACGCTTCGAATAGAACGACGATGATGTTTAGGGCGCAGTGTTGTGAAATCGCATCATAATAATACAAAGTATTGTGATATTTCTACAATGTTGGTAAAGCTTTAAAACAAAATATGGTCGATATTTTTGTTCCAGACTTAAACTCACATGATTCGGTGCTTTCCATTTACTGACTCAAGTCGACACAAGTCGACTTGTGTCGCCTAAAGTGCTTTCCATTTGATTTGTGTCACCGTGTGTCGGCGACACAAGTCGACTCGGGAAGACTCTGCTAGAATGGTGAGTTTATGAAAGTTGAACGATGTTCCATTTATTCGTTTTCGAGAGTCGACACGAGTCGTCACGAGTTGACACGAGTCGACACAAAAGTCATGTAAACGGAAAGCACCCACTGTGAATATGAATACCTATATAAGTACTAGATGTCACTAATAAACATTTATTTCACATGTTACTCTTCTACTTACATCTGTTCTTTCATATATACCGTGAGTATTCGTGTATGCGGGTCAGTTGGATCCGCCCGATCCAGAATTTGGCGTTTCGGCACTGGCTTTCCGCCGTTCCTTGTTCACGCTGGTTGCCTTTGACAGGTAGGTAAAGCGCGCGGAGTACGATTTTATGGTTAGATTGCGGTTAGGATTTTCAGTATGAAAAAATTGTTCCGATAATCTGTCCATTATTATTCGACGAATAAATAATACTTTTAAAACGATTCAATGTAATTCAGAAGAAACTGAAGTAGCTGAGTCACGAGAATATTTATTAGCGAATCCTGTAAAACAGTGTAGAGAAGGATAAATTGTACCAGGCAATAAAGACAATTTTATATTACAATCACTAAATTAACAGAGAGTGAATTACATTCAGGTTTCAAATTAATGTATTTAGCCACAAATGAAAACAACTTTCAAGATTTTTGACGAACGAACAATAATTTTATTACTTTTACATTTCGATGGAAATTATTATTAATCAGTGTAACTGATAACTGATGAACAAATAAAAACAAATTCTTCTGAATTGCATTGAATCGTTTTAAAAGTATTATTTATTCGTCGAATAATAATGGACAGATTATTGGAACAATTTTTTCATACTGAAAATCCTAACCGCAATCTAACCATAAAATCGTACTCCGCGCGCTTTGCCTACATGTCAAAGCAGAAGGCAACCAGCGTGAACAAGGAACGGCAGAAAGGCAGTGCCGAAACGCCAAATTCTGGATCGGGCGGATCCAACTGACCCGCATACACGAATACTCACGGTATGTAATATTTCATATATATTGGGCTGTACCTGAGACAGATTTGTCTGTATTGGTAAAAATATTTTTGGACAAACTCGCTGCCGTTGGGGCTGATGTACGAATGATATGTTGTGATCAAGGTGGGCCAAACCAGAAGCTCTATAATACCGAGCTTAAAGTAACACCTGGGGAGCCACGTTTCGTTTACAAAGAAAAGCTATATTATGCAGTGTGCGATTTCCCACATTTTATAAAGACTTGCTGCGTTCTTTAGAGAGGGCAAGAACAAATCCCAGATGATTTACCAGAATAGTGAAATTATCACGGCTTGGGATGATTTCCTCGAAACGTGGGGAGTCGACTGTGCCACAGAACCTGGGTCAAATTTGTTGTCTCACATCACCGAAAGATATATCCAGCCGAAGATTTTCGAATCGGTGAATGTGGAACGGGCCTTTCAGTTGTTCAGCAATCGTTTCTCGTGCGCGTTTAAAACGGCGGGAACGAGCGGTCTATTAAAGAGTAACACGTGGAAGGCATCATCAGATTTTGCGAAGAAGATGAATGCCGCGTCATTGATGCATGTAACTCATACAGCTTAAAAGTCACTGTTGGAGGAAAACGAGTTTTATCGGACAGGCATGCCGATGTAGAACAATTACTGAAAGAATTCGTCGATCAGTGTGAATCGTGGAGTACTACGCCGAATGGAAAAAAGCAATTGCCATTTCAGCGAGGCATTCCGCAAACGGTGACAGCTTTACTTTTGCTCTATAATTGTCTCAAAGACGAATTTACCGGCTTCGAACTCGCCACTGGACTATGTGATCGCAAGATTCCGTTGATCAAGTTTTTGCAAAGTTGCGGCAACGTGGAGGGTTGAATGCTAATCCAACATCTCGTACGACACGCATTTCCTCAAAGCACATTATATCTAGCAAGGATATCTATGCGCCAGAGAAAGGCAACGCACAATGCCCGGAAGCTCCTCAAGTTCTTCATAGTCCATTGACTGCGACAAATGATCTTATGAGGTCGATACTTTGGACCTTATAATACCGGAATTAGTCAACGAACAGGATCATCAAATTGTGTCGGATGTCGAGCAGATGAAAGAGGACATTCGTGGTGTTACCCAGGATGCCTCTCTCGATCTCAACGATTTCACGAGCTATGACCAGAATGCCGTAACATATTTGAGTGGCTTTGTGGCGTCCGCACAATTAAGAAATTCAATTGTACCGAGTGTTGCGAAGTCCTTACGAAGACGCGCATGGAACAAATCACCGACGACGAATTTCACCTGGCAGCGAGAGAATATGAGAACATAAATGAAGACGAGCCTTCTGTTACGAAGCTGACATTATGAAAAAAGTGGTCTCTCTACAGCTCTACTGTTTTCACAAAATAATTGGGGATTACTGGGCACACGACGACGTTTTGAGAAAAATTACAAACTCCACCGTAGCTGTCACAAATCAAAAAGCGCCAGAATGGTTTCTTTCCGAACATCCGGGCCTAGAACATCGCATGCATGCACTCAGATACCTTCTGAAAGTGAGAATTTATGCACTCACGAGATTTAGGAATCGACAAGCCGTCGACGACAAGCGGCATACAATTAGTCAGAAACTCAAAAATTTAAAGACCATCTGAGGGTACCGACGTCGGTTCTGCAAGTTAATTATAAAAAATTTAATGAACTAGAGCAGGGATTCTTAACCTTTGTATAATTGCGCGGATCACTATCAAAATTTTAAAAATCCACGCACCCTTTTCGAATAGAATTGTAGGAAAATAAAACAATGAAATTGAAAAAGAATTTTTTACGAAATATCAAATAAACCACGCGCAGTATTACTGTTGTTCCTAAAAAGACCAGGGGGCACCACGGGCTTAGGTCTGACGGCGGTACGACGAACTAAATCAGTTCGATCGTGTCTTCCGCTCTCTTACAAAAAGGCCATTGAGCCGATTGTGTGTAATTAAAGAAACCATTTAATTGTATCGTTGATAATTATGTATTTAATGAAGCATCTGTACGTTAAAACAACAATTACAATAAATTATTCCATTAATTATTATTTTAATAAATGATGCTAAGCAAGCTAGTAATATGGACTCCCGGTACTCACGGCATGGACCCTAGGTTTAGAAATCCTGAACTAGAGTAATAGGCGCGCCTTGCGCGTCCAATTTTTTTTACTATGTCTCTTAATAAAATTTGTATGTGAAATAATCGCATAACATTTAAGTAAAACTCTTGCCAACCCAATTTGTTTTTCAAAATTTACTCATTTTTACAATAAACCGAAGAACAACATGTATTTTTCTTATTTACGAAATATAATTCTCCGCAACTTGCGATTCTTGACTAGAAAATTTTGTTTACAAAATGTTTGTTTACATTGCTATTTAATTTTTAAGGTATCATTTATTTATTTACTAATTCTGAGATGGAACATATTTTATCCGAAATCGGATTTCTGCGAGCAATTGGATCTTTAAAAAGAGACGTTTCAAACTGTCATGTACATACGTGTGAAGTTACACGTGTGAGTAAAGAAAACAGAACTTGGCAGATGAGTAGCATAGCTGCATAGTATTACCTGCATCTATTATTTACCCGCCGAGAATTTAGTTCACGGACCGGCCACACGGGACCCACGGAACCAAGCTCTACTTGTCTGTCCCAGGCTTTTGGCTCCGTGGGCTCCCTCAGGTTTCTCTCTGATAGAGGCATATGTCAACAATTGAGGACCAAAGATTCAAAGAACATTGGTTCTGATTCTTTACGACAACCCATTGATTTTGTATTTTCCTGTTTTCAAGCGCAACTACTATTAGACTGAAAGTAATACATGATGTAAAATATGGATAATGAGGGTCAAATCCTCCAGCATGATAATTTTTTTAAATTTGTTCAATCTTCAAGTTGTGGAAAGAAAAAATTGTTTTTCAGAAATCCAACCCATTTAAAGGTGTATATCCCCCTGAACTTAATTTAAGGATTGACCACCAGGAGGCTGCTTTAGCCACGCGTCAGGTGAATCGAGCCTTCTAGTTGGCTAATCCTTAAATTAAATTAAGTTACGGCGCTGCGTAAACTAAGCATTAGATCCTTACGAGAAATCCACTGGTAGAAGGAAAGTATCGCGTTCGGGAATCATCCTGCACAGATATACTGCAATAGTAGTTTGGTCGGTATATTCGGGCACTCTTCAATCCCCAAGCCCTGCACTTGGTCGGCACATAAAATAACCCAGGGTGAACTGTTTTGAATACTCAGTCAGTCAACGTCTTCCGTCTGTAATTATTTTGTATGTATCTTTTATTTGAATATCAGCGCGCAAATAAAATGGCGTCACCTATCAAAATCACTTGATTGTTGTCAGTGACGTCACACAGATAAGTATACATAGTTAGAAAGAGTTTTAATCGTCCGACAGATGACAGTTCGGAGTCGCCGTTTTGACACATCTTGTGTTATGACGTCACGACTTTGCCAGAGAGTTTCCGATCATGAAATCGTGTAGCCCGCGATCAATAGACCGACGGTTCTTTCGTTCTTTTTCTAAAGCTTTGTACAAAAATCGTACATACATACAATAATTAGGGGCTAGGGAGTAGCGACGACATGTATTGTGTACTCTGTTTTGAAAAATTGCAAATTCGTGAGAAGTAAACGCGCGTCGATAAGAAGCGTGATATAGAAATAAGCGCGAATTAAAAAGGCAATATGACTTTCGGATAATCAATCCAATAATCGTACATCAGTATACATATATTAAATAAAAACATACATACGTAAAACGAGACGCGAAAGTGAGGAGAGAAATGTCAAATGCTTATGCGTGATTGAAAGGACCTTGCGTCGATGACCTCACAACGAGTTTTATAAATAATAATTTTGTCAAGACGTATGTACGACGACGAGCATTGATCATCAATTTCGCCCACGTGATTATATCTCTTTTATCGCCTTTCACGAAGATCCAGATACGTGAATATACACATATACTTGCCATCTACGTTCGTCGTCATAATTTCGTAGAAATGAATGAGCCGAAGTCTCAACTTCGACTACTACGCTAGAAACGAAAAAGTGATTCATTCTGTGGTTATAACTAGTCTCACGTCTCTAGATAATATCTAAAAAGAAGTTGGAAAATGAGCTCGGTGTGGAAAAGACTACAGAGGGTTAATAAGAGGGCGGCTAAATTTCAGTTCACCGTTTCTTATCACGAAGTCACGTTAGAAACTACGTCGAAATGGTAAGTGACATAACTAACACAATAACTATACATACGTATGTATCGCATTTCTCTCTATCTATATCTTTCCTAGTTTATCTTTACGACAAATTATGAATACCCTACGCTACTATACTATTTCAGGAATACACTATGACACACTAATACCCTCTGTGACCTGTGTTACTAAAACAAAAGAGTACG